>FR990012.1:34955090-36312656 GCA_905404135.1 Hesperia comma
TTACCTTTACGTTTCTTCAAACCACTGTTTAGTAATATGAACCAGATTATATCAATTTGACCATTATTTTTCAGTATAACTTGTTAAAAACTTAAAGTTAAAAAGCACAATATTCACGTGTCCATAACAGCCTCACTTTGAATCGTTTTTTCTTTAATAAAACCTGATTGGCTGGCTTCATAGCACAGTGTTGCCATTAGCAAAATATATCAGCTAGTTAAAAATTAAAAAAAGTGTTGATGTCTCTTCAATAGTATTGCCGAGCACAGAACGTTTAGAAATGTAGACTTTTGTTCCTATTTACCCCGCCATTCCTATAATCCCCGTTTTACTCCTTTTTATTTTCCTTCCTCCTTACTTGTACTCCTTTTTATTTTCCTTCTCTTAATTCCAATAATCAATTCCTCATCTATTATAATATTTTATGCAACTAATACAGCGTAAATAATACAAATATTGTTTTATGGCATAGTTCAATAGTTCCCTCAAAAACCCCAGTACCTAGTCAGTACCCATACTGTCGCTCCTCTTTTCTTTCCCGCCATTATTCACTTGTTTTTTTTTTATGAAAACACAAGGCAAAGATGGCGCCGGATGCAAGTCATTCCAGGCACTGCATGATATTAAATTACTTGTATCACAATAAATTAATTATTAAAGTTAAACCTAATCATGTATTAAAAAACAAATATTCTTTGATACTATTTTACAATCTTAGATACATATTATTTTTATTCAATCAAACAGGAACAATTCATATAAACATGGCTATAATATTCTTAAAAGAGAATAATCAATTAAATAACGCTAACAATATATATATTATTTTCTCATAGTGGGTGATGAAAAGTAGAGTGTATCACTCGGGTGCAAGTATATTTTTGGCTCGGGCGACGTACTTTGAATCCCTCGCTACGTTCGGGATTCTACTCTAGAATCCCTCACTTCGCTCTGGATTCAAAAAACGCCCTCGCCGAAAAAATATTACTTTGCACCCTTGTCATACAATCTACTATTATTACTCACACCTCATTTTATCGCAGCAATACAGTTAAACCGAGGATTGCTGTTTTATTTTTAAAGTAAACGCGTAAAAATGCCGAGCGCTGTCGATAAGGTTCAAAAAGTTTAAGTAGTTAGTTACAAAAATATTTTTTATGTAGTTGCATACTGGCTGGTAATTTTATCTTCTTCGTATTTATGATGTGTTCGGTGTTACAAAATTGGATTGTTTGTTCTTTTTTTAGGGTTTTTTGTAAGTTTATTAGGCTTTTGTGGATTTCATCCAGATATTTTATGAATATTGTTCCATGATTGTTCCATTTTTTTGTTTTAGTGCAATAAAGGAGGTTTTTTTTTCGTATTCTTGTTCATGACTAAAAAATATTATTATAAAATTAAAACTGGCAACTTTTGGGTAGAACAAAAAAGAAAAAGCTAAGAAAAATAAAAAAGAGAAAAAAATTAATAAACACATGATAAGTTTTATTGCTTTAGTAAACTGTAAGAAAATAATGTAACCATAATATTATTAAACCAAATATACTATAACAAAAAAAAGATCAAGTGAAATATACTTATGAGACAAAACGACAAATACCTGATTTCGAATAAAAAAAATTTTACCACTCAGTAAATTATTGTTATAAGTTATGAGGTACATAAAAATAACTTATCTATCGTTCACTAAATAACCACACATACATAGTAGTACATGAAACAGTATGTGTAATAAATATTAATCAATATTTGATTAATCGATTAGCTAACATCTAGTAATTAATCAGATAGTTTAATAAGACTGTCGAGACGTCGTTATCGAACGTCGAGTGATACGGTGCGGGCTGATTATAATTTAATCAACGCTGTGTCCACGTTATAGTTTTGAGATAACTAGGTTATTGATTAACTTATTAAACTAGGTATGCTTTTGGACACCTAGGTGCCCAACAAAACTTTTTTACACGGGATTTTTTAACCGATAAACAATAATGTTGTCGCAAGCTGGTTACACTTTTTTAGAGGCGACCATCTTAGTCGTCAGGGGTGGCAACGCATCTGTGACCGAATTAGAACGAGACTCATACAAACAATAACTAACTGGACTATTACTAACATTAACTAACAGGACCAATTATCACTAACTGTTCCTGTCCTCACACTTATTAAGTAACAAACCTACTAATATTCTAACACCATATACTAACTGGACTAACCATCCTAGTCCCTTTTGAGTCTAGTTCTACATAGGTCGGTCACAGTCGGCGGCAGCGGAAAGGTGGTGCTGCATGCTCGTTTACTATCTTAATTCCATAAAAAAAGCTTACTTGTATCATCTAAACAACTCTTCTTGACAATTTTGACCTTTTAAGTTTTGCCTTGGTGTAAAACAGCTAATACCATTATGCGATTTTTATATTCAATTGAATTGTCTCTGCAATTGCAAGCTCATATGAAGAGCAGCGCGTGCAGGTGTTTTCATCGTACCCCTAGTCTCCTGAGGCGAGAAATATTGAGACAACAAAACTTGCATGCAATAATCGCATGTTGAATGGCAATTATTGCACGTTAACTGCATTCAATTATTGCTTATGCAAGAAAAGAAAATGACATCTTAGAAATGAGCCCTAAAATGCCATTCAATGATTTGAGTCGATTTGGAAGATTTTTTTCAGGTTTACGTAATTGGGGAAATAACTCCGTAGCGTGAGATCATTCATCGTGTCATAAATAATACCTAATTCACATTGTTTTGTTAATGCCTAATGAATTTTGTGATCTTTGACATGTGCAAAAAATAGTCTCTCGTTCGCCACCCCTGGTGTAGGTACTCATGCAAATACTCCTTCCCTCAAAGAAAATATACAGCAACATACTTACGGCCACCAATACTTACGTGTTTATATCCGACCAGCCCCTGTATTATGAGCTCTTAACAGACAGGTCACGTTCACAATGTGTGGGTGACAGAGACAGCGCCTTACAGGTAATAAGGCGCTGTATCTGTTACCCACACGTTGTGAACGTAAACTGTCTGGAATTAAGAGTTCATAATACGGGGACAGGCATCATTAATGCATCCTGTCTGAGCGTTCGTCGGCACAAAATCCCTGATTTTTTTTTCTGTAATACCTTCCACGTAGACTTCGATCAGTTGCATTATCCTTATAATTGTTACAAAAATATTATTTAGTTTACATGCTGATAAATATAAATAAAAGTAGTTTACAAACGAACCATAATGCAATACTTAATCGTAATTATCAATAATGCTTCCTCTTCGATTGGCAACGCGTCGGTGATGTCTGTGGAGTTACTATCTGCATGCAACCATCCATGGACAACGGTGTTATTTACCATCAGGTGATTCATCTGATCATTTGTCAGTTGTTTTTTTAAATATACACAACTATAATAACCAAAAATTAAAAACAGCAGAGAAATGATCACAGTGAGTTGATAATATATCTGCAGGTAGGTAGGTACCTAAGTAAGTGTCACGATGTGTACACCGAGTTATGAAACAATGTTTATGGTGATAAAAAATTAATCGATAATCACTTACATAGAATGTCTAACTTGTGTACTTTTCACGAATAAGTATATTGATAAAATGCATTTTTAAATAGAGTTTCGAAGAGAATAAAGTAGAATCTTTCTCACACTTTAACTCTTCATAAGTCTTACCTCTTCATTTCAGGTACTTCAGAAAGTGTGAGGAACAACCAATGTTAAAGAATCAAGAAAAAAAAGTTTTATTGAATTTTTATTTTCTTAATATAAGTCAATTTTAATTCATATAAATGCACACATTTTAAAACCAAAATAATTTCTCTGATAAGTTTTATCACAAAGTTAATCTTCCTTTTAATATTTACTATTAATCAAAGATTAAAAGGAAAAGTAATGATGACAAAGTAGGTATAATTATGATCTTTTGACAGCTGTTACTAATATAGTGACGGATATGGATAAATAAAATAAAAAGACCAGAAAGTAGGGATGGGCAGAGAAAAAATAATACAATGAGGGTCGCCGTTTTTGTGCTCACCAGTTGGCGCCACCGGCGAGGTGAGGTCTTGCTGTCAAAGCCCGCCCATACATAAACAGTGACAAATGACATTCAGACAAGCGAAAAGTGACAGACAGACCTCACTTTTCACTAGCGCCTCTAGCGGAAAATTCACACGCGGTTACCCTCATTACGAGTAAGTACTTAAAAGCAAAGTAAATAAGTGCATTAATAATACTTATTGCTTTAGTTTGTATACTAAATGAAACATGAATGCGCAGCATGAATGATTACAGATGTTAAAATAATAATTATTTGCGATTTCATTAAGGGTCTTTCATGAATTGACTGCAGCCACCGGCGGCTGTGGCGCTTTTTTTTAGAAGCGCGATCAGGCCAACAGCCGCCGGTGGCTGCAGTCAGTCTGCGGGGACCCTAATCATACCAACGGCATAGAATGCATAGATTATAAAGTTGTACGAGTATTGTTACAAGTTCTACTTCCGGCACTCCGATATAACCCAACATTAATTATTAATTACAATAACTATATCATTGTGTGTATAATAATTCTGTGTATAATTAATAATTTATACCTACGATTTATTAATAAATTCATTTATTGTTTGAGATTATATAAGTGTTATTGACTTCCGATTTAATTGTAAAGTGGGGTTGAGAGTAGGATATAAATATGGCGGACTAAGGTAGTGCAGGGCATTAATTTTGTAACGGTTCTAAGGGGAAGTTCTGCCCGAATGTATACTTGTAAAGATAATTGGTAGTTAAATGTAATAATGTACAAAGTGTAGAGAATAATGTGTATATGCTGTAATAAACTACGTGAAAAGATGTTGCTGAAGTTTATTTTTGTGAAATAACTCATCGATAGGGAAGTTCATCGTCCTTGCTGCAGCCAGTGTGATAGCCATCATCACACTTCAGAAGTGGGGATATTTTCCTTTACAGCCCATATTATCTTGGTCAAAGGAACGGAGATTTTTTTTTTTGACACGCCATCCATATCTACCAAAGTACTCGCTGGCATGCGGCGGGGACTTCTTGTGATCGAAGGAACAAAGAAACGAACAGGTACGTCATATTCATTTTGTCTTAATCGAAGGAAGTGGTGTCTTTCTTAGGTTATAAAACCTTATGACAGTTCTTAAATATTAAATGTTTTGGTTAGTGGTTGCTGACCCGTTTCAGATTATTATTTCACAAAACTTTAAGATAAAATTACCTAACGATAGGTATATCTACACGACAACACAAAGCACTTATACAATCGTTCGCCAACATAATACTTAACACATTATAATGAATACAGTATACATATTACCCGTAAAGATAATTTAAACATGATTCTCAATAATGTACTGACTTAATTGTCTTTTGAAATCTTTCCACTTTGTTATTTTTTTTTACAACTGAGGGTATTTTGTTGTAAAGTTGTGCTCCTTCAAAAGTAATTGTTTTTTTGCCGTAGTTTGTTCTTATTCGGGTAGAACTAAATAACTCAATATCACACAGAGATTAGTGCAACAGGCGGCCTTATCACTAAATAGCGATCTCTTCTAGACAACCTATTAAGCTGAATACATAAATAACTTTGGAAACAGGGTAGGGTGTACAATTGAGCTATAGAAATTTATTTGTTTGTCAGCATTAGAACAGAATAGTATTTTCGAAAGTAAATGCAGAAAGGAAATAAATAACAAAATAACAATAAGACTGTGTGGTTAGAATAAAAACAATCGATTTAATAATATCAAGCCGTTATCTTGCATAATAAATAAATCTGTGTGACTACTATATAAAAAAGTGACTACATGGCAGATCTGTGTGACCACTATGAAAATTCTGTGCGTCTACTTGGCAGATTTTTACGGCTACTATAAAAATACTGTGTGTTTACATGGTGAATCTGTGTGGCTTGTATGAAAATGCTGTAGAACTGCATGGAAATCTATGTGGCTACTAAAGAAATGCTGTGTGTCCCCATAGTTAGGTAGTAGGACTATTGGCAGATCTGTGTGACTTCTATGAGAATTCTGTGCGTCTACTTGGCAAATTTGTATGGCTACTATGAAAATACTGTGTGCTTACATAGTGGATCTGTGTGGCTACTATGAAAATGCTGTAGAACTGCATGATAGATCAATGAGGTTACTAAAGAAATGCTGTGTGTCCCCACAACCAGGTTGTAGGGCTATTATGAAAAAGTAGTAAAACCTTTATCATGTTCCCAAAGGTACTCTGGAAGAAATCGCAATTTTGCTATAGCCTTTTCTGCACAAGTAATATAAATTGCAATATTTTTATTCCAATTTGTTGTTATGGTGTGCAATAAATTGTAATAAATAAACCAATAAAAATAAAATGCGAAATAGATTAACCTAAGTAGGTATAAAGGAATTAAAAGAAACAAGCGCTCAATAGTAAGTTGCAATAAGTTTTTATTGAACATGCGATAATGTTTTTGTTTGTTATAATGATTTTGCGAATTAGATTGGACCTCTTTCAACATACATTCTGGTGTGACAACATACCTACATAATACACTTTTGACATAAACATGATCTGGTAACACGCTCAGGATTGACTGCAGCCAAATCCTCATTTACCGACTTGCTTTACAATAACATATACGCTGAGTAATGTAAATAAGTTATAGGTCAATATCATCACTGTTGTAGAGTGATATGTTTAACGTATCTATCTATGTATTATACGTATGTATCTTATATTTAATATTTGGTATCTATTGACGACAGCTAGAGCATAGCTATAATAGCATAGCTATAGCTATGGCTAATTGACTCTTTCTCATGAAAGAGGGAATTTGACAAAATAGTCTATATTATTTATTGTTACATGGGTCATGAATACTTAATGAGTAATTCAAATCAAATAATTACGTAACAACGTGCTATGTGTGCCGAAATAAAATTAATAGACTGTATATTTCATGGTCTTAATTACAGTCACCATATTTATTGAAGGAAATTTTGGGTTCAATCCAATTATGCTCTTGATTTGTTAATTTATGTATCGTTATTCACAATAATATACAATACGCAAACTCGAGCCACCTAATACATTTATTTTGTGATATACCTACCTACTTACATTACATTTTCAATTAATTGGTATATTACTTACAACGCATGTTAAAATTATTCAACACAATTATTTTCATCACGTATTCTCTTAAATTATGCCAATTAATAATTTTGTCAAGTAAATACGTCAATTCGTTTCGTCATAATCATTCTGTAATAATGATTTACTAAGATATGATTATTACTCTATTTAATAAGAAATTTATATGAAATACACTTAATAGCACCTGTAATGTTAATGATAATAATTTGTAATAAATAAAAAGTAAGTAATTATATACGCAATTGAAGGTGTTACTTTATGTGTTAATGCTGTAAACATTATTTCAATAAAATAATTGCTTATGTTCCTATATTCATTCAAACATTATATTTACAACACAATGAAACAAAAATTTAAAACAAACAAGATTTATTTTAGCTTTATTTTCAATAGATATTAAGTACTGGTTATTTACTCCACTTATATCACCTTCTTAAATTATTCATTTGTTAAGGTCCTTCAACAATATATTATTAGAATTTAATTTATAGGAGATTAAAACTTAGGTATTGATTATATTAGTGCAGTGTGATCATGTCCCTTACCTACAGCAGTACACATCACTCATTAGTCATAAATAAAATTATTACATGTATATAGAATAAATAGATGCTGCTATTTATGCTTATTAAACATACGTAAAACAAAAAAAAAAACAAATAAATATAATATAATCAGTTCTTGACGATTTCATTATTACTATGTTATTACTATAAGACACGAAGGATAAAAAAATACTTCCTCATGGACATTTATGAATCAATTATTACTTATCATAAGAGAAAAAAAACCAACTCCAATTTTATAATTTTATTTGATAAGGCCTTTACGCCTTGTTATACCATTAAACTCCATAATTATATTTGCCATAGGATTATAGTATAAATATCTTTCACCAATCATCACATGACCAACCACACGTTCACATTTATTACACACACGTTAATATTTACTATTATTACTAGTTCACATATATAGTACAGCCATCGTATAGATAATAATCGTCACAGATAATTATATTTTTTTGAAAATGTTTAAAAATATTTTGTATATGTTTGTGTCCTTGTATATGTTTGTGCCCTTTGACGTCCTAGTATTTATGAGAAAACGGAGTCGGTTCGCATAAGAGTTTGAATTTGCCTCTAAAATGGTCGCTCCCAGTTTTTAACCTACGTGTTATTGCATAAAGCAACTCACAATATTGCACAACAAAATTAAAACATTACATACTTTCGTCTGTAACAACAAGAATAAAATACTTATGTACCTATATGTACCATAATTTAAATAAAAAGAAAGCACTTCAACACACTTCAACATATTAATATTTATTTTGTAATCTGTAGTGTAAAGCGAATTATTTTTTGTTATTTATTTAGTTAATCTACCCTCAAAAGTTCGTGGAATTATTTCTGACTAATAACGAGAAACAAAACTGCTCTCTTGATAAGTCCATGTCAGAAGAGTAGGTATATTTAGACATTTTTATTTTATGGTGTTCATTTATAATTGGTAATTGTGCCTGATTGCTGTATGTGTGTGTGATTGCTACTCTGATTCGTGACAAGCATAAGGAAAAATTTATTGATGAAATACAACCCTTTAGGTAGTGTTTATATCAAAATAATATGAACTAAATAATTATTATTACTCTTTGTGCGATCCAGATTATAAACAAAAAATTACACAAAGGGAATTCAGTTGCTAAGTGCGCGCTCTCTATTCTGGTGCTTAATTCTTATACAATTACGAACTAGATTAACTGGGTTTAACTAATACTTACAGTATTTGTAATATGTACTGTTTAAAGTCATACGTGGAAATAATAAGTTTTAGAAAAACAGGATAAATTGTAAACAATGTTAGATGGTGTGTAAATGAAATTAAGAGCTGTGTGAATGAACTGTGTGAATGAAATTAAAAGCTGTCTGAATAGAATTAAAAGCTGTTTGAATGGAATTAAAGGCTGTGTGAATGGAATTTAAACCTGTGTGAATGGAATTGAAAGCTATGTGAATTATATTAAAATCTGTGCGAATTAAATTGAAAGCTGTGTGAATCAATTAAAGCTGTCAAAATAAATCAAATTTGTGTAAGTTACATTAATAGCAATGGGATGAAATAAATAAACATAGTTTGACTTTCTATCCTGTACGTAATAAAACTATAACTGATCGGTGTCTGTACATGGCAACAAATTTAAAAATTCATAATATGAGGTCTTTGTTTAATCAAGAGAACCCAAAACAATGTTTTACCATTTTGTCTATTTGTCTGTAGGTTTGTGCACATTAATCCTCTAGAATTGCTTCTCCGATTTGAATGCACTTTTCAGATTTCTATTTTGATGGGCTTTCACTTAACGTTAGACTGAAAAAAATTCAAGTTCTGTGTTGGAAGAAAATATGCAATTGAGAATACAAACATCACCAAAGAAAAATAAATATTATTTTATTTAACTTTTATTGACAAAAAAAAGCCCGATTATTATTTAAAGATGTTCATTCTATCTCCATTAAATTTGCAGTAATTATAAGAACCAGTTACTCGTCCGGTGTTTCAATTTCAGGAGCCGCCGTAGACCGGTGACAAATCGGGACGCGAGCATGATGACCTAATGATGACCGCCGTGAGACACGACAGCTGCAGGATGGCCGAGTGTTACAAGTTCTACTTCCGGCACTCCGATATAACCCAACATTAATTATTAATTACAATAACTATATCATTGTGTGTATAATAATTCTGTGTATAATTAATAATTTATACCTACGATTTATTAATAAATTCATTTATTGTTTGAGATTATATAAGTGTTATTGACTTCCGATTTAATTGTAAAGTGGGGTTGAGAGTAGGATATAAATATGGCGGACTAAGGTAGTGCAGGGCATTAATTTTGTAACGGTTCTAAGGGGAAGTTCTGCCCGAATGTATACTTGTAAAGATAATTGGTAGTTAAATGTAATAATGTACAAAGTGTAGAGAATAATGTGTATATGCTGTAATAAACTACGTGAAAAGATGTTGCTGAAGTTTATTTTTGTGAAATAACTCATCGATAGGGAAGTTCATCGTCCTTGCTGCAGCCAGTGTGATAGCCATCATCACAGTATATAACTATGAACTTACATTGTGTTATTAAATACTTTATTCTACTAATATTCACAACATTTCTGATAATTGTAATTTAATATTTAGTTTAACTATTTTAAGGTTCTTAAATAAATAAAAAGAGGTATTATCCAATTGTTCCTATAATTCGTTTTGTTTCGGACAAAATCAATAGAAGCCATACGTAATAATTTACCTAGATACTTGTAACGTCTAAGTTACGTAATCACATTTATTTAGCATAGGCACAATTCACTACCGTCTTCCGAGCTATCACTCATGATTTATGACTATTTAATTTTGCTACCCAGTTTAACTTAAGTAGGTATATTACATATTTAATCATGAATTCAATACATTTCATATTTTATCATCACTCTTAGAAACTATAGAACATAGATACTTCTATCAATATTAATCTCAAATAATCTTATACAAAATTAATATGATAACATCCACAAAGTAAGGAATTATTTGCGTCTGAAACAATCTACATGGATTCATAACATAATAGGCTGTATCTGAAATATAAAAAAATCCAAAAAAAACTTAGCTTAGCTCTATGTAAATGCACGTTGACTTTTGTATAAGTGAGAGTATCTCATTTAGGACGGATAAATTGACATCATCAATTTAAAATTGAACCGATTTAAAAATTGCGGTTCGTGAGGAGAACGCCAATTTATAAATAATATAAATTACCTACCCTATATTCGGTTCGGTTCGCGTTGGATATGACACCTGTCTGCTTTCCGCCCCCGTGAATCCCGTGATTAATGTTCATCGTAGATTGATGATGAGAATTTAAAATGCCATAAGTAAATTTTTCTTGCAAACTAATTGTAACTGTGAGCGCGTGTAATAGAGTTGTTTTTAGCGGGGAGGGGTAATCCATATCCTCTGCGACTTAAGTATAATTGCCAGAAATCTCTTTTACAGGAATGGTAGTTAGTTATTGTATGCAATAACATGGAGCGAATAAATTGATTACAAAAGTTTACCTTAAAATGTACCTACCTACTATTTAACAATAATATTCGTATGTAACAAACTACTACTGTAATATATCTACTAATGTATGTATTGCATCATCATCATCTTATCGGTACAAACTGACTCGGCATTGTACAAGGGACTTTGTCTTTTTACAATCCTGAGGCAATAAATGACGAACGTTTTTCGTGCGTAGAGAACCTTTGTAACGGGAACTGCGAACTCAGGATCCATTCAGACTAGGTACCTAAAAGCTACGTAAATTTTAGTACAGAAGAGGTCAACTTTTTCTTGTTGTAGCTCACGTTCAGTCATTGTGGTTGGTATTATTTTATATTTAGTAAATACTTTATCTAGGTACTATTTAACAAGTTCGTATGTCCTGGTACATACACCATCCCAACCGTCGACTTTGATCGTCTGAAACAAGAAAATGTGCAATTGTACGTGGTTTTCCTGTCAATGTTATTAGACTTATTACATGTACAAACAAAAAAAAAATACAGTGAAGACCCTTCGGAGAAAAGCTTCAAACCAATATACAGGTAAATACCTTAATTGTAAATTGTATAAGGACATATTATGTTAAAAACAAAAGGAATACGGACGTCATACTGGTAGGCATGAAAGCCGTAAACTCCTTTTTTGTTACCAAGTACACGAAAAAGTTGACACACATGATGATGATAAATGGTCACGTTCGGCTATGGGTACGCTTATGCAACGCTAGCTCTATTGCGGATTCCTTTGTCCCTTACAGAACCCCAAGTCTTAGCTCTACGAAATATAGAGAAGTTCATTCCACTTTACGATCGGCAGGAACGATTGTGTAAATTATCGGGGAGCATCGCCATGAATTCGGCCGATGTGAATGGACTTCCATATCTTTCATTCTAGGCTGTCGGTGACGTGATGGAAGAGCGATGTAGTTAAGTGGCTTTTTCACAGGTTTCACAGCACTTTGTAAGTACCTATAGAACTTTGTACCTATAGCTCAAGGCTCGTGTTACTTAACGATACCTTTATTCCGTTATCAAAATTCGAAACCGTTCTAAAGCCAATAATACCTATGTTTAATTTTAGATTTACATTCCAATTCGTTTTTAAATATACAAGCATTAGAAGGATCAAGATGTTGTCCTTGACATTTAAAGTGAATGTAGGTAAAGCATCTAATTAAAGCGTCCATTGACGCCTTCTTAATGGTCTTGTCTTGTTTTCTTCTTCTATTCTTTAAAATATTATCCTTTTTAGTTAATAAATTTTATGCTTAATTTAATTTAATATCTATTAGATATTTATTAGTTTATAGTTCATTTATTATTTATATATTAAATGGCCACATAACCTAACCTTTAGACAGAGAAGTTCCTATCTATGTACTCTTGAAACTTACTTATAAAGATCGAATTTCAGCTAATTCTAGCTTCAAACTTACCTACATATATTATGAAAAGTTCTTAATATATAATTAGGTACTTATTGAGCAGTGAGCTCCAGAATGTACGATCCTGAATGCAAATCTAGCAAAATCTATGTACGTATAAGAAATTAATTATTCCTTCGGAGAAGGAAAACATGGTAAAGAAACCTGCACATAACACACCTTAGATCTCCATTATGTGTCAACAAATAACTGATACCTATAATTTTAACAAACAAGATAATATAATTACCGCATAAACGAAGTCATCAGTATATTCCGTAACATGGTACCCTTTCAGTCCGTTAGCAGCCTCTTGTCTCTCTATTAGCTTGTTCCCTTCGATCTGCATCACAGCTTTTACCTGGAAATGCGATAATTGATTTTTACATGGGTAATAAAAACTGCTCAAAGTTCTAGGTCATAACGTAAAAATTTGTATAACTCAATTTTGAAGTTACGACCGTTTATAATTACGTTATTTAATTTTGTAAATTTTAATTGGCTTCTACAAATTGATAAAACAAGGGGACTAATTTCGGATTTAAGTTCTAAGACTTCTAAGACTTCTATTATTCGTTCAATAATAAAAATAACAATGTAGGGAATCACTAAATGAGTGAATGAGAGATTTTTTTTATGAATTGATGAATTTTTATTCGACTTCGTCTTTTTTTCATTACATTCATTAGTATTTATAATTATAAATTTATATTTATAATTATAAAATTTTAGCAGTAAAGATCAATATTATTACAGCGAATAAACGATTTTTTAATTACTATGCTTAAATAATTGTTATAATAAAAAGTTCTTAACTCTCATAGATTCACATTGGAATTCCCGCGGGTGGGGAACGAAAATGTCGAAAATATAATAAATAGATATGACAATGTTATCTCTCGTACTCTATTGTTTAATCTGTGTTATATCGTTTATTATCAATATTGCGAACAACGGGTTAAATAAAGAGGCACGGTGATTCATATTAATATAGGTAAACTCTTATTGTCTGCCTGTTTTTCTGTCCGTGTGTCACTTATTCACGCTTTATCTAATGATTTTTTATGGTGGAGAAAGGCTAAAACCCTGGGAAGTACATAGGTTGGTGTTTATCTTGGAAATACTTAATTCCTTACGTAAGTGAAAAGGATGGTGGAAGAAGTAGGTATTACCTACATTTTATTTCTTCTTCCTTATTTATTTCTTCGAGACATTTTTAACGGATTTATAATTTTTCACTTTCTACTCGAGGAAAACCGCAACACAAAACTAATATTGACACATATGTGATACAAATGAGTATGAGATAATTGACATTGGTATCTACTTGAAGGGATGTCTTGTGCTGGAGTTCACAATTCACATGCATACCTTTTCCCCATCAAGTCTCATGCTCTGGAACTCCACGCCAGGTGTGAAGGTAACTTTGAAGTTCTTAAAGGTGGTGATGATGGTGATGGTATAACTGCTGTCAGGGTTCTGTGTCAGCGTGCAGTCGCACGGCAAGTTCGTTATTATCTTTCGCACGACTAAGCTTACACCTGCAATGACAGTTTCATATTAAGTATTTTTTTAATGGAATTAAGGTAGCATACGAGCAGGCAGCATAACCCTTCTGCTGCTGCCCATGACAACTGCGACCGACCTAGAACAAGACTCAAAAGTCTCGTCCTAATTCGGTCACAGATGCGTTGCTACTCTAGAGGACTGAGTCGGTCATCTCTAAATGAAGTGTTACCGGCGTCACACCTTTCTATCCGGAACACAATTGCTGTAAAAGCAATCATTATGGCGTTAGAAATGGTACTAAGTATCGTGGCGCGTGGCGGGCGGTGGTACTTCCCCGGGTGAACTCTAGGCTCATTATATTTGAAATGGCAAATCATTGCTTGTTTGTTTTGTTTTGTTAATTAATTATAAATTAATTTTCTGAATATCATACTTGGGTAATTGATTAATTGCTTAATAATTAATTTAATTAATGGATTGATCAATAACTAATGATTTAAACTTTGATGTTTTAAATATCTAGATTGAGCGGCGCCCTACAATGAAAACAAAAAAACAAGGCAACATTATCAAGCATGTGTGCGTGCAGGCGATGTTTAAGGCCGGCTCCACACGTTGGCGCCAACGTTCGCGCCAACGTTGGCGCCACGCCCATTTTCTAGCTCCACACGTTGGCCGAGTAGCGCCTGCCAACTCCCAACGCTCGCCCCAACGACGATTTTCTAGCTCCACACGTTGGGCGAGTAGCGTTGGCGCGAACGTTGGCGCCAACGTGTGGAGCCGGCCTTACCCGTTCGTCTATTGTCTATGTGTGCGTAATGTGTGCATAATAATGATATAAAAATTTTTTGACACGTTTGCGCGGATTCGATGGTCCATCTAGATATTTAAAACATCTTTGGATTTAAATTAATAAGCAATGTATTATTTATATAAATTAATAGAATGAACATTGTATTTGTACAGCTGTTTGACTAATATATTTCTTAAATACCTACAACAAGATATAAAATGAAGTGCCCTAACGCAATGCTTGTTAAAGTTAGCTAATACCTACAGGAAAATTATAAAAAGTGTAAAAATCCATTGCACTTTATTTGACTTTTTACCTGCGTTTTTTCTTCAGAATACTTACCTCGCAAAATATATTAAATAATTATTCTAAACGCCCATTCGATGGAACGTTGGTAGGTACCAAGCATTATTAATTATTAGTAAGTATAATATTTACAGATATGCACTTCGAGAAATCCACTTAACCCAACACCAGACTACAAATTGAACTTAATTTATTTTTTAGTACGTACCTACATACCTAATATTATGACACTAAAAGGCAATAACTACTGTGCCATTGTGCATATGGATTACGGGAATCTAATGTCTTTTTTATCGCACTGGTGTCCACGATTAATAGCAAAAAGTTTTCAAACAATAAAACTTTTTCAATATTATAATACTTACCCAAATACTCCAAGTATTCCTCGAAATTCTCAGAACTCTTCATCCTGTACCGCTTATTTAGATATCTCTCCATATTCGTATTATATTATATTATATTACTAAAGAATAAAACAAAGTAATCAATATACCGTTTGTCTTTACACCTTTTCTAACACAGTAATAACAGACAAAGACTGGATTGAGGATTGATACGGTATCATTGCACGATAACAGCTAATAGGCTAATACCAAAGCATAACGCTGCTATCTCGCTTACACTTTACGAGTACGACAAAGATAAACACACGATAACTGCTGCGTGGGAACGCGTTACGCGCGAATACGGCCTTGATGTTCTATATTTAAATACTCTCTATGGTTTTTATTAATAATAGGTATTGTTCTAAAATACGTTAAAATATTTTAAAATTATCACATGTAAAAGGAATTTATTATATATAATTTAAAACACGTCCAACTTTTACGCGAGCGCTTAGCATAATGACATTTTATGGAGCAGTGAGTAATGACGTTTTTCTGTCTGATTGTACGTTGCAGTGATGACTTCATGCGATACGTAGACAGAGCAAATTAAAGACGAATCGTAATGTCTATTTGTTTACACTTACACTACGGCTACGCTGGCATCTTAACGCGTTAATTAACGCGCTAGTATGGTGAATTAAGAAGAAATTTGACTAGTGTAAATTGAAAATAAGAGTAGGTAGTTGACATTTTGACACGTCAAATTTCTTCTTATTTCAGCACATTAACTCGTTAATTAACTTGTTAATTAAGACGCAGATGTAGGCGTAACATACACGACAATGAATGAACTAACGTGTCATTCGTCGAATGCAAACGTGTTTTTAGATTGTCGCAATTAATTTCATGCAAAATACGTTAAAATTATTGTATTGACTTGCTAAGTAACTTTCTTCCCACTAGACTAACGTTTTTTTTTTCGGCGAGCGCATTGATGATGCAAAGTTTTTGACAATTTCAAGGTGTCAAAGCTGTGACAATTCGTGCGATGTACAAAGGTTCTCAAGCATCATCCGAAGAATAGGGGCGTGAGTTTGATACCCATTCAGGAAAATATAGGAAAATATTAAATTAGATAAATGTTACGGGGTGCCCTACATGAGCGACGAATATGACGCGACGCGACGTTGCGAACGCGACGAGCGCGATGAAATCAACGGTATCCCTACTTGTGTCCTATGTGACAGTCTGCGACGACACGCGACCAAACACGTTCTTGTTTTGAGGGCGATCAAACGCGACACCACAAAATACGAAATGATTTCTCTGTAAAAATGTTATATTTGTTTTCTTTCTGTGCTTACGATATTTCTATAAAAGTCTGAACTTTCGAGCAAAATAGTACGGTACTTCTACATAATTCGAAACGTAATGACCAAAATCACGTCGGACTCGTACCACGGACGTCACTTATCGCATAGACTAGTCACGTAGGACACTTAATCGCGTGTATCATCACGTCGCATTACGTCGTATCGTGTTGCGTTGCGTCGCGTAGTATTCGTCGCTCACGTAGGACACCGCTTTAGTCATTGGGGCATGGTTGTCACTCAGTAATGCTTTATTTATTATGTCTATATTATTAGCAACATAGGGAGAAAAATAACATCTGAGTGTACGCTAATATTTTTATTATTTACTTAAAATGCTTTTACTATAAACAACCCGAAACAATATTGAATAATATCGCCATTTAAGAACGGTTGTCATTAAAACCTGGTCAAGATAAAAATGTTTTAACGTTATTCAAATAATTATGTCTCTGACATTTCCATTAACACGTTCGCTGCGTTACGGGCAGAGTTTTGCCGTATTTGACTTCCGAACTGTGCGGCGGTCAATTGTCTGTGTCTTACGCCCGGTGCGGGGGTGGGTTTTATATGTTCCCGTGCACGCAGAAAAGAGATAAATATATATCCAAGTTTCTTTCTTCAAATGTATTCCATTTTTCGAAAAAATAAGTACGGCATATAATGGTGCCGTAACGCACCAGAACTTCATTATTTATCTATGGTGCGATGCGGCATGTATGTTGCCGTAACTTAGACGCCGTACCGCACTGTAGGGAACTCGCGCGCAGCTTCAGTGTGCCGTAGTGATGTGCGCAAGGATCATCGTTTGCACGTATCGATACTGGATTGCGCTTTATCAGCGCTCGAAAATTAATATGAAGCGTTCTCGTAAGAAACTTGATATAAATAAAGTAATTAAGACGGAAGGTGGTGAGGTATAAATGTTATTAAAATAATAGTCTTTATCTATTTTACATTTTTTCCCAATCAAAATTTAACCAGACGATTAAGAATTGATCCCATTTCTTTGATCTCAAATTGCAATGATTATGTTTCTTGTTACTTATATATATATATATATATATATATTTAATTTTGCATGACAAATCAATGATAATAAAATAGCAGTTTTCAACCTATTTTGCAATTTTTTCACAATTAAATCTTAACTATACGATAAGAAATTGATCCGATACATTTGTTCTCAAATAATTTTAATGCTTATGTTCCTAATTACTTATATTTTTGTTTAATTTTGCATGACTTTAATAAATGTAAATAAAATAACAATCTTCAACTATCTTACAAATGTTTCCCAACACTAGTTTTAAATTCGGTCTATCGATCTACATGCGGCACGGCATGTATATTGCCGTGAAATCGTTGATTTTCAAAATTATGCATAACTTCTAAAATATCAGGTCGAGACCCTGGCGACGTTAGCCATGTGTCAATAGATAAACAATCTATCGATTCGTTTATTTTTTTAAAGTAAAACATGGGTTTCCATGTCTGTAAGAGCCTTCAAAGTCAGGTCCTGGTACAGCAAAATACAAGCCGTAACGCACAGCAGGCAATACTGATACGGCAAGATTATGACTCGTAACGCATGGGCAGTAAGTTTCATTTTTGTGCAGTCGCAGTGAACGTGTTAAGTTATTTAGTAATTTTTTTACATTTTAATGTACAGCTCTCTTCTTATTTTCGCTTATTTAAAACTCGCTGGATCCGTATTATATTATAACACAAAGAATTGTTATATTTCTAATTTGCGCTGTGTGGAATTATATGTGAGTGGTAGAAATGAAACGAGAGCCGGAAATTCTGAACGTAAAATTTTTATTTCCACACGTGGAGTCCGGTTATAGTAATGAATCTTGTTATGTCTGGATTTTTGTTATATTATTCTGTATAATTTGAAATACCTCTTTCCCACTCAGTTTCTATACCTAGGTATAACATTTTTTACTAGACACTATAAATAGTTAAAAATTTTATGCTGATTTATTCGTAACCACTTGTAGCCACAACGTTATGTGCCTTCATTTAAATTTTAAAGACAATTTGTAACGTGTCCTTCGTGATTTATTTCCCTTATCTTAACACCAGTATAGTAAACCCATTATTGCTTTGCTTTGGAAAACCTATTACTTGCATTTGCAAAGATTTATTTCTTACTACGTTTTGCCAGCGGCTTCGCCCGCGTGAGAGAATCAACGACAACATTGTTAGCTAATTATTAAACATGTACAGTGCTACCAACTTATCTCAAAAATTCTACTTCAATTCTATTTCAACTTCACTAAAAATTGGAACTAATGCCGCCATGTTAAAAAGTCATTCATAAGTACGTTGTGGTCAGTCATCTGTCAGTTACTACCTCTCGAAGTGCGTGCAATGATTGGTCCAATGCGTCCAACAGCGCCTCTCTTCATTTCAGTTATAAGTTGGTTTTACTGTAATAGTTTATTTGAATTCAATCTGGAATTCGTTATTATTAAATGACACCCACACACCAGCGTTGTGCCAATGCGATTAAAGTTCATTTAAAATTATGGCGGTATCTAAAAATGTCCTCAGTAAATTTTTCTAACAAGCTAAATTGAGCTGTGAGCGGTTTGGATTTGGCGGAGAATGGCAATATGCTCGATGACTCAACTAATATGAGTTAACTTCCAGCAATACAATTGCGAAAACGGCATGAACGGCATCACATTTCATTCAGTAGTTTTAGCGAGATGCGTGAACAAACATAAAGATAAAAAAAAGACAAAAAACAAAAAAAAAATCGGCCTTCACTGACCACATGAAGACCCTTCATATTATTTTCTAATGTTCCCTATTTATACACGTAAATCAGTTACAATTTTATTATTAACAGCAATGATGTTCCAAATAGGGAGATGTGGAGCCGCTGCCGGTTACACGTTTTAGACGACTATCTCAGTCATCAAAGGTAGCAACGCATTTGACCGAATTAGAACGAGACTTTTTGAGTCATTTTCTAGGTCGGTCACAGTTATCATGGGCGACAGCGGAAGGGTTGTAACCTGCTCCTTTTCTACCTTAGTTCCATAAAGAAATAAACATATTTTCATCACACCTATTCGAAAAAGACGACTTGGTTCGGACTTACGGGGTTCCAAAGTTGCTGTTTTCTATTCAGCGGGCGGGAATGAATTTTCATACAACTTTTCCTGCCGGCTAGATCTTTTCCGTCCTATTTTGAATTTAGAACATTTTAGTATTTTGCGCTAAAGAAATCGAACGCAAATATTGTTTGAATAAAGAATGTCTGGTACGACGCGAGGGCCCCGCCAGCTGAATAATAAAAAAAGAAATCAAATTAAGATTTCGTTTTCAAATTAAAATTAAGTTTTCGTGCATTTTTACGTATTATTTTCTATTATATATATATTATTTTCTCATAGTGGGTGATGAAAAGTAGAGTGTATCACTCGGGTGCAAGTATATTTTTGGCTCGGGCGACGTACTTTGAATCCCTCGCTACGTTCGGGATTCTACTAAAGAATCCCTCGCTACGCTCGGGATTCTACTCTAGAATCCCTCACTTCGCTCTGGATTCAAAAAACGCCCTCGCCGAAAAAATATTACTTTGCACCCTTGTCATACAATCTACTATTTTAGAGGCGACTATCTTCGTCCTCAAGGGTAGCAACGCATCTGACATGGGTCATGGTCTGACATGGGTAACCCCTCCAGTTACGGCCTGCTTGTTTGTTGCTTTATTACCATTAAAAACATTTTATCACTCACCTTAGAATAACATATAAAACTCACACATCCACACATAATTCCTAAAAGTATAAAACCGTGTCCGTACCTCGGGAAAGGAGTTACTTTAATTTCGCCGGATTAAGCCGGGGACGCTCATATTAGCGGTCACCTGCCAGCCTCGCCGACACAAATCCGTGTGGTTAGGCGTTCCCTAAAAGCCCGTCGTGTGGCATGACCTTAATTTGAAACGTAACGTAAGTTTTTAAATTAAATGCTAATGCCTTGTTATTTACTTAGTTGTGTATCTTATGACTTAAACTAGGGTTGTCACGTTTGTATACGAGTAATAGATTTATTATGACGGTGAAAATTTAAAATAAAGAATATGTATGTAGTAGAAATAAATACCTAAGTAGTAGATATTTTATTGAGGTTAAATAATAGATTTTATATAAGTTGGTACCTACTATTTTTTAAATAATAAACAGTGTTATGGAGCAAAATAAGTTTAATACTATGGAGGTAACAACTTAAATTTAAAAACCATTCACACATTTCTCTATAAGTTTATAGTAATGTTACGTGTCAGGAGTATGGGGTTCGAGAAAATGCCAAAATGTACCACAAAGACTTTATTTGTACTCGTAGATACACAAATTACACGATGTACACAGTACACACTAAAACACTCTGCACGTAGGTACTAGTGAACACACTCGTCGAACACTGTATCGCTCGTAGAAAGCACTTCACTTCTCACTGGTATCGCTCGTAGGTATCGCTGGTATCTTCCTGGTTTCGCTTCCGAAACTAGAATGTCTGCGGTTGGCCGATCGCTCCTTTTTATACCCCTCACGCACCATTCACGGCAATCCAGAACTTTCTCGCTAATTCCGCGGACCCGCTCCGAACAAGATTCGAGAACGTTCCT
Organism: Hesperia comma; assembly: GCA_905404135.1. NCBI lineage: Eukaryota > Metazoa > Arthropoda > Insecta > Lepidoptera > Hesperiidae > Hesperia > Hesperia comma. The sequence continues at coordinate 34,976,762 of FR990012.1, forward strand.
TGCAACCGACTTTCGCCCGTAAGACTATTGCCGTAATGGTCGAAGCGTCGTGCGCGTGCGTACGTTCGAGACGGCCGTCCATTGTTCTATTGTTTCGCCTGGCATGTTTATGGCCCCTATTGTTTATTGTTTAGCGAGGTACGCCAGGGCTGTCACATTGCCCCCCTCTTAGTCATGCTCGTCCCGAGCATTATTCGATCCATGAAATGGTGCCAATCTGTCCACGTGCACGATCTTCGGCTTTCTTCTGTCCCCCTGTCTGATCCGGTAGGTCACGTCATTAATCCTCGTGACAACTGTGTAGGGGCCTTCCCATCGTGCTTGTAGCTTCGGAGACTTCCCTTTCTTCCGCAGTGGATTGTGCAACCATACAGAATCTCCCTCCTTGAAACCATGTTTCCGAGCATCGCGATCGTAGCGGGTTTTCATCTTTTCGCTGGTCTTCAAACATTGCTCTCTTACAAGATCATGTGTCTCGTCCAATTGTTTCCGTAAGTCCGCGATGTATTCAACGGTTGGTTTCGGGGCATCTGGCGGTGTTCCGGTAAGCAAATCCATCGGCAGGCGCATTTCTCTTCCGAAGTTAACTTTAGCCGGTGTAAATCCCGTAGACTCATGTATGGCAGACCGATATGACATCAGGAACAGAGGAATGTACCGATCCCAGTCTCGCTGATGTTCCTCGACGACCTTGGCCAAGTGATTTTCCAACGTTTGGTTGAATCTCTCCACCATGCCGTCAGATTGAGGATGCGCCGGTGTGGTACGTGTCTTATTTATTCCCAAAAGTTCACACATCTCCTGGAATAACGTCGACTCGAAGTTCCTGCCTTGGTCGCTGTGTAACTCCAATGGTACACCAAAGCGGCATACTACCTCCTGGACAAGTTTCTTGGCCACGGTCTTCGCCTCTTGGTTCGGAGTTGCAAACGCTTCCGGCCATTTACTGAAGTAGTCTTGAACCACTATGATGAATCTATTCCCGTCTTCCGTCTGAGGGAATGGCCCAGCAACGTCTATGGCGATTCTCTCCCAAGGGGCTCCGACGTTGTACAGCTGTAGTTTCCCTTTGGATCTAGTGCGGGGCCCTTTCACTGAAGCGCACACTGTACACTTTCTGCACCAATCTTCAACGTCCTCTCGACATCGCACCCAATAAAAGCGTTCTCGTATCTTTACGAGGGTCTTCTTGATGCCGAGGTGCCCACCGGAAGTGCCATCATGTACCAGCTTCAGCAAATCAGCCACTTTACTCCTAGGAATAACCATTTGCAGCGTTTTTTCCTTTCCGTTGAGTGATTCCCAGCTCCGGTAAAGCACGCCATTCTCCAATATAAGGCTGTCCCATTGAGCCCAGTATGCCTTAGTCGTCGCGCTTGATGCTGACACATCACTCCACAGGGGCCTCTGTCCTTTGGCTTTCCATTCCATGATCAGGCTGAGGTCTTTGTCTTCCTTCTGAGCTTGGCTTACTTGCTCCGTTCCCCAAGACTCGTCTAGGTCCTGCATCCTTATCACCCTGACCTCTTCTTTAGCCTCATGCTTGATGCAATGTCGACATTCGTCGGAGCATGGGCGTCGTGACAGGGCGTCGGCATTCGAATGAGCTTTTCCGTTACGATGCTCTATTACGAAGTTGAACTCTTGAAGCTGTTCGATCCACCTTGCAACCTGGCCTTCCGGGTTCTTGAATTGCAGAAGCCATCTCAGAGCGGCGTGGTCCGTCCTTATTGTGAACTCTCGTCCCAGCAAATACTTGTTGAAGTGCTGAAGGGTCTTCACCACAGCCAGTAATTCTCGCCGAGTCACACAATAATTCCTTTCAGGTTTCGAAAGGGTCTTGCTGAAGTATGCAATGACCACCTGCTGGCCGTCCTGGTCTTGGGATAATACTCCTCCGATGCCAGTATTGCTAGCGTCCGTGTCCACTATGAATCTCCCTTCCCTTCTGGGATAGCCAAGAATCGGAGCCGAGCACAGACGTTCCTTTAAGCGAACAAACGCATCTTCGCAATCGGAATCCCAACTGAAGATTCTCTTGTCCTCCGTGAGACGGTGTAACGGCTTGGCTATCTCGGAGAAGTTCTTCACAAACCGGCGGTAATAGGCGCATAGTCCCAAGAACGCTCTTACATCGGTCTTGTTCTTTGGCGTCGGCCATTCTTGAACCGCTTTTATCTTGTCCGGATCAGTTTGAACGCCTTCGTCCGATATGATGTGTCCCAAGAATGATACTTCCTTCTTGAAGAAGTCACATTTATTCGGATTGAGCTTTAGGTTGGACTCACGGAATCGTCTGAATACCTTCTCCAGATTTCGCATGTGTTCCACGAAGTTTCGTCCCATGACTATGACGTCATCGAGGTATACCAGACAAGCGTCCCCCAGAAGTCCGACCAACACTCGCTCCATGAGACGCTCAAAAGTGGCAGGAGCGTTACATAGCCCAAAAGGCATTACGCGGAACTGCCACAAGCCATTTCCGGTTCCGGTGGTAAAGGCAGTCTTCTCCTTGTCTTCTGGCCGTACTTCGACCTGCCAGTAACCACTCTTCAGGTCGACCGTCGAAAACCACTTCATTCCACCAAGCATATCCAATGTGTCGTCAATCCGAGGCAGAGGGTAGCTGTCCTTCTTGGTAACGTTGTTAAGCATCCTGTAGTCGACACAGAATCTAGTACTGCCATCCTTCTTTTTCACGAGTACCACAGGTGAACACCAAGGGCTAGTTGACGGCTCGATCACCTTGCTGCGCACCATGTCCTTGATCATTTCTGCAACTTCGTGTTCCTTTGCCAATGGTACTCGTCTCGGTCTTTGCTTGATCGGTGAAGTATTTCCGGTATCTATTGGGTGAGTGACAAGATTTGTTCTTCCAAGGTCGCTATCTCCTCTGGTAAAGATGTCCTTGTAGTCCATCAACAACTTTGCTGCCTGAGTATATTCTTCAGAGCTTAAATTACTCCTGGTCGCCTCCAGCAAAGATGTCATGTGATCCGTTGATCCAGGTTTGTCTGAGTTTTCTTGTACCTTCCTCAAGCTATCCACGGCTTCACATCGGCCAATGACTGTATTCTTTCCGAGATGTATCGGCACGCTGCTAAGATTGATGACCTTTAACTTAGCGTCGCGTTTGGTCATGAGCAGTGTCCTTGCCGTGATCCAACTGGGATGATCTCCATAGTCTTCCACTACGACACATCGGTCCAGCTGTATATTTTCGGGAAACCTAACCTTGACCAAGGTTTCCGATCTGGGTGCCAGCTTCACTGTCCTTAAACAGTACACTGCTCCTGAACATGAACCGTCCAAGAAGACTTCTTGATCCGGGAAGCTTAACACTCCTTTCGCTATGTCAACTATACAGTGATGTGCCCGTAGAAAGTCCAGTCCGATAATGCAGTCATCAGTTATATTCGCTACTAAAACAGACTGCGTGTAGATGTCACTTCCGAGTTTCAGTCTTGCTTCCGTAACTCCAAGGACGGTCACTGGCTGGCCTGTCGCTGTCTGCAGATTGCATGATGGTCGTCCATTTTCCCACATGATAGTCCGCTTGAGTAGTTCCGGTCGAACGATGGATTTCGATGCTCCCGTGTCAATCGTAAAGCGACAGGGTATGCCATTTATTTCTCCAGTAGTTACGAGGCTGTTCCCGTCACAGGCTTGTGATACCAAAACAGTAGGGGCTCGACGAAGTCCAGCCAGTGCCCGCCCCGCGGCGCTGGCGCCTCTTAGTTTAACGGATCCTGGGTGTCGACTTGGGTAGCGGTCGACACCGATTTCGGTTGCTTCCGAGTCCGGCAGTTAATCCTTATATGGCCTCGTTCACCGCATCCGTAGCAGATAGGCCCAGTACGAGGTTGAATCGCTGCCACCACTTCGCGCACCTTATAACCTTTATAGTCACTTCGTACCGCTTCTACTTCAAGGGCGTGCGCTAAAGCTGCTTCCAAGGTTGCGTGATGACCCAAGCGCACCGTTGCTCTCACTTCAGGATCCCGTATGCCGCTGACGAAGGCCTCTAATATTTTGTCTTCGACGGGTGTGGAACTCGACGCATAGGCTCGGCGTACGAGGCGCTCGATCTCCGTAGCCCATTGTTGCAGTCCTTCGCTCGACCTCTGTGACCGGTCTTTGAGCTGCGCACGATATACATGCTCAAGGTGCTTCTCCCCGTATCGAGCTTCCAATGCCTTAAATAGCGACTCCAAGGTGCGTCGCTCGGCGGGCAGGTTCTCAAGGACCAGCAGTGCCTCCCCTCGAAGAGCTAAGGTGAGTGCCGCCAACGAGTGCTCGTCCTCCCAGCCATTCCCATTTGCAACTACCTCGAACTGATGCCTGAACGCCGTCCACGAGGTCGTGCCGTCGAAACTTGGGACCTTAAATTTCGGGGCCCCAGGGCCTGAACATGTTGCTGCCGTGCCCAAAACCTTCATTTTTTGCAGCTTGTTGTCCAAATCCACGAGCCTAGTTTCGTGGAAGTTTACTGACGCACTGAGGCTGTTGATTGATGCGTCGTGGCTTTTGAGGGCTTGGTCGTGCTCGGATGTACGCACTTTCACAATTTCTAAATCCTCCTTCAAAATGTTCAAATCTCCCTGGAAACCATCGAGCTTTGCGTCGATTGTCCCTAGTTTACTTTCTAGGTTCTCCATTGCTTCGCGCTGGCTCCGTTGTATGGCTTCGCGCTGGCTCTCCATTTTACTTTCCATGCGCTGTAAGACGGTTAACAAGGAGGCCATATCGAATGCACTCGGTGTCGGTACTGCTGCAGCTGATGTAGTCGGTGGTCCAGCGGTGGTCTCCGTTTCCATGCGGTCACGACCCGGCGACTCCATCCGGGCGGCATCCAATGCCGTCTGCCGTCGCGTACGAATCCCTTCTTCACTTTGCGGTACTACAGGCATTCCGCTTCTGTCACCAATTGTTACGTGTCAGGAGTATGGGGTTCGAGAAAATGCCAAAATGTACCACAAAGACTTTATTTGTACTCGTAGATACACAAATTACACGATGTACACAGTACACACTAAAACACTCTGCACGTAGGTACTAGTGAACACACTCGTCGAACACTGTATCGCTCGTAGAAAGCACTTCACTTCTCACTGGTATCGCTCGTAGGTATCGCTGGTATCTTCCTGGTTTCGCTTCCGAAACTAGAATGTCTGCGGTTGGCCGATCGCTCCTTTTTATACCCCTCACGCACCATTCACGGCAATCCAGAACTTTCTCGCTAATTCCGCGGACCCGCTCCGAACAAGATTCGAGAACGTTCCTTGCAACCGACTTTCGCCCGTAAGACTATTGCCGTAATGGTCGAAGCGTCGTGCGCGTGCGTACGTTCGAGACGGCCGTCCATTGTTCTATTGTTTCGCCTGGCATGTTTATGGCCCCTATTGTTTATTGTTTAGCGAGGTACGCCAGGGCTGTCACAGTAAGATTTAAATTTACGAGTTACCTCGTCTACTTGTTTATTTTACCTCTTCATGTGTGATCTAGTAATGAGGTCACGCGATGCCTGATCAAAAATACTCGATGAAATACGTGACTTCCTTTGTCACATACCTACCTACATTACCTTTGTTGATAATAAAATTAGTCTTTAAAGAGAGAATAGAGCATACCTACTTTTTTATAGCCTAAAGGGGTGACTAATAACTATTTCCAAAAAAATTGTATTGGACATCGAAAGTAGAAAGAGCTAAAAAAAACTCGTCAAATGTCGCTTTTTATATGGGACCAGATGACAAATACTGATTTTTTAAATTAAAACAGAATTATCAAACTGGTTCAACCAGTAAAAAATTATGAGGTAACATTACACCAATAAAAATACAGTCGAACTGTAAACCTCAGTTTTTTGTCGGTTAAAAAGTAGACGAAAATTTATCATACTAGGATATTTATCATCCTCAAAGTATTTACAATATTTACATTAAAATTAGTATGGTTAAATGAAACTATATCTCCTTGTTCCCATGATGCCATGACCGAATAGACCCCATAGACAGTTTGTATACCTGCTTGTTCTCAGTATTTTATCGCATGAATTTAAACGGGACCTTAAAATAAAATTAGCAAAGTTCCTGAGAAAAATAATTAAAAAGTATCGATAGTGGGTGATTGTGAAGTTCCTACCTATCCTCCGAAAGCCACGAGAAAGTTACTAGTCAAGAGATAAAATACTGTGTTCAAGCAAAGTTAAGACGCTTGCACTCCAGGGAAGCGTCAGATTTTAAATATAGGTAATACATCTTTTTTCAGGAACAACTTTGAACTGGGGTTTTAAAGTTTCGCCACTGTGTCCCTCACTGCTATAATTTATGGTACGATGTTTGACATTTGCCACTAAATTGCTCCGCTATGAGTTACGAAAACTTTAAAGTTTTCTAGAAACAAATCCAACCGATAAATTACAGATAAAAATTCGTTTCTTAGATATTTTTGAACCATATTTTTCCCTGATTTTGTTTATTTTTACATTGTGAGTACGTTTTGTAAAAATTATCGATTTATACATTAGCAAATCTGATTTTTTTTCAATACAAGATTTGATAATACTGACAAATCGTTTCTCTATTCTATTGGATCTTAAAATGAACATTCTAATTTTAGCAAAATAACATATAATTATGGTCAATAGAGTCGAAGCTGTTATGAAGAATATTACCTATATTATGAGCAGAAAAGGGACTTTTGCCGAAAACATCATGGTTACTCTTACAACCTAAAGTAAAGTAACTGGATAAATCAAATAAATAACGTTAGTATTTCATTTTAACCTCATTATAATGGATGTAGGAACACTCATTGTATCCCTTGTATTGTAATTAGTAAAGTTTGTAAATAATAGGTCATGTTGCCGTTCCTTCGGGACTTTGTCTGCTGGAGAGCCTGAAGCCATACTCCGGGAGAGTATGGTTGTTAGGGTTGTCACAAGTAAAACTGCTTATTAGATTTATTTTAGTTGGTTTTATCAAATGTGACAGAATTATGTCATAGGACTTTATTTTTGAATAGATAAGTTCCTAATTTCATCACAGAATGTGTGTCTGGCAACTATAGCGACAAATATCTTATATATAAAATTCTTGTGTCACAATGTTAGTACCTTACTCCTCCGAAACGGCTTTATCGATTTTTACCAAATTTTATATGCATATTCAGTAGGTCTGAGAATCGGCTACTATCTATTTTTCATGCCCCTAAGTGATATGATATCGTCTGAGGGTATGAACATAGCGTTCACGAGTTTGACTTGACTTCAGGCTTTTCATAACCTGTTTTTAAATTAATTAATTAATTACCTACTTCTTTACATACAGCTGACTGCAGCTCACTTCATAGTGATTAAGAATTAGAGCGTACCATTACGCTACATCGTTATCGATTGATGGAGGACTTAATCAGTAACTCAAGTGTCGGAAGTTTTTAGCTCAACTTGATGGCCTCTGACGGGGCTAAACGACTGCTGTCGAACGATAACAACCCGACGGTTTAATGTGCCTTCCGAAGCACGGATATTTATTTCTGTCGATTATTCATCAAATTGTCGAATGTGTTCGTAGTTACCAACTTGGTCCACCACTTAAGATCAAAAGAGACATTCAGCTTAAAGCGAGTACAGATAAGTAAATTATGTTCTGGCTTCAACGAACTACTGAGCATGGGTCTCTCGTCTCTATTCAGGAGGTCTAGAGTATACTCCACCACGCTGCTTCAGTGTGGATTGGTGGGTTAGTGGCCAACCAAAGTATCGGAAATTTTAAAGCCGTCCGAAACTACCGACCGCAAATACCGACCGCGCCCTCTGTTGCTTAACTTTGTCGATCACTCAGGATCGATGCAAGCCGCTGGACTATGATATGTGAGCACTATATTTCCTGATTTTTTAAAATTGTAAATGTAAGCAAAATAAGTTTTAATAAAAACGTTTCGAAAGTAAACTACACGGAGGCAGCCCTACCGTTCGGTTTTCGAACTTGATAAAATAACATGATGTTTTTACGTTCCTTGTTTGCTACCAATTAATAAAGAAAATACAAATATTAATGTTGAGAGCATTATTACCGTGCAGGATATAATATTAATATTTGTATAAGGTAAGTAAAAACGTGTTGCATGTTTAAACTTTTTCCGTCTTTTTAGGTACACTACTTAATACTTTCTAGTCTGTCATGTGTATCAATACTTTCAGCATATTCATTAGTCATTATTTAGTAAGCGGTATAGGCTAGTGCTTCGGTTTCTTATTTGGGGGGTCCGAATTCGAATCTCAGGGCACGCTCTTCTGACTTTTGGAGTTATAATGCGTTTTGAATGTTTAAATGTTACTCGCTATAACGGTGTAGGAAACATCGTGAGGAAATCTGCAAATCGGAGAGTTAGCAAAACTCAAAGGTTTGTGAAGTCTGCTAATCCGCACTTGGCCAGTGTGGTGGACTATGGTCTTAACCTTTTCATTCAGAGAAGGTCGTCCTCGTGGTCCAACTGTGATGTGACGTCATAGTAAGACAAAATAGTTGGACCACGAGGAATCATCCGAAGAAACCTATCTATGCCCAGCAGTGGGACAGTTATGGGTTTAGATTATTATATAGATCAAACAATCTATACATGCGGTAGCGTATCATGCCAAGTTCCTCAAGCTAACAGAACTGACAGGTGGACATACAATATACATAGGTATATAAACAAAATTATATGTATGTAGGAGCGAGACCAAAGTCCTACGCTGATCTAGTAACGCCACCTATGAGTAATCGATGAAACTAGTTTTAGGAACCTAACGTCATCTATGAATGATGATTGGAAACGAAACAGTTATTGTTTGGGCATGGTCGGTATGGAGTGGGGGTAGAGATGGCGTCGTAGAGAACCATAGCTGTCATGATCATTCTGAATTGAGCGCTTAGACTGAGCGGACGTGTCGAACCCACTGCCATACCAAACTTGCCGCGTTTCCAAGTTAAATTTGAATTAATCGTACTGATCCTTTGCCACTTTGCTATTATTTTGTCGTCAGCTTTATTTCTAAGTTTAATTTAATGTAATCTGAATTAATTTTGGTGATAACTGTATTGAAGTGTTGGAATAGACGTTTAAACTCAGTGTACAGACTATTATTTCTTATCCCCAGTCACGTATAACCCAAAGTATAACAACCGCTCTGACCCTGGCTCCGAGATCAGAAGCTGGGATAAAGAACTCTGTCCACGTTTTCAGGTTATTTCAGGTTATAATTGTCAGGTGATATCATGAAGCGTGGATGCAAGTGAAAGTGCAAAGTGCAGTGAAATGATGTGACTAGATTTTCAATAAAACGGCAAGTATCGATATGAAGGATTTTCAAGTAAGACGGCGAGTATTGGTATGGTATAATTTTTTTTATTTCATTACATCTGTGGTGACAAAATTTCGCAGCTTAAATTTTAATTCTTGCGTAAACTAGATTGTGTGTGTGTCAAATAGTTTGTTAAACCATCATGAGTGATTAATAAAGTGTGAATAAAGTCGTAGATTTTCCGTCATTATCGTTTATGGCAGCACCGGTAGTAATCTTATTTTCTTTGTTTTCTTTTCCTGAAAAATAATATCATTCAGTGGTTACCTTGGTCAAAGCCAAAGTTGCAAGTCTTTGATTTTACTGTAATTTAACCGAAGTGTCATACATACTTCGGAAGACGCTAGTAACTTGCGTTCAATTTGTTCAAAATTTAATGAAGGTAGATTTGGGGTTAAATTACTAGGACACCCGAGGGCCAAGTACCACTTGAAGTGTTGTTATAAGAAGTGAATTTGAGTTGAGTAGTGGCAATAATATTTCTCGTTCTAGTATGGTGCAAGGTGTAATCTGATTAAGTTGTTACATTATTTCTGATTAGCGAACAGTAATTGGTGTCATTACTCAGCTGCTAAACATATCGCTTAGTTGAGGTGATGTGTCCCTTGCATTATTCAATGAAGTCTATAAGTATCGTTGCTTGATGGAGGTGACTCTAGTTGCTGTCGATCGATATAGATGATAGCAACGACACTTTTCGCTGATTAACGTCTGTAATATTACTTGCTACTACTACGATACTGTTCACTAATGAGTGAGATGTTTTCATAATATTGGTGCGCGGTTGCTTAAGCATTATTTAAGCGTTTCGATATTTGATGTTGAACTAGGATTCGTTCTTTGTTCCTATTGTTAAAGATCATGGGGATAGATTAGATTTTGTAGCCTGGTCGAAAAAGAAAAATACGCGTTTGATCTCTGGAATTTTGTTACGTATTCCGTGTAGGTACATTTTCAATTGATAACGTGATAAGGTGTTACAGTGCAGTGTCCTTTACCACAAGTGTTGTTTTCTTTTGTCACATGCGTTGAATTCTTAAAATTATTTCTTGATTACTTTTTATTGGTATGCAGTGACTGACAGCAGTGATACTGAAAGTACTGGTCAGGTAGCGGGTGAATAACGAAAGTATTCTTTTAATTATCTTGGTGTTTAGTGATTTGGTGCGCCGCTTTTAGTTGAAAAGGATTAATTAAAAAAAAAAAAAAAGAAACTGTTACAGCTTATTTGGTTGTCGTTTTAAAAGTGAAGTACACCTAATTGTTTTGTTTCGTATTCTAAACTAGAGAACCGCCCGCGCTTCGCTTCGGGACCCGTAGGTCACAGCCGCGTAGGTCACGCTCCCGTAGGAATTTAGGCTAAAAAGTAGCCTACTACTCGCTCTAGGGGTGTCTCTCGCGGCCCCTTAAAACGGGCCGGTCCTTGGGTTGGGCCCTAAGGCCCTTGGTTGTCCATCTGTGGTCAAGTCCGGTGAGTGCCGGCCTTTTTACAGACCACAGAGTCTTAAACGGGATGGGGTTCATCTCCACGCCGCCCAGGCGATGGAGGCCCTACCGGGTGAATCCCGCTGGTTGGAAGCCCAGCAGGAGCCGATCAGCGCCGGGCGATGACTTACGAAGCCCCAGTATCAGTCAGTGCTAGGCCCGTCCCGCGCAACCAGCGAGTCGCGCGGAAAGGCCCAGCGGTCCGGTGGACGGGCGTGGAGCGGCGCCAGGTCCTGCAGATGCGGGAACCGCGACGCGTCGACACGCCCGAACATGTTGCGTGCCAATCTCTCGATGAAGTCGTCCAGGCTCTCGACTCGAAGGTCCCTCTGGATGACTGTGTTCCTCACGTACCTCGGCGCACCAGTCAGCCGGCGGAGCGCAATCGCCTGAACCGCGCGCATCCTCTTGCGCTGCGGTTCGCTGGCGAGCGCGTACCACGCCGGTGCCGCGTACGTGAGGCGGGATCTGATGTAGATCTTGTAGACCCCGAGCTTCAGTCCGAGAGGGAGGGCGAGGAGAGCACTGGTTTCTGCCATCGCGCTCCTGGAATTCGCGACGGCTTTCGTAACCTCGTGGCTTCATCGAGAGTCTTCCGTCGATTTTGCCCGCAATTTTGTGCTGTTCAGCGGCATCAAAAAGTAGCCTTCCACTTCTGTTGGCAGCTAGGTTATTCCTCCCTGGATGCTTGCAGTTCCAGTCGCCCGCGCCCACCACCGGTGTCGCGAGTCCAGCAACTTGCGGACATCAGCCAACAGGATAGTGCCAGCGGGGGGCGGTACACTGAATACAGCCGGAGCGGGGAGTTCTCGAGGCAGAGCTAAAGTAGCCTATTACATTTGCCTATGACTTAAGTAAATTACATGTAGTATTTGATAGCGTGATTCAGAACTTGCAAATGAACTTTAATAACGCCATCTATTGACAACTCCGAAAATAAATATCTAGCAACTAACAAAACATCGATCTTCCCATGGGAATGGGATGTTTTTCCGCAGTAAAAAGTAGCCTACGTCACTCTCCACCCTCCTAACTATCGCCACACACATAAACCTTACCATATAATAGCTTTGTTGCGACGTGAAAGCGTCACAAACAAACAAACAAACAAACAAACAAACAAACAAACAAACACACTTTCACATTTATAATATTAGTAAGGAAGTAAGGATACGCGGGTAAGTTACTGGTACGTTTAAATATTGAGAAAGGGGTTATCTAATGATTTAAATATTGTCTTCAGAGGATTGAATTCTTACCCAATTCAGATTCTACCCACTATATTTTTGAAATAAATAAGGTCGATTTTTGCTGCATTTAGGAAGCGATTCTAGGTTTTAAGAAGCTGGAGACCAAGACCTTGTCTGGTACCTGTCTGGAACCAAGGGTGACATCACCTAGTTGTGGTAACATGAAACGAGGTAAAAGTGAAACGGCGTTTTTGGTATGACAAACTTTTATTACATCTGGTGTGTTGGAGTTTCATAACTTCAATTTTATTTCGTTCGTTGTGAACATACAACCTTCTGTTGTCTTGTAATTAGTGATCAATAAAGTAATAGTTGGATACAGTCGGTTCCCTAATTATTATTTTTTTAACAAGTGCAGCAAACTTTGATTGGATTTAATTTACCTCGTGAAACCAATGAGTTTTTAACGTTATTCGTGTTCTGTGTTCCAGCTTGGTTTTCGAAGATGGCACGGGTTGTTTCTGTGGCGATCGGGAGCAAGAGCAGCACACGAAGGTTGTACTCGTGTTAATTGGAACTGCATTGATGGCTGTGTGCGTGCGCTGGCGCTGGCTTCGTGGTGTGATGATGAAGCATCATCGGTTATTGCCGCGGAACGGGCACAACGTTACAGGTGATCTGTTTTGTTTAACTGGTTTTCTTATGGCTTATAGTAAAAGTAAATTAAACTCTTCTATTTTTGAAACATTACTGGATATTAGGTGATCCCTGTATTTTTCTTGGTTAAATTAATTGGGTAATTGAGAAACATTAATGATGTTGCTTATTGATCTGAATAATTAGGAGGAACGGTTAAGAGAGAATAATTAAGAGAAAGAATCTTCTCAATATAATGTCTTCGGGACAAAGATTTAAGTGGATTAGTTTTTTTATAGAATTACTTTGTTATTGAATCATCCAATTCAAAACCGTTCAATTTAATAATTGGGTAATCTGTTCACTATTACCGGTTATAATGGTTTAATTAGTTTTTGCATTGATGGTGGGTATGATATCAGAATGAAACAAAATTATTAATAACTAGCGACCCACCCCGGCTTTGCATAGTACTATCGAATCGCTATCGTCACCTTTCAATTAATTAAAACAAAACCTTAATGAATTATACGCCATAACCATGCGGAATCCTTCTTCGATTGGTGAGAATCATTTGAAAGTTTGTTCAGTAGTTTATAGACTAGTTTTCATCCATCCATCCATCCGCTTTTCGAGGTTCACTGTTGGACGTAGGCCTCCCCTAACTGGCGCCACTCTAACCGGTCCTGAGGTCTCTGAATCCAGCGGATGTCCACCGTCTTCTTCAGGTCATCAGTCCACCTGGTATAATTCTTTTTATTTGTGTGTATTGGTACTAGTATCAAACACCTATGTGGCAAACCTGTTCAAAAGCCTGCGTGGCACACCTGATCAACAGCCTGAGTAGCATACAACCTATGCGGCAAATAAATTCTGAAGTCTTATGTTGTATCACCTATCCTCATAGCAGACAAAGCAGTAAGGCCCTCATGGCGTGTTTCTTCAGATATCCGTGTGTCAATATTAATACACTTTACCTGTGCGATAATAACTTGTGTGACTTCATTACTTTATTGAAAAGGTTCTCCATAGTGCGTTCAAAGTTATGTGAGTGATCCAAATTTAAATTGGAATAAGCCCCTGTACTAATGCAGATTAATTTTGTAAGAAATGCTTCTGTTTATCAGGAAGGGCCAAACGTAGAAAGATACTCGCGTGTGTGTTTGATTGTTACAGGTAATCTTCAATGACAAACGCGGATTGGTGCCGGTAGAGCGTGCTTGGGGATGGAATCCATCCCCAGATTACGTGAAGATGCTGTACGGATTAATCTGCGATAGCGATAGCGTAGTCATAGTGTAAAAGTTAAAACCAATCGCACAAATTGTTAATTGGTAATTTTGCTCTAGACAAGTGTTGTAATGTTAGGTTAGGTAACGTGGTAGGGCTTAAAATGCAGTAAATAAAGCGTGTAAAAAGAAACAAAATTAGAAACTTGTTGAGTAAAAGAAATTTAAAGTAAATTGTAGTAGGGGTCACTAACCAACTTGAGACTGACACATTTTATCAACATTGACGAGTTTGACACTGACTGACCTGTGTGGCCCTGACTGACCTGTGTGGCCCTGACTGACCTGTGTGGCCCTGACTGACCTGTGTGGCCCTGACTGACCTGTGTGGCCCTGACTAGCCTGTGTGGCCCTGACTGACACCTGACTAGCCTGTGTGGCAATGTCTAGCCTGTGTGGCAATGACTAGCTGACTAGCCTGTGTGACAAAGACTAGCCTGTGTGGCAATGACTCTCCTGTGACGCAAAGACTCTCCTGTGACGCAAAGACTCTCCTGTGACGCAATGACTATCCTGTGACGCAATGACTCGCCTGTGTGGCAATGACTATCCTGTGACGCAATGTTTCGCCTGTATGGCAATGATTCGCCTGCGTGGCAAGAACTATTCTGTGTGACCATAACTATTCCGTTTGACCATAACTATTGTGTGACCATAACTAAAAGGTAGTCTCATTAATAACGAAAAACTTTTGCTGAATAAAATAAACTTTAGAGCTTTGTTGTAACTTAATTAAAAAGGAATCACACGAGGACGTGTGCTTGTCAGATTGGCCGTGTAGGAGCGAGACCAAAGTCCTACGCTGATCTAGTAACGCCACCTATGAGTAATCGATGAAACTAGTTTTAGGAACCTAACGCCATCTATGAATGATGATTGGAAACGAAACAGTTATTGTTTGGGCATGGTCGGTATGGAGTGGGGGTAGAGATGGCGTCGTAGAGAACCATAGCTGTCATGATCATTCTGAATTGAGCGCTAAGACTGAGCGGACGTGTCGAACCCACTGCCATACCAAACTTGCCGCGTTTCCAAGTTAAATTTGAATTAATCGTACTGATCCTTTGCCACTTTGCTATTATTTTGTCGTCAGCTTTATTTCTAAGTTTAATTTAATGTAATCTGAATTAATTTTGGTGATAACTGTATTGAAGTGTTGGAATAGACGTTTAAACTCAGTGTACAGACTATTATTTCTTATCCCCAGTCACGTATAACCCAAAGTATAACAACCGCTCTGACCCTGGCTCCGAGATGTAGATTATCCGATTTTTTCCAACTAAATGAACATTGAAACGTCAACGTTGCTAAAATGTTGCCTGTTAATGTACGACTTCAAAGTTAGGGCAGTAAAGGGGAGGGCTGATGGCATGGCCATTTTATGACGCGTCATTCAACATGACTCGGCGAGTTTACGACCGGGCACTTACCATTACACGTTACGGAAGGCAGGTGAATTATAATTTTGGTGTTACGCTATTTATCGCGGGAAGGATTTCTGGTTGAATTAGAAAAGCCCTGAATGATTTAGTTGGGAGATAGGGGGAATGGTTCCCTTGGGGTTTCTCTAGGTTGTATACAAAGCAAGAATATGGAATTACTACTTCCTACTACAAACAAACTTATTGCATATGCTCATAGTTCAATTTAGCTTGTAGACAAAATTTACTTAAGGCATTTTAAATTCTCGTCGTCAATCTACGATGAACCTTAACCACAGGGGCGGACAGCTAACATATATGTGGGATGTTTTTAAATTGAATTTCATATGGAATGCGAACGGAATATATACTCCGACTTTTAATTCGATGCAGTAAAATGACATTTCCAGTGTTACCGTTTTTTATTATCACAAAAATAGTGATGTAACCTGGACACAAATTATTCGATTTGATGAAAATATTAATCGGTTTATAATCGTTTCGCATAATTTAGCAAACTGCTAAAATAATGTATGAAGTTATTACAGGATCAATAACTACATATAAAAATACGATTGATATCAATAATCTCCTAGATTTCTAATTATTAAGCGCTTTTAGTGCATGTTATGTACTCGTACTAAAAGCATGCATGCACCGGTGTTTATTATTTTTCGTCTACTATATAATTTTAAATTAATAACCTTTCCGTATTGTTTTCTGAATTTGAATTATATTTTATTAACATACATTATAATAGACATATTGAGAAAAGAATAATCGAATAATCAAAATCGAAAGTTAATCGTGTAAGTTATCACCATTATTGAAAATCTGGCAACATTATTACAAAAAGTGACATTAGCAAACGTCATTTTACTGCATCGAATTAAAAGTCGGAGTATAGGAAAGTTGGGCTAGTAGAGTTCCGTACATTTTACCTACACTGGTGACACGTAAGCCCAAAGTTGGTGCTGTAAAAGGCGACGTGTTAAAAGCTTTGATTTAGCGTTCACTACAGTAGTGTACGAACCGACGAAGTTTTAACGTATTGTAGAAGTTTTGAGCCAGAAAGCGGGAAATTAAACGAGATATCAGCGGAAATAAATGCGTCTTTCCACATCATTTGACGTAACGTATTGTTTATTTTAGTGTTGGAAGATTTCAGCTTTGTTACTGTGGCGTCAGGAGTGACAAGTAGGCACTAACTCAATCTAAAGCTGGGCGACTATTGTTGGGAGAAAATCACAGTACCTATTGTTTTCGCCAAGTAGTGCAAGTGCAGAAATCTCTTTTTAACCGACTTCAAAAAAAATTAAGTTCTCAATTAGACCATTATATACATATATTATGCTTT
This sequence comes from Hesperia comma, assembly GCA_905404135.1. Classification (NCBI taxonomy): domain Eukaryota; kingdom Metazoa; phylum Arthropoda; class Insecta; order Lepidoptera; family Hesperiidae; genus Hesperia; species Hesperia comma. Next base: position 34,993,489 of record FR990012.1, read on the forward strand.
TTTTACGTTTGTTCAGCGATTTTTTCGTCGTTTATGGGCCGATTTTGATAATTCTTTTTGTTGTTGGAAAGTAGATGGCGCAGTGGAGTACCTACGCTGATAAGGACACCAAAATCTTATGATGGCATTTCAGAGAAATCGAGGGGAACTTTTGAAAATTATAGGGACGAATAGTGTGTTTGTTAATGTTTTCATAAGTGCATTAAAGCGCTATAATGTCATGAAGATCTGGAATCGATCTGACAAAGCAGAAAGACAGTTGAGGGAACTCCTCAACGATTTACTGCAGTTATCTAGTGTTTGGCTTTGATTAATTTGTAGTGACGAGAACTTTACACCTAAATGTGTTGAATTAAGCGACATCTGGCGAGTAGTTTTTGAGTTATCTCTGCTTATACTATAGATAGATAACAAGGTTTAGTTACATGAAAATAGGTTTTGGATAAGTAAAAGGATATAAACAATATCAATGACTATGCTGGACATAAGCTTATTCAAATAGGTATACGTCATTGTGCTTACCTACATCTGGCTTAGTTTCTATACTTGAGTCGTCGAGGATATGCAATTTCCACTCCCCGCTAAAAACAAGTTTGTTACAGATATTTACAGTTCAATTTAGCTACTAAGTAAAACTTACTTAAGACATTTTAAATTATCGCCGTCAATCTACAATATATGAACCTTAATAATAGGCGCGGAGAGAAGTTACTCGCGACCCTCTCTTAATTTCCGATTCTTTTACTTTCTTTCGGTTTCCATTCTAAAAGCCGTTTTACGATAGTGAGTGACGCCAAACGTGATCAACATATTGACAGTTCGATGTAATTAATCCTTGCGACTTTGGCCCTTTTACTACATCATCTCATCTTAATAAACTTGTCCGTAACTGACCCTTGTTTAGTACATCCATGCCTACTAATATTATACAAGTGGAAGAGAATTTGTTTGTCCTCCTTCCACGTCACAACGAAGCTGGTACCTATATCTTAGTTTTGTGTATATAGATAGTTCTCCTAACTGTCTACACACGCAAAAAGATTAGATCCAATTGATATACTACAAAAAATTGCGACTGATACGGATTAGGGGTAGTGACGCAATATATAAGGTATTATATAAATAGCCCTTCCATTTAGGTGTAGGTAATAATTTTAGATCTAAAACAGACTTTTTAATTTAATTTGTTGAACTAAAAGTCTCGGTAATACTTCAGCCAAAAACGTAAATAATAAAATGTATATGTTCATTATGAATTATGAAAACGACTTCGCCGTAAAGTACTTTAAAAGGTTGAGTGTGAAGGTTGAATAGAATTTTCTTTTTAAGGGCCAAAGCAGAATTTTTTATTACTGAAGAGCGTTGGATCAATAGCTCGTCGGTTACCACAAGCATTTCTCTTGTTATATTCACGCATTTTGGTAACTTGGTTGATTCTAAGCAGTGTTCACCATTAAGTCAGGCAGCTAACGTACCAGGGTCGTTTAATTATATTGTACATGGATTACAATCATCGTACAATCCAGTTATTTTTTGAATATTTGGCGACAAAAGTTGAAAAAAGCAGTTTCAAATTAAAAGGTCGACGTATGAAATTACGTAGCGTATTACTCTAACTTAAAAAATGTATATTTCAACTTCATAGAGCTTTAGATAAGAAGTTGGTTTTATGTTCGTGTTGAAAACACATGGCCACTGTTATCTTGTTTTCGTACAAGCGACCTCGTGCGTATGACACATCCGCCGTGAAATAATATAATCTACCTTAATTAAAAGTACTGTGTCCAGAAACATGTTAATTTTAATTACTTATTATAATTAATACAAACATAAGCTACAATATCAATTTCTATATAAGGGTCTTTCCATACTTCTAGACGCAAAATTGGAATGATAGCGAAAGAGCATGCAGCACCACCCTTCCGCTGCCAGCGATGACAACTTTGATTGCTATAGATTACGACTTTAATCAGGACTAGTATGGTTTGTCAGTTTGCTGATGATATAAAAACGTTGGTTAGAACATAGGAGATATTTGATAGGGTGTTTCATGAGCAGTCATAATGGGGTAATTAACCTAAGCTCGACAGCAATGTATATATATAAAACTCTCTATAAAAAAGTCTCTATAAAACTCTTGCGTTACTGAGTGGTTGACTGACAGACACCGCACAGCTGAAAGTACTGAACGGAACTAGCTGAAATTTGGCATGTGTGTTCCTTTTGGAGTGTAGGGAAGCACTAAGAAAGGATTTTTGAAAATTCCACCCCGAAGGGGGTGAAATAGGGTCGGGGGGGGGGGGGGGGGGGTGAAGTTTAAACGAATTCCACGCGGGCGAAGCCTGCGGGCGGAAGCTAGTATTCTTAAAATCATCGACGTGATCAGTTTGTATATATTGATTTATATTATTGGCTGGTTGCAACCCAACAATGGTCCACTACTGAGCACCAGTCTCTCCTCAATATTGAGGAGGCCTAGAGCATGCTCCACCACATTGCTGCAGTGTGGATTGGTGAAGGGTTAATGGTCAACCCAGTATCGGAAGTTTTCATGCCGCCCGAAGCCTTTCGATAAATACCTCACTATTGAGCTTCTGTGTCTTCACACAATGTTTACTAAGATCAATGTAGTAGGATGCAAATGTATGAAGCTTTGAAGTGTAAGGGGTTAAATAAACTTCTGTCCGAATCAATCTTCGCTCCTGATGATTGAGATAATAGCATTATTCAGTTTCCATTTGTTGGTGGTAGTAGTAGTAATAGTTGTAGTTTAAACCTAAAGTTGTTGCATTTGTATGCAAATTGTATGGTACGGTTTTTTATTTCACTGCCTAATAATACTTAGTACAGTAGCAAAGAAGCATGCAGCATAAGACTCGAAAGGTGACTAGGATAGTTAGTCCAGTTAGCAGACGCAGACGGTGTAAGAACATTAGAAGGGTAGGTTTTTAGTAAATTTTATGACTGAGGTAGGAACTGTTAGTGATATTTTAGTCTCATTAGTTGTTGTTAGAAATAATTCAGTTTGTGATTGGAATAGTCTCGTTCACAGATATCTTGCTATTAAAAAGTAAAAAAGAGATGGTAAACTCTATAAAAAAGAGTGATAAAAGTATATACCTACTAATAATAAAAGAGAACTACTAATAATAAGAGAGATTTAAAAAAAGTATAGCAGGACCGAACTTGACATACATCCGATTATTTATTTTTTGCTTCCCAGGAAACTGGGCATCTTGTTACCCCTAACGACGTGTGATTGGGGTCAGTATTCTAGGTTACGGCAATACGGCCAAAAACCCCACCTCAGCCTCACAGTAGACAGCTAAGCAACTATCGTAAGCCCGCGATAAATGGGAATGTAGGTCAGAAAGGGCCCGCCACCGATGCTTCCTGGGATCAAAGGTTAAAATTTCCATTATGCGAATGTATTTCTCGTACCCCTTAATATTATATTTGTGCTTATTTTTTTAGGAAATGAAAATGTGCTGGGAAAAGGTTCTGTTATTTTTTACCGGTTACGTTTTTATTTATCGTGATGGGGCGTTTTTCCATTAGCCGGCCCGGCACCGGCACCGGCGTGCCGGTGAAGCAAAAATGTAGGAAAATGTATGGCTCGCTTTTCCACTTACCGGCGCCGGCGCCGGCCCGGCATTGAGTCCCGCCGGCACCGGTGCCGGCCTGGCAAAAATGCATGTATATTGTATATGAATTGTAGCCGTGTGCGTATGTTAGTACGCGGGGCGATTAGGAGGGAGATAAAGAGAATTTTCAGATGGATAATTTGTATCCAACAAATAGTTAAATGTGTCCTCGGTTATAGTATGGATACCTATATAAAATACTAGAGAACCACCCGCGCTTCGCTTCGGGACCCGTAGGTAACAGCCACTTAGGTCCCGCTCCCGTAGGAATCTCGGCTAAACTGTAGCCTATTAGGTATAATTATGATATACCGGAACATCAGATATAACATTTGCCTATGACATAAGTAAATTACATGTAGTATTTGATAGCGTGATTTAGAACTTGCAAATGAATTTTACTAACGCCATCTATTAGCAACATCCGGAAATAAATATCTAGCAACTAACAAAACATCGATCTTCCCATGGGAATGAGATGTTTTTCTGGGGTAAAAAGTAGCCTACGTCACTCTCCACCCTCCTAACTATCCCCACACACATAAACCACACCATATAATAGCCATGTACAGATGTTGGTAGTTACGAGTTTTAGTGACAAATTTCGATATATTTCAGGAGTCACCGAAATCTAAAGTGTAAGAGCTAGATAAGTGACACTTATTAGTTTGCTAACATCTGATTTTGAAAAACATGTTCCGATAGAAGGTAGATAAATCGTTCATGGGGGGCATATTAATAAATACTTAAAGCGGTTTTTGATTTTTTGACGACCCGAATGGCTCAATGGTTAACACGCCGGCACGCTGTTTCGAGGGTCCTGGGTTCGATTCCCAGCGAGGCGGCAATTTAAATGATGTGTTTAAATTTCCGTTCTCGGTCTGGGTGTGTGTCCTTGCCTTATGTGTTGTCCAAGGCACCCACGACACAGGGAATTCTAGTGTGGGGCTTTGAGTGTGTAGCGTTATTATATTTTTTTTTCGTGATGAGTGAATGACATTTCGCTTTAATATGTTAAGATGGGGGGCTGTTTCTGAATGGATCATGTGTAGCTGTAGACTGACGTCACTCAGAGCACGTATCAAACTTTCTTCATTACACGGCGTCCTTGAGACGAGAGGTTCCGTATCTTCCGCAATAAAGTTCACGTACCTAACGATACGAGTTTAAAATAAAGTTTTAGTTAATTTCAGTGCTTAATTAAAGTACTGTTTTGGCATCTTATGCCAAGGTTGATGTTCTGTGAAGCTTGGATGGTTTGCAACCACCTTTTTGAATTATTCTGGCTAGGAGCTTGGGAGACACGTTTTATTTCTTTTTCCGTAATTCTTTCTTGTCTAGTAACGAATAAGGGATGTTTTGAGTTACCGATAGCCAAATACGACATCAGGTTATTAAAAAACAAAATGTCCACTCAATCCATACCTACTAAAAATAAAATTGTACCTCAAAGTAGGTACATACCTCAATTCTGTAATCAATATTTTTTCGATTGAACGAATGAATGAACAAAATGAAGTTCATTCGCGGTTGCTTATTTAAAAACACTTTTCGAACTATTCGTGTTTACAAATTATAATATTCATTCAACAAAATAGTTTCCAATAGATTGGCGATTAACAAGGGAATAAAATACACTATGAAATGCCATTCAATTAAAAAATATCGGTAAAATTGAATGAGCTATTCGAGTGAGCCGAGAAGATCAATTGGACCGATTTAAGCAAAAACGTTCCAACCCACACGAACCTTATTTCGAGATAATTGACTTTAAAGTTTATTGCTGGATTGCTCCGGTTTTATAATGCTTAACATTATGTTTTTAATTTCAGGTAATTCTAAGTATACTAAACTAATTAACATGCATGTATTTAGTGAATAAGTTTTAATAGTTTAGTAGATATTCAAGAAACTTGCGTCTGGATCATTTTAACAAAATAAATTTTGTATGGGTTTTGCTGTGTAGGCTGCGGAAATAAAAATGCAAAAATGATTCAAAAATGACAAAAATTTAAACTCAAAAATATTTAATATTCTTGTTTTATTTAAAAAAATAGCAAAGTGACCCTAGTCCTCATCAAAATCAAAGTCAGGTTCATCACAATAACCATCAATATCATCTATTATTGCGTCGTCTCCCTTCAGATTTTTATAGTAATTAATGCAGTCATTTGGTATAAGATGAAATAACGATTTCAAATCTTTTAACTTTTCTTTATTAATCCGTTTTCCTGTTGGCCATAATTCTGTCAGATCTTCTTCTGCAACAAACAATTTTTCTGCAACAAACACCCGATTTTTTTGTTTTGAATCGATTTTTTGAATCGTAATGGATCGCAACCCTATGAATCGATTCACGATCTGATACGTATTACATTGAATCGATCTCATTCGATTTCCGAAGATCGTATCGTATTGTTTTTAAATTAACGAAAAGCCACAAAAATAAGCTACATTCTGTATTTCAACCATCGTTATTTAATAATATCTAGTGTAGAACACAAGTTCAATTTAATTTCATTTGTATTATGGATTCCAACTCTCCGCAACTCTCTTACATTTGATTTTTTGGCCATCTTATTATTTTTAAATAATGTGTTGCTCGCAAAATCATGCACTTTGTATCCTATCGTAGTAATATCAAAGAATAAATAAACAAATTAGACTTCAGTCAGTAAACACTGCAGTAGGTATACACATAACATATAAATATATATTTTTATTAAATAAAATATAATAAATTTTTAAATTTACTAAATATTAATATTTACCTTCATATTTCATACGTACCGCTTAGTTTGATCGGTATAACTCGAAAGTAAACTTAAATATCTGATTTAAGGTAGGTAGGTAATCTTACATTACATTACATATTCTTTTACCGCCAACACTAAGGTGGTGTTGGCAAAGATCATGTTGTTTAGGTTGTTACCTATAGTTTTAATTATACGATTTTTTTCATACGATCTTCTTAGCATACGATTCGATTCAGGCGAAGATCGCAACCTGTTGAATCGATTCAAAAATCGGTAGATCGTATTGCCATGAATCGATCTTCTAAAAGATTCACGTCAATAGATCGGGCATCCCTTGCACGGATACACAGTTGCGGCAGCGCAAATATGTAAACTTTAAAGTACCAACATAATAATATTTTCATTTCAAAACTGCAAAAACGTTTCAAGCTTTGAGGTTCATTTATGTTAGAATTTACTAAATTAAGAAATTCTTTCTTTCTTTTTTGGCCGGCAACGCATCAGTCATGCCTTTGGAGTTGCTGGTGTCGATGGGCGACAATAGCCACTTACCATCAGGTGGATCGTCTGCACGTTTGCCGGTCCTATACCATAAAAAAATAATTATGCAGCAAAGCATTATTGTAAAAAAGATTTAATTGACGTGGATCGTTTTTGTAAAACTTTAACAGTAATTTTTCACTGCGCTTGAAGTTTTACAAAAACGATCCACGTCACTTTCTTTTTTGCAAAACTTTAGGTCAGAAAAGGTTCATTTAGAAATTTACATTATTGATCTTCAATAACTTTTGACTACAATATCCTACAAAAATTTTCATGCTAAACATACAATTTTATTGTAGATGCAAAAAATTGCAAAAAATAGGTTTAAGTAAATAAATGCCTATATTAAAGTTTTCGGTATAAAAATAATATTTTGTTTAGGTACTTTATCGCCGAGATACTAATGTTAATTTAATAAGGTTGATATAAAAGGTTGTGAATCATTTTGAATTAAAATTTTCGTATTTCTTTATTTAAATATAATATATGCATGTGGCCTGAATCAGTATAGTTCTGTAGTCGAATGTTATTTTGAATTGAGTTAAAATGATCCAAGTTTATTGGAACATTTAAGCAGAATGAGTTTTGTTATATATTCCATATTGTATAAACGCATTACTGATCCAAGTAGTTTGAATCATTATAGCAAAATAAAATTAACACACGTCAGGGCAATCATGAAAATGCAAAAATGATTCAAATAGCTTGAAACATTTATTCATTTTAAAAAATGGTCTTCGATATTTCAGCTGTGGGTTGGACCATACGGATTTTCGTCAATTATTACCATAGAGTTATGAGTCTTTGATATGTTAAAATATACCTTATTTGGAGTACATAGGTCACAAAAACTCGAAATTGTCGAGGTTGTGGGTTGGATCGTTTTTGCATAAATCGGTCCAATTGAACTCGATTGATTGATTACTGAATGCTTTCTGCATGAACGCATTGACATTAAGTAATTGCTATTATATTGAATCGGATCGTCGCAATATATTATCCTTTCCGAAGGGCTTTATAGGGATTATTAATTAAGCTATTACAATCGTAATGAGGAACAGATTACGAATATCATTAAACATAATTTTCAATGTATAAACGCCAATACAATCATACTATCGCACTAAGATTCCCTGTGTCACGAGTGGCATGGATTACACAAATAATACAGACATCCAAGAAAAATTATGCATTTAGTATTAGAATTTCACTATATCACTGGTTTTGGTAAAGGAAAACACTATAAGGAAATTACCATACCTATCTTAGAATTGTTCATAATATTCAAAAAGGTGTGTGAAGTCTGCCAAGTACTTGGTCAGCGTGAACCCCTCAAAAAGTGACAGGAGACATGCCCAGCAGTGGGACAGTTATTATGGGTGATTATGATGATAAAAAACATCCAGGAACCGAAAACAAACATTTATCGGTCATATGTGATGTTATCTGCCGAAGAATCGAACCAGGGACCACTAGCGTCGCAGACAAGTCGCAGGCCACTATCAATTTTATATTTTTAATACTCACTTGCACATGTTTTTTTAATTTCCTAAGTTCTTCTTCCAAGACCACTCACCGTAGGGTTTGTTGAAGCGATGGCGTAAATGGACGTTCGAAAAGAGTTTGTAAAAAACCTACTTCGAATAAAGATATTCATTCATTCATTCATTTATTCATTCATGCATCCATATCTAAAAGAAATATAGTTGTAAGTTGTAATAAACGACATCTGCATACTAAGACTTTTTTGAGGCGAGTCATTTGAAGAAAGTACCGCGCGCAACTCTACGTTGAAAATAGTCTATGTCTCGGTCGCAATTTGCAATCGATACGAAATGCATTTTAATTGCATCCCACACAAATGCCAGCCTTCCGCCCCTTTGAATAAGGTACATTGTAGACTGACAGCAAGTTTTTAAAATGCCGTAAGTAATTTTTGCTTACAAGATGAACTGAACTGTGAGGAGAGGTAATAAATTTGTTTTTGCCGGGGAGTGGTATTCCGACGTAGATATCTCGTTGTATTCAGTTTTGTATCCAGTGATTAGTGACTACGGCTTAGTATGGCTTCTACGACATAGATTTAATTTGCGGAACGTTGGTATCGCTGGTAAGGACCACTCGAGTGGTCAACAGCTTGTGGGAGTATTATACGGGCATCTCCCATGCCGGTAAAAACACACGTCTTGATTAACAGCCCTTTATTAATCGCACACTACAACACTGATCGTAGCTAACAAGTTAACACTATAGTTACTATAATTAGTATTAGTACTGACTACAATCATATTATGGGTCATAAATCATTAATCCGTATATGAACATGAGCCGGCGCAGCGGCGTCAGACCAGAGCAATCCGTTCTCTCTCTCTACCGGTCTGCCCGAGCGTTGACAGCTCGGCCGTGCGTTCCGATTCGACCTCGGTGCGTTCGGAAACGCCACACCACCCCCCCACGGAGAAGGATAATTTAGTTAAAAAAATACATAGTCATGTTGATCTTTAAATTTTACGTGTCTGCCGGAACGTGTGGTATATGGCAATTTCTGAGGGGATGTGGTTTCAGTCGGAACAGGGGAAGCTTCTGAAGGCATGCTCTCAACTCTGGTCTTACGGAATTGGGGTAATGAGTCTTGTTTATCTTTATCCTCGTTTTCAATAAAAGCTGGTTTTACTCTGTCAACGCTTACGGTCGATTTTCTGCCTTTTATACTAATGGTCAAAGTTTTTCCATCGTCAGAACGCTTTAAAATGAGATGAGGTCCCGTATAAGGCGGTTGAAGCGGTCGACGAACGGTATCGTCACGCAAGAAAACGTGAGAAACCGTGTTAAGGTCTTTAAATACAAAAGTGGCAGGCTCCGAGTGACGTGAAGCAGGGACTGGTCGTATCTTTGATAACCTGTGACGCAAATTACGAATAAAATCAACGGGATTTTCAGTTAGATCTGAGTTGACGGCAGGTGCCAGCATTTCTCCTGGTAGACGCAAATTTTCGCCGTATAACATTTCTGCAGCAGTGGCTTTCAGATCTTCTTTGAAAGATGTCCTCATACCTAGTAAGACAAATGGTAGGGAAGTGACCCAGGAAGTGTCATGGCATGTAAGAGCTGCTTTTAACTGGCGATGAACTCGCTCTATCATCCCGTTAGCTTTTGGATGGTAAGAGGTTGTTCTGATGCGTTTGGTTGCGAAATTCTGCATGAGGCGTTGGAAGAGGTCCGATTCAAATTGTGCTCCCTGATCGGTTGTAATAGTTACAGGTACTCCAAAACGAGAAATCCATTCACGGGTGAAAGTTTCAGCTACTTCCTCAGCCGTAATGGAGCGCATAGGCCAAACCTCGGGCCATCTAGAAAATCTGTCAATAGCGGTTAGACAATACCGAAAATCATTGCAGACAGGAAGCGGGCCAATAATGTCTATATGTACATGGGCGAATCGGTTAGACGGTTCGTTGAAAATTCCCAGAGGAGCGGTGTTATGCCTCCAAATCTTGCTGCGCTGACAGGCTATGCATGACCGGGTCCATTGTTGGCAATCTTTTTTTATTGAAGGCCATACGTAGCGGTCGGTCAGGAGACGAGTAGTTGCTTTTACGCCCGGATGACTCAAGCTGTGTAGCTTGTCAAATATTGCCCGGCGGAATGGAGGGGTCAAATAAGGGCGCGGTTTTCCCGTGGAAACATCACAAAGTATAGCAGTGTCTGAATCAGGAAGGATTAGTTTAGAAAAACATAGGTTGGAAGAGCTGCGCTGGAGCTCCATTAATTCTTCGTCCGTGTCCTGGGATTTTGCGAGAGAGTCATAGTTTTGTTCCAATGATATAGCCTCTATTCGTGACATGGTATCAGCAACGATGTTTTCTTGTCCCTTTATATACTGGATATCGGTGGTAAATTGGCCAATGAAAGACAACTGGTTCAGTTGAGGTGGTGGTAGTTTCTCGCGGCGTTGGGCGAAAGCGTACAGTAATGGTTTATGGTCCGTGTAAATGGTAGTATGCTGGGCTTCAAGAATATGTCGGAAATGCTGTACGCTTTCATAAACGGCTAAAAGTTCACGGTAGTAAGTTGGCCACTGAATCTGCCGTGGGTTCAACTTCTTACTGAAAAATGCGAGAGGTTGCCATTCTCCATCTACTTTTTGTTGTAAGGTTGCTCCAACATGACTACTGGAGGCATCGGTAAACAAACCAAGGGGAGTATTGGGAGATGGGTGGGCAAGTAGAGTTGCTTCTGCAAGACTTTCTTTGCATTTTTGGAAGGCGTGCTCCAAGTCTTGAGTCCAAGGCACAGGTTTAGAACCCTTTAGTTTATCATTGGCAAGGATGTCGATAAGAGGAGCTTGGTACAAGGCAGCTTTCGGGATGAACTGACGGTAATAATTAATCATACCCAAAAACCTCCGGAGACCCTGTGCCGTTTTGGGTAAAGGGAATTGTTTGATGGCGTCTACTCGGTGGCTAGGTGGTTTGGTCCCTGCTGCTGAAATGCTGTAACCCAGAAAGGTCACCTCTTTTGCGCCAAATACGCATTTATCATAATTGATTAGGACACCATATTTCTGCAGACGCTGGAATAGTGAACGAAGATGTTCCTTATGCTGTGCAGGTCCAGAAGAATACACTAATATGTCGTCAACATATGAAAAAACGAAATCCAACCCTCGCGTGACTTCATCAATAAACCTCTGAAAGGTTTGACCGGCGTTTCGAAGACCGAAGCTCATAAACGGAAATTCGAAAAGGCCAAAGGTAGTGATAATAGCAGTTTTGCAAATATCTGGGGGATGGACGGGAATCTGCTGGTACGCCTTTACTAAATCAATGGTACTGAAAATCGTTGCGTCTTTAAGGTTGTGGGCCAAATCACCTATGTGCCTCACAGGATACCGGTCGGGTATTGTTCTCGCGTTTAAAGCACGATAGTCGCCGCATGGTCTCCATGTGGCATCTTTTTTAGGAGCCAAATGCAAAGGTGAAGACCATGAGCTGCTGGAAGGTATAGCTGTTCCCGCTTGTACCATATCAGTAAAAGCTTGTTGTGCGGCTTTTAATTTTGGGGGAGCTAATCGGCGGGGTCGACTGGTTACCGGCGGACCGTCCGTGGTGTTTATAAAATGAACAGTTTCATGTTTCACTACCCGTGGTAAGCCAGGTGGTTTGGTAATGTCAGGAAATTCGCAGAGGATATCTAAGTACGGTGAATTTCCACGGCAAACGTTGATTGCTTTTACGCCACCCAGTTCATCCGGTGGTGCAACTCGAGCGACGTTAGTTAAGCCTGTTTTACCATCTACGATCCGACTGTTTGCGCAGTCGGGCAAGAGGTTATAGTGGGCGAGAAAATCGGAGCCAATAATTGGGCTACTTACATCGGCGACCACGAACTGCCATATAAACTCACGGCGAAGACCGAAATTCAATTTGAGGTTAACGGTGCCATATGTTTTAATACAACTGCCGTTCGCGGCGCTGAGTGTCCAGTCTGTCGGTTTTTTTCGGTCGCGCAACCAACGATGAGGGTAACAACACAAATCTGATCCGGTGTCTATGAGAAATTGATGTTTGGTATTTTTGTCTGTTATGAAAAGGCGGCGACTTTGAGAATCTATGGAACAGCAATCAGTATCCGCCCCTACTGATTGCTTCCGGTGTTTTCCGTGCGCCAATTACATGGGTTAATACATTTGGAGGCTTTGTGACCGAATCTTTCATGGTACCAGCAGTACCCGGAGGTAGAATTTACAGGTGTCGCCTGGCGTCTTCTATTCGAATTGGATGTGGAACGGTTCCTGGATCTGCCGCGCTGCTGTTTTTGAGCTGTTGTGAGGGCAGCAACTTGTTTTGTTAGGTCTTCAACACGTTCCACCAATGTGTCCAGGAGCGGCGGGTTGTTATTATTGACGTTAAAAACGTTAGCGGGACCCGGGGCTACCTCCATAATCTTGTCTGCCAGTTCTGCTAATTTTTCCAAACTGAGGTCAGCTTGTGCAGCTAGAATAGCTTGTACTTGATTGGGCAAACGGCGAAGCCAAAGTTGCCTTAACAGGTTATCATCCTTCAAAGTAGCACCAGCAAGAGAACGAAGATGTCTCAGAAAGGTTGAAGCCTTCCGGTCTCCGAGTTCCTCTTCAGTAAGCAGTCGACGGACTCTTTCTTCTTCAGAAGTAGACAGTCGACGGATAAGCTCCTGTTTCAGTTTGTCATATTTCTTATCTTCCGGGGGGTTCATTATAATATCTTCTATTTCCCCAATCACACGCTGGTCTATGGTTCCCAGTACATGACTAAATTTAGTCAAATCGTTAGTGATACCTGCCAAATGGAATTGAGCTTCCGCCTGTGCGAACCAGATTGCAGGTCTATCTATCCAGAAGGGTGGTAGTTTAACAGACACTCTGCAAACTTGGTCATTTTGAGATTGCGAAGAAGTCTCTGTTTGAGCTTGGCGGAGCTGAGATTGTAATTTTTCATTTTTAGCTTCAAGCTCTAACAATTTTGCATGCAATTCTGCTTCAGCCATAGTGATAAAATAAAATTGTCAAAACAAACAAACGAAAAAAACCGTTGGGATCAAGCAAGGAAGAAATTAAAATATATATATATTTAAGTTATCCTTCTCCGCAGGTTAGTTGTGCACAATGTTACAAAACATTTAAATATTATGTTTTAAATAATTGTTACGTTTCTTTTTTTTTTTTAATTGCATAAGAATGACCATACAACATTAGTTAAAATAGCAGAGCATACTTAGATATTAGTAGTGTTAAAAAAAATATCATAATCACCAAATATAACATCAAAATAAGAAATAGCATTACAGGCACACTGAAAACAGTCATATACCTAATTACTGTACACTCACAATGCAAATCAAATTGAAATGCTAGTAAATTTCAAATGACATCCAATATTATTATTTATACATATAATTTGGTTATTTCAGTATAGAAAAGTAAGCAACGTTTTTGTATCCAATAGTTAAAGTTAAATGAAAATAATAAATGTAGTAAATGTCCATAGAATTAAAGGAACAGCACTTAATTCACTTTTTATGATTTAGCTATAGTTAAAATTGTTAAGATTGGAGAAACCTTAGTTATTTTTCTCTTGGTAGAAATCAGAGTGAGGTACTTGCGTGAACCGGAGATTGCCGTCGCCTGCTACAGTGTGAGCCTTCGCAAAAGCACCTTGAACTTGTTATTGTTTCCAAGCACAAAAAAAAAAGTTAGATGCACTTCATGCAATGGACACAAAACATGCACTTAGTCTAAACACACGGAGAACATTGCTGCAGGAAAGAACGTTGTGTGGGTTTGCCACTGCAGCTTAATTATTTTCGCATCCACGATCAAAACTTCACTGGGACGCCGACGCCATTTTGACATGTCGAATATGGCCGAAGTTTGAGTTGAAAAACTTGTTTCTTCCACTTTAATGTAACACGAAGTAGTTAACGTTAAGAATAATTTTTTCATTCAATTAGAACTTGCAGCGCTTTCATGAATTAGCGGTTCTAAGTCGAGTCACCATTGTGGGAGTATTATACGGGCATCTCCCATGCCGGTAAAAACACACGTCTTGATTAACAGCCCTTTATTAATCGCACACTACAACACTGATCGTAGCTAACAAGTTAACACTATAGTTACTATAATTAGTATTAGTACTGACTACAATCATATTATGGGTCATAAATCATTAATCCGTATATGAACATGAGCCGGCGCAGCGGCGTCAGACCAGAGCAATCCGTTCTCTCTCTCTACCGGTCTGCCCGAGCGTTGACAGCTCGGCCGTGCGTTCCGATTCGACCTCGGTGCGTTCGGAAACGCCACAAGCTAACCTCGTTATACGAGCACGTTTCAATACCACTGTTCTTAAATTTATGAAATTTTCTTCCAAGTTCATTTTTACTCGGTATAAAAGGGAAGAGGTTCTCGATTCGTCTCTATGTTTTTTTGGATGTAACCTCGTAACTTTTTACTGAGGGATCCGATTTTGATACTTTTTTTCCTGGAACCTGGAAGAGCCTCCTCTAACATTGTGAGAGGTACGGACCATAGTTCAGAATGCTGGCCAAGTGCGAATTGGCGGACTTAGCATACATTATTGAGAACCAATCCACACGATGTTTTCCTTCACTGGCGAGTTACATTTAAATGACTAAAACGCACAATACATAAATTCGAAAAGTCAGAAGTGCATTTCCTGCAGAATTCATTCCCAGACCCTCCAAGTAGAAGCCGAATTCTTAACCACTGGGCTATCATCGCTTTACCATCAGGCTAGCACATCATCTCATGCATGGTTTCAACCCATTAAGCCACTCATGAGCACGGATCTATTCTTGTTACTCAGGAGGCCCTAGACCCTAGATCAATTTATTACATGGTGGTTGGTTTCTTTATCAGCCTGGCTAGCAACCACTCCCTTAAAATATACGTAGACCGACACTTTTTTCTTATTTTGGTCGCAATGTCGTATGATTACAATAATATCACTTTCTTTTCGGTTGGCAACGCATTATCACTAACATAACTCATGTTTATAGAGGTCGATGACCATCATGAAGCTCATTATAGTATGTTGGCTTTTAAAAACAACCTTAATAAAAACCGTAAACGATAAAGAAAGTAATTATAATCTTCCTTTGAAACACTTGTTCATTGCCGGAGGGGCCCTCTTTGCAGGCTTTATAACCGTCAGCAAAAAGGATCTGTTGAAATATACAAGATATTTTTATAGCAAATATTGTTTTTTGATATTTTTCAAGCTTTTTATCCGACTGCGTCAGAAGGAGGGTAACGTTTTTCGGGCGAATGTATGTTTCTTTGGCACGCTCTACAGCCCAAACGGCTGGATTGATTTTGACATATGAGGTTTCGTTGAATTCCCTAGAATTGTGGTAGTAAAAATAATATGCTACATAAGTTATCAAAATGGCGCTCAGAAATGAAAAAGCATTTTTAAAGGATTTTTAAATCTTATCAATAGGTATGGATATCAAATGAAAGATCATGTAAACATTTTTTTAGTAATATATTCTAAATAATACCTAATTGTAAATGTTTATTACATAATGGCATTATTAAAAATTGAACTCAAATTTGTAACACACAAAATACATCCCAATAAATAGATATTGTATAATTGTTTTTTTTCTGTGTGCACATTAAAGTATATTGTATTGTATTATACATCCCTCCATACACGCATTGATTTATACCGCCGATTACTCCAAATTGGTGCGAATACACGAACTCACAAGTGTAGGACGACTATCTCAAATAATAATGCACAGTTTTCGATGCATTCGTAATTTGACCAGCTGTCAAAGTTGTGACGGTTTTTAGGCGCACATCAAAGCGTGAACTTCGAATGTTCGCGTAGTCTCCCATAAATTCGTACAACGTACAAACGTTCGCGCTTGACCGTAGCATAAATGTTATATTGAATACACCAACTAGAACTAAAATTAATTTGTCACATAAATCTCAACTCTGGTCGAGAATCAAATCCGAGATACAAGGTTTCAATGTCCATATGATATCTAATTTTTAACTCGGTCATCCTTTATTACTTTCTCTATAAAGGCATTTTATCAGAGCCCAATGAATTAATTACTGTATTGGAAACGATTTCGCTTTAAATGGGTTCCATTTGTGCTGAAAATCTGATTTAAAGGCATTTCCGTCCCGTTACAAAATTAGATTAAGCAGATAAAGGAATCAGTATAATAATATTAATATAATAAGTTAAAAGTGGTGTAACAATAAAGAGTATTTGTATTGTGTTGTAATACATTAATAGGCAATTAGCGAATTGTCAGGTAAGCCCGGGGATAATTCACTAGTGTCAATGGTGTATTTTTCTCATAAGCAACTTTCATTACTGGATAGTGGAAAAACTTACGCCTAATATGAATTGGAGAACTAGAAAAAGTAGTATTATGCCCGGTTCACATTTATTCCAGTCCAGTAATCCAGCGGTAATCCAGTCCAGTGCTGGACTGGATCATATCGTTCACATTTATTCCAGTCGTTCAAAAGCTGTAGATCGGTAACACTACAGTGACAATGCTTTCAAGAAAGGAGTTTGAAAATTGTTTTAAAACTGTTCAATTATTACTGTTAGAAGAAGTAGCTGATTTCTGATATTTGAGAAGAACCTTCTATTTGCATACCCTCACAAATATTTTGCAGGGCGGATTGGCGCATGTCTTTGTGTCTATAAAATTCCGAAGTAATGTCCCACAAACATACATGTTCTCTGTACAAAGAAACAAACTGAAGAGTTTGGTTTTCAGTTAACTTCATTATTAGGAATTAGTCACCACCTATTACCTATCCCAAAAAAACAACAATTCGTATTCACTCTTCAACGTGTAATCCAGCACTGGATTGGCCGTTCACACTATTCCAGTGGCGCTGGAATGGGCGCGCTGGAATGAAAAATAGACCGCCATTCCAGTCGACTGGACTGGATTGATCACTGGAATGGTACATTCCAGTGCAGGTTCAGCCCGGTTCACATTATTCCAGTAGCATTCCAGCGCTGGACTGGAATGCTGTACTGGAATAATGTGAACCGGGCATTACTGTATTATCACAGATACTGTGATGATTGACGATTATCTTACTATACTAATATTAATTATTAATATTACCTCTGACTCTTTCCAAATGAATATACAAAATTTATGTACACATACGTGGTTTTCGAAGCTGTGACACTTTTTATCGCCCATGAAAGCACAACGAACCTCAAACCTTCGCATAGTCTACTAAGGACATTTTTAGATACCGCTGTCAATCTTAAATGGTCCTTAATCGGATTGACGGAGAGCTGACATTTGTGTGCCATGCAATTATAACGAATTCCAGATCGATCGCAAACGAAGTATAAATGCATACGCAACGCTACACATTCACAGCTCCACACTAGGATTCCCCGTGTCGTGGATTCCTTGGACAACACATAACCAGACCGAGAATGGAAAAAATTCATCATTCAAATGTCCGCCTCGCTGGGAATAGAACCCAGGGCTCTTGGAATAGTTAGCCATTCCACCATTCGGGCCGTCTAGTTAACTTAATATCCATTATATAAAATCGAAAGGTCACTCACGTATCACGAAATCTCGGAAACCACTAACTGTCTTACTAATAAACAAAGTTATTCAGTGTTTAAATTTTTTTGTCTCTTTCTTACCTTTGACTTCAGAGAATCGTATGACAGGGACAAATATTTTTAAACATGGAATAACTTTATACAGCGTTTATTAGTAGATAAGGCATTTAAAGTATAAACATGTTTGGCAGGGAGCCAGTTTATAGCTAAGAGACATCCGCTAACAACGGAATTTTGGATATTCTACCCCTAAAAGGGTCAAATGGGGGTTCAAAGTTTGTATGAAAATCAGTCAAAAGTATTTTTTCGCGGGCCAAGTTGCGGGAAACAGCTAGTAATACATGAAAAAGTGTAAAACTTCATTAACCTTTTAAACTTAATAGCAAAATTAATTCACTCCTGCAAATAGCCTGTCTACTGAGCTATTACCTCTTTAGCGCATCCTCTGTAATTAAACTACAAGTTAATGTTTGATGCTAACCCGTTTTACCTTTCCTCTAAGTTTAACGAAAGCTTTTACGCCCAGGGAAGTTCAGTAAACTGAGAACTGCCTCATTTTTGAATTTATCCACGTACAGGAACCCGCTTCTGAAGTTATAATATAAAATACCCTATTATATTCCTGAAGATACTTAAGAAAAAATATAGAAGAGGAAGCTGTTTACTAATGCAATCGATATACTACATGTCAATGATAATAATAACAATGATTTTTAGATTTTTTTTAGCCTGTGCATTTGTTTCCATTAATAATTCCAGAACTATGCGGGGGGGTTTTTTTAATTCGGACCAGAAGTTCCTGAGGTTAACGCGTTCAAACAAACAAAACTATTTTAACATTTTTAATTAAATAATGTAATAATTTTACACGAGAAAATAACTATAATAATGAAATAATTACAATCAACTAAAATGCTAATCGTCATTGGCGGTTTATGACGTCATGCGCTTTGATAGTTGTTTGAGGTCACGTGATAATGAGCATTTTTTAAATATTTTAAATTCGTTGTATTTAATTATTATGATAAGATGGGTTGAAATAATACTACTCGACACTCGACGTATTAAAATATTACGAGTTACCACTAATCCGATATTCATAAATTTATATACTTACAATTATTAATTATTATGCCAATATCCTAATTGTAAGAATTTTTGTCTTTTTGTCTGAGTCTGATCACTTGTGGGCGTTTATCTCAGCAATAGCTTAACCAACTTGGGTACGTGAATCAGTTATGTAAAACTACCTAAGTTTCACTTAAAATCGAATGTTAGTTTTATTTCAATCAATTAATAAACAAAATAGTTGTCAGTCTAAAAATTTGTGAGGGGCCTAAAAGAACACGTTTTCCGAAGCGAAGCGAGGCGGGGGCAAGTCATTAGTATAGAATAAATTGTTCACTTAAATTACTCAATTCAACTCTCTCCAACTCCTCTTTGAAAGGGGATTTGTTTAATTTTAAATAAAAGGGGGTACTGAAGGATTCATAAAATTCACTAAATGTGTGGTGTGCAACTTTGAAATATTTATTGTGCACAATAATATAAAAAACCCTACTAATATTATAATTGCGAAAGTAACTCTGTCTGTCTATAAGGCTTTCACGACTAAATCACTGAACCGATTTCGATGAAATTTGCTACACATATTAGAGAGTTGGGAAAGGAGAAGGACATAGGATATTTTTTATTCCGGATATTATCTTTTAACGGGGTGTAAAACGGAGACGGATATATGTTTTCGTAAAGACGTTGTTTGTCTCTCACGTGTAAGAAATAGCAGGTAAAAGCTACTAGTATAGAAACACACATCATCTTTGATGACACAAGGGCACTTTTAACGACCAGCAGCGAATTTGCTTGCGAAGCGGGTGTTCGAGATTTATGTGATAGTAAATTTCATTTGTATTTAATGTACCTACTACCATGATATATGCACCACAGATAATAAAATTCGAGAGTGCGGATATCAGCCTGTAAGCGAACATGATAGTAATGTTTTAATAGATTTCAGCAGTTTCACATGGTTAAAAAATACTCCTAAAATAATTACAGTGGCTATGCTATAAAAACATGTACTTATATCCTCAACACCCTTCGTTCGCAAATTGCATTAAGAAAACTAAAAACATGCCACTTCGCGCCATGTGCGTTTCTGTTAGTCGACTGTATAACGTTAGGCTGTGTTCTACGTTGCTTCTATTGTAAGTATTTGTTCTACTCATTGAAATACTATGTACTAAAGTACGTTCTACTACATGACTCCAAATATTCAAATGAAAGTTGACAGCGCTTATCACTTAAATTATTGTATAATGTCACTTGGCAAGAGTTTCTACTCTTCAATTATTGTGGTTCAATTTTCTGCCGTTACTGTCGGAATTTTAAACTGATTAGTATGTAAAATTCGACAACGCTATGGTGTATAGCGTTGTCGAATTTTACGCCACCAAAAGTTCTTTCATAAGTGTGCAAAGCGGCATTGCGGGCGTTCATATCGACAGCAGTGGCTCTGATGATAGAATGGCTAGATAGATAGCTAGATAGAATAAATACACTCTAATGCACACACGGTCTTATTGCTAGACAGCGATTTCTTCCAGACAACCTTTGATCATATGACTAATCAAAAGACATGAAAATATGGAGGGGTGCAAAGCTATTAAATAAAATACAATCACAATGAATAGGATAATTAAAGTAATTAATAATATTAATATACACGCACATATAGTTGACACACATACCTACCAAAAACAGTAAGGGAAAGGTTGCCTATAGGTAGGTATAAGGGTCTCTTGTGCGGCCCTTGACCAGAAAAGTATGTCCTCTGCTCTATTAGCTAAACGTGAGAAATCTAGTATTTCTGCAAAACGCTAATTGTTTAATCCCAAATTTAATATACACTGGGGGTCTCAAGGTCTCACCGAAACTGCTATTCCGAACTAGTAATTATAATGCTCATAAATTTTATGTTTGTTATTTATTTTAAAATTGTCCCCATTATTTACACACTATAAACTTTTGGGTTAGTTTATTTGTTCGATAAAGTTAAATTTTCATTTGTTGGCTGGGAACTGTTGTTTAATAGTAGGTATCTATTAAAGTATTATTGCAAAATTTAACACAATTTATGATGGAATTTTAATGCTCGTTTAGGTATGCGTGCCAACCACAATGATGAAATTTTATGTACCTATATACCACGGCAAAATAGTTTTGGTTTTGTGTTTGGAAATGTTTTATAATTTGGAGTTATGATATTAACTATATTTTTATATCACGATTTTGAAAATCCAAAAAAGATGAAAACTAATTGACTAACTAAATCTTTATACATAATATGTATAAATTGTATAATTGAAAAACAGTAAGCGAAGCTTATTACAAACAATTATTAAAACCGCACCCAAATCATTTAAGCCGTTCTGACATTAGCATACCTATACAAAACGTTTATTCTGAGACCTTCTAGATAAATTAGTACCTCAAATATTCACTAGCCCTGGATACTTTCTGATAATGAGATATGTGAATATTATGATTCATACCTCTTAAAGTTATGTTTCGGAACGTAACTGACATTTACGACTGCATTAATGTACGCTTTCATTATGACCCTCCCAGGGATATATATCAGCGCTGTATGCGCATACAAAAGCCATAAAATAGCCTTTCAATGAATAAATATCAGCCACCGGGCGAACCCATCCAAATCTATAAATTTTCTTATTTCAATAAGAAAAAAGATTAAATCTTCAGGGCAAACCCTTGCATACAATTCACATTTCAGTACTATGCTGAGAAGGTTCTTACGTTGCTTCTTATCAATGGTAAAGCATCAATTAAAGTTCTGGTAGAAGAAATAAATTCATAGAGAAATCTGTTTAATCAAAGATTTTGATTAAGTAGGCATGGTCTATGAATTTTTATGATAAATATATTCTGAATTTGAATTAGGAAGCTGATTATGTGGCCAGTTATAACTTCCTACCGGATATAGCAACGTTAATGTATCGGTTCATGTATAATTGTATGTATATATTGTATATTATATCTAATTATCTATAAAGTTCAAACGGTTACAGCGAATGAAACTCTTGGGTCGTGTTTGAAGTAAATAAAAAAGTTTGGAAACGGCCGCACGTTAATGGTTACTCGTTGAGTTGTTCCACTATTAATGGTTACGCGATAGGCGATAAATTGGGTGATTTCTCGTGGTCCAACTATTTAGTCCAACTATGACGTCACAGTTGGACCACGAGGAATAGGTCGTCCTCGTGGTCCAACTGCAAAATATTATATCTGTAGTAAAAAATACTTTATTGGTCAAGTGTAGATTGGCAAACTTCATACACGTCTGAGATTGAGGACGAATTTATTACATTACGGAGAACTGACATAATGGAAAATCAATCTAATATCGATGACTTTACTTCATAACTTCATTGCAACCCATAAATTGTCACACCAGTGGGCTTGGCTCTCCTCTCACGGCGTGTTTCATGGTTTTATCTTAGACTAGCTTTCCCCCACGGTTTCAGCCGAGTATAATTTTCGTTTTAGTTAATGCCCCTTTTGCCAAAAATCCTTTTTAATTTTCCCTTACACTCCCCAAGGAACATTAATGCGAAATTTCAACTCCTAGCGTTTAGTAGTTTCGGTTGTGCGTCGTCTGTCAGTCAGTCATGCAGTAACATTAAAATTGGTCTATTTGTGTAAAAGTGAGAACCTAACAGGTTACATTTAGTTCCATGTAAATTTATGCGACATCTGACGGGTAATTTTTGAGGTATTCCTCCTTATTGATTTTAAGTTCGGTTATTTTTGTAAAAACTCAGTTAAGTATAATCAAGAACTCGTCATAAGCCAACGATGAAGCAAGTCTTCACCCACTCAAATAACGGCAGGGGCTAATGGATGCCGACGGATTTTAATCCTGTCCCCAGTTCTTTTATTACGGAAACTTTTAACCGCAATTATTGCGAAACGGTCCTTGTGTGCCGTCGTATTAACATGTTCGTAAAACTTGGCTAACGTTTTATGTAATCTTTCTTTTATCTTTTGAAGTGTGCGTCTTTATGCCAAAGCTTTGTGTATATTTTATCTGATCCCACAAACGAGCAAAGGCACTTGGGATAACTAATTACCGGCAATATTAATCGGTGGTACCTTACCAAGTATTGTAACGGACGTGACGTAAGCTGATGCACCGCCAGCTAAATTGTACCTAAAGGAGCTGCCTGCCAACGCGTCAATGACCGCCTTTTTAAGTTGTAGAACCTGGCCTTAGCCAAAGCCAAAGCCAAAGCCACCGCCCGCCTTATTGATGATTCCCTCCAGCCACAGCCAGGCAGCCGTCACAGCCAGACGGTGGAGCGGAAGGTGTCAATATAAGCCAAAGCTATAATCTTAGCCTTATCTGTAGCCATTTGCAATACTTTTTGCATGAATTGATGTTATTTAAAAAGAAAGATATAACGTTGACGGAATTTGATTTGGTATTCTATTCGATGCATTGTCATGGAGCAGAAAATTATAAAATCCTAAAGTAAAAATAGTCGGATTATTTCCCTTCTTTTACACAATGTATTGTCGTGTCCAAAGCCTAAGACCACGGCCGCCGCTACCTGAATGAGCGCCCGCGTGCAAAACCGTATTGCACACCACATCCCCTCTTCGTTCAATACCAATTTCACGTTGATTTACAGATGAACCGATCTTGACAATACTATTTTTATTCAAGAGACCTAGGGCTTGTTGACTGTTCCCATATCAATTTAAGCGCAATCTGATGTATAATTTTTGAGTTATTTCTACTTACCGACTTTGAAGTAGGTTGGTTTTTGTAAAAAAATTAAAAAATTTACAAAAAAATAACCGATTTAAAGTCGAAATAACTCAAATACCACTCGCCAGATATCGGTCAAATTTATTAAGGACCACACGACAAACACTACCTTTCGAACAAAAAAAATACAATACAATACAATATACTTTATTGTGCACACTAAGAATTGTACAAATGATTAAACAAATCATGAATACACAATAGAAGAATCATCATATTCGGAACACCTAAACAAAAGTTATGAGGTAATGAGCATTAATTGAATTGACATTATTGAGAATCGCTCAAATACTGACCAGCAATGAGATTAATGGGATCAGACGGCAGTCATATGCTCGAATGGCCAAATCATTATCAAAATTGGTTCACCCATTACGCAGTTATGAGGTAACACACATAAGAAAAAAAATCATACAGACAAATTGAAAACCTCCTTGTTTGAAGTCAGTTAAACATAGTTATTCGTGTTTTTTCTCCTAAAAGAATAGAAATAGTTTCTATTCTAGTGGTTTCATCATAAAGTAATAAAACACACCTATAAAATCTTGTTTAATAAATGCCACAAATGTAACATCTTTAATGTAAACATCTCTTCAATTACACTCCGAGTTTATTACAGTAATCAAAGTCTATCTAACGTCATGTTCAAACATGTTCCTATTTACAAGACATGAACATAATGAAATTTTCACCGATTGCGTCTTTACGGAGTCAATAAAAGATGGGTCTAATTCATTTCTGCAAATAACTCGGGGAAATCGCGCTTCCAATAGGGCTGTCACTTCGTTGACATTCTCAACAATATTACTCCTTAAGTATATGTATAAAGAACATAGAAGATTGAATTTGAATATGTACTAAGAGATGTAATATAATATATTATGTAATAATAAACGTTAAAACACTCATAATTCCCGCAGGATATTTTTCGAATGGAGAGTTGCTCTTGGCCCTAGTGACCTTCACAGCTTCACGCGAAGGGATGAGGCGGGCCCGCGGGAGGCACTTTTTGTATACGCAATCATCTTAGTCCGCAAGGGTAGCAACGCATCTGTGACCGAATTGGAACGAGACTCATTCTAACTATTACTAACATCAACTAACAAGAACAACTATCACTAAAAGTCCCTGTCCTTACACTTATTAAAAAACTAACCAACTAATATTCTAACACCATCATAACCATCCCAGTCCCTAAATTGAGTCTTGTTCTAGGTCGCTCACAGTTGTTGCTGCATGCGTGCTTGCTACCTTAATTCCATAAAAAACTACACTGACATCCACGACCCTAGAACACACATTAAATGGATAAACCATCACATAAAGAAGAAGTTGTTCAGTTCACTACCACATCTGTTGAAGCTAAGTAGTCGATTAAACCAGTAGTTATTTACTAAGTTAGGAAGTCGATAGGATTATTATCTATTTAAGCGTGGTTCGATGTCTGATAGGTCCTCCATGAATTTAATCAATTTTGGTTTCAGTTTGATGTCTTTTATACTTAAACTGAGTAAAACGGAATGAAATTTTTGTTTCGTTAAATTAAATTTCTTGTTAGTACACTCCTCCCCTAGATTGTATGCCCTTACTTTGAAATTGTTTGGAAGAAATCGAAATTTAGCAATGAGACGGCCAGGTGTATTTTTTAAATTTGGTATAAAATATATTTTTATGTATCCCTTCTATGGTTCACAATAAAGCATATTATTATTCGTATTAGTTATGTCATAAGTTAACGACAATAACAAAGTGAAAAAGCATTAAATTAATAACTAGGCTTCCCATGCAAATCTTTGGCTCCGTATGATTTCAACATTTCTATAAGAATTGGTATTATGGTTCGATACCATACTCGATTAACTGAGACTGCATTATTTGTAAGCGTTTATACTATAGGTTTTTGCTATTTTGTAATGAGTGAGTGACCTTACGCTTTTATACACTTAGAAGAAGTAGACAAATAAGATAGACTTAGCTCATGGCTTCGCCCGCTTAGGATTTACGGAAGACAAAATCCCGTTAAAATTGTTCTCTCTTATCGTTGTTTAAAACAATTCTATGCCTTTTCCAGAGTCTTAATCTATCTCATCTAAACAAATTAAGTTGATTAAACGTTTCACGTAGCAGACAAGCAGTTAGTTACCTTCGCATTAATAATTATAGTAGCATGGATTTACATTGAACAAATACACGAAACGCTAAAATATATTTCACCAATTACTCGCCGCTCTCCTACAAGAATCTTTGGCTACCCTCACGATCCTTCCAGCCCAATTTACAGTGAAGAATGAACCTCATTAATAACAACCGGCCAACTTAATAAATCCTTCTCTATTTGTCACTTTAATCGAATGTTTTTGTTTAACCATGCAACAATAGGAGTGAGAACCCTATTAAATTACTAGTCGTGGACAAAGAGATTGGAAAATTGGGGGCAACTGCGTTTGGAAATGTTAATTTTGTTCATCACATTTCCATGTTTGTACAAATATATGTCTGGCCCTGATTTTTATTTTTTATTTTAGCAGGCGGTAGGGCCTAGAGCTCACCCGGGGAAGTACCACCGCCCGCCACGTTACTTAGTACCATTCCTACCGTTTAATAATTGTTTTAAGAACAATTGTGTTCCGGATAGGAAGGTGTGGAGCCGGTTATACTTTTTTAGAGGCGACCATCTCAGTCCTCAGGGGTAGCAACGCATCTGTGACCGAATTAGAACGAGACTCATTGAGTCTAGTTCTGGGTCGGTCACAGATGTCATGGGCGGCAGCGGAAGGTGGTGCTGCATGCTGCTATCTTAATTCCATAAAAAAAAATTAAGATAGCAAAAGAATATGAAGCATTACCAAGTAGGTAGGTACTAATGAAACATTACCTGTTAACAGAACTAACCATCATAGTCCCTAAATTGAGTCTTATTCTCGGTCGGTCAGAGTTGTCAGGGGCGGGAGCGGAAGGGTGGTGCTGCATGCTCGTTTGCTACCTTAATTCCATAAAACCCTTTCGCTGCTGTCCAGGACAGCTGTGTTCGATATAGAAAAAGATTTAAATACGGACTAGAATAATTAGTCTACACTTAGTTCGCATTCTATATGCAATTCATTTTAATTGCAATCTATACAAATTTCTTCTTTCCACACCTGTGATAAAATCAAGAATTCGGAATATACCTAAGCTTACTTGAACTGTGGGCCGAGGTAATAAATAAGTATTTGGCCGCGAGTGGTAATTCCGTATTTTCAGTGACTAAAGTAAAGTCAACAGAAGTGTAATTCAAATGGTTCGTCCCTCATATGCCTTTTTCTGGGAAAAAATTTTTCATTATTAAACATTGTTTACTGGAAAACTTCGAACAATATAACCGACATAACAATATTACCGACAATGGCATGAAGCTTTTAATAAGTATGACCTAATTGTTTATACAACCAAAAGGAATCGTATTTTCATTTCGACGAGAGTATTATTTTTAAGCCGCTTTGATACCTACATTCACAAATGCGATGGTTTAAGCCACGATTTTCGGACTATATTCACGTGTTGCATCGAGTGATAGTTCAGTTTTTAAGAACACAAATACTGAAAAGTGAACTGATTTAAGTAACAATATTATGTGAGTTTTCCGTAGACATTGGAACCTTCGCTTTGCTTCCATAAATTGAATAGTTTAAAACTCTATACTATTTTGTAATCAGTTTTTTAAATAAATAATGATTCAGTCTGTAAGTCACTCGGTAACAGAAGAGTTCTATTGTATATTGATTGATCAGGTCCTGCTTGTGTATCAGCTTTGGGAAAATTACCTTTAGCAACCACTTTCAAAAATTATAACGTACATGTGATTATTTACTCACATATTTTTTTAATGAACTGAACTGATAAAATCGACACTGAATTTTAAGGGAAGCTTATCGCAATATATAAGTGAAAATCGCACTTAAATTGGTAAAACATTTTCTGATGCTACCACGAACGAAGTAATAACCAGACACAATAAACAGACAAAAACTAAAAGTCATTGTTTTCTATTGCTTTAATAAAGAAACTCAGTAATAATTGTTCTCATATATATCCAATTTACAGACAGCGATCAGTTCCAGACTTATTATATGAATAGATGGATATTATTTATCAACCTGTATGTAAAAACGATACATTCCAACACATTTGTGGTCCGTATTAAGGCAAATTGCTCCTCAAAGGCTTTAAACATTCTTGTAGGAGGAAACTTGCAATTCACTGCAGAAGATCGTATCTAATGGGGTCAGATTAGGGCTTTTAACTAGTATGGGCAGTCTATGACCCACGGCCGTAATAGCCCGCAATGCAGACAACGTGAAAAATTATAGATGCTAGGTAATACATCTATGCCTATCTAAAAGTGTATAACACGTGTTATGTGTTTCTGGCATTATAATTATGATTGGACGTATGTTTGATTGCATGTTCATTATGTTATATGAAAGTCATGAAAACTATCAATTACTTCCCAAACAACTGCGTTAAACAAAAATAAGCATTTTAATATATTAGGCTATAATACTTGTTGATTACTTTACATACCTACATAGTTTCGTTATTTCCTAGGTAAGCAGGTGATATAAGCCAAACATAAATTACCAGCAATTAGCGTAAAAACGTTTCTTGTTTTAAAAACAGTACCCAATTTTCTCATTTTAAAATCTGGATTTAATCCCCTGGCTCGTTTTTAATCTAGTTTCCCAACCGGTAGTGTTTCCCGAAGACAAATAAAAGGCTTTTACATTCCCCGTCTTTTCCATTCCTTTTATTTTTACCGAAACGGAGTTTATAGCCATGTTCTTAAGGCGCTGCCTTAATTGGATCAGTCTTAATGCGCAGTCTGGTTTTAACCAGTTCTGATAGTTTCTCGATTTGTGGCTTCTTTTGTTTTGATTAGGTAATATAATTTATTTGCTTGATGACTGCTTTTAATTAGTGGTAAAGCTAGTTAATGCAGTTTGCGTGATGACTTTGTTATTTTTTGTAACAATCATTACCTGATTACACATTGAAGAGCATCATCATTATCATCTTGACCCGTCATTGCCCACTATCGAGCACGGATCTCTTCTTAGAAATAGAACTTTTAGGTCACCACGCTGTCCAAGTGCAGATTGGCAGAATTGACACACCTTTGAGTTTTGCGAATTCACCGGCATGCAGGTTTCCTCACGATGTTTTTCTTCAGCGTTATAGCGAGTAACATTTAAATGCTTAAAACGCGCGTAACTTCGAAAAGTCAAAAGTGAATGTCCTGGGATTCGGATCCACACACGCCGAGTAGAAGACCGAATACTTGTACGAGGCTATCGCACCGGCAAAATTAATCTCCTTTGCAACAATCCGCGAGCTAAATAGTATGTATATGATGGTGTATATTTCATGCAAATAGCACTTTATTTCTACATAGTTCCTATGAAATGAAACTTAAAAAATATACACCGATATTAAACGCAGGATAAAGTTATTCCATGTTTAAAATTAATTGTCCTGTCACTCTGAAGTCAAAGGTAAGAAAAAGACAAAATAAAAACATGGAATAACTTTACACTGCCTGTTATCAGTAAGACCGTAAGAATTTCGTACAATATTAAAAGAGGATAATTTTATCATAACCAAAAATCACGGTAGTCCATCCATCAAGTCAGTGGAGAGCGATCGAATACAATTTTGATCACCATTTTCCGTGCACCAAGATACTACACCGTCGTAATTTACCCACGTAAACCATTATGGTCGCTTTTATGGAAATCAAGCGTCTATCAATATTTAAATAGTATTTCCAGTATTTTACAGGAAAATATTTGTTCGAGTAATTGTAGGTAAATATAAGGTTTTTTGCTGTTATTGTCTAAGTATTCAAACGAGCAGACGGGTCACCTGATGGTACATAATCACCGTCGTCCATAGACATTCGCAACTTTAGGGACGTCACCAATGCGTTTCCAGCTAAAAAGGAAGTATGAAGAGAGTTGAAATTGCTAAATGGAGCCAATCATTAAAACCTATTGCTGACTCCTAACGACATCATTGAACAATATTGAATTTGACATTGAATTTTTTTTTATTACGTTTGACCTTGCGTCATCGACTACCTTCCTGAGAAAATTCACCGAAATCGGTCTAGCGGTTTAGATTTTTTCATAGAAAAACTTTCATGCCGTATTTCATGACTTTAGGGATTGATTTTTGAAGAAAGTATCCTTTATGTGGCCCTCTATGTGGCCATGTATAGCCTGGTTAACTTTAATTCCTTACCTCCACATTTCCCTGAGATCCAAACCCTCTAGTGGGAAAGTTATGGCCTATAACGATGGGTGGATTTTCATAATTTTTACTAAACTTTAATTTACCCGAAAGACATGTTAATGTTACGCAATTTTGGTCAGTTTTGGACCTAAGCCTAACAACCATTACTCACGGTATCGACAGGGCGCTTCGTTGGCAATTTACGGTTGGTACGTCAAATATCGGACTTGGGTTTGTGTTGCTTAGGTTATTTACGTTGGTAGTCAGCAATTTAAAATATATTTGTGCCGATGCCCGTCAGAACTCTACAATTTTGTGGTAAACATCTTTGGTAAGACCGAACAAAACTGCCAAAGTAATGAAGTTGATAAATGCTTAGAATTCAATATCTGGAAATGTTTATGTTTACTGAACTCACTTTGTTTACACTTACTTTGTACCAGTTCAAAGGTTTACCGCACAACGATATAACAATTTATCAACGGAACAAAGCTTTTTGTTTCTATTGAAACAAGAAACATAAATTCAAGAAATAAGATTTAAATTGTTCGGACTATATAATATAGGTATAACCTTGTTTGGATTTTTGCAAATACCCAATTTGTCTGGTCAACAGCTTCGTGCAAAGCATTGTTTAATCTTAATATATAAATTCTTGTGTTACTGGTGACTGACAGACAACGCACAGCCGAAACTACTGAACGGAAGAAGCTGAAATTTGGCATGTGTGTTCCTTGGGGAGTGTAGGGGAGCACTAAGAGAGGATTTTTGGAAATTTCACCCCGAAGAGGGTGAAATAGGGGGTGAAGTTTAAACGAATTCCACGCGGGCGAAGCCTGCGGGCGGAAGCTAGTTATTCATAACCATAATGATGATGTATTTTTTTGAATTAATTTTTTTTGGCAAGGAGTTCCTTATCGTACGCAAAGCTTGGAAAATAGAAGTTTTTATATAACGGAAATTAGTCAGTCAGTTTTATTGGTTGCAGGCAATAAGGTGCCAGCAGTCAGGTAAGTTAAGTTAGCTGTCAGGTGAGGTATGCCAGATGTTCAAGGGGCAGAGTTAAAGCAACAATATAACATTCATCTGATCGATAAATGTTCGTTCTGACGAACGAGTTTGTTAGCGTTTATTAATGTTATTATTCAATTAATCTTTAAGTAGGTATAATAATTCACTAAATGGATAAAAGCTCTTTTAAAATACATAAAAACGATATAAGAACAGTTAAAGCGACAATAAGTATTCCCAAAAAAGTCTTAGAATTAGGCTAGTTTAATAGATTTTGGGATTAACATAAATGGAGCTATTTTTCAGCGGTCGCGACCATAGATTTCTATCTAAATTCTCAGGACTTACGAGCTTATATTGCTCATCTATTTTAAGTGTAGCGATTTGAATAAAAATTCACTTTTAAATCTTTAAAGCCGTTATTTATCAGGCGAGTAATTTAAAAGATGTCTGCTTGGTTAATAAATTATGTTATTATCATATTATTAACGAGTACCATTATATTAATATTTTAAAACTCTACCACAATAACAAATAACAATATAGTTAGATACATAAAAAACACAGTCGAATTGAAAACTCGTCCTTTTTAAAAAGTCGGTTGTAAGTGAAACAAAACAAAAAAAATCTGTTTTGTTTTCTCTAATTCTAATGTGCACCTTAGAGACTTACCTAAACGAGCATAACAAACAGTAAACAAAAGTAACTTACATTACATAATCACACCTCGCCCGTTATAGCCGTTAGTACAATTAAAGTTAGTTATTTGAAGCGGGCTCCATAATTTGGGTCAACAACTCTCCACTCTCGGCACTGGATATACTTGTCAAATTCTACTGTGGCTACTGTTCTCTGTACTAATATTAGAATGTTTTCAGTTTTACGTTGTACGTTTTAGTTAAGTATAGTTTAGTTAAGTAAACGCTTAGTTTTTGAATCGACACATTGTTACCTTAAGATTCTTTAAATCGATGTATATTTTTATTATGCACTAGCTGTGCCCGCGGCTCCACTCGCGTGGAACTCAGTATGTCACAAAGTTTTTCCCGCGTAAATCTCGATCCCGCGAGAAGTCAGGAACAAAAAGTAGCCTATACAATGCTCCATAACCTCCTCTATCTCCCACTGAAAGTTCCATAAAATTTAAGCCCGCGACTTGACGCATAGGAGTTTTTCCCGCGTGAATGTGAAGCCTAAATGTTGCTCTGGAATCTCCGCTATCTTCCAGTGAAAGTCCCATAAAAATCCGTTCAGCCGATCCATAGATTAGCGCGCGCAAACAAACTTTTTTTTTATTAATTTTTTTTCTTTTAGATTCATGTTCTAGTACTGTTTCTCAATTCCCATATATATTTTGTTTTGTCAATTTCGTAAAAAAACAGACACGACTTTTCTACGCTCTTGTTAGGTATATACCTAGATATATTTTGTGAACTCATTTTATAATACGAGTACAACACTATTGACAGTATCAGAGGTAACAAAAATACACACATGCTAAATAACTCCACAAATAAGTAGGTAAATCAGCATCGTAACCCAGCAGTGGCATGGTTGTGAACTATTTCACTGCTGGGCACTGACGTTTTTAGAATGAGAAGGTTAGGTTTTCCTTCACCGACATAGCGAATTTAATGTTTAAAACGCGTCACATACTTCCGAAAAGTTGGAAGTGCGTGTTCTGGGATTCGAGTCCGGATCTTCCGAGTAGGCGGCCGAATTCTTAACCCTAGGCAATCACCGCTACAGTTTGATTATAGGCATATTTGTTTTTGTTATCAATATGTAATATTGCAAATGATTTAGATTATTCTTGGCTTCTCGGGGTTATACTATAAAGGTATCCGTTAGCCTTTACAGGTTGACGCATACATTTAAAAAATACTGAATTAATTTGAATAAGTTTGGAGCAGAGTGGAGAAGAGTAGAATTTTTTTACGCATCACGACGCCTTATGTATTATGTAATATGTAAGCGTATCACTACTCACTACATAATACAAATTACTTTGTAGGCCTTCGTGTCACACACGAAAATTTACTAATAGAGTCCACCTAGGGTCTAAAAGTGGAG
This sequence comes from Hesperia comma, assembly GCA_905404135.1. Taxonomy (NCBI): domain Eukaryota; kingdom Metazoa; phylum Arthropoda; class Insecta; order Lepidoptera; family Hesperiidae; genus Hesperia; species Hesperia comma. The sequence continues at coordinate 35,026,775 of FR990012.1, forward strand.
ATGAAATATTGATGTGGTCGTGCATAATTTAAAACGTCTCCAAGCCTCACGAGACCCTTATTAAAGTGCAGACTTGAGTTTTGTTTATAGTTTAATTTCATAGAGCCCGTTCACACGTAACACCACAGCTCAGCAACACAAAGTTGCGCTACGCGTAGCAATAGCTTTTGATTTAGTTGCGTTGTTATATCAAGAAAAAACGACAAAAAAATTTTAAAAACATAATCTGCATAAATTAAAACCATTATATATACTAACTTGAGCGGAACCGTCTGAAGATATTTGTAAGCATTTTTTTCTTATAATATTCAGAAGAAAAAGAAAAAATAACTGTAGTCGCATTTCCAAGCGCTTATTTGAATAGTTTCTACTCAAACAAGTTTACATTTAAAAAATGCAACAAGATTAAAACATGTATTTAAGTACATCCTATCGTTTAGTTGTGTTAAAATAAGTACAAAACATGTGGGCATGCATGTCGTGTATTTTCGTTAGTAGTTGTTTTGTGGTTTGTGACAGCGGTGTTCTCGTGTTATTTACAAGGCTGAAGTGGAATGTGAAATGTAGGTCATACGGGCAACACGGGTCGTAAACGTAAGATCAATTTATTGTCCCATGATCGTGGTCGGTACATCTGAATCAGCTTTTACAATACCTTATACGTCGTAGAAATTAATTAAAAAGTTTCTGATTAGTTTTTAGTTGTAATGGCTGTATTTTGCAAAGTCATAAAATTAAATATGGACCGGACAAGATAAAATAGGAATAAAAAATTGGGTGGGTCGTAAAACATGCGCTTGGAACGAAGTTTCTCCTTCCACTTAAACTCTGGTACTTGAACATCTGGTATAGCTCACCGGACTTACCTGACCTAACGGCTGGCACTTTATAGTCTGCAATTTATAAACTAATTGATATAATCAAAGCTAATTGACCAATCAGCACAAATACATTACTGGGCTTAACCAAGGCATAGATTCCCACTAAAATCTAAAAATCTTATACTAGGTATTCATTCTTCGTTCCAAATACTGGTGCGTAGAATCCTTATGCGTAGGTAAAGTGAATCTTATCGTTATGAAAGTACCTAATGTTTTATCAGTTACTCAGTTTAATTATTGTATATGTATTAAGTTCTAGCGACGGAATATTTACAATTATGTAACAAACTCGACGCAAACGCCCAATTTCTTGAATTTTAATTTAGTGCAACCTGTGACATTTAGCAGAAAACAAATAATAATTTTGTTTACATTTCCTTGATAAAACGTCAAACAACGGGAAGTTTCCATTAAATTTAAAGTATAGTTACCAGCGTCTAAGGTCGGAGACACAATGGAGGCAATGAATCGACGACCGATCGCGTCGACCCTCGTCAAGTAAAAGTGTCAATCGGGCGTTCGGTTTTCATTTATAGACACGGTTAATAAAAGGACGATTCTTAGGGCGTGGTCAAATGTGTACATTCATTTGTGCGACTTTTTTTGCTCTTTTGCAAGTGACAATCTCATGACAGCGAAGCGTAATGCGTTGTGTATATATGCAAGCGAAGTAGAAAATTTTGATAGCGTGATTCAGGTCTCATGACGACACCGTATGACGTGTGTGCGATCGCCACAGCTCTTTTTTCATAATTTCATCCAATCCAATCCATATTATTATTGTAATGCGAAAATAATTCTGTCTGTCTTTGTCATCCTCACGCTTTATCCACTGAACCGATTTAGATGAAATTATGGAGGTGTAAAGATAATTTGAAATCCTTGGAATTTCATAGGCAAGTTTATATCGCGATAAAACGGTTCCATTGGAATAATTTAAAGAGTATTCTGTGTTTTGACTCCTACGTAGGCAAATCTGCGAGCAAAAACTAGGACTATTATAAATTTGAAAGTAACTGTATCTGTCTCTCTGCCTATCTATCTGCTTACTTTTATATGCTTTATCCGTCGAACAGATTTAGATTACTTATTTTTTAAATGGAGATAAATTAAGATTATGGAGGGCATAGGATAGTTATTATTCGGCAGCCATTTACGTGATCGTTGTGGGTATGTTTTTAAATTTTTGATGCCATTATTTATATCTTTGTAATCCAATAGATATCGAAACCTATATTTATTGAAGGTCTGCAACTTGCAAGTTACAAAGAACTTCTTTGTAAAATACAGTTATATTTTTATTTGATTCATCTTTTTATATCGTTCCAGTTGTTTCAAATGCAGCCATGTACAAGTTTCCTTTTGTTATAAAAGTTGTCTGTTTGTAGACAAGTCGTAAATAGAACTTTATCTGTGTTGTTGCAGAACTGTATCAAATATTTGCAGATGCTCATAGTACAATTGCCTGAGAATGATTCGAATTTCAGAGCATGTGACTATTTAAGTCAAATTCGAGATGTATCCACAAAAACTGTCATAAATAACAATATATTGACATATTTATTTCGTATTTGTATTTTACAGCTTTTTAAACTAACATAAGTGAAACTAAATAACTTTCTTACTAAAGAACGGACATTGCATTGCACCAAGTCCCTTTTATTGGAAATCGCTAACTTAAGAAACTAGAAAATGCAAAGAGTTTGTGACGATTTTCATTACTAATTAAATTATTTAATTTCATTGGGTACAAGGTTATGCAGTACGCAGAGTAAATATTGATGTTAATAAATTTATAATAACGACATGCGTCGTAAACATTATAAGATAGTATTTAAACGAACCCTTATAATTTTCTTGTCGATTCTGCCACGTCATAGGCGCGAAAAGAAAGTTGAACTTTTATGTGAGGTATAAATAGTTTCTAAAGTAAACATTTCATATTTATAATGATTTAAAGCGAAGGCACCTCAATTTTGTTGCTACGTGAGTTTTTTAATGGAAAAGATTTTGACTAATAAGTTTCTTTAGAATATTATGGTTTGACTTATGTACATATATCCAGTGACTGATGTTTGTTCTTATGATTAATAATTGGAATAATAATCTGCATAATATTCGTTGACTGTTTAATAATGAGAAATATATTTAATCGTTTCCATTACCATGAATTAATTAGGTAGTTACACAACTTAAATCTTTGCTGAATTTATTAACCGTTCACTAATTCTACAGCCAATTAATTAGTGTTCAACTAAATAGTTAATTAATTGATTATCATATAATTCATTATTGGTTACCAAATATGTAATGGATCTATTAATTATTCATTTTTGTTAAACTTGCTGTTTTTTATTCAATATGTACAAAAAATTACATTTGTACGACCTACCTTGTCGAACATTGTATTTGATGGAAAAGCAGCATTAGGTTCCGTTTTACGTTATTATTTATCGTGGCTAACAGACCATGAAACCATTTTACCAGCACTCTGTCATAGAATGTTACCTTTGATATGAATATGATAAATATAATGGTATATCGCGATAAGAAGTACCTACTATCGTTCGTGCTCGTTTTACATATTGTTTCCCCCGAACTTTGACGCATATTAACCTTATTAGAATGTGGGGATGTGACCTATTACTGGAGGTCATGAAAGGTCTTGCTGGCTTTTTGGGGTTCCGCAGTCACTTAAGAACCATATTTAGTAATGTACAAACCTCCCACACATTATTTTAGCTGGAAGCGACTATTTAATAGCAGCATTTTACCTGAAATAAAATGCATATTAAAATACTTACCTCACTGGAAGCTTTACATTGAGATAGCATATCCGTTTCCGTCGAATTTCAGTCAGTTTACGTACTTTTTATCCCCTTTATGTCCGGTTTTTGGTAGCGCCACCTGGTGGCAGCGTGTTGAGTTGTAAAATTATGACGCGCTGCTTTTTGACTTATTGGCTTTATTTGCACCAGGCAGAGTTTTAAGTTAAAGCTTCCAGTGAGGTAAGTATTTTAATATGCATTTTATTTCAGGTAAAATGCTGCTATTAAAACACTGTACCGTCACTGGAAGCTTTACATTGAGACCTGTTTGTTGTCGCCTGGTGGCGCACAGTTAAAAATGCCAATGTGAAATGGGTAGGTATAATGCTATAAAGGAAACAAAAAATTTTTCGAACATAATACACTTTTATTAAAGTAATTAAGTTTTATAACAAATCATCAATGATTACTAATAAGGTAAGTAATAAGTATTTATATTAATCTAATGGATTGAAAAAATTTGTTACATTAACGGAATTGTTTGTATTTTCAGAACCCTGTCTTAGCTCACGTCTATAAAAAACTTTAAAAGTATTTGCAGACCTCCAATTTCCACGAGCTAAGATGTCGTCCAAAGAATGATTTTGTGCCCAACTTTTAGAGGCGACTGCAGAACGAATACTTCCAGGACTGTCTGCAATGCCAGCTTCTTTAAATAAAGTCTTAATCCAGCCGCCTATAACTGTACGCGATGCTTGTTTAGGTATACCTTTTGTTGTTACAAATAAATTATGTGTGTTTGCAGCATTACGTCTTTCATTTAATAGTGTTATAGTTTTATCTATCCAGTATATAGGATCAAGGTTACAATTATTTTGATTGCGTAGCAGTTTCCAACCAGACTGTCTGTAATTACTGCTGTCTGTTTTAGACCCAAACTGTGGCCAGAATATAATACTATTATCGGATCTAATGCAATGTTGAGTATCTATTCTAAGTAATGTCAAATCATGTAGCCGTCTGCCAGAACAAAGTAGTAATAAAATTGCTGTGTGCCGTGAACATTGGAAAATATTATTACTGTCAATTGTATAGTTAGTTAAAAAGTTGGCTAATTTACTTATGTCCCAAATAGGTGGCTTCGACACTTTTGGATTTTTTAAAGCTATTGACTTCAAAATATGCTTAACAAGTACATGTGAACTTAAACGGCTTGATGTTTCGACATTACATAATGTGGACACTACAGATTTATGTAAAATAATTGTATTATATGATAAGTTATTAACTAAGTATAAATCAGATAAAAATCTAGCTAATTGTGAACCTGTAGGACTTTTATAATTAGCCTTATTTTTGACACACCATAAAGTCCATCGTTTCCAGGCTACTTCGTAAGTCTTCAAGGTAGACTTGCGCCAAGAATTTCTTAGTAAGGATATTTGATTGGTGTTCCACGTACCTATCGCTTCGGTCCACCCCCACATTTCCATACCTCGAGCGTGATCGCCTTGACATTCGGAGGAGGGAGTCCCGTTGAGGTGTCGACCAGATGGTTCTGTAAGCGTTTGAGGGTGAATGGTGCTGCTAGGGCTCGGGATTTCAGGTCTGCGCGCCAAAACACCTTCTCCCACCGAGGAACTACAAGAAGGTATATTCCTGTCGCATGATTGAGGTGGATTAGTACTCTGGGAATTAGAAATGGTGGCGGGAATACCCATGCCAGGGGATAGTTCCATATCGTACTGAATGCATCGTGAAATAGGGCTCCCCTGTCTTTCAGGTCTCGGGACGCATAATTGCACACTACATGTGCTGTTTCCGATGCAAATAGGTCTATTCTCGGAGTCCCCCATTTCGCGAACACTGTCTCCACACATGCTGGAAGCAGGTGCCATTCTGGTGGCCGGAGATGTCGTGACAAGTGATCGGCATGGTTGTTGTACTTGCCCGGTATATGGTGGATGCTGAAATGAATTTGATGTTGATCCATCAGGTTCAAAATTTGGTATGTTATTTCCAGAAGCGGTAGTGACTTCGTTCCTCCTTCTTTCCGGAGATACGCGACTGCAGTCTGGTTGTCGCATTGTATCAAAATTGAACTGCGATGCATTAAGTGAGCGTGTCTCTGTAGTGCATGCAAGATAGCTAGCATTTCCTTGCGGTTGCAATGTAGGGCTTGTTCCTCGATCGACCAACGTCCTGAGAATGTCAGATTGTTTAACTGTGCTCCCCAAGCTACATCTGAAGCATCTGTTGTCAGAAAATGTTCTGGAGGTGGGTAATGAAGAGGCGTTGATGCCTGGCAATTCTGAATCCACCAGGTTATTTCCTTCAATACATCTTGCGGCATTGGATACGCCTTTGTTGAAGGGTTCGGTAGCGAGTTTATGAACTTTAACAATCGTCGATGATTTAACCGACCTCTTGGGACTACAAAGCTGGCAAAGCTTAGAAGACCTTCTATTCTTTGAAATTCTTTCAAAGTCAACCTTTCCTTTTTGAGAGCTTCCTGTAATTTTTTGGTTAATAGTATGATTTTTTCTTGTGGTAATGATTTTAGGTTGTGCCAAGGTTTCCACATTATTCCCAAGTAAGTTATGCTTTGTTGAGGTTGTAGAATCGATTTCTCGAAGTTTACTAACCACCCGAGGCTTTGTAAAGTCTGTAACGTAATTTTTACGTGATTGCGAAGAGTGTCCGCATCTTGATTCACAATTAAAAAATCGTCTAGATAGACTAGAATTCTCACATTCCATCTTTCTCGCAACTGTTGTGCTACCCAATTTGTCAGAATGGAAAAGGTTTTGGGTGCAGTGCTCAAACCGAAAGGTAGGCATGTCATTTCTAGTAGTTCTCGATTGTATATAAGGCGAAGGAAGCACCTGTGAGATTTGGTTACACTTAGATGGAAGTACGCTTGGGACAAGTCGATTTTGCACATCCAATCTTTTGGTTGCAAAAAATCCGGTATGCGGTGCATGTTTATTAAGTGAAACGGTTCGGTTTTCACGTGGTCGTTTAGCGCTTTGAGGTTGAATATGGGACGGAAGGTTCCATCTGGTTTCGGCACAAGAAATAGAGGGGAAATGAAACTTGGTGTCATCTGTGCAAGTTCTAAAATCCCTTGTGATTTCATTTTGTGAATAATTGCTGACATTTCTTCGGAGACAGGTGTATGAAATGGGCCTTTTAGGGTGTTCGGAAAAACAAGTGGAGGCTTTCGATAAAAAGGGATGCGATAGCCCTTGATAAGTTTTAGTATTATTTCTGGTGCTCCCATTTTCTCCCATTGTGTTTGGTATTGCGCTAACTGACCTGCTTGGAACCGTTTCGAGTCATTGCTTATACCTTCTTTGGTTACCTCTAGAACCTCGGGGAGCAATGGAGCGCCCCCGGTTATTACCGCGGTCGGAATGCGAGCCTCGGTTATGAAATAAGCCTCTACCATTTGAAATCATACCAGTATTATGATCGTAGTGCATGTTAACTGAACTTCTATGGTTCGTGTTTTGGTATCCACCCCGCGAGGATGGGTTGTTATAGGTCTGCATAGGCATGTATGAATTTGGTTCATAAGCCTCGTATTGAGTTCCACGCGATGGAACTGTAGGTTTCATTGCGCCAAGCCCCCGCGAGAGACGGCGATTACCTTGGTTAGGTTTGAATTGTGAAAATCCATCAGATTTAGCAGGCCAGAAGGCTTTGCGAACCCCGCCAGCTTTTTCTAATGTTGATGTGAATGGCTCAGCATCAAATATGTGAGAACATGATGGAGGTATTCTATTCAATGCCGCTTTCAGTAACGGGTCCTTAGCTTGGTTTGTGATCGATTCACGGCGCATCTCAATAGTTTCTGCACGATGCCCACAAACTAATTGTAAAAGGTCTGAAGTGATTTTTTGTAAGTCACCTTTTAAGAATAAGTCTTCTACTTTTTCGCTTAAACTATCGAAGTTTATTTCTGTATTTTGAGCCCATGACAAAAGATTTCGAATATTGTCTTGTAAACATTCTTTTTGTTTTAAAATACAATATGTCATAGCTGCATACGATTTATCAGCATTCGCTAAGTGACGTAACGTATCGTACTTTTTGACCTCATCATTAGTTTCTAAGTCTACGAAACCTGGCTTATGATTGTATGATTTTTGTGTGTCAGCGTATCTAACCTCTGACCATGAACTATTATTCAAGCGTTGAACATCAACTAACATTTTCAAATAATTTTCAGACGTTTGTGGCATAGCTGGTTCTTTCAATCTCGTCTCAATATCAAACGTAAAGTTAGAACAAGAGTTTAAACATTCAACGTCAGTGTATCGCTCATCAATATTGTTTTGATCATAGAAAGCATTACTTTCATTTGAAAATTGTACCTCATTTTGATGAGTGTTTGATTCTATATGATTGGATGGATTCATGTTCTGACGAAGCTCTTTAATTTCATGAAATAACTGGTCTATCGTGTGAGAAGTGTGATGAGAACGCTTACTTCTCTTATGGCGATGGCGACGTGACCTTTTGCTTCGCCTGTGGCCAGCAGAGGACGAGCTCGAAGAACTGCTCGAAGAGCTGCTACTGCTAGAGTCGCTGCGGTCTCGCTTGCGAGGCTGCCCGCTCGGGCCAGCCACAGGTTCTCCAATCGGTTGATTTTCCATTACAACTACGAAAAAATTTAATAACTGTAATTGTAGGTAAAAATAAACGGTAAGTACGTTTAACTGACACTTTTCAAAAGTACGTAATTAATCCAAACGGAAAAACCGTTAAATATAGATCAATTACTAAAAAAGAAATTAGAGCAAAAATATTATTTATATACTTGCTTTTATTGTTCTTTAATTACTTTACTCTGTGTATAATATTATAAATCTGATATTTCACTTACCAGTTTATTTAAATTTCAACCGTTAAGGTGTATTTTAAAAACAAAAACTTTTTAAAATTAACGGCCGTTCACAATCCGGAGTGCTGCTCTGTGAACGTGTTACTTCGACGGAAAACTAAACGCCAATGAGTCAAAAAGCAGCGCGTCATAATTTTACAACTCAACACGCTGCCACCAGGTGGCGCTACCAAAAACCGGACATAAAGGGGATAAAAAGTACGTAAACTGACTGAAATTCGACGGAAACGGATATGCTATCTCAATGTAAAGCTTCCAGTGACGGTACAGTGTTTTAATAAGACTATTAAATTAAGCGATAAAATTTAACTAGCGTAAAGGAAAATTTAGCTAGAGATACTGTTTTCTCGCCTCTCTCATAATGTGGAGTGTTCTTGCACAGTCCGTCATAAATATTTTAGGTGTGTGAAAGCATTGCTCCGACTCGGGAAAGCTTTTGCTAAATAATAAGCTTAAAATTGTTAATCTTGTAAGAGTCAAGCGTATTCTCCGCCAATAAACGGCTAATTTGAGGTATATCTATTAAATAAAAGAAAATTCGGCATCAATATGACAATGGGGTAAAAATTGAAAAAAATAGGGCTAGTACATTACGGTAATTACTAACTGTTGCCCGCGCCTTGGCATTTGTAGTGTATGCGCAACCCGACGATGTCAATGGCACTCGCTCACCGACCGTGACCGCGTGCAGATGTGTAGTACTTTGGCTTATTTTCAAACAAACTTTTATCCCTATATGTATCCACTTAGGGATTGAAAATAATTTCTGTTTAATGTTATTAACCAGGTCGGGGTTAATAAAATTAATGTTATTAAGCCTCGAATTAAAAAGAGGGGTTTATAGTTTTGATCTGTATGTCTGTGTTATTGAGTGTCTGTGTGTCTGTCTGTGGCACCCTAGCTCCCTATTGAATGAAACGATTTGAGTGCGTTTTTTTGCGGTAGTTTTTAACAATGTTTGGTAGAAATCTGAAATCGGTCCGGAAGCTTGAAGAATCTTTCCAAAATGATGTCAAGGCATTTTCTGGCAATTAATTTATTGGCGTTTAATTGAATTATTAGCTACGTATCATGAAGATCTGTTCCGGCGTTTTATGATCATCAGCTTTCAAAGGACGTTTCAGTCTTTTTTTAATTTTAAACAGTTATTTTTATTTTTTATACTACCTGCGATACATGGTATCCTAGTATGAACGTTGATAAACCATGTCGCGTAACGATAAATGAACATAACAAACGAAAATAAAATTATATTGTGGTATTTATAGGGATGTAGCAATTAACTTTATCAATCAATCAATGCCAACGGCCTGACCTCAGAAGCCTTGTGGGAAATAAGACTAAGTAATAAACAAACGATATTTATTGGAAACAATAAATCAATTGTTTTTAATGAAAAAAGCACTTTGGACATGACTTTTACTTTCTCGTTGTTTTATCGTGTAAAAAATGTACCTACACACGCGGTAGCAAATCTAGTCAAGTTCAGCTATAATTTTTTTAGATTTTATCTCATCTCAGTGCTGTTGTTTTGTTTCTGTTAGTAATAGATACGGAATTGCTTCCTTACAAGAAATAGTCTGATTTTTCGTAAGCAACTATTAATAAAATAGAAGTTTATTTACTGTGTACATGTTAGTCTACTTATAATACCGTGTGAAACTAATAGTCACTGAATAGCCTGTTAAAGATTCAGGTCAAAATATGTGTTAAGGTACTGACTTTAACATACATACATCAGTATAACTTTGACATGCTTTGCTTTGTCTTTTCTAATGCGTACCGTGAAGAACTGAAATAAATTGTCTACGTCACTGTTTCCATTCGTTTATAATGTGAGAGACAACTGGCGAGTAGCTTTTGAGTTATCTGTTAAGGTTTAAGTTTGAAGATTTTTTTATATAAAGTTATGAAAGCTTCTGTCCTGTGTACAATAAAGAGGCTCACTACTACTATAATTTATGGATCTTGACCCATAGACATAAAAATGGGGTCATAGATATAAGAATTGGGTTTCTATTGTAGGCCGATCTAATTCGGTCATTACTAAAATATTGATAGCTGTTGTAGTCTGGTTGGTAGTATCATTTGAGTCGACAATAATATGAAACTGCCAGTCCTCGCTGAAAACAAATTTATTACTTCTGTTCACAGTTGAATTTAGCTTGTGAGCAAAATTTTCTTAAGGCATTTTAAATTCCCGCCGTCAATCTGTAAGCCTCAGTCACAGGGCGGAAAGCTGGTATTGTGTGCATTGGCATTAAAATTAATTCGAGACCGAACGTATAAAGGAGAAAAGCCTTATTTTTCTCGAGTCTTAGGCCATTTTCACACAACGCTATTTGCAAGACGACGCGTCTACGATGCGGGTCCTGTCAGTAAATAGCGTCAGTGACGGCGAACTGTGGATTTCGTCGGAGTCGCGTAGCTAATAACGACCCGGATGGCGCAATGGTAAACACGCTGGATCGCTGTTCCGAGGGTCCTGGGTTCGATTCCCAGCGAGGCGGAAATTTGGATGATGAGTTTGGATTTCCGTTCTCGGTCGGGGTGTGTGTCCTTGTCTTGTGTGTTGTCCATTGCACCCACGACACAGGGAATCCTAGTGTGGGGCTATGAGTGTGAAGCGTTATTTAAAAAATAAATAGCGTAGTGTGTAAAGGGCCTTATTCACGCTTATCCTATACTCAAGTAGGCTAAACTTGTACAACTTTGGGTTTGTATTCCGATAAGTATGAAAACATGTCTCTGGGCTTTTCAGATCTCCATTGTACATTTTATTCTTACAAGAATTTGTTTTGAGGCGAACCTCTAAAACTTATTCTTTACATGACTTTTTATTCTCGTGAAAATGTTTTTGTACCGATACTATATAAAGTAGGACGACACCGCAAGTAAATATTTTAACTGACTTTAAAAATGAGGAGGTTCTCAATTCGACTGTAGGTACTTTTTTGTATGTTTTATTCATGTGAATGTCGTAACGATTTTTTTGGCACTGCTACTGCTATCTTACATCATTGCTTAATTAACCTGCCAATCTAATATCTTTAAACGAGCAATTCTTGTATATTTATTTATTTATTTATTTATTTATACCTATATATATAATCACGATCTCGGAAACGGCTGCAAAGATTTTCATGAAAGTTACAGATTAGGGGGTTTTCGGCTCAAGGAATCGATTTATCAAGGTCCCAGGTTCGAGAAAAGCTCGGTTCCGGAGATAAAGAGATTTTGAAAACATCATACTGACGCCATCTATGAAACATTAGGATAACTTCTATGAGGTACTGTTTGTAACGTGTTGAACTGACGCCATCTATGAAACATTAGGATAACTTCTATGAGGTACTGTTTGTAACGTGTTGAAATTTCAGTAGTATGAAACTAGATGGCGCTGTAATCTCTATGTGGGCAAATGGATATTTATCGTATCGATATTTTTCAAATGTATCGATATATATCACCCAAGAAATATCGATATTTTTTAATGTATCATTTCGATTTGGGAAAGTTGTAGGTCTCGTCAAGACCTACATTTCCAATGACAGCTGTCAAACTTCGAACCGAGATATCCCGGCAACGGCTGCTCCTGGAGCATTGGTGTCTTTGGGAAAGTTGTAGGTCTCGTCAAGATCTACATTTCCAATGACAGCTGTCAAACTTCGAACCGAGATATCCCGGCAACGGCTGCTCCTGGAGCACTGGTGTCTTTGGGAAAGTTGTAGGTCTCGTCAAGACCTACATTTCCAATGACAGCTGTCAAACTTCGAACCGAGATATCCCGGCAACGGCTGCTCCTGGAGCACTGGTGTCTTTGGGAAAGTTGTAGGTCTGGTTGAGACCTACATTTCCAATGACAGCTGTCAAACTTCGAACCGAGATATCCCGGCAACGGCTGCTTCTGGAGCACTGGTGTCTTTGGGAAAGTTGTAGGTCTGGTTGAGATCTACATTTCGGATGACAGCTGTCAAACTTCGAACCGAGATATCCCGGCAACGGCTGCTCCTGGAGCACTGGTGTCTTTGGGAAAGTTGTAGGTCTCGTCAAGACCTACATTTCCAATGACAGCTGTCAAACTTCGAACCGAGATATCCCGGCAACGGCTGCTCCTGGAGCACTGGTGTCTTTGGGAAAGTTGTAGGTCTGGTTGAGACCTACATTTCCAATGACAGCTGTCAAACTTCGAACCGAGATATCCCGGCAACGGCTGCTCCTGGAGCACTGGTGTCTTTGGGAAAGTTGTAGGTCTCGTCAAGACCTACATTTCCAATGACAGCTGTCAAACTTCGAACCGAGATATCCCGGCAACGGCTGCTCCTGGAGCACTGGTGTCTTTGGGAAAGTTGTAGGTCTGGTTGAGACCTACATTTCCAATGACAGCTGTCAAACTTCGAACCGAGATATCCCGGCAACGGCTGCTCCTGGAGCACTGGTGTCTTTGGGAAAGTTGTAGGTCTCGTCAAGACCTACATTTCCAATGACAGCTGTCAAACTTCGAACCGAGATATCCCGGCAACGGCTGCTCCTGGAGCACTGGTGTCTTTGGGAAAGTTGTAGGTCTCGTCAAGACCTACATTTCCAATGACAGCTGTCAAACTTCGAACGGAGATATCCCGGCAACGGCTGCTCCTGGAGCACTGGTGTCTTTGGGAAAGTTGTAGGTCTGGTTGAGACCTACATTTCGGATGACAGCTGTCAAAATTATTAACGTTGAATATTTATTATTAATGATGCCAAAGAAGTATAACTTCTTACGTGCGTACATAAGTACACGCAATTCTTTTTAAACTCATATTATGTCGGAAAGATCGAAGAACATTATTCATATTTTATCAGTATGCGATTCATACTAAATATAATTTTCAACCGAGCAAAGCTCGGTCAACCAGGTACTGTGTTAATAAACTAACTACATATACTTATAATTGTCTTTCTCCATAAAGGAATATTCATACTTCTATCAACAATTCTACTTTAATTAAACAGTAGTGCAAACAATGTTAGTGATTCAAAAATGTACAAAATGAATAAATATTTGGTTAACGTTTTGCATTCGTTATAAAAATGTAACTTTTGGACATAAAATTTGATAGATAAAAATACAGCTAAATAATTTCACAAAAGCACTTTATTCTACAGGCTATTTAAAAAACGTTACGCGAAACTACATGACATCCAATTTTTCTGTATATTGCTTTTAAAATTAAAATGTATAGTGCACCCAACTTATCTGTTCAGTAAACGGATGTCGCTAGTGCAGCTTCAATGTTACCATATAATAAAATTTGGCGACTGTCAAAGGAGCTCAACAACTTTGAGACCTATGATTTTTACCAGATGTTGCACATAATTCGATGGTAAATGATGACAAAGTCTTTCTGACTAATATAGATACACTACTTGGGCTGTGGCTACTAACTTAAACTACCATGCAATGACTGCAGTAACATAGGATGTTATCATTATCTCAATCCATCAGGGCATAGGTCTCCTCTCATAATGAGAAGGTTAAAACCATAGTTCACCATGCTGAACAAGTGCGGTTTGGCAATGTTTTCCATTCCTTTATAGTAAGTGACATTTAAATGCTTAAGACGAACATAACTTAGAAAAGTCAGAGGTACGTGCCCTGGGATTCGAACACGGACGGAACAGGGCGAATTTTTAATCAATCAGTTATCACCCTAAAATATTTTAATGGCAATGAATAATTCTCAAGTGTATTTGTCTATTGAAAAAAAATTCGTAAACATCCAAAAATTAAAGAATTAGGCCAACACAGTAAAATTTTACTTTTTCATGTAAAAATTAAAATTTTAAAAACAAGAGAAATAAAAAATCCATTGTTATTGACTATAATTATTTGTATTTTATATTATAAAATGATGCCGGTGCGCCAGAGAAATTTCTTCAGGTTTTTTCTTCTCACTCATTAGCTTGTAAGCAAAACGTTCACTAATTCCTGTAACAACGATATAATATTATATGAAGTATAAAAAAAATTAGATACCAAATACATGCAGTGACACTTTAATCGATTATGCAAACATAAGTGGGAAAATAAAATAACTGAAATATTTAAGCGGGACTATTAATTAACTTGCAATAGCAACACTAACCTGTTGAAACTGCGAAGCATTCTGTCATTTTTTTAAACGTTATTTTTGGAGTTAGCAGGCGATTTTCTGCCCTCATACAATCTAAAACTTTTAAAATAACTAATTGTGCATCACTTCTAAGAGGCTCAGGCATTTTTAATCACTTTTTACACTTAAAATCGAATTAAAACACATAGAGCACTCGCACTTCAAAGATTTGACAGCGGACATTACATTTCAAAATTGACGTTGTCTTTTTTTAGTTCCATTTTTTTCTACTGAACAGATAAGTTGGGCGCACTGTAGCAGTATGTTAACATATTTGACACTTGAGGATTTGACCTGTAAGCCGTTGTCATAAGATGGCTGTGCACCCTAGCTCTTGAATTATTCATAACCTTTGAGACAGATTTCAACTGAATTATAAATTGAGTTGGGGTATGGGTAGCTCTGACGTAGAAATTGTTTCGGCAACATACTGCAGATATTGAGTATCGATAACACATGAGTGGTACTTTATTTTTAAGTCTCATTCATGTTCAAAAAATACATAGGATTGCAATCAGATATTTCATCAACTCACCATGAATTTTATAGTGTTTTGTTATCTAATCTATAGCTATAGTCGAAATTTTACTCACTTAGGGGTTATATTAATTACAAACTACTTTACTGCCAAATCTTTATAACATCTAGTTTTTATATACTTAGATCTCATAATATAAAATATTCTACATTGCTTTTTTACATTGACCTTATAGTAAACCCGCAATGTCGAATGTAAGGTCAGTTTTATATTCTGAGAGATGCATCGTAAGCCATGATATGAAATGGTTGGTGCATCATGAATAATTCATGCTGTATGACGCAGGTGCCAACTACATATATTGTAAACTGTGCGGTCACTGTATTTACGGAAAGATCACTGACAGAGCTTTGTAATATATCAAAGATATCACATGAATGCAAATGTGTTCGAAATAGGCGTGATGACAGTGATTACAAAACACTGAAATTATATAACCATATTATAACGAAACCTCAAAAAAAATTAACAAAATAAGTATTTAGTGGCTAATAGGGAAGAATGGAAGAGAAAAACATATTACACCGACTGCATTTAAATTTGGGATATGGGTAGGAAGATGATAATGATGATGACTTTATACTCTCTGGACGGTGTCATATTTAATTCAAGGTAATGACACTTAGGCTATAATTATAACTAGCAAAGAATCACAACGCTTCTAATTTATCTGTCTTGTTTCTTTTTCTTTTAATAATCGTCGAATTAGGATCAGTAGTTTATAAGTTATGCAATATTAGATCAACAAAATATATTCGACTAACATACATACAAATACTAGATGTAATCATCACTCGGATTTCGAACTCTCTTCTCTATAGTTAAATAATTTCGTTTACCACGTATGTATCTTTTACCTTGAACTTTTTACAAGCTTTATTTTATTACAAACCGTTTATACCTAATGGATTCTTTTATTCAATTTAATTCCTGTCCATTAACACCAACCACGCAACAGTTATTCAGAGCTACAACCATTTATTTTAGCTACAATCGTTAGTTCATTAAAACGACAGGTAAATAAATAAATGCTTACATTTATCTCTAATATAAATGTTTGCCTTGATGGTAATCAAAACCAACAAAATAGGTACGTTAAAATTGGAGTTTGAACTTTTATACCCATCTGTACTGTTTTTTGGTTTGTAAAAATAGTGTAAATTAAAATTTATTCTAGTATTTCATAAGTTTAAATTAAAATAAATTTTACTTGAATTTCCTGTGTCACGATTTGATCTCGCTGTGACAGTACCTATGTTAGTCACCTTCGTAACCCATAGACCAAGTGCAAATACTAATCTAATCTCACCAATTTTTTTTCTGCAATATCTGATATGATATGATAATATTATTCACTTATAGATCATATTCGAAACTAAGATGACAGATTTTATTTAAGTGCACGCTTTTATTTTAGAGGAAAAAAGTATTTAAGCGCTTGTATAAAATTAGCTGCATAGAATATTATCAGTTATCTCAACTACTACGTAAAGCCTACGTTCAGCTACGAATTAGCTACGATGCTACGTCGTAGCGCCCATAAGCTACAATTAAGCTACGTGCTACGACAGCTTCCAATACCCTCAATTTGACACCTACGTTTTCTGCAAAAGCAATTTACTATACGTTCCTCTGATCTTACCATGTTTCAAGCGATATGAAGACGTCAATCTGTGCGATAAAGACGATTTTTGTTTGAACGTAATGTTTTGCCACTCAGGGAAAAATAAAGGCCTAATAAGATCAATCACGTGTGTATATAATATCATCTCAGGTTGTGATAGGATATTATATATAATTTGTTGATACAAAACCCTTGTAATATTTGAAGTAACCAATAATTATTACAGTTGTTTGTTACTATTGACATTACTGTCTATTGAACAGTTTAAGATATTATTTAAGTTGCTATTAGCGTGCAGTGTTTTCAGCTAGGGGAATAGAAAGAGATCTTGGGTTTGATTCCCCGCCGGGGCAATTAATTATGAGACGTATAAATATCAGTCAGTCATGAGTACTGGCGATGGATTATTATTTTTATTGCCCATGCTACTAGCGATATCATTATTATCGATGCTTTAACATGGATGAGAAAAAGTTTAGAAAGAAACTCCTCTCCTATACGATGTACGAAGTCGTGAGCAACAGCTAGTTATGAACAGAATGAGTTATAGGTGATTTATCGGCACGAGTTACCAAACTAAAAGTATCTCTACACAAAACACATAACACACTAGACAAAGCACTCAAAGACCTCATGAAATTGAAATTCTGCCATTGTGCCAAACTAAAACAACAAAGTGACCTCAAGTACGCGTAACTTTTCGGTCAGACCCAGTAATATTTATCTTTAATTTGCCGTCTTTGTTGGACGAATCACCCTCGTGTATTGTTGAATATCTCGATAACAATGGACTAGAATGTATTATTTCTAGTAATTCTGCATTGTTGGCTTGTGTTGTTTTGCCCTCATTCATAACTTTGAGCTTAAAAATACAAATGACGACCGCCAGTCGACATTAAAAACACGAAACGTTCAATTTTTACTTTGTACAATGAATATGCTTAAATATTCATGGAATTAGATGAAAGTAATCCGTCTGTTTCTTTTTTAATGTTATTTTTACATTTAGAAAGTTAACTGTTCACCGTCTTATATTATATCTAGCTGGCGCTGAAATGCTATATGCCTTAGAATTTCTGGAAAAGAGCTGATGTTCTTCAAAGTTCTGGATCGATTTCTGCCAAACAAAGCTAAGAACCACCGCAAGGAAACTGGCATTCCAATTACAAAATGTATTGAAATCGGTCAATTCGTTTGAGACATAGATACATAAACAGACAGGTCCTCTTTTTGCGTCGGGAGTTAAAAATAAGAAAACGTGCAGTCCAGAGATAATGTTTCCGAAGGTGCTTAAAGTGTCAACACACACTTTGTTAGGAAAGTGGACTTGAGTCTCAGCCACTAGAGTGTGATTATGAAGCAAAACTGGAGCTCAACAAAGCAACATTTATGAATTGTTAAGATCGCTGTAGCTTCCACCGCATGCCTTTTAAAAATTAAACGTCAAATCGAGGCAGCTGCCAAATGACTCGTATCAGGCAGGTGTCCCGCCGCCAGCGAGTCGGCGAGTAAAACTCGACTATTTTCTCGCTCGAGACAAGTACAAGAGATACGTTATGCGTATAAACATAAGATGCATATTTATGAGCGAGAACTGACTGTTCATATCGCCAGCGAGTTCCTGCTTGCATATTATGCCTTTATTTTATTCACACGGAAATTCACGGAATGTCATTTATTTAAGTCCCTTTCTTGGACGAGACAATTACCCGACATTAGTTACTCGCTACTCGCCGGGGGTAACACATCTGCCTTACAGCTGGGGTTGCCACACGCCAAAAGATCCTTGTAAGACAATACTGTCGCATATAATAAAACTAGTTACCGCTCGCGGCTTTGCCCGCGTGGAATTCGTTTTAACTTCACCCCCATATTTCATCACATTAGAGTTTGAATTTCTAAAAATCCTTATTTGTGCACATTTACATCATGAATTTCAAGTTTCTAGGTACAGTAGTTTCAGCTGTGTGTTGATATATAAGTCAAAAAGATTTGCCTTTTATGTATGTTGGAGCGCAGCCAAGTCCTGCGCAGATCTTTCAACGTCATCTATGAAGAATCACCGGAACTTGTGGAAACGTCAAACAGTTGTTTGGGCATGGTCGATAGTGGCGCCTGAGTTGACATGAGAAGCAGATCTGTGATGAACAATCATTCTGGATTGAGCTCTGAGACCGAGCAGACGTGTCTAACTCGGTCGCTGCCATACCGAACTTGCCGCGTTTCCAAGTTTAATCTGAATTAATCTTGCTGGCCGTTCATTATTTTGCTGTAAACTATGTGAAATTATTTTAATAGACTTGTATACTCCGTGTACTGACTATTATTTCTGATCGCCAGCCACGTGTAACCCAAAGTATAATGACCGCCCGGACCGAGCCTCCGAGATATACAATGTGTCTGGTCACCAGTGTCGGAGACTTAAGGGGGATGAAGTGTGGTATTTTTTATCGACAAATCACTATCCAAATTTTCTCTTGCCCCCTCCATGATAAAATGGCAACCATTTTGTTTTTTCAACCTCGAAGCTCGGGCGCCTGTACTGTTTTTATCATTGCTATCGATGTAGACGTCTTAGGAGGCCAAAATATGTCGCATTTGAAAGCTAACAATGTAGGTAATCAACTGATGAAACACTTGATTTAATATCTTTTTCATAGAAGAACAAAAAACGATTTATAAAGCAAAATTCAAATTTTTTTATTGATTTTTCTTAGTTTAGTGGTTTTTACATTAAAACTACCCCGTCAAACTACATTTTTTTTGTTGTCTTGTCATAATACAGGATATCACTTTAATAATAAATGTTACATCAAATCCACAAGTAAGGTACTTTAGAAGTTATGATGGTTAAAAGCAGGTAGTGTTTCTAATGCATCTTTTGGCCTCCTAAGACGTCTACATCGTCTACATCGATAGAAATGATGAAAACAATACAGGCGCCCGAGCTTCGAGGTTGAAAAAACAAAATGGCTGCCATTTTATCGTGGAGGGGGCAAGAGAAAATTTGGATAGTGATTTGTCTATAAAAAATACCATATTTCATCCCCCTTAAGTCTCCGATACTGGCGACCGGACACATTGTATATTATGTAGATTAGTATAAAAAGTAGACCTGACGAAAATCAGTTAAATTAACCTCCGCTTTTGAATTTCATAGATTGAAGTTTTACATCATCCGCGCGTAAGGATTTAATTTTTACATGGAAGCAATTTAGTAATTTAACTAAAACCCATAATACCGAAACCTTAAGGCCGCTTTATATTCAGTAACTTACTGCCAAAATTACTCCATGAATATTTTGGTCGCACGAGTTGACTTCATATAAAATTTTCCACTAGCCTCTTTAACGCCGTTAAACTTTTTAACATTGCATGATAGCTTATGAATATTTTGTGTAAGTTGATAGGGTAATAGTCTTACCATCGGCGAAGAAAGGCCAGTACTGCCTGTGCTTACAGTTCAATTTAGCTTGTAAGCTAAATTTACTTACGGTATTTTAAATTATCGCCGTCAATCTGCAATATACCTTAACCACAAGGCAGAAAACTGGCATTTGTGTAGAAAGCAATTAAAGCAAATACCATATCGAACGAACGCTGTATAGACGTATTATACGTATGTAGCCATGCGACTTAACTAGAGGTAAGTGCACGTACGTAGAAGTAAATAGACGTATGTACCATGTACACGTATGCGAAAATAGACGTAAACACGATGGGGTAATGCCACGATCCTACATCCACAATACAAGAACCACATTTGTGTAAAATAGGTCACGTAAAATATATGGAACATGATGAGGATCATAAAGCGAGAAGCAGAAACCTTATTGTTTTATTTGTGATGCAAGAATAGCCAAGGTTCTAGTGACGGCAATGTGGTCCCTATTTGTCGTTTTTGCTCACCGTACCTGCTAATGATGTCAAGGAGCGTTTTTATTTTGAGTTCTTCCACGGGTTCTTTAATGAGAGTTACACTACGTAAATTCTGCAGCAACTCTATATTCTATAGATACGTTTAAATTAAATTTAAGGGTATATTTGTGATTTCAAAATAACTGTTTTTTTCCTAAAACGCAAAGAAAAGATTTTAAAATTTTTGTCTGTCTGTCTGTTTGTCTGCGCTAATCTTCGGAACGGCTGAACTGATTTCTATGGGACTTCTACTAGGAAATTGAGGAGGCTCTGAAACAATACATATATAGCTTCCTTTTTTCCCCAAAATCCCCGTGGGATTGGGATTCACACAGGGTAAACACCTTATACTCCTATGCGCGAACAAAGTCTCGTTCTCAGCTCGTTTATTTGAATTTATGCTAACTTTTGACTGGGTGTTTCGATTTTGATGATTATTTTTTTGTTCGCAAGGTAGTGCTTGTCATGTGGTACCTAATAAATTGGAGTGACCTCTAGCGAGTGGTTTTTGAGTTATCTCGACTTTGAAGTCGGTTATTTTTTTGTAAAAACTTATTTTTCTTATTATTCTTATCGGTTGTTTTCATTAACCTGGAACAGAAGGTATAGTTACTACAATACTGGGTATACAGTATACCTATCCCATATATTATATGGGAACTACGATGTCTGCATTTAAAACATGTCTGTCATCAATGTTTGTAAATAAATAGATACATTTAAGCCTCAAAATAGCATTGGAAATACCTATCTCCAAAAGCATTATCTTTTAAGTAAATAAAGTCGATAAACACGATTCACATGTAACCGACATTAAAATGGGATTAAGTGTGGCTTTAAATCAATAAGCCTTAAGTATATATACCCCCATTCACATAATCCCATTGAGAATTGGTGGAGGGACCGATACGGTTGTAGTAATTAACTGAAAGATGTGTTAGTACGTGAGGTACGTGAAGCCGTCGGTCCCAGTTGGTATCGATAGATAGCAGCTGTTATGTCGCAGCCCTTCGAGCGGCATGAAAACTTCCAGTACTGGGTTGGCCACTAATGCCTTCATCAATCCGGATTGGAGCAACGTGGTGGAGTATGTTCTAGGCCTCTCCAGTAATGAGGAGAGACCCGTGATCAGTTGTAGATTTTTAGAATCATTTCATGAAAATCACTCATGGAATCAACGTGGTAAAAGCTTTACAATTTTAGCTGGTAGTTTTAAAACCTCGTCGGAAATATTGCACCAAATATTTTAAAAATATTTGCGTATTTTGAAACAAACGTAAAACTCTGTGGTATTTATTTTAAACTAAACTATTCATCAGCATTATTCATGTCCATATTGTTATTTGGATTGGAAATGTTTAATCCACTTACATTTTACTCAATCAATGAACAAAACTATTAATTTAGAGCAGGAGCCTAACGATTTTATATTATAACGAGTTGTGCCCGCGACTTCGTCCGCACATGGGAGTTTTTCCAGCGTACGTCCGCACATGGGAGTTTTTCCAGCGTAAGGGCGCATTCAAGTAGAATGCTGGTTACCGGCGCTGATCTGCCAGCGCTTATCGGTACTGGTCCGTCGAGATAACCTCTACATTAAGCAAGCTTACTATAAGCAGGAGCTGGCTGACAGTCTCTCTGAATCATTGATCTATAGGATTATGGATTAGAAACTAGAGCAAAATAGCGTGCCTGACAAAATTTTAGTGAAAACAAAACATGGCCGCTTTTGCTAGTGTTGTGCGCACTACGTGGACGGAAACAGTATCGATATTTAGTTTAATGACTTACGATACAACAGCAATAATACTTGTCGTTCGTCTTTTTTTTCATTCATTTAAAAACCGACTCTGAATTTTGGATATAACAATTTGGGTTTTGTGGGGATGTCTTTAGGAAGATACTGACAGGTCTCAGACGTAATACACGCATGCGAGCCGGCAAGCGCATGGAACATAAGATTTCTTTGCGGTGTCTTCTCTAGTACTTTAGTACATAGTATCAATGGCCTACCCGCGCTTATAGGAGCAGGTCGGAACTTGTCGGCGCTTGTCGGCGCTTATCGGCGCTTATCGGTGCTTATCGGCGCTGGTTCGGCACAAAGTATAGAGACTACCTGCGCCGACTACCTGCGCGGATAAGCGCCGATAAGCGCCGATAAGCGCTGGCAGATCAGCGCCGATAACCAGCGTTCTACATGAATGCGCCCTAACACCCGAACCCGCGGAAATTCCAGGACTAAATGCTTGTCTATTGCTCCATAATCTCCTCTACCTTTTAGTAAAAGTCTCATAAAAATCGGTTCAACCTTTCTGGAGCTTAGCCCAGACAATCAGAAACAGATAGGTACTTCATGCATTAAGCTTATTCTTTATGTTCGTAAATAGGTATTACATATAAATAAAATTAAGCGGAAGCGAAGCAAAACGAGTTTACTAGTTTTAATTATAAAGATGCCACACAGTCTTAATTACATCCTATGAGGAAATTCCAGTCTCATTGTTAGATCCGAATCCAAACACTGTGTGTAGCTACTTGGACAGTTTGAATTGCAGTTGAACCAGAGTTGAACTAGTTCGGTATTGTGTCAGACATTCTGCTCTCTGAGGGCGAATTGTTACTATGCGTCACTACTTACAAGACAGTTGAGAACATTGGCAAGTTAGCTAACAACCGAACTTGAAGGAACTACCCATCCGTAATTGGACAGTGACCAAATTCGCTCAAGTATTTAAATGTGTTTAATTTAAACATTTGGTATATCCAGATCTAGACGAAGCTAAACGGAGAGGAGAGGAGAGTTAATTAGACGTGAGGAGAGGAAAGGAAATAATTTATACATGATTGTTAAAATACGTTTTACCCTAAAACGCAAGGCACTCGTTTACAAAAATCTACCCCAATGAGTATACAAATGCAAAATCAATATTAGTTAACTAATATACCTAATAATAAACTAAATATGTATATCTATCATTTGTTGAATAATGTCACTATCACAAGGAGTGTCATAAACAATGTCGGTGTGTGACAGTTGCACAGATCGTGGTCATGTTTTTACAATAATACAACTGTCAACAAAGGCATAATTGAAAAAGAGTTACATAGAAATGAATTCTATTTTAATAAGTTTCGTTGAACTTGAGCTGACTATTTGCCTCCGAGTATTTGTCTACTCATGCTCAAGCTATTAAAAAAACTTTCCTTTATAAAAATACCGAGAAAATAGTTTAAAGGAAAAATTAATGAAGATGGAAACATGAGTCAAATAGCTCACTTTAGCTTTCGAAGTGTGAGCCGATTTATGTCATTTTTAACTCCCGGCGCAAAAAGAGGGGTGTTATAAGTTTGACGTGTCTGTGTGTGTGTGTCTGTCAGTCTGTCTGTGGCATCGTAGCTCCCGAACGGATGAAGTGATTTCAATTTAGTTTTTTTTTTGTATTAAAACGGACTTACAGGCGCGTGTTTTAGATATGTTTGATGAAAATCGGTTGCGCCGTTTAAAAGTTGTGGAGGGTGAAAGCGGGGAAGAATAGCCGTATGTCTGCAAATATACTCGTGTGGGGTCTCAAATGAAAGCGCACAGTAAGAGAATATTTATGACTTAATCGAGAAATAAATTTAATTAAATTTTTTATTTTATACTTTTTATAGGGCCTATGAGGGTGTGACATTTTATTTCCAGTATTAACAAAGTATTTAGCATATTTCACAAATCCTAATCCATCTAAACATAATCTCCAGCGGTTGATACAAACTCAATCATAACGGTCGTAATATTCAGGGAACGGTCTGCAAAAAGGCCGACTGAAAGCAAAATCATGAATATTAATGGAAATATAAACGAGCGTTATAGCCACAGTCCACTTCGATACTTAGCAACGACCCTTTTTTGTTACGGGCAAATTAATACGTGGGTCGAAAATGAACTTCTTTGGTAGACTATGGGTTCCGGAACTATAAGGCCCTCAGATATGACCGTTTCAGGCCCTACATGAAATTTTAACAGAAGTTTTTGTGAGATTCGCGGACAGACAGAAACAAGTCAAAAATATATAATATTATTTTTCGCTTCTATTAGTATGAAGAACCTTGGTACATTTTTACTCGAAGAAGTACTTTTATTATGAGTATAGTTAATTTTTTGTTTAAGCATTTAAATGTCACTTGCTACAAACGGTGAAGGAAAACATCGTGAGGAAATCCGGCGGCATCCGGCATGCAAGTTCGCAAAAACTCAAAGGTATGTGTAGTCCACCAATCCGCACTTGGCCAGCGTGGTGGACTATGGCCTTAACCTTCTCATTCTGAGAAGAGACCCGTGATCAATAATGGGCCGTGATGGATTGAGATGATGATAGTTAGGTAATTATCTATGCTTGTAATTAAACTGTAATTGATCGTATGTTTGTGCACGCTAATCTCACAAACGGCTGAACGGATTTTTTCACTGGGAGATAGAGGTTTTGGAGCAACATAAGAGTTTTACCCCGAAGTTGCCGCGAGATCAGGATTTACGCGGGAAAAACTACTATGCACTTACGAAGTCGGTCGATAGTAACATTGAAAGAGTCAATTATGATAATATCTAACTGGCCTCATACTAGTTTAGCACTTTCATACATTATAAAATAAACTTTGCTTAATCTCTAAATTAAGACATAGGTCCATATTGTGAGCGGAATTAAAATTCAACAGCCTCGAGACGAGCTCACATAAACATTATTTTTGACTACCTACCTGAGGTATACAGACCCTACATTAGGTCGTCTGATGATATCTCCATAATACTAGGAAAATGGATGACCAATGACCATGGGAAGAATATGAAGGACCGAGAAACTTGAAAATCGATGCCTTTACCTTGGGGACTTACATCAATCAATCTATCTATCTATATGTTTTATCTATATGTATATACATATAATGTAACTGATCGCTATGCTTGTGTACGCTAATCTCAGAAACGACTTTTTATGGGACTTTAACTGAGAGATATAGTAAGTTGTGGAACAACATATAGGTTACTTTTTATGCTAGAGTTCCCGCGGGATCGGTATTCACGCGGGAAAAACTCTCATGCACGAACGAAGTCGCGGGTACAACTACTGCTCAATATAAGAAGCTCCTAACTATTCATTATCTCCAATTTTTTACATAAATATCACATGCCCACCTATTTAGTCTTTTACCGAAGACTTTCGGTTTTGAGGTAACGTTAGTTAGGTACTATTCGTAATTAAATTGTTAAGGTTGGAGCGGTCCCCCAACGCGACGTATTTTTAATTCTTAAATGTAACTTCTTGCGTCGGGTTTTTTTTAATTTTTAATTAATTTTTTTATTTTATACTTTTCATATGTAATTTTTTATTTTATTCCTCGATTTAGGCCCGTGGTAGGTAAGGAGTCACCAGACCAATCAATCGACGGCATCGATCGACGCGTGCGACGCGGCGACGGTGGAATGGATTAGTCGACGTCGATCGATAGTTTCTACTAGACCAATCGATCGATGTCTACTAATCCATCCCACTATCGATCGATGGCGTCGATCGACGATCGATCGGCTGGTCTGGTACCTAACACCTTAAGATCCCCCGTGTTTTGGATACCATGGGCCACACACTCAGATCAAAAACGGAAATTTCAAATCATTACTCAAACTTCTGTCTTGCTGTGTATCGAATGCGTGCCCTCGAACATGGTAACTATAATGCCTATCATTTGCAAGAAAAAAAAACATTATTTATACATATGATATTATATTTATATACTAGTTTTTGCTTACGGCTTCACCCGCGTGAGAGACGCACAACGACACAATACTCTTAAAATACTTAGGAAAGATATTACCAGGATTATAGTATTTTTATGCCAAGTTCTGGACAGGATTTGCCGAATTTTATCGTGATCTGATAAGTATAATTTGGATGTCTTATATCCCTTCTACTTCCCTTTTCACCTTGGTCATAGGTCTTCCTTTAATCAGTCTATATCCTTTCACGGGTCTCCACTCTCCACTTATATCCCTATGCAAAGTTTCATATAAATAAATTCAGCATCAATCGCGAAAAGTAAACACACAGACAGAGACACATTTTCACATGTACATTATTAAAGTATGGATTTTTAAACCAACAAATACCGAACATAGCCTCATAGCTTACATCTCATTATTATAATGACGTCATAATTATTTTTACGCACCAGTTTCCCTCATAAACGAACTCTGCGAATGCGAGCTTTCGATGGAAGTACCTCACAGGGAAAATGGATAACATTTTGTAATAACGTTGAACCGCAGTGGACTATTTCCACGAGGATAAAATCAAAATGAAAAACTATTTGATGACCGCAAAGTCGATGTTAACGCTGTGTATGGAACTAAAAAGTCTCAGATTCGATTCCCGAGGCAGATTTTAAAGGACAGTCATGCCTTTAACGTGTGTAGATGTGGTTTTAAATGACAAAGGAGAGATACGTTTTATTATTCTTTACCCTGACTGTCTAGCGAACGTCCCGGATTCGATTTTTATCAGTGGAAAACATTTGTGTGAGAGATAAATATCAGCCAAGAATATGACATTGCCACTCCCCGTAAAAATCATAATTTCCTGTGCTCACAGTTCAGTTTAGCTTCTAAGCAAAAATTACTTATAACGTTTTAAATTCTCGTCATCAATCTACAATGAACCTTAATCACAGGAACGGAAAGCTGGCATTTATGTGGGTTGCCATTATAATAACATATCGAACGCAAACGGAACTTAAACACAGTAAGTACAGTGCCACAAACTTATCTGACCCGGTAAGAGGGGCGCTACTGTCTTTGTCTTTGTCTGACAACAGTATAACAGTACCTGGTTGACCGAGCTTTGCTCGGTTGAAAATTATATTTAGTATGAATCGCATACTGATAAAATATGAATAATGTTCTTCGATCTTTCCGACATAATATGAGTTTAAAAAGAATTGCGTGTACTTATGTACGCACGTAAGAAGTTATACTTCTTTGGCATCATTAATAATAAATATTCAACGTTAATAATTTTGACAGCTGTCATCCGAAATGTAGGTCTCAACCAGATCTACAACTTTCCCAAAGACACCAGTGCTCCAGGAGCAGCCGTTGCCGGGATATCTCGGTTCGAAGTTTGACAGCTGTCATTGGAAATGTAGGTCTTGACGAGACCTACAACTTTCCCAAAGACACCAGTGCTCCAGGAGCAGCCGTTGCCGGGATATCTCGGTTCGAAGTTTGACAGCTGTCATTGGAAATGTAGGTCTTGACGAGACCTACAACTTTCCCAAAGACACCAGTGCTCCAGGAGCAGCCGTTGCCGGGATATCTCGGTTCGAAGTTTGACAGCTGTCATTGGAAATGTAGGTCTCAACCAGACCTACAACTTTCCCAAAGACACCAGTGCTCCAGGAGCAGCCGTTGCCGGGATATCTCGGTTCGAAGTTTGACAGCTGTCATTGGAAATGTAGGTCTTGACGAGACCTACAACTTTCCCAAAGACACCAGTGCTCCATTTATACCTGCTCATAATGAAATTACTACAAATTTTCTCCTAAAATCCAAGAGCATTCTGTGGTTTGTGGCCACTTCTGACCATGACAATATGCGTTCAGGCACGCTTGGCCCTATTAGGAGAGAGCCGTGAGCGAAATTAGATTAATAGTAGATTCCGAAAACTCCGGCTTTAATATCCGTAAAAGCGAGCTCAGCGTATTTTAGATCAGATATGAATTGTGAAACACCGTATTTTGCAGTTACAACAGGTATTATAATTCCACAACCCTCTACTGGATTTGTAAAATGTGTTGTACTATTAGCAGTAAATAGTAATAAGTGTAATCTTCAATCTGTAACGGTGAGTTGGAAAAGAAACGCCTTGGGAGTTTGTTGCCACTTCTTCCAAGACCGTCACCGTAGAGATTTGTTGAAGCGATGGCATAGTTCGACTTTCGAACAGTGTTTGTGTTAAACCTACTTTGAATAAACAAAAACATCTTGAGGAAACCAGCACATCTAAGAGTTCTTCATAATGTGTAGTCAGATATACGTGGCCAGTGTGATGGGTTAGGGCGTGTTCTCTTTACAATGTAAAGGAAACCCTAATCAAACAGTGGGAGAGTCTGTTTTAAGTTGCAATAACCAAGTAACTTCTTCTCTATCGACACGAAAACGTCCATCCGTACTTTCATTTCATTTCAATACTTACTTTTCATTTCGATGGGAAGTTCCATTATAATGCGTACCTCTATACTAATGTGTGACTGCGGTCAGGGGAATCCTTTGTTTTTCTTAGTATATTATTTTTAAGGAACTGTTACTTTGCTATTTATTCCATGAACCAGGAATATGTGTATGAAAATAACAATACACTTTATTCATGAGAATCCCTTTGACATTTACAATACGACATTTCCATGAATTGTAACTTATTAGATACTACCGACAGACATATCAATTCTATTCCTAAATTTCGCGGAAGACCTTCATAAACAATGATGGTTGCTTGTGATATTTTTCCAGTAGCGTATTGATAGTTGGAAACTTAACCGTCAAATGATTTTGTGGTTCCTTCCTTGCTAGAAGAAGTTGGAAATATACCTTATATTGCTTCTTAATTACTTTACTTGGCTGCAACCCATTAATGACCGACTAGTCACCACGCTGCTCCAGTGCGGATTGATAGGAAGATGAGAAGCCGACCCATTATCGGAAGTTTTCTTGCCACCCGAAGGCTTCAGGCATGGGTTAACAACTGCTATCTATCGATAACAACAGCTGCTGTACGTGCCCTCCGAAGCACGGAAGCGCTCAAGAAATTGGCGGTCACCCATCCAACTACCGACTGCGCCCGCAGTTGCTTAATTTTGTTGATAACTAAACTCCGTTAGCGTTCGATCTGGACTTCGTTATACCTATTTAAAAAAAATGAGGGCATATTTCATTAAGCTCTCAAAATATACTTTAATTAAGCTTTCATAATATCTACACCCGGTTTATCGCGTTTTTTTTAAACATGTCCCAAAATACTCAATATGATATTTAACAGGCAAAATGAACGAAATGGTTTATTAAAAGTAATATCACTAATGAGGTTTCGTTATACTCCCAAAGCCACAAAAAAATTCCCCATGCAAAGTAAACCATGTGTATTATTATATATTATTATATTAGTACCAATTAGGGTTGGCAAACCAGTAATTACTTAATTTTTTAATTGTATTTTATTTTTAGTTAAAAACACACCATTGAAACGTTATATCTGCGGTTGCGTTTCTCAGAAGGTGCTATTTAATTTTTTATGTATTTAGACAGAATTTAGTTTAGTTAAATTCAAAGTGGAGTCACCCTTTGGCCGCCACCGTTTAAAATACATTACCTACTCGTAGTTTTATGGTTTACTAGTAAATCCGCCCTCGCTTCGCTTAAATTTAAATTATGTTATTCCGATGTCTAAGCTATATTACTGCAAAGTTTCATGAAAATCCGTTCAGTAGTTTTTGCGTGAAAGAGCAACAAACACACACACATACATCCTTACAAACTTTCGCATTTATAATATTAGTAGGATCTGGTAAACTTTTAGTTTCATGTGTTTAAGCTGGATAAACTTTTGCGTGCGTTTAAAAATGAAACATGTTAATAGAAACATAAAAATACTTTGAAATATCTGCACAATGTCCATGGCACAATGATATATGCCACAAATTTTATTTAATTTTCTTTTTCACAATATGACGTATGATTCGATTACTATAATGTCTCAATTAGGTACATATTAAATCTAACTTATCTAACCCGTAAGATTGAGAGTTGATTAAGATTGAGTGACCTAAGAATCATAATAATTATGCTAATTTATAGATTCTTCGTCGCACAGTGGAGTTAAGTATATAAATCAATCCAAATCTACAATTCCCTAAGTAGTTTACTCTCCGGTGTTAAAAACATTGTGTTTTATAAAATCAGGTTCGTCTTTTGGATAGAAATTGTATTAAAAGAGTGAAAAGGCTTTTACTGAGTTAATGCCTTCGCCATTTTTAGATATCATCGCCATTTAACGTCAGATGGGATTGTTGTCAAGTATTAACTTGCGGTGTGTAAGAAAAGAAAAATTTTAGAGTGCACTATCATTTATAATATTAGACAGAGTCACACAAAAGCTTTTAAAATGTATAACTTAAACCTGTATCAACGAATAAAAAGAATGCAAAAAAAGACTTGAGGGGCAATTCTTTTTTTTTCGATCCAAACAGGCAATTCATCTTTTTTGCTTTCGAAGTTAACAGTCATCGTGGGTGTCGGTAACCAGTAGCGATCACTTACCGTAAAATAACTTTTAACAAAATAGAACCAACTTTAACGCCGAAAAGTAAAAATCGGTTCAGTTAAACACAGTTTATATTCCTAAAACCTTTTCCTAAGTCTGACAAATACTATGCTGAAAACCGCATCAATAGTAGAGATAATCGCGCACAAATATACATACATACATACATACAGGTCAAACTGAGAACCTCCTTTTTTGAAATCGGTTAATGACTCATGTGCTCGTTCGTACACTATTTACGATTGTACTTTGCAAACCAAAACAAAACAGATTTACTATCTTCCAATTCTATCAAAATTCTCATTCAGAGAATAAAAATGTCAGCACGGCCGTTTGTCTCTCTTTGTCTGTTAGTCTCGTATTTTAAACGAGACGTCATGACTATATCATCGCAGAGAAGGAGACGTAACTGGATATCTAACTGTTCATTGAGGGTCCTTCAGTGTTCGAGTGTTCACTAATGGACCGCACATGTCTTACTGCTTACACTGGCTTGTTTGTGGAAAGTTGAGAAACTTATAAAGTACTTGAAACAGACGTTGAAAAATTAATGTTTGTTTCCAATTTCTAATGCATGTTCTACAGTGATCTACAGTAACCATCTTAGAGTCTTCTTGACCTTAGGATGCTTTGTTTTGAGGTAAAACACGTGTTGGTGGTGGTTTACGTGTATGAATATTTTCTTTGTATTGCATGTTCCTATGTGGGAGGAACAGAGGTGCTTCTTGCATGAATTGCTCGCGGATTGTTGCAAAGTAGATTACCTAACCTACTTTCCTTGCGTTTTCCTCATAACTATATACCTATGTTCCGGTCTCTTGGTAGCGAAATGAGTTTCTGCCTGATAGTTTCACGTTATTTATACCTTCGCAGCTTATAGTGCGTCGCGTAGGTTGGTGTTTAGACCACGATGAATTCGGTTAATCCACCTAGTTGGACTGTGGCCTCACTAGTTTCACATCAGAGATATAAACACTAGATGAGTCTTGCGCTTCCGGAAAATATACGCGTTTTATCCCTATGTGCGTGAAGTAGGCGCAATCGAATTTGGAATCGAATCGGTTTGTGCGTGAAATTTTGTTAGGTATATTTAAAAACGAAGCAAAAAGTGTTGTCTCTATCACACTTACACATGTCAGATGCCATTTAAATAGTTATTGTTTTAGATGTAGTGAAAATAATTCAATATTTACGTATGAAAAGTGATTCCTTTGGACTTTATTTGTGTTTGTTAATTTATTAGAACACTTCTGAAGGTTCAGAAAGCCATATTTTAACCTTATGCGGACGTAATCACTAGTCAATTAAATGTAAGTAACGTGCACCATTCGCTGTTGCCTTCAAAACTAGTCTTTTGACTGACTTGATGTGTGTGATCTTAATTTTGACCCATTTTTGTGCGCTTTAAGTATGGTAAGGTCAAATCTTGTGTTTTTAGATCTATGATCTATTATAGCTCTGGATGTTTCCGTTGTATACCGTACTGTAATGGGTGTAGAGGTAATCATCAAGTCTAATCTCTCTCGGCGTTGCACGTCGCGTTCCCCCGTTAATGGTATTAGTCGAGAGTTGGATTACTACCAGTCGCTGAAAATATCATTATCTTTACAGGTATTTTAACCCCGACGCAAAAAGAGGGTTGATATAAGATGGTCTGACTGTCTGCGTCTGTCTCGTGGCACCGTAGCTCTCAAACTGACTGGCCGATTCAAGGGTTTTTCCATTGATTTCCATATTCCATTTCCATAATTATCCTCAGCGACTTAAGTATAAGGGCGCCTTTCCACTAGAGATGTATAATGCTAAATTGCAAAGGATGTGTTTGAGATCTACCAATTAAATACATTGGCCCGCCTAAAACCACCTAAGTGCTGATTGGTGGATGACACATCATAAGCAACTGAGCATAGCACATCTCTGGTGGAAAGGCACCTTAAGTGGTCATCTGAAAGTAAGATCACCAATGCAAAACCGGCTCTGAAAGAGAACAGTATTCACACCTTTTTGAAGAAATTTATGACAAAGCGCTCCGGGTAAACGTCAGAAACAATTCATTTCACAATCACTTTTCGCAGAAACTTCGTTGTCTGCCCACATTTTATTTAATTTCCTCTACTGCTCAACATTTCATTACTATCAGCGATTTTCTTTGACTCTTCTATTCATTGTTCCTTTCAGACTTCACATTACAACCTTAAATTTTCTCCCTGAAAGCTACGCGTTCACGCATTCCTTTGTTCATATAGATTATGTATGGAATTCATTTTTACCTGACAACCTGATATTATAGTAATAATGTCTTTGAATTAATTCAGATACCATCAGAGTTCGGAAATTGTACGTACCTAGTGGTTTTTTATGTTATTCTTTTAAATTCGTGAACCGATTGAAATAAAATACATATGTATTTAGTGAACTAACCATAATAAATTAGTCAAAACCGCACCCAAATCGATTAAGCGGTTTCAAAGATAATTACGTACAGAAACACATACACACAGATAAACAGACAAAAATTTGCGATAATAAAGATCTCCAATAATAGTTTTTTTTCATGTATCTTGCAAGAACAGATAGTAATTAGTTAGAGATTATTTTTTATAAGTATGTAGAGATGTGAATGCGTAAGTTTTAGTTAAATAATAACTTCTTTCTGATCTAAAATAATCTACAACATTAAACACACTTATTCGCAATACCTGTTACTAAATAGAGATTACTAAGGAAAATAATATTAAATATTCATTACTAAGTGACATTTTCTTCCTTAACAAAATTATTGCGGCGGTGAATCCTTTGGAAGAATACTGACTGATTTATAACGGCTTAATCTTTAGGGATGATTCCTTAGTAGTTTCGCAGCATTTCAACTAGTAAGCCTTTGAAGTGAGATTGCTTTCAGTGTAGAAAATCTTTCATTCTCTATGCTGTCTGCTGTTTCCACCAGAGCTTGAAAATAGACAGCGGTACGGTATCATGTATTGTTATTTATTTTATGCATGCAAATTTTCTTAGACAAACAACAAAAAAATCTCAAGATCAAATCTTAAACAATCTTAGACAGTAGTTTATGCAGTATCATATCCTTACATACATACATAATACTATACCTATATATGCATAGCATATTATATACCTATATATGCATTTGCCTTCTCTCACTACGTGAGGAGCAAAGTCATATAGGTATTATTTATATTTTTAAACCATTTTTACTATAAAGCATTGAAATTTCAAGTGACCAATTACTCCTCAGTGTACACCATATTCATACCTACATTTTGAAAATATTGGTTCGTGTTGAATTCGAACCCAGACCTTTGAACCCAGGCATTTGAGAGTCCAAGGATCAAGCCACGTGGCTATTACTACGTTTCGAAGCATGAATTTTTATGTCATTGTAAATTTGAATTATTTTAGCGATGTATTTTGGTATTGCCGAAAATAAATGAAATCCAATTTTATAGATAACTGACCGCTGGAAGAATGAATGTGTTAAACAAAATATTCAGTGAATGCAGATAAAAATTCATTCATCAATTTTGTTTACATCTGTTTAACAAAACAATATATTTTTTGAAACGATATATTATTTATAGTTAAGACAACATTATTTTGGAACTTGTGTTCCAAAATAAATTGCCTACAATGTCTTTTGGAGTTGAAACATGCAGATCCTTACCAAAGAGGAGTAATCGAGTCGTGTTTTATATAATATTGGCAGTTGATACATAGTAAAACCAGTCCATCATTGCCCATTTCAGGGTCAGACAATGTGACAGTTCGTTTATTTTCAATGGGTTCATAAATAAAAAGTTATGTCAGTTTCAAGAATCTATCTAACAAAATTACCTACGCTACTGACCTTGTCTTGTGTGTTGTCCAAGGTACCCACGACACAGGAAATCCTAGTGTGGGGCTTTGAGTGTGAAGCGTATAAAAAAACATAAAAAAAAACATACTGAGGGACTGGTTTCCCGAAACTTAGCGCAGTTGGCTATACTAGCACATAATATATTTCCAATTGATTAAAAGTATCCGAAATTAATTTGATTACGTACCAACGTTACCAACGAAGCGAAGCAAATCCCTCATTCTCAAATAATGGATAAACCGGGCTTAGTATAAATGATTAAGTATCGCTCTTCAATACTCTGCATTGTGCTCGTTCGAGCTAAACCTACCTTATTTGCTAATTAAAGGGAAAGGTCGTAATATGATCCTTTTCGTTATTTCTTATTGAGAAACAGGTATGTAATGAGAGTTTATATACCAGGGAACACGAGTTAGGGTTGATGTTATTCCAAAAGTCTAGGTGGATTCGACACTCGCTTTTGTCTTGACCAAACTAAACATAGACTCGTGATAAGAATAGTGTTGTCTCCGTCAAGATTAGGCTGCCTACTGTACCTGGCAACAAATAATGCACATCGGTATTTAGAAAGGCATAATCGGTTAGTTTCGCCTTTGTAGAGCGATGTCTCTGTCGCACATTGCACTAATAGTGCAATATCTATTAAGAGTTAAATATAGCCCCCATTAATACTTATAACAATAATAATATTGATGTTCCGTTGGAGGTTTTAGCAACTCAAATTTATTTTTGAGTGAACGCGACCTTTTTCTACCGAATTCGAAAGAAAAGTGACAATTCAGCGATAAGGACTGTGTAGTAAGGACAACGCTCTACAAGGCGAAACTAACCGATTACCTCTTTCTGAATACCGATGTGCATTATTTGTTGCTGGGTACTGTACCTTGTCACGAAACGGGGCTATTTTGAGAATAATAGCTATGCTGCGAATGTGCCATTGCCAACATACAAGACAAACACATACCCAGACTGATTTTATAATTTATTATTGTCATATCATTTATCATCTAACTATAGATACCTATACAAAAACACACTCTAAACCACTTATAGGCACTTTCAGTTCACACGTCTGCCATCTGCCATCAGCTCACGAGAAATAAATAACACATTTGGTAAACAAGTAAACACTCTCGAGTTTCTGTAGTGATCTTTTAATAAAATTGAAGATTTATTTTGAACTAGATACATTTCACGCACGTATTGCACATAAAAGACGTTTATATCAAATAGAAATGGCAACATATGGGTTCTTCAAGAAAGGTGTAAAAAAAATTCCCCTTCAGGGCCGGTGTTGCACTGGTGACTCCCCTGGTGTTTGCTCGTGTCTATAGGCGACGATGACCACTTACCATCTGGTGGCTCGTCTGCTTTTACGTCAGCCCTTCAGGCTATAAAAAAATTGCATATTCAAATTAAGTGTCCCAATAGGGGGCGTCATCTCTCACAATGTACCACGCATTGCTAATATTATTTGTATAAAATTAAGGAAACAAACGACCATGCAGCACCACCATTCTGCTGCCGCCCGTGACAACAATGACCAATATTGTACGCTTTAAATTGGGAGTAGGTAGAATGGTTAGTCCAATTAGCAATTAAGTAGGTTAGTTTGCCAGTGTATGGGAACTGGAACATTAGCCTTTGATTCGTTTATTGATTTTTATTACATTTTTATAAAAAACAGGTTTTGGATAGTTCAGTTATCATATAGTTAAACATCTTTGTTATCGATACTTTACACACTTTTACTTACACGTCCTTAAAAAAACGTAAAAAAATCAACATAAGCCACTTCTTTGTTTTAGTTTTTGTTATAAAAAAGTATTTTAATATATGATTTTAAACTTAACTCATCGCGGATTGTACACATTTTACTATGATACGGGTACACACGATATGTATTTTTGAAAAAAAAAAAGTATTTTAATGTGGTTTCTATTACCTACTGCCTCTATGGTTCTGTCCCAAGACGATGTCTTATTTGAAATACATCTCTCCGCAGAAGTTTCGAACAGACTTTATATTTACCACGTAAGAAGTGGGTTTACTTTATATTTTTCTTGCTAGATAGAATAGACTATACAGCATTCTTGACAGAGATGTTTAAATTAAATTGCAATAATTTTTATAGATGACTGATAAGAAAATCTAGTTTTAAAACAATTTACAAGCATTGCATTAGGTAATAGGATTTGACAGGAATTTATTTAATTTATTTTCTACTGTTTGGCAGAAATATAGGTATCCAAGCTGTATTGATACGGTAAGACATTTTTTATGGAATTAAGATAGCAAACGAGCATGCAGCACCACCCTTCCGCTGCCACCCATAACTACTGTGACTGACCTAGAACTACACTCACAGGGACTAGGATGGTTAGTCCAGTTAGTAGATGATGTTAGAATATTAGTTAGTTAGTTTGTTAATAAGTGTGAGGATATGGACTGTTAGTGATAATTAATTTTTAATGAACACAGCCAGAAGAGAATAAGTTCAGATCTCATGAAAATACACACACAAAATTGTCAAAGCATTTTAAATCAAAATTCCGAGCATTGCACTACACCTCAAAGTTACCACGAATACCTCAGTCATTCCTTGTATATAGCGAAACATTGAATTCTTTCGGATGCCGGTAAATATTGAATAAGGAATGCAAAATGCCTTTTGATTCTCAAATCTCCCGTTTCGCCTGCATCTATCGTATTGTATAATTTGTCCATTTTGTGCAATTTTCCTCTCAGTGGAACTCAATGCGATTTCACAGTTGTCTCGTTTTAGAGAAATGGCTGAGTTACGCCGTTCAGGGAAAATGTAAGGTCTGGTTACTTGAACATTTTCCTATTCTTCGAATTTGAAGTTATCGTTGAATATCGGTTATCGGTATAGATCGCTTGGAATTAATTTAACTCCATATTTGCGGCTTTTCATTCGTAGTTTTATCTTTTAAAATGTGCCTCTTATGGTGTGGGGTGGAGAATATTTCGCCTTTGTACTGAATTCAATTTCTTTGTTCTTTTTACTTCAAGCATATTTGACCCAATTTCATTACACATTAAGACATTTAAGATGCAAATTACACGTAGTACTTTTAATACTTGCCTCCTTTGCTGTATTTCATGACATGGCATGGCAGTTATTCCTACTACCTTTATAAATTTTAGGTTAGACGTTTACATTGCTACGTGTTATCCGAGTTAAATATAGCAGTAAAGATAAGGAAAACTGGTGGCTCGTTCATGGGTAAATATGTATTAAAATCTATAATAAAATTCTAACATAAACGTCAAAAAGATTCTTATGGCGATGGGTTATTAAAAAATTGATGATTATTTTAAAGACTAGCTTTCCGCCCGCGGCTCCGCCCGCGTGGAACTCAGTATGTCACAAAGTTTTTCCTGCGTGAGTCCCGATCCCGCGAGAATTCTAGGATAAATAGTGGCTTATATATAACATTCCACAACTTCCACTACCTCCCAGTAAAAGCCCCATTTGAGCTCGCGAGTTCATTCGCGAATAGGAGCTTTTCCCGCGTGAACGTCGATCCCGCGGGAATTCTGGGATAAAAATATATGTTGCTCCATAACCTCCTTTATCTCCCAGTGATAGTTCCATAAATAAAAAAAATCTAAGCCCGCGACTTGGCGCGAAGGTGTTTTTCCCGCGTGTATCCTGATCCCGCGGGAATTGCGGGATAAAAAGTAGCCTATAAGTATGTTGGTCCACAATCTCCTCTATCTCCCAGTGAAAGTCCCATAAAAATATAAGCCCGCGATTTGGCGCATAAGAGTTTTTCCCGCGTAAATCCTGATCCCGCGGGAATTTCTGGATAAAAAGTAGCCTATATGTTGCTTCAAAACCTTCCGAATCTCTCAGTAAAAGTTCCATTAAAATCCGTTCAGCCGATCCGGAGATAAGCGTGTACAAAGAGACAAACTTTTTTTATAACTTTTCAACCCCTATTTTACCCATTTAGGGATGATTTATTAAAAAACTTTGATACAGGTTTTCCATTATTTTTTTTTTCATAATTCTAAACACCAATTTTCATAACACCTGGTTTACAATTGACGGACTTTCATACAAACTTTGAACCCCTATTAGACCCCCTTAGGGGTGGAATATAAAAAAATCCGTTCTTAGCGGATCCCTTCTAACTATAAACTACTACCCTGCCAAATTTCATCTCAATACGTTCAGCGGTTTCTGAGATTTTGTGATGAGTGAGTGAGTGAGTGAGTGAGTGAGTCAGTGACCTTTCGCTTTTATATATATAGATAAAACAGCTTGGACGTGAGTTTCGTATTCTAGCCATAATTAAGAAGTAGTACTAAGTTAAATCTGTAACTAAGTTAAAACTGTAAGTAGGAAAAGAAGCTCCTTGGGAGTTTCTTGCCGCTGGTTCTTCCAAGACCACTCACCGTAGGGCTTTGTTGAAGCGATGGCGTACTTTGACTTTCGAAAAGTGTTTGTAAAAAACCTATTTCGAATAAACATTAATTCTCATTCATTCTAATTTATCGTCTCATCGCAACCCGTTACTGTTCCACTGCTGGGCACAGTTTACAGGCCAAATAATAATAATAATGTAATAAATAATTAATCATTATAATTAAATTAAAATATCAAAGTCTATGCCACATCGAGTCGAAGGCGAGTTCGACATCGACATTTATTTATTTTAACCTACTCGAGTAACACCATCATCGGCTTCTTGCTTAGATAACATTATTTTTATTGCACTTTTGTTAATAAGTTAGGTAATATTATAACTTTAACAGAAATAAACCACAGGTTTGACATAAATATGGTATAAAAAAAGTAAAAATGTTTTTTACAGGATAAAACGACAGAAAGTTAGAGTCACGTCCAAAGTGCTTTAACAATCAATTGATTTATTGTATCCAATAAATATCGTTTGTTTATTACTTTTAGTCTTATTTCCCACAAGGCTTCTGAGGTCAGGCCGTTGGCATTGATTGATTTGTCCGTACAAAGTTAATTGCTTAATCCTTATAAATAGGACGATATAATTTTATTTGTTTGCTATGTTTATTTACAGTAACGCTAGAATAGTTTATTAACGTTCACACCCATTACTAGGATTTCACGTATCGCAGGTAATATAGAAAATAAATTAACTGTAAATTAAAAATAAAAAAGTTCTAGAGATCTTAATTTGTACATTTTATGTTAATACAATAGCTTGCGAGCTAACTCATACAAATCATCTGCTACATTTTTTTCATGATGATGAATGCGAGACAAGCGTCGCAACACTATATAAACTTGGATTTAAGTTCACATCAAACCAACATAACATAATATGACACCTAAATAACTTTTAACAATATAGAACCGACTTTAACGCCGAAAAGTAAAAATTAGTTCAGTTAAACGCGGCTAAAATTCGTAAATCTTTCTCCTAAGTCTGATAAACACGATGCTGAAAACCGTATCAAAATCGGTTCAGTCAAACAATATGCCTCAAACCTTTTCGTAAGTCTGACAAATACTATGTTGAAAACCGCATCAAAATCGGTTAAACCGAACGCGAGATAATCGCGCACAAATATACCTACATACATACAGGTCAAACTGAGACCCTCCTTTTTTGATGTCGGTTAAAAATAAATTCCATGTTGTGATGCACGCTAATTTTCAAGGGACAAATATAGTGTCAAATAAAATCAGTACCATTCGGACAATAGAGGTATTTTATCTTTCCTAAACTTAATTCTCCCAAAACAGATTAGTCTAGAATGACAGTTGTGTAGATTGTACCGTTAGGGAAGGTACAAGTTACTTATCTTATCACGGTAATCTCGCATTATCGTCCACTCGAATTAGGCAAAATATTATTCATGAAAAACGAGCGCTATTCACACCTTAGTAAGGAGAAAGATCACAGAAAATATATTTTACATTTACCTTAGTAAATGTGAATGAAGGTCTGTGCGGCACAATGTTTGCTGGACCACAGGGTCCTGGAGTCCTGGAAGGGTCCTGGGTTCGATTTTCAGAATTCACGGAAAATTCACAGTTTCACGGAAGAAAATTTGGATGTAAACTAGTCATCCAAATTTAATCTCTATTTCTGGTCTAAGTGTACCATGACCGTTTGCATGTGAAATTGCCCTTACTGTCCTTATTTTGGCCTTAGTGTGTGTTATTGATAAAAGTAAATAAAAGCAAAAAATACAAAGTCAACTAATGAACTTAGCAAGTACTTCACAAGCTTCACGATGATAAGTTTTGTATCGAATCACAAAACAATATCAGCAAAGATAATGAATGAATAACGAAGAAATTTTCTGATCGAACCTCAGAATGATGTTTATCGAACATTTCCAATAAATTAACGTCAATCCGATTGTCTATTGTGATTATAAAGAGGATTTTTCTTGTCCCTTCGGAGAACAAGATTAATCCAATTTGAAAAATAAGACTATGCCTTTGTTCGATTGAAAACGATTAACGGATAACTATAATAAATTACTTTTGCGGTTGAAAAGGAACTCGTTTTAATTACAAACGAATGTCAGCTTTCCGTCTCTGTGATTAAAGTGCATTGTAAATTGTTGTTATGAATTTCAACGTAGCAGTAGGTATTATCATTTCATAAATAAAAAAATCAAACGAAAACAATGAATTTTTCTCACGTACCAATACAAATTCTTAAGCCATACATCAAACGATATATTTTGTCTTATTAAACCACGAATCTCTCCATCTAAATCTTTCTGCTCCGTCGATCTAAGTCAATATCCCTGCTCTTTATAAAACCTTTATAAATAGACGTCGGTAAATGAAATCCAAGCATTCTATCCCGAAATCCCTTAAGCTCTTTCACACGACAGATTTTTTGGCCGATCTGTCTTCTTGCTTTACCTTTTAGACGTTACTTTTCGTTCGTGGTCTGGATTCCTTGTTTTAGATTTTGGTTCGAAATATTTTCATTATGACTCAGACCGTGTTATTTTTCTAGATATCAAGTCCACCGACGCGTCGTGTAAATGAAATGACATTTTGGAAAAATATTTACTCTGTTATTACTTTAAGCGACTTCTACTGTTACTCATTTATACATACCTAGTAATTTTAGACATTTAACCGGCTTCAAAAAAGGAGGTTATCAAATCGATATGTACTTGTAGGTTCGTAATATTGTTTGAATTTAATAATATTTTAGTATGATCATCTATTTAGACTTCCAAGCGCAAAGGTTTAATTTTGTAAGTGTTTGTTTTTATATTTGTATATTTGCTTGTATGTTTGTCGACAAATTAGTAGTTTTTGAGATAGAGGACATCTTACTAGTAATTTTAAGTTATCTATTCCTATCCCTATTTTGAAGTCGGTTATTTTTTGTAAAAAGTTATTTACTGCTATGTTTATTTTTAGAACACTTGCAATTTACTTGTATTTTTTGATTCTCCAAATGGTTTTCTTTTGTGTTCTTGGGTATTAATGTTTTTGCGGACATATTTTGCCAGGTGTTGGTAATGTGACCATTTAGATTTTAGCACCTCATTTCTATTCTAGTAACTGCTTTGTTAGAAAAGATGCTTTATCATGTACAGAAACGAGGCGCGAACGAAATTACTACTGAATGACTGTCAGGAAAGTATGATCATAATCTTAGATAGTCATTTAAAGAGGCGACTCATGTTTACTATTGGATCACTAATAATAGATTCTGAAGCAAGCAAAAAAATGACTAGGTACTACTACTATTTATTACTAACGATTACTAAGAAGAGCTAACTTATAACAATAGTCCTAGCATTACATTTACAAATTAGTAAAAATGACATCCCACACAAATGCTAGCTTTTTGCCTCTGTAATTAAGGTATAATGTTGATTGAGTTTGTATCTATTTGAAAAAACCTGAGGTAAGTATCCCCTGAAGCATTTTTGACGTTAGGCTACTATCCTCCACAGAAAAACATGATTTATTCAAAATTAATATTATTTACACTGAAAATCCCAGGCTTATATAGAAGGACTAGCGAACCGCCCTCGCTTCGCTTCGGGACCCGTAAGTATCAACCGCGTAGGTCCCGCTCCCTTAGGAATTTCGGGAAGATAATAAACTATCACCAAAATTAATTCAGGTTAAATTAAATTAAACTTACAAATAAAGCTTACGACAAAATAATAGCAAAGTAGCAAAGGATCACAGCAAGATTAATTCAGATTAAACTTGGAAACGCGGCAAGTTTGGTATGGCAGTGGGTTCGACCAAATTTGATTACCATAAAAACGGTTCTAGTGTGTTAATCTTAAAAGATAGACATATACTGTCGTGGACATTTTTTTAGATCATTTCAAGAGGAATAATTCTTTCATACATATATTTTTGGTATCTTGAATCGTTTTCGCAACGCATGCAACGAAAGCCCTCGAGAATGAATAATTTTCCCCGTTTTTTCCACATTTTCCATTATTTCTTCGCTCCTAATTGTTGCAGCGTGATGTTATATAGCCTATAG
Source organism: Hesperia comma (assembly GCA_905404135.1). Lineage (NCBI taxonomy): Eukaryota > Metazoa > Arthropoda > Insecta > Lepidoptera > Hesperiidae > Hesperia > Hesperia comma. Next base: position 35,070,289 of record FR990012.1, read on the forward strand.
CCTTCCTCGATAAAATGTCTATTCAACACAAAAAAAAATTTCAATTCGAACCAGTAGTTCCTGAGATTAGCGCGTTCAACCAAACAAACAAACAAACAAACAAACAAACTCTTCAGCTTTATAATATTAGTATAGATAATAACCAATGCTGCAATATAAACTCTGAATTCAACATTAAAGTTTATATTTTTTAAATTACAGAGCTTTAAAAAAAGTGGGGCGACTATCCGGGTTTTACCCTATTAATGAAAGACATACCCAGGCTTTTAAAACGTATGTAGTTGAGCACGATATACCAGTTAAAACTATTTTATTTACTTAATGCTATCTTCTCTTGACAACTAGTAATAAGTTCAGCCACTATAATTAGCTGTCTAAGAATTTTATATGAAGCAGCACGTCAGTTTATTTCTGTAGCTTTGATTAGTAGGCTTACAGCTGTAATTAGTGAGCAAATTACTGGCCTGGCTTTATGTTAGAATAGCTATAACGTTAAAGAAAGCAAATTGTTTATAACCGATTACAAAAAAGGAGGATGGAAAAGCGACATCTGACAGGTAATTTCGAGTTATCTCTATTTTTACTTATGACGAAATAGTCGTGTCGCGAAATGTATCTATTAAAACGAGGCGTGTACGGTTATTACTTTTATGTCAAAAATGTAGCAACAAATCGCTATAACAATACGCCTTTTAAGCCAATTACGTCCAAAGGTCCCATCTATTGTGCTTGTATCTTGACTTTTTCAAGTGCCGTTTTCACACGGTCGTTAAGCCATGAAAGCGCTTGAGTATTTTGTTACAGCGACATGAGTGATGGAGGGCGGCCATCTTGGATCTTGTACGGATTGCGGGAAAATTAAAAATATGTAGCATCAAATGTGCTATGTCGTAAAATAGACCGTGGGGAATATATGGGACTTTTTAACTGGAAAATATGATCTCGTCATATGATGATATATATTTGATACTAAATTATTTATGTTTATGGCAATCCTATCGGTAACACAGGTGTGCTTATTTATTTTTCAAATAAGGCGAAGTAGAAAACGCAGGTTAATGATTTTGACCTATGTACGCGTGTGTTAAATAAATTAAAATATAATTATTACTTGTGGGTAAGTTGATTACTTCATAGAATATTTTAATTTATTTACTTAAAAAATTTAAATATTAGGTATGCGGTGATAAACATGGAAAATTTTGAACTAAATAATTTCAAATATTATATTGATATTTTATTCTTGTTTCATCCTTTTAACATAACTTAAAAATTACATTTATATTTCATGTCGAAAATTTAGAATATTAAGAAAAGAAAAGAAAAAAAAACAAAAAACAAAACACTTAAGAAAAGTCAAAGACATGATCTTCGTAATAAAATTACAAAATATCTCCTCACTTAATTTCCAAAACGATATAAGTGACTAAATTGGTTCAAATCGATTCTAGTACGAAATAATTGGCCGTAGCGAATAGAACAACTTAATCGGTCCAGTAGTTTCGGGGAATTGGACTTTGACAGACGGACAGATAGACACGCGAGTAATCCTATAAGTGGTTGTGTTGTGTCAATCGGGCGTACAAAACCCAAAGAATTAAATATTATATCTTGTTTCAGCTCTTCGATCTTTGGTGTTAGTTTTTAACCGAGGTTCTTAGTATTTTTAACTTCACTTCTTCTTTTTCATAGCCTGTTTTTGCTACGATACTTTCCCACACAAGGCAATATTATTATTATTATAAGGCTATTTAAAGTTATTGTAAAGGTATATTTTGAATGGTGGTAAGAACACTTAAGAATACTAAAATTTAAGTCATGTATAATGTTAGTGTAATTTTTATAGCGCTCTACTAATCCCCATCGAAAATGGCAGACTTCTTCTTCTTTCTATTCCACTGCAGCGCTCAGTTAACTTAATTCCTTACCTACTATGTAATTCAAAGTTTATCAAGAAGTAGTTTCAGCCGTCTACTAATACAAGTGGATGTCTGGTTTGGTATTCATATTCGCTAACCCAAAACGATACAGAAAATTAATTAACGGGGTGTCCTACGTGAGGGACGAATACGACGCTACGCTACGCAACACGACGCGATGCTACACGCGACAATGACAACGTCTCGTGTTGTCGCAGACTGTCACATATGACGCAAGTAGGGACACCATTGATTTGATCGCTTACGTCAAAATCACAACGTCGCGTCGCGTCGTTTTCGTCCCTCACGTAGGACACCGAAGGCCATTATAATTTTGCCGTGTCGAACCATATAACGTACGTGTAACGCCCCGTTCTGTTCGCTTCGAGAAATCTATAAGCACACACAACCAAAGCATTGGTGCCAAGGACAAAGGTCCTTGGCCTTTTGAGCTAAGTGTTAAAAGGTTCAACATTGTTGCTCATTATTACAGTACTAATAAAATTTTTCTTCTCACTTATTTCAGACATTAGGGTGTCCCTTAAATTAAACATTGATTAAAAAAATTACTGCCGCCGCCGCGCCGGACCAAACTAATAAGTGTGCTTAACCTCTTAGTAGGTATATTATACTAATACATTGTGATTCCATGCATTTTATTTCTTCAAAAATAAGTAAGGTTTGGAGGAACTGGGATCTCTCTGGGATCTGGTAAGGTCTGGAGATGGCAGCCATTAAGACATATCGGGGTCCTTCGGGTGGCATGAAAACTTCCGATCCTTGGGTTGGCTACAACCCTTCACTGATCCGCACTGGAGGTGCAGCGTGCTAGGTGTTGGTAGGCCTCGTTAATTATGAGGAGATACCATTAATTTAATGTGTAAATAGAGTAGTGGACCACTAGAACAACTGACACATTATATCGCCTAAATGTGTTTAGCCGTACTGCATGTAATACTATAGCTTTGACGTGATATTTGGATATAATTTGTGGGTCGTAATTAATGGCCCGCTATTAATGCTTATTTCAGGTAAATTCAGGTCCAAATCACCGTCCACGCTATCCAAATTTATGTCCAATAGTTTTGAACATGAATTAATATTCAAAAATAGTTTGAATATGTAGGCTTGAGGGCTGTATAATCATGTGTATAATAAAGAAAAATTGAATATGCAAAACAGTTTTGTTATTACGTTCGAGTTTCCCGCGTAAATCCCGATCCCATGAAATTTCTGGGATTAGAAATAGCCTTATATTGTATGTACCCTAACTTCCTGTGTCTTCACTGTCTTCGAGTAAAAGCCCTATAAAAATCGGTTCACGCATTCTCGACTTTACACAATATGCTCCCTTGTCTCTTATTATATTTGACAAATGAGTAAGAATTAAATAATATCACCATATTATTTCAGTTTCATACACATACACACACATAATAATAATAATAATAATACACATACACACTTACACTAATAGGCGTATAAGTATCATATTAATTTCATTGATAAAAGATCTTAATCAGAAATACAATCCACAGAAAAGTAGAATTCTTGAATTGAACAATGGATTCCGTACTACACGACGTATTTGATATCTGGTAGGTATTCAATCCCGCGTACCTACATTACTTGGGCTACGCGCAACAATAGCGTAATAGGGAGCACGATATATTACGATATCGGTTTTAATTTGTGGCAACATTCATAGATTTTCTATTGATAGAAGCAATGATTGAATGAAGCATGGATTGTTTAAATTGTAGCGAATTCAAGGAACTCCTCTCTTAGTGAAGAGAAACATAATAGTTTCGTTATGTACCCGCAACTATGCATTGCTAATCATTTTAATCAGGCGTTTAGTGTGTTAGATTTTAGTTTCAAAAATTGTTTTAATTTATTATTACATTTAATTTAATTTGAAATACCTTGACGTGATAAAACATTATTAAATTTGTTACATGATTACAGATTCGCTATTTTAGCTTTAAGGCACTTCTTATACAACGCTATTTATGAGCTACGCGACTGCGACGCAATCCCAAAATTCTATGTATATGACACTTTTGACTGACAGGAGTCGCATGGTAGACGCGTCTCCTGTCAGTCAAAAGTGTCAGATACATACAAATTTTGGAATGCGTTGCAGTCGCGTAGCTCATAAATAGCGTTGTGTGAGAAGTGCCTAAGGAGTCATACATAATTTACATCACACTGTTAGAGGGAGGAAGGAAGTCGATTAAATGTGACATGATGTGACAAGGGGGTGGAAGGGGTCGTAAATTTTGTGACGTCACATCTAAAATTGTTTTAATTCAATATTTTTGTTATTTTTAGATTTAAAATTGTAAAATAAGTGACGGCACATTATGGCCCCCTTAATCCTGCGGGAGAAAAATTATTTTCTGTGGCATAATGTGTTATTAGATATTGATTGAAAATATAAATCTTAAATGTTGAAATCAGTGAGTTTGTAAAAGTGACACTTTGCATTCCATTTAGGTTTTAAGTAATAATAGAAAACATACAGAGAGAGACAGGGAAAGAGGGTGATTGATCGACATTATTTTACTGTGAGATGTAAGAAAATACGAATGAGTGAAACAGAGACAAAACTAGGGTTTCTTAGGCGGGAAACTTTGAAAAACCTAATGCATCTGTGTATGCTAATACCTCACCTGACAGCTGGCACAAATATGGCCTAGACTCGCGACCTTGTTGGTAGCAATTGCCCAATAAACACGCAACAAAATATGACTGGGTACAGCCAATAGCATACAAGATGGAAAACCTTATAGGTACATTTTTTGTTCTAGCCTCCATCCGCACTATGCGACAAGGAACTTCGTATCAAAATATATCACAATATTACCTTAAAAATTCCATATTGGCACTAAGGCGTTGGTTTTACGAAATGCGTTGAGAGCAGTCGTACAACATTATTTCCTCCAAAACTCCAAATTAAAAAAGTACTGCCGAGAATTTGTTAAGTTATAAAAAGGCTCGTTTTCAGACCATTAGCTACGAAACTTTTTACAGCCGAAATGAACCCTATTAGAGGATCGTAACGTCATTACATAAAAAGCAATCGGCCCTTATAAACCCTGTAAATACCTTTATTATTCAGTTTGCGGGTTGTATTAAAAAGATAAGAAAATCAAAGATTTACTACAAGCTTATTATTTTATCTTCTGAAAGATATTATTATGACAGCAGAAATGTTCGTTATAGCATTTATTGTCGTAGCATAGATACAATGATGCAATAAATAGGTAGATTGAGCGTCGCCCTACAATGAAGACAAAAAAAACACGGCAACAATATCAAGCATGTGTGCGTGCAGGCGATGTTTTTCACGTTCGTCTAGTGTCTATGTTGCGTGATCAATGATACCAGTTACTAAAATTTTCCCATAAATCACACATTAAACTTAATTTATGGAGTGGTTATTTTCATGAATAAATAAAAAACCCTACTTAATTTAATTACAGTTGTTTATGTTAATGTTGTAATAAACCAGCTAAGTTAATTAAATTAATATTTTTTACGCAGTTTGTAGTTGGAAAGGAGACGGTCCAAAATTGTATGGAGTCTGGGCCTGGTTTTGTACCAGTGATAAAATAAAATAAAAAAGAAAAATAAACCATTTTTGACTAATCAAATCCACGAACTCATCTATATTTCAGTGCAAAAATTATTTATTAACTCCACGTGACGCAATTATTCTACATAATGGCGGGCAGCAGACCAGAGGATTCATAATTTTTGACGTATGACGTTAGCTGTCAATATGCCTTCTCTATGCTTGAACAATGGCTCGAACTCAGAGTGAAGGACGCCATCTTGCAAGTGTTGCAAGTAGTACCTACCGAATAACTCGAAATTAATTTTATTTTAGCAAGTCATTTATTGCGATTTGTGAATTTATTATATTTTTAATGAACTTTCTGTATTTTTTGGTTTTTCATGGTTTAGTGTACAAGATCAGGCCCAAAATGGACCATCTCCTTTTCTAAAATTGTAAAGTTACCGTCTCAGATTAAGGTGAAAATTTGAAGGGAGGACGGGTTCTACACTCTCATTCGTCCCCCCAAACTAAATATTGCTCTCATAAAGTACTTACTTTTTTAAAATTATTTTTCTAAATCTCTAAAAATTTTAAGGTTATGTGGTCTCATTGGTTAATGTGTAAGCGCTCGAAGTCTTAAGTGTATGTATATGTGTGTGTGGACGTGTGTGTGTGTGTGTGTGTGTGTGTGTTTTAAACTACATTATAAAAAATAAATAACTTAAGTAGATCTAATTTGATTTTTGGGCCTAATTTTGAATCGTGACATCTCCGGCGCTGCGGAAGATGCAGCCAAACAGGCAAACAGGACTAACAATAGCGAAAAAGTAATTTGGGGGGAAAGTTGGGGGAGTCACCAACCTCTCCTCCAAAAAATTTCAGCTTAATTTGAGGTAGTCACTTTATAATTTTTGGAAACTTGATTTTTTTATAATAAAAAAAGTATGCATTTCCTAGATTTAAAAATGGTGGGGGGAAGATGTGAGCGTCAGCCCCCTCCCCCCCTCAAATTTTTAGCTTAATTTGAGGTGGTAACTTAATTAAAGAAGAGCCAATTATTTACGTTACCTATCTAATTTAATAAAAAAATTACTTGGAAAGTTAATTACATGCATATCATTAAAAAAAACTTCAATAAATAAAGGAGATGGTCCATTTTGGGCCTGATCTTGTACACTAAACCATGAAAAACCAAAAAATACAGAAAGTTCATTAAAAATATAATAAATTCACAAATCGCAATAAATGACTTGCTAAAATAAAATTAATTTCGAGTTATTCGGTAGGTACTACTTGCAACACTTGCAAGATGGCGTCCTTCACTCTGAGTTCGAGCCATTGTTCAAGCATAGAGAAGGCATATTGACAGCTAACGTCATACGTCAAAAATTATGAATCCTCTGGTCTGCTGCCCGCCATTATGTAGAATAATTTCGTCACGTGGAGTTAATAAATATTTTTTGCAATGAAATAAAGATGAGTTCGTGGATTTGATTAGTCAAAAATGGTTTATTTTTCTTTTTTATCTTATTTTATCACTGGTACAAAACCAGGCCCAGACTACATACAATTTTGGATCGTCTCCTTTTCACATTACTCTTGTACCTTTAAAAGTGGTTTATTCGACCCAATGCAAAAATAATCATTAAAATGGGCTCATAAACATACGAATATTAATGTTATATTATTATAAATAAACACAAACGTATTGGTAAACACCACCTTTCTTTAATCGATTTATAAAAGTACATGAACTAAATAATATACACGTAACCATAAACCAATTTATATACCCACAAAAATGATGTTAAGTCGGGAGCATAAAAATAGAAACTAGCAACACTGACAAAAAAATGACGTAATTTGGTTACAATAAAAATCAAAATTGAAATTTAATTAAAAATATGTTTATTGGTTACTTGCCTATGATATGTGATGTTTTTTGAGCTTTTTACCCTTCCTTTATAATTCCGGCACAGTTTAATAGCACATTTCGTCATGTTATCCCTCTTATTTGTTTATTTAAATTGCGCGCGTAATACGTAGTGACACGAAAGCGGCGCGATCGGCACTAATTGGCGGGAAAGTACTTCTGCGCCAATAGTTGGCGCAGCTTTTTTGACAGGTCTTCGCGGATTCGATTATCCATCTAGATACTTATACATCAATGCATAGATAATACGTCGAGATAAAGATAGGTACCATTAATGAGATACGGAGACGGAAATATTAAACTTTAAAGTTGATGAAATTTTAAATTATAGAAAATGCGTCATAATCTCTTTATGACATCTTTAATCCTGCTCGAAAAACATCCCTATATCTATATACCTATTTGACAAAGAGGTCCAGACAAAAGCGATTTTTAAATTTTGATAAAGAAAAAAATAAGAATGGGGACTTGGAAAATAATTGTCTTTGAAACGGTGCGGTAAATGAAATAAATTTGAGAAGATCTTCTGTAAAAGTCATGTTTTCTTAAAATTTATTTAATCACACGATAATGACCATAAATATTCTTAATGGTGTTTTCAAGAGCATTTACTCGAAACTTGTGCAATAAATCAAATGTTTGCATAATAAATTTGGAGAAATTTGCTTGCAAGGGATATAAGCCTTTGAAAGTGGAAATAAAACATGAGCTGCAATGATGATGTAATCACCATCATAAACCTTAATTATCCCACTGTTGGACAGTGGATCTCCTCGGGGTCGTAGAGGCCATATACCACCATGCTGCCTACTTCACCTTTCCATCATCAGACCACTCGCCGAAGATTGAAGTTCCATCCACATCGATTGGATACCTAGAGAATCCTTGCGATCTGATTTTCACGATCTTTTTGCCCCGTTTTGATGTTAAAGTCAGTTGTCTTGTGAAAAGGTAACTATTTAATAACCGCATAGGTTTAATTAGAGATGTGAGCAGGTTTTCAAAAATCGGTACTTTGGTAACTGATGTGCACCTACTTGTGAACTTAGATGGGGGTCATTTAAAAAGTAACCGTTTCTACTAATGACAACCCGGATGGCGCAATGGTTAACACGCCTGATCGCTGTTCCGAGGGTCCTGGGTTCGATTCCCAGCGAGGCGGGAATTTGAATGATGAGTTTAAATTTCCGTTCTCGGTATGGGTGTGTGTCCTCGTCTTGTGTGCTGTCCATGGCACCCACAACACAAGGAATCCTAGTGTGGGGCTATGAGTGTGTAGCGTAGCGTAAAGTTACTCAGTTTCACGACAAATACAACGAAGAAAATATGATTGAACATAATATTGTTAAAGACATTATAGAATTTATGAGTAAAGTTGTCACACTTCGTATGTTTAATATATCTTCGACACGTGTAAAATGCTGAATAAGGGAAGTGATGGATGGGGCCTACCTTTCCAACTTATATTGGAAAACTTCAAACAGGCGACATAGTTACAAGTAGCGTAACTTTTACTAAACTGTAACTTAAGTTAATAAGGGTAGAACACATGTTGGGACAAAAGTGGGCCGATAAAAAGGACCTTTTTCGTTTAACAGCTGACAAATATCGACGAATCATCAGGTGAAAAGTGATCGCAGTCGGCCATCACTAATAAAAAGCATCAGTACCTATTGCGTTGTCGACCATTTTTGTCGACCAGAACTTTATTTCTTAAGAACAAATAAAATAATAACAGGTAAATTGAAAATGACAGTGTAATATTATAAGTATCACTAAGCCATAATACATATTCAGTCATTTTAATCATAAAATAGCATTGCCCTATTAACGAATTCTCAAGTTAATTAGATTTCTTGAAATTGGTGAAAATTATGTGAATAAATTTCGTTCCCTACATACAGTTCAAGTTAAAATTGAAATTAATTACACAGTTAAAAGAGAAAGGTTTAAAAGTAGAGATAAATTTAAATATTTTTACATAGTTTCCTCTTAATTGTTTTGTTAGGTGATATTAGAATTTATAGTTAATTTTAGGAAATATACGATAGGATCAATTTTATAAACGACTAGATGACCCGGCGAACTTCATTCCGCCAAGCAGTCAATGCCAGAGCAGGTTAATAATTTAAAAAAAATCGGCCAAGTGCGAGTCGGACTCGCGCACGAAGGGTTCCGTACCATTATGTATAAAAACGCCAAAAAAATCTGGTCTGTTGTATGGGCGCCCACTTAAATATTTATTTTATTTTGTTTTTTAGTATTTGTTGTTGTAGCGGCAACAGAAATACATCTTTTGTGAAAATTTCAACTGTGTAGCTATTATGGTTCATGTGATACAGCCTGGTGACAGACGGACGGACGGACGGACGGACAGTGAAGTCTCAGTAATAGGGTCCCGTTTTACCATTTGGGTACGGAACCCTAATAATGCAAATTGATAATGTCACAGTCCTTAATAACATATAGGAAAAAGGGCAAAATAAAATACTTTTATATGTGTTTTGATCCGTTTTATTCAATGAATATATTGACAACATCAAACCCTATTATTTTAAAATTAATTGCAACTTCTTAATTATATTGTTGCAGAGATAAAAGTGTATTCGTTTCAGCTGGTCGATTATCCGCTCAGGTCACATTGTAGCTATCATTAGGCATGCGCTCTGAAGCAGTCTTGAATTTGTATACTTACCAATGCATGACGTTGATAATGTACTTGCTGTAGTTCTTGAAGAATTGCTCCTTTCAAAGTTATGTTGACCCTTGACGTCGATCAAATTTCTTCAAATCTCTCCACTGCTGTCCACTAAAGCACCGCTCTATATTTTGGCTCACCAGCATCCCAAATCTGCGTTCGCCTCGCCGCATCTCATATTACCACCTGATTTTGCTCCTCACAATTGTTGTAGAAGAGGCATAAAACTTCTCCATTAGGGTCCGTTCACATTGACCGGCTCGGAGAGTATCGGCTCGTATTTTTCTTTTCACACAGACCGGCTCGCATGGGTTTAGGTCTGGTGGTTCCCCTTTTCAGTTCCCCCAGGGGGTCCATGAGGACATATATGTCCTAGTGGTTCCCCTTCAGAACATGAGGGGGTCCATCTGGATTTGTGAATCCTGTTGGTTCCCCTCCTATTAGAAAAAATGCTGGCCATCCACATATATTATTTTGACATACCACGAGATGACATTGTGACATTGTTGACGATACATGTAAGTAAAAAAGTGCTTTGTTCACATTTCATATCCTGCAAGTAAACGCCTCTTATGTTATAAATATTATGTACGTAAAAAATATTACGATAGCTTTCTTATGGTGCGTACAGACTATGTAACAAAACATGTTATAAAACATTGTTTAATAACATGTTTTAAAAATGTGGACGCTATGTGTTACAAAACAAAGTTATACAACATGTTACTAGTTTTTGCAACAATGTTATATGCTATATTTTAAGAAATGACACGCATTGAATTGTTTTATAACATTGTTATACAACAATGTTGTTCTACACATTAGAACAACATTGTTGTCGGTCTTGTAACATGTTTCATTGTTAGACAACAATGTTAGATAGTGTGGACGTGTTATAAAACAAAAGTTATATAGCATGTTGCATAATGTGTACGCACCATTAAAAAGCGCGATGTTCACAATGTTACCTAATACTAGGAATAATGCTGTGATTGTACAAAATTTCACACGAAAAGGTAAAACAGCTTGGACATGAGTTTTGTATTTAAGCCATAAGTAGTAGTAAGTGCAATTTGTAGCTGTGAGTAGGAAAAAAAACTCCTCGGGAGTTTCTTGCGAAAGTTGAAAAATTTGTATTGGAACATCGTAGGCTAAAGAAGAAACAGTTTTCAGAAATGGTTGGAGTATCGGATACAACCATTTTCAAACTTCTGCATGATCATCTAGGCAGAGATGTGCAAAATCTGTAGATATATATAAATATCTTGCGTTACTGAGTGACTGACTGACAGACAACGCACAGCCGAAACTACTGAACGGAAGAAGCTAAAATTTGGCATATGTATATGTTCCTTTGGGTGTGTAGGGGAGCACTAGTGAGGATTTTACCCGAAGGGGGTAAAGTAGGGGAGTGAAGTTTAAACGAATTCCACGCGGGCGAAGCCTGCGGGCGGAAGCTAGTATACTATATAACGTATTTAAATACAAAACTTGTAATTTTTTTTTCAAATACAAAATACAAAATAGTTTTTCAGCTAATATTAAAAATACAAAATACTTAGTTCCAAAATACTTTATTAAAATAAAATACCTTTAATTTTAAACTTTGTTTATTTTATTCATGTTATTTAAACACGTAATCAAAATTTTAACAAAAACAAAATTGTTAAAATAATAAGGATCGTTTAACATTTTTGCACCTGCCATTACATAAATTTTATGGCATTGACATGTCAACATTTCATAAGTAGGTACTATGGAGGTTTTATTTTATTTTCGGTGGGGGGAACAAAACGACCTTAAATTTATTAATTTAACTAGGTTTCTTGGCTCCCCCATCTAAGTGGGTCCATTAGGACATTTTTATATCCTGCTGGTTCCCCTGGGGAACTCGGAGGGGAACAAACAGACCTAAACCCTCGCATGCGCTTGGAATTTGCCTGTGCGGAGCCGCCAACTCTTTCACATAGATCGAGAAAGAGCGAGTAAGAGCAGGCAATCGGAGCCAGTCGGCTCCTCTCATTATTTCACACTCAACGCGTTCAGGCATTCCCAATGACAAAATTAGTGCATATACAAAAATAAACCTTAATACAATAATTCAAAACTTTGGATTCCATCGCGATAAAAATCTGCTCTCCTCTCCGAGCCGGTCTGTCTAAACGGGCTCTTAAGTTGGCCTGAAATTCAAGAATTTATTTTTCAAGAAAGTCAACGCCAATCACCGGGCTATAATGATGTGGTATGGCATACATCGCCCTTTTTAAGCTGAAATAAAAGTGATAACTACTTATACTTTTTCCCGAAAATCCACATGTGTCATTCTAATAATTAGAATGACACATGTGGATTTAATTATTTATAGCGCTTTCCACATCAAGAAATACATATAACTTTATCAGAACTTTTTAACATTTTCTTCCGTATCATGAAATCTCTATTGTAATAATGACACATCATCTTTGGTGAATCAGTCTCGAGCGCCGTTATTAATATTCGTCTTGATTCTTCATAACCATTTCATAACATTGTTAATCCATATTCCACCCATGAACCAATAAATGATTCTACCGCAATGTTGCTCGGACATCCACGTAAAATTGTTCTGACACATTATGTCATATATTATGACTATTTGAAATCTTCCTTTTAATGGAAAAAGCGTTCAGTTTCGTCCTAATTACCTCGCTTCTGCAGATCTCTTAACACCACCTCCTGCTGAACTTGCTCCTCACCCTTGTTTTAGTAAAGGCATAAAATTCCTCCATTATAACAGAGGAGAAAGTAAATAAGATATACCTAAGTTGAAATGAAATCGGGTATTTTAATGACATGCATATTTAATTTCCGTGCATGGCTTTCACTGCACTATTCAGTAAAGCACCGACACTTTTCGTCTTGTTATTAGACTTGTTATTACACGACTTTTTTCGTCTTGTTATTAGGTGCAAATACAAATGAAGCATGTGGTTTTCCGACCCGTGAACAGACCACATATAATTGGCCATGAGAAAAACATGCATTTTCTAGATTCAGACCATAAAAATTCAAGAATTGGCCTTGTGATTTGTTAATCGTCATAGCGAATGCAAGTCAAATTGGAAATTGAAGTCGTTTAAACTCAAACGGCATATCGGTTGGGATCATCGGTATCCTCGGAATGAGAACTTCCTCACCTTTGAATTTTCCTTTTAGAATCGTTGCATGGATCACATTGATCATCAGTTTCCTTATCACCAAACGCGTTCCATTGCATAATTTTGGTTGGTTTAGGTTTCGAACCGATGACTACCGAGCCAACCTTTAGTTGTAAATTATGGTAAGCCAGGCTCATCCAGTGAATTTAAAAAAATAGTTAAATAGTTGGTGGCTTCATCTTCATTGGTTACACTATAGATTGATTTGAATGAATGCAATGATACCAATGCAAGGGTACCAATGATTTCATTTTGAATTATGAAGTTCATCCACATTTTTATTTTTAGCTGCCAAGATTACTCGCTCACTCAACCATTCGTAATATTTGTGGTTATCAATGATGTTTGGGATATTTGTTTTTTTTGTTTGGGATGGGTCAGAGCTAAATAACATCTCAAAAAAATGTGTAAGTTTTTAACCTATTTGATGAGTCTTCGTTTCGTTATTGCTCTTGTGGCTGTATTTTCTTTTTCATTTCAATGTGATTTTCTAATATAATCGTTAAAATATTTTTACGGATTTTTTGAGGGTTTGACAATTTTATAAGCTTAAAACTAATAAAAAAGGAACCAGTTTGATAACAGAAAACTGTAACGTCATAATGTTATACCTCACGTACCTCACGGGGCGATTTGACTTTGATTTTGATAAAGAGCGAACTTTAATTTCTGAACGCACCCGACACAACATCCAAATGACGTTGTAGTGTCATTATTTTGTGTCATGTATGTCAATATATCTATGTTATTCTGCATGTTTTAAATCTTAAATACGCGATAATTCGACAATTATGGATATATGTTGTCGATTCCAAGCTCTTATTTAATTGAGATCTACATGTATTTATCCTAAAAATACCGAACCGACGGGGCGAACATCAAATGTTTGACAGGTAAGATTTGTATGGGAAATTAAAATTTTCATTTTTAGTATTTTACTCGCAATCTTTCCATATTTTCTCATCGTTGCAACCTTCCCTGAACTTCCACGAATATTTCAAGACTAAAATTAGCCAAATCGGTTTAGCCGTTATTGAGTTTTTCTGGCTCTAACGAACAGCAATCCATTTTTATTTATATGGGATATTTGTTTTTTTTGTTTGGGATGGGTCAGAGCTAAATAACATCTCAAAAAAATGTGTAAGTTTTTAACCTATTTGATGAGTCTTCGTTTCGTTATTGCTCTTGTGGCTGTATTTTCTTTTTCATTTCAATGTGATTTTCTAATATAATCGTTAAAATATTTTTACGGATTTTTTGAGGGTTTGACAATTTTATAAGCTTAAAACTAATAAAAAAGGAACCAGTTTGATAACAGAAAACTGTAACGTCATAATGTTATACCTCACGTACCTCACGGGGCGATTTGACTTTGATTTTGATAAAGAGCGAACTTTAATTTCTGAACGCACCCGACACAACATCCAAATGACGTTGTAGTGTCATTATTTTGTGTCATGTATGTCAATATATCTATGTTATTCTGCATGTTTTAAATCTTAAATACGCGATAATTCGACAATTATGGATATATGTTGTCGATTCCAAGCTCTTATTTAATTGAGATCTACATGTATTTATCCTAAAAATACCGAACCGACGGGGCGAACATCAAATGTTTGACAGGTAAGATTTGTATGGGAAATTAAAATTTTCATTTTTAGTATTTTACTCGCAATCTTTCCATATTTTCTCATCGTTGCAACCTTCCCTGAACTTCCACGAATATTTCAAGACTAAAATTAGCCAAATCGGTTTAGCCGTTATTGAGTTTTTCTGGCTCTAACGAACAGCAATCCATTTTTATTTATATAGATTTGAACAGTAGCCTTTATCGATCACCGATGCGTTGCCACCGCATCGATACAGCGACCTAGACACGTTGAATTTATGTGATACCAGAGATCGTTGTGAGCGTTCGAATAATAAAAACATGCCAATATTTTTGTACACAGAAAGATGCAATCTTCAAAGCAGCTATTTCTAAAGAAATTCCATAAATTTTGTATTCAGAGCGTTCCTCCAAGCTAAGTAGGCGTAAAGTATTTCTTTGTGGCGCACACTTAAACAGATGCGGAGATCAAACTTTGAGTGCTTTTATGTCCATAGCATTAAATTATGGATAATTCCATACATGCATAGGTATAATAAAATTATGACCGAGTTGGTTGGTACATGAAAGATTTTTTCGAAACTTACGAATGCTTACAGAGGCTTAACGCATAATTTTAATGTTGTATCTTTGATGCCGCTAATCTCCAAAGAAAGGATAAAAGGAAAGGATTAAAAGTCCTTGCGATAAGTAGTTTCGACTGCGTTGTCTATCGGTCAGTCATTCAGTAACGAAAGAGTTCTATTTACTTGCATAAGGATTAAATTTGCATACAAAATTGTGCCCAATTATTACATCTTTGTATAAATTAAATAAATAAACATTATCTGACAAAATACATTTTCAGTCAGGAAACGAAATACAGTCGCATTGTCGTTACCCCCTTCCAATGTATTTGAAGTAAATTAAATTGTGGAGCGTCTTATGTGTAGGTAGGTGCGTCTTGCCTTCAGGTGGCTCGCCTCTGGGGATAAAGCTAGAGTGTATCCTAACGGTGAACGTTACAATGTTATTGTGATTGAAATCCTGGGAATTAACAATGAAATGACGTGCTTGCTTAATAAACTAAAGATGTTATAAAGACGCGATTCTTTGTTGTGGTTTGTGTGTGTTTGTATGTATATTCATGTTTGAGTCCGAAAACGATTGTAATAAATAAGTGTTATCTAAATTACATTATAATATCTTACTGAAAACCATAATTATGGAAATCGTTTTATCCGTTTTTAAGACTGATCAAATGACAAAGAGATAAAATCTAAGTTAATACACCATTAAGACATCGGTTAATGGAGCTGAGAAAGCAGCATCAAATTTAATTCAGCAGCATTCATGTAACGCGATAATCATACAGACAAACAAAAATACTTATAAATAATATTTTTGTCTTCTATCGGCCATAGGGTCAATACACGAAAAAATGTAGGTATGATCAAATATCTCCTATGTACAGACATAAACCAATTACATTTATGTATAGATCTGAGGGAAAATTAATCACTCGCAAGCAGAAGTAAACCCGTGAGCGTGAGGTCAATAGTGATGGATCAATCAAGTTGTCTGTCAATTGTAACGGATCTCATTAACGTTTGCAATTATCGCGTTTAGCATTCCCCTCTGTAATGGTTTTAATGGAATAAATGTATACTCGTAGGTCTAGTATTTTATTTCATATACCTACATACGTAGGTGTTTTCAAACGACAGTTTTAATTCGCCTGTATTTTTTTGTGTATTATTATTTTTTGTTTTTATTGTCACGTTAAATGAATTAAGAAGTCAAGTTTTAGGGTTCCGTATTTCATTCGTTAAAACGATTTTAAATTTAAATCCTGTTATGTACTAATAGATTCCTTTTGTCGCGGGTAGTTATTTTAACATTTAAACTGAACATTCTCCACTTCTCAGGCAAATCGTACCCAGGGGTACCCAGGATTTGAACTTCAGTCTGACCTGGCGATCACGAGACTCTTTGAGAATTTCATTGTTTTCTGTCTCACATTCAAGCTATTAAAATGCTAATTTTGATTATCTACGTAAGTTTATTAGCTAGCGCATTAATTAGCATACGTAAATTAGCATGTCCAAGTGGGTGTGAGCAAATTGACTTACTAAAGTTACAATTGGCTTGCTAAGCAGCTCCGAGAAAAGCGCTTACATCTCTCTAAGTCAGTGTTTACATATTTTTCTTAATTATTCTAGGTAATAAATAAATGAGTTAAGGATTTTTGTACATTTTTGTTGTGAATTAAAATGGAGTTACGAAAAGTTCTGCTTATATTGATTTTAAATATCCTTATGAATAGAATATACTGTCAAGAATTTAATCTTAACTTAGACCCTGACTTTAATGAAGAATATCAAGAAGTGACTGTGGAGATGATTACAGTGGGTACGTTATAAAATAGTTACAAAGTAATTTTAGATAAATTCTAACTATTTTCAAAAAAGGAGGAGGTTCTAAACTCTTGTTTTATTGTCATTGAGGCCAAAGTAAGTTAAAATATATGACTTTTAATTTTTTTTAGAAACAACAACGCAAGAAGTTATTATAATAACCGATATACCCCAATCCGATATTGATGCTGCTATGAACCTAGATGTGGGGGAGTATACGACCCAAGTGTTCGACTATGCAAATTTTCACTTTAGGGATAGGGGTTCGGTGGACGACTATTGTTTTCAACAACATATAAAATGCATTTTAAATCAGTAAGTATGAATATTCGTTAAAATATTAATTTCAGTATGTACTTTAAGTATTACTGGTACCTATGACCACCGAGTCGGTGAGTAAGGCTGCCTGTCCACCGGAGCGGAGCGAGGCAGCCTAGCAGAGAAACGGAGAAATATTAACCAATAGCTAGCACGCACTGACGCTGAGCGGAGATTTTATGCAATCTTATTGGTTAGTATTTCTCCGTTTCTCCGCTCCGCTGCCTCGCTCCGCTCCGGTGGACAGGTAGCCTAAATCCCGGATATTTACTCGCTCCAAGACACGTACAAAAGATATGACATTCAGTGTAAACAAAAGAGACACACTTGCTCACATACTTATGCGTTTCTTTTGTTTACACGGAATGTCATATTTGAGTCCCTTTCTTGGGTGAGAAAATAGCCCAGAGCTACTCGCTGCTTGCTGGCGGTCGGACATCTGCCTAACAAACCAATAGCGGACCAACGAAGGTTTTCTTATGATATTAAGGTAGTAATCGAGCAGTCAGCACCACCCTTCCGCTGCCGCCCATCGCAACTGACCGACTCAGAACAAGACTCAAGAGTCTCGTGAAATCTCGGAAAATCACAAACACTTCAATGTTATATGAATAACTAGTCGACCCGGCAATCGTCGTCTAGCAACTTAATATTATACGCCCTCGCTTCCCTTCGGAAAACTTGTTGCTACGCTTCTTTTGGGCAGTAAATGGAATATTTAAAACTATTTTTTAAATCGGTCTAGGAGTTCCTGAGATTAGTGCGTTCAAACGAACAAACAAACAAACTCTTCCACTTTATATTTATTAGTATAGATATATATGTTAATTCCAGAGGTGAAGCTCATCCGGTATGCTCTGTGAACGATCCATTTGACATTTCTTATGGCTTCGAAACTTATCAATCTATATGCGATGTATTCTTGGACAATTGTAGAAGAAGAAAACGTAAGTCCTATCTTACTTCCTGCTTCCTATCTCATCATATTATCTTATAGATACACAGAAAACTACTTAACTGATTCGGAGTCGGAATCGTTGGTGACCCATGGTCACACACATAATATAGAAAGATAAACCGCTAAGGGGTTGAAATAAAAGATGATAATAAAAAAAACGAATCCACACATATACACGCTAGTTTAGCCGTAAAAGCGTTACAGACAGACAGACAGACTTTCGCATTTATAATATTAGTATAATATGTAGACATATTATTATAACATGAATGATACTCGCACGATATTATTTTACAGATTTCTGGCGGGTTCTCGGAATCGGTAGGTGTGTTCCCCTGTCACAATATAGTATGGATATTTATGAAACAAGACGTGAAACCAGCGATGGAAGACCTTGGACCTTTATATTTAATGTACTGGGGGATAAAGATCTAAGTTACACATATTACGAAATTCTTAATAGGCATGATAAGAAATTTTGAAATATTCTGGTATAACGTGGTATGCGCCGATTTTTTTCATTTCTTTTAATAATAATAATAATAATAATTTATTTATTGCTTCAAACATGGTTACAACAGATGTTATAAGTACTTAATTAATTTCGTCCATAGATATTTGGCTTTCGTGAGCATGCAACATTTGGTAAAACTTAATTTTAATTTCTTTTATTCATTAACCCTTGTGCGTCCACTATATGACATAGACCCCCCCTAACTTGCGCTGCTTTGACCGTTCTGAGCCCTCCTAATCCAGGATGCTAATGACATCTTCAGGTCGTCAGACCACCAGGTCTGGGGGCGTCCTGTGCTTCTTTCGAGGCAGGTCTTAGACGGGACCTCCATTCAAGGATCTTTCGTCGTCAACGGTTTTCGGTTCATCGATTTATTCTCTAAGCTATGTCGGTTACCAGTGAATCCAGTGAATTGCTTCAATGAATTTCTGATTTGATTATAAAATAATGTATTGATCGGTTATTAATAATTGAATGTGATCGCTTCAGTAGCTTGGCAGTGGACTGTATAGTGGAATAAAACAGCTCCAGGATTTAATTTAAATTTTGGAGATACCAACAATAATAATTACCATTTTGTTACTTTTAGGTATTATTATCTACTATATCTACTAAATTATTAACTACCAAATAGTTGTCAAACATTAATTTAAACTGTTTTAATAATTGATCTTCTGGAAGAAATTTTAATCTGAAATAAATATAATAAAGATTTGGATAAGATTTTAACTTTTTTTTATTTTCGACAATTTTAAGCTTAGATTATGTTATGTAATTATGTTATGTAATTATGATAAGTAGATTATGTTATTGAAACTTGTTAAAAATTTGTCTTAAAATCTTTATGCCATGATTTGGTGGTAGTGAAGGAGTGGCGACACATCACATGATTTATGATGAAGTCACGAAACCTGAATCACGCTAACGAAAATTTTTACACCGCTCGCATATTATGCGTAGAAAAGTTAATCTGAGCTGAACCATTATACTTCATTCGCGTTCAATCTGGTATTCGTTACAATAGCATGGCACACAAAAGCCAGCTTTCCGTTTATGTGATTAAGGTAGATTTAAGATTGACTGGACCTGAAAATGTCCTTAGTAAATTTTGTTTAGGTACAAGCTGAATTCTGTGAGCACAGTTAATTCATTTGTTTTTGGTGGATGGTGGCAATTCCATAACAGCGACTCAAGTTTAGAATAATCACTCCGTTATCTACCTACTGATTTACGACAGGAAAATAAGATGTCCTTTCCCGGGTCCTGAACTATCTCCGTAAAAATATCATCGAAATTGATTCAGCGGATGAGCGTAAAAAGTTAACAGCCATATTGGAGTTAATTTCTCATTTATAATATGATATTCGATGTGTATGGATATCAATGTCTGCTTTAGTAGACGACTGCGCTACTATGCACTCTATTTAGTGGAAGAAAAGCGCTATTAAATCAGGTGAATTACCAACTCTGTATCTGTAAACAAACTGACAACCAGTTTTAAGAAAAGAATTTTAATTCCTTTACTAATTGTATTTTCTCCGCGGGAAGCTTTCAGCCTGTTTTGCGCTGTGCACAAAATTACACAAGTTAATTAATTGAAGGGGATTAAATTTCTTTTCAGGACTTGAATAGTAGCGTACCGTGCTGTCTGAATAATAATTACCTCTAAAATGTTATTGTTTATTTGTGTTAATAATTAGTAGGTTCTTTTTATTTCTGAGTAATTTGAATAAACTTCACTATATGAAAATATAAGTAGAACCTAAGCGGTGTTGTCAAATTAAATTTTCTACGCATTTCTCGTGCACCTTACTACGTTCACTCT
Organism: Hesperia comma; assembly: GCA_905404135.1. NCBI lineage: Eukaryota > Metazoa > Arthropoda > Insecta > Lepidoptera > Hesperiidae > Hesperia > Hesperia comma. The sequence goes on from FR990012.1 coordinate 35,091,224, forward strand.
GTCTTTAGCTCCATGTCTTAAATGTATCTAGAAGAGATCGCTACGACGTGAAAAGATTGCCTTTAGTATTTAATGAATATCTGTGGGGCCTAGGCCTGAAAATACCGCCTAAAATATCTATTACAGAGTAATTGTCGGACTTCATTCTCAATTCTGAGCCATTACTTATTTTGACAAAAGGTATTTGTTCCCGCCGTATCAACGGAGCAATCGAATATACCAATTTGTTACGAGGCCATTCATTTGTGCGTACTGCCATGGGTCTCATCTAGGGTTGTCAAGCAGCAATGATTGTCAAGCAGCAACGCATTGGGACTGGGTTCAGACTCCGTACTAATCTGTAATTTTCAAAAATTATCAGCAGTCATCAAGGAAAAAATTGCGATAAATTCTGCACAACGCAGTTTACACAATGTTCTCAAAGGTGTAGAAGTCCAGAAATCCACACTAGCCAGCGTGGACTGTGTGTGTGCCTTCCTATCCTTCTTCATATCCTTCACGTCGTGAAAGGAACCCTGTGCCCAGTAGTGTCCTAGTTATATGTATATTGTGCTGATGGTGATTTTAGGCGGCAATTTTACGGTAGAAATGTTACTAGGTACTGTGGCGGGCGGTAGTCAAAGAAATTATATGTCAGTATTTGGCAACCCTCAATTTCAACTGTCGCCGGAATGTTTGATTTTATCAATTGTTACGGTATACCTACTCGTGTACAATCTTTAATTCAAAATGAAAACAAAAGTCACCGTGAAACAAAGGTCTAAAGAATATTTATTGGTAAGGTTTTTGTTTTATATCGTAACTTATCTCTATATCTTTCAGGCTTTTAAAGTCCAGTCCTCTTCCGCCTCTTCTTCTAAATGTCGCCACTCAGACTGGTTCTGGCCCATTAACTCTAGTATCTTCCTGCAGTCCTCTTGTAAGGCATCAGCCCACCTGGTTGAAAAGCGGCCTGTGCACTTTTGCAGTGAATGCGTTTGCCCATTCAAGGATTTTTCTTCGTCAATCAGATGTCAAAGGCCACCGGCCAGCTATCTTAGAAAGCGCTCGGTAACTTTCGGGTACGAAGAGACATAATTATATTTCCACTTCTTTCTTGACCATCAATACATTGGTGATGCCTGTTGTGTTACTGATATCCATGAGCAAATGTGATCATTTACCATCATCTAGTTGTTTGTCGTGTTTTTTTAGGAGCTTGAGATCGTTTGTTCTTGAATTCCTCTTCTTTTTTTCTTCTCAACCCATCTATGAATCCTTTGATGTTTCTGATGTCCATTGGCAATCATGATCACTTACAATTAGGTGGCTTGTCTGCTTATATGTTTCAATTTACGTTGCAAAAATTCGAATGTAGAAGCAGTTTGAAACAGGTCCTCATTCTAAAATAAATAATAAATAACGAGACACACTCAAAACCCCAAACTAGGATTCCCTGTGTCGTGGGTGCCATGGACAACACACAAGACAAGGACACACACACCCAGACCGAGAACAGAAAAGTCATTATTCAAATTTCCGCCTCGCTGGGAATCGAACCCAGGACCCACGGAATGGCGATCCGGCGTACCATTGCGCCATCCGGATCGTCAAAATAAACAATAGCTTTTGATTGACGCAAGGAATTACATGACAGGCGTCTCCCGAGAGGTATTACCGTTAATGGCCATTGTAATTAGAGACAGGTGGAACATAATGTAGCCAGTATTGATAGGTGTTAATTGATTGATGATGCTGCTTATGATTGTACAATCATGTAGCTTCGACCTACTAGGTAACCCTATAGTGCGAACGTGTTTCTCGTAACTGAAGAGGCCTAGAATACATCGCAACGCTGCAGCTCTAGTATGGATTGATGGAGGATCAGTGGCGTGGCTGACAAAATTGTCAGAAATTTTTATGCCACTAATACTTACTAGGTTCTTTGAATTTTGAAGAATCTGAGAGCGTCTGTTAGTCATTTAATTGCAATAGGTCCATATCGCATCGTATCATGTTTATTGTTAAATTTTACCACTTAATGTTGTCCGTATGAATGTGCTCGTTATACAAAGTGTTCTTGGGGTTGTATTGTGATGCATTTATGGTGGTATACATACGTCTAAATGAATATTAAATTACTAACATAAAGAGCAGTGAGCTGGTTTCTCTTACTTTTCTGTGCACGTTACGTACAGATCAGAGATGGGTAACCTTTTCGCCAATAAATACCAGTTTTAAAAATCTTTCCGATCAATGTTTGTTTTAAGGCAGTCCAAAAAGGTATTGTTGAGACAAGCTGTAACTAAGGTTTGAAAAAATATGTTTGTGAATTTTTATATATTTAAATTACATTTTTGGTACAAGTTAAATTGTTAATTATTGCTCAATCACAATTCTCCCATTCAGAAAAATACTTATGGACGACAAAATAAAAAGGCTAATAACCTTTTAAGTGGGTAATATAAATATACTCCATCAAGATTGTTACCGCGCTACAATACTACTAAGATTTCGTGAGCAACAACTACCATTTCGCTATTCTATGTGAAATTACTTCGCTCATGTAATTTCCGGTTGAAGTGCTCAGAGAGATGTCCAGTCTATCTGATCGAATGATTGGATTCCCATTTGAGAACATTCGATCAAATGGTCGGATGGACACGTTTAAACGTAACCATACTGAAGTACTTACTAGCATTAAAGGGTTAATTTTGTGTCGATCGTAAATACAAAGTGGATTTGGAATTTATTTCGGGTTAGTTAGTTATATTGTAAGTTTCTATTTTGTACTGGTACATCAAGTGATTTGGGAGATAATAGATGGATAGAATAGATAGAGTTCGTTTTAGGATTCGGTACAAAAGGGTAAAAAAATGAAGCATTTTAATACGGCTACGGAGTCTATTTATTACCCAATACGTCTGTCTGTCACGGAGCTCTATCTCTAGAAATTTTAACAGAATACGTATGACTTTGACACTCTAACAAGTACATATATGTAAAAGTACGATACATTTATATAAATTATTTAATGGAACTCTAAAGATGGATAATTATTTTCGTTTAGGTTTTTACAGTTTTACATTCGATCAAATGGTCGGATGGACACTTTAACACGTAGGATTATAGAAGTAGGTACGTATTTGTAACCGAATGAGAAAGAGACTCTTACTAATAGTGACAAACTGGTATTTTACTCACAACAATTAACAGGACTAACTGTCACTAACTGTCCCTACCAACAAATGTTCTAATCAACTAATGTTCTAACCATCTTCTAACTCGACTAACCATCCTAGTCCTTATTTGAGTCTTGTTTTAGGTGGGTCACAGTTGTAATGGGCGTCAGCGGTAAGGTGGTAATGCATGCGTTTTGATGCCTTACTGCCTGGCCACAGTGGTGCTGGTGCGAACGACGAAGCAGGGGGTGAGGCGACCATTCGCGCGACACCGTTTGCGACCAGTATGGAAGTCCAACAGCGAAATGTCTTTATCGAAATTATCTCAATATTGCTTAGATTAGAAAGTAATCGTGTTTTTAGTTCAAGGGCTAATATTTGGAAGAGATTATGGAGTACGTGATTTTAATTTGGTCACTGAACTATTCGCCGCGATTGCCATTGCACTTACATTGCTATGCGTTTATTTCAGTCGCTAATTGTTTTGCCGTTCGCAGCGCGCGAATATTCGCATCGGCGAATGTCCCGTGGTCAGGCTGTGAATTCCATAAGAAGGCTCTCATCATTCATTCTTATATTTTTTATGTACTTACTTAAAGAGGAAGGGATTTCCTTTTCCTTTTCTCAATGGACATTAATATTCATGTTTTCATTCATTCATAGGTTGTTCGTATTTTAAATGATGAAGAAAAGGTTCGCCGGCCCTCGAATTCATAACCACGTAAATGTATATAAGTTTATAGCTTGTGTATGACGTAGAGTTGCAAATTTTGTTTTTCCAAACGCTGTCCTACAATATGACATGTGTTATTAAAAAACCGATTTCAATATCAACAAATACAGTTCACTCTAAAACTACTTCAGCAGATGTTGCTCTTTAAATTGGATTACACAACAGGCACCAGTTTTCGAAAAAAAAAAATCATAAAATTCGGAACACAGAAAAAATTATGCGGCAACACACGCAATAAAATACAATCGAATCGACAACCTCCTCTTTTATGAAATCGTGAAAGACAAACAGCCTTCGTATTTCAAAAAACGCATTAACGTTATCCCCACATAGCGATACTTAATAAAAGGTTGGCTTTAATTGCTCAAAGTGAAACAGGTGAGCGGATGTTTATTGCTACCGAAACGATTCAGCGTGTTCTTACCATAAACGCAGTTCGTCCATTTTATCTCTCTTTGTCTCGTTATGGCCACGTTTGATAAATATCCGCGCGAACAAAAACTGGTTTCGACGAGAATTTAGGTACGGGAAACGTATTTGAATTTTTTGTGTATTTTGTGTATTACGAATGACCATGTCGCAGGCCTTCGGGCGGCATGACAACTTTCGATACTTTGATTGATCACTAAACTCCACCAATCCGTATTGGAGCAGCGTGGTCGAGTATGTCCTAGGCTGTCAATGATGTCTCTCCTCATCATTGAGACCTGTGTTCAGTAGTGGGCCATTAATGTCTAGCCTAGCTGTAAATATTGCTATTATCTCAGTACAAAAAATCAGCCACTCGGCCCACTAATTAAAATTAATACTTTCTTATTTCTTAATCAACGAAGACGGTGGCGTTTGTAATTTAACTTTGCCTCGGTAACAAGAGAGTTAATGGAGAACTACAAAAATAATACAACTACTTAAGAAATATAACTATCGAAGTAACTTCGAATTTTCCTAAAGTTTTAGTGAAAATAACTTTAATACTTATTATTATTACAATGAAAATTCATTGTTTTTATACTGGTATTATCAAAATATATTCTTTAAATTTCAATTTGTAAAAACATCAATTACAATTAATAAATTTTTAAGCGTTTAAAGTAACAATTTTTACGCAATATCATTATTTTATTTCTGTGAAGATAAGATTATCAAAGGAAAAATCTTTAAAATATTCAAACAAAGCATTCAACAAGTTCCTGTTTTATGAGACGGAAAAAGAGGCGTCAAAAATCTCTAAAGACATTTTGAATATTTTCTGCTCACAATTATAAGGACCGCTAATTGTAATTGTTCCGGTTCGAAACATAAAAACAATGCTTGATGGATAAAACTGTTCATTGCTATTAACTTAAACTAAAGATGATAATGATTGCTGAATGTTATCGAATGCACCCGATCGCGGCGGTAAGTACTTGTAATTGCTTGTGCACTGTTTTTTATTAATTAGATAATCCGAATGCTCGCGATGCGCTCGGTGACACGTTATAGTGACGTCAATACCTATACCTACGGTGTTCGGTAAAGTGCAATGAACCGAACAGTCATCATTTTAATAAAAAAAACCCTTTTGAATCACTGTTATCTTTGAAGTAGGTGATAATTGTTAGTGGAAAGAAGCAGTCATAAGTTCCCTGTATATATAATAGAAATCACTAATTACAGCTTATAGACACAGAACGAACGATATATACATGTGGTGCGCATGTTCATATGGCGCAAGAATTGATTCGACAGTGTGCTGACGTTTGTTTGAAAATACCGGCACGCAAAGCAAAACAAGACCTTCACAGTATCGTCCCTGTAAGGACTGTACAACAAACTCATGTCCATGAAGTTTTGTCTTTGAAATACATAATCATCCAAATATAACTGTAAATTGATAATTTTAAAACAGGGAGCCAAAAAGACGTATACCGATTCTGTGAGTAAACTATAATGAAACTATATAACAATTTTATTATTTTCAATAATTGGCAATTAGCTTCCCTCTATCAGTTAATGTACTAAATTATAATGTTTTCACTGCATAATATCTAGATGGCGCTAGAAAGGGATGATTTTTATGGCACAAATGCTTTACATCAATTTGAAAAATAAATAATAGTTTAAAAAAACTAAAAAACACGCTTTTTATAGAATACTGAACTAAAAAAATAGAAAATAAGTTTCAATAAATTTAAATTAAGAATAGTGTTAAAAATTTCAACAAACATGAATTAATAATAGTGTAAATAAAGAAAATATTTTATTTAAAAAAAGCGTGGGGTGCTTTTTAAGATAATATCAAAATGACACCATGCACCCCACGCTTTTTTTTTCAGTCACGCAGTCAAACTGAATACGCAGTTACAGCTAGTTGCCCGTAAATATGGGTAGATGGCAGTAGCAAATGGATAGATGGCAGTAGTGTGAGAGTAAAAAAATTAAAATCTTATTTTGCATATTGAAAATTGGAATAATTTTATCAAAATAGTGTAATGTCATCGGAACTCGATAAATCTACAAAGTTTGAACGAAATCTGGCCATTTAAAGTGGCTCAAAATCGCGTCCAAAGAAGTCGGTTACAAACAAATATACAAACATACAAACATACAAGTGAAGCTAATATAAAGCGTGTAATAATATCATTATGGTAGTCTCTTTATGCGAAGGAGAGTTACATACAAACATACATACAAACATACAAACATACAGGTGAAGTTATAGGCTAGGGAAGGTGGAAATTAAAGAAGTTAGGAAAAACGCCTATTTTTAGGAAAATCCGCGATAGATTTGCGTGGAAAGGGTCTAGAAAATTAGGGATCAACTGTTTATAGGTGCGTTATGAATTTGAAGCAAAACGTCTGAGGGGCACGGAAGATATTAACAGAAATGTAGGTTTAAAATGAACGAATTTAGTATAAATCAAGGAAAAACAGTTGTAACTCGGAAAATTCGCGATGGATTTTCGTGGAAAAGGTATAGGAAGTTAGGGATCAGTTAGCTTTAAGTTAGTTATGAGTTTGAAGCACAACGGTTGAGGGGCACGGAAGATATTAAAGGAAGTATAGGTATAAAATTAAGAAAAAAATGAGGAAAAACAGCTATTTCTCGGAAAATTGTGGTCGGATTTTCGTGAAAATGGTATAGAAAGTTAGGGAATAATTAGTTGCAGATGCTATATAAGTTTGAAGCAAGAAGACCTTTGGGCACCGGAGATATTAAAGAAAATGGAGTAAAGTTACATACAAACATACATACAGGTGAAGTTAATAAAAGCGTGTTAAAAAGAGCTGGTTTTCTTCAAACTGCTGGACCGATTTCCACCAAACATAGCTAAGAACCACCGCAAGGAAACTGGGTTTCGAATGAAAAAAACCGCATTAAAGTCAATCAATACATTTGAGAGCTATGGAGCCACGAAACAGACACACATTAAGACAGGTCCAACTGGGTTATTCTCAGAGTACTCCGTTCTTTAGACACAACACCCCTCTTTTTGCGTCGGGTGTTAAATATAACGTTTCATTATAACAAATTCTTTCATATCAATTTAAAATCTAGATAACAGTGTAATGTGTCTCCATCGGTTGATCATTACTTTTAAGTTCAATCAGTTAGTGAAAATCATCAGTTTTGACCCTTCAATCTATGTTTGTATGTTTTTGCACGCTAATCTCAGATAGGGCTGAACGGATTTATATGGGACTTTCACTGGGAGATAGAAGGGGCTGTGGAGCAAGATATAGGCTTCTTTTATCCCGGAGTTCCCGCAGGATCGGGAATTTCTATACACGAACGAAGCACCAGGTAGTACCGTCTATGTTTGTCATGCCCTCAACCTTGGGCTATAAGAGACGATTTCACAAGCTTAGGTTATAACGAAACGCACAGAAAAAACGCTTTACATTTATTAAATTTAACCCAATCTGTTGCTTACATCTCGGCAAAATATGAAAATGTTTCGTAAGAGGTAAAGAAGCAATATATTGGAAAAGTTTAAGGAGGATTCTTATAACTAATTTTGTGCGCGTATGTCGTCAAAAATAAATATACAACAATACAAAGATTGCAGTCTATTTTATGGCGACGATAAATAATTGAAAAATATAATAAATTAAATAAACTAGAGAGTCCAGGATCAACTATTTACTACGAGGGTAAACCAGGCAATCGTGCCCCACTATTCGAAGAATTCAAATAACAAACGGTACAATTAAAAACATCTTTATTAAAGTAATTACTCTTGACCTCTGACTCAATTTACATTATAAAAAGTAAAAAAAAAAACTTCTTAAGTGCAATTAAAACACCAGTGATAAACAATTATTTAAAGTCTATGGTGGGGCACATTACACTGATACGTCAGTCATATGTGCCCCACTAAATAATCTCTTTCTTATTTACTTTTCCTTTCTCTTTATTTTTGCCATTGCACTTGTTGCATTTCTCCGAAAAGCTTAAGCAGTCTTCTTGGAATCAGCCAGAACTGAGTTTTCTTCTTCATATTATGTTAGCACACACGTCCGGCTAGCCGTATTCACTCCCATTTTCTTGCTTATAACATCTTTAAAGCTTTTATCATATTTTGTTTCGTCCATTTATTGATACTGCAGCCTTTCCTTTCCCGTGTCCTTAAATGTGACATTTAATCAGTAATACTTAAAAATCATTTTATTAAATGATTACACAAATGGGGCACATTACCCGAAATAAATCAGGGCACATTAGCCAAATTTTTGGGGTGGGCGCCCCAATTTACATCTACGATTTTTTATGTCTAAAACTTAGAATGAAACTTTAAAAACAGAAAATTATATGAAAAAAAATACTTCGACTTATTGTTTTAAAAGATACAAAAGAAATTAAGACTATCATACTTACTTTTTATTTAATTTTCTCACTTAAAACGAATGACGATTCAGCATTGTGTTGTTTAAATCGCCGCAATACTTATGACACTCACCTTAACTCACCTAACATTAACCTTAGTGCCGAATTTAAAATGCATCTGTGAGTTTTGCAAGTGGGGCACGTTACCGACTGGGGCACATATGGCTGGTTTACCCTATTAGTACTTGGCTACTAACCCCTCCACCAATCCGCACTGGAGCAGCGTGGTGGGTTATGCTGTAGACCTCCTCAGGAATGAGGAGACCTCGCTCAGTTTTGAGCCATATTGCTTTTTTTGGTCTCGTTAGAGACCTTAAAATCTTCGACATCGTCACAATATGGGTCTGCTGTTACTATGTGAGGTGGACATGCCATAATAAATGCTGTCTTTACTATGTGGCCATACCATAGTATACCACACTATGAATGCCAGACATTATGTGGATTGCCGGATTTTTCACATCTTTGAGAACATTATGGAAAACTCTCGGGCGAGCAAGTTTCCTCAATGTTTTCTTTCATCGAAGCAAGTGGTAATTAAATTCTAATATGCACATTTTATTACATACCGGGCAGATTCGAACCCGGGTCCACCAGGTCGGTGAGACCGAAGTCCAAAACACTAGGCTACCATTCGATGATCTAGATTTCTAGATCTTAAAATATTTGATTAATTTCAAGTTATATTAGCACAAAACCAATTATTCAAGTTTCGTAGACAGTATTCTTAGAAACAATTGAATACCTACAAACAATAAGAAACTCGGACTTTGAAATATGGCCTACTCTAAAACTATCCTCGCTTCTCTTCGAAAATCATTTACTTAGTAACTCACACTCGAAAATGTATTTAAAAATACTGGAGTCTTAGGAATTGATAAGTCTTCGCTCAGCGCGAGATCGACCTATCAATAACTAAATCTAAGGCAGGAATCTTAAAATTTAAATATCTGTAATTTTAATTGGTTATAAATCCGTAGGTTACGATTACCTATAATAAACTTTTATAGAGATATATCAAAATGACTGAGATATTACGGAATGGCGTACATCAACAATGGCGACAAAAAAATCCGAGATGGCATTATTATGCTGTTTTTCTTACGATCCTGTAAAATATGAGGGTTCCTCTCGATTTCTTTGGGATTCCATCATCAGATCCTCCTAATTTGGTTACAATGGGATAATCACGGAAGTACGCTTTTTCAGTTAAAAAAAAATTTGAATCGATTTATAAATGACGGAGAACTACTTGGAAATACATAAAAAATAGGCGTAAATATAGAACTTCCTCATTATTTTGAAATTGGTTAAAAATAACGAACAACTCTTTACTACCACGAGTACTAGTACTCGTAGTAGAATAGGCTATATGTATTGCCTGCATTAAGGTAGATAAAGGCGTAGATAATAGGTGTTATTACATTAAATTCCTCTCGGAGGAGGATGAGGAAAATAATTGAAATTCCTGAGCAGGATGGCAAGACGTTTTAACGGAGTTCAGTTATATGCGATTAAGGGATAAATTGATGTAATATGTCGCTTTCACTTACGTCAAAAGTAGTCTTAAGTCAGGGTAGGCAAACCTTTATGAATTAACGTGTCATTTTGTCTAGAATGAAATATTTTTTTTTTTACTTTGTGGTTATTTGAAAAAATTCTTTTCAGGTTTACGTAGGATACCAAGAATATAATATGATTACCTACTTCACATTTTTCTAAGTGTCAAATCCATTATATTTTGTGATCGATGAGGTGTCCCAATAGTAGATTGTATAATAAGGGAGCAAAATAATATTTTTACGGCGAGGGCGCTTTTTTGAATCCAGAGCGAAGTGAGGGATTCTAGGGTAGAATAGTATAGTAGTATTCTTTAGTAAAATCCTGAACGTAGCGAGGGATCCAAAGTACGTCGCCCGAGATAAAAATATATTACTTTTCATCCCCCACTATAAGAAAATAAAAGGCGCCTCATGTACAGGAATTAATTCTATATTTCTCTGTCACTTGAGGAACTCATTTTCAAAAACAAAATAATTTTCTAACAATCCACGAAAATAGTGATCCGGCGGCGCGACTATGGGCCCCACACTAAAATGTTCCAAATTCAAAAAATGCACGGCAAAAATTGCGGCGCACCTATTTAATTAAAGAGGATTAAAAACTCATTAAGTACTGCCCGCTAAAAGTTTCTCAAATAAAACACCACCTTTGGGTGCACTTAATGGCGAACCAAGTCGGTCTTTTCGAATAGAGGGGATGAAAAATGTTTTGTCGCCATCACACCTTTAGGTATTCTGTAGGAAGTCGATAATATACACGGGTAAAATGTGTTTTTGTGATATGATATGTGATTTGATTGTTGCGGATGTGCATGGGTTCTTACAATATAAATAAGTACCTATTGTCAGCCGTGACCACCATTCATGTGGCTGAGTCGAAATACAAACGTATTGGCGTGCAAAATACGTACTTTGAGTACCTGTATTATAGTCTCTATAGCCAGTTTTCAGCAGATAAACTATTAAATTACAGGTTTGTTAAAGCCCCACAAAATAAATCATTAGGAATAATTACAGTTGTAATAAAGTTTATAGTTTCTAACCGTTATTTCGCGTGTTTTAATTAGAAAATGATATTCTTACCTTTAATTTGAACTTCGTAATGATACTGTAGTGTTTCATTACTCTATTCTAGCTCTACATAATTGTGCAAATGTTTACTTGATACTTCTGGGATAGATTCATACACCGCACCTTATTCCAAGAAATTTGTTTTAGATAGATACTACATAACTTTTTCCTGCGTGTGTGGATTTTGATGTAGGTACCTACCTATGTAACAATATTAATTAAACATAACTCCACATTTGTTTTTTATAGTCTAGGTAGGTATGTCTCTGTATCTCTATGGTTTTACACTTTTATTGCTCTACTGTGTCTGTTTTTGCTCTACTGTCTTTGTTGTCTCTCACTTGTAGGTACTTATACTTTTCCACTGTTCAAAATATAACGTTTTTAAGTTTAAATTACTATCGTTGCTATCAATACTACATTCAAAAGCTGGTGCTTTGTGCGAAATCTGAGGAGTAGTTTTTGAGTTATCACTATTAATGCCTTTTAAATTGATTACGTTCGTGGTGTTCTCATTTTATTACTCGTCGTAATCGGTATTATTTACGAAAAACGTCCAATAGCATACAAATAGACTAATTCCCTTTCCGAACCCTTAACGAACTTTATTTACCATGAGTGAGGTAATGGAGCAATTCCTTAACAGCTGTGGGAACCCATGTCAATGGGATTTCGCCCGTCATGTTATCATATCGCTTTCTATGAGATCTATACTCCGTTTGATTCCGAACTGGAATTCATTATAATTGCATGGCACACAAATGCCAGCATTTCGCCTATGCGATTAAGGTACATTTAAGAGTGACGGCGGGTCTCCGTCAGAATGGCGGGTCACTCCAAATTTATTAACTCATTTAACGTTGATGTAGATTTAGACAATTGCTACCTATTTGCTACCATTTGCTACCTAACATTAAATATTTGCTACCTCCGTATTTTTCAAAATAAATCACTTTTAAAGGTGACCCGCCATTCTGACGTCAGCTTGGCGGGTCACTCATCCCGTATGTACAAACTTTTGAGAATTATCGAAATGTTTTTTCACTATTGATTGCTACCTAATTGCTACCTAAAAACCTAGAAGTCTGGATTCCGTAGCTTTTAAGGATAAATAGTTATTAACAAAAATAGTTTACGAAACCTTGAACGCCTGCTAAATCAAAATTGCAAATGTTGCGTTGGAAAAGTTATATCTGTAGAAACCTGCTAGTGAATGAGTAGTTAAATAATGGTAATATTAGGATAGGATAAAAATAAAGTTTATATTCAGTAATTAATTAATTACTCAAGTATATATTATATTGATGCCATTACAAGTAGAATGACAACATTTCATAATTTCATCAATAAGTATCATTGAACATTATGAATATGAATATTATGTACCTACTTGCTACCTTTGGAAACGGCGGTAGACTCAAAAAATGACATTGATAAGTGTATTGAAAAATACCCACATAAATAAAATTATTTGACTTTGACTGTAATAACACTGATATTGTATTTTTAGTATTTAATTATTAAAGTGATTTTAATTGTATATTAAAGTTCACGATAATAATGAAAAAGGGAAGAAAATTTGTTGTACCTTTGGACGAACAAAAAAGAGTGTGTGAGAGCCAGCTGATCAGGTCAATGTGTGAAAAAAACTCTAATGAGGTTTATAAACTTAGGTCAATACTAGCGCAAACGTATTATAAAACGATCCAAAAACAAAATACTATTGAAATTGACTGTCAATGTAATGTTTTAAATATTTTTGATCGGATTTTAGTTGATTGTTTGCTTTACAGTGCAGATGAAAAATCATGCTGTACCAATTCAGATTGTCCTATAAATAACATAAATAGGAAAGTTTCTGTTTTACGAATACATGACAAACATTTATCTGATTTACAAGAAGCTGCAAGTTCAATGATAAATAATGATGAAAATATGAAATGTCGTCGTTCTACTTGTAATGGCATCAAGTCATTTAAATTAACTTTACGTGATATCATTGGCTTTGAAACGTCAGATGAATGTGTTTCAATAGACGATGTGCCTACAAATTTGATATTAAAGGAAAATAAATATGAATTAGTATCAATTGTAGAATTTGTTTCGCCTGTAGTTGGTGAAATGGGCCACTACAAGGCACACTGCAAACGCTGGAACGTCTGGCAGTGCTATGATGACATGTTTGCAAAAATTAAAAAAAGTAACAAGAAAGTGATACCACATTGTGTCATTTATATTAAGAACATTTCTTTGTAAGTAAATAAACTTTGTAAGTAGATAAACTTTATTTTTATCCTATCCTAATATTACCATTATTTAACTACTGTCATTCACTAGCAGGTTTCTACAGATATAACTTTTCCAACGCAACATTTGCAATTTTGATTTAGCAGGCGTTCAAGGTTTCGTAAACTATTTTTGTTAATAACTATTTATCCTTAAAAGCTACGGAATCCAGACTTCTAGGTTTTTAGGTAGCAATTAGGTAGCAATCAATAGTGAAAAAACATTTCGATAATTCTCAAAAGTTTGTACATACGGGATGAGTGACCCGCCAAGCTGACGTCAGAATGGCGGGTCACCTTTAAAAGTGATTTATTTTGAAAAATACGGAGGTAGCAAATATTTAATGTTAGGTAGCAAATGGTAGCAAATAGGTAGCAATTGTCTAAATCTACATCAACGTTAAATGAGTTAATAAATTTGGAGTGACCCGCCATTCTGACGGAGACGACGGCGGGATCAAAAAATACCCTTAGGAAATTTTTCTGACAAGCTAAATTGAACTGTGTGCACAGGTAATAAGCATGGTTTTGGCGGAGAGCGGCAATTCCATACCTATGCTCGGCGACTCAACTATAGTTCTGTTCCGATCGCCATCGTTCAACTGACTGTGGATGAATAAGTACGGTTTTCCTCTCATTTCCAGTGTGGTATTGTGCTATCTTAATATTAATAACTGTAAATTAAAAATTTCAAAAACCCCCGACTAAGAATATCTTCTAATGAGGTGATGATCATGAAACGCGAGAACAGATTTTCATAATAAGTATACCTATATGGCTAATAATTAAATTTGACGCCAATAATTCAATTTTACGCCAAATTTCTTAAATCAATTTGGAAAGCTGTTGCTCTTTAAACTGCTTGTCCAATTTCTACCAAACAATGTTAAATTAAAAATTAATTAAATTGATGCTTAAAACTAAACTACATCTGTTAAGGCTTAAATGTTTTTAAGCTGACCAAAATATTCTCATAACCATAAAGCTAAAGCCACTAAAGCTAAGCTAAAGCATCTTCTGAACTAAAGCTCGTAACGCTAAACTAGAGCCGCTATGGCTCCAAAATTAATCTTCACATTTTCCGCTAGTGTTGGTAATTGCGGTTTCCTGGACGCGGAAATATTATATCAAGGATAGTTTAGCTTATCAAGTGCTTTGAGATAAGATTACATCCCGATTCCCAGTAGGACCTTTAATACCAAAATTTAAAAATACAATATGAAACGTCAAGATAGTGATAATTGTAAATTTCAAATTGAATAACTAACTTTTTACAAAAGCATAATTGAGATGACTCAAAAACTACCCGCCTGATGTCGCTAAAATTTATAAGGGACTGAAATAACTGGACTGGAAGAAAATCCAATACTGAGCTTATGATCATCAAAGGCGCGAACGGATCTTCATAATAATATAGCTAATAATTCTGCAAGTCAATGGGAATTGACAATGAGCTTAGATAATACATAATTATACACTCCTGGTACAAATGAAGAACTGTTTCATAATTGTATGATACTAATTCTACGGGCTCCATCTGTGTATGCGTTCATGTTAGTGTTAATGTCGAACTACGCGTAGCGCAACTTGGCTACATCTGCGTTCCATTTTCAAACGCGCTGTCCCGTTCCCACCTAAGGAATAGTAGGCGTACAGCCTTGTTCTACCATATCGTGTCGTCTCGCTCTATCTTTAGTGCACTAAATTCGGCGCTAAAAACTCTTTGATGTGACGAAAAAACCGACACCTGATTTAGAGCTTAACATATTTAATGGCATTAGTAATGCCGCATACAATTAGCGCGCTAACCCTATAGCTACATAATATGCTTAATATCAAATTTAGTGCACTAATTAACGCTTTAAGGCGCAGGTGGAGCCGAAGAGTAAGAAGAACCCCAGATAACGCTGACCGCAGTCAAATATGTAGTTCATGTTATCCGTATCTTCTATCGATCAGTCGCATGCTATTCTCAGAAACGGCTGAACGGATTTTATGAGACTTTCACTGGGAGATAGAGGAGGCTGTGGCAACATATAGGCTACTTTTTATCCCGGAATTCTCCCGGGAACGGGATTCACGCGGGAAAAACTCCTTTGGGTGGACGTAGTCGCAGGCAACAGCTAGTATTAACTAATATGTACCCGACGCTATACGTATAGAAAAAAAAACATTCGATTGCGAACTAATTGAAATCTCTCAGAATTCAACGTATTGAAGACGCGTTCAAAGAACTCAGCTATTCAATTCTTTACAGAAAGCAAGCTCTTAGCTCATTTCTTTAAAAGTAATTAGAATATGATATCAGACGGAGTCTCATTATAGAGCTTTTCATTTAGTACAGATACCCCAAATAATGCTTTGTCCAAATAAGCAAAATACTGAATGCTGGCGGAAAATCCTTGGAATTTTCCCTGTAATATTATAACTCGTCTGGAAATGCTCAAAGTTTGGTTAAGTGAAGCAAATATTATATCTGTCATATTTAACATAAAGCGCAAGAATCATGGATTTAAATTAATCACAAAGTAATACAAAGCAAATTAAAATTTCATGTCGACCAGTTGTATTTTATTTTTGGATACACACGGGGCCATGTTGTGTTTTTCAACGTCTTGCTATAATAGGAAAATAATATTTTATACATAACAAACTTTTCTTCAACTGACTTCAACATCGACAAGTAGAGATAACTCAAAAACTACTTGCCAAATGTCACTCAAATTAATGCTGGACCCTACGATTAGTCGTCAGATGTAGCTCAAAACAATCATGGGACAAGTAATGGGGAGAAGTAATAAGGTAACACATATAAAAAAAAATTGCGCGGAGAACCTGCTTCTTTTGAAGTCGCTTAAATATAGAATTTGATATAGAGAAACAGAAAAAATAGAACGAGTATGTAGAAAGAGACATCAGATTGGTTTTCGAGTGATGCTCGAGACGACACATAGAGAGACAAATGATATTTCTAAGAAACATCCCCCAGTAGGTATACCTACGTCCGGCTCTTTCTTTAATATTCATAACAAGTAAATGATAACATTGTTGTAATTTAAAATAGAAATGTAACACACTTTTCAAGAAAGCACTAAGTAAACAAAATAATATTTAGATGTGTGTCTAATAATTACTAGCAAATAAAATATAAGATATATGGTTTAGCCGTATCCACTGAATAACAACAACGGTTTTCGGTGCGAATTTAAACTCTGCACCGTAAGCGTTAAAGAACAAATTTGAAGCAAAACATAGGTCCCTACTGTAAACGGTTCAAAAAACAAGGGAATTCACTCTGATAGTAAACTTTTTAAAGTAAAATGTAATTTTGTATATTTTCACATACAACCTAAAAAGCTTTATTACTGTGAAACGTTCCACGCATATGAATTATGGCGACTGTATCAAGCACGGTAAGCCACTCTGCTTTTGTACTATAAAACAAATCTGCGTTACTCAAAATATACTCTAAGCCCTTGTTATAAGCCTTAAAATTGAACAAAAATATTTTGCTATTCAAAACGCATGTTAAGTGATTTCCTTGATGTTCTAAATTATTTTCTTTATGCAAGCTGTTGCAAATACGATATTTTTATTATTAAGATAATTATTTGTTCGTTGTTTGAACGTATTGTTGATTAAAATGTCTACATTTTATTAGAGCGTCACACTTTGGCTATTATAAATAAAACTTACGTTACCTTAAATTTTGAGTTACAGTTTAGAGTTCGAGTCGATAACATATATGGTGTTACATCATTAGTTAGTTATTAGCTATGAGGACTGGGCCAAGTTGGTTATTTTGTTTGTAAAAAGTTAGTATTTATTGTTATAAAAATTTTAATATGCAGGCACATTATTTTTTAAAAATTGAGATGCGTGCAGAATTCAAATCTAAGCTCCCAATACTCGGCAATCATTGCCTTACTTCTTTGTTTTCACAAAAACATACATTTTCATATAAAAATTAGGTACAAAGAGCCAAAATTTATCATTTAATTTGTTGCGAGTTGTTTTATTGTTTTTCGCAAACCAAAATAATAATGTACAAAATATTACGTATGAAATATTCTTTATTTCTCAGATAAAGCCACTGAGGAAAGGCTTTGAATAATTGATGTAGCTACCTTACAACATTGTTGAGGGTAATATGCGGGAAATGTGAAACGTGATAAAATTATGGTATGAAATAGGGTAAAAATCATTAAAAATCTTTTTCTATATCTCCCTATTTCAACTGTCTTCATGTTAGTGTAAAATACCAAAAAGTACCAAGTTTATAGATTCAGAGACTTAGGTCATAAAAAGGAACGTAAGGTAAAGGGCGTTTTGCGAATGGGTCCAAATACGACTAAGCCGGCTAAGCCCTATAATATAATAGTTATATAATGTAATTTGGGATAGACTTTTGTTATTATAAGTGATTTAATATTTGTAATAGTTCTTTATAGTTTTAAATAAAGTTACAGTTTCTACTTTATAAACAATCAAGTTAATGTATTTTATGTAATACTAGAGAACCGCCCGCGCTTCGCTTCGGGACCCGTAGGTAACAGCCGCGTAGGTCCCGCTCCCGTAGGAATTTAGGCTAAAAAGTAGCCTACTACTCGCTCTCTTCACTCCACCCTGTCTGAGGTGTGTGGAGCCCTCGGGACAGTTAGTTCCCCTTTGGGGGTGTCTCTCGCGGCCCGTTAAAACGGGCTGGTTCTTGGGCTGGGCCCTAAGGCCCTTGGTTGTCCATCTGTGGTTAACCAATAGGTCAAGTCCGTTGAGTGGTGGCCTTTTTACATGCCACAGAGTCTTAAACGGGATGGGGTTCATCTTCGCGCCGCCCAGGCGACCGAGGCCCTACCGGGTGAATCCCGCTGGTGGGAAGCCCAGCAGGAGCTGATCAGCGCCGGGCGACGACTTACGAAGCCCCAATATCAGTCAGTGCTAGGCCCGTCCCGCGCAGCCAGGTCCTGCAGATGCGGGAACCGCGACGCGTCGACACGCCCGAACATGTTGCGTGCCAATCTCTCGATGAAGTCGTTCAGGCTCTCGACTCCAAGGTCCCTCTGGTCCGCTGGCACTATCCTGTTGGCTGAGCAACTTGCGGACATCAGTCAACAGGATAGTGCCAGCGGGCGGGCGGTACACTGAATACAGCCGGAGCGGGGAGTAGCCTATTACATTTGCCTATGACTTAAGTAAATTACATGTAGTATTTGACAGCGTAACTCAGAACTTGCAAATGAATTTTATTACCGCCATCTATTAACAACTCCGAAAATGAATATCTAGCAACTAACAAAACATCGAACTTCCCATGGGAATGGGATGTTTTTCCGCGGTAAAAAGTAGCCTACGTCACTCTCCACCCTCCTAACTATCCCCACACACATAAACCTTACCATATAATAGCTTTGTTGCGACGTGAAAGCGTCACAAACAAACAAACAAACAAACAAACAAACACACTTTCACATTTATAATATTAGTAAGGATTTGACAGCGTAATTCAGAACTTGCAAATGAATTTTATTACCGCCATCTATTAACAACTCCGAAAATGAATATCTAGCAACTAACAAAACATCGAACTTCCCATGGGAATGGGATGTTTTTTCGCGGTAAAAAGTAGCCTACGTCACTCTCCACCCTCCTAACTATCCCCACACACATAAACCTTACCATATAATAGCTTTGTTGCGACGTGAAAGCGTCACAAACAAACAAACAAACAAACAAACACACTTTCACATTTATAATATTAGTAAGGATTAGTAAGGATTGTGCTTTGGGTAGATAGTTCCCTAATAGATTCCTTCCTAAGCACATTTACAAAGATTCAATCCAAAAGTAAAATTACTCCTTTGTCTGTAACCTCCAAAAGGAGGATCTTCAGGAGTAATGAAGATGAATACAAACCGGAAATTACGCAAAACATTCGTTAAGTTTTCGTGACTTTTTGTTTCTTTTAAAAAACTTCATGAATAATAATGCCGTTTCATTACATTTTTTGCTTCGCTTTTGTAATGGTTTTTTGAAATTGTTTGTTAGGCTTTTAGTTAGTTAAATGTCAATAAATGTTTAAAAATAGATAACAATTATTTGCTAATAATAATTTAATATTAATGCTTGTTATGCTTGTATTTATAGCGTCGCGGTATCTTCGATTTCAGCTAGTCAGTTCTTGTTACTGAAGTTCGCCAATAAGTTGTTTAACCACGGTCTTATTACAGGCAACTATTTTAACAAAATACATAGCACTTAGATACGAATATTGTTTCTAACATAAAACTAAAACATTTTCCGGCGGACACTACAACGCTCTTGTTTACTACCCGTGCCGTGAAGGTTCGACGCGACCTCATTTCTCACTCGGCTAGGAAATTGATTGAGAAGCGGTAATACTACACATCGACAGTAGGTAAGTATATGCGACGGCTGAGTAGCGCAGATTAAAGGTTCAACGCTTAGAACTAATTGTATTTATTGTTACCGAAAGGGAGGGTAAGAAGTGTCATGTCACTGAAAAATAAGGTAAGAAGTGTCATGTTACCTACAAACCTACAGAAACGGAGGGTAAGTAAGCAGTGTAGTGTTACCAGTTCATATGTGTGGATGTTTGTTTGATGAATTTCCTTCCTCCTTGGAATTTAATTAAGTCTAATGATAAATATTAAAAAAATCCCTACAAGTTAAAGTAATGAAATTCTTTATGTATATACAATATATACATTGAAGTTTCTTAATTATAATTTACTAGTCGTTATCTCTATGTAGGTAAGATGCTTATACCTACATTTGGACTTTGAGATAACACTGATATTTATAATAGGGCATAAATTATAATAAATATTATTTAATTAAATACGTCAGTAACCATATCCATTAACGAAACCGCGATTCGGATGTAGACGCGACTGTAAGGGCATCCGATGGCATCATAGGGAATTGCCCCTCCCCGCTAAAACCAAACGAATTACTTGCGCTTACAGTTCAATTCAGGTTGTAAGCAAAATTTATGCGAACAGAGTTGAGTAGCCGCGTGCGACCTAAGTTCCCCCACAGACTGACTTATATCTGCGTAAAAGGAAGGTAAAGAAATGCGAATTATGGCCAAATATGACGAAACCACAATCCTAGGAAACCAATGCTTTATAGTTGCTGTAAAATAAAGCTAAAATTCGAACAGCTGTCAGCGATTAACCGCGTAGTGGGAAAATTGCCTTAAATTAGTATTAGTTTGAAAGCCAATCTTATATTACTAAATTAAAATTTAATTGTAACAAATTAATTGTAGTTCAGAAATATGAAATTGCTTCCTAAGTTTGTTAGGCTCACAATTGAAATATCAAAAAGTTGGATACCGAATATTGTCCGCGCCCCTGTGAATTTTACAAAAAAAGTATGAAAACAATCTTATATTAAAATATAATTTCGTATAAATAGTATATTTCTGTAGGTAACTCAAGACCATTCACATAACTTTGTGACACAGGTTACTAAACTTGAATAACTTACGTGAAGTGGTAATAATACCTACGTACAGTTTACCATATTATCCATTAATTACACCACACCCTGTATTTATTATATGTACCTATAGATTACGTTACTTTAACGTTTTTTTAAGTGAGTCTGTGAAGATGTAAGTAGGTACGAGAAAATGTATTTTCTGTTTAAATACAAACAAATTATACCTTTCCAGAACTCACTTACATCTCTAAATTGTTTTCCAAGTCTCAAGAGTTTTATTTCTTTTGTATCTTTTAATTAATTCTTTTTTATTTGAACGAATTCTCTGGAGAAGAGTGTCCGTATACGATGGTGTTTTATTACAAAGATGAGCTGTGTCCGGGACTTGGTTCGTACGAGAAAGTTTTTCCCGCGTAAATCCCGATCTCGCTTGAATTTCGGGATTACAAGTAGCCTATACATCGCTCCATAGCCACAAGAGGTTATCTTCCAATGAAAGTCCCATAAAAATCAATTCAGCTGTCCCGGAGATTTGCTTGGACAAAACAGCCTGGGTAGGTATAACATGGGAGTTTTTAAGAGGAGAGTGAATACCTTTCAAAGTTCGTAGGTTTAACAAGGTCTCTTTAATTTATCGCCACCTAAAGATACGTAAATATAGGCAATGACTATATGTAGCTATATGTATCTATGATATAAATGTTCATAGTTAAATTCAATGATCTGGATGAGGCTTTGGGCAAAACGGACCACTCGGAAAACGGACCCCGGTCCGTTTTTGTCAGTTGATCTAATTTAATATAATAGTTAAATGCTTAAATTCCTCATATTCGTTATTTCCCAGCCGCTCTCCAAAAACCACAATCGGCCACAAAAAGTCAAAAACAAACAGTCCCCTGATATATTATTTTCTAAACAAATACCGTGGAAATAAAATGACCAGTCATTTCGCAGGACAATCATTAATTACGTAAATCCCAAGAGTATTTGATCGCAGAAACGTTCGGGGTTTTATTTGATTTATAAATCTGTAAATTGTGGTAGCAAAGGTAAATTGGTTGTTTACTTAACACGTTTATTTGTGAGGCGAGTGTTGCGTAAGGGTAGGCCCGATTTTTGTAATACGGGTAATGGGTGCTTTACACTTATCAGTTCAGTTTGTAAAGGTTCGGAATATAGAGATGGTTGAAACGGAGTTATAAATGGTACCAATTATACTCCGTTTCTGTTCGATCTGGAATTCGTTTTAACCGCAACCCACACAAATGCCACCTTTTCGAACCTGTGATTAAGGTTCATTGTAGATTGACAGCGAGAGTTTAAAATGTCTTAAGTTAATTTTGCTAACAAGCCAAATTGAAATGTGGGCACAGGCAATAAATTGTTGTAGCTGGGAGTTGCAATTCCATATACTCGGTGACTCAAGTATAATATAGCAGTGTAATCTACTTGACTACTTTGCCGTTAACATCAGGTGGGATCGTAGTCAAGGGCTAACTTATACCTACAAGATAAAAAATCCACCACTTCGTTTGTCAAAACCAGGGACATATAAAAATGCATTAAAAATATTACAATACAAAATAGTGTAATACTAACTCGTAATATAGGTACATAAATTGCGGTCACTATGCACGTTCAGCACTAGCTTAAAGTTTTTTTTAAATTAAGTAATAAATTGAGCTAAGACGCGACATACATGTTTATTGTAATGCAATTGTCTTAATTTATGTATGTGGTTTTATTTCCTTGTTTTTTTACTCCCCGTTTACCTGAAGGTTCTTAATCCAAAACGGCCAGAAAACGTAAATTCTACAAAACCCTTATGGAATCGAAGAAATTCCTGACCGATATAAACTCAAAGCCCAACCCGTTGGATAAATGTGAAGCCTCCCCAACAGATGTTATCTCGTGGCGGTTGAAATGGATTTTCCATATCTCCACTTTCCATCCAATTGACGTTTTAGCTTTACAGTATTGTAGTTAATGAATGTCGAAGCTATATGTTGACATAACAATAGGTTGTCGGTTGGATATTTACTTTTAATAAGTTTTGCGATTTATGTATTACTTACTTTTTTTATGGAATTAAGATAGCAAACGAGCATGCAGCACCACCTTCCGCTGCCGCCCATGACAACTGTGACCGACTCAGAACTAGATTCAATGAGTCTCGTTCTAATTCGGTCACAGATGCGTTGCTACCCCTGAGGACTGAGATGGTCACCTCTAAAAAAGTGTAACCGGCTTCACACCTTCCTATCCGGAACACAATTGTTCTTAAAACAATTATTACACTGTAGGAATGGTACTAAGTACCGTGGCGGGCGGTGGTACTTCCCCGGGTGAGCTCTAGGCCCTACCACCTAAAAATTACTTTCATAGCCCGGCTTGCATCGAGTTTAGGCGAGTTAAATTACAATGGATGAGGTCGATAGTTGGATGGATGGATTGGCCATTAACTCTTCCACCAATCTGCAGTGGAGCAGCGTGAAAAAATAAACTCTAGGCCTCCTCAGCTATGATGAAGAGATAGCCCAACCCAAGTGTAATGATTTTAAATCTCTTGAGTGAGTTTGATAATTTCTTATAAGGTATCTATTTAGTTACATTACCTACATACCTACCTGTGTTTTAGGACTGACAATGATGGTAAAAAATCTATTTTCCCTTAATAGAAGATATCTAAACATCGCATCAAAAATACTTAAGCCCACAAAGGCAGCAACGGCATGAATTATACGACCAGTATTGTAAGAACCCTGTCAACAATAAAAATATGTGTCAGAGTAAAACAAGCAGAGCTCAGTAAAATCAAAATTGACGTTTGCGAAATTCAGTGAACATTCAGTTGTCAATTCGATAACTGGATTTATACTGTAACAAATCATTCAATACTTGTTATTGCAGCGAGAAAAATACTTTTTCATTAAAAAATATTTTTGCTGTTTTTTTATGGAAAGATAGCAAACGAGCATGCAGCACCACCCTTCCGCTGCCGCCCATGACAGCTGTGACCCACCTACAACAAGACTCAATTTAGGGACTGGGATGGTTAATCCAGTTAGCAGATGGAGTTAGAATATTAGTTGATTAGTTTCTTAATAAGCGTGTGGATTATTCCATGGGGTAGTTTGACCTTCGTGTCCTTTTGATCGTTTAATGATTGGGGGTTAGTGAGGGCTGTGATATTTCCAGCATCTTATTAATATTCGACTAAAACCGACCTATTGAGAAGGGTTACGGCGTATTCGATAGCGTTAAATTGTCAGTAGCAGATATCAGATATCTTGAAATGTCGGAGAGAAATGGTCGTTGCTATTACGTTTGTTTAATATTTTCTTTAAAGATACGACATCGTTACGGGTTTATAGTGTACTTTATTTTGCCACGTAAATGAGGGTAAGAAAGATAAATTAGAATAGAAATTTCACTTTTTCGTCAATATTAAGAAAACATTATTTTATTTTGTTAATTAATAGGACGTCGCTATATTTTTATGGTCAGTGTAGGATCATTTTGTCTCGCAAAGGAGTTCCAGACTTTTAAGAGTATGTCAATAAAAAACATTTTTTTAATATTTTTTAACGAATACGACTATAAGAGTTACAACAGTTTTATAGTCAATGTTGGATCTTTACGCCATGCAAAAAATGCAATAAACGAAACCTTTACGTTTTTTACCAGTGGAGGGGTTATAACGATAAAAAACTCTTTGTAAAATATTTTATTAACAGACACCAGTTACCTTACAGGTTTATAGTCAATGTTGGATAATTTACTACGCAACCCTCTTTAAGAAACGTTGTAAACAAAATTATTCTCTCTAAATAGGTGCGGTGCCTTGACTATCTATGTACATAGTGAAGCACAGCTTGCTACACTAATTAAATATTAATCATTTCTGGCCAACGTTCTGAACTTCGCCCGTATGCGGTTCGTTTGCAGGAACAATGTGTTTCTACTCTTGGCTTGAGATACCTACACTTAGGCTCAGACCAATAAACTATAGATGGAGCGCCGTGAACAAAAGCGTGAAGCCGGCAAAAGTCAGCCGAAAGCACACATCGAAACGAATATAATGCCCTATGTTGACAGTTTGAACTAGAACCAATTTAAATTTTATTTTTTGGAACACAAAGCTTCATTCATTTTTTATTATTTAGAACACAAAAGTCGTTTTGGTGTGAGTGCCGCCGTGTGTAGGTATTACAAGGCTAGGCTGACTTTTTGCTGGCTTCACTCTTTTGTTCTCAGCGTTCCGTCTATAGTTTATTGGTCTGAGCACTTAGGTATATTTTATAGATGTTTAGGTTTAGGTTAGACTATGTGCTGAGTCCCTAAGCCCCTATGAAATCTTGATAAAATAAGTAGGATTTTCAATGTGCCTTATAGACTTTTCTGTTCAATATTTTCGTAAATACGGTTCTCAAGGAGTCATACCCGCTTACTGTTCGGAGGAAGGGTCTTGATATTGCTAAAAGAACCTAAAAATATTATTTTTAGATTTTTTGTCTTTATGCTTGTCTGGACATCACGCAAGAAACTGAATGAAAATTGTTGCGATTCTCGCAGTTATATCACTAAATATCTAACTTAAAAATGGCGTATATTTCATTTTCACAATATATGCCGCCTAGAAACTGAGATATAAATAAAATAAGTATGTTACAAGACAACGTCAGCCGGGTCCGCTAGTATACGATAACACATTTTCAGTATCAATTGTTATTCCTAATGTACACTTATTCTCCTGATCGGCCGCGAGAATCATGAAGAATTCAAAGACTTTTTGACCACCAATACGTGCGACTGAGCTTCGAATATACGTGACCCGCATGGCAAGACTTAGAAACTAAACTTTGCAACTATTCTTGTTACTGTGGATTACGTAGCTCAAAATATAACCGCTTTAATTCTGTTTGCTTAAATGACTGAATGAATGTGTTTGGCTGTTTCACTGCCTTATTGAGCACACAGTGTATAATCTTACTAGCTGACCCGGCAAACGTTGTTTTGCCAAAAAATGTATAAAATTCTCGTGTCACAATGTTAGTTACCTTACTCCTCCGAAACGGCTTTACCGTTTTTTACCAAATTTTATATGCATATTTATTCAGTAGGTCTGAGAATCGGCTACTATCTATTTTTCATACCCCTAAGTGATAAGGGTTGTTCACCCTTTTTTTTTTTTTAAATTTTTGGACAATTTTTTTTTGTTTTTATTTTTCTGTAATGTGGCATTAAAAATACAAACAACCCTAAAATTTCACCCTTTTATCGCCAACCCCTATTTTTAATAGCCATTTTAGTAATCATAAATACATATAAAACTAGGAATTATCTAGAAATAATTTATATGGCAAAACAACGTTTGCCGGGTCAGCTAGTAATATTGCATTTTCATTAATGAGAGCTTTGTCAAAAAATAGACAAAAATGTTAACAGTCCTTTCGTGGCTTAAGTTAAAGTGTAAATCAATCGTAAATTAACCTTGATGTAGTTGGAATTCACATAAATGTGTCCATAAGTGTTAACGACGTATTTCTGTGAAGTGGCCTATTGCAGTTATTGCTATTGTTCATTCGTTTGTTTAAAGCCGTTAGGTCGAGGGCATTTGTAACCATTGTTTCATGGAATCCGTGTCATTTTTACTACACGAAGAAATTATTTGTTGTTCCTATTTTCAGTATTTTATTTGCTTTGAAATAATTTGTCGTAAAATAAAACGAACTCGAGATATTTATGACTTGATGTTACTTAATACTTCTGAAGTAAATGATTAAAAAAATATTTATTGTATCAGGCGTTACTTAGCGGAACTCCATTATTACAGGTTAAAAGTTAATCTACTTAGCAATAATCCGCGAGCAAACTCGAATGTAGGTATGATGGTCTATTTTTCCATGCAACAAGCATCCTCTTTCTCTCCCACAAAAGAACATGCATGTAAATATACACCTTCATACATACGAATTTACTCGTGAATTATAACAAAGTAGATTAACCTCTAATCTGTGATTTTTAAATATTAACTTGTCCTAATACTTTTTTCGTTGGGCCATAAACCTTTATTAAATTTAAAGGAAAATGTTGTAAACGTATTTTGTATTATTCAATTCTGAAGAAAAAATATATCTGAAGTGTTTGAGTGATTTGTATTGCATGATATTGTATGTAAAGACCTTGAACCGGGAGTTTGGACTACGATTGTAGTTCTCGGATTGTAGGGTAGGGTAGGTTAAAACTGTCCTACTTTCGTGAAATCGTTTATGAATTAAAATGATTTAATATTAAAATTATTACTGTGCTTATTTGACGTATTTTTATAAGGATGAAATTTTAATAACTTATGATATCTTTATTATTATAGATAGAGAGGTAGAGCTGAAAATACGCACGAGTAATATCAAAGCCCGCCATGGTACCTAATATAGGCGGTATCGTAAGGGTAAGGCACTATAATTTTCCATCTTAAATTCATAAAAAATAAAGCTAAATATAATACATTACTTGGAACATCAATCAAAATAACAGTTTAGTTATAATGGGAACATCATCACTAGTTACCTTCTATCGCCAATCAGTTATAGAACCATCATTAGAAGTTATTGGAGATTTCTCCATCCAAAGCTAATAGAATTTCATCACCCCATATCTGAATATCAAAAACGGAAACCGATGCATTTAAATAGTCACATTTTCACTTAGTAAGCTTACGTGGGACATCGTTATCATAATTCTGCTGATTTTCATCGTAACCGAAGTTCTTGATGTTCGTATTGAACGTTTTCCGATACACTTTACTTTGTAACGGTGGGGTCTTAATAGTTACGGAGTCCACGAGTTAATGCCTGGTGTAACTTTAGGGAAATCTATTGGTATTGCTATTGTGGTATTCACTGTAATAGATGATTTTAGAAGGGTTTATTGGCTACAACCCATTAATGGTCCACTACTGAGCACGGGTCTCTCCTCATTATTGAGGAGGCCTAGAGCATACTCCACCACGCTGCTCCAATGCGGATTGGCAGAGGGGTTAGTGGCCAACCCAGTATCAGAAGTTTTCAAGCCGCCCGAAGGCCTTCCGACATGGCTTAACGACTGCTATCTATCGATAACAACCGGGACCGACAGCTTTACGTGCCCTTCGAAGCACGGAAGTTTGCCACTAGCGGTCACCCATCCAACTACCGACCGCGCCCGCTGTTGCTCTACTTTGTCAATCACTTAGGATCTACGCAAGTCGCTGGGCTATGAGCGCTTCATAATTATTAGGTATACCGTTGTATAATTAATTATATTTGTTATTTACAAATACTTTTCGAAATTAAAACTAAGCCATCGCTTCAACAAATCGCTACGTTGCGCGGTGATTGGTCTTGGTGCCATAAAGTCGCTTCTGAATTTAAAGTTCACGTATATTTGACTGTAATACTCGTATTTTAATCAATGTTACCTACTCCTGCTGAACAGTGTGTTACCCTTGACTTTGATATATTGCCTTGTTTACCTCATTATGCGATGTTTGTCATACCTACCTACGCGATTCCTCTACCTATCGGGTATTTTATCTTCCAATTTTACTGTTATATTTCAAGGTTCTTCATATGAATTGTGCTTGCGTTTTGAAGATAATGTATTTTGAGTCGCCGAGGAGATGGAATTGGCACTCTCCGTTAAAACAACCTAATTACCAGAGCTCACAGTTCAATTTACCTTGTAAGCTAGATTTACTTAATGCATTTTCTGATCATGCCGTCAATTTACATCGGACCTTATTTATAGCGGCGGAAAGTTGACATTTGTGTTGGTTACCATTAAAACAAATTTCATAACGTGACCGGTGTAGTGTTTGTAGGTCATCTTAGGTCATGTAAATTAGGTGTTGGATAGCTTTGTTTTCAATGACGACTTCCATTTCTGACTAGCTTTCCGCCTCGGCTTCGTCCCCGAGGGATTCGTTCATTACACTTTTAATACATTTTAAGGGGGAAGAGAATGGGGCTTGTTATTCCAAATAAAAATATTATTATAAAAACAAAAAACCCGACTGCTTACAAAAGAACTCAAAAGAAAAAAACAAGTGTCACAATATCAACATAAAATACTTCATGGTGCTGCAGGCGGGGACAAACAATATCTACTGTTACCTACGGGTAAAAAGATTTATCACAAGTACTACGTTTGTCATCGCATGCGGCAACATGAAGTATTTTATGTTGATATTGTGACACTTGTTTTTTTCTTTTGAGTTCTTTTGTAAGCAGTCGGGTTTTTTGTTTTTATAATAATATTTTTATTTCAGACTTTTTAGTGGGTTCGCCGAAAAATTCTACTTTTTGGGATGTTTTTTGACAATTTGTGTTAAAACGTGTGCCTAAACGTTACATGACATATATATAAATCGGGTCCAGTAGTAGAGTGGGCGTTCATTCGTACTATTTACATTCCAGATAGGTATTCTTGACTAAATAAGCAATCTTCTTTCATATGTCAGGACGTGAGCTCAGGATATCAAATGAAACACAGGGTTAGTTCTAAGCCAAACACACCACCATCTCCGTTTATTGAATCAAACAGTTTGGCTCAGTAAATACGTTATTAGATCATTTAGATTTGGTTTGGTATTTTGACATCTTGGATTTACTTCACGGAATTACGATATTGGTGTTATCGATCGATCCACTCGCACTCGCGACTCACGCGTTATTTATCAACTATTATTAATGATTCACGGCATTTCAACATAGAAGGAGCTTTTACAAGATATCACACCGCTAGCCATACTTTATTATTTTCCAATTCTATTGACAGCTATCAGATTCCCTATTAATCATCGCGTACAGATTAATCGCATCAAACCAGTATCATAGGTTTACTACCTCCTCCGTCATATATATATTTGAAAACGTCTTTTTACGATCTTTCATTTGATACCCACATTGCTAAGATAAGAAAAAAACTCAAGATTTGCCCTCTTTTTCTTCCACTTTCGGGCGCCATTTTGAAAATTCATATAGCCTGTGACACTTCCACAGTTCTGACGAATTCAACTATACCTCATATGTCGAAATTCGTTCAACCGTTTGGGCTGTGGGGCCTCACAAATAAATGGACATACATACATACATACATACATACATACATACATACATACACTCGAAAAACATAACCCTCCTTCTATCGCAGTCGGGTAAAAAAAAACCTTTTACGTTGGTTCTTCAAGTGAAGTTGTTCACTAAACCAAGTCACAAAGTCTCAAGTGAATACATTGAAGAAATTAATATGTTCACTTTATCCCTTTCTTAACTCCTTGGGAAAGGGGGAGGGGGGAATTCTAGAAATCCTTCTCTTAGTGCTCACCTAAGCTCCCCAAGGAACAAATGCCTTTCAGCTTCTTGCGTTCAGTAGTCACAGCCGTGCCCTGTCTGTCAGTCTGTCAGTCACTCACTTAGTATCGGAAGAGTCTCATATACATACATAAATATAAATATGAGTTTTATTACCTGTGTTTACGTTGAGTAAGACAAACGTTAATTTATACCAGGTAATTTATTAAAGGATTGAAACTAACTAACAAGTGAGTGAGTACATGTACTCGTAATAAGTTTGACGTGTTTCAGGTAATTGTAATGTCTGAAACCACCTGCTCAATTAGGGATGTTTGGGCTCTGCCACAGGATGGGCGATGTTCCGCTTAGGGGCTGTTCACACTTAACGGATGATTTAATATTTTATCAGTGCTGTTTTTTTAACTTTCGTCAAGAAAAATGGTGTATATTATGTGTATTTTTATATAATAAGATTAAGTAAAAAAAGTTGACGAACATCAAAAAGTAGAGGTAAAAAAACTATCCAAATGTCGGTTTTGAATTCAAGTGTCTCAGAATGTACCTACTTACAATATTTTGTCACAAAATACCGAATCATTTGCCGTTGTAACAAAGATTTATAGAAATGGCGTATTTTTAGGTTTCCTTTGGATAGCGGTTTGAAAATTGATAATTTCGTTTTCAACATATTTTCCTTTCAAGTTTAATACATGTGTTTCTACGAGTAAAAATTGAGCCAATTTTGACCAATTATAACGGTGAAAAAACATTCTATATTTTCCAGTTCTTGAAGAGATATAATGTATAATGTTCCCAAAGTTAGGAATTCCATTGTAATTTAAACTTGTCACTACTTGCCTATTTACGAAAGGATGAGTTGAACCCATGGAGCAAATATAGAGAGGAGACGCCCTAAGCAACTGTGCACTGTAACTCAACTAGGTCCTGACGTCATCACAGTGGGCGTGGCCTTAAGTCAGTCTACTTGATTAATTTCTACTTGACGTTAGATGGCGACACTTTGTATCAGGGGAAATAAAAATGCATAGGTGCGTAGAGCTAACAATTATTATATCTTGATAATCATACGTACTGAAATTCGTCCTACATTAATTCCTAAAGAATTTTTAACACCAAAATATTATTTTTCTACTTTTTATAATCATTTTGTAAACAGCGCCATCTATCGACAACTACTTACAACAACAAAAACACGGCCGTATTTAAAATCCATCTAGTGTGAGATAGTTGAACTACGTAGTAAAGTCGATTATCCCGCCCATTTCTTTATCCCCCTCGCCCCGCAAATCGTCACGCGATCTTTCATAGAAAAATGTACATACAACGTCTCCTCTCTATATTTGCTCCATGGTTGAACCATTTGAATAAAACTCGAAATGTAACATCTAATATGCAAGAGCCCTTATCCGCCTTGTGTTGGGCGCTATCTACCTTAGGTAATTAAATTACAACGAGAGCCCTTTTGTGGAGGTCTAAATTTATATCTAGTGGTGTGGCGACGTCAGGCGTCTAATTTCATCAAGCCCTGAATTTTGTGAGCTTCAAAAATTTAAGTGGAATTCGTAACATTTTTAAAGGTTTCTCTAGTTAGACATTATGTTACATTGTTTTAGAGATATGGGGGCTTTACATTATATAATTTGCAGAACGCTAACTGAGCTAGCGTGCTAAAATCGCATAGTGTAAAGGCAGTTAGACAGTAACTAGTGTAGCGTAATGTATGAAAACACTAGTTAGTGCACTGAGTTAGCGCTCTGCAAATTGTAAAATGTAAAGCCCCCATTATTCTAATTTTAAATTGTTATCTACATTTTTATTTTGCAACGGTCAAAAGTTGTTGGGTAGGTGGTTCCTCATTGCAATTTGTAACTACCTATCCCCTGGACATGGGTCTGTTTCCTCTCATGATTTATTTATTTATTTTATTTACATTTTATTTTAACCTTAAAACTAAATGGTACAAAAGGTGGACTTAATGCTAAAAGCATCCTCTACTCTCTCTATGATTATAGGGATACTAGCCATAGTCTGGCATGCTATAATAGATAGGTAAGCGGATTTTACACACTTTGAGCATAATAGAGAATTTTAGGAGGTAAACGAGCCTAGAGTTCACGTTACTCAGTAACGTTGCTACTGACATAATAATTGCTTTAACAGCAATTGTGTTCCATATAGAAAGGTGTGGGATCAGTTACAGGTTTTTACAGGCGACTATCTCAGTCCTCAGGGGTAATAACGCATCTGTGACTGAATTAGAACAAAAATCTACTGATTTAATCTTGTTCTAAATCGGTCAAAACATAATTGAAATATGCCTATGCAACAACATAAACATACATTTCCCTTTGTTTTAAACTTCACACGCGCGATCTTTCATAGAAAAATGTACATACAACGTCTCCTCTCTATATTTGCTCCATGGTTGAACCATTTGAATAAAACTCGAAATGTAACATCTAATATGCAAGAGCCCTTATCCGCCTTGTGTTGGGCGCTATCTACCTTAGGTAATTAAATTACAACGAGAGCCCTTTTGTGGAGGTCTAAATTTATATCTAGTGGTGTGGCGACGTCAGGCGTCTAATTTCATCAAGCCCTGAATTTTGTGAGCTTCAAAAATTTAAGTGGAATTCGTAACATTTTTAAAGGTTTCTCTAGTTAGACATTATGTTACATTGTTTTAGAGATATGGGGGCTTTACATTATATAATTTGCAGAACGCTAACTGAGCTAGCGTGCTAAAATCGCATAGTGTAAAGGCAGTTAGACAGTAACTAGTGTAGCGTAATGTATGAAAACACTAGTTAGTGCACTGAGTTAGCGCTCTGCAAATTGTAAAATGTAAAGCCCCCATTATTCTAATTTTAAATTGTTATCTACATTTTTATTTTGCAACGGTCAAAAGTTGTTGGGTAGGTGGTTCCTCATTGCAATTTGTAACTACCTATCCCCTGGACATGGGTCTGTTTCCTCTCATGATTTATTTATTTATTTTATTTACATTTTATTTTAACCTTAAAACTAAATGGTACAAAAGGTGGACTTAATGCTAAAAGCATCCTCTACTCTCTCTATGATTATAGGGATACTAGCCATAGTCTGGCATGCTATAATAGATAGGTAAGCGGATTTTACACACTTTGAGCATAATAGAGAATTTTAGGAGGTAAACGAGCCTAGAGTTCACGTTACTCAGTAACGTTGCTACTGACATAATAATTGCTTTAACAGCAATTGTGTTCCATATAGAAAGGTGTGGGATCAGTTACAGGTTTTTACAGGCGACTATCTCAGTCCTCAGGGGTAATAACGCATCTGTGACTGAATTAGAACAAAAATCTACTGATTTAATCTTGTTCTAAATCGGTCAAAACATAATTGAAATATGCCTATGCAACAACATAAACATACATTTCCCTTTGTTTTAAACTTTTTATTTGATTTAAAAACTTAAACAATAAAGCGACGATAACACTTACATTCGGAAATACCTATATAAGCTACAAGTACAACATTGTATTGTTTCGAAGTTTCCAAGTTTTGGCATTCAGCGATTGGGGATTGCGGGACAAAATCCGATTATTAGCGGAGGCGGAACCACAAACCAAAGCTGGTTTGCGTAATCTTTGGTCGGCAGATCCCATCAATTCATCATGAGAAATGGCGATAAGTAGATTGTGGTGCCACTGTCAGTCAACCGAGGGCCGTGCGGTAGATTTGAGACGACTGTAGTTCCTTGCTACGATGAATATTCTCTGCATATTCAGAATATAGAGCAATATTATTTTGGAGATGTTTAGTAATATTCAGATGTACAGCAAATATTCAGATGTTAATATTGCTCAACATTCAAGTACGTGTATAGGTACAAATATGTTTAATGGTTCAGTTTCGAAAATACACTTATGTTTGATATATCAGAGTGGTATCACATCAATTAAACAGACATTAATAATATTAAATTTTATAAATTCAGTTCAAAGTTCCTAACAAAAATTAAATGGGTAGGTATAAAGGTTTGTTACAGGATACATTATATGTTACATAAATACTCGTATATCATAGGTAGCCTACTACGACCTTGTGTACTTCATTTTAAGATGGATGATGAAAAAATGTAAAGAAGTGCCCGCTACCTGTCCGTAAAGGACACGTGAACATTATGTAAGGCTTACATAGCAAATTAACCCTTACATAAAACAAAAGACCACAAATAAAACAACAGCAAAATAAAAAGAGAATAAGGTTTCTGACGTAACAAATTTCCTACAAAATGACTATGTCAGAGCTGCCTCCTGACATCTCATTGCCCACCATCATTAATCTGTGTCAGTGCGGGTCACTCAGGGTACTGTTAACAGATAAAAAGAGACTATTTTATCTGTTCAAATATGACACTTACATAGACAGAGAATGATGTAGACATCTGATGAACGTAGTAATTACACACGTAGTAATTACACGAGGCACAATGAGCTGGGATTTCAAGCCATATGATTGGTGAATCGCGCACAGCTCCGC
Organism: Hesperia comma; assembly: GCA_905404135.1. Taxonomy (NCBI): domain Eukaryota; kingdom Metazoa; phylum Arthropoda; class Insecta; order Lepidoptera; family Hesperiidae; genus Hesperia; species Hesperia comma. The sequence goes on from FR990012.1 coordinate 35,126,247, forward strand.
TCCGCTCCGCCTCAGTGGAACCGCACCCTAAGCGCGAGGCCGCACCACGGTTTTTTCTCTTGGCGGTAACCGCGTAACTGCGAGATTCGCATACATTATCAGAAATCGCAAGTGCGGTCACTTGTATTGCTTTCCTTGAGTTACAAAATTTACGCGGTAAGAAACCGCGGCGGTACAGCCGTAGTGCGGCCTCGGCCTTAAATGAGATAGCTCGAGGAGGTATAATTGTATGGTAGTACAAGAGATATTTGTCCGGAAAAGCTTGCTGTCATAGAAACCAACCGTCACGCAACACGAAACAGAAAGTTGTATCATTCTGTCTCTTTTTCATTTCCTTGGCGTCACTTGTTAATTTTTTTTGTGTTTTCTTGTAATCTTCGACGTCTTTACGCATGACATAGTATCCATTGGTCTATAATTCTTCTCTGTCCAAGTTCAAATATGACACTGTAATGATGTCATGTGACATTTACTTCGGTATAAGGACGTTAGACGATCGCTCACATGTTCTCTGTTCACGATGTGAATTAATTTTAGATTTATGTGGCGAACCACCAGTAACCTTTCGATTTTGAATTGTGCTAACTCGTGTTTCGCATATTCATTAGAGACCTTTTTTTCTTGCGTCTAAGTGTGGAGCAGTCTACGTTTGCGATGACGATTTATAAGATACTATAGCTTCGGCCCGCGGTCCGCAGGCTTCGCCCCCGTGGATTTCGTTTAAACTTCACCCCTCTATTTCACCCCCTTCGGAGTGGAATTTAAAAAACCCTCTCTTAGTGCTCAAATTTCAGCTTCTTCCATTCAGCAGCTTCGGCTGTGCGTTGTCTGTCAGTCAATCACCAGTAACGCAAGAGTTTTATATATTAAGATTTAAATACTTATTACACTTTGATTGCATCATACATAACTAAACAAGAATAAATGGATGGGTCGCATGACCGTTAGTGGTGACTCAACTCTCATGGGTTGATAAATTAGTCAGTTAGATCGTTGGTCAGTCGTTCACTTGGTCAATCGGTTGTTAGTTAGTCAATCGGTCGACTAGCCGGTCGATCAGTACATCTGCTGATCGACGATTGTCAGAAAAAAAGTTTGTTAATTTATCAGAGAGCTGTTTCTGATAAATATAAATATAATGACAAAAATATGGGTTACTTATACGGGTGTTATCACTGTATCCTTATTAATTTAATTTATCTGTGTGTTATTGTTACCAAGAAATTTTCGTAATATAGTCACAAACCGATACAATACATCTACCCTTAGGCATTAAGCTGTGTTCTTGTATACCTTTTTGTAATGTATTTCAAAATAAATAAATATATCATGGGTTATTAGGAGGCTATAAAAATATCCTCTATTATAATTTCCGAAGCTAAACCATATTCCGCACACTATTCACCCGATGATATCGGAAGTAAACTGCGTAACAAATGCAGGGATTGCAGGAAAATAAATATTGAAAATAAATATTTTCTCTGATATGTCGAACTCAATAAAATGTTCCGCTCGCTTAAATGTACACAAAGCGTTGTACAAAATATTGAATTTAGCCGTACATTTTTATACGAGCAAAACTAATAGAAACTTCACCTATGGAATTGTTGTAATATTAAACTGCAAAGGATTGCACCTAACATTTATGCACAATAATTTTCAGCTATAGGTATAGAACTACATTTCACTATTTCAATGTAATCCTTTTCTTTATAGACTTACAGCCATTTTATTTACAGGGTATACAATACAGAGTAGGCATATTAAAAAAGTAGGTTATCGTCGTACAATAGTACAAACCCAGGCACATATATATTATGTGTACGTATATCTGCGTATATGTAGCTATATTATTAAGCACACACAATGTATTCAGCATAAGAACTCCACAAAGATTTTCCTAGATCCGCTGAAGCTGTCGGCATTCGGGGCTATGCAGTCGTTAAGAATCTAGCAAAAGTAAGCAATTTCGTCTCCAACGGGGATGCAATTGACTTACTTCTTAATATACTTTAATATTTATGATTAGTAAATCTTCCCCCGTTTTTCTAGTCCGTCTGTCTAGAGCCTTAGGGATAACAATTTACAAACCTTCACTACATTTGTAAGTTGTTGCGCGTGATTATATAAACTAACATATTTTTTAATTATTTATGGCAATGATGCTTACCACAATATACTTATTTTATAATACAGGCAAAAAACCCTTGTAATAGATTGTCTCATTCATCTGCCCTCATATAGGTACCTATCTGTCAGACATCAGACTACTAAAACTACTTAGGTACTATTCACTAAACACCCGAAAGTCATCCACACGGCCTAACGACGGCAATCTAACGATAATAACCGATATTGAAGGGTTAACGTGCTATACAAAAAATGTAACTTTTCAAGTTAAAGTAGCGGTCTCACATTACTTTAATGTCATAACATATAACCGCGCCAGAAGTTACTAAACTCGTTCCATCATTTATGGAAATAAGCCTGAATATTCAAGGGTTCAATATTTGTAAAACAATCTATTTTTTATATCTTACCTATTAGAAACAAAGACAGTGATACAATATAGCACCAATACACACCCAGAGCGAGAACGGAAATTTAAACTCATCATACCGAATTTCCGCCTCGCTGGAAATCGAACCCAGGACCTTCGGAACAGCGATCCGGCGTGTTAACCATTGCGCCATCCGGGTCGTCAAACTGAAGACAAACTTATTTCCATTTTCTAGTAAAACATCTCAAGATTCCCCGAAACTTTTGATCCACATTTCAACTTACAAGTTTCCGTATCTCATACGAGTATCTTTCTTTTCTATCTTAGAGATCTTTGTTTGAATTGCGCATGTAGCCTTGGGAATCTTTTCAGGTGTTCCAACTTCGTAACTTAGATAGAAATCTTTTAAACTGGAGTTTCAGTTTTTTTAGCGAAAAAAAAGCAATTTTGCCTTGCAGATACGCGTAATGTTTTCTTTTTAACCGACTTCAAAAAAAGGATGAGTTTCTCGATTTGACTGTATTTATTTATAGGTATGTCTGTTAACTTATAACTTTTCACTGGGTGTTCCGATGTTGTTACTTATCTTTGCGTCTTAGGTAGATACCTATAGCATCCACAGGGAATCCTAGTGTTAGGCAACAGCTGTTGTAGTCAGCTTATAACGAATTTAGGGAACATATTTTTTGCCGCGCGCCGCGTTGAAATCACAAATACAATATATAAAAAAATATTAATATGCGAATGTGGAAGATACAGTCAGAGTGTTTGCCGTTATTTCGCTACAGTGCCTTATTTAACATTGAAAAAAAAACTTAAAATATATCTGCGCAATAATGAAATAATAGCAAACCCTCTTACTTCATTCACAATTCTACACACTAGATTCACAAATCAACAAAGTTATATTTGTACGATTTCAAGGTACCTACCAAAACACGTTCTTTAAATTCGTCATCATTTATTATTAACTCTTTCCATCAGCCACAGTCACTCCCTATCCACCTATCCACAAATTCGACATGACAATTTGTGCGTGACCGCTCAACATGTCAAGACATAAAGCCTCATTCAAAAGAACTGTAATTTGTTAACAGCCTACTACGCTCGCTATCTGATATTACCCCTCTTTAGGGCGGCACTTGTTCTGATAAAGATTGTATAGCAGACCTTTACGCGTAACGATCCATAAAATGATACAACATGTTCGTTTATAAGTATGTTTATGTTTTATGACCAAGGGACGTAATTATGTAAGGTGCTTTGTTTATGGAAATTGGATGTTCTTTCGGGATAGTACCAGCTTGTTATGGTACTTTATCCATTTCTACCGTGTAATAATTGTTTTAATGTCAATAGAGTTTCGGTTAGAAAAATTTAAATTCTATTATATTTTCTTAGAAAGTCTCACACATCTGTGATCGAATTAGAATAAGTTTACCAGTCCGATGGACCGGTGACCTTAGAAGCTGTAGATATAGGTTGGATGAGGTTAGCAGAATATTATGATACGCTCTGGGAAATGCCTATGTCCAGCAGTTTCAGCCGACTTCAAAAAAAGGATTTTCTCTCTCTCCCTCTATTCGACTGTATTTTTTAAGTGACTTACGATTGGCAGATACGATTATTTAGAAATTTATTTTATGTAAGTATAAATATAAATGTAATATATGATTATTAAATAAGGCTAAAGAAGCTTTAATAAGGCTACCGAATAAGAATATCATGCGGGATGTCTCGTGCCCTAGTTCTAAACTAAAATATTAATAGCCGTGCAAGTGTGAGCTGTCGTTAAGCTTCATTACAGATTCCAATAGTGAAAAAACCTTTAATATCCGTGCGTTAGCAATTTCCTCGATCCGAGATTTTATCAAATTACACACCGATGTACGATGGGCGTTTGGTGTTGGAATGTACCTATAGAAAAATTTATTAAACGAGATATTTTCGTTCTGAGTTTTTTATGGAATTAAGGTATAAAAAACGTATAGTAATAAATAGTATACGCGGTGATAGTCTAGTGGTTATGAATACGACTTCTAACTCAGAGGGTCCGGGTTCGAATTCCGGTTCGGTTTCGGAGTTATGTGCGGTTTAAGTTTAAACGTCACTCGCTATAATGGTGAAGGAAAACAAAGTGGTGGGCTATGGCCTTATCCTTCTGTTTCTGAAAGAAGAAAAGTTTCTGAAAAGAGAAAATACCCGTGCCCAGCTTTGGGACAGTTATGGGATTGACTTGTGATGGTGATGAAACGTAGCTTCTTCCGCTGTCGCCCATGAGAACTGTAACCGACACAGAACAAGGCTCAAATAGCGAATAGTTTGGTTAGTCCGGCAAATAGTAAGAACATTAGTTGGTTAGTTTGTTAGTAAGTATTATTATTTATTGCAAGTACACTTGTGCTAGCTATTGAGGAAGCTTAGAATATTAACCCTAATCCCAAGGGTTGTTAGCACCCTCTTGCTCGAGTCAGGTGCCAAACGACTTGTCTCGTTGCGGCTGGGAGCTTGAACCAAGTTTACGCTACTTATTAAGTGAAAATTAACATACCACTTTGGCAAAAGGAGATCTCCCGCCAGGCGAGACAACATGCCTGGGGGGCGGATGAGGCCCCAAGTCAGTGTTCTCAGGGCGTTGTATGTATGCGGGCGATGTAAAAATCTTCGATAGCGCGATTCAGGCTTCGATGACGTTAATGTGTGACGTGGGTGCAATGTCGCCATACCACCATATACTACAGCACAATACTGCTGTCATATATACAACACAATACATCCATATGCAAAAAAACGTTTATTTTGAATAAAGCCTGTTGTAGATTTTACAAGTTGGGCATTAATGATTCATTTTAAAGTTTCTGGATTCATACACATAAAATAAATGATATTGCAATGCTATTATTTGGCTGTACCGACGCTCAATTCCAGTCCAACACGATTTCGAATATGTCATCAAGACGTGTAAAGCTGTGTTTGAATGATATTCATTTTATATCTCCATTTTTAACCCATTTCCAAATGAAAGAGGTTTCGGTACAACCTCCATTTTATTTATTGGCAACGTTCCAGAGATATTAGGTTTTCGGTCTTTTTTATTTGGGAATAAAAAATGTTACGTTCGTTTTGAATTTCAGGGTGGGTAATAAATAGATTTATAATATAATATTTATTTAATGGTAGAAATAAGTTAAAAATTTTAATGTAAATTTTATTATATCTATATATTTTTTTCAACAAAATTAAGTAATTAACATTTTATATAATCATAATGTACAGAAAATATTAGTGTAGAATGTTTATTTGTGTGTTTAAAGTAATTAATAACATTGTTTCGATGAAATTAAATACTCAAACTAAAAATGTAAAAAAAATGAGAAATAAAGAGGCTCAATTATTATTATTATATTATTATTATTATAATAAATAGATTTGACCGATGACATTACATGTGTGTTACATCATTGGATTATGCGTTGATTTATGGCAGCCTGATGGTATTAAATTTAATCTCGCTAAACACATTTTGACGTGACAACGTCTTATAAATTGGTTTGCCGGGTGGCACTTCAAGAGACTGCGTTAGTAGCTCCGCTCACGTTACTTATAGTAGCTACGGCGTACACACGTTGGCGTGTTTCAGAAAATGGTACAGCGCCATCTCTGGAGAAGTAGAGTAATCTAGTTTGTTACCTCACTTAGTTGTGACTAATGGTTAATGGTCTAACGGTTAGCAGCGCTAGATGGCGGATGGTGTTACAATGTTTTAAATATAATTCTTTGTATATGTTTACCCCATGAAGATACGGGAACGCAGGGTCAACTTCACAAATAACCACAACTGCTTCCAAACCCAAAATAGCAGTTTATTATAAAACCAAAGAAGTCGACACATTGCCCTTTACAAATTTTTCTCTTATATAAACTCCACGTTACACTCGTTAGCGCGTTTCACAAATTGGTACAATGCCATCTTGTTTACAAGTGAGGAACTATTTAACAAAAATAAAACATTAAACTTAAATTGCTTCCGCCTTCACATGACGGTTAGACAGTATAAATAAATGTTTTAAATTGTTACTATTATTTCATCCTTCTTCCTACTATACGAATGAATATTCACATTAAAATTATTTTACCACTCAAAGTCGTTGTCACGTAAAACTTTCGCCCGTATACCGACTTTACAGGCAACCAATTTTTTTTTTATTCCTGTTAGACCAATAGTTGGGCCAATTATAAGTGGTCTTTCGTTCGTCTTGCTTTTCTCAAATAAATTATTTTCTGTCACTTTCATCACAATGTAGTAAGTTTGTCGAACATTTAGTGTTCGTTTTATTCAAATTAAATTTGTATTCTGGCCCCCTTTCCTAAACTTTGGGTGAAGTATGAAGTACCTACGGTACGTACTCTTTAAAAATCTGCATCGAGAATCCGAGGATCAGTGCTCAGTATTCCCATAGAAATGCACCTACCTAATTTAAAAAAAGAATCCTTGATCATAATGAAAAAAGGAGGCGTTCCGAAACGAAACCATGATGAGTTATTTGTTTAATCTACCTTAATTAGATACATATTCATAACTATAACATAACATAACTTTCCTGGACTATCGGATGGTTGATCCATTAATAAATTATGGCAGATTTTTAGACAAAAAAATAACTGCCTTTTTAGTGTGGCAATAACTTCATTTTACTTCCAACGCAGTAATTACCTCAAAAAGTCAAAAAGGGAATGTTTGTGAAGGAAAACGGCAGCACTAAAAACGTCATAAAATTTCGCTGTAAAACTGTACCTAGGTATCTACAACAAGGCCGTTATCTCTTTCGGCTACTCTCGGTTGTAAAAACATTAAAAATGTCCTGACATTAAGTCGTTCTTACTTAAAATTATGTACTTTAAAGACCACTAAATAAACCACTGTGTTAGCATTCCATCGAGAAAACTGGCTAAGTGGGACTCGGCCTTGTACAAAGTGTTCAGCACCATTGTCGAATAACATCAATCTAATGTTCAGTACAGAGCACGGGTCTCTCCTCATTATTTAGGAAGCGTAGAGCATATTCCACCACACTGCTCCAGTGCGGATTGGTGGAGGAGAGTGGCTAACCTGTGTCGGATGCTTTATGCCGGCCAACGGAATTTGACATCCTCATTGATTATTTGCATGTAATATTGTGTTTCTCACATACACAATGTGTGTGTCTGTGTGTATTATTGTGTTGCGATAAGTAATATTTATTTAATTATACAATAAGGTTACAGAGCTTCGTGTGTTATGAGTAATACTGATAGTATTATAAAAAACTAGTAAATCCGCCCTCGCTTCGCTTCGGGAAACCATCCCTTCAAAAATCTCTATAAATTTTAACAAATTATGTTATTCCGATGTCTAAGCTATATTACTGCAAAGTTTCATGAAAATCCGTTCAGTAGTTTTTGCGTGAAAGAGCAACAAACACACACACACACACATACATCCTTACAAACTTTCGCATTTATAATATTAGTAGGAAGTAGGAAGGAAGTAGGATAGTAGGATACCGTTTTATTAGGTTGTCCTATATGTATGTATTTAACGGAAACTTTCAGCGTAATTTCCACCAACTTTAAGTAAGAAGTGCGATTGTTTTTTAAACACTTTGATGATCTAATGTCTAGATGGAACATCGAATCCGCGCAAACGTGTCAAAAAATTGTGGCTAACTGTTAGCCACGTTAGCCACAATTTTTATATCATTGTATCATTGATCACGCACACATAGACAATAGACGAACGTTTAAAACATCGCCTGCTTGATATTGTAGCCTTGTTTTTTTTTGCTTTCATTGTAGGGCGACGCTCAATCTAGACATTAGATCATCAAAGTTTAAACATTACTTTATTTACAAACCCAATGCAAAACAACCAGACCGTTAGAAGGAAACCAATAATTGAAAAACAAGTCAGGCTTGCCAGTCGATACCGTGTGTTAGTTTACATTGATATTGACACGCTTTGTAAACTTTACAGCGGTTGACCTACACGACAGTTTACAAATGACATCCAGCCAAAGTATTTTCGTAGCAATGTAGTGACGTAAATTTAAGGTTGACGTTTTAGTGGTGGCGTAAAAGGAACAATATTTCATTCGTGGATGCTGCCATATTTTTTAAGAGAACACTAGCAAGAGTTACTGTTTGTGTACTTATGCCTGCTTTTGTGCGCAGATTTGTGAGTGACACGGACTATACACAATATAGGTACATCAGTATGTACCTATATTGTGTATATTTCAACTTATTTCATAAATGCAATAGTGATTCTTCTTTCTAGTAGGTTTTCACGTCATAGCCACTTAGCAGATTTAATGCGATTTGATATATAGATTAAGTTGACCTTGAGAATGGATATAATTAGATACCTTTTTTACAAAAAGGGTTTGAAATGGGGAATATAAGTTTGTATGGAATTTTGAATTTATGCATTTTATCTTTCACGCTTAATCCATTGAAGCAATTAAAATGAAATTTGATATGGAGATAGTGGGACGTTAGAATAGATATGGGATAGTTTTAGTCCGAAAATATAATCCACTGAGTTAAGTTGAATTTGTTGTTTTCCGACAGACGCGCGAGCAAAGTCGCGGGCAGAAACTATTCAGCTAGACAAAAGATTTCTTTCCTTTGTTGCTGATTCAGTCATTCATTGAATCTAGTACGCTCTAGTGCAATCGAGCTTCAAAAACAGTAGCCCAAAAACTCTGACAACGCTAGTTTCATGTTTCAAATTTTTTTATGGAAATAAGATAGCAAACGAGCATGCAGCACCACCCTTCCGCTGCCGCCCATAACAAATGGGATCGACCTACAACTAGACTCAAAGGGACTAGGATGGTTAGTCCAGTTAGTTGATGGTGTTACATGTACACGCCATCCATGTGTGTATTCTACACTGACATACTTACATGATCTACTAACTCCATATACGTAGGAGAAGACAAGAGAATACTCATAAACAATTTTTTTTGCTACGATTGGAAAAACCAGACACCTGTATGTGGTCACCATGGCCCATGATGGACATCAGTAACAACGAGTGCTTCACTTATTCGTTGCCAACCGAAAAACAAAGAAGACGTCAATGTGAACAGAAATTGTGATTTTACTTTCTTGGTAGAAAGTTAAAAGTACTCGCGTCTCAAGCCGTGAGTATTCCTATACAGAAGGAAAGTGTAAACCTACATTATACCTACTCTTATTTTATTCATATTCTTTTACCTTGTGCCAGCTGTATTTACATAATCTCATTGTCGTACGAAGCCGTCAAAGTAAGCGTAATGAAAAGTTCACGCATGATAAAATGTATTTAAAATTCATTTTGTATTCTGCACACGTTTAATACCCGCATTTATGATTCCGATTGTAATTTATATGAGCATTCATCTGATAAAATGACAGTTGTCCACTGGACACTGGATCCTACTGGTGGGGTTGGCGTCTGTGGGATACCTACTATACTCCATTCGCTTTCGTTATAATTACATGGCACACAAATTCCAGGTTTGCTCCTAAGGGAATAAGATACATTTAAAATCTATGGCGGTATCTAAAAATGCCCTTATTTTTGTTACAAGTGGCCGTTAACGTACTGGTGACGTCCATAGTGTGTCCAATGTCCATGGGCGGCGACCACTTACCATCATATGACCCGCTTATCTTGCTCTTTGTCGTGACAATATCTAACTGTCCCACTGCTGGGAGGTTGCTCTCCTGAAGACGTGTTCAGACCTGTGTCCAGCACGTTGACCTCATGTGGAGTAAAACTATACAAATCTTTGAGAACATTATGGAGAAATCTCATGTGTGTGTAGTGGCACCCATTCCTACAGTAACGTGAGCGCGCGCCTACATGAATGCTGATTACACATAATACATATATCACCGCGATAGCACGTCACATGCGTCATACTGAACTGGCCAATCAGATGACGTAGGTATCCTCAACCGCGATATAGAAGATTCTAAATAACCTAACTAATATAATACAAATGGTCCGAAATTAACATTCGGACCGCGGTCCCCAGGCAGTGACATGGCCTGGCGGGAGATCTCCCTTTTTCCTCCACATGTGCAAAAGTCACGATGTTTTCCTTTTAATTCATGGAGGGAAGAGATTAAACTCAAGCCCCACTTTTAGAATGTATAATTTTTAAGCCACTACGCTATCAGTCATATAAAGTATAAGTGTACTTCCATTTACCTAGGTATAGGTATAGCGCTTTGGGATGGAAGTGCCTGCGAACATCTATGAACCCAAGCCAAATTCCTCTGATCGTAGACTACTAGATGATAGGTGACTGATACTAGACTACTACGGGTTCTCGTTTGCTTACTATTAACAAAAAATATATTTTCTGCAAAAAGTAATCCGTGGATAAAAGTCTATCTACATATATCCGCTTTACCCCTCATAACCCTTTTCGGGTTTTTTTGACAAATAACATGACAAACGCGACCGTCACAGACGTCTTGTCTTGAGACTATTATATTCCATTAGACGAGGGTGTTACAAAAATGTTTACTGGTCAGTTCGTTAGTGTATAATGACTGCCGAACTGAAATAAAAGATGATTTACTACAAAAAAATTCTTAAGTATCAATTTTTTGCAACTATGAAGCGCTTCGTAGAAACAATTACAAAACGTCCACTTTAATTATCTATTTGCATCATCAATTCCTTTCTATTTCCATTCCACTTCTTTATAAAACAAAGTCGTAGGAAATAAAAGTGGAGGCGCACTGCAGTTTTATAGGATTTTTATGGGGTCAAGCTAACAATCAGCCGTCGATGCAGAAATAGTTGGTTTTATGGAAGTCCCGTTTAAATAACACAAGGGTGCATATTTTATTTCGTCATGAAAAAGAAATTCACCTTGTGTTTTTCCTGGAACTTTATTATAGGTTATAGAATATAATTTGATATTATAGTAAGTGGTTATATTATCAGGGGCAAGTAGTCTTATGCTATTTCCAGTTCAATTATTTAATTGCATAATAGTTTTAGTAGCAAGGCGATAGCCTAGTGGTTAAGAATTCGGCCTCCTACTCAACGGGTTTGGGTTCGAATCCCACCCACGCACTTCTGACTTTTCTTAGTTAACTGCGTTTTAAATTTGAGTGTCAGTCCTTAATGCGGTGAAGGAAAACATTGTGAAGAAAAGATGTTTGCCAGTTCACACTTGGCTATCGTGGTGTAATATGACCAAATATAATATTGTACAACAATAATTGGTACGTTAGGTAGTTGAAGTATATAATATTTCTTTATTTATTATTTACCAATTTATTTTAACATAACCAATTTAAAAAAACATTAAAAAAATAGTAGTATTTAATAGTTTCTAATGCTGATAACTATACCTACTCGAGATTATAATCTATAAACTGAAGTAAGAACGTTTTACGATTCAATGACAAAATTCAGTAACAATTTCACATGATTGGACATAATCCGCTCTAGAAGAGAAATCAATCTAACACAGGGTGTTCAATAAGATTCTGTTCACGTATCAACCAAATATTTTCTATGGGAATTCCATTTCCCATTGACAATTCCGAGGACTACTGGCAGCAATCGTCACGTCCTATAAAAATAGCTTTCATATTTATCTATAAACCATGCCCATTTGCGCGACCCTTGTGGTATGGCTCAATTTGTAGACTTTTGAGTGTTAAATTATTTATTAAATTATACTTATTTAATGGATCACTACTGGGCACGGGTCTCTTCCCATTATTCAGGAGGCCTAAAGCATACTTTTCACCACCACTACCACGCTGCCAACCACGCTGCTTCAAAGCGGATTGTTGAAGGGGTTAGTGACCAAATTATCGGTTATTTTCATGTTGCGCAAAGGCCTCAGACATGGCATATCGAATTTTATGTATCGTTAACAATGGGCACCGACGATAAACGTGCTCGCAAAAACACGGAAGGACTCACGAAATTTTGCCCCTAACAGTAACCCATCCCACTACAGACCGCACCCCCAGTTGCTTAACTTTGTAGATTAATACTTGGTATCGAAGCAATTATACGAACTACTATATTAAACGATAATCTCTTATAACTTAGGCTGCAATATAAACGGTTTTATAAGATGCTCTGAAGGCACAAAATACTCCCAACGTGGTGACTTAGTGAGGCTATAAACTCTACACCTGACTCTTTATTGTATTGGAAGATTACCCAATAACTCATAACCTCAGTTCTTACAAATATGACAAACTTCGTAACCTAAAACGCAATTCGGTTTATAACCTCAAAATATACCGCGCTTACACTTGGAATACTTTCATTGGGTAGATGCTCCAATAAAAAATAATTGCCAGTATATTTTTTTGAAGCTTTGGTAACATTTCTTTATTACCTCTCTTTACGATATAGATAAAAAATTGTTACGAGTCAATTTGGAGACTTTATATTAAACAAGTTTTTACTGAGGTTTCAGTAAAAATTGTTTAAACTTTTCTGCCTGTATTATTTTAACGGTTGTCTTCCTTCGTGCAAACCAGAGAGCCGTAATAATATATTAGGAAAAAAATGTATAGAAAGGTCGAAGCATAAAGACTTGAGCTGAGCAAATAACTAAAGTATACCTACTTTGGACGACCTCAGCTCATAAAAATTGAAAATGAAGCATGAAGGTAGAATACAGTTAGTCGAATGAAGAACAAGGGTAAGGGTCGCTAAGGGTTTTGTGCTATTCCACCCCTTAGAAAAAAATAGGGTTTAAGAGTTTGTTTGAAAGGGCATCTTTGGGATTATGGTGAGAAATAATGAAGCACATGTTTTAACATTTTTAGTAAATCAACCCCCGAGGGGTAAATTTGGGGGTGAAAGTTTGTTTAATAACTAACTTTTTACAAAAAATAAACGACTTCAACAAGGATAAGTAGAGATAACTCAAAAACTACTCGTTAAATGTCGCTAAAATTTATATGGGACCACACGACAAGCAACTGCTGTCGAATTAAACAAGAATCATCAAAATCTGTTCACCTCTTCCGCGTCGAAAGTTCTGAAGTGACAAACATAAAAAATATAGTTAAATTGAGAACCTTCTCCTTTTTTGAAGTAGTATAAAAATTAGTCAAAAACCTACTGTATAAAATCAGTCAAACACGCGATATTTAACTAGCAAGCAACAATTGATTCGGTTATTTACCTACGAACTTATGCTTTCCATTTTCAAACTTAAACATCCAAAGCGATTCAACATAAGATAATCATATCCCCTTGTTTTAAATATGAACTTATAAATTGAAAAAGACGAGTCACGCCGTAAGTGAAATCCATTAGTTACAAGTAGGTCGAGGCATTAAAGGACGTCTGCCATTAATATCACTGCATTCGCGTTCAGGAGTGGCGCAACCATTAGGTTACATGAGGTTAGATGTGGATTGTGGATGGGAAATCATTATACTAATGGTGAAGTACGAATTTTTTGTGTCAGTACCCAACCATCGAGAAGATGAGTCGCTTATGCGTTATTTAGTCACTGTTTTCATGGATATCGGTTCGTACTTATTCAATGTCTGTCTGTTTGTGTATCTGTCTGTCTGTCCGTCCGGCTGACAGACACAGGTCACACAGGTCCCTATCTCTTGCACAGAAATAGGGGGTTATTCTCAGAGTACTCCGTTCTTTTGTTCTGAAAAAATTTGAATCTCTAACATTGATTCTCAAAATACTCCGAAAAATTGTTAATAAAATTATCCTTAATTTTCACAGAAAATATCTTATGAAGATGTTTAGTAGCTATTATAACAAATAATAATAAATGGAATAAAAACGGGTGCCCATACAAGCTGCAGTTAAGTAGTTATATTATTTTTGAAAGTTGATAGTGCGAATAAGGTTCGAATCCCGGCCTTCATGTTCGGGAGTCTAACTTTCAAAGTACTGGAATATTACTGCTAAACCTTAATAAAATCATTCTTATTAATATTATTATTATAGGTTTTATTTTCGCTCCGTCAAGGTAGCCTACTAATAGGTACCTATAGCTAAAATTTGCTTGAGTCATCCACATCTTTCTCACATAATTATAACTTGCTCAGCATTGCACCTATTAGCTTTCTTCAAGACTCTACAAATTCATTCTAAACATTTAATTAAGTTTAAGATGTAAAACTATGTCATAAGTATTGCAGAAAACGAGTCGTTACCCCACTTTGAACCGTTTTGGGTTCTAAATGGTCATTCGGGCTGAAAAGTTATAATAAAAACCCTTAGATAAAAATGTTACGTAAGATTAAAATAGCCAATATAAAAAACATCAAAATCACATTCTCGTTATAATGCCATAAAGGAATGAACAAACACACATACGTAGGCAATGAAATATAAATCTAACTCTTTCGCTACGCCGTCGAGTAAAAACAAAAACTCCAATAAAATGCTTCAACTATAAGAAAGAACGCGAAAGCCTAAAATAATGAGGGCTTCAGTGATATAATAAATTGTTCGTAAGACTGTCTTTCGCCGGGGCTTAGTTTAGTAGTAGCATGACATTGTGCGGAACATGATATATTCACAGCTTTGTAGTACGGCATCTCACTAGCGCTTATTTTATTGTATGCTTAGTAATGATTGGTGTTTTGAGGTACTGAAAACATGGTGACAGATAGAAAGAAATATATTTATAATGCCTAAAATAATCATAAAAAATATATACATAAACGCAAAATCTGGATCTTTCCACCGCTTATTTTTGCTTGTCGGTTAATTTTGATTTGCAAATAAATCTTTAAACAACGCAAGTTACTAATTTGTCTGTCACAAATAAATTAAAGGAAAAAACTTGTGATCCAAGAGCTGGCAGTTTCCTCGCTCAACGTATTAGCATTGCTATACAGCGAGGAAATGCTGCCAGCGTATTGGGTAGGTACTGCACCACAGGGCCCTAGTTTATGTAACTTATTTTAGTTTTGTTATAATTATTATTTTTATTTTGTTTATATTTTTAAGTATGTATGTACCCCAAAATGCTGTAAATATCTGTCACAGTATTTTGTATTAATATACTATTAGATAAGCTGGTATTATATTTTTTGCCGGTTACACTTTTTCAGAAACGACTATCTCAGTTCTCAGGGATACCAACACTAGCAACGCAACTCATACTAACACACTTATGAACTAACTAACCAACTAATATTCTAACTAAGTACGTCTAACTAAGTCTAAGTACCAACTGAATAAATCTTCCTAGTCTCTAAATTGAGTCTTGTTCTAGGTCGGTGACAGTTGTCGTGGGCGGCAGCGGAAGGGTGGTGCTGCATGCTCGTTTGCTAATTTACTTTCATAAAATAAAACAAGTTTTGTCGACAGACTACCAGACAAAATGGTAAATCCATCATTTGTTACATGTACGATTACTACTATAGGCATTACAAGCACGATATCAATCACATGAAACCATCTTTAATCAAGGATGCTATTAAAATTGTTCATGCAAATTGTACACGTATGCAAAAAAAAAAACAATATAAAAACGGAGTTAGACATACGTCCTTGAATCGTGCTATTGTACCGCCAAGGGCGTTGTTGTCATTGATAAATTATCACTTGGCCTAAACAGATTCGTGTAACAAAAGAACAACTTTAGGAATGTTACGGAGTGGATTTTATCACGATGTGTTCCGTTACTCAAAGCAGTACGTTCTTGGCCTGGCTTCAGACCATTAATGGCTCATTACTGAATATGGGTCTCTCTGTACTCATTATTAAGTGGTCTAGATTAGCATACTAACGTTACCATTTTGGCATCACTTTCCAGGTTTTGTATCACTTTCCTGTAAGAGCACCCACGAGCGACCCAATCACCGTAGAAACATAATTTATATGAATCATGTTGCTCAACCAACTGTACGTTGTTACCATGTGATAACAAACTGCCCATCCTAGCCCCGATTAGAGTCTTACCACGGTCACTTACATGCGAGCGATCGTTCGTTTATTCTAGGAATGTTTGCAGAAATGTCAGGAAACTATGCGAAGGTATGAGGTTCACGCGTTTTTATGTACGAACAAAGATCATTAAGGCCCTACTCATACTACGCTATTTATGAGCTACGCGACTGCAACGCAATCCAAAATTCGCTGTATCTGACACCGTTCACTGACAGGAGACGCATCGCAGACGTGTCGCTTCTTTACTTTGACAACATCCTACTCGCTTACAGATAGCGTTGTGTGAGAAAGGCCAATAACTTTGACAGCTTGGAAAATCTCGAATGTGTCAAAACTTCCCATAATCATTTGCAAAAGTCGTAATAAACTTGTGAGTTCGCGTATTCGCACGAATTTCAATGTGAGAATGCCTTATGTCATGTAGTCACATTGAGATACTATGTACTAATACATCAATGTGTAGTCCAGGGATGTTATGGATATCCGTAACCATAACCGAAACTATCGGATATCCGAAATAAAAATATATCCGTAACCGTAACCGTATCCGCTAAAAACGTTTAGGATAATTTCGGATAAGGGCGGAGTTTAAATAAAACACGTTACGACAGGTTTTTAACCGACTTCAAAAAAGAAGGAGGTTCTCAATTCGACCGTATATATGCTTTTTTTTTTATGTACGTTCAGCGATTATTTCGTCGTTTATGGGCCGATTTTGATAATTCTTTTTTTGTTGTAAAGTTGATATGCGCAGTGGGGTCCCCTGATAAGGAAACCAGGATGAGATGATGGCATCTCAGAGAAATCGAGGGGAACTTTCGAAAATTGTATGGACAACTAGTGTGTTTGTTCATGTTATCATAAGTACATTAAAGCGCTACCATTTCATGAAGATCTGGAGTCGATCTGATGAAGCCGAAAGACAGTCGAGGGAACTCCTCAACGATTTACTGCAGTTATCTAGTGTTTGGGCTTCATTAATTTGTAGTGACGAGAACTTTACACTTATATGTTGAATTGAGCGCCATCTGGCGAGTAGTTTTTGAGTTATCTCTACTTATCAAAATTGAAGTCGGTTATTTTTTTTTTGTAAAAAGCAATTATTGTTTCACCACTCACGCGCCATGTAATAAATATTGCTATATTTGTTTGTTTTTTTAGTCGTAATGAGTCAGATCAATGTTTTTTTATTATCACCCTATCTAAAAAGTAGGTAATTAATCCCTGATGAAAGAATCTTCATTAAACCTCATTAACAACCTGGTAAGTTTATTAGTTAATATTGAGTACTTCATCTAATAAAGTGAAGGAAAAGTTTTGTACCGTGCACTAAATTGATTTAGGTATAATAAAAGGCAAAATGCGTCCAAAATCAAGTTTAATTTGGACATTTATTCATCATGATAAACTTCGGTAACTCTATATCACAATTCTTATTATAAAAAGCATTGTAATTTCAAGTGACCCATTAATTCTCAGTTTCTCCTATCTGATTTATACATTGTATTATCAAATGATAACCTAGACTTGATAGTAAATATAATCAAATTAGGCACATGCTTTTTTATTTTACTTTAATGTAATATCCGTAACCGAAACTATCCGAAACTTACGGATAATCCGAAATAATTAGGTATCCGTAACCGAATCCGAAACCGATATAATTTTATTCCTATATCCGTATCCGTATCCAGATCCGAAACTCCACATCCGTAACATCCCTGTAGTCACCGTTGTCATGGGCGGTAGCGTAGCAAAAGGGTGCTCATTTCATAAAAAGCTCTGTCTCGCCAGTCTATCTCTACAGTAAACCAAGATAAATACAGATATAATGAACAATTTTGGTACAACAGTCAATATTGTCAATTAATTAGCGATCTCTCTATCAAATAATAATATTGACACAATCTATAAGCTATTGGAAGAGCACAATATTACAGATATTCTCGGGTCGCGCCAACATTCACCATGCGAAAATGCCATGGTTTATATAACCATACATGCGAAAGTAACTCTGTCTGTCTATCTGCTAACTTTTCTCGCATACGCTGAACCGATTTATGTACACGACATTTGGTATGAAGAGGGTTTGGAGTCTTGGAATTTACACAGGATAGATTTTATTCCGGAACACGTTTTCTTTGATTAATTTATACGGTATTTTTTTGTGACTCTCACACGAGCTAAAGGCATAGACTACTATTATTGTCTTTTAAGTTAGATAGAGTATCTCAAAGGAATAAGATAGCATTTTAGTTGAAAGCTCCCAGGCGGCATAACTTTTTTCAACCTTTTAACCAATTTACACACAATTTAAATAACTTATATCTACAGATAAACCTTCCTCTTGAATTCCTCTTTCTATTGGCGTTTGCATGAAAATATGTTCAGTAGTTATTGAGTTTACCGCAGTCAGATAGACAGACGCGGCGGGAGACTTTGTTTTATAATATGTTGAGATAACAACCCTCAAAGCACAGTCAGGGCAAGTTACCAGTATGCTATAATTCGTCATGTGTTAGCCTACCCATTAAGCTCACACTACTCAATCGATTTAATCCCATCATTAGGGGTTCAAACACCTAATGCGTAATTCCCTGATGCTTATAATTAATACATTAAAAACGTCTATATCGCAAGGTTTATGGATTATATTAATTATTCAGAATAATCTGAGAATTTAATGCACACAATACACTTACTTAGCAACCACCTACATTTTGTCGCGCTTAAGTTAAACAATTTAAACAAGTAGGTATTTGAACGATACGTAACTATAACCACGTTAAATGAATGAAATTAAGTTTATTCTAAGTTAGTTTTTTAAAAAACAATTATTAAGATTGATATACTTACCTAATAAAGAAACCTGAGTTTGATTCGAAACAACAACATATTGAAAATGAAATATCACTTGCTTCGGTGAAGAAAAACATCGTGAGGAAACGTATACTGCACACCTTCGAATTCTCAAAGCCTCATAATCTACCTTAGAACAGCTTGACTTACTATGGCCTGTACTATTCATTATTTACTATTCACATTTCGATGGGTCCTATGTATATGGGCCAAAATGTAAAATTAAAACTTTACAGGAGAGGCTTCCAAAGTTTCAATTTACTATAACTTTAAATTGATAAAACCGAAGTTCCCGAATCTTTGCTTATTTGCTAAGAAAACTATTTCCCTCATTTACACTGTAGTATTTTATATATACATTTATCTGGTTTTTTTAAATGTCACATTGGCCCTTCTACGTTAGTTTTTGTTAAAATTATTTTTTTTTGAAAACACCCTAAAAGGGCCGATATACCATGTTGGCCATTATACGCGTATTACCTACGCTAATTAGCATAATGTATATATTTTTTTAATTTTTTATCTATAAAATCAATAAACGATTGAAGTAATTGATAATTCATTAATTAGAATATAATATAAAATCTTCGTTTTAATTGTTGTTTTCATTTCCCAAAGCCAAATTCACAAAATTCCGACATCTAGACATCTTAGCGTGATAATTAGATGTCATTTTTACTTATTAAACTAAATTGTAACCCAAAAACACAACAATAACATTTCATATTCATCTTTATTCATCACAGTGCGGCCGATGCTCCGTTCAACGTATAAGTGTCAAATTGGCTGATTGTTCCAAACTATAAACAAACGCGCGGGATACTCCCCGCGTATAAATCTCTAACTACGCTTAGGACCTTATACGTTTAAATTCATGTTACATATGCCGTTATACCGTAATAAAAAATCGTGTTTCTATGCTGAAATCTTTTTTTTTTAATAGCTCACATGATTCATTATATCGATAAGATGCGTTACCCACAAAAAAGCCAAAATCGCCAAATTGCTAGTTTGGCCCATATACATAGGACCCATCGATTTAGAAAAGAGAATCAAGCCCAGTAGTGAAATAGTAATAGGTTATGAAGAAGATGATTATGTGAGGGATACAAATTCAGCTCTCTTGTGATATCTTTAGTATTCATATTAGTAATTTTTATATCATAAGTTATCAAACGGGTACTCGAGTCTCCTAATGGCAAGCGGTCATCCATAAATTATGTATAAGGTTAAGGGTCATTCACACGAGGACGAATCGTCTTTTTTCACGAATCGTCTTTTTTCACGATTCGTTATTTTTTACGGCGGCAATGCTTTTTAAATACTCATGTTCACACGCTTGACGAATCGTGAAAAAAGACGAATACGGATACGTCTTTTAGAAATCACGAATCGTGAATGTTTTATGATTATGACGGATCCGCGCACAGTTTAGTATGCGTTTGTGTGTGAACTTCAATGCGGATATTTTGACGAATCGTGAAAAAACACGATTCCGTATTCAATGTGAACGTCCATCCGTCAAGACGTATCGTGTTTTTTGCCGAATCGTCAAAGACGTATTCCGTGGGAATGAGCCCTAAGGGAAGGGTTAACCAAATGTGACATAGTGTGATGAGGGACAGGAAGTGTGAAAAAAATTGTCACGTCACATGGAAAATTGGTCTATATCTGCAAGATTTACGACGGAAAGGACAAGTGTAATAATTTTATAATTTCAAAAAATAAAATTGAAAAATATTACACTATGGGAAGGGGTTTCAACAAATATGAACTGTGAAAAGGACGCGGATGGGTTAAAAATCTTAAAAGTGTGACGTCATTTATGGATGGCTCCTATGTGCACAATGTTTCCTGTGGACATAAGTGACACATACCCTTGGTGTGTCAATGTGTCGAGATAAAAAGAATCACTGGAGTTAAATCTAATAGACCCGAGGATAATCCCTACATACCACAGCGACATTTTACAATAAGAATGTGTGTTACGTGCGGGCTATTGTGACGAACTTCCGAGGGACTAGGTGGAATATATTGTCACCTACCGGTCATGCGTATGTTATGTGACCTAATTAGAGTTATGTTGGAAAGTCCCATATATTATAGAACTTACCTTTATCGTTTTACAACCAAAACTTAAAGAAAAGGAAATCAAACTTGAAAAAAAGGAGGAAGCTATCAATTCTACTATATTTTTTATCGCTCCCAAAAAGCACGCAATAAATCGTTTGGTGGCTGATTAAAAAAGGGTAGAAGTTGAAAGACTAAGCAAACCCGACCACTAAGTAATTAAATTAAATTAAATTAAATTAAATTAAATTAAATTAAATTAAATTAAATTAAATTAAATTAAATTAAATTAAATTAAATTAAATTAAATTAAATTAAATTAAATTAAATTAAATTAAATTAAATTAAATTAAATTAAATTAAATTAAATTAAATTAAATTAAATTAAATTAAATTAAATTAAATTAAATTAAATTAAATTAAATTAAATTAAATTAAATTAAATTAAATTAAATTAAATTAAATTAAATTAAATTAAATTAAATTAAATTAAATTAAATTAAATTAAATTAAATTAAATTAAATTGGATTATATAAATAAGTAAAAATATAATAATGACGCAAAAAACGAAACGGTCTGGTCTAATCCAAAATTGCAACACCCTGAAAGGGTTTTCTGTTATGTATATCTTTATGTATCCATGACTAAGCAATAAATGATTGAGTATTGAGTATTGAGTAAGTAATACAAGGTTTGCATAATATGAAACTGTCTGAGCACCACTCAATTAAAAAAATATAACATCATGTATTTTTAATACAATAAAATATTTTTTTAACTAACTTTTACGTTTTTTTAGAAATTTTAAAAGTGGCTCAAGTCAAAAATACTCAAAAATTCTGAAAAAAAAATCATAACTCGAAAACTATGAATATTCGCGTGACATATATATGGGGATATTCTAATACCCTATGGGATACTGCATCTCTAGACTTCCGCTTGACAACCATTTTTGGGACACCCTGTATTATATTATACCGTATATTATTATAATCCGTATATTACGTTGACTGGAAATCCCATCGGACACGCGGTATCCAATCCAGTATTAATATTGCCTATCCAAATAAGCATTACCATATCAAATAACACCTTTAATTAAGCCACCTAGTTGGCTCTCGGTGGCTTTGTAGTGTCATAGCAATCCCTGCGGTAATGCTTTGCGTCAGGAATTGCCAATGTATTGTGTCATCATGATAATAGGCATGTGTTGGTCAATGTACTATTATTATTAGACCATTATCTACAACTCTGTCAGTAGGACTATTCTAAGTACCCTCTATCCTCCTTGCTCATCGCTGTCTTTAATATTTCTATCATTATTATTATATTTATTTATTTATTTTTAAGTTATCTTAATTAGTTCAAAATCTATTTAGTTTGGTACACCCTGCCCCCTATACTATTTCATATCTTTTACTAACTACCCCAAGGTTGGAAGTAATTGTGTTTTAGCAATAAGACTGCCTGTTGTATTTCAACTTTTACAAATGTCTTATTATGTTATATCATGTTGCTATGGTGTACAATAAAGCGTATTATTATTATTAATGTAGCGACACGAGTTACGTGGAGAACTGAGTATTATTGTAAATTTAACTTGAAATGCAAAGATGTATTAAATATCTAGATGGAACATCGAATCCGCGAAAACGTGACAAAAAGTTGTGGCCAACTGTTGGCCACAACTTTTATATCATTACGCACAGATTACGCACACATAATTGATAATGTTGCCTTGTTTTTTTTGTTTTCATTGTAGGGCGACGCTCAATCTAGATATTTAAAACATCATTGTTGAAATGATACTGGATAATTAAACTAAAATAAACCCATTAATGAGCACTACTGAGCCAGAGTTCCTAATCATCATTCAGGAGGCCTACGGCTTTTTATTATGCTGTTGCGGATTGATTTAAGCAGCATAAATCGTAGTTAGTGGAGGAGTTAGTGGCCAACCTAATTGTCGGAAGTTTTAATGCCACTCGAAATTCTCCGGCTTGGCGACTGCTATCTGTCGATTTATCGAAACTGACGGGTTTATTTTTATTTAATACTTTATTGTTTACAAAATATTTTAAAATTGTACATTACGCAATGTTTATTGTACAAAGGCGAGCTTATCACTAACAGAGATCCCTTCCATTCAACCCATCTGATAAATAAATTTGTGGGGGTTATGGAAGGTGTACTTAGAAATAAGATTATTAAAAAAATATAAAGGGTGTAATATACTCTCTACAGCAGTCACTGCTCCAACTACCGACCGCGCCCAATTTTTTAACTCGGTCGATCACTTAGGATCGCACACAGGCTGAACTATTAGCGCTCCAATAAAACAATCTATTTGCACAACTAAAAATCCATTACGTCGCTTTAATCGTTTTCGTGCTTTCATCAAAAGGTCAACTCTCAGGAGGGAAGGGAAATGATGAAGAATAACTTAACCCTTTCAGGACCATAAGATATCCATAACTATTTATGAGTGTGCGACTATTTTTTTTAGTTGTTTTGGACGTAAATTAACGATATATTCCCGTAAAAACGTAACAAGACATACAGTTTTTCTGATATTTTATGGTAAATATTTTTCCCTGTGGGCCATAAAGGTAACCAATATATTATATAGGTTTATTTTATAAGTCTTTTAGTTATTGCTTTTTAACATAAAAAATGAATAATAATTATAAAAAATTATAAATAATTTTAACTAAGGTATTCTGCGCAACAATATATGTATTTTATATGCGTCGCTTACATAATATATCTTTTCATTTTCTCTGCTTTTGCATATTCAGAGCTGGCTAGTTGCATTTGTTACCGATGCGCCGGTTTTCGGAGGAGACTAGAGATGGCCTTGATGGCTGTCTACAGGTATAATAATTTTATTAGAGCTCGTGCTAAGTGTTGGTGATACTCTAAGAGTCTAGACTGCTCAAAAGTAACCTTTCCATGCGGTGCGCTTCGTGCAACTGTGCGTATACTAAATACGCGTTATTCATGGCTATATCGACAATAATATATGTATAAAAAATAGCCGGAAGTAATATTTTCTTTTGGCTTTGCTATCAATCTCATGATTTGCAGTGGTCCGTGAGGGTCATACCACCTACATAAACTTATATTCATAATACCATATAATCGGTGCCGGACAGTTTATGTTTATTTTTTGAGTTATGCGTCTTGAATGTCCTGATCCGATTACACTGAAACAGTATCTGCCATAAAAACAACAGTGGTCCAATTTTATACATTTTGACCAATGAACTGATGGTCCTCTTCATCTAATTCAGGTTATCTTCTCCATTACTATTATCTGCCTCATGGCAACTGGACTATTTCTTTACCTCGAAGAAATTTTCTGAAGGTTTTAGCCGTTTCCGAAAAATATATAAAAGTAAATGTAAATAAAATGCAAGAAAACAATAAATTATGAGCGCGACTACATATTACACTAATACTACAAAAACAAACCTTTATGGACCACAGGGAAAAATATTTACCCTAAGATGAATCGGTATTTTTAGGTATTTATGCTTATTATCTGCAGTTCAATTCATTATAACATTAAACTGAACTTACCAAAAAACATAAAAACACGCAAGAAAATACAGTAATTTTATTTACACAAGTCCAAAAACTTTAAAATGATACCAAGTTCAGCCCTCGAATGTTTTAGTGTTAGCGCAAAGGAAATTTGATAGTTATTTTCTTTCTACGTGCTCAAGAACGCTTTTACTATATTGAACATACCTTCTATTATGACATTCATTAAAAAAACATATAGATTAAGTTATATTTAACTGTAGATTACGAATTTTAAAAAAGGGAAAAATATTTCCCTTGGTCCTGAAAGGGTTAAATATTCATCCGTTTCAATCGATTGTGTTAAATCTTTGAATACCTAATGAGATCGTTGAAATACTTCCGTACCTAGTACCTACTACCTCTACTCACATTTTTAATGCTCCTTATAGCTTTTATTCTTACCTCAAATAACCCGATGTACCTACCTACCCATAGAGAGATTTAAAATTTAAATCGTATCAAGAAAAGAGATTTAAAGCCAAATGTAATTACAGATAACATTTTTTTGATAATTACTACCATATTTTTATTGAATTTTATCACATTATTTTCATTTCTGATAAGGTCGTGGTATACAGTAAACTATTTAGTTTGTACTAAAATAAATTAATAAAACTATTTATTATCCACGCAATATTGTTTTTTCGTTAATTTAATGTCATCAAACGCTAAAGTTTACCTCCATCTTAGACCACCACGAAAAGTTCCAAGAATTCTTAACAGTTAACTCAAACTAACTTCATCAACTTACATGTCTCTTTCAGAAAAGCTTAAGGTAATTTGGCACACGGACACTATCAACTTCCGTCTGCGCTTGACTTACACTTGCCCGACTTCAGATTGGCACAAACCGTACGGTAATCTCTTCGTAAGTATTATTAGTTCCTGCTAAATCTCCTGTTTCAAGAGGATCGTCAACTAATCTACCATCGGAAGCATACGTCCGCGTTTATGTTAACATTACAGAGATTAGTCTTGACGTACATTAGGCTTCGATATGATTTTATCCTTATAACTTTGATAGGATTGACGTGTTCAAGACATTCGGTAAATTAAATAAATAAAAAACTTGTCTTCTACAGAGACAAAATACAGTAGACATAAAAGTAAATTGAATCCTGAAATAAATTGTTGTGTGTGTAATTTTTGTATGTGTTTTAAAATCGAAGCCGAAATTATTTTTAAGAATCTGAAAGAATACCTCACTGCAACAATTTACCAAGAATATCTAATGACACTCACGTTTACTAACTCTCGGGACCAAAAATATCACACGGCTACATTTTCCGGATAAAATACCTCCATTTCCGAGTAATTCGGTAGCGAATTCAGCTCCAGCACATTTTTTCCACAAAATGACGAACACGTACGATATCCTTAGTATGTCGTCATATCATTCCGTGCAGCGTGCATCTAACGGGTTAAAGTTAAAGCCAACTAAAATCAGGGATGCCCACTGCATTAATTTTTCTTTACAAGAATTTTGTGTCTGTGAACAAAATATTTCGCTTACTCGCAGGTTATGAAGCAAGTTATTTGTTGTAATTATTAAAGAAAACGTTTTAAATACTTCACAAGTTATTTTATTCACACACGAGAGCATGAGAGTTACAGCGGAAGAGAGCGGACAGTGTTGCCATAGATAATATAAATTGATTGACATAGTGTTGTACTTAGCGGCTAGTGAGGTGACATTCAATAATTAGGGAAGCTATTTATATTCAACACTCTCACCAAATAGCATTCCTCATATAAATTTAACTTTAACCAACTTACAAAGGTACCATACAATATCTAACAGTATAAGAACACAATCATAAAATAACCTTAAACATAGGAACATAATGCAATAAACATCCAGATGTCAGTGAAGTTACCTACTCTCACCCAATCAAAACTCTACAAAAAAAAATCACTTATTATGACAAAAACAATTGTAACCAAATATACCTATTGTGAGCTTGAAACACCTATTTTATTTCTTAAGTACTGAAACCTAATTCTAGGAAGAGCTTTAGTAAACAAATCAGCATATTGCTCTTTACTACAAACATATTTTAAATCTATTAGCTTCTCTGCAAATTTTTCTTTAATAAAGTTATATTTAACACCTATGTGTTTACACCGTTTGTGATAGTCTTTATTTTTAATTAAACAGATTGCACTTTGATTATCTATATTAATACACACTGAATTTTGATTAAACGCACCAATATCGTTTAGTAATTGCCTCAGCCAAATGGCTTCTTTAGTGGCTGAGCAAGCTGCCATAAACTCCGCCTCCGTTGTTGACAAGGCAACACTCTGCTGACGTTGTGTAGCCCATGTTACAGCAGCTCCATTTTTTATAAATACATATCCAGTTAAAGACCGACGTGTGCATGTGTCTTTTGCATAATCTGCATCACTATATGCTAGAAGTGTGTTTTCTTTTGATGATGTATAATGCAAACCATAATTTATAGTTTCCTTCAGATATTTCATTATCTTTTTGACAACATTCCAGTGTGTATGGTCGTAACAATTCAAATATCTACTCACCAAGCTGACTGCAAACATAATATCAGGCCTGCTTACTATTGCTAGATGCATGAGTGAACCAACAGCCTCTCTGTATGGGATGTTCTTATCAGGCACCTCCACACTTTTCTCTAGAGTTGTATGGGGGTCTACTGGAATACTATTAGAATTGGCATTATACATATTGAACTTATAAAGTAATTTTTCTATATATTTAGACTGATGAATGTAAATATGTCCCTTTAGCTTTTCAATTTGCAATCCAACAAAATTTTTAACTTCACAATATTTTACTTCAAAATTATTCTTTAATTCAGATAATACTTTGTCCAATGAAGCTTTTGAACTTGAAAATAAAAGACCATCATCTACATATAACAAGAGGTACACTTTGTTATTGTTTGCATTTCCTATATATACACACTTATCTGCATGACTATTTTTAAAACCAAATTTCTTCAATAAAGAATCAAATTTATGGTTCCAGCACCGTGGTGCTTGCTTAAGACCATATAAAGAGCGATTTAATTTACATACCATGTTAGGTGGAACGTCTAAACCTTCTGGTGGTGTCATGTATATTTCTTCCTGGACATCACCATATAAAAATGCTGTTTTGATATCGAACTGCATCATTTCAAAATTATGTTGAGCGGCTTCTGACAATAGAACTCTAACCGAATCATATCTGACTGTGGGAGAGAAGGTTTCAGTGTAGTCCACTCCATGTTTTTGTCCACAGCCTTTAGCACACAGTCTTGCCTTATAGATTGGAGATGATTCTCCTTCTTTTATTCTGAAGACCCATTTTGATCCAATTAAACGGTGCTTATGTGGCCTCTCAACTATACTCCAAGTGTTATTATTGGCATGTGCCTGCAACTCATCTTTTATAGATTGCTGCCACTTTACTGAATTAGTATTTTCTGAAGATATTGCTTCACTGTATGTTTCTGGAACTTCTAGACTTTCACTAGAACAAATGTAACTATTAAATTCAAAATTTTGAGCCCTGTATTTGGATCTTGTAGTAATGTTTGATTGCATTTCTTTTAAGTCAATTGATTCATCTGGCTCATATATTGACCCTTCATCAGTTTGATAACTGTCACTTGATTCATGTAGTTTTACTGTATTTTCTAACGATGAATAACTATTTTCTGCTTCACTATTACAAGACGTAGAATCTGTTTCATCAGTACTTTGTTTTGTTGACAATTCTGTCAATGGAACTGCAGCAAAGTCTCTTTTGACTGTATTTTCCAAAAATGTCACATCTCTACTGATCACTACTTTCTTTGTTTTAGGATCAAATAATCGGTAGCCTTTACTTTGTTCACTATATCCAATAAAAATCATTTTACTTGCCTTTGAGTCCCATTTCTTGATTTTTTCTTTAGGAATGTGCACCATGGCTTCAGATCCAAAAATTCTCATGTGACTAATATTTGGGGTTTTACCTGTCCACTTCTCTTCCGGAGTAGAGTATGCTAGTGATCTTGTTGGACAGCGATTGGTAATGTATGCAGCAGTTACCACTGCTTCGCCCCAATATTGTT
Source organism: Hesperia comma (assembly GCA_905404135.1). Lineage (NCBI taxonomy): Eukaryota > Metazoa > Arthropoda > Insecta > Lepidoptera > Hesperiidae > Hesperia > Hesperia comma. The sequence continues at coordinate 35,155,304 of FR990012.1, forward strand.
TCTGTAATGAAGAATTTATGATCATACATCTAGCTCTCTCTAATAAAGTGCGATTCATTCTTTCCGCCACACCATTTTGCTGCGGAGTGTATGGAACAGATGTTTGATGTGCAATTCCAGATTTCTTTAAAAAATTTTGAAATTCATTACTCATATACTCTCTACCATTGTCTGTACGAAGGATTTTAATAGAGGTACTAAGCTGATTCTCTGCATATGTTTTAAATTCCTTGAACTTATTGAAAACATCTGATTTATTAGTTAATAAATAAACAAATACTTTCCTGGTGAAGTCATCGATGAAGGTCACAAAATAACGGGCTCCTCCAAGTGAAGGTACCTCCATTGGTCCACAGACATCTGAGTGAACCAATTCCAGTTTCTCTTTGGCTCGAGAGCCTTCTGAAGAGAAAGGGTTCCTCGATTGCTTTCCTTCTTGACAAGTTATGCATATGACTTTGTCATCATTTTTCAATTTAAGACCAGTGGCTTCTGATAATTTGCTTAAGTCCTCAAAGTTCAAGTGTGCCATTCTCTGGTGCCATAAATAAAAATCATCATCTTTGATTGCAGACATGTATGCTGGAACACTGTGTGTATTCAGCCTGTACATATTATTAATTAACTTCGCTGATGTAATTAGCTGATTATTTTTGTTAAATATCTTGGAGCCTTCTTTGTCAAATTGTACATTACAGCCCTTCTTTATAATCTGACTCACGGAAAGTAGGTTTGTGGCTAACTCAGGTACATATAAGACATTCTCCACCTTTATTGTAGTAATCTTTCCATTTTCACCAACCACATTTAAGTCAACATTCCCACAAGATTTTACAATTAATTTCTTATTATTAGCAACTTTTATTGTATTTATAGGCGGTGCTGTTTCATCATAGAGCCATTCACGGTGCATTGTTAGGTGCATTGAAGCTCCCGAGTCCACAAACCAGCTGCTCTCGCTGTTTGAAGTTGCTGCAGAAAATACTGCGACATAACCAGAGTCCTCACTTGACTTTTGCTCTTTCTTCTTACTCCTGCAGTATTTACTAATGTGCCCATACTTATTACACACATAGCATCTAGGCCCTTTACTTGTTTTATTATTAAAAGCTTGTTTGGCAACCTGCGTTTGATTTCTCTTTGCTTTGACATACAGCGCAGTGGACTCAGAGTTCCTCACATCTTGAAGAAGCTTAGTCTTTACAGCATCTGCTGTTATTGCCACCCCGGAGCTCTCAAGGGCCATTAACATTGGTTGATACATTTCTGGTAGGCCAGCCAGTAATAGAGTGCCTAACCACTCGTCATTTACAATAAAACCAATATTTCTGAGCTTATGTGCTGTAGACATAATTTTGTTGACGTATTCTTCAATATTCAGACAGTTATCTAACGTCGTGGTAATCAGCTCTCGTAACAAACCAACTCGTCTTGTCAATCCTTTATCATCGAATGCTTTGGCTAAATTATCCCACACCTCCTTGGCCGTTTTTGCATCTTGTATGTGTACATAGTTAATTGGATTTACAAGCAGAATTATTTTCGATTTCGCTTTCGTGTCGAGTTTGCTGTCACACTCGCTAGAAGTGATGCAACTCCACAATTCCTCGTGTTCTAGATATGTTTGCACTGCAAACTTCCACGTAGGATAATTTTCTCTTCCAGTTAGCTTTTCAATCAGTGCCATCGTATTATTTGAAGACATTTTGCTAATGAAGATTATGCCGACACGTGCTTTGAGGTTATACTGAATACTGAATAACTTGTAAAATTGTTCACACTTGCTTCGAATTTAACTTTATTTTGCTTACTTGTACTTTTATGCAAAACAGGCGGCCTGGGCCCATAACCTGTTGTAATTATTAAAGAAAACGTTTTAAATACTTCACAAGTTATTTTATTCACACACGAGAGCATGAGAGTTACAGCGGAAGAGAGCGGACAGTGTTGCCATAGATAATATAAATTGATTGACATAGTGTTGTACTTAGCGGCTAGTGAGGTGACATTCAATAATTAGGGAAGCTATTTATATTCAACATTATTAAAATCAATTGTTTGATATATTTTTTTTAATTCAAATATTTGACGGAATATCTAAACCTATCTCCAATCACCTATTCAATCGGCTTATAGCCTGGTTTGACAAAGTTAACTAAGCCAATAAAAAGCAGTTAAGAGAAACTATACTCGTATCCTATTTTACTCACTGACAAATCCCTTTGTTTTGCATAAATTCTAAACGTAACCAAAATTGAAATCCCTTTTCAAGCTACATTCTTTTTGTCGGTTCTTTTGTCATCTGCCTGTGTATTGTTACAAAAAAAAAAAAAAAGGAATTCTACTATAAGTAAATTAAATATAATATATATAAAATTACTTAGACGAGGCTTATTACTCGTATACATACTTATTTTAATATCGCTCTGCTTAATTCGAAGGTATTATGATAATAGGTACACACCAAGCGTTCTACTTAATGTTTTCTTAATTAAGAGAAAATTTGTATTTGAGGCGTTTATAAGCTTATATTATAGGTATGTAAATTAAATCGAAAGGTCTGTCTTTAATTTCAAAATAACTGTCTTTTCAAGAAAAAAATTGTAAATTTTCGCTTGTCCGTTTATCCAGTTTAATGTCCGGAACGCCTGAACCGATTTTAGTGGGATTTTCACTGAAAGAAAGGGGAATTTATAAAATAACACACAGGCGTTTAATCACGGAATTACCGCGGGATCGAGACTTACGCGCGAAACTCTCCCACGCGCGAACGAAAGCACAGCAAGACTAATTTTATTATTGGAACTAAAGTTATTGACGATTCCTGATTAAAGTTGATGATCAGTTGGTGACACGATTCCTGGTTAATTTCATAACCAGCCTTTTAATAGCCACTCTGCAGAATAGTTATAGACTACAGGCCCATGTCAAAAATGGATTAGTCATATGAACCACCAGGTGATGTATATAGGACGATATAAGAGTACAAAATAATAAGATTCAGCACTATGACGCCACTTGTAAGCTGCCCAAATGAGTGCTGGTGAGAATTCAAAAGTTCAACCCTCGATTTTTTCCCCTTGTCGCATGATTTTTGTACGGCATTTTCACCATCGATAGTACCATGAAAAATAATAAGAAAGCGCGCAGTCCCGTAAAAAAATGGTGCGCCACAAAGTCGGTATTTTTTTTTTATTTTTTGACAATTCCAGGGTAAATTTGGTCATTTGATTCTGTATGGCATCAGTTTCATACTGTTTCAATACAGCTTCTAATCCATTATTCCGCAACGCCGTACCAAAATCATGCGACAAGGGGAAAAAATCGAGGGTTGAACTTTTGAATTCTCACCAGGAATCAGTTGGACAGCTTACAAGTGGCGTCATACTGCCGAATCTTATTATTTTGTGCTCTTATATCGTCCTATATACATCACCTGGTGGTTCATATGACCCATCCATTTTTGACATGGGCCTGTAGTCTATTAGGCGTGATTCTTTAAACTGGCATAACTTTTTAACCGACTTCAAAAAAGGAGGTTCTCAGTTTGACCAGTATGTATGTAGGTAGGTATGTATGTATATTTGTGCGCGATTATCACGCGTTTGGTTAAACCGATTCTGATGTGGTTTTCAGCATAGTATTTGTCAGACTCAGGAGAAGGTTTTAGGAATACTAACCGCGTTTGACTGAACCGATTTTTAGTTTTCGGCGTTAAAGTCTATTTTGTTAAAAGTTATTTATTTATACTATACTGATTGAAATAACACAAATCTTATTTTGAAGTAAGCTTTACTACAAAGTAAGATTTATACAATTACAATTTATACAATACAATTTATTTGTGAAAATCAAAAAGATTAGCGCGCAGAAAACTACAGACGAATAGACGAACAACTCAAATTCCACAAATGATTGTTATGGTTTCTATTGCTAAAAAAAACACCCTGTAATAGTTTTTCTCATATTATATCTTCCATGCCTATTAATGTCGCTTTGCTTAGAGAAATACTGCCATGAAAACTTTTCTTGGATGGAAATTATCCTACAGGTACTGTACGTTACAAATACACCAAACATTGGGTTATTCCGCAATTCTACAGTGATATATTCAATGGATTCAGACGCTCGCACTGATAAACAGGAAAATTTAGAAGTCTATTACCAAGTCTACCTGATATGATTTAGTACTAGTTGGTGCTCGTGGCTTGACTCGTATGGGTGTCGAAAAACTACAGAGTTATTCCTTCTAAACTACAAAGTTATCGCAAGGGAAAGGGGGTATTACCGGGACATATACTATCTATATTCTCACGACTATTAACGGGCTTCAAAATTTCATCTGAGTTGGTGGTTGGTGGATTAAGCGTGAAAAGGCTGCAGATAGACAGACTTACCATCTACTTATAAATTGTATTAGTATGGATTCGTAATATTATTATTTGATACAAATTTCGCCTAGAGTGTTTTTATCACGAGAAAAGATGCCAATTAATTTTTTATACAACTTTTCACAGGCGGACACAAACTAGGTAGGCATAAATAACACAAATAGGTACAATCAATTGAATGTGGTTTACTTAGGCTCTGTCGTATAGTAAAATGTGTGTTTTTATTAGGTACCTTTTTATACAGGCGAGCAATAATAATAATAATTGAAAAATAAAATAATTAATTAGCTTATTTTTTCAGTGGGTTTCGCAGCCTGGTTTCTTAATATTTTCTACAACGCTATAGTTAAATACTCATCTCTCTAATCTGGGCTTTCCATACGATTTAAATACGTTAATTCATGCGTTCATTTTCAGCTACAATTAGCAAAATGGCGAAATTCAAGGCAAACACCACACAATTTACTGTTGGTGCTCACATAATTATTTGTACAGCTCAAATACGAGTTAGCTGTGGAACTGCGTGTACAAAACACGACTCTGAATATGGTTCTGTACCGTCAGTGAGAAACAGTATAAGTCTAAAATATGAAATGTTGGGAAATTCAAAAAGAAGTTTTAAAATTTTCGAAAAATTATTACTTCGTCAGTATTTCATGTAGAGTGTTGAATGAAAGCTCAATAGTTAGTGTTTATCAAACAGTTTTTCAATATTTAATTATTTTTTATCCATCTTGGTTTTTGAAATTTGAAATTAAAAAAAAATGCGAGTTGTATCACTAGACACGAATTTTACTTTTGTGTTTAATGATGTAAATTGATTTGTATCAATTTACACGTGGCTTCTATATGGAGATTAAGAATACAAGTCGCGAATAAAAACGATTTTTTGAACAATTAAAAGACACAATCAAAATTATGTAAAACAAATTTTGTAAAAAATTATTCCATACAAAGGATGTTTACATAATTTTTTAGATAACAGAGACTTTTTTAAAGTTATATTGGTTTACACCAAAATATTTATGTATTTTTCTGTGTAAAATGTGCAGATTGGCAACAAAAACTGAAAATTTTTAATTATCAAACAAAAATGAACTCCCCGTCTCAAAGAGTAGGTACATAAAGTGAGTCATGCTCATGCCTACAAAATAAAAAGAGAGCCTTTTTTCTTTCGCATAGTAGGTATACTATAGTATACTAGGTTTCGTATAGTAGGTACACTATCATGAGACCTGTCGTAATGTATCATGGATCAGAAAGTTGGGCTGCAAAGAGGACGGATGAGGGACGATTGCATGTGGCGGAGATGAGAATGTTAAGGTGGATGTGTGGAGTGACGCGAATAGTAAGAAATTAATATATTAGAGGAAGTCTGAGAGTAGCACTAATAACCGAAAAGTTGAAAGGGAACAGAATGTCGTGGTATGGGGCATGTCACGAAGCGAATGGATACTTATGTGACGAGAAGAGAGATGGATATGAATGTACATGGACGGAGGGGACGAGAAAGATCAAAAAAAAGATGGATCGATTGTGTGAAAGAAGATGGAAAACAAGAGAGTTAGGGCTTGTTTCACCACTTCCTGATAAAGTCCCTAATAGTTAATTAGGAACTTATTTTCCATATAAATTACAACTTTCGTTCCACTAGTTTCGGATAGAACTATCTGGCAGATTAACTGTCGGATAAGTTATCAGCGCTTCAAATGACTGATAAAGACGTTATTTGGCAGATATCACTGGCGTTTAGTTTCTCTGAATGGATCGATATTCAAAAATGAAGCAAAGGTTACAAATCTTACATATTTCGATTTACATGGTCAAAATATACTTGCAAATATATAAAAAGAGTTAACTTGAATTATTTTTAACTAAAAGTATTTGATTACTTAAGTTTTTATAATTTTTCTCAAGTGACGAAAGTTTACGTAGTAGTAACGAAAGGCAATGTAGTGGATAGTGGTAACTGCCATATAACTATCTCACACTTTATCAGGAAGTGGTGAAACAAGTTCTTAATGTCTAGATGACGACTGATAAGGCAGAGTAAAAGAAAAGAACATGTTGCGCCGACCAAAAATAAAATAGGCATAATGAGCACGAGAAAGAAGAAATCAAATTAGCCTTTATAAGAGCAGTAGGATATAGCAAAACGAAATCACTCTTAATAGTCACTACTCATTATATTATTATGTAACAGACTATATAATAATCTTCATTAAACTAATACAAGTAGGTAGAGTTGTATTAGTTTACACAATCTTAATAGTCACAAACTAAGTAATAATCTACAGACTTAAAACTAATACAAGTACAGTTGTATTAGTTAACACAAACTTAATTGTTAAACTAATTTTGTGAATTAAAATAAAACATAATTTATATCAGTTTACACGTTTATAAGGTAGCGAAGAAATATTTTATAATAATATAAGTAAAGTTATATGGATAAACACGAAAAAACTCTTACTTATACCACTATCCACAAAAAATATCTCCGTTTCTATTTGGCGTAGGACTAATCTGAATATACAGAACGGTAGGTAATTTTTTTTGTAATTTTATTACGTAAAAAAATAAAAAATCGTATAAGTCGAGTTATACTACTTTTCACTGACGGTACAGGGTTGTTCTTGCTTTGAGTTACCCTTGCGGTTAGTTGCTTTGTACGAAGAGTTTAGTCCTCTGTGGATGAATTATAACGTAGCGAGTGCTCTGGTGTCAGACTTGGGTATACTGTTATAAGTTTAATGTATTTGAGTGTTGTCTAACTTTAAACTTTTTATTGTATTTGATTGCAGTCGGACTGTATCTTGAGTCTTGACAGAATGTAAATGGGATATCGGTTTGGGTTTCATGGACAAATAACTTACATACTGTATTAAAAAATAAATAATCGACTTTAACATCGTTATGCAAACATAACTCAAGAACTAATTGTCAGAAATTTATATGAACAAGAATCTACTAGCTTTCGAAAAAAAGGAACTTATTAATATTGGTTCACTTAGTAAAAAGTATAAGAAAATGCACCTCCTTTTTTGAAGTCGAAGAAATCGGTCTTATGGTCTGATATGGAGTTTAACGACATACATAAAGCTACGTACTCGTAGTTAGAGTTGTAAAGAACTCGAGTCTTTCAGTCCTAAATTTTGAACTCGGTGACAGTTTTCACGACTCGACTCTTAACCGTAAGACTCTTAAGACTAGAGAACTCAAGTCTATATGAGCTCTTGAACTCGAGACTCGAGACTCGAGTCTTCTTTAGCGCTCGAGTCCTTTTTACGTGGCGAGTCGCGCTCGAGTTCTTTTCCGCTTGGAGTCTTTCTTTTTAAAGCAGCCAATAAAAGCTTTATTTTGTGAGATATAACTATGTGTAACCAGAAGGAGATGTCGAAAAATAACTTTAGATATATTATAAGTATAGATATAAATTTTAAATAAATCACTGTCAGCATTTCGGAGAACAGTTTGAATAAGACTCGAGCTCTTTTAAGACTCAAGCTCTTTTAAGACTCAAGCTCTTTTTAAAGGTACAGTTCCGACCCAAGCGACACTGACGCCACTAACGCCGCGTTAGTATCGCCGCGACAGAGCGATAGTGCAATGTTCTATATAAATACATGACGGCGTGTACGAACATGGCGATACTTGACGCGGCGTCACTGCCGCGGCGCCACTGTCGCAAAGCGTCAGCGGCCGAGCCGCGCTTCCCCTTGTAGCGTCGCGCGACAGCTCGATCAACGCGTGGTAATTTTTAAGTTATGAAGCAATTAATTTGAAAATGGAGGCTTTCACCGAAGAAAATGATGAGGTGCTTATAAATTTAGTGTCTTAACATCCTCTATTACCTGATTTAAGTGTTGAAGAATACAAAAATTCGAAAAAATGGACAAAGTTTGGGATGAAATTGGGAGGGTGTTAAATAGATGTATTCATGAAGTAAACGCAAGAAAATTCGACTGTTTAGGTTACTGGTCGCAAATTGACTGAAAACAGCAATGATACTATCGCCACTCTCGGAATCTAACAGAGCGTCAGAGACGCTGCGACAGAACCACAGCGTTTCCTGACGCACTGACGCGGCGCGGCGTCAGTGTCGCTTGGCTCGGAACCGTACCTCGAGACGTAGACTCGAGTTCTTTTTAAGAGTCGAGTTCAATTTTGGCGCTCGAGTCTTCATGATAGGACTGAAGCTCGGCTCGACTCGAGACTCCGAGTTCTGTTAGTTCACTGAGTCCTAGAAAATTGAGCCGAGTCTATCGAATTAAGACTAAAGGACTCGAGTCCTTTACAACACTACTCGTAGTCCCATGCTACAGTCTTGCCGATAACGGCCACAATACAGGGTTATTGTGGCCGTTATCGGCAAGACGCAAAGAGAAGAACTCGCAACCAAATCGAGAACAGGAGTTTCATTTTATTGTTTGAAGTTACGATTCGCTGGGAATCCAACCCAGGCCATTTTTGAACGGCCGATGCAATGAAGCCACTTACATGAAATTCTCATTTTACACTTGAAAATATTACCGGTCATTTATACCTATACTTACTATATGGATTCAGAACAAACCAAAATCTACTTTTGTAGGTCAGTTTACAGGCTGCCTGTAAAAGTGAAAAAAATGTGGAGCGAAGAATTTCTAGTATGCCCTGATCGAATAAAATAAATTTTTGATATATAAAACGTTTGTACGTTGAACTTCCATTGATTTTAATACTGCAAGATATTTTTATAATAATGACGTGCCATATTTTTTGTCTATTAATAGATTCAATTTATTGAGTTGTGTTTGCAAGCGGTTTCCCTCGTCTTTGTCTTGTTTATTTTTATTAAGTGAGGTACTAAAATAACTTCGATAAGCTTAACTTCCATGTAGTTACCTAAATTGTATTAGGCGTTACCTTGCGGAACTCTAGGAAACTCTACTCAGGAAACTTGTTGCGTCGGTCATAGCGTAATAGGTATTTAGGCTATAATATGCCTAGGGCCTAGAGCCTTCATCGACACTCCAACACAAAAATAATTGGTCAAATCATAGTAGTCACTAAGCTAAGATAAGCCCGCTCAAATAAGCTTCAGCTTTATATATTAGTGTAAGATGAAAGAATTTTTAATATTTAATCTCTGAGTGCAAATAGAAAGTTTTACTAAGTTACCTACCTTTCAACCTGAACTTCATCTACGTTTACTATCATCAACTTTATCTACCCGACTTGTTTGTAGATATGTACCTACCTGATTTAACATTGAATAAGATTTATTTAAGTTAGCGCGCATTACCATCTAAAGGTAGGAATTGACGATACGTCTATCAATCCAAATGGAGTGGACGTCTTCCAAAATGGTTTCGTGAATGTGATAAACGTATGCCAATCAAATGTACGCCTTCCAGCTTTGGATTTCCAAACGGATTGAAATCCATGTATCTAATCCAAATGAACGTCATCCGCTGCCGACTGTCAATGGCAAAAACGTGCGACACGCAATTTGGAAGCCGTTTATATCGTCTGTGAATGGGCAAAACAGCGTCCATTTTTTGTAAATTTTGTCTCAACTTTTGACATCTAAATGAAAGTGAGTCAATGTGCCTTTAAACTGAAGTAGATACCTCCATAATTATGGAAATCTTCCATTTAGTAACATTCCAAATAGACGCATCTTCAATGGCTACCTTAAGTTGTTAAAGACTACGTTGACATTACAACTTGCAATGAGTAAAAAATATCTCGTACAGTTCGAAATTCAAACTGAAAAGAGAATCCTGGTTTGAAAAGATAACCCTGTAATAAGCATTAGATATTTATTTTGAACATGAGCTAGCGATATTATAAGCGCGCATAAATGCATCTTATATACGTGACATGCGTTGCAAGACCCGGTAATGCATATGCAATGAGGCGTGAAGTCACGTCTCCGTTCTCTGACTATCATTTATCGCTTAAAATATTCAGAATTGAAATTGTTGGCCTTTAATGCTGAAAGACATGGAAATGATTTGTAAGTGAGTTAGTTCTTTACTATTACGTATCTTTATTGGTTGTAAAACAATCTGAATGCCTAAATCTGTCTGCCTGTTGGTGACGGTTTCACGGTTAAGCCATAGACCCGATTTGGATGAAATTCGAAATGAAAAAATTTGAAGACCCGGCGTTACACATAGGCTACCTTTTTCAAAAGCATCTCCTAAGTGCCTGAAACAGGGGAAAATTTAATTTTCTTGAAGCGAAGCAAGGGTGTTTACTATTACTTATTTGTATAAAAGCGAAAATGATGATAAGACACATCACGAAATAACAAAAACCGCTTGCCTAATAAATATGAACTTTGGTAAGGACGTAGTTTATAATTAGATTAGCAGATGTTCATTATGAACGGATTTTGGTCCTCAAACCACAAAATCAGACACTGTAAAAATATGTCTCCAGGATTAGACTGAAACACCTGTTTTTGTTCAATCAACCTCTAACCTCTCCACTGGTAAATTTATTGATATTAAATGTTGCTTTTATTATGAAAGCAGTAAGTCATTTATATTATAATATCAGTGGAATAGAAATCGCAACTCATTCGTAATGACGTACTTGAAATTACAACACACTTCAATTCACATATAGGGCACTATGTAACAGACTGATAATACCTCCGCTTGTATATATAGATTCATATTATTCATACTAATATTATAAATGTGGAAGGGTGTTTGTCTGTCCTTCCTTCACGTCACAACGATACTTTATGGTATAACCTTTATACGTGGAGATAGGAGGCTGGAGAGTGACATAGGCTACATTTTACCACAGTAAAACATGTCATTTTCATGCGAAGATCCATTATGATGCGTATGATTGCGTACTATCCATACAAATATACATATATTTGATTGCGGTCAGCGATGTCTCAAGTGCCTTTTAGCATCTTATATAATACCTACATAATATAGACTTACATAGACGGTTTCACTTTTTTAGAGGCGACAGGGTTAACAACGCAACTATTACTTTTACTATTACTATTAGTAACTTGACTATTACATCAATTAACAACACTAACTATCACTAACAGTCCCTGTCCTCACACTTACTAACAAACTAACCAAATAATATTCTAACACCATCTGTTAACTAGTCCCTAGATGGAGTGTTGTTCTATCCACCATCGTCGTCCACATATGTCACGGGTGGCAGCGGAAGGGTTGTACTGCATAATTGTTTACTACCTTAATTTTATAATAACACAATTATTTATCTATGATGATAACATACATAATTTTTTCTACGCATCACATTGTTTTTTCTTCAGATCGAATACTTTTTCAATTTTTCGAAGTCGCGGACAGAATCTGGTTGACAATAAAATACAAGTAAGTATTATTATGTCAGGGTGTTATATACACGAGGAACTCCGTAATGCCATTTCGTCACGTAATTCTCGGAGCTATGTCGGCGAAATTTGCTCATCTACAGATTTAATCGGAGCAAATTCTGTCGCGTAGCTAAATGCCGAGCGTAGCCGCCTCTAGTAGTAGTATATAGTTCATTGACTTATAGTTATAGTCTAGAAGCTAACGGTATTTTTTCGTCGTATTTGAAAAAATGCTTTTTTTGTAAATGGTTGATCAACGAAAGTAAAATTCAAATATTTAATTGCTCGTAATTTGTTTGGTTAAACAAATTATACCAAATTTAAACTTTCAGGGCCTTAATTGAAAAGTTATGATTTTCAGTATTGTCTGTACAAATAGAAGCCATCAAAATGTATTACAAATTATCAAGTCGGTAAGGATTAAATTTAGAAACATTAAGATATTTTAATACAATTACTTTTTATTGATAATACATTATTTAAAGAGTGTAAACTACGGCACTATCTTCTGTTTATTAAAAAACTTATGTGACAATAATTTACATGCTATGGTATCTTTTTTAAATATTTCGTTACAAAATAAAATGATATATTACATATATGAAATGTACATGTTAATAATAATAAAATTTTTTATTTTATTTTATTAAATTTTATTATTTTTATTTTATATAATATGATATATTACATTATATCATTTTATTTTATTGCACTTCAGGTATAACATTATTTTTTATACAACTCCAATCTCAGATTTCTAAATTCGAGTCAGTTCGTCAAACGATCCCCGAGAGGAATCAGTTTACAAATTATTTAAGGCCAGTATTTCAGTACACTATTTGTTTCTTTGTCATTATTAATTCATTTCACACCTGTATTACTACAAAATATATATTTTTTAATCTTTTTGAAGTAATTTTGTAACACCCTTAAGCTAGGGGTATACAAGGGCAAAAACTTAATGCCTGAAGGCATTTAGAAAAAAAAGGTGCTAGGTATTAAAATAGAAAAAGGTGGAATAAAAGAAAAAGATAATGTTTAAGAAAAGTAATTGTCATGTAACTAAAATGAGTATGCGTTAATTTTACTTTTTTTATTTTATTTTGTTACGCAGTAACCGCTATGTTAAATAAATAGATGTCAGTAGGTCAAATTTTCATCGGTTAAACGAGTAACCGTAGTTTTCATTCGTGCCAATAGATCCTAGCACTGAACCGTTGTTCGATTGCCATTCAAATAGCCTCAACAAACCTAGTGAACTTCATAAACGTGTTTAGCTTTGAACGTTTTTGTCGTTCCAACGTCGGGTGAATTGGTCTTTTCAGAAGATGTGGCCAGTATTCGATAGGAATGATCTCGCAAAATCGTGTGGTCAATGCAGTGTGAAGATAGGATTATAGTTACATTATTCAGCGTGCAAAGATATAGAAATAATATTATATCTAGTTTTTTCTCGAGTACTTTTAGTAAAACCTTCGCTGTCGCCTAGACTTTGAAGTTATATTAAAAGAAAATAGAACCGAAAGATAATAAGAAAGCTATTGGTTTATTTAAGACGAATGTAATGTATTTTTCGGCACTGATACCCTATCATAATATAATTTTCTTATTGGACCATCTATCTGAATTAAATTGGCCGAATCCTTAACTTAATGTTGTATTAGATTGTTTTCCTTTATCGAATTGTTAATATGACTCAGAAATATTTCAAGAGACGACTGTAATAATTTAATTACTTTTTACAAAAAAAAACCGATTTCAACATTGACTAGCAGAGATAACTCAAAAAGTACTCTCTCATTTTAACCCATCTAGGTAAAGTTCTCGTCACTACAAATAAATCAAGCCCAAAAACAAGGTAACTGCTGTTAATCGTTGAGCTCGAATGTGTCAAAAACTTCATCATTAGCGAGGGTCATCTTGCTCAAATGGGTTTGTGTATTCGCACGAATGTGACTGACGACGAATGTGAATGGCCTAACACCCATTATTGCGGTGAATAATATTTATCTGTCACATAAATGCCTGCTGCCGAGAATCGAAGACGGGCCGCTTAGCTCGGCAGACAGTGTCCTTAGTAACTAAGCTATTATAATAAACTTGCTATACGTCCAAGCCTCGCCCGCGTGGAATTCATTTTTTTATTTTCGTTCCCTATTTCAGCCCCAAGTTTTTGAAAAAAGTAGCTTATGTATGCCCTGGGTCTTCTACAATTTTTATTCAAGTCGATCCGGCGGTTTAGCCACGAAAGCGTCACGGCCAGAGAGACTTACGCATTTATACTACTACATAGATGGTTATTTTGTTTTCATTAAAATAAAAAGCCATATTTTTATGATTTTTTTTTCTTGTATTCGAGATATTTGAGAGAACAAATCCGTAGAGATGAGGTAGATAACAACTGCTCTTTTTATAATGAAATGATAACTCTTTTTATAATCATGCCCATACAAGGGTCGTAGCTCATACATCCTTCCCAGAAAGGTCTTTATTAAAATTTAACTGACTCTTTTGCCTTTTTTTTAATCTTTTTAAAGCCTTGAGGTACAAAATAAAAGGATTTTGTGATACTGTTTAAGTGATTGTGTGTTACAGTTCATGAAATTATAATTAACTCTTTATGGCTTGAGGCGGGCCCCAGCGTAATCGTGAATTTGAATTTTTACGATGAAAATGGCAGCTAGCCAGCCAGTTCATTAACTCTCATGCATGAATATAATATATTAAGCTACTGTATACATTAGTTATAGTAGTTATTGTTAGTATGAGTCTCGTTCTAATTCGGTCACAGATGCGTTGCTACCCCTGAGGACTGAGATGGTCGCCTCTAAAAAAGTGTAACCGGCTCCACACCTTCCTATCCGGAACACAATTGTTCTTAAAACAATTATTAAACGGTAGGAATGGTATTAATGGTATTAAGTTCTTAATTCTTTTGGTCAAAACTTTATTACAATATAGTACATTAAATAGCAGGTAAAATACAATCCAAGTAATTAGAAAACTTATCTCTGAAAGTTTGCCGCCAGAAAGCAGTGAGCGATCTTATCACCTTTGTAAAGGCATAATATCTTGGTATAGGATGGGACTTTTAAATGCTTTAGAAGTTTTCCGAAGAGGAAAATCTGGCAAAGTTGTCGTTTATAAACATTTATTACTCACATAGAAGTGATCATTGCCTTCTTTACTAACTTATCATAGACGATCCGAATGGCGCAATGGTTAAGCTAAGCGTCCACAGATCGGTATCGTACGCATCGGACGCATCGCAGTATCCCAGTTTCTATAGAAAGTACGATCCGTACGATGCGGATCAGTGGACGCACTTGTATGATTTTCTATACAAAGAATACTACAATCCGTTTAATGCGATGCGTCCGATTCGTACGATACCGACCTGTGGACGCTTAGCCTATGGTCCTGGTTCGATGTCCAGCGAGGCGGACATTTGGATGACGGGTTTAAAACCGTTCTTGGTCTTTAGGGCATGAGACAAAGAGAAAAAAATTCCAACCATCATAGTTTTGGGTTCTAATCTTCCAATGGAATAATAGAGGTCTGTAAGAATAAATTATTTTTGTTTATCGTGCGTGTACCGACTGCGATTATATTATTTATATATTTATTGTATAAATCCGTAAGGTTTCGTTCATTATTGTCAGATTAGAAATATATCTCTCAGAATTCTTCTTTAATAATGGTAGACCCCGAGATTGGTGCTTTTTATCTGTATAAAGGCATTACCCTAAAAGTTTGCCATCCTTAATTTTAATCCCGCTGAAAGATTTTCAGCCCGAATCTTGGGTAAAAACTGATCGATACGATGTTTAAACGTTGTAACTTGTCAATTCAGCGGGAATGATTAATTGTATTACACAGCGGAAAGGATATTTACGCGCAAGGCACTTCTCACACTACGCTATTTATTAGATATCTATTAGTTAGGTGACTGCAACGCAATCCAAAATTTGCTGTATCTGAAACTGTTCACTGACAGGAGTATCGTAAACACGTTGCTTTCATACATTGACAAGATCCTAGTCGCTTGCAAATAGCGTTGTGTGAAAATTGCCTAAAGCAGGTTCGCGAATGTTGAGTTGAAGCGCATTTACTTGATTAACTAATGTGGGTCTTTCTTACCCCATTACTTCTGTGTTTAAAATTAGTCGAACAATTCACGCTTATTTAGTTTCTTGAGCTAAGTTTGTAATGGTCAAGTTTGTTGGACTCCCTTTGGGTTGTTAGTTTGATAGTCGGAAAACATTTACATGAGGCGAAACCAAAGGGTCTTTTCAAGTTTGAACTTAATAAAGCTAAGATTTCGATATCGGAAACTTAGTTTGTAGATAATATTATTGTTTGATTTGGTTATTTAATTAGTAGGACTATTGTACAAAATAATAAGTAAATAGTAAACGTTTATATTGTTACGTGTCAGGGAGTACTGGGTTCGAGAAAATGCCAAAATGTACCACAAAGACTTTATTGTACTCGTAGATACACAAATTACACTATGTACACAGTACACACCAAAACACTCTGCACGTAACACTCGTAAACACACTCGTCGAACACTGTATCGCCCGTAGAAATCACTTCACTTCTCACTGGCATCGCTCGTAGGTATCGCTGGTATCTTCCTGGTTTCGCTTCCGAAACTAGAATGCCACCCACTCGACCAAGTGCCCCTTTTATACCACTCGCCTACTATTCACGCCAATCTAGAATATTCCCGCAAATTTTGGAATAACGGTCTAGTATATTCCTTGCAATCGACTTTCAACCTTAAGACTATTGCCGTAAGGTCGAAGCGTCGTGCGCGTACTTTCGAGACGGCCGCGCTGTATTGTTCTATGACATGTTTATTCATTGACATGTTTATGGCCCTTATTGTTTATTGCTTCCGGTTTAGGCGGAGTAGATACGCCAGGGTTGTCACAATATGTACAGTTTATAAGCAATATTATACATGTATATAGATGCCTTACTTGCGGTCACACAAGATTAACCACAAGGATTTGTTTTCCTCGATCTATAGTCAGTTATCTATAAATACTATACTGCAATTTTTGCTTGTAGATTGGCCGACAATACACTAAATAATCGTAGATTATTTCGGTTACGTTATCTTTTTCTGTTACGATTTTTACAACAGTAAAACCTAAGAAGTATCTAAGAAAGATGAAATAGGTAGGTAGAAGGTAGGTCTGTAAGTAGGTATATCTTAGAAGTAAGCAAGTAGGAAAGTAAGTGTATACAGTCTGTTTTTTTTCGCTATGGACTAAATTGACATAAGCTGTGTTGCTACTTTTTTGTAAATCATTAATAGTGATGTACCACGACCGTAACCTTACGTAATTTACAATCTAGTATCGTTTATCAGTAACTATTACAAAAATGTATGTATCTTTAAAATTTTAACAATGAATTTTAACAACTGTAATGTGCTGTTATTGTTGTTAAATGTATGTTATTACGTATTCTTCAATTATAAATAAGTAATTGCCTTATTTTTTAGTGAAATAAGTTATTAAAATCAATAAATATATTTTTTATCTGTGATGCTCCATATTCACCACGAATTTTAAAATATTCGTCTATTGTCAAATAATAATAAAATTATGTGGTAAGGGTAAAAAGTTACGATTCATGAAACCGGTATCGTAGTAGGTACACCACGTAGTACACTATACATCTAAAAAGCTGGTAACATTATTTAGAAATTTGACATTTGCATGTGTCAATTTAGTCCGTAGCGAAAAAAAACGGACTATAGGTATAATTAATTATCAAAGACAATATTTGAAAATTGCGTGCGGTTTTCTAAACTGGCTCCTATGCATGAAAACACCGTTTAATTCACCAGTCTGACTCTGCAAAGGAATACTAATAGTATCTACATTTACTTTTGGGTCTTATGTATATAAAAATCGAACAATTCACCATTCAATAGTGACCGAACGATAATTCACAGCGAAAATATATACTTACAGTTGGAGTCGCTGGAGGCAGCTGATAAGGGTAAAAACGTATTTTAATGATGATTGATTGCACGTAATGATGCGAGGTAAATTTACGCGTTAATCATATCCGTAGGTGTTCAGAATTTTACCTAATTTTACCTTAATACACTTTATAACAGCTTGGCTTGGTTGTATAAGTAATGGAATGTTTCAGAGCTATCTTTTTTCTTTCAAAAAAGACGGTGAAGATGAAAATATAATAAGACCACGTAGTGTAACAACGCGGCCCTGCCGAAAAGAGCCCCTTTATGTTTTCTGGGTCGGGACACGCATTTTGAAAATAGAATAATTTTTCCCAGCTACGTAGGAAAGAAATAACGTATGTGGTTCGGCAATCGTCGAATGCCAAGCAAATAAATGCATGGTACGGTACCTTCATCCCAGCCTCAGCGTTCGAAGATCTTCCACGATGGTGGTTGGTTGGTGACTCGCTGGCTTGTAGGTCGGTAGTTCACACCACACACTAATGAATTTATGTTCTGCACAATCTAACACTCCCGCGTGATCCTGTATCGTGATACATGGTAGTTGCTAGCGAAACGAGTGGTCTCAGGTTCGATTTCACGCCGAGCGTATTTATGTGATAGATAAATGTTCGATTCCGTTTCATGAGTGAAGTAATGAGTTAATAATAATGAGTTAATAATGTTTACATTAGCCGTGTCGGCCTGAAGACTCATCACGTCATCACAGCATCGAGCGTGCTATACCTATTATGCACTTATCTTTAGAATAGGCTTCCTCAGTTATGAGGAGATGGCATGTTGGGACCATTAATGCGTTAAAGTGATCCATTATTGTTTTGAAGCTTAAAACTGCAGACTTACCTCTTTATAACACACGCCATTTTCCGTCATTACAATTGTGCCATGTAAGCAATTTTCGGGACACTTATCGTAATTTATTACGCTCTTGTTCTGAGACTCACGCATTTCGAAACACGTCATTTCCATGTTCGAGACAGGCTGTAATTTCCAGTCATTTGGTTCGCAGGACCGTTGCATGTTCTGACACGCCTACGAATCGACGTGATTGTTGTAGTGGTAACTGACGTCATTATTAGGTAAAATATACTTGTTATTGCCTACGGGTCGGGTAACTTGTTTATTTATAGCTGTTTAGATGGTATTCTTTGGTAGTATTATAGGCACTGTGTTTATTATAGTGTTTTTTTTGTGAAGCCATCAAAATAAATACTCTGAAAGCCATCCTGAGTTGTCTTCCAACATGAAAACCGCTTTCAAATCGGTTTAGCTGTTTCTGAAATCAACGTAGATAAATCGATATACAGACAATATTTCTTATTTTATTAGTAAGATCTACAGGGTAGCTTCAAGTCTTTAACTAATAAGAAACTAAGGCGGCATCGCGTTATTCCAATGCGCATTAGACTGTAGAGGTATGGCCAAACAATCTATTGGAAGTTCCCGAAGGAATAATTTCTTTATGATTGCTATCTAACGATAACAACAGGGGCCCGTTCGATGGTTTTGGCCCTTGATGCAGGAAAACTCAAAACCATTAGAGGTCACCCATCTAAGTACCGACCGTGCTGATGTTAACTCGATTGACCACTTAGCTAGCTTAACACGTCTAAACATACATAATTGAAAGGTACAAGCAAACTTAAGCTTGCGCATGTATGTCCATTACGTAGCTCAAGTTTACGTGATAAGCTGTACCTACGTGCAAACTTGTCTAAGCATGTACTATGCGGGGTTGTCAGATGAATGAAAAATCCGGGATTTTCCCGGAGTTTCAAAACTTGTCCAGTGACCAATAAATAAACTTTTCTATTCCGAATTCTGAGAGGCTACTTGTTTTTAATTATTTGTATTTGAATGCGTGTTGATTTCGTTTTTAAATAAGTGAACCAATTAGTGGTGAATGCGAAGTAAAGATCAAGATCTTGTATTTTCATGTTTATTACTAGGCCCCACTTAAATTATTACAGTTGTCCCGGAAATTATTAGCATATGGCAACCCTGCATGACTGCATGTATGATTAGCTTAGGAATAACAGATGCTCCCGAGCTTTAAGCGTTTCATAGATCTGTAGGGTATCCATAATGAAACAAAGACATCTGAATTCTAATTTTATTTCATCACTTTCAAGACCCTACTTAAGAAAAATACACTGAGAGTTTTTCGCTAATCTCACAACATTTTATACATCATCATAAATATAAATCACAATTTCGTGCAAAATTAGTAGTAGGTAGGTATTTTTTTAGTTGTAATACTGTGTTCAGTTTAGACCGACATGAATTATAATGCTATATTACATCGTAAATTAATGCTCCTTTTACTCAAGAAGACTTAAATAGTATAGTATCTTATTTACACTGGTTTGAAAATGTGGAAACACATTGTAAAAAAAAAATGTTGCCATATCTATGAAATTAATTTTCTATTAAATAATTGTTTATTTAATTTAGGTACAGTTTAATTTTATTATTCTATCAATTACGTAAAAGATTATTGCTTAAAATACTGACAAACAAATTCACTATTAAATTATTTTGTACTTCAAGGATTTGTTAAAACTAAAATAAAAATTAAGTTCCAAGTTGATGAATAAAATGAGCACCCATTACACAAAACTCTATTTGGTTTATTATAAAAAATACGTTTGAATTTGAACTGAAAATACAGAGCAAAAACATAAAACATAAACTTTTATCGAAAAAACTACCAAGTAGTATTTTTTTACGAAAATCATTTTACATATTTCCAATAATATATGTTGCGTGAAATTCGATTTTTCATAGCTTTATCAACTTAAGATGTAGAGTTTTCATTTAGACGACTAACAAATTTCATTGATTCTTGATATAATTCATATACTTTACCTATTGGTACTTTACCTAATGGTTTTTTATTTGACTCAATATGCTACACACTTGGTTTGTATGTACGTTTGTTAAGGTATTCATTTGTTAAGTAACATATACCTACGTTTGTTAAGTATGTATATTCTGCTTTTGTTTTTAATAAAAATATTTGTTTACAATCAAGAATAATAAATGTTCCAAAATTCAAGAAAATTAAGAGAACATACCTTTTTTCACATTTTATGATACTAATTGTAATTTAATTACATTAAATTTTATTTTGATTTGTTTTTTCTTACAATATTATTTAAAAATCATTATTAATTAGAAATAAATACCTACTTATGCATGACTAAAGACGTACAAAAATGTGAAGAATCTACAATTTTTGGTTAAAGCTGTAAATTAGGTAATGATAAAATTTATGTAATATCAATAATAAAGTTTGCAACCAAGGTATATCAACACCTGAATTGTTACACAAATACCAGTCTAGCTTTTCTAGTCTTAACTAACAATTCACATTATTATTAATAACACAATATCGTCACAGGAAAATATTAAAACGGAGATTTGATGAAATAGATAAGTTTGATATCAATTCCGAGTAGTGGCGATGAAATTACTAAACTGTTGCAGTCTCAAAACATTTGTAATCCTCGCCGTAATAGTACTAAATAAAATATTTCATTACTAAAATGCGACTATTAAAATATAGGAAAATTGTGTCGGGTAAAGTCTGCTAAATGGACAATATATGCTAAGAAAGTCAACGGCACCCCTCGTAGTGGGATTTCCATTGCAGTTTTAATTTTATTTAGTTAAATAACTTAGCCAAAGCTCACATACGAATATGTTCATATCTCTGTTTTTTCTCTTCCTACTACATAATATATTATATAGACTGTAAAAAATAACAATAATATTATGCGGATAGGAAACTTTGGCCATTAAAGGTTAAATTCAACCATAATAAAATAAATTTTAGTCTCCCTGGGTACTGTAGAAAAAGTATTGGTTTTCCATAATTCATGATTATTTACAATAATAATTATTATATTAAATTAAATACAGTTAGTACACTAAAGATTTGGTATTATTTATTTTAGCGGTAACATACTATTACACATAGACAATTCCTCATTTTCATGTATACTGTACATTAAATAATATTTGGTTTCTCAATTCTACACAAATACCGGTAGGTGATACATATTATTAATTATACATTCACTAACTACGGAACAATATTATTATTAAACACCAAATAAAACTTTAATAATACTTATTTATTCACATTCGATTACAATACTCTATGGAAAGAAACTACATCAAAGAAATTTTATATTTATTTATCAATTAATAGAACATCAAATTGAACTGTCAAATTATTACTTTCAAAGCGTAGTTTCCCCACACGGTGTCTGCAATATCACCTACGATATTATTATTAAATTCATACTAATGTTACGATAATTATAATTGGTATTCATATTTACATTTAATGTATTTCAATATAATTATTATGGTAACAATATTTACAATATTGATTTCGTTTCTATTCTAATAAATAATTTGCAAACTACAAAAGTAAAATAAATTATCTAAAAATAATAGAATTAAAATATTGTACTTTTTTGATATGATATGATAATAATTATCTTGTTATTAAGTGATTAAAATAACTAATATGTAATTGATTATATTATGTATTTGATATTGTAAGATTTTTTAAATTGTAAGTTTAAGAACATTTTGGTATTTCTGTGCAATATGTGTATATTAGAATGCAACATAATTTCAATTTTTATAAATATAAGAGAAATAGTTGTGAGGAAGGGCGAATTATAATGGCATATAAAGTTTAACAAAACACTTAACTGTCAGTGAGAAATCGAGGAAATATTATCTGAGAATTAACCATAGGTAAATGAATTATTTATTTGAAGAACTTATTTTTGTAATGCTTGAATTTACAATTAAAAGGAAATTCCAATTCCTTGCATATTAATGAATTGTATGAATCTGTTAATATTGGTAACTGTATAATTATTTCCAAAGAGGTAAGAAGTTTAATATGTTTTACACTACCAATAAAAATTATAACCCCTTATCTTGCACTTAATTTACATTTAATTAAAATCAATTATTACTTCTCCTGGCAGTGCCGATTATTACTATAATTAAATACTGACAGTTATTATACAACAATTTACTTATCCATAATTACAATTTAGTAAAAAGCGGCAAGATGTAAATGAAGGTAACGATAGTGGCACCAAAATAAGTATATTCAAGTAATAAAGACTCTTAAAGGTCAAATAAATATAAACTCTAATACTACTATCACATGTATTGAAATACTGTTTACTAGTTTTATTAATGACATACATACACCTTTCATAACAGTATATTACAACTTACAATATATGTGGTTTTTTCAAAACAATAATATTAGGTTACTCTTTGGTGAATGTGAAAAGTTCAATCAAATAATGACTATCATAACTGATCTTGCCTTCTCTAATCTATTCTTGAAACAAAAATATAACCGGTTTATGTATGTACTTAGGTACATGGTGGACATTTGAGAAAAATATTCTGACGAGAGAAAATCTCTAAGATATTAAATAATAAGTACCTATATAATTACAAGACAATATCTGCAATGTCTTTCAAAATTCACGAATTGGTAACTTACTACGAAATAATTACGCCCCAAAATAACCCACACTTGTTCACAGTGTGTGATAGAGGTATTTTTTATGTGGATTTGGAAAAAAAGAAGAGAACTCCATTTCAAGCCCAAATAATACTTTGATAAGGAATACTCATACCCCAATACAAATAAGCCGTTTCTGAGAAAACGAAGTTCAAACGCATTGTGAAACATAACACATAAATAAACCGACTAACAAATAAAATTGTATTAAAGTTCATTATTATTAATTATTGAATGAACAGTTCTTTTGATAGACGTCGATCAGCTACAGTCTTTTATGATTATGAACATGATTATGAATAGATATATAAATATTGCACGCTAACTTTGAAGTGACAAACGTCAGGAAATGTTCTTTTGGTTCTTTTAATGGCTTGGACATATTTTTTATGTAAGCAAAAGGTAATAAATAATGATAGGTGGTAAGAGTCTAAAGTTCACCCAGAGAAATACCATCGCCTGCCACAGTACAATTTCTACCGTCATAATAATTTATTGTGTTCCGAATGGAAAAATGTGGAGTCGTTTACATTTTTTACCACAAGGGTAACAACGCATCTGTGACCGAATTAGAACGAGTTTCTTATTAATTGAGTTTAGTTCTAGATCAGTCACAAATTGTCACTGCGTCAGCGGAAGAGTGATGCTACCTGGTCGTTATCTACCGTAATTCCATATTTTTTTTATAAACTATTATATTAATGTATACTTATCGTGCATATAACTGGAATAATTCAAATTATAACACCATTCTTTTTTTCAATAAAACGTTGTTCCAATCTCATAGTTAGCGTGCAACTTTGAAATATAATACACGAGCGTTTACAATGATTTACTTACTAAACGATGAATCAGTACATTGCACAAGGTATGAGACTAGTAAGATTGGTATACTCAATTATTCTTTCATTATTTATTAAGAAACCACCACTTCCAAAACTTTGTTCCATTACTTTTAGTCTTTATTACATCACAGTATCTAGGTCTCTAGGAATGACCTGAGGCATTGACAATCATAGAAAACTCTCCGAAGCTCTAGTCTCTTCTCTATCTACAGCCGAAACTATTTCAACACCTTCATCGTAGTTTTGAACTTTTGAAGAATTGTTTACACAATAATGTTGCTCAGGGTCTCCATATTGGCTATGATAAAACTCCTCTCTCATCATATGGTTCAAATTCGAACACCTAAAGAAAAGTATTTCTTGGAAAGGCTTCCTGAAGTCTCTGTTCAGAGTGGCGTAAATTATCGGGTTAAGCAGACTATTGATATAGCCCAGCCAAAGGAAAAGAGCACTTACTGCATCTGGGATAGTGTCCTCGTTGACAAAAGGCCTTATTAAAGCAAGAACAAAGAAAGGCAGCCAACAGATGACGAATGCCGACATTATAATTCCTAGTGTAGTTGAAGCTTTTCGTTCTTTAGCTAATTGAAATCGCAATTTTTTCTGATGCGGCGAATGTGTCGGATGCAGCAAATCTTTGGCCAAATGACTCTTGTGAGCAAAATTTGATAGTGACGATCTAATTCTACTGGTGGTTAACTTGGACCCTTCCGAAGATGGTCTCCGTTTGTCTTTCCCCTGGGGCTTATTATCTGATGCTAGGCCTATTTGTGTGTTTGGTCTATTTATTGTGTGGATAGGTTTCGTTGGAGTTTTCATCGGTTGTAGCATTGGGCACTGTGATTCGTTTGACTTCCGTCCGCTTGTGAAACACCGTCCTATGCCGCTTTCTGCTTTGTCTCCACTACACTGTAACAATTCAAATTAGTCAAGTTATAGAAATGTTGTTAAATTATTGAAAGCTTCCAAATAACAAGCTTGATCAATTTACTGTACAGGTGCAATTACAGTACAGAAAATATACAACGTTATGAAAATAATCTCGCTTAAATTATGCAAAGTATACCGATATAAATTCTATAACACAAATAATCTGAACTGAATGCGTATTTTCCAAGAATCACTTGTAAACATTACTAACGACGACTGAATGTATGCTTTAAAATGTAGAAAAATATTAGCGATTATGCTCCTAATAGTAATTGATTGATAAATCATCTTCTAAACACCGCTTATTAAAGCCTATACATTATTATTGCAGGACGTAAGCTCAACGGCATTGATAAATGTGGAAGGACCCCATCAATTATAAGTTTACTTCCCTTCTAAATATCAATTTGAACTTTGAACGCCTCGGTTGTAAACATAAATACTCTACAACTATTTTGTTTTATACTACTTTTTCTCCATCGGCCTAAGTTGGATTACGCTCGCGTGAGTCGAACTGGCCACTTATATAGACCTATTTCTAGTTAGCTGTCTGCTTGATGCCTGGTTCATATTATTCCAGTCCAGTGCTAGAATGCCACTTGAATATTGTGCACCTGCACTAGAATGTACCATTCCAGTGATCTATCCAGTCCAGTAGATTGGAATGACGGTCTATTTTTCATTCAATTTTGCCCATTCCAGCGCCACTGGAAAAGTGTGAACGGCCAATCCAGTGAACATTTTTCTTGAAAGCATTGTCACTATAGTATTATCGAATGTATAATGTGAACGTTATGATCCAGTTGACAATTGACTGGATTGACTCGCTGGATTATTTTACTGGAATAATGTGAACAGGGCATTAAAGAAAAATTACACGAAAGGCCTAATGTCTTTAATCTAAGTCATGTTAGTAAAGTTTTTGCATTTAAGGCTGGAGGGCAAATAATGCCTTGACTATAATATAACGTAAATAATGGATGACTTCACTCACCGTAGTATTTGTGCTAGCAGTCGACCCTCTTGTCGGCGGCGGTTGTGTGGGTTGGCTCCCTAATAACTTGGCTTCCGCTGCGCCACCATTTTTTACATTAATTTCTAAGTAACAATGAGTTTCTAAGTGAGACTGAGCTCGCCTTTCATCCTTTACAATCTTTCTTGCAGCGCTAAAAATCTTATAATACACCACTACCATTACTGTCAGTGGTATGTAGAACGAACCGAAAGTTGCGTAAATTTGGTACCCCTGGTTCTGTGAAACTGAACACGAAGTCTCTGTCTTCTCGTTACCCAATATCAAAACTGGTGGAAGGGATATAAAAGCTGCACTCATCCAAACAATAAAAACACAAAATAACATCCTCTTTGGCGTTCTCTTCACACCGTATTCTAATGGTTTGGTTATAGCGTAATATCTATCTACTGATATCATACAGAGATTTAGAATGCTAGCAGCGCAGGATAAAACGTCACTAGACACCCAGAAATCACAAACAACTGGTCCGAAAGGCCACGTCCCCAGCAAATCGTATACCATGGCCACTGGCATCACTATTGTCGCGACACACAAATCGCTTACAGCCAAGGAGACGATAAGGTAATTTGAAGGTCTTCTCAGTTTTCTGACTAAGCACACGGCGACACAAACTAAAATGTTTCCGACGATAGTGCCAAATATGACCACCATGAAGACCGTTGCTAGAATAATTGTGGACAACGTGGAGTATTTTGTATGCTTTATATTAGAGAACGTCACAATGGTACTGTTGTCGAAGATCGTCCAGTTAATTGTCGAGTTCGAATTCGTAATATTTAGACCCGAGAAAGTCAGGTCATTGAAATCGAACGAGCCAAATGTCAAGTCTGCTTGCAATACTAAAGATACGAATATGAGAAAACACGAAGGTAAAGTAACAAAGCTGGGCCGTGAGCAGTGGGAGTTATGATTTTGAGCCGCCATACGAGTCCCTGACTTGGGTGACGATTACTCGGATCGCTTGCTTATCCTTACCATACATTGGTTTCGGTTTCCAGCCTTAAATTCCTCTCGTAACTTAAGTATGGCACACTTGACTCTAAAGAAATGTGCATATAAACTCGAGTCAAGTCTGAAATACGACTTCGTCGTGAATCTGTTTCGCTTTGGAATGTCGCAGTCGATTAGAATCGGAAACTTTTATCTGACATATTGCTTGGTTCGGTTTCGCAAATCCGGACTGAGCCATTGGATTGAGTGTTTATGTTTGGGGATATTTCTTCTTTAAGGTCTAAATTCGCTTGTACTTGTTCTTTGGTATGTTGTTTTGTTTTATTACACTTGAAGCGGGTCTGAGTGGCTGCTAGTTCAATATCCCGCTTGCGGATTGCTTCATTAGTGCCACTGATTGATGGGGATGTTTCCGACCTGAAAAGAAAGAAAAAGCATTTGAAAACTCATTTGAGATCACAGATGCCAATATTTGAAATGGATGTTTTCCAAGGCTGCAGTTTTTGTGTGGAGTAAAATAAAATAATGCTGAGAATAATTAATGACAACCTTACAATAGAGTCAAAAGGATTTTTTAATGATCAGAAAATTATAAATCTCTTGAAATTTTAATTTTTTGTCGTTATTCTCATGAAAATAATTATGTGTAACTAAATTATTTTAATATTATTGGGCGACTGTATTCATAAAACCTTGTGGAAAAAATTTATTTCTGTAATATTTCAAAACGAACTTATCATAGTCTTTTAAAATTATATGAAATATTTTTCAGCCGTTTTGGAAAGTGTCATATTATCTTGCTTATTTATTGAAGGTCAAAGCGGTTTCGATGTTACAAATGTTCATATTGTCATAACAAAATGTACTGTATACCTACCTTATACGTCCAACTATTATATTGTTATTCCGCGTTTTACAACAGTTGATAAACTTTTCGTTGTATATTTTAGGGTTTGTTTACCTTGAATTTTGGTACAAATTTTTATGGTCATGCAAAGTAGCTTTTTATCTGAAATCTATGGTTAAAATGTGTTGAGGGTGTAATTTATACAGCAAATTTTTTTGCTTAATTAAAACAATGGCTTTATAGCACGATTGAAGTGTTACGGAATTGTGTTCCTTTTTTATGCCGTCATCAAAGATGTATTAAATATCTAGATGGAACATCGAATCCGCGAAAACGTGTCAAAAAGTTGTATATCATTACGCACAGATTACGCACACATAGACAATAAATGAACGCGAAAAACATCGCCTATACGCACACATGCTTGATAATGTTGCCTTGTTTTTTTTGTTTTCATTGTAGGGCGACGCTCAATCTAGATATTTAAAACATCATTGGCCGTCATTTATATCTACGTGTGTTACAACCGTGGACCTGTTGCAACACACACAAAGATTTGGAGTTTGACACAAGACGTACAGTTAAGGTCATTAAATTTATACTCGGCTGATGTGAACTTCGTTGTTCGAGATGTTTGCGCAGGTACAGTAATTGACCAATCAAAACACGGCGGGCATGACAGTATTTTGTGATGCGCTACTTCGTATTGGCCATAGACGTATTTACGTCCATGGTATTGGCTAACTATACCTACTACCGCCCGCACTCCCCGCCTCCTACCACCATTTTGGCCTTAAAATCGACATCTGCGCAGCCACTCGTAGCCAACTTCATATCAGCCGAGTCAAAATAACTTTACAGTAATAAACATTTTGTTCGGCAAAGTTCTTTGCCGTTATTGAAAAAACTGAAAAACTGTTACGCAATGCGACACGCAGGATAGTATCGTCTTGACTATTTTTTCTTGTCATTTTCGTAAGCAGCTCCTTTTCTTGGATGAGTGCAATTGATGACATTTATACGTCTTATACTTTTCTACATCTTTGTCAACATACTTCATTTTTTTATAGCCTGAAGGGCTGACGAAATTAAGAAATGCCTCAACATAATGTTAAAACAAAAAAATAATAATAATACAATAATAAACATAACATTACACACGTTTATACCACAACCTGAGGGGAACTGAGAGGTGGACGAGAGCTAGGGTCCTACTCTGCTAATTTACGAGTATGAAGACTTAAGTTGGCTCAAGTCAGAAAATGAAAATGAAATGAATTTTATTCGAACTTGGTTTTACAAACACTTTTCGAAACTCAAACTACACCATCGCTTCCACACGATGAGTGGCCTTGGTAGAAGAAGCGGCAAGAAACTTCCAAGGAGTTTCATGCCGTTTCCGGCTAACAGTTACAGACAACACTTATTACTATCTTAGTCTATATTTCAAACTCGTGTCCAGGCTGTTTCATTTTGAAAATATTCATCCAGTTTATACTAACCCTTTCGTCATAAGAATGTTCTTGTCATGATTTTTAAGCGTATAGTACCTATGGCATTTTTACACATCTACCCATAAACGAGCCACCAGTTATAACGTTTGATACAATGGAATAGTTTGACTGGTTTGGTATATCAAATAGTTTAACATATTTGGTGCATGAAATAGTTCGACATGTTTGATATATGAAATGTGTCACACTGGTATAGTTTTATAAATTAGCAGAGTTGGACTTCACGAATAATGTACATATTTTATATTGAAAAAACGAATATTCATGACGGAAAATCTTTGAATCCATAACATTCCTAATAGAGAATAACTAGGCTTTACAAGCACACAATATTTAATAGACCTTTAGATTTATTGAATGAAAACGCTTTGCAGAGAAACTACTTATATATATATATTATAAGAACCTTAAAGATTCCATTCAAGATTGCGAATGCCATAACGGCGAATGCCTACGAAGAAAGAGCGATTTTTCAACGTGGAAAATTCAATACGCTGAGAGTAATTGATGTAATACTTATAAATACCTCTCATTTTGAAAAGTACTTTCACTTTTACATTAATTAAAGTATGGAAAGCGCTTATAGCGGAACGAGAAGAGTAAGTACGTAATAATGATTAAGGAAAGTGTCAGATTAGAATCTTACCTACCTTTAATTTTCCACTTTAATTTTTCAAAAATGCTTAGGTATTGTAATACGCAAGTGAGAATTTATTTGTAAATGAATATTCGTTATCCATTTTTAAGAGGAAAGCCCACCTGTGAGTTCTCTAGAATGTTTCCAAAGGTGTATGAAGTCCGCCAATAGACAATGGGTCAGCGTGGTGGACTGCGACTTATACCGTCTATATTAATTGACTGGAGCTCTAAGCCCAGCAGTGGGATAGTAATATTTGAGTCGCCTGGAATATGGAATTGCGATTCCCGCTAGAAACAAATTTATTACTTGTGCTCACAGTTCAATTTAGCTTGTTAGCAAAATTTACTTAAGGCATTTTGAATGCTCACCATCAACTTACAATAAACCTTAATCAGTAGGATGGAAAGTTGGTATTCGTGTGAGCATTTATAGGAGTTCCATATCGAACGCGTACGGCGTATAGGTATGAGTTGCAATAATGCCCGTAACACAGTTGACACGATGAGCTACATCAATACAAGTATAGTCCTACAAGCATCTTTTGGCGCGTGAGTGACGTGTGATGACAGGTAAGGCAAACTGTAAGGCGCTGTCTCTGTCACCCACGCGCCAAAAGATTCTTGTAGGACTGTACGTGTTACGTCGCCTGTCGTCGCAGACTGTCACATAGGATGCATATAGGGATACCGTTGAGTTGATCGCGTCCGTCGCGTTCGCACCGTCACGTCGCGTCGTATTCGTCGCTCACGTAGGACACCGAGTAAGCCCCGTTAAGCCACATCGTAAGCTTAAAATCAATGGTCTTAAGAACTTAAGAAAATCCAATCATTTTTGCTACATATTTATTTGACACAAACTGCTGTAATCGGTTGCAAGGCTTAAATTATTTTCTCTCGCAGCGATCGGAGGCTAGACGTCTAGACGTTACGCTAGACTTTTCTTACGACTTTTCTTCCTTTGCCAGCGTGCGTGAGTATCACTGCCATAACGAAAGATTTTACCACGTTCCACCGGGTGACAGAACTTAATGTTTTTTTCCAAAACTAGACATAGAATAACATTACAAGGCTCTATCCTCAACCTAAGACATTGGCATACTGGGACAGCGTGGTAAAGCATATTATGAAGAGAGACGCATCTGGGCAATTCTGCCTCATAATTTACCAAGTTTACAAAAAAATATTTAAGAAAACACAAAGCATTAATTAAAAAGAAAGTGCGTAGCTTTACAGGAAAATTTACGTATAAAAAATATTTGTTTGAAAAAATATGAGGAGAAGACTTTATTTTATGTGTACTAATAAAACAAAACAAGCATTGTAATCTGAAACAACAAAAGAGATGGAAATGTACTAAACAAATGAAGACAGCTATCTGTTTGTACGTCATGTTCTCCAGACAATTTATATCGAATATACCTAAAGTGATAGCATTCACAAGGAACATTTGAGTTTGAGAAAACGTGTTTATAAAACTTCTCATAAAAGTGAATTGTATTAATAAATAAATACTAAATAGGTATTCCTTGTGATAGCATTCACAAGGAACATTTGAGTTTGAGAAAACGTGTTTATAAAACTTCTCATAAAAGTGAATTGTATTAATAAATAAATACTAAATAGGTATAGAAAGACTAGAACATCTGGACCAAAAACAGAAAAAAACTGATTATTCAACTTTCCAGATGGCTGGGAATCAAATCCAGACACTCAAACGGTGTTCAGCATAGTTATTATTAATTAATAAACTGATCTTTAACGTATGTCGTAATTCTCAAAACACGGACGAGTTGAGAATACTGTTTTATTATAATACCGTAGTCTAAGGCCCGGCGCCCATTATCGGCATCGGCAAGGAAAATGATCGTTCGGCATCCCTACATGCCAGCGCACACTGTCGCAAACTATGCCTTGGCATGCTGCAACGTTCTTAGGGATGACGAGGCGTCCTTAAGCATGCCGCACCTTCCGTTGTTTCGGCGAAGGCGGCGGCGCGACGGCGGGCGACGGTGTACTGAAGGATCCCGAAGTATCCCGAAGCATCCTTAAAGCTGCCGATGCAGTAGCTTCAAGCATACCGAAGCGGTATTTTTGTTACTACGATCATAATATCATGGATATTTCTACTTTATTGCCATGAAGTTAATGTATAATGCTTTTTATCACCTAAAATCCTCATCCGTGCCGATGCCGATTATGGGCGCCAGGGCTAACAGTGATTTTCTAGTGTTGATTAGTTACCTGGGTTAATTCAGTTAATTAATTAAGAATACTAAATTAGTATAACTAGTACTATATCATTAGTACTAAATTAGTATACTTAATTATTCACTTGCGCACGTTGTGAATTTATTAGGTACATATTACAATAATGTATTTAACGTTTATCACAAATTATTGACATTCGTATTTAGTAATTAAGTTAGTAATGCCCTAATATTAATACAATGCCTAGTAAGTACTAATTACTGAGACTCAATAAATTGGAATTAGTTACTAATGACTTGTTCGACGGCCCGATAATAATAAATCATAAGTAATACTTATTTTGTGGGACCCAATCCAGAAGTTAATTAGTCCAATAACTAATTGCTAATGAATAAATTGCTTTAAAAATTCAAGCTAGTATTAGGTAATTATGATAATTGGTAAGAGCCTTGAGTTCTCACCGGGAAGTACCACCGTACGCCACGATACGTATACTATTTCTACCGCCATATATGTAACAGGAATGAGGGTCGCCGTTTTTGTGCTCACCAGTTGGCGCCACTGGCGAGTGAGGTCTTGCTGTCAAAGCCCGCCCATACATAAATAGTGACAAGTGACATTCAGATAAGTGAGAAGTGACAGACAGACGTCACTTTCCACTAGCGCCTCTAGCGGTGAATTCACACGCTTTTACCCTCATTGTGATCGGATAGAAATGGAGAAAAAAATAAAATAATAGGATAGAAAAGGTGTGGAGTCGGTTTCACTTTACATTAATGATTTCTTTATTGGTTTATAATTTTCCGCAGTCACCCATGAAAACTGTGACAAAAACAGATAGACTCGATTTGGGATTACAATTCTTTTGTAAAATGTTTTTATAAAATATTTACTGTTGGCGACCATAAAGTTTAAAATCTTACGAGACTAAGATAATTAGTCCAGTAAGCAAAGGGTGTTATAAAGTCTAAGAAGTTGTTCAGTTCGTTAGTTGAAATTGAAATTATCTAAGTTTATTCGAAGTAGGTTTTTTCCAAACACTTCAGAAGAGATACAGACATATAGATATACAGACATATAGAAAAAAATAAAAAATATACCTATTGTTTTGGGTTCTCTTGCCTATATAAAGGCCTCGTATTATAATTTTTTAAATTTATATTTGCCATGGACAGACAGAGGTCATGTACAGTTATATTATATGCATAGATAGAATAGATATAGATAGATAGATTTAGTAATACAATTAATTCAGAGATTGCAACTTAACGAGAATTCAACTTATGGGAATTCAACTTAACGGGAATTCAACTTAATGGGATTCAACTTAACGGGAATTCAACATTCAGAGAATTCAACTTAATAGGAATTCAACTTTCTGGACTTGAAGGTTCTTACTACCTATTTATCAAACAATCCGCCGTAACGTTAAACAAGATTTGAATAAAATTTCCTTGTAAGATCAATAGCTATAAACAAAGGAATCTGTTCGCCGTATCCTTTTATACACAGACGTTTCCATATTGCTTATTGAATCTTTTTGCGACATGAAATTCAAGATTACTTCTTACCAGAGGGTGGTCTGATGTATTGCATTTTGGGAAATTAATTCCTTTTTCTCGACTGTATTCTGTTACGGGTTTTCCATTTATATAAATACTTTATTACTCTTGTTTGTAGAGTTTTGTTCTAATAATAAATTTCATTTGAAGAACCGCTTCGAAAGTCTCGCTTTATTTACTTTTAAGAGACTGGAACTGGTAGCGCAATATTTAATTCCTTGGGAGTTTATTCTATTTGCTTGATGTCTGGAGTGTTTTCACTTTCGAAGCAATGGAATCCTATGAGATAATCGAAGTAATTTAAAAAATATCTCCGTTTTCAACCCAATAATAGGACTCCTCACAACTTGAAAATGTCAAAACCTCAGTATAACTGCAAGTGAACTTTCATGTCAAGTCAAATATAGCTAAAACCTGGTGTGTCTCTGTGTTCCGTGGCTAAAACCACCGCAAAGAAACGGACTTTCAAATTAAGAAAACCGCATTGAAATCTGTGAATCAGTTTGAGAGCTACGGTGCCACGAGACAGACACAAACAGGTCAAACTTATAACACCACTCTTTTTGCATTGGGGGTTAAAAAATTCAAACAGCAGCTTCAAAATACAGACAGCTACTGACACTGCTGTGGCCTTACGAGATCTATCACTTAGAGTAACTGCAAGCCGTCGTATAGTACCCGGCAACAAATAATGCACATCGGTATTCAGAAAGAGATAATCGGTTAGTTTTGGCTTTGTAGTGCGTTGTCCTTACTACACAGTCCTCACCGCTGACTTGTCATTTTTCTTTCGAATTCGGTAGAACACGGTCGCGTTCACTCATAATTAAATAGAAAGAGTTGTTAAAACCTCCAACGGAACATCAATATTATTATTGTTATAAGTACTTAATAGGGTGCTTTATTAGCTCTTAATAGATATTGCACTATTAGTGCAATGTGCGAGAGAGACAAACGCTCTACAAAGCCGTAACTAGCCGATTATCTGTTTCTAACGTCCGATGTGCATTACTTTTCTCCGGGAACTGTACTAGGTATAAGCAATTTATAATGCTCTCATAACAGGAATATCCTCAAGAAATCGTACAAAAATAACCATTAATACTGTATCGCATTCCATTCCCAAGACGTTTCTCATCCACTAAGTGGATTAATCACAGAAACCGCGTGATGATTTATCAAGAAATATGTCGTTTCTGGACATATGGTGACCCTCGTCAACATACGAGCGAGGAATTTTGTTTCACTGGACGGAAGCCTTTATTGCGTACTCAAGAGATTAATAATCTTTACTGATGGGCAGGGGGTATCTTTTAACGGAATTATGAAAGTCTTATCATATCAACGTTATATAAAATTATATAAAACTCTTCCGTTACTGAGTGACAGACGTAACACCGAAACTACTGAAAGCTAGAACCTGGAATTTTGCATGCATGTCCCTTGGGGAGTGTAAGAAGTACTGAGAAAGGATTAATACAAACTCCCCCTTGAAAGGAATAAAAAGGGGATAACCTTAAAAAAATCTACGTTGGTGAAGCCGTGGTGGGAAAACTAGTCTCATAGTGAAACCGGTCTTTACGATCTCTTTAAGTGTTAAGAGTATCCATCCATCCATCCATCAGCCTTTTGATGTCCACTGTTGGACGTAGGCCTCCCCTAACTGGCGCCACCCTAACCGGTCCTGAGCCCGTTGAATCCAGCGGATGCCCGCCGTCTTCATCAGGTCGTCAGTCCACCTGGTCGGGGGGCGTCCTATGCTCCTTTTTCCGAGACGTGGTCTCCATTCGAGGACCTTTCTTCCCCAACGGTTGTCGGTCCTCCGAACTATATGGCCGGCCCATTGCCACTTCAGTCGGCTAATTCTCTGGGCTATGTCGGTTAACCGTGTTCGTCTACGGATCTCATCATTTCTGATTCGATCACGCAGAGAAATACCGAGCATAGCCCTCTCCATAGCCCGCTGAGCGACTCTGAGCTTGTGCATCAGACCAATAGTGAAGCACCACGTCTCGGAGCCGTATGTCATCACTGGCAACACACACTGCTCGAACACCTTCGACTTCAGGCACTGAGGTATTTTGGACGACAAGATATGACGCAGTTTCCCGAACGCAGCCCATCCGAGTTGGATTCTACGAGTGACTTCTTTCTCGAAGTTGGACTTACCCATTTGGATCACTTGTCCCAGGTAAACGTACTCGTCAACAACTTCGAGAGCAGCGCCATCAACAACAACCGGTACAGGTGTGACATGGACATTCGACATGATTTTCGTCTTGTCCATGTTCATCTTAAGACCTACCCGTTGTGAGGCGCTGTTCAAGTCCCCGAGCATAGTACTAAGTTCTTCCACGGAACTCGCCAGAATGACTAGGTCGTCGGCATATCGAAGATGTGTTATGTATTCGCCATTGATGTTAATGCCACGTCGTTTCCACTCCAACAGCTTGAACATATCTTCCAACGCAGAGGTGAACAGTTTTGGGGACAAAACATCCCCTTGCCTGACACCCCTCTGCAGTTGGATAGGGTTCGTCACTGTGTTGTGTACTCTGACGGACATGGTGGCTGATGCGTATAAACATTTTAACACCTCGATATACCGATAGTCAATCCGGCACCGCTGGAGAGAACTTAGTACCGCCCAGGTCTCGATAGAATCGAAGGCTTTCTCGTAGTCCACATAGGCAACACATAGCGGCAGATTATACTCCTCGGTCTTCTGTATTATCTGCCGCAGCGTATGTATGTGGTCCATGGTACTGTAGCCTTTTCGGAATCCTGCTTGTTCGGGAGGCTGGAAGTCGTCAAGCCTGCGTGCAATGCGGTTAGTGAGCACCCTCGAAAACAGCTTGTAAACGTGGCTCAGAAGTGCAATGGGCCTATAGTTCTTCAAAAGGGCCTTATCGCCCTTTTTATAGAACAGGATCACTACACTTCTGCTCCACGCTTCCGGGGTAGTTCCAGTATTGATAACGGAATCGAACAACTTCTGGAGCGCCACCAGGAGGGGTTTCCCTCCAGCTCTTAGCAGCTCTGTTGTGATTCCGTCATCTCCCGGTGCCTTGTTGTTTTTAAGCTGTTTGAGGGCCTCTCTAATCTCATACAGGCTGACGTCCGGGATATCCTCGGTATAATGTCGGGTTAATTTGGCTCGCTTGTCGCTCTCCTTGTGAGGACTTGGAGCTTGCGAGGAGGCATACAACCGTCCGTAGTAGCTCTCCGTTTCTCTCAGAACTTCGGGTTTTGACGAGACTATGGTACCGGACTCGGTCTTCAACCTCGTAAGCTGACTTTGGCCAATACACAGGTCCCTGGCGAACACTTTGGAGCCCTGGTTCCGCTCAATCGTGTTTTTAACACGATTTGCGTTATTCCTTCGCAAATCGCGTCGCCGGCTCTTCGAGACCTGTTTATTGAGCCGTCTGTACTCTGCCATAGAGGTTGGAGACTGGACGCATAGTTCCCGTCGCTCCCTCATAAGACCGAGAGTATGTTCTGAGAGAACTGGAGGTCTGCCACTGGGGTGGGTCTTAAAGTACCTAGACCCTACCTCTTGAACGGTTGTTACCATCCTGGTGTTATACTCGTCCACTGAATTGCACGACTCCAGGCACGCGAAACGGTTTTGGAGTTCGAGCTGAAAGCTCTCGGAACCCTGGATTTGGACAGGTGTTGGGCGGAGCGTAGACTTCATAAGGCGTGACCGTTCCAGCTTCACATCGATATTCAATGTGCCTCTCACAAGGCGGTGATCGCTACCGGTTTTACACCTGTTGATCACAGAGACATCATTGAATATGTGCCGTTTGTCCGCCAGTATGAAGTCTATCTCGCTTTTCGTGGAACCATCAGGGCTTATCCAAGTCCACTTGCGTTGGGGCTTCTTCTTGAAGAAGGAGTTCATCATAAATAAGCCCTCCCTCTCCAAGAAGTTTGCCAGCAAGTGTCCTCGGTGGTTCCGTCTCCCAAATCCGAAGGGTCCCACTTTCATCTCATCGCCGTTTCGCACGCCTAGTCTCGCGTTAAAGTCCCCCATCACAACTGTGAAATGAGCTTTAGAGGTATGTATGGCTCTACTAATGTCCTCATACATGACCTCAACCTCATCATCGGGGTGTGTCGAAGTCGGCGCGTATACCTGGATGACCTTCAACGAATACCGCTTGGATATTCTGAGTATCAGGTACGCTACCCTTGCCGACACGCTCCCGGTTTCCACAATGTTGTTGACGAGGGACTTGTGGACGAGAAACCCGACACCACCTTGGGACAGGTGTTCGCCCTCCCGGTGATAGAACAAGTTTCCGGATTTGAGTATTATCGTGTCCTCACCCTGTCTTCGGACTTCAGATAAACCCACAATACTCCAGTTTAACTTGTCTATCTCTTCTTCCAGCTCTTTTATCTTGTCGTCGGTCCTCAGTGTCCTGGTGTTGTATGTTGCCAGGTGCAGAGGTCGTCGGTTTTGGTAGCCTGATCTCTGCCGGAGATTCTTAGCACCCCCTGCTCCGCCGTTACCGTGGCCGCTACCATAACCAGGAATAGCGGAGCTGCCGGGGACTGGGGGCCGGGGTTTATATGCGGCTACCATAGGGGGGTTTAGCCAGGTAGTCACCGCGCTTGGCTAGTGCGTGTTGGTGACCGCAGAAGATGTTGGCATTACACAGGAAGACGCTGCTGCCCGTCTCCTGGAGTCCTATTAGTCGCCTTTTACGACATCCCAGGAAGAGATAGGAGTGGTGCTATTCTACAAAAGCGAACCCGGCAACCACACGGGGTAAGAGTATGTACGTTAAGAGTATGTACCTTGCTAAATGTATTGGGGTTAATAAAGTTAAATGAAGACAGAACAGAATATTTAACGAAAATTTAGTCTTATTTTGCAGCGTACGTTAGTAAAGCGAATATACTACACAGCGTTGAGAGAGATGCTATTATCAATAGTCACATAAAATGCTGAGTATAAGAGTTGACGGGCGAAGGTGAGAGAGCAAAGCACTTCTGAACCCATTTTCTTTAATACGTTGCAACTTGTGTAGCAGAAAGTACTTCGTCTTTTCTAATGTAACCTCCATTTTCAGGTATTTCTAAGCAGAATTATAGAAGCGAATTTCATTTCCATTTTCTGTTGCTGAAATTGTGGTCTTTTCATCATATACGGGTTTTTAAAACGTGTGCAAAATAACTTATTTAGCTTTTCAGGCTTTTCTTATGTTTATTCCCGGCAAAAAGTTAACGAGGCGCCTGATGGTAGGTAAGTGGTCACTGTCACCCACGAGCGTCATGAATAAAAAAGTCATCTTCAATTGTCAACCAAAAAGATGGAAAAGGAGAGAACAAAAAATATCTGCAGAAATAGATGAAAGCCGAGTTATAATAATAATGTACGTACGCACAAACACAACAAACAACACACGACAAACTCGTTTGTTAAGTGCATTTGTGTGTGTCTCTCTCTCTATCTCTCTCTTATTCACACATACACACAAACATGTACATATGCTTACGTTTCATACACTAAGGCACTTCTCACACTACGCTATTTATTAGCTACGCGAGTGCAACGCAATCCAAAATTCGCTGTATCTGACAGGACACGCATCGTAGACGCGTCACTTTCATACATTGACAAGATCCGAGACGCTTGCAAAAAGCGTTGTGTGAGAAATGCCTAAGCTGTCGTAATGAATACATTTGCTTCTGTCACCACGTTTCAACAAATTGGTCATTGTTCCAAAAATCAATTTAAAACGCGCGATTTATTTATTTCCTATCTCCAAACTTTTAATGAACACACTCAGTTTGTTTGAAACAACTGACGACGCTCGACAAGTGTACACGAGTTAAAGTTTCAAGTTTTAATTATGATAACACCGTTTTAGTTTTAATCCTCGGCTGAACTTTGAATAACTTGTTGTGCAAAAAGTTTAAAATTATGTTTTGCGCAAGTTGGCAGATTGGGCAGGTTCTCTATGTTAAACATTCTCTAACTACATTCCGAGCTCAGATTATAGAACCAAACTATAATCTGAGATTCCGAGTATCTTGAGGCTGTACCTACTAAGTAAAATTTTAGTGCATTGTGTTTCAGGAACAAATTTATTTAATTATTATAATTGTCACTTACATTAAGTTATAAGCTACTACAGTATGGTAATTTTATACTCGGCTGATATGAAGTTGGCTACGAGTGGCTGCGCAGATGTCGATTTTAAGGCCAATAACTGCAAGCAAAATAACTGCTTTCAGTCCGTTTTGGACACGTGTCATTGAACTTATTGATAAATAAGTACCTGGTTGACCGAGCTTTGCTCGGTTGAAAATTATATTTAGTATGAATCGCAAGAAATACGAGGAATTCCGCCATCTATTCAGGAGTCAAATCATACAACTGTTCACTGAGCACAAAATTCATTTTACTTATGTTACGGCCAAAGGATCTCAACAGCGTGTTTCACAAAGTTGTACAGCGCCATCTAGTTTCATACTACTGAAATTTCAACACGTTACAAACAGTACCTCATAGAAGTTAACTGTGTGAGCGAATTAATTGCATTTTAAATAGGTACATACTTAATTAGATAAATTCATTGAACTTTCCTTCGTACTTTTCGCAGGCTTAGGCAGTCCCCGACTGAAATTTTTATTTGCGATAAAATGTATTGAATGTTTATGATAATTAAACAACATAAATAAATATACTTTTAGTTTAATGAGCAAGTTGTTAGGCGTACTTAAAATTTTATTGATTCTATTTACAACAATAGTAATTTCATCGATCTGACCATTATTTATTTAAAACTTTATTAAAATATATTATTAAATCGATAATAACAAAACTAACATTTATTTACAAATATTCTCGTAAATATCACAAACGCACGTTAAACTATCACTACGCGTCCTGCGAGGTCAAGCGAGATAATCGCACTGATTTTTAATTTTATTCAAACAGAAAATAGGTAGGTATAACGCAAAAATAGCGCTTCAACGTAAGAATGAATATATTAGTATTAGCCGAACAAAAATAATCCTAATGTTTCATAGATGGCGTCAGTATGATGTTTTTAAAATCTCTTTATCTCGGGAACCGAGCTTTTCTCGAACCTGGGACCTTGATAAATCGATTCTTTGAGCCGAAACCCCCCTAATCTGTAACTTTCATGAAAATCTTTGCAGCCGTTTCCGAGATCGTGATTATATATAAATAAATAAATATACAAGAATTGCTCGTTTAAAGATATTAGATTTAAACAATGTGTGATTTTAATTAACTTTAACATATTAATTTTAACGTTAAAATAATTAGTGGTTTTAACCCTAAATCGTTATTTATTATTCTATAGAATATAAAATTATATTTTCACGGTCTTTAAACTTCCGAATTTAATAATCGACACTGGTGTTATTACTTATACTATACTTATTCTAAAAAAGTTTTCTGTGGCGTACCAATGTTTTAGTGCATCTCCACTTACACGGTGATGAATTTATTGTCCTACAAGCATCTTTTGGCCCGTGGGCAGCGCATGACAGCGCCTTACACTTTTGCCTTACCTGCACACGTTATGCACGCGCCAAAAGATCCTTGTACGACTATATCACAGATTACGTGACTATATTCATGTGGTGAAGACACACGTCAAATAAGATCTCAGTGGCTCGATTTTTGAAACTAGACTGGCCTTGCGCGTTCGAATGTGCGTCAAGTTGGAACAATCCAATTTTGAATAGAATCGGTATGTGCGTGAAGTTGGCGCGATGGAATTTTGTTACTATATTTGAAAATGAACAGATTACATAGTGATATCTCGCTTCCGCGTTTGGAAGTTTTAGTCGTGCTGTCTCTGTCACTCTTACATATGTCACGCGCCATTTTACTAAAGTTATTATTTTAGAAATAGTGAAAATAATTTACAATTCAATGTTTACATTACGAAATGTGATTCCTTTGGACTTTATTTGTGTTTCTTGAATTGTTAGAATATTTTTGAAGGCACAGGAAGACATATTTTCTACATTTGCGGACGTAATTACTGAAATCAATTTTGCGTAAGGAAGATGTGTACCTCGCTGCTGTCTACAACAGACTGACTTGATCAATCACTCAATCACACAACCTAATGTTGACCACTCGTCGTGCGCCTTATGTATGTTACGGGCGCATCTTGACTTTCTACATCCATGTATACTACGACATTATTGGTCAGTATTGCTTTGATGTATAATCCGTGCGCGACCAAAGTTGTATACCTTCTACTTTTTGGAACTGAGAAGCGCACATCTCGTCGGTGAGCCGTAGCGCGAGCGTTAGCAAACTCACGTAGAAGCTCGGATTATGCAAAGATGTATTAAATATCTAGATGGAACATCGAATCCGCGAAAACGTGTCAAAAAGTTGTGGCCAACTGTTGGCCACAACTTTTATATCATTACGCATAGATTACGCACACATAGACAATAAATGAACGCGAAAAACATCGCCTACACGCACACATGCTTGATAATGTTGCCTTGTTTTTTTTGTTTTCATTGTAGGGCGACGCTCAATCTAGATATTTAAAACATCATTGGCTATGAGGTTGCATTACCTGTGCGCGTGGATTTTGATTGAGTTTTATTTTAAATACGAGATGATTAGCAATTTATTAATAATGAATGATTATTCCCATGAAATAAATATGAGTAGCATTGAAAAGTTGCAACAAGTGTAGAATAATTAACATGAATATTTTATTTAATTGATTTAATCCAATGCCAATAGCATAGGTACGCTACCGTTTCCGTCACGTAAAAATCACACTTTTTATTTTCTACTTTCCATTCCTTGGTAGGTACCGTGCGATAAGGCATTTCGTCCCAAAAATATTTACACAATTGCAAACGGAATTAAATATAGTTTTTGTATTATCAACGTCATGTCACGACAGTCACGACACGTCACGACACGTCACGACATGTCACGACAGTCTCCTGTCGTTTTGAATTTTTCAGGGGAACGTTATGTTAACCACTACTAAAATGTCACTATCGCACCAATTAACAGCACTCGCATAAAATTTAATACACAAAGCGTCTTTACTGCTTCATAATTAAATTTCAAATTTAATCAGTTCTTGTCTATCCCGACAAAATTTTTTCACTTTAACCGCGTTATTTCATTAATTCAGTTGGCAAACAGCAATTAATCAAAGTGCCGTAAATTAGATTGAATGAAATCGCTGGCATTTTGAGTAGAGGAAAGAAATTTATGAAAAAATAAAATCTTAATTGGGGATTTTCCTTTGATTTGTAATTGCTACAGAGTATTTGAGTACTTGAAGTAGGTACCTAACCTTTTTTATCAAAAGATGGAAAATTAAATATGTTTCACTTGATTTTCTTATTTTTGTTTATTTAGAAGTGTAGGGAGCTCCAGTCCATAATCGCCCCAGTTTAATCCCAACCAATTTAAAACAACAAATTTATTACCTGTGCTCACCGTTCAATTTAGTTTGTAAGAAAAAAATACTTTAAGCATTTTAAATTCTTGCCATTAATTTACACTGAACCTTAGCCACAAGGAAGGAAACTCTGGCATTTGTGTTAGGGTGCGTCCACATCTGGCGAATGCGCCGCGAATGTGCAGCTCGCAAGCCGTTTGCGCGCTGCCCGCCAGATGTGGACGCACCCTTAGATGCCATTAAAACGAATTCCACCTACACGGAGTATACCTACACGGAGGTTCGAGGTTCGTGCTTTGACGTGCCACCAGAAATCATCTTCGCATACTCATTTGCGAAGGTTATTCTAAATTTGTGGGTTCGCACGAATGTTAATAAGTGTATAATATAATTTTTGTAACACACCCAATATAAATAAAATATAATAGGTAGTGATTTGATATTTTTTTAAAGATAATGTTTGACTTTGACTTTAAAGACAATGCTCCTAACAGTAACTGGATTCGCTGATACCTTTTGTTCTGTTTCTCGAATGATTACCTAAAATATAGGTATCAGTCTTATTTAGACCTATCTACACAACAATAAATATTTTGGCGTGTCTTATTCATTCTCTTATCTAAACTAGTTTTGTCTAATCAACACCAAATTGTTGTCCTGAAAACCTTTGATACAAATTCATTACAAAAAGAAATTTACGTGAAATATTCACGGAGACTTACTATCTGTCCGTTTTAATTTTGTATTTTCCAAACCACTGAGCGAATTCTGATATAATCAGAGATTATAAGACAGTGGCGCTCATAGCCCAGCGGCTTGCGTCGATATAAATGAACGATCAAGTTAGACCTACTGTCCACGGACACGTC
The DNA here is from genome assembly GCA_905404135.1 of Hesperia comma. NCBI lineage: Eukaryota > Metazoa > Arthropoda > Insecta > Lepidoptera > Hesperiidae > Hesperia > Hesperia comma. Next base: position 35,199,493 of record FR990012.1, read on the forward strand.
AAATGACGAATGCATGCATGACAAATGCATGCAACCTACAAAATGAAGGAAAAATGCGTATGACGTGCGGTTTACGTGGACAGTAGCCCTTAAGCAACAGATGGCATTCGTTTTATTGGCAACCCACACAAATGTCAACTTTCCGCCCCTGCTCGTTATAACCCTAAATTGTAACTGCACAATAAATATTGTAGCAATTGTTTACAAAATTCCGAAAGATGTAATGGTCAAACAAATTACCTTTGTTCACGATTCACGTACAATTTCCTTACAAAGTGGGCATGGTTCTATGTCAGCAACATTGCCTTACTTCAGGTATTAAATTATTCAAACGAATATCCTCCGGGACTATCCAAATCTGTAGGAAAGTCAAAGGACTTAGGGCGGTCATATGTTATGTAAATAAGTTTGACTGTTTAGGGTTGAGGCTTCGCTGGTGTTAAGTTTTGTTTTACAACAAAATAAAACATCGTGTAACATCTATACGCGTCATCACAGTCAACCCTTTAGTTTTAGAACTTACGTACCCAAAGGGTACGAGTAGTATGGCACCCTATTAGGTGATATATATGTATTCGTTGTCCGTCTGACACGTACAAAAATAGGTAGACATCTGAGACTCCAGCCCCTTAAAAAAGTACAAAGGTTTTATTGTCGTCTATACTAATATTATAACACTGAAAATATTGTTTAAGTTTTTGAATTGAAAGATTCTTTTTTTATGTTTTATAGCTAATAACAACTAGCGCCACTTGAGCAACCTATGCGCAGTTCGAAAGAAATCCGTTGAGGAAATAGTTTCATTTTCAAGATTCAATTTTCTATTAATTTATCCCCTAACGTAGGAATTTTCAAAAATCCTCTCTAAATCCTTCCGTACGCTTCCAAAGGAACATATACGTATGCAGAGTTTTATTAATAATATTTTTTTTCAACACACTTGCTCGTAAAGTTGCTATATTTTCTTTAGTCTTACGCCCGGAATGCGGTTTATTACACACTAGTGCGTTTTACTTTTCATTGCCGCACTAGTGTTTTTCTCATTCCACTTTTTTTTTTTAATATCCGTAAAGAGGTTGTTACCGAAAGATTTATTATTTTGTAAATAAATAAACTTGTTGTAGGTACTTAGTCAAAATCTGATAAGATAAGATTATACTTCATCTAATTATCTATTAAAGCATTTAAAAAATACCATATTTTAAATCATTAATTACCGTAAATTCCTATTAGGAATACATAATTATTTAGTTTAATATATTGTGGCTGAATGGCGGTGTTCTTTGCCTCTGGACTTAACCTGCGCGCCTGCGCGCGCATAGTTATTCAACCAAAGATACGGCGCGCAAAAAAATAAACCTCCGCGTCATTTTGTGCAAACATTTGTTCGTTTATAATTTGCTGATTTGTGACTGAAAAATGTCGATACCTAATTGTTTTTTTCCTCGCAAGTGTGTTGAAAAACGTCGTATGATACGCGTGTGCTTTGTTCATTACAGTCTTGGCTCTATTACAGCCCTCGCCTTGCGGCTCGGGCTGTGCAATACCGCCTCGACTGTAATGACCAACTTCGCGCACTTATATCATAATGTACTATTTTTCTTCAATCCATTAATCATAATGGTTGACACATTAACTTTGGATGGATTTTGCATTTTAATGATATTAGAAATTATTTATTCATTGCTTTCCAAAAGAAAAGTATCATGACGAATCGTGTGTCATTACAAAAAAAATATGGCGAAGACAACAGCCTTACACGTGTCCCTCTTCTGTAAGTTGGTGTTGGTGTACACATACTTTGTTCAATGCGTGATCCCATGTGGCAAGGAGGGAGGTGCTTCTTGCATTAAAGTACACCATCACACATACGAATTTGCTCGCGGATTGTTGCAAAGTAGATTAACCTCTAATCTGAGGTAGTCTTAAACACCGCCAGAGTGCGTATGTGTCACTTAAGTATCTGCTGTATTTCTAAGGAGAAGCAACAGGTTGCAACAGTAACTGCTTTGGATTGTTAGATAATGTAGATTGTAGAATGTAGAAGTTCTAAAATATCTGCCTGATCGTAGAATAGTCCCGGATTTGCGTTTTGTCAAATTTTGCAGGGCAGCCATTTATGATAGTTTTATGGACATATTTTTATCATGGCTATAAAAATATTTTAAAATGTGCCCTGAAAACTTTGACAAAAGCTGATCCGTCACTGTTATACGAATATGACGAAAAATTTAATACTTAACAATATTTAACGCAATACCGCCTCGACTGTAATGACCAACTTCGCGCACTTGTATCATAATGTACTATTTCAGTAGTTTCGGTTGTGCGTTGTCTGTCAATCACTCAATTACTCATTACCCACAGAGTTTTATAATATACCTGATGCATATTGATTTGTAACCTAAAATAACAAGTTTACCGAAACGCAGCGGTCCATTAGAATGAACAGTTTGGTCTTATAAACGTCCTTTTAACTCTAACATTATAACGCAAAGCATTTGAAATACTGACCCGGTTCAGACCGTAATCACTGCGAACCTCAACTTGTTAACAAGGAGCTCAGCGTAGCATATCTCAATCAGTCGTTTGTGATCCGTCAGGCATTTTTATTTAATTGTATAGTATTTCAGAGATAACGTCATGATTTTAGTCCGAGACATAAAGAGATTCCATTTATACGTGAATTTAGACTGTTTTTCCTGGCTCAGAATATTAAAAAATACGTCAGTATCGTAGAACACTCGGTTGAAAGTTAAGTATATTGTTGCACTTTAACTCTGACACTTGAACATCTGACTTACCTGACTAGATAGCCCATAGAGATAGGAATATACATAGCCGACTCACCTGAACTGACAGCTGGCACCTTCTTGGCTGCAATGAATAAATCTGACTACAGTCTTACAAGGATCTTTTGGCGCGTGGGTGACGTGTGGGTGACAGAGAGAGCCCCTTGCAGAAAAGACAAACTGTAAGTCTCTGTCTCTGTCATCCACACGTCATTCACGCGCCAAAAGATGCTTGTAGGACTTTAATAACCACGCATCTAGGACTGACTGGGATCGACCAATAGCGTACATTCGCATTTCCGTCACGCAGAAATCTTACACTTTTCATTTTCTTACCTCCATCCGTACCGTACGATAAGGAATTCCGTTCCTTCAATTCCCTATTAATCTGGAGGGAGTTGAGGGATATCTTAATTCATCATCTCGGCAATACTCGGCATCGCTGTTTAAATAGATATAATTACATTCATTAAATAAGTCTTCGTCCGTGTTGCAGCTTGCATTATTTTTAAGGCAGTCTATTCACTCACGTTCATATGACGTCATTATTTCACATTTGACAGTCTCAAATTTAGTATCTCATTTTTAAATTAGATGGCGCTATCCACTCTTCAGCTAACCATTACAAAACGCCATTCAAAATACGATGATCTGTGGAAATTATTCCTACCTTAATATAATAACGAAATGGCAAATTATATATCAGTCTATTAGCCTTTTGAATTACACTTATAGCTATTAAAGTATTTCTTATCGGATACATTAATAAAATAGGTAAAATGAGGCAATTCATTTCGGCGATGTCCAATGCGTAAGTAACAATATAACTCATACAATGTAATAGGTATACATATGTACACACGACTATAATTAGGTACCTACCTAATCCCTAAAGTCGAACCCGCATTGCGTCGAAAGTGAAACATAAGACAGGGAATTTTTGTTGGTACCTTCGACTACCTTCCTACTTCTTAGCGTCCACAACTTTCAGCGAACTTTTAACTGCGGTTGATAAACGTTGGCATGTGGTAGAAAAAGACACGCAAAGAGATAATATTATTAAAAATTGTGAGAATATACATATTAGTATCCAGTAATGTTTTGCTTCACAACTTTTATATGCTTGGTGGTATGAAGTGCTCAGAGCCCGGTGGCTTGCGTCGATCCTAAGTGATCGATAAAGATAAGCAACTACGGGTGCAGTCGGTAGTTGGATGAGTGACTGCTAGTGGCAAATTTGTTGAGCTTTTCCGTGCTTCGGAAAACACGTAAAGCCGTCGGTCCCGGTTGTTATCGATAGATTGCAGTCGTTAAGCTATGTTGGAAGGCCTTTGGGCGGGTTGAAAACTTCCGATACTGGGTTGACCACTAACCCCTCCAGCAATTCGCACTGGAACAGTGTATTGGATGCTCTAGGTCTCCTTAGCAATGAGAAGAGACTCGTACGCAGTAGTGGGCCATTAGGTTATATAGCCAGCCATGCTTGGTGATATGCAAAGGGGATTAGAAATCAAAATATTCAACGAACGCCTTTTATTTTAACTCTTGAAAACTGTTACTTAAACGTGTTTATAGTAAGTACTTTGTGGGTGGTTCAAAAGACAAAGAAAGCCATTCAGCCAGGCGTTTCAGAGTTTATCTATTGTCACTTTGAGTGTGTATTTGTTTTCGTTCCTTACAAAGATTTAGGCTTAGGCAACTTAATGAGATTCTTACTAATGTATTTTAATCAGCGTGGAGTATGCACGGGTTTTACGAAACGAAACAAATAGACGACACAAACGACCACACGGCATAATTGTTACCATACAAGCCCGCTATGTGAAGAGTCCTGAATTCGATTTCTAATGAAAAAAATATTCTTCTGTGTCTTGAATTGTCCTTGTCTCGTGTGTAATTCACGGCATCTACGACACAGGGTATCTAAGGCCGTTCACACACAACGCTATTTATTAGCTACGCGACTCGGACGTAATCCACAGTTCGCCGACATGACACTGTTCACTGACAGGCACGCATCGTAAAGTCGTACAAGGATCTTTTGGCGCGTGGGTGACAGAGACAGCGCCTTACAGTTTGCCTTACCTGTAGACATATCGCTTCGTGTGCGGAACTTGGTAAAAAGTATATAGGGCGTCTACTCACTAGCGACGCATAGCATACCTGGAGTAGATCCTAGGCGCTTGTGTGTGAGAACGGCCTTAGTGTGTAGCGTTTAGTAATAAAAGGCGGTTTGCTATATATGTATCTACTTATTAATACTAATAAAACTAATTGCGTCAGTGCCGTGTGAGGGCGTTCTAAGCCTTTCGTGATACTCAGACTGTACCAGGAATTTTGCATGAACGGCTTTAATGTTTTCATAATATTACAAAGCCGGATTAAACTCGTGCGACTAAAAACAGAATTTTGGAGAGCGTGGATGTCGGTAAGCATTAGAACTTGTGGGGAAGATGTAATCGGTTTAGGTAATGAGGCAGCTAACTTATACTTTACGTACGGCGGTATTTCATATATTGTTACTAGTACACCCACCCTCGCGTCGCTTTGGAAAACGTACCTCTTTATCCTGGTTTCAATTTGAGTCTCCGTTTTTATGGACAGCCGTGTCTTGTGCCATTTCGAGTCATCTTTTCTTGTCCAAGTGGTTATTTGCAAAAAGTTACTTCTTATTAATAATCGTTTTAAAATTTATTGTTCTATTCTTGTTATATATTCTTGTTCTTCTGTGTCCTCTTCTTAGCTGATGGTCGTGCCCATCCTGGTATGCCTTGGTGGCTCCTGAGCTACTTCCAGGTCATCCTGTCTTCTGTCTTGGAAAACCGACCGGTATGCCCATAATCTCCTTTGCGGTGTTTGTAGTAATAAGTAATAGTCATTCTTCTTCTTTTTTTGTCCTCTTCTTCGCTGATGGTCATGCCCGTAAGTATTGGTGGTGAAGCTTACGAGTTGCTTCCACGTCATCTGTCCTCTGTCTTTCTTAGAGCTTTGGTGACTGGGTTGCCTATATAAGTAATCTCCTTTGCGGTGTCAGACCATCAGGTGATTGACTTCTAAACATTCTCCCGTCTAGGTTACCTACCATAACGACAATATATTTAAATATGTTTCAACCAAAGCTATCATTTACGTTATAAATGTGCTTCATCATCCTTATGCTGAGCAAGAATAAATTATGATAATAAATGGCAAAAGACATTACATAGCGAAAATTTATTGTTACTAAGTAGATTATTCTACAGTCATTTTGCAAACTGCAAACATTCATTTATCAGAAGGGTTAATTAGGTTATTTGAAATCAACTACAATAAAATCTTTTTTCTACACAAAAATACATTAACTAATTATCTTGAATAAATACCTAACCAATCAACATATTATCTTGCATAATAAAACCATGCCTATAGTAAAACTTAGCTCTTGGTGTCGTGAAAATAGATCCGATAAAAAAATAAGTGTTTCGAGTAAGCGGTTACAGACTAGTATTTTTGCAACATTCGGGGCTAGAGGTGTTTCAGAAGCGTTATCGAGCAAGACGGGGGCAGTAAATCAACTTGTTTATTTTGCTGCCCCGTATTGCAAAATACAAAATACCTTCTTCAGGAAAATTATAGAAGAGTTGGGTTTTTTATGATATCATTTCGTTCGAGCACATTTCTCCTCTCCTCTCCATTAAAGCACCGCTAATCTCTCTCTCTCTCTCTCTCTCTCTCGTCACACCACACTGCTTAATGATACTGCGCCACACAGTTATATTAGTAGAGGGAGGTACTATATTCCGTAACACTGTAGTCGTCCTGGATTATTGAACTCTCCAACACCAAACATACAAACTATCAACCAGACTCTTCGGCTTTATAACATTAGTACACATATGAAAAAGTTTGTGAGACAATTATTATAACGTCCATAATAATAATACGCATATTATTACATTAATTCGTGGAAAAGGGTGGGATGCTCTCAAAATTTTCCCAGAAGGCAAAAAAGGCAACCGCTAAATTAAATAATGGTAATTTCTGTATGAGGGATTTTAACCGAACTAGTTTTCAATCGCACTTTGCCCGCGTAATTATGTAGTAATATAATTATGTAATGGTTAAAGTACTCTCGCTCTAGTCTCTGTTTGAGGTAGGTACTTTCCCAGGGGTGTATAATTTCGAGTAGTTCGCGCGACAATTTAACATCACTCAACTTGACCTAACTCAGTGATTGCTGTAATACTACATCAAAGTAATCTAATTCAGCTAATTGTTGTAATTCGGTCTTTCCGTCTAATACTTACTAATCAGTGAAGAACAAACTTTGAATCACTCTTCAACAAGCATGTGAATTTTTGCATAATTTGCACGGTAAAGTAAATAAATTAACTTAATACTGACAATACAATCAAAGGCAATACGAATTTTATTAAATAAAATAATTATATTGTCAATACGAACCCTTTGACAGAATTAATTACGGTCGATTTTCAACCGCTGAGCGGGAGTCTCAATAAGCATTTCAAGTGAATCAATTAATTAGCCGCAGATAATCGGATATTGTCTCTTTGTTGTCCTGACAATTATAGATTATTGAAGATGCGGTTGCTTTGCTGACAAAACTTTACTCAATATGGCGTTGACCGCAAATATTCCTTCTCTCTCACGCACTGTTACTATGATATCGTCTGTTTCAATATTAATTACGTACAGTACTATCATATGAATTCTCTGATACGGGTACATTGCTCGTAGTGAACGAAGACATAGCATTAAATCACTTCGCGTCGGAAAAGATATCTTTTCTTATTTAATCTTAAAAACTTCTTTTTTAATTAAAAAGCTTTTTATGACGGAGCTGGTCACTCAGGTTTTTAGTCCCCCACGCGAAAAGTGGGTTGTTAAAAGTTTGACCTGTCTGACTGTGGTGTGTTTGTGTGTCATATACACAGTCATTTTTTTCTTTTTATATTCTACTAGCTTTTGCCCGCGGCTTCGCCCGCGTGCAATTCGTTTATATCGCGAACCGGGGAAGTGGGGGAGAAAGTACGTCATCAACTATCTTCCTGGGAAAATTCATCAAAATCGTTGTTTTCATACAAACTTTCATCCCCTATTTCAAGCCTTTAGGGGTTGATTTTTGAAAAAAAATTAGCCTATGTGTGACTCTGGGTCTTCAAATATTTTCATTCCGAATTTCATCCAAATCGGACTGGTGGTTTAGTCGTGAAAACGTCACAGACAGACAGACAGACTTTCGCATTTATAATACTATGTGTGTGCCCGCTACTTCGTACGCGCAGGAGTTTATTCCGCGTAACTCCAGATCCCGCGGGATTTCCAGGAAGACAGACTTGTTAGTTTTATATTAATGTTTGTTTAGAAGCTATTTATACCCCATACACGAAGGTTTTCCCGCGTAAATTCCGATCCCGCGGGATTTCTGAAAATATCCTATATGTTAATCTAAGTTGCCCTCTATGTGTGTGCCCGCTACTTCGTACGCGCAGGAGTTTATTCCGCGTAACTCCAGATCCCGCGGGATTTCCGGGAAGACAGACTTGTTAGTTTTATATTAATGTTTGTTTAGAAGCTATTTATACCCCATACGCGAAGAAGGTTTTCCCGCGTAAATTCCGATCCCGCGGGATTTCTGGGATAAAAAATATCCTATATGTTAATCTAAGTTTCCCTCTATGTGTGTGCCCGCTACTTCGTACGCGCAGGAGTTTATTCCGCGTAACTCCAGATCCCGCGGGATTTCCGGGAAGACAGACTTGTTAGTTTTATATTAATGTTTGTTAGTTTTATATTAATGTTTGTTTAGAAGCTATTTATACCCCATACGTGAAGAAGGTTTTCTCGCGTAAATTCCGATCCCGCGGGATTTCTGGGATAAAAAATATCCTATACGTTAATCTAAGTTGCCCTCTATGTGTGTGCCAAATTTCATGAAAATCGGTTCAGTAGTTTTTGCGTGAAGGAGTAACAAACAAACAAACAAACAAATACACAAACTTTCACATTTATAATACTAGTAGGATAAAATCTTTATTTTGGCCGTTTTGGGATAGCCAAGACCAAGAATTCGCCATATTAGGGAGGCCTACATAGTATAGGTATAAAATAGATATAGAATCAGCACGCTATTATATAAAATGAGTAATTTAAAGCCACAGACTCCTGTAATTGATTTTTCATAATGGTAGCATACAAAGCAGAGTCAAATTATGTGATTGAATTTCCCACAAAATTGGTTTTCTTCGTTCTAAATATTGTATGTTAAAGGTATCGGTAATGATTATTTAAAATATCAATTAAACGCAGGGCCAAAGCAATGCGTAAATCGGCGCCCTAAAATTTAAAATAACCGCAAAAATTTGGATCATTTAAAACTTTTGCAAATTTTATGATAAGTATATTTTATGTAAAGTACGAGAGTGTTAAGAACATAATAAGATTTGTAAATTTAATGTTATACGAAATAAATTTAAACACTAAAATACTGATCCAAATTTTTTTCACCACCTTAATTGAGTTACCCTACTTAAAATGTATTAAAATTACCTCTGGCATAATGTTTTTTGCCTCTCAGGATCAGACTTAAACTTTTAAACGTTGTTACCGAGTTTGTAATAAAACTATACGACCTTTGGCATTGGCTTCAACGTTACCAGTAGAAGTAGAGCTTTTTAAAGTTGCATATTTGGGCGACGCGATGGGGAAGGTAGCTTCAGTAAAAACCGGCCAAGTACGATAATAATAATGGGCCAGTTAAGTGTGCCATGAAATAATTGCAATAAAATTTGTTTTTAAAAGTCGTATAAAATAAAAATAAAAAAGTTCTCGCATCGCTGGATGCCTTCCCTATAGCACCGCATGCAATCAGAGTGTAGTAAGTATTTTTGCAGGTCAAGTTTTCAAGGTGTGTCGCGTATAGGAGCGCCAAGACATCGCGCCGCACCCGAGTATAGTGGCTAGCCCCTTTAATAGACATACTGGACAATGCTTCACAATATGTATTACTCTATCTATCTGTATCTCCTATCTCTATACACATAATAACACTCTTAACTGATCGTATGTGTGTACAAACTCAACGCTAAGCTAAAGGGTTTTTTTGGGACTTTGATTGGGAGATAGAGGAGGCCATGGAGTAACATATACTCTACTTTTTATCCCGGAGTTCCCGCCCGCGGGATCGGGATTCACGTGCGAAAACTCCTACGCACGAATGAAGTCGCGGGCAATAGCTAGTAGGTACATATTTATTGAAGCAAAGCGACAGCTACTAGTACAGAATACATACACAACGCGTGTAAAACGATCCAAGTCATATTATGTAAGAGTATCATAAAACAATATGGGACAGATGTTCCCAACTTATTACTGCGCCCTTACAACTTACGCCCAAAATGCTTCCGATGAAAAATTGTTTCGAGGAAAACTTTGTCCTTTCTATGTACCGAATACAACCCGTCAGCATTTTGTTCATCATCTCAACCCATAATGGCCCACTATTGAGCACGGGTCTCTTCTCATTCTGAGAAGGGTAAGGCCATAGTCCACCACGCTGGCCAAGTGCGGATTGGCGGACTTCACACACCTTTGAGTTTTGCGAACTCTCCGGCATGCAGGTTTCCTCACGATGTTTTCCTTCACCGTTTGTAGCAAGTGATATTTAAATGCTTAAAATTTTTGCATTAAATAAATTAAATTAAAGCATTTTGTTACGAACAGGAAATTCTTGATCATGCTTTCTGAATAATGAGAGTAATTGTTCGTGTGTAGTAGTAGTGGGACTGTCTATGAAGTCAGTCCCGAATGTGAGTTTTGGTCGGAGTGGATATTTATTAATTATTTGTGATAGAAAATTTAATTGTAAGCCATTACTGTGTCGCCATTTCTTTTGCGAGACTACCTGTTAATTTATTTTGCCTTTTTCTGACCTTTGACTTCAGAGAATCATATGAAAGGGGCAAATAATTTTAAACATAGAATAACTTTATGGCTGATTTACATTGATAGGTACAGTAGCTGGCATCAGCATTACTGAAATCCGGCGCTGGATCAGCACTGTATCAGTGTAAACATATTATTACAATCCAGCATCCAGTATCCGATACATCAGCGGTGATAATCCAGTGATGCTGACGCCAGCTACTGTATCAATGTAAATCAGCCCTTATATTGTGTTTTATTGTGGTTTTTATTAGTAAGACAGTTAATGTAGAGTCGAAGGGCTGGAGTGATAAAGACCATTTTACGGGAAAAATATCTCGTTTCCACAAAACACGTTTCATTAGTTTCGTTTTCGTTTCGAAACACGTTTTAATCAAATAAGTGCTGCCTAAGGTATAACGTATGATTCTGAATTCGTAATAAATCTTTATAAACGTAAGAAATAAGATTCACGAAACGAAGTGAAGGCTGGATTATAGTAGTACCTATATACTACGTGTATAAATCATTACATAGTGTAGCTAAACGAGCTAAACGATTTTGATACTTAGGTACAGCTTTCGCTTTTCACTATAATTCAGTACCTACATATCTTCCAGACGTTAATAGGTATACCTACTGCATTCGTATTTAACACGCGGTAGCGTATCAAGCCAAGTGTATCAAATCAAGACCGAACTAGCGTGCAGCACCATTTGTACCACGAGCTATTTTGAGCCACTTTTAACCCCTCATAAGTCATTTTGTATACAGAAATTATAAAAAAAAAGTTTTGTAGCAATGTATATTTTGGGTGCAATAAGGTATTGCTAACCCTGACATATATTAAAATGATACACCATTTAGAATTGTGTATATCAATAACACTTTAAAAAACCGCCTACAATGGCATCTATATGGCTATTACCTATAGATAACCCCTTATAATTATGTTAAATATACATTTTCGAGTGTAAAAGGCGTTGTTTCCCAAAGCAAAGAGAGGCCAGTTTACTAGTAAAGTATAAAATATTATATGAAAGCAAAAGGTAAATTTTATTTCCTTATTCTTATAAACTCTAATATAAAAACTAATAATCGTGCCTCTGAGCTTAGGGAAACATAATGCTTTCGTACCCTTACCCGAAAAAGTGAAGGGCATCAGTAAGTAAATGTATAAATCACAGCGCATTCCCCGGGTTTTTTTCACCTCCACCGACATTAGGTATTGGAATTTTCGTGGAAAACCCTAGTTTTTTGAACATAAAATACAACACATGTCTCATAAATATACAAAATTCCAAACATTTTTCTTTAAGATAGCAAAGCGTAAAAAAATATCTAATTTAACGTAAAATTAATTTATTACCCTGTGATATTATTATGATATAGTAAACCCAACTTAACCTTGAAATGAAGAGAGGCGTTGTCGGACGCATTGGACCAATCACTGCACACTAGTAACTGACAGATGAATGACCACAACGTACTTATGAACGACTTTTTAACATGGCGGCATTAGTTCCAATTTTTGCCATTACAGAGATAAGTTGGGCGCACTATATCAAATATTCACAAAGTAGATTTAAATAACTGAAGCTAGAGAATATGAAAATAACAGTAATAAATAACTGTTACAATAAGACGAACAAGCCTTAAACCCTTCCAATGTGAGGCGTAAGCGTATCAGTGGGATGGGACTTGTTTATGAACTGTGATAGAATAAAATAACATCAACGCAACAACATCCAATTTAAGTAATTCTTATTCGTCGCAAATATATTAAATTTACGAAAAAAACATCTAACCACTCAGCTAGCACAGCTTCCTATCGTTTTGTGAGTTTTCATTAGAATTAACATAAATAAAAAGAACCTCGGACGACGCGACGAATAAAATGAATAAAGTATTATTCTAGAAATAGACAGTCGAGAAAAAAAGTTGTGGATGAATCGTGTCCAAATTACCTTTTCCTAATTTGATTTACCTTCGCGTTACGAAACGTTGGTTGTTGAGAAAGTAATTTCAAACTTTAACTGTATTTTTATATCTCGAGGCGTTTATTTCATTTCATTGTAAAATTGAACTTGGCAATTTTAATATTTGATGAAATTTGAGGACTACGATTGGAATGCTTAATTGTATAACTTGAAACGGTCAATTGAAAGGAACAATATCGAGTAAAAAATTCGATTCTTATATCGAGATAGAACTAAAATGTCGATTTTGTAAAACATGTCCATCGTCAATAAAGAAATCAATCATCTTACAGCAACCTAATTTAGTTATTAATAAAATTCACTTTTTATTTTGTAGACTTGAGCGTTGATATGAATTTTCCCCGATATATTTTTTAACGCTGTCCTAAATAAATTGTTAAAAATGTGATCCAATTCAAAACTGGTTTCAACATCTAGTAACAGACAAGTAACATAAAAAATTATATAAAACATATTATAGGTAGGTACGTATAAGAATATTTATCTGGGATACCATCATCAGATCTTGACTTGGCGGCAATGAGACCACGTCGGAAGTATTATCTTTCAGATCTTTTAACAAAATAGAACCGACTTTAACGCCGAAAAGCAAAAATCGGTTCAGTTAAACGCGGTTAATATTCCTAAATCCTTCTCCTAAGTCTGATAAACACGATGCTGAAAACCGCATCAAAATCGGTTTAGCCAAAGAATATGCCTAAAACCTTCTTCTAAGTCTGACAAATACTATGCTGAAAACCGCATCAAAATCGGTTTAACCAAACGCGAGATAATCGCGCACAAATATACATACATACATACATACATACATAAAACTGAAAACCTCCTTTTTTGAAATCGGTTAAAAAATAAATAAAAATCGGTTCACTAATTACGGAGACTACACTAGGCATACATCAAAAATATAAGTCGCGAATATCATCAATAGGTAGGTATCTTTCCTTCCTTTAAAGTCGGTAAAGAAAACCAAGTGAATGTTATCATCAAATATAATTATGTACAAAAATATTTGTTCAACTAAGTGTTACCTTAAATCTTAAAAGTTTTTTTCAACCCAATGAACCGAATAAAGCAAAGTGCGTTGATATTGATATTGGCCTTGTCAAAATAATAATATAGCCTACTTATACTAGCTGTTGCTCGCGGCTTAGCCAGCGTAGAACCATTTTTGACTAACTTTCAGGCTGAGGCTACAGTAAGCAGCGACTTGCGATGCGACTGACGAAATAAACCTGACTGACGAAATAAACGAAATAAACCTGGCATGGCTACATTATAAGCGTAAATATGGCGTTAATATGGCGATGAAGTGGCTACACTATAATTATATGCTTCGAAACAAATCAGCAGAAGCGATTTATGCAGCTACACTAGTAAAAGAGAAAAAATTACGTATAATGTAGCCACTCTCTTAATTAGTAGCACATTGAATTAGTCGCGGAAGTGAAAAATTTTCTAATAGGTTCGCTTCTATTTCGCTGATATGTTGATGTAGCCGATGCCATGGTCACAATAATTTTGTTTCTGTCGCGTAAAGAAATCAAAGTTCGCTAGTAATACTCTACATATAGTGTAGCCGTATACGTGAGCATTTGTTAAGTTGTTTTAGTCGTTCATGTGTCGCAATTCGCGTCGCGGCTTAATGTAGCCTCAGCCTTAAACACACTCCTAACCCTAATTTCACCCCATCAGGGTTTGAATACAACAAAATTCGTTCTTATCTATTAACTAAAAGCTATGTTCCTGCCACATGTTTATACTTCAAGCGATTTTCTATATTTCATGATGAGTGAGTGAGTGACCTTTCACTTTTATTTTACATAAAAGTTTCAGGTATCGAGTGACGTAACTAGGTTTGTCATTCTTGCCTTGGCATTTTGTACTTCATTATATTCAAAGTACATAATTGTACATCTTGGCTAAATATTTTGGGAGTAGCACTTTTGTAGGCAAGGGGAAATAATTTTTGTGGTGCTAAAATGTCATGCATACAAAAGGTCATGTTTAGGTCTTATTTCACAATAAAGAGTACCTTGGGTGACGTAGACAACCAAACCCGAGTGAATAAACTATAGTCATTGTGTTCAGACATAAACAAATATCGTTTAGTAGAAGCCCTGAATGAAGAGGTGATAGCTTAGTGGTTAAGACTTCAACCTCCTACTCGAGGTTCAAGTCTCATCGTGCTCACTTTCAACTGTTCAGAGTTGTCAAGCATTTAAAAATCACTCAATATAGTAGCAGTAAAGGAATAGACGTGGAGGAAACCTGCATGCCGCAAAGTTTGCAAAACTCAAAGTTGCGTGAAGTTTGCATATCTACACTTGGCGTTCGTCATTCCGTCTTCAATGATGGGTCACCCATTTTAACCATGAAGGTACTATAAGCTCGGCGGTAGGACTGTATCCTGGCTACCTTTTAAATGGAACTAAGGTAGCAAGCATGGATGCAACACCACACCTCCTCTGATGCCCATGACAACTTTGATCTTCGAATTCTCCTCATTCATGAGGAGACTCGTACTCAATAGTTGACCATTAATGGGTTGAAGCCAAATTCTCTGAACTCATTTTTAAGGTAAATAAATTTTATTTTCATCATCAAATTTATATTTCGTTTACTAAAATGTGCGCGTTTGAGCACTTGTTAAACATTATTGGTACGTACAGTTATTTGCTCATTAATAACCACCGAGCACAGTGCTGATTAAAGCGTGGAAATTACATTAACACGTTGTTAAATAGAAGTGCTTGGTAAATGTTAAGTTTTGAAACTGTAATTAATTTTATTAGACATATACCTAAGTATTATTATGGTTTGTAATGAATTAAAAATCTTAGGAAAGTATTAATAATAATAATAATTTTATTTCAGACTTCGTTTTGTCCATATTTATCATTTGAAATAACAAATAAATATTGAATTTAAATTACATTTATTTAATTACATTTATGCATCTGAGATTTATTATTTTGGCCAAACAACGATTAATAGATCTGTCTTATTGAGTGACTAGGATTCTTTAAACTTTAAAATATGAAAAGTTTGTTTCATAGCGCCAATCTCAAGAAGGTATTCAGCAAATCTTTTTGTAATGAATAATCCAATTATTTAGAAAGGTTTTTGGCTACATAAAATCACGCTATGAAGAATAAAAGCAAAGCTTCAATGAAAAATGTTGCAAAAACTAGATAACGTGTAATAATTAACATAAAGAACAAGTCTCACTTGCACAGTCTTTTTTTCCACCAATCTGCACAATAGAATCACACGATGTGATGCCTCTAAGTTCAAAAAAGCAAGCGTTGGATTCACACTGTTGCGGTCCTATCTCTTCAATATGAAATGAAAATGCTAATGCACTCTTACATATCAAAGTGTTGGGGCGATATCGAGCCTTAGAGTCTGTATTAGCAATTGTAATGGCAGAAGATACGAAAATGCTAACGGTACCTCAGTTTAAGATTCTAATACCGGCCCGTTAGATAAAACAACCCTTTGTGCCTCCGAAAAACCAGGGGAACTATTTGTTTTTTCACCTGCCAGGGAATTCCTATTGTACAGCAAAAGTATTACAATCCAACCGCTGTCTATTTTAGTTGCGTTTATTAAGAATCCCTTGCCACATTTTATTTGCATACTACCAAATAACGAACTGAATTAATAACTAAAATTTTAAATTCAGATTACTTATATAAGATTATCTAAAAGCTTAAAATCAGATTACGCAATATAAATATGGAAGTTGAAGTGAGAACAGTCGCTAACTTTAAATAATTATTTATTAGTATTTATTTGATGTATCAGGGGCGCGTTCCACTATGCGACCAGATATGCTCGAAACGACAGTTTTTCTATACAAAATTGAACCTCTTGAGGGTTTAGATCGCCATGTGGAACGAACGGGATATTGTAAATTAAATATACTTCAATTTATATTTACAAGTGACAATTACTGAGACAAATGGTTCTAAAGTGCACAAAATCAGCGTCATGCGACTGAAGGCGTATACGACAATCATCGAACGCTCGTCGTCAGACGCATTTCAAAAATAGAGCCACTGATAATTCTAATTACGAATACCTACAGGAGGCCCCTAGCAACATGATTTATTATAATTTTAACCGCAAAAGTTAATACGCGGAGAGCTCAAGCCAAAGTAGACAGCCTTCTAGTGTTGTAATAAAGCCTACAAGATTTATGACAAACGATACAACTGACAGCTTTCACAGAAGGTCAAAGATTCGCATTTCTACGAGTTAAATCCCGAGTCATATTCCTTTGACTTATTATTGAAAAATATTCAAATACCTATCCAATTCTCGTTTCTTGGATTAGGAGATGGAATAATACGGCGGAATGGAATAATTTGGTAGGCAGTAGAAATATGTAAATTTAAAAGATAATTTGTTTAAATATCAAGAGGTAGGTATGTTTTAATGGCAGTTGTAGAGTTGTAGTCAATTCAATCGATCTGTACGTAAAGTTTATGTAATCAAGACCCGTGACGGTGGTGGTCAAACTGCGATCCGTGACGGTATTTTGTTTCGTAGGATAAAAACGTGTGCATGACGGTATTGCACGCGCGCGCTCGTATAGATATATGTAGTTGCGGTTCTGATGGTGCCTATGTAGATAATACACCTCCCCCCCCCCTCCGAAAAGTGTGCCCTCATGCGGCCCTTGGCCTAAAAGTATGACGACTGTTAACCTTGATCATGAAGAATTTTGCAGGTGGTAGGGCCTAGAGCTCACCCGGGGAAGTACCACCGCCCGCCACGGTACTTAGTAAGTACCATTCCTACCGTGTAATAATTGTTTTAAGAACAATTGTGTTCCGTATAGGAAGGTGTGGAGCCGGTTACACTTTTTTAGAGGCGACCATCTCAGTCCTCAGGGGTAGCAACGCATCTGTGACCGAATTAGAACGAGACTCATTGAGTCTAGTTCTAGGTCGGTCACAGTTGTCATGGGCGGCAGCGGAAGGTGGTGCTGCATGCTCGTTTGCTATCTAAATTCCATAAAAAAAGAATTCATAGTAAGTATAATAATGTTTGAAAACGCTCCTATGATGCTATACATATATGCGCTTTCAAACTTTGTATACTATGCTATCCCGGCGGCTGGCGTCGATCCTAAGTGATCGACAAAGTTAAGAAACTGCAGGCACTTTCGATAGTTGGAGGGGTGACTACTAGTGGCAAAAAAATTTGCGCGCTTCCATGCCTCGGAGGGCACGTAAAGCCGTCGATCTCGGTTGTTATCGATAGATAGCAGTCGTTAAGCCATGTAAATACTTAATACATCAAAAAAGATTTAACTTGAAAACGCTCTTAATATCATATTATTTAAGTCTTAAATCAAGTTTAAAATAGATTAAACTCACATTTAAACGTAAGCTCGGAGTAAAGAAAGAAGTTTTCTGTTTCAGAAGCGATTGCAGCTATTTATTACGCTGTAGCGGAGAAACTGCTATTTATAAAATCTATCCTCCGCTAAGAATTATTCTACGTGGGAAATGAAAGTTATCCGATTTTCTTTCAACTTATTTAATTTATGAAAATAATCTTATAAATCGTTTTTTAAAATTTGGTATTTGTACGTTCATCGTCTGCGCTTGGCGTTTTTCTGGTCTAATAACCTCCTTAAGGAATGGAGGTTCAAATGCAAAATCATTCATTAAATTCGAAGTGATACTTCCAGTGATTACTGAATATAATCAAACTGTTCACTGTTTGACTATATTGATATCGTTATTAGATTAGATATTAAACAATTTGCTTTGTAATAGATCAAGATAATCTCAAATAATATGTACTTCAGTTCAAGTTATGTTTGCGTGATACCTTTTTTTTTTTTTTTTTTTTTTTTTTGTTGACGAGGGGGAAACCTTCAAAAGGTACCCGGTGCCGTGGGAGCGACACAGGGTGATGTGGGATTTTTACCCACTAAAACCCCCCCGGTGGCCTTCCTCAGCGCTTGTGGAGAACTCCGGGATCTCCAAAAGGAACACAACCGGAGTCCTCCAAGCGCGGCGCCCTTATATTCGGGCTCTTCCCGCGAGGGACTAAGGCCCCATCGCTTGCCAGCGCCTTACAACGGTATGCGGCCACACATACCGTCGTCCTTCCCGGGGTTGCTGATGGACGGTTCGAGCTCCCACTCTAGCCGCCCGCAACCCCGAAAGTCCCCTTTTAGTCGCCTCTTACGACAGGCAGGGGATACCGAAGCTCGTATTCTGGTCCCGAGCTACAGGGACAATGTTTGCGTGATACCTACGAGTATAATCAATATTTAACATTTTTAACAAAGAATATCATTAGAATGACGATCTGTATTTCTGGTAATTTTAAAAGCACGGAAAAGTATTTTAAACAACAAAACAAAAATAAACTTTCTAAAACCCTATACAAAGGATAGTTCTAACTAAAAAATGAATTCTTTTATCCCGCTCCATTGTCGGTTTGACAGTATCTCCGAATGAGTGGGTTGAATAAAAATACGTTATTTTATTAATATTTTAAAAATGGTGAAATATTTTAAATCCTACTAGGGTTTACGTGTAAATCTGAACTATTAATAGTTTTATAAACGCACATATTCACCTTAAAATCGATTTTTAAAATTAAAGGTTTGACATGAAGATGGAAGTAGAAAACAAAAAAGTGTAAGATTTTTGCGTGACAGGGGAAAGTGAATGTTTGCTATTGATCGATCAGATTTATTAATTGCAGCAAATAAGGTGCTAGCTGTCAGGTAAGTTAGCTTTCAGGCTAGAGCTAAGTGTCAAGTTAAAATGTAAAATTGTCTACGAGTGGTCTACGACACTCATGCAATTTGTAAAACTGTACTAAATCATCTTCACTTTAATTCGAATATAACTTATTGAATTATCACCTATTTTCCAATATCACCTATGCTCCTGTGACTGACATGCAACGGATGAATAGGTATCTTTTGCCACTTACGTATGGGATACGAACCGTAATAAAACATTTATTGTTGTTAGTGTGAAGTAACCCTTTGAATACATGAATAACGGTCTAATTTCGACCACAGACCGAGAGTCACTTAAGTTGTAGATAAGATTACGTACGTATACTAAGACTTAATGTACTCAACATTAATAATACGAAAAAGGATCCTCCCAATTATACAAGTTGATTGATGGAGGTAACTAAAGAGGGTGAGAAATGAGCCGATGAGACGATCCAGTGTACCTACTGTGGTTTGTGTACATGCCTTTACGTTATGTACAGGCACTTCTCACACAACGCTATTTATGAGCTACGCGACTGCAACGCAACCCAAAATTCGATGTATCTGACACTGTTCACTGACAGGAGACGCATCGTAGACGCGTCGCTTTCATACATTGACAAGATCCGAGTCGCTTGCAAATAGCGTTGTGTGAGAAGTGCCTAAGTGTTCTAAGCTTCGATCAACAATACCAGTTAGATAACTAAACTACAAAATCGAACCTAAACACCGTCTGCGTAATAAAATCTTGAATAAAAAGATTTATTTGTTTACTAACGAAGTAAGACAAAAGTTTTGCTTTCAATTAACACCATGTTATATATGCAATAAAGACACAAATATTTAAACATTATTATGTTATACTACTGACCATTCATTGTTGAAAAAAATAAAAGCATAAAAAGGGTAAATTTTCGAATTAATATTTAGTATAAATAAACTCAATAGTGTAGCAATAACTCCGTTACAACTCATCGTACCAGCGCGCGCAGCCTTATCCCTCCTCTTACAAACCGATCGCGGCGAGCCGGCCCACAGGGTATATAAGGCACTCCCGCGCAACTGAGTCCAGTTACTGCTGCGCTCCGCTAGCTTCCACACCTACTGGAACTAACGGGCCAACAGACGACTAGCGTTCCCACAAGCGTGCGTACGGTGGTACTTCGTCCGCGAATATCACTCGGACCGTGCTTATTTAGTTTGTGTACTATTTGTCAATAACACACATATATATATATCTTGTTGAATAAAATCTTTAACACCAACGAAGTCGTTTGCTTCCTACAAACTGGCGACCAACGTGACGGCGGAAGACCAACACCACTACATCACACGTTTTGGAAGAGTTACGACTACGGCAATATTAAAGAAGAACAACATGGTCAGTCTCACAGATGCCCAATTCAAAGAACTGCTTTCGGCGATCAAGCCGGAGGCAAAGAAAGGTTCTTTGGCCGCATGCACTCACTACTACAATGGTGAAAAACAAGAAGAGGTCTTGGAGGCGTTTCTGTCAGCCGTTAAGATTTACAAGAAAATTGAACACATAGATGATGGTGATGCCCTTACCGGACTGCCGTTGCTATTGAAGGGTGAAGCTGCTATCTGGTGGCAAGGAGTGAAAGATAATGTTAAGACATGGAGTGACTTCGAAACACGCATACGTAATGCATTTGTACCGAAGAAGCCCGCTTATGTTCTGTATCAGGAAATTATGTCGGAACGCCAGCATCCCCATCAGACAACGGACAGCTTTGTGGCTAATAAACGTATGCTCTTTGCTCAATTACCCTCAGAACCCGGTCTCATGGAATGTCAACAGCTGGATATGATTTTTGGTCTGATACGACTCGAAATTCGAAGCAGTGTACCTCGCAATAGTGTTGAATCATACGATGAATTGTTGGAAGCAGCTAGAATCGCCGAAAGAGACCTGGCCGAGAAGCGCAAAATTTACCGAGCAGAATCCAATCCGGCCTTCCAGCGAACAGGAAAGACACGCTGCAACTTTTGCAGGATTGCTGGACATACTGCTGACGTGTGTCGGAAAAGGATAAAAAAGGAGAGTAACACTACACTTAGCGCAACGAACACTAAATTAATACCTCCTACCTGCGCAGTTGAAACACAAGCACCGTCACCTTCGCAGCCAAGATATTCATGCTATGGGTGCGGTGCCCCTGGGGTGATACGTTCTAAATGTGTTACGTGTAACGGAAAACCTAGTACATCGAATATAGAGGCAATAAGTTTCTGTTCCATAAATATACACACGGATACAAGAGCGAGACCTGTCATTTACATCAGCATAGATGATATTATTGGAGTAGCCCATGTCGATTCATGTGCTAAAACTAGTGTTGCTTCCTACCAACTATACTGCCGCTTGAGAGATAAAGGATATACTTTTGAAGAGAAGCAGGTAAAAATAACACTGGCTGATGGTGTCGCAAAACACCAGACGGTTCTGACTGTTAGAGTTAACGTAAAGTTATGTAACTACATAGTTCCAACCACATTTATAGTCCTACCAGAATCCAGAGATAATAGAACCCTGCTCGGAATTGGTTTTATACAAGACGCGAAAATGGTATTAGATCTACCACAATTTACTTGGCATTGTTTAGAGGACCCGGATGTTATATACGAGCTCTATAAAGAGGATTTTGTGATCTTTGAAGAAAGTTCTGTAAGTACCTGCTCAGTGGTTGATACCGAACAATTTAAAATAATGAGTCCTATTACTCCAATGAGCGTGACACCCGAATTTATACAGGAAGCCACAGTCACATCAAAGGAAAGAAGATTATCCTGTCCTAACGACGATGCCTCTATGCCAACAGAATCAGCTACCGTGCCATATAGGCTGATTCCATTGGACCTGCCATCAACCCCACCGAAACGTATGAGGAAAATTTTTGGCGGTTATTCTCCTCGGGCCGAATACATGAGACAAGACGCTGTGAATAGCATAAAGAACGAAGAAGTTAAGTTGTCACCGCACTCTATGAGTCTCTTCCCAGATACAAATGCTGACCTTAAAATTGATTCAATTAGTGTGGAGCAAGTTGGCACCGATATCACGACTGATCAAAAGTGTCAACTAGAGTTTCTACTAAAGCAGAATGAAGATATCTTCAAACCGAATGGACGCCCGACTTCACTCATTGAGCACTACATAAAAACCGGTGACCATGCTCCTATATCGGTTCCACCATATCGACTGTCTGCACCACGAAGGGAGATTCTTAAGAGAGAAATAGAAAAGATGCTGGAGGATAAAATAATAGAACCAAGTACGTCGCCATGGGCTGCTCCTGTGGTCATGGTCCCTAAACCCAATGGGCAATTCCGTATCTGCGTTGACTACCGACGCCTTAATGCCATCACAGTTGCAGACACATATCCAATTCCAAGAATAGATGATCTCCTACACGATGCCAAGCACAGTTCCTTCATGTCAACACTAGACTTAAAGGCAGGATATTGGCAAGTCAGCGTTGCAGAAAGTGACCGTGAGAAAACTGCTTTTATTACACCTACTGGCATCTATCAATTCAACCGAATGCCTTTTGGACTAAGAAACGCACCAGCCACCTTTCAACGACTCATAGATAGGTTCTGCTTAGATCTAAATGTCAAGATTCTAGCCTATCTAGATGACATTATCATATTTTCATGTAGCTTTGATGACCATCTGGAGGATTTAAAAGTAGTATTTCAGAAGCTAAGAGAGTACAACTTGACAGTTAACTTAGCAAAGTGTCGGTTTTGCTGTGACTCAATTAAATATTTGGGACATTTTATAACTCCTCTTGGATTGAAACCAGACCCAGAAAAGACTACTGCCATTTTAAACTTCCCAGCCCCAAGGAACATCAAACATTTAATTACATTTTTACAAACCTGTTCGTGGTACAGGCGTTTCATAGAAAATTTCTCTGCCATAGCTCAGCCGTTGACTAAACTGACAAAGAAAAATGCAGAATGGACATGGTCGTCAGAACAAGAAACAGCATTTAATGAGCTAAAACGTCGCTTGACTACAGCCCCAATTTTAAGACAAGCTGATGAAAACAAGCCTTTCATCTTAAAAACTGACGCCAGTAATTATGCGTTAGGAGCAGTTCTGATACAGGGGGAGGGTGAAAAAGAGCATCCCGTCGAATATGCGAGCCGTCTGTTAACACCATCCGAAAGAAATTACTCGACTACGGAAAGGGAGGCATTAGCGGTGATATGGGCTTTAAATAAATTTAGGGGTTACATCGAAGGCCTACCTGTCACAGTTGTAACCGATCATCAGGCATTGAAGTGGCTTATGAGTCTAAAGTCACCTTCGGGAAGATTGGCTAGATGGGCGTTACAGTTGCAAGGTTACGACTTGCATATAAAATATGTTCCGGGAAGAACTAATGTTGTGGCTGATACTTTGTCCCGTCCTCCGTGCACCGAAGCGAACATCGATGAATGTGGAGTCTGTGGAATTGAAATCAATATGCCTACCCGCAGCCCAATTGAGATCAGAGAAGAGCAGCTGAAAGACAACACCATTCAGCGCATAATGAAATCACTAGAAGATGTTCACTACAATGAGGATGCTGTTTATTGGAGCAACAAAGGTTACTTTACAAATAATGGTCTCTTATATAGACAAAGCACGGATTCGGATAACGATGATGCTCAACTCGTCGTTCCGGAACACGAATGGGCGAACATATTAGCAGTTTATCATGATGATCCAATGGCTGGGCATTTTGGATCAGAGAAGACGTATCAAAGAATATGCCAAAGATATTTCTGGAAAGGGATGAGAAGATACATTGATAGCTACGTGAGAAGGTGTATACAATGCCAGAGGTATAAACCTTCGAATCAAAAGCCGGCAGGCCTGTTGCAGACCACAATAATGAATAAACGATTTGAGATTGTCTCAATTGATCTGTTCGGGCCATTACCAGCCTCAGTAGATGGAAAGACCTGGATATTTGTGGTCGAGGATGTCGCCACGCGGTGGATTGAGCTGTTTGCTTTGGAGAATGCAACTGCTGCAGCTTGCGCCTCTATTTTGATAAACGAAATTTTTTTGCGTTATGGTGTGCCCAGAAGGATCATAAGTGACAATGGAACCCAATTCGTTAGTAATATAATGCAACAGATAACCTACTGCTTAAAGATAAAGCACGCTTTCACACCAGTTTATCACCCAGAGGCAAACCCGGTGGAAAGAAGAAACAGAGACTTAAAAACGCAACTCGGTCTGTTAGTGGGTGATGACCATCGAAGCTGGCCTGACAACCTTCCAGCAATAAGATTTGCGATGAATACAGCCACTTCGTCAGCTACGAATTTTACTCCTGCTTATTTGACCTTTGGTCGACACCTGAGAACACCAGACGACGTCACCCATGATTTACGAGAAGTCGCATCCTCCGAAAATTTTATACCTGAGATTACTCCGAAGCTAATAAAATTAGCTGATGTACTGAAACAGGCCCGTGAAACACAGGAAGAAAAGGAAGAATCAAGGAAAGTGGCGAAGGATAAACTCAGAAATAAAACACATGAGTACTTCCAAGGAGATATGGTGTTAGTTGAGCTACATCCAATAAGTAAAGCAACTCAAGGAATTACTGCTAAATTGATGCCACGACGTGATGGACCATACATCATCAAGAGGAAACATGGACCTGCTTCATATGAGATAGCCTCACCTGCTTCCCCTGACGTTATTATTGGCGTTTATCATTCATCAGCGCTTAGACCTTACCACCACACCCTTAAAGATAATAAAAACCCACCAATGCCAATACAACCACTTCGTAAAAGGGGTCGCCCAAAGAAGCAAACATTACCTCCAGCTGCTGGGTTGACAAAAAGATCAAGGGGTCGGCCAAAGAAGACAACCCATATTATTTTAACTGACCCCTCTTCGGGACGACTTCGGAGTCAGAGGGGGAGACTGTAGCAATAACTCCGTTACAACTCATCGTACCAGCGCGCGCAGCCTTATCCCTCCTCTTACAAACCGATCGCGGCGAGCCGGCCCACACTGCCGTCCTAACGAAGAGTGCAATAACTCGTGTTTTTGAGCAAATTGAGTTAATAACATATCCATAATCAGGAAAATGAGCTCTATATTTTCTTCTTAGACGTCTTTTTTGTATCTTCATTAGTTTTGGTTTTGTTGGTTATCATAAATGCAATATCTAATGTTACGGTTTTTAAGCAGCAAATCATAACCGAAATATCTTGAGTTATGACTTGGATAGCTTTGATATTTTGTCGTATTACTTAAAATAACGGCAATAAGTCTCAGTTACTGCACTTATGACTAGTACGTTTTATAAATTTTTAATACATTTACTAGTTATAAGCGCAACATTTAAAGAGTTATTGCATTTATCATAAGGAAATTTGTTACGTAAAATGTCTAGCTTACTAAATGTACTACTAGTCTTACTACTTACTGACGGGCCTGGCGAACTTCGTTCCGCCAAACAGTCAATGATAGACCAGATTATACTATTTGAAAAATTTAATACAAATTGATAATGTTAAATCCTTCATTATGAAATAATGAAATTGACAACATCAAACTCTGGAAACTGGAAAATTTTAAGTTGGAGAGATAAAATGTGTGTTCGTTTATTCCAACTGATCGTTTTTCCACTCTGAAAAAGACTTTGTAGTGATCATTTGACATGCGCTCCAAAGCAGTCTTGAATATCCTAACCAATGCATGATGTTCATGAAGTCGTTATTGCATGTCTGGAAGAATCGCTTTTTTCATAGTTGTATTAATCTCTAGACGTCAATTAAGTTGTTTCGCCATGTTGTCCATGAGGTGTATTTGTAAAAAATATGTTGTGGATCTCCGAGAGACGGCAATGATCCAATTCGATGGTGAATTTTCCGTGCATCTACAGAATAAAACGTCCAATCATTTTAATCCCATTTACCTATGAAACAACATGTCAGGAAATTTATTTATTTATATATGTATTTATGCTATTTTGCTACTTTGCCTGGTGTCATTCTCTACCAATATATAATGTTTTATCTTATTTTCCTTCAGAAATAATTATAAAAGTTACTTCTGATTTGTGCGTAAAAACAAAAATATGTAAATACCTTCAAAATTGGATTAAATCCTGGTTCTTCAATAATTTCTGTCCCAAATGAAATCACTTGGAAATAACTATTGTAGGTTAGGTTGTTGGCTAGAAAATGTCACGATTCTTTTGGTTTGCCACGAAACAGAAATGCAATGGTTCAGATGGCGGTGTCAATACTGATAATTTCGTTTTGCCACTAAGGCAACAGAATCCTGGCATTTCTCCGAAAAACTTATTGAATTTGTGGTGAATTGACACCACAATGATCTTCGCAAACAATGTCCCAATACAAACGTAACGTGGATTATATCTAATTATCTCGATTTTTTAGGGATACATGATTTTACTGTTTTTATATAAGAAAAGAGATAAAAAAAGAAGAAAAGTTTGTTGATTGTTAAAAGCGTTTTTTCTATTGATATGACATGCGAATTACCAACTACAGTTTCCAAGTTGTGATTTTATTAATTGTTGAATGTAGAATGTAAGTAAGAAAACGCTACCTATGTAGTGATTTCATTGATAAAATTTATTTAGACTTTTACAATTTCATATAATTGTACTATAAATAAATATTTTCATACCAAATATCAAAATATATTGTTTTAATATATTTTGGTATAAATTATTATGTTCTTACAATTAACCATCTCTGCCTTATATATAATTAAAATATTTTACTATGGAAAATCTCAATAACTAGGACAGTTATTGCACTTATGGTTGGAAGAAACTGTATTTTGTGCTACACAAAAGAGCAATATGTCAATAATACGTCAGTTTACTAACAAAAACTGCAATAAGTAGTGTAGTTATTGCAGTTATGGTTAGGAATACTATATCAAAACAATTCATATGTCCCAATTACATATATAAAATTGCGTTTAAAGTATATATATAAAGTTATATACAAATATTATATACTACATAAAATTAAGAATTATTTTATCTGTCGTATAGTAAAAGTTTCAAACCAACAGCTTTTATGGTTACGAAGAGACACACAAAACAAAAATTTAACTTTTAACCGCGATTATCTCGAAAGTAATCAAAACCTAGTTATTGCACTCTTCGTTATGACGGCAGCACAGGGTATATAAGGCACTCCCGCGCAACTGAGTCCAGTTACTGCTGCGCTCCGCTAGCTTCCACACCTACTGGAACTAACGGGCCAACAGACGACTAGCGTTCCCACAAGCGTGCGTACGGTGGTACTTCGTCCGCGAATATCACTCGGACCGTGCTTATTTAGTTTGTGTACTATTTGTCAATAACACACATATATATATATCTTGTTGAATAAAATCTTTAACACCAACGAAGTCGTTTGCTTCCTACAATAGTATAAATAACAGCAACTTACTTTTTCTTACTTCACTACACCTCATTATTATTATTAAAATAAAAGAAAAAAATACTACATACCATTTTTTCATAACTAGTCCATTTTTTCAGCACTCTCCTACAAAAAATTGCTTGGAAGAAACCGTTGTTTAGCGATGAGGCCGCCTGTTATCTACATGATTTTATATTAATTCATTTTCTGTGAATAATTCTGGTGTACAAATAAAGTTTATCTTTCTAGGTTTTACCCACTCATGTCACTAGAATTCCTCATGTGGCGGGTGGTACGGACAACACAAATAAGACATAACTCACACCCATCGCCCCAAAACAAACATTTATCTGTCATAACATAAACACCGGCCCTTCTGATATACAGCCGAACCGGAAAACCTTTGGATTTACAGCCAGGGCCAATACCAATAGGTCGTCAAAAGTTTTTGAAGTAAGACTTTCTTATTGACAGTCTCTAACGGGGTGTCCTGTGTGACGGGGTATCCTACGTGAGCGACGAATACGACGCGACGCTACGCAACACGACGCGATGCTACACGCGACAATGACAATGTCGCGTGTTGTCGCAGACTGTTACATAGGACACAAGTAGGGATGCCGTTGAATTGATCGCGTTCGACGCGTTCGCAACGTCGCGTCGCGTCGCTTCGTATTCGTCGCTCTTGTCAGACGCACGTTAGCGTTTATAGATGTTGCAAACCTCAGGTCCTGAGGAGGGATTTGTCATAAATATAACACGAGGGATTCAGCCTAGATTAATCGTGTCTGGGGTCAAGGGATCAAATATATATTATGAGCTATAACTTTAATTATAGATCGTATCTTTACTACGTTGTTCAATAACCGACTTGTGATTTGTGTAGACTAAAGTTTAATTTTATGTTATTCGTAACTATAACTATTGGTATGACTGGTGAATTTAGTTATGGTTGCATAAATATAGTTCTTATTTTGTTCGGATGAAGGTTCTTAGTGGTTTGTAAGGGAGGAAATTGGTAGATATCATCATTGTTTACTATAATATGCCGTAGTGTAAGTTTATAAATTGTAGAAACTGCTCTGTAGTCGAAATTCCACATTAATTCATTTTATTAAAGGGTTGCTATGGACATTAATTTTATGAACGCGCGCATTTCAAACGTTACATCAAATGTATATAAATAATAAGTACCTACCTATAATTTTATATTTAAGTTAAATTGTTATTCCATATTAAAATTGCTTTTTAACTGACTTCGAAAAAAGGAAAGGTTCGCATCTCGACTGTACGTTTTTAGGGTTCCGTACCCAAAGGGTAAAACGGGACCCTATTACTGAGACTTCGCTGTCCGTCCGTCTGTCACCGGGCTGTATCTCATGGACCGTAATAGTAACACAGTTGAAATTTTTACAGATTATGTATTTCTGTTGCCGCTACAACAAAAAATACTAAAAAACAGAATAAAATAAATATTTAAGTGGGCTCCTATACATTCGACGACTCAGCGATAGTTTAGTTACCTTTCGGTCCAAGAGATGGCGTTGTGCGTAATATGTGGCTACATAAAACAATTCAATATTTAAGTGAGGCTTTCATACAACATACCACATTTTTTTTGGCGTTTTTATACATAATGGTACGGAACCCTCCGTGCGCGAGTCTGACTCGCACTTGGCCGGTTTTTTTCTTATGTGTTGATGTTGGTGTGTTGATAAATTACTTTCCATATAAATTTAAGCGACATCTGACGTGTATTTTTTGAGTTATGGAGATGTTGGCAATTTTGAAGTCGGTTATTCTTTTGTAAAAAATACTTAGTTATGTATAGGTAAAGCAAACATCTTGTAACTTAATAAAATGTCGGTTTTAACTTTCCGATTATGACTTAAACGTTTCCGTTACTGGATCTCGAATAATAGGACTCTATGAAAATTGTTCATTTATGGAGTTCAGATATAATTGACGCCGACGAAAATATGTTTATTGTACTAAAGCGCCTGTTTGCTGGGGGCTTAATTACTTCACATTACGCCTGTCAGCTGCGCCAGGTAGGGAGACAAGGAATTCGGATGTTAGAGGGATGGCTACAACCCATTAATGGCCCACTACTGAGCACGGGTCTCTCCTCATTATTGAGGAGGCCTAGAGCATACTCCACCACGCTGCTCAACCGTTAGTGGTCAACCCAGTGTCAGAAGTTTTCAGGCCGCCCGAAGTCCTATGACATGGCTTGACGATTTTTATCTATCGATAACAATCAGGACCGACGGCTTTACGTCCCTCTTTGCTTTTACGGCTTTGCCCTCCGAAGCACGGAAGCGCTCAAGATATTTTT
This sequence comes from Hesperia comma, assembly GCA_905404135.1. Lineage (NCBI taxonomy): Eukaryota > Metazoa > Arthropoda > Insecta > Lepidoptera > Hesperiidae > Hesperia > Hesperia comma. The sequence goes on from FR990012.1 coordinate 35,229,760, forward strand.
GCCACTAGCGGTCACTCATCCGACTACCGACCGCGCCCGCTGTTGCTTAACTTTGTCGATCGCTTAGGATCGACGCAAGCCGCCGGGCTATGAGCGCTTATAACCATGATTACATTTTACCAATTCCTGAATGTTTTGTTTGATTTTGCGGGAGCGATGTAATCAGTCCCGCAAACTCAAACAAAAGACGTGGCACCTCTATTTTCGACCTACTTAACGGCCTGGGGTTTGACCCAAATTTAAGTCAGGACCAAGACAAGTAGCCATTTTGCTTACGAATTACTCCCTCGCCTCATAGTCTGGGGGTTGCCCAAATTGAAAATCATGTTTATTTAATAATTAATTTACTCTATTAATTATTGAGAGCCTTTTAAGTCAATTGCGTAAAGCTTCAAGCGGAAATGCCGGAATGGATTGTTTTTCAGAGGTATAGAAGGTTTATAAGGATGTTTTGAAAATTATTTTTAGTGACCGACTTATCCAGGTTTTTCAGTCAAAATCGAAACCGAATATCCGTACTTTCGGCGTTGCTCTCAGTTTGGGCTGAAACCGAAACTAACGGGGTATCCTACGTGAGCGACGAATACGACGCGACGCTATGCAACACGACGCGATGCTACACGCGACAATGACTACTACGCAACGTTGCGTCGCTTCGTTTTCGTCGCTCACCTAGGACACCGCCTTAGGCGGAGGCCGAAACTGGAATTTTGTTCGAAAGTGACCGAAACCGAATCTTTCAGTCGGTCCTTTCCATTAAATACCATAAAATGTGACATGACTTAACAGGTGGTCAGAGAGGTGGTAGAGTTTACGCGGGGAAGTACCACAGCCCGCCACGATATTTGTAGAGTACATTTCTTGTTCACTAACTAAAGTAGGCTAACTAACTAAGGGTGCTGCTGCATGCTCGTTTGCTACTTTAATTTAAAAAAAGGGTAGGGATATCATCTACTCCAAAACAAATCTTTTAAAATTGTAATTTATAATAGGAATCTATCACTCTATCTATCTATCGTCACGTCGCGTCGTAGGGTCAGATATCTATTGGTCAATGTATGACAAGGGAGACTAACAATTATGACCTTTTCAATTACGTACTTAGTAAGCCTATTTCTAGGCCTATTTTATTTTGTAGGCCTATTTTATTTATAACACAACATAGCTCCACACTAATATTCCCTGGATCATGGGTGCCATTAACAACACAAAGACATACATACATACCCAGAATAAGAACGAATCTAGGATTCATCCATTGAAATCCATTGAGATCCATTTGAAGCTGTACAAGACAAAACATAGCCTTTTAAGTCTTACGATGATAATATTTATTGAGGTACGGATAGAGAGTCATATATTGAGGGATTGATAAATAGTTATTGGGATTTAATGGTTGTATCACTGATGTCTGACGCCGTAACTTGGAATGTTCCAGTAATAAATATTAATCTGTCTGCCCGTGCCAGGGTGTAGCATTTTGTGAGGGTTTTCCTTTACATTTGGTGTTTAATTTTGGTTAAGAATAGAACTGCTCAAACATTAATTTTGTTTTTGTATATTTGAGTAGGTCTTTCGGTATATAAACGGTTTAGATTTCTAATTGAATACAGTAGGTGGCGCTTTTATCGAGATGAGGAGAAATGAATTTCACTGTTAAAACGTCGGAGTGCTGCGAAAGAAAAAGTTATTGCTTCTAATGACCATTTCTTACGGGTATCTAAAAATTCAAGGTTTAAAAAATCTTAGGTAAGCATTGGTAGGTATGTACCATACTTAATTGGTTAGAAACAAAATAATTTGTTTTAAAACAACGTCTACCGGGTCTGCAAATTTTACTATAATTACCTTAGACTCAAGCTTATTTTTATTTACTTAATAATGAACTGTGTCTGCGATTTCGTACGTGTGGAAGATTTTCCCACGTAATTCCCGATCCCTCGGGAATTTAGGAATAAAAAGTGGCCTTAATGCCCTTCCATTGAAAGTCCCATAAAATCATTTCAGTCGTTCCAGAGAGTAGCTTTGTAAAACAAAATCACATACAGACAGAAAAAAAATCATTTTGGTAACTTGTAAATAACTAATGCACTTAAAAATACAGTTATTTTGAAATTATAGACTATATAGACAAAAGAAAAACCAACGTTGAATTTTTGTAATCTTACCTACAATACCAAACACTTAAAACTAATCAGAATAAAACTAACAGTAACGCTGAGATATTGCTCGTATCATAACAGGAGGGTTGCCTTCCGATCCCAGGGGATCACATAACTTAATATGGACCCGGTTCGTAATCCCCTGGCATTAAACTTGACGGGATCACTGAAACTTCTACCTGATAGCTAACACAATGGCTTTGGGATATTTAGCTGAAGTTAGTTACCCCTGTTGCATAACCTTAGGGATTCTAGTCCGCACAAAAGGTTATACGCCGTAGGTCACAGAACAACTTTTCCAATGGCAAGTTTAGAATGAGAGAGTTAAATGTCTCAATTGTGGGATCCATTATTTAAAGTAGCGTATAAATAAAATTAATATTTATCGTTTACAATTACAATTACAGTTTACAATTACAATTACATTTATCGTTAACCGATTATCTCTTTCTGAATACCGATGTGCATTATTTCTTGCCGGGTACGGTAACAGGTGGTGCTAGAATCTTATTATTAGTTAAAGTTATCAAACTTTAACTAATAATAAGATTCTAGATTAGTGTGAGGACAGTTAATTATAGTAAGTGCTGTTAGTTGCTGCTAGTAATTATAGTCGTGATAGTAATTAAAAGTTGCGTTTCTTTAGTATGTATACAATGATAGTAATATTATATTTTTAATTTTAACGGATTTACTTAATTTTTAGCAAATTTATTTTTAACGTAACATAAAAATTAGCATTAAAAGAGAAATATTACATTTAAAAGGCACAAATAACCAAATATGCCTTTTCATTGTAAAAGTTTTGGGTAAAAATTTAAAATGTTGTGATGAAAAGGCACTTTTACTCAGTTATGCCTTTTCACTGTTAATTATTAGAATAAACCTAAAATGTTGTCATGAAAAGGCACAAAAGGAGTAAAAGTGCCTTTTCACTTTAAATTATAAGAATAATTATAATAATCAATTTAATGTATTATAAATAAAAAGGTGAAAAATAGGCATATCTGACAATATGCCCTTTTGTTGTAATAAAACTTTAAAAATGGTGCAGTTGTGCCCTTTAAGCTTATGGTATCTCTGGTAATTTTAAAGCTAAAAATCCACAAAAAATCAGGCGGATAGGCCGTTTTTTCCTGATTCCGAATATATATATAACTCAATTTCACAAAAAATGTCAGTTGTGCCCTTTTTCGGTAACACGGCAGAATTGTAAGTAAGAGTTTCATGCTAATTCGGTTACAGATGCGTTACTACAATTGAGAACTAAGATGGTTTCCTCTATAAAGGGGTTTTTGTGACAAAGTTTTGTAGCCGCAAAGACATGTGTACCTACCTATATTTAAAAAAATATTTCAATAAAATTCTTATTAGATATTCAAAATTTTATTATTCCGAAATTGTAAATGAATTTTGTCAGAGTATTTTGGCACGAAACCAAATTGGTTGTGAATGAACTATCTCATTAGAATAGTATGCATTATATCTATTTGAACCCATATTCACCTATCTACCTGACATAAAATTTACGTAACCTGTTTTAGGCTAGCTTACTAATTTGGACCTATAATACATTCGCATTTGAACGCGACGGCCCAGTAAGGGTCCCCGCAGACTGACTGCAGACACCGGCGGCTGTAGCGCTTCTTTTTAGAAGCGCGGTCCGGCCGACAGTCGCTTCGGCTGAATTCTGCTCACTGTTTTTGGAGCTGTTGGCTGTTGGCCGGATCGCGCTTCTAAAAAGAAGCGCCACAGCGCCACAGCCGCCGGTGGCTGAGTCAGTTTGCGGAGACCCTAATGTCGGTTTCCAATTAAATGCATTACAAATTGTAGATTAGTTTCCTAAACTAGCCAGTATTTTCTCATAAACGACTAAAGATAGCAAAGGGCTTTGAAATAACTGATAGTATACACAAGAAATTTCGACATCGACAAGAATAAAATGAAAACAACATCAAAGTGATCGAAATTGATGAAAAACGCATCATAAGGAATAACTCAAAAATAACTCATAAGTTGTCTTGAATTTAAAGTGTTATATTGTAAAATTGTGTGTGTATTGCTGTTGGCATGTCGAAATAAAGGAAAATAAATATTAGTACAATAAATGATATCGTTACCTTTGACTAGTTTGCTTGTTGTGTTATTATCTGAAAAAAAAAAAATATTTCAATATTATAAACAAATTTGGAATTAATACGTCGTCCAAGAATTTAATAATTTCGTATGAGAATTTATTTGGTTCTCATAAAAGAAACCTATATAATTATAGTTATCTATAGGTACTACTAGGATTATAAATACGACAGTAATTCTGGTGTCTGTCTATTACTCGTAGTCTTTTATGCCTCAGCCAGTTTTTTAATGAATCGTAATGAAATTTAACGCAGATATAGAATTGACCTAGGAAAAGAATAGAAGAAGAAATATCGATGGGCCCAACGAATAAACGTGCAAACGAAAATCGACAACTTCTCAGTAAAAAATAAAAACGTTTGGAGTCACATAACTTTAATAACATAATAAATAGGTGAATATAATGTATAATCAAATTAAAGGTAAAAAAATTATCTTTTAGCTCATATATTTAAAATGGAAAAAATATTTGTAGTTTTCTACATATTCAATAAAAACCGTATTATTTTATTATTCTAGTAAATAATGTGTGACTTGTTAACAGTATCGTATCATTGCACGTTTATTCTTGTCATAAATGAAGCATATACAACCGTAGTGAAATGTTGCACGTTTATTCTACGTATATCTTTTTTTTCCTGTGCCGTGCTCTGACCCTATACACGCTTGTTCCAGTATATTTTTTGGTTTACATGTTTACAAAGATAAATGCACGTATATTAGTGTTGTACAGATTGAATCACTATTATGTTATATATCCTTATATGTGCACTTTATAGTAATGTAAATTATTATACCTAATATACTTTGTTAATGTCTCAATAAAAAAATGATTGTAAGAATAATTATTATTTATTTATGCAAATTTCAACAAATAGGTAGGTCCCTGTCGTGTATTAATTTAAAGAACAGAATCAACAGAAACAATAACAAATATTATGTAGGTACTCGTAGTACTAATTTTCCTCGCCACTATCGTTGGTAACCGAGGTGGATTCTGATGGCACCAAATTTCGGTAGAAAGACTGGTAATGGTTAGGTATGACCCCTGAGTCACACAGAGTCATTAAATCCTTGTATAAAGGAAGAGGTATAGGTAGCATGCCAGTGTATGCGAGTTTCAGGTTCTCAGCTTCTTCTAAAGGTTGTCCTCGTCGTCTTCTTGAATTAGTCCTCATGATAGTTTGCATCTCTTGTAATTCGCCTTCGAAACTGTATCTGAAGTAAATTGTGTCAGGATGATCAGAAGAAAAAATTATTTATTTTATTTTGCTCCAGTAAATTTTATCGCTCCTTGAATCTTTTAACCAATTCTTCCCTTTAATAATCTCTTTAAAATCTATGAAGTCAGCTTGCGTCATTTGTTTTACTTGATACTTGTCTCCGGTAACTTTGGCATTCTCTATTAAGGAATACATTTGATCAGGTGTGTAAATAGTATGCTTTTTCTTAGAACGCTCAATAGCAGCATGCATAGAATCACCCTCCGATTGGCTATGACCTTTCTCTAAAAACCTATGAGTTATTTTAATGTTAAATTTTTTCGCCGCTAAAGAAAACATGGCGAATACAAAACGATTCCGATTTTGCCCTGCGCATGAATCAGAATAAAAGGAGAATTTTTTTATCCCTAATTCAACGTGTACCTGGATAAACGACCAAAGACAACTTGCTATTTCTATCGCACCCCTTTTCGCTATCTGACAATGCCACACGTAGCAGTAACCTTTCTTAGCTAATAAGTTATAGATCGTGAAATTGTACACAGGATACTTCCGTTTATAATGAAGTATGCCTACTTCACTCTGAGGGATATTTAAGACTTTTTCCAGATCAAAACATGCTACAACACTGTCATCTGAACAAAAGTTTTCTTTTTCGTGTTCTTTTAGTTGCCTTACCAATTGCTTTTCTTTTAAATGCTTTTCATAATCTGCTTTTAATTGTTCTTTTCTAACATCGTCAGAAGTTTGGTAAATTGAGCATGTTTCACATAAATCTTTTTTAGGTTTATGGAAGGAAAGATTAAATTTCGTATTAAAGATTATTTCATATTGGCGTTTAGTTGCTTTGCATGTTTCATAATACTGGTTGTTTGTAGCTATCCATTCCAAATATAGTCGGTGCATTTTAGAAACATTCAAAGTTTCACACAGATATTGTTTTTGGCTATCTTTACGAGTATAGTGTGATTCAACTCTTTCAAATAGATTTATATGTTCGATTATACTTTTCTCAGTGTCCTCTGACATTCTTCTCGGCCTATTCTTATGAGTTCCTCTGTAGTCTTTCAAATAAATGTCATCTCTTAATTTATCAATAGCTGTGTATACTACTTGCTGTGTGATGGACAAAGTATTTAAAAACATGATTTTACAAACTTTAATCATAGAATTAGTATCATCGAGAAGTTGGTATGTTAATGTTTGGGTACGATTATTTTTACGTTCAACTGTTATTTTTTTGACGTTATCTTTTTTTACATGGCGGTTAATGAAATCCCACTGTCTTTCATGGTCCCCAATAGCCCAAAAATTCTTGAAAATTGTATTCCTCTTATTTTCGCTTACCTTATCATAACATTTCAATTTGCAGTTGCATGGTGGCCTAATAGATTTTCCTTCGTTTTGTTTTTTAGTTCTAACACTTTCGTAACTTTTACCAGAATTTTTAAGAGTTTTGTTTTTCTTATCTTTCCACGAATTAGGGTCTATTTTTCTCTTTCTTGTAAGTGATTCAATAGGGGTGACGGGCCTTTCCTCCGATTCTGTACTTGCAATATCTTGTGATATATTTTGTGTTTCAATGCTTTGTAAGACACCCTCTAAATCAGAAATACTTCTTAAATCGTAATCCTTATTTATGTATAAAACAGTCGGCGTGGCTATAAAATCTATTTTTTGTTGGGTTGATGGAGTCATTATCATTGAAATATCAGTCTGTAAATGATCATTATTATTGGCATCGCACAATGGTGAAGGCACCCTCTCGGGTACTAGTTGTTCCGTAACATTATGAGAAATATCCAAAATTTCACTTGCTGGTACATTTGGGGGTGATATATTATTATCGTGTGGAGATACACTAATTATTAATGGAGCCGTTGAAGTAAAATCATCAGGTTCTGAGTTGGGTTCATTGAGGTCTGATATGCCATCAATAGGGAAAGAACTTCTCGAAAGATATTTGAAAGCTCCTGAAACAAATTACTAAAATTACTACATTGCTATGTTTTAAATAACTTCTAAGGTACATATATCTACAAAGAGTACTCATCACCACAATACCACTTCTTTTCACTCACTGATCAAAAAGTAACTGGAGATGTAAGAAAGGTTGATTCTGGTCAAGCTATTCTCTTTTAAAACCTAGGTATGTGTAAGAATAAAGGTGAGATATATAACACATTATATAAACTCTAACATAACTTTTGCTCTTTTAACCGTTTATATTGTAGGTAATTCACTAGCGTCCCGGTCGCAGTTTCACCCACTCAATTTTCGGTTTTTAAATTTTCCCGCGGAACTCAATTTTTTCTCGTATTAAATATACCCTATATTAAATAAACCGATACCCATTAACTGCCTTAAGACAGGCTGCTGTAGGAAATTATTAAACATTGAAAAGCATACTTTTTTAAATATTTCATTGTTACCTGATGAAGAAGAAGCAGCTTGCTTTTCAATTTCATTTCCATATTGTTCTTCAAATACAATATTGCTGCCATCTTCATTATTATTGTCTGAAAATTAAAATAAAAAATGTAACTTGCAACAACGCTATTTTGTCGTTTTGCAGAGAAGAATTTAAATATTGAACATGTAGGTATAATACAACATCAGCTGAGTCTGTAAATACAATAATCTGTACTTATTAGGTACACAAAAACTAGTCAAATAATAGAACCCGCGCGCGGTACCTGTGTCAGTTAATTTTCGATCTTATTACATAATCCAAAAAGATTAGTCTGTCGAAATTAAATTGGGTCGGAGTCGAGGTGATATAAACGTACCACCTGTTAAAACGTTAAGTGCGAAGGAATAATAAAATCCTTTTCCCATTAATTAAAGTAACTTCCTTACATAAATACACATAATATGGTTAATTAATAATATAATAAATGTAGGTACTTACCTTCAAATCTCCGATAGTTCGCTAATTCTAGTATCTTTCTGCATCGACTTGAAGCACTTTTGTATCTATTCATAATTTATTATACAACAAACAACAAAAAGCCAATTGTAAAAATTAAAATGTCAACAATGACACGTGTTCCCAGTAAACAAACTTCACGTAATCAATCCTGTAAATACGCATACGGACTGACACTGACCTTCCGGGTTCCAGTGTTTGATGTCACGCGCATCTATCCCGCCCCCGCTTCACCCCTTGTCTATAATAACGAGCGATTGCAATAGATACTACTGGAAAAGTATTCGTTTATTAAACGATTGCTACCAATAATTTAAAGTTCATAAGCGAATAATATTATTGCTTTAACCTTTACAAAATAGGAAAAAACAAAAGAGATTAGTAACAGACATTGGAATAGCTGTCATTTTTATATACAAAGTTTTGCCGTCTGCAGTAAAGCATTACTAAAAAAAGTTTCTTCCATTTTCACAGGAATAAACGTGTAAGAGCTGTTACCCTAAGGATAGGATAGACTTGAGAAGCAGATTGATTTAACACGTTTATTCTGGTGTACTTAAAGAAATATTTAATATGCAATAGGCGTATGTTTTGTTATTCATGTGATACAAAATATTTTATTTCCGTACAATAAACGAATTTTGTGCTGTAAAAGCCTTATTTTATGTGTAATATTTTCTTAAAAAAATTATATAGGTGTATCACAGGCCAAAAAAACGAAATTCGCGAAGAAAAAAAAAATACGGTAAGAGCTCTTACACGTTTATTCGTTGGGGCCATCGATATATTCATAAAATATCGATATTCGATACCCTCAACATTTCATATTTTTGACTGGTTGTCTCTCACGCCGGCGAAGCTGCGGGCAAAGTATTGTATTGTAACTTTAATTATCAGCTTGCAATTAACAAGATTCTCATTATTACAACACAGTTCAGTAATTTCTGTAGCTATTAATTAAACTGTCACTGTGTTTTGTGTCATCATTGAAGTACAGCTAATGATGTTGTTTACAGTGCAGCATCAGTTTCTCGGAAAACCACATCCATTACTGTTTATGACGTTGTGATGATTGGTGATTTTCCATCTGCCAAATCATTGTATGCTAATGCATATCTTGAAGTTATTATTGAGCTGAATAAAATAACTAACTTTTTATAAAAATAACCGGCTTCAAAGTCGAGATAACACAAAAGTACTCGCCAGATGTCGCTCAAATTTATAAGGGACAACACGACGAGGACAACCTTTCGAATAAAAAATAATCATCAAAATTAATTTCCTTTCGAATGGCGCAATAATTATCGAAATCGATTCACCTAGTACTAAGTTCTGAGGTAACACACATAATAAAAACAGAACATACAGACGAATTGAGAACCTCCTCCTTATTTTGAAGTAAATTACTTACTTCTGAGCCGGTTACACTATTTTTAAAGGCGACCATCTCAGTCCTCGAGCAAAGCAACGCATCTGTGACTGAATTAGAAAGAGACTCTTTAAGTTTTGTATCGTGTTGGTCAAATCGTAATTTACCTATGACTAAAAATCATGACATCGCAACTCTTTTATAAACAAATTAACGTTATCTACCGTTATATACAATATGTTCAAATTACATGATTCGATAAACAAATCTGTTGAATTTTATGCCAAATTTTTGTACAAATATTTAGAAGTCATAATATTTTGATTAGGTTCATGAATTTCACATTATGCAAAGCTTTTAAGTGGAAGACAGCTGTCAAAATAAATCATACATGTCTAATTTAGAAATACCTAAAATGTTTATGAATACTGGTTAAAATATTCAAATTACGTCGAATTTACCTGCCAACAACAACTTCGATCTCATCAAATACGCAACAACGCAATGTAACTAATATAACACGATAAAAAGTTGGGTAATATTTCAATGTTTTTCAAAGAAATCACTTGGAGTGGAGTTGGTGTAATGTATGGGTTCAACCCATTCTCTTCTTAAAGCCTCTTCACTACTGAAGGTTGGCTGTTAGTTCGTGGAAACTCTCTCTGTCCATGGCCAGGCGAAATGGTTTTTTGACAGAGATGATGCCTGTCCATTAGTGTCCATTCCCTGGTATTCCGCAGCCACGACTTTTTCCGACGTCCAGCGCCTTTTACCTTCGAAGAGCATACTCCACGACGCTGCACCAATGGGGATTGGTGGAGCGTTTAGTGGTAACCCAAGTAACAGGATTTTAAAGCCACTCCAAGGCCTCCGACATATTGTCTCAACGACTGTATCTATTGATAATAACCAACGCAGACGGCTTTACGTGCCTTCCAAAGCACAGAAGCGTTCATGATTTTTTTTTGCCACAAGCGGTCACCCATTCAACTACCGACCGCACCAGCAGTTGCTTAACTTTGTCTATCACTTAGAATCGACGCAAGCCGCCGGGCTATAATCGCTGAGTCGGGAATCGGTAATTTAAGCAGGACCTTAAGTCTCGTCACACTGAATTCCTTATCAAATTTCGACCCTGTATAATGAGATTGCATTTGATCAAATTGTTATAAGTTATTCCGTTTCTGGTCCAAGTTACATGAAGGGATAAGGAAATAGGAAAGTGGAATTCAAAGAGAAATATAAACACATAACGGTAGCTTATTACTTTCGCAATTTCGTATTAAATGATACAGTGTATATTGTAGGTGAAATATTGTAGGTTCCATATTTACTAGGTACTTATATTATTTTATCTATTGTATTATGTAAGTAGGTATATATTAGCAATACACACTATCGCGCGAGGCTTCGCCCACGTGGAATTACCTAGTTTTTTCATCCCCTATTTCAAACCCATAAGGAATTGTTTTTGTAAAATAGATATCCTATGTTAGACCTTACATCATCAACTATCTCCCTGAGAAAATCCATTGATACAAATTTTCATCCCCTATTTCCAGCCCATAGCGGTTGATTTTTGACAAATAAAGGGATGTATGTGTATTCCTGGGTCTTCAACTATTTTCATTGCGAATTTCACCTAATGTCGGTGGTTAATACTTGAGGGTCACAGACACTTGCTCTGTAATGCGTTCCATCGATTTGCTTAAAAACTGATGTAAATTTATACAAACTATAACAATACAGACAGAGGAATTGAAAACCTCCTTTTTTTGAAGTCGTTTAAAAAGTTATTTACAGCGCAGTATTAAAAATGATATATTCTTATCCTCGTGACATTCACATTCAACAGCCGTGTGTAGTGTCTGTCAACTAGGTGTCAGCAATTTATTCATTAGAACAATTTATGATCCCTCGACTGGGGATCAGCGTAGGGATGTGACTGTAATAAAGATATTTGTTTTGATCACGATGTTATATACCAAGCTGTTAAGGTCGACATGATGTACAAATTGGGCCGAAATACTGCGAAATCAAACTAGCACCCATTTATTGTAATTTCAGTACTTTTAGGTATTAAAAAAATTGTGTACATTTATCTATTCTATAGGTACATACATAAAAGTCTAAGTATTTGACGATTAAAAATCTCGAACCAAAGCAAACCGGGTGGATTATTTATTCAATAATAATAATATAATCCGTCATAACGGTGAATGCTAGAGACTGGTGTGTTTTATAAAATTAAAGTACATTTATAATAATATGCAAATTGAATTATAAAGAAAGTTGGAAAGCTTTCTTTAAGTTATAGATAAGGATAATATTCAATAATTGTATTAATGTACAGTAAAAAAAGCCTGCGAAAAAATTAGGTTTTTAACGACTAGATATAATTTTTTTTCGGTAGGTTGATAGAGAAGAAAAGTTTCATGAAGATCATTCGCACATAAAATTTTGTTCCGATAATTACGGACTTTAGAAAAGATAACTATAGTTACAAGATTACATATAAATACAGGTACAAAACAGATACAACATTTGATATTAAAGAGGACTTCCAAAATATTAGCATAAAATACTTATTTTATAGACTTCGACAATAACAAATCTAGCGCTGTAAATTTCCACAAAACATCAATATTTCAACTTCCCCCGTTACATTTACATAAATTTACATGATGTAACAGACGTGTAGATGTCGTGATTGAACATATCCATCCATATTACGTCCGAGCCAGTGAACAGCTTAGACGTGCTGAATGTTTATGAATCCATAAACGCTCGTGGAATAATAAAATCAACTGTTATTGTTATACCGTATACTAATAATGATTTGTGCCACCCAACCTTTGAGACGTAATGATTCCCATTATTATATTATTTGATTGTTTACGGGCACGGGAAACAAGAAATCCCGTGCGGCCACTTCGACCATTCCTGATCTATTGTGGCCATCCCATTGAAATTCAGATCTGGTCTCCTACGCCTACGGTCTGGACGAACCGTAGTGTGTTTTTAGGTCCATTTAATTTAGTCGGGTGTAATTGCCCTCCCAGTTTATGAGGAGGCAGTGGGTGATTGCTAAGCATTCGCAGAGGTATGGATGGAGGTTTCCTCCGCCCCCCACAGAATCTACATGTTGGAGTGTCACTTAAGCAATGATCTCCATGCCGGACTGCTTTGGTTCTGGGTTCTCTTACCAGCGAGTTGGTTTGAATAATGAGCTTTCTTTTTCGTGGTCTGGGTGTCTTGATGTTTGTCCATGGGGAATCCTTAAATAGAGCCATGAAAGTGTGACATAAAAATATGCAAATACAACAATTTTGATATACATATTATTATGTAACCTTTTATAAAAAAACTTACCTTCAAAATCGGTCGATCGGAAAAATCTGTTACTTTCGTTAAAAGTTCTATTTAAATTTACTTGGTTTTACTTGACAACTATCCCGCCTGATGGTAAATGATGATGAAGGCCTTGGTAAAAGCCTTATAACTCTAAATGTGCCAGACGTACAAATTCAAGTTCAAATATAATATGTAGATATATGATATATATAAATATATGTACAAATTCATGTAGATATTTTGTCAATACACTCATTACTGTAATTTTTTGTGAGTCCATCGCCGTTTCCAAAGTAGGAGGAGAAGGAAGGTGAAACAAACTCCTTAGCACATCTTTTAAACCAAAATCACTCTCACTCTTATCATTTATATATTCTTCTATACTACAACGTATGCGTCAAGCTATGTTGCTGTAAAATAAACCTAGACGTAATATTCACACGATATATTTCACGTCGTTAGTAACAGATAGTTGTACAATCAAAGCTATCACATTCCAGCAGCTAATTGTGAACTACAGTCGGAAAAGGATAGTACAAGCTTGGATTTCCGAAGTGTATAATTGTACCTAAGTTTCAGAGAACAATGCAGTGAATTCAACAGAGATAAAGAGTTATTATGCATAATTTTTCATTGTTTCTATCGTATTTATCGTAATATAAAAAAAAACTAATAAAAAAGCAGTAATACAATAAAAAATATTAATCGTGAAAAATTAAAATTTATTTAATATCAATTATTAAAACTGGAATGATATAACCACTGATTTAAACGCCGCCATTTTAGCGCGCTTAGTGGTGTCGTTAGTATTCGCGACGTTTCGAGTTGTTTGTTGTTTACTATCGAGTAAGTAGTTATTGAAGACAGCAGACGCTCCGATTTGGTTGTAGCAAAGGTAAGGCCTATAGTAAAACCAACTTGACCTTGAAATGAAGAGAAGCGCTGTCGAACGCATTGGGCCAATCATTGCACACTAGTTAGTAACTGACAGATGAATGGCCACAACGTACTTATGAATGACTTTTCAACATGGCGGCGTTAGTTCAAATTTCTGCCATTTCAGAGATAAGTTGGTGGCACTATAACACGATTTTGATAAAGTAATTAAACTCAATGTCATGTTATTAATGCTTTATCACCATAGACGTCAGTTTATGCTAAATCTAGGGATAACACTGTTATTTTTTGATATATCCATCGTGAATGGTGACGTCTCATCGCTGTCTAGTCAATCGCGTGGCGTTTGGACGTTTAAAATTTTCCTCGTACATTTTCTACTCTTTAACCGAATGCAAAATAACCTTTTTCAAATAAATAACCCACTTCTACTACGACAATATTGAAGATAATTCTAAAACTAAAAATACAAATATTCTTTATTGTGCACAGACAGGACATTACAACATACATATACAGGATAGAAATTTCACAAAAGGCGGCCTTATCGCTAAGCAGCGATCTCTTCCAGACAACCTTTGGGTAGGAAAATGAAAATAACCACAACTCGGTAGGGTGCACAATTTTAGGACTAAAAATAAAGTAGGTACATGTATAGGAATAACAATATAATAAATATACTATTCACCAGATTTGGCATAAATTAATACTGAACAACACGATAAGTGTCATCTTTCGAATAAAAAATAATCACCAAAATTGTAATACTGATTTAACGACAAACTAGCTTTCGAATAAAAAATAATTATAAAAATCGGACACCCATTCAAAATTAATAAGGTTAATTTACTTTACTGCTCTGGTTTTTCTTTCATCTTTCCCTACCTCACACCGGATTCGCTTCCGAATTCTAAAATTTATTTTATCCTGCTCTCCTATTTTGCACTGTATTTTCTTTTCTATTTAATTGAGAACTTTTTAAGAAAGCCTATTTTAGAATTTATAAAAAACTAGTAAACCCGCCCTCGCTTCGCTTCGGGGAACCAGTCCCTTCAAAAATCTCTATAAATTTTAACAAATAATGTTATTCCGATATATAAGCTATATTACAGCAAACATTCATGAAAATCCGTTCAATAGTTTTTGCGTGAAAGAGTAACAAACCCACACACTCACGCACATCCTTACAAACTTTCGCATTTATAATATTAGTAGGATAGTAGGAAGTAGGATCATAAAACAACAGGAATTTGAATCAAATATTAACGTTTCTTAGAACCGACCATTTTCCACAGAGCTACGGCGTCTTTGACATTAGTACCAATTTGTTAACAGATGACTCTACGCGACAACATTATACGTTAGTACTCGCGGGCGCTAATATAATAATTTATGTATTATATTATATTAATAATAATAATAATAATCATCCTTTACATTTGGCCTATTTACATCAATGCTATTAAACTTAAAGACGCTTAATCCCAAGTCAGAGAGCACTCTTCTTGTCCATTCAATGAGCTATTGACATAAGAGCAATTCATTGGGCCGTTCGCTGTCCGACAGGGGTTCAAGAAGGCTTGAATACGACGTCACGAGGACTTAGGTTGGGGTCCAATTCATTACTTTAGTAATAACAGGTTATTCATACGATGGAAAAATTGTCGGTAGGTAAGTTTTGCTTTATGAAGAAGATTTCAATTTTTTGTTCCTCTGTAGTTTATATGCCTGTATCGGTTAGTTTTAAAAACTAAAAAAATACTTTATGTAGAGACTTTTCATATAGTTATAGGATTTTTTAGGTATTTGTGACGTTAAATATTGTTAAGTATTAAATTTTTCGTCATATTCGTATAACAGTGACGGATCAGCTTTTTGTCAAAGTTTTCAGGGCACATTTTAAAATATTTTTATAGCCATGATAAAAATATGTCCATAAAACTATCATAAATGGCTGCCCTGCAAAATTTGACAAAACGCAAATCCGGGACTATTCTACGATCAGGCAGATATTTTAGAACTTCTACATTCTACATTATCTAACAATCCAAAGCAGTTACTGTTGCAACCTGTTGCTTCTCCTTAGAAATACAGCAGATACTTAAGTGACACATACGCACTCTGGCGGTGTTTAAGACTACCTCAGATTAGAGGTTAATCTACTTTGCAACAATCCGCGAGCAAATTCGTATGTGTGATGGTGTACTTTAATGCAAGAAGCACCTCCCTCCTTGCCACATGGGATCACGTGACGTATAGATAGACGTGAAGTTCCTCAGTACATTTGATCCAGAAAAGCCGAATTAGTCCTACTGAATTAGAAAGATCTACCCGAAGTTTAATGTGACGCCGGGAAAAGCAAGTGCTTCATGAATGTAAAAAAGAAAAATGGTCACTGTGGTTAATAAAACACTGTCCATTTCGTGAGAAAATAACGTGTGACTGGT
This sequence comes from Hesperia comma, assembly GCA_905404135.1. Classification (NCBI taxonomy): domain Eukaryota; kingdom Metazoa; phylum Arthropoda; class Insecta; order Lepidoptera; family Hesperiidae; genus Hesperia; species Hesperia comma. The sequence continues at coordinate 35,246,277 of FR990012.1, forward strand.
TATAAGGACGACCTCCGTGTGACACGATTTTCGCAAGAAATGTTGAAGCAATATTGTATCAATTTCAAAGTTTAAATATTTTTTTATTATTCACGTTTAAAAATAATCCCTCAAAACCTCTAAGGAGCTTATGATCGTTAACGCCTAAACAGATGTTCACAAATTATTTTATGGATTATAGGTGGTAGGGCCTAGAGCTCACCCGGGGAAGTACCACCGCCCGCCACGGTACTTAGTACCATTCCTACCGTGTAATAATTGCTTTAAGAACAATTTTGTGTTCCGGATAGGAAGGTGTGGAGCCGGTTACACTTTTTTAGAGGCGACCATCTCAGTCCTCCGGGGTAGCAACGCATCTGTGATCGAATTAGAACGAGACTCATGTGTGAGTTGTCATGGGCGGCAGCGGAAGGTGGTGCTGCATGCTCGTTTGCTATCTTAATTCCATAAAAAAAATATTATAGCTAGTAATATTTTTTTGAAAAAAGTTTATAATCTTTGCGACAAGAACAAGACTATCGATTAAAGAAAATTGCACTCAAATCGCTTCATTTTGGAGCTACGATTCAGCAAACAGATACGAAAGGCATTTTTGGCATAAAATTGATCCTAGTCGTTTTTTTTATTGTTCAATTTATGTTTTTTTCTAACAATAAATAAATAAATATAGCCAAGTCACTCACAGATAATGTAAATATCTAATGATGAAAAAATTTTTGAAATCGGTTCAGTTGTTGGTAGAGATTATTTATTACAAACATCATACAGAAAGACAAGTCTTTCTTCTTTATAATAATACTTAAGCTAGATGTAACAAGTGTCGAGGGCTACACACTTCGCTTCGATCAATCGACTCATTCGACTCGCAAGTTTCCACGTGTAACAGTTGTGTGAAGCAACACGTGTACAAAGACAAATGGTCCGGTTGTTTATCAGGTTGTACGTGTTAGCGGATTTTGCGGATTCAAAGCGATTTTATTGCTTAATTACTGTCGCTTTTGCTGCGGGAAGTGGAGTTATTTGCGTCTAGATTCTACTGTCTGAGAAGTTTTTTCATTTATTAATTTATAACAAATTTAAAAAAAACGACTTTAACAGCGACAAGTAAAGATAACTCAAAAACTACTCGCCAGATGGCGTTAAATTCCACACGTACAAGTGCAAAGTTCTCGTCAATACAAATTAATAAAGTTCAAACACATGGTAACCGCTATATACCTATCGTTGAGGCAATCCCTCGACGGTCTTTCAGCCCCATCATCAGATCAGACTCCAGACCTTCATTAAAGTAGGTATAGTGCTAGAACATACTGAATGAAAACATTTGACTATTGCGTTTGACTAGTCGCCTCTACAATTTCCGAAAGTTCCCCTCGATTTATCTGACATACCATCATTAGATCTTGAAATATTTACTTTCCAACAAAAAAAGAGTTATCAAAATCGGTTCATAAACGACGAAAAAATTCCACACAAAAAATATACGGTCAACAAATATACCTACGGTCGAATTGAGAACCTCCGTCTTTTATAAGTCGGATAAAAAGAGTAAGTACAACAAGAGAAAGCTACAACAAGAGAAGCTACAACAAAAACATTGAATCCTCACAGTTACCTTGATTCCCCATTCATAACGACAGATAAGCAATCCACTCGAACCAATACAGATTATGTACGATAAGATACCACTTTCATTACTGGGCAATAAAATTAAATTATAATGAATGAATGAATGAATGAATGAATGAATGAATGAATGAATGAATGAATGAATGAATGAATGAATTTATTTATTTGTATAGTATAGGTACATTGTATAACAGATCTTAGGTAAAAATTGGTGGCACTGCTATACTATGCCGTTACAACGGCGTACAAATATTTTTATGAAGAAGATTATTAATAGGTACTTCCATAATTAATTAATTCTATTACATTAATTTATAATCGTAACATTTATATTATACAACATTATTTTGTTTTATATTTAATTATATATAATTAATCAATTATTAAACTATGGTAAATACACAATGTCAAATAGTAATAAATCTAATTATTTAATGAATCAGTCAAATATAAGATATTTAATTAGGTATAAAATAAGTATGTCAACAGTAATAAAAACTAAATACGAGCCTACTACATGAGAAATATGAATATTTTGGATACTAAAATGTCTTATCATTTAAAAATTCTTGTACACTATAATATTGTTTTTTATGTAATAGTTGTAATAATTCCCATTTAAATTGATTTAATCTTAGTTTTGTATACATGTCAGGTAGATTGTTAAATATATTTATTGCCATGCAATATGCATTCCTCTTAAATTGATTCAATCTTTGCTTTTGTATGTATAATTTAAATTTGTGTCGGCATCTGTTTTGGCCTATTTCGCTGTATGTTTTAAATAAATGCTTATTTTTATACACAAATAGACACATCTCATATATGTACATGCAAGGTAATGGTAGAATTTTTAGGTTTGCAAAGAACGGCTTACAGCTCTCTCGAGGTCCTATGCCACATATTGATCTTATACATCTCTTTTGCAGCTTAAATGCTTTTTCGGCATTTACAGCATTTCCCCAGATAATGAGGCCGTACCTTAACACGCTTGCAATGTAGCCATGATAAGCCGCCAACGCTGCTTGTTTACTAACAGTTTGTCGCAAACGCTTTATGACGTAGATAAATTTGTCTAATTTACTAATCATTTTTTCAATGTGTGTGTCCCATTTTAAGTATTTATCAATTATTACACCTAGGAAAGTACAGGAGTCTACATTTTCAATATCGTCATTTTTATATTTTATATGAATGTCAGGTTTCGAACTGTTTTGATATTGGAATTGCATTATTTTAGTTTTTTCTATATTTATTTTTAAATTATTATTGTCAAGCCAATTTATAACGTTGTTTAAAGCCATATTTATTTTGTCACTGTATGTTTGTTCGTCATTACATTTTATTATTAAAGTTGTATCATCAGCAAATAGAATACATTTTTCGCTAGATGAGTCTATAAGGTCATTAATATAGATAACAAATAGAAGCGGTCCAAGTATACTACCCTGTGGTACCCCATTTCTATTGTATTGATATTGTGACTGGTATTTGATTTTACGATTGTTCTGTATTCGTGCTACCTCAACTGCTTGTTTTCTGTTTGTTAGATAACTTTTTATCCACTCGCAAGTGTTTCCACGTACTCCATAACAATATAGCTTATCGAGCAATATTTCATGACATACCAGATCAAATGCCTTACTCATATCTAGAAATACACCTGATATTGGTGTGCCTCCGTTGAGACTTTCTGTTACATCTTTAACTAATGAAAAAATTGCAAGTGTAGTAGAGCTATTTTTTATAAATCCAAATTGTTCCTTTTTTAATATATTTGAAGTAGTCATGAAATCGTATAACCTTTTGTGCATAGCTCTTTCTATAATTTTTGAAAAAACTGGTATTAGTGTTATGGGTCTATAATTACTTATATCATAACGGCTGCCTTTTTTAAAGAGCGGTTTTACTATGGATATCTTAAGTTTATCTGGAAATATCCCTTGTGTAAAAGATTGATTAATAATATGACTAAGAGGTCGACTAATACTATTTGCAACTATTTTTATTATTTTTGTATTTATCAAATCATAACCTGTTGAATTTGTATTGTTTAATGACATAATAATATTAAATATTTCTTTTTCGTTCACTGGGGTCAAAAATATGGTTTTGTTATTATTAGGTATAATTATTTTCTGTTTTTTTGTCATTGTATTAATTGTATTTCCGACATTTATAAAATATTCATTAAATTTATTACTAATTTGTTCTGGTGAGCTACATATTTTATTATCAATATTAATTTTTATTATTTCATTATTATTGTCTTTATTTATATGAGCGTCCTTGATGATTGTCCATGCTGCTTTGCAAGTATTTTTAGATTTCATAATATATTTCTTGTTAGCTAATTTTTGAGCCTTAAAAATGCAATATTTTAGGATTTTTGTATACCGCATATATCGTCTTTTGAGTTTCTCTTTTCCATTTGCCTTACAAAATTGGTATTTGAAATATAAATGTCTTTTTTTAATACAACATTTTTTCAGGCCTCTTGTAATCCATCGTCTTTTTATAGGTTTGTTTGTAAATTTTATATTAACTTTTGGGAAGCATAAGTTATAAAATAGGCAAAAGTCGTCATGGAAGATGTCAAATGATTTGTTAGCATTATTTTCGCACATTACATTTTCAAAACTTAGACTATTAATTGCTTCTTTGAATTTATGAATATTTTCCCTACTAAAATCTAGTTTGGTTTCAAACCAATATTTAGCTATTAAGTGTTGAGATTTTTTTACCTCTAAAGTAAGAGTTTGTGCTGTTTCATGATCAGAAATACCTAGATGGTGTATATTTGACTTTACTTCTAAAGAGTTACTCACCATCAAATCCAAACACGACTTTTTCCTAGTGGGCATTGTAATATGATTTTTTAAATTGTGGTTAGAAAGAATCGTAAGTAGGTCCTTAGCATATTTATTATCTTTTAAGGGATCAATGTTCCAGTCTCCACAGAGGACAATAGTTTTTTTATGTTTTCTACATAATTTGTCACTTAAATTTTGTAATTCTTCTAAGAAGATATTTGGTTTAGTTAAAGGACTACGATAAATGCAAGCCACAATCATATTAAGATTTAATACCTCTACAGCGCAACACTCAAATTCTAGTTTAATCGGTGTATTTATTGATAATATCTTATATTGTAGTCCTTTTTTTAAAAGAATGCACGTGCCTCCCCTAGATTCGTTGCTGCGTGAGTAGTACGCACCTAGACTATAGTCTTTAAGTTTTAAGAGTGATTCTCTTCCTGATTTTATAAATGTCTCTGATAGGCATATAATGTCTATGTTTCCTATTGTGCTTTTTAAGTCTTCTAAGGTAATTTCAAAAATATCCAATTTTGCTAAAATTCCCGCAATATTTTGATGTAATATTGTTACTTTATCATGCTGTGTTCTTTGATTCAAGAAAAAACTGCTTCTTTTGCCCTATATCTGCACTAGTATTGTCAATTTTTGAAAAATAGTATGGTATTGTTCCTCTTTTGACTATTTTTTGTCCCTTACTTATTTGTTTTGAAACTATTGTCGCTGGTTTTTTAAGATGTTTCTTTATTGCATCATAGTTCGGTGAAATAAATTGTTTTTTATATTGCATGTAGTCTATTTCTATATTTATTTTGCGAATTATTTCCGACTGTAGTTGTACAAAATTTAAATTTAAATAATTATCACATTGAATATAGTCGCAATTTGAGTAATTTGATAAAAACAATTTTAAGTATTTATTTAGTGAGTAAACATTTAAATGGGGATTATTTACTATATTAATTACAAAAACTTTGTATTCCCTTAATTTATCAACATAATTACATACTTCCGATATGAATTTATAAGGATTAGTTTCATTACATCATACTCCAAGTACAATTACATCATCTTTATTTAAATTCTTAAGTAACGTATCGCAGTTAGTTAATATGTCACTAGAAGTTGCATATGGTTTGACAAAAGATTCTATCGTATATATATCGTTCCACTTGTTGTTTCTAGTTTTTCTCATTTTATTCGACAGACCTTTCACTAATTGGTCGCCCTGTATATATATTTTCGGTTTCTTGTTGACATCGACATTATTTTGCGTTTCAATCTGATTCAAAAAATCGTTCTGTTGTGTTGGTATAGTTATTTCATCTTGACTTTTAGTTGGTGTAATACGTGTGGTCGATGTGTTTTTCTCACATTCCGGTAAACATGTCATTGGTAGGTGGTAGTTCTCTGTATCCTGCATTGTATGAGTAGAAGCAGAATCGGTACATTCTTGAAGTGGGGGTGTTATTTTCTCGTTATCCTTCCTCTGTGTCACACATGTAGAAATTATCTGCTCTTCTTGTAAAATATAATTTGGTGAACATTGGGTGTCTGATTTTGTAGGAGTCGAGAAATAATTTTGTTTTCTTTTACGGCAAGAAGATGGAGTATTAGCTGGTCGTTTCTCTAGTTGCACTTTTTTATAGGTAGATATTATTTTTTGGTATCGTTCTATTTCCAATTTTAATTTTATGTTTTCGCTATTTAATTGTTCAATTTCTTGATGGGCGCTTTGTAACTCCAAATTAACTTTTTGTAAATTCTCAGTTAATTCTAGGACGGTTTGACTTTCATTTAATGAGGCATTGGGTACGCTTAAAATTGTATCATTAAAATCAAGCAGGGATTCGTTGATGTTCTGTAGGGAAAGTGCTCGGAGCTGTCTTCGGAAAGTTATGTTGTTTTCTGGCTCCATCTTGCAGTATGAAGAATAAAAAAAAAAAAAAAAAAAAAAAAAAAAAAAAAAAAAAAAAAAAACAAAAAAAAAAGATAAAAAATATATGTAGGAGCGAGACCAAAGTCCTACGCTGATCTAGTAACGCCACCTATGAGTAATCGATGGAACTAGTTTTAGGAACCTACCGCCATCTATGAATGATGGCCGGAGCTACTTCTGGAAACGAAACAGTTATTGTTTGGGCATGGTTGGTATGGAGTGGGGGTAGAGATGGCGTCGTAGAGAACCATAGCTGTCATGATCATTCTGAATTGAGCGCTTAGACCGAGCGGACGTGTCGAACCCACTGCCATACCAAACTTGCCGCGTTTCCAAGTTAAATTTGAATTAATCGTGCTGATCCTTTGCCACTTTGCTATTATTTTGTCGTCAGCTTTATTTCTAAGTTTAATTTAATGTAATCTAAATTAATTTTGGTGATAACTGTATTGAAGTGTTGGAATAGACGTTTAAACTCAGTGTACAGACTATTATTTCTTATCCCCAGTCACGTATAACCCAAAGTATAACAACCGCTCTGACCCTGGCTCCGAGATCAGAAGCTGGGATAAAGAACTCTGTCCACGTTTTCAGTGTTATTTCAGGTTATAATTGTCACGTGATATCATGAAGCGTGGATGCAAGTGAAAGTGCAAAGTGCAGTGAAATGATGTGACTAGATTTTCAATAAAACGGCAAGTATCGATATGAAGGATTTTCAAGTAAGACGGCGAGTATTGGTATGGTATAATTTTTTTATTTCATTACATCTGTGGTGACAAAATTTCGCAGCTTAAATTTTAATTCTTGCGTAAACTAGATTGTGTGTGTGTCAAATAGTTTGTTAAACAATCATGAGTGATTAGTAAAGTCGTAGATTTTCCGTTATTATCGTTTATGGCAGCACCGGTAGTAATATTATTTTCTTTGTTTTCTTTCCCTGAAAAAAAATATCATTCAGTGGTTACCTTGGTCAAAGCCAAAGTTGCAAGTCTTTGATTTTACTGTAATTTAACCGAAGTGTCATACATACTTCGGAAGACGCTAGTAACTTGCGTTCAATTTGTTCAAAATTTAATGAAGGTAGATTTGGGGTTAAATTACTAGGACACCCGAGGGCCAAGTACCACTTCAAGTGTTGTTATAAGAAGTGAATTTGAGTTGAGTAGTGGCAATAATATTTCTCGTTCTAGTATGGTGCGAGGTGTAATCTGATTAAGTTGTTACATTATTTCTGATTAGCGAACAGTAATTGATGTCATTACTCAGCTGCTAAACATATCGCTTAGTTGAGGTGATGTGTCCCTTGCATTATTCAATGAAGTCTATAAGTATCGTTGCTTGATGGAGGTGACTCTAGTTGCTGTCGATCGATATAGATGATAGCAACGACACTTTTCGCTGATTAACGTCTGTAATATTACTTGCTACTACTACGATACTGTTCACTAATGAGTGAGATGTTTTCATAATATTGGTGCGCGGTTGCTTAAGCATTATTTAAGCGTTTCGATATTTGATGTTGAACTAGGATTCGTTCTTTGTTCCTATTGTTAAAGATCATGGGGATAGATTACATTTTGTAGCCTGGTCGAAAAAGAAAAATACGCGTTTGATCTCTGGAATTTTGTTACGTATTCCGTGTAGGTACATTTTCAATTGATAACGTGATAAGGTGTTACAGTGCAGTGTCCTTTACCACAAGTGTTGTTTTCTTTTGTCACATGCGTTGAATTCTTAAAATTATTTCTTGATTACTTTTTATTGGTATGCAGTGACTGACAGCAGTGATACTGGAAGTACTGGTCAGGTAGCGGGTGAATAACGAAAGTATTATTTTAATTATCTTGGTGTTTAGTGATTTGGTGCGCCGCTTTTAGTTGAAAAGGATTAATTGAAAAAAAAATAAAAATACACACACAAAATAGTTTGCTTTATTGGTACTCAATTTCACCAAGTAAATTTATAAAGCGAGTACAATTGGCTTGCGCTTTGAACAGACTTAGTTTAAATGAGGTGACGTTTGTCGAATTAATTAAAAAAAAACCGTTACAGCTTATTTGGTTGTCGTTTTAAAAGTGAAGTACACCTAATTGTTTTGTTTCGTATCCTAAATACGCGGGTAAGTTACTGTTACGTTTAAATATTGAGAAAAGGGTTATCTAATGATTTAAATATTGACTTTAGAGGTATTTTAGACGAATTTCTTGAATTCTTACCCGATTCAGATTCTACCCACTATATTTTTGAAATAAATAAAGTCTATTTTTGCTGCGTTTAGGAAGCGATTCTAGGTTTTAAGGAGCTGGAGACCAAGACCTTGTCTGGTACCTGTTTGGAACCAAGGGTGACATCACCTAGTTGTGGTAACATGAAACGAGGTAAAAGTGAAACGGCGTTTTTGGTATGACAACTTTTATTTTATTACATCTGGTGTGTTGGAGTTTCATAACTTCAATTTTATTTCGTTCGTTGTGAACATACAACCTTCTGTTGTCTTGTAATTAGTGATCAATAAAATAATAGTTGGATACAGTCGGTTCCCTAATTATTATTTTTTTAACAAGTGCAGCAAACTTTGATTGGATTTAATTTACCTCGTGAAACCAATGAGTTTTTAACGTTATTCGTGTTCTGTGTTCCAGCTTGGTATTCGAAGATGGCACGGGTTGTTTCTGTGGCGATCGGGAGCAAGAGCAGCACACGAAGGTTGTACTCGTGTTAATTGGAACTGCATTGATGGCTGTGTGCGTGCGCTGGCGCTGGCTTCGTGGTGTGATGATGAAGCATCATCGGTTATTGCCGCGGAACGGGCACAACGTTACAGGTGATCTGTTTTGTTTAACTGGTTTTCTTATGGCTTATAGTAAAAGTGAATTAAACTCTTCCATTTTTGAGACATTACTGGATATTAGGCGATCCCTGTATTTTTCTTGGTTAAATTAATTGGGTATTTGAGAAACATTAATGATGTTGCTTATTGATCTGAATAATTAGGAGGAACGGTTAAGAGAGAATAATTAAGAGAAAGAATCTTCTCAATATAATGTCTTCGGAAAAAGATTTAAGTGGATTAGTTTTTTATAGAATTACTTTGTTATTGAATCACCCAATTCAAAACCGTTCAATTTAATAATTGGGTAATCTGTTCACTATTACCGGTTATAATGGTTTAATTAGTTTTTGAGTTGATGGTGGGTGGGATATCAGAATGAAACAAAATTATTAATAACTAGCGACCCACCCCGGCTTTGCATAGTACTATCGAATCGCTATCGTCACCTTTCAATTAATTAAAACAAAACCTTAATGAATTATACGCCGTAACCATGCGGAATCCTACTTCGATTGGTGGGAATCATTTGAAAGTTTGTTCAGTAGTTTAAAGACTAGTTTTCATCCATCCATCCATCCATCAATCAGCCTTTCGAGGTCCACTGTTGGGCGTAGGCCTCTCCTAACTGGCGCCACCCTAACCGGTCCTGAGCTCTCTGAATCCAGCGGATGCCCACCGCCTTCTTCAGGTCATCAGTCCACCTGGTCTAGACTAGTTTTAAAGTTATTAAAATGGAAAGTTATAATTCTTTTTATTTGTGTGTATTGGTACTAGTATCAAACACCTATGTGGCAAACCTGTTCAAACGCCTGCGTGGCACACCTGATCAACAGCCTGAGTAGCATACAACCTATGTGGCAAATAAATTCTGAAGTCTTATGTTGTATCCCCTATCCTCATAGCAGACAAAGTAATAAGGCCCTCATGGCATGTTTCTTCAGATATCCGTGTGTCAATATTAATACACTTTAAATCAATCAATTCAAATTCAAATTCAAATTGGAATAAGCCCCTGTACTGATGCAGATTAATTTTGTAAGAAGTGCTTCTGTTTATCAGGAAGGGCTGAGCGTAGAAAGATACTCGCGTGTGTGTTTGATTGTTACAGGTAATCTTCAATGACGAATGCGGATTGGTGCCGGTAGAGCGTGCTTGCAGATGGAATCCATCCCCAGATTACGTGAAGATGCTGTACGGATTAATCTGCGATAGCGATAGCGTAGTCATAGTGTAAAAGTTAAAACAAACACAAATTATTAATTTGTAATTTTGCTCCTCTAAACTAGTGTTGTAATGTTAGAAACTTGAAAAATTAGAAACTTGTTGAGTAAAAGAAATTTAAAGTAAATTGTAGTAGGGGTCACTAACCAACTTGAGACTGACACATTTTATCAACATTGACGAATTTGACACTGACTGACCTGTGTGGCCCTGATTGACCTGTGTGGCCCTGATTGACCTGTGTGGCCCTGACTGACCTGTGTGGCCCTGACTGACCTGTGTGGCCCTGACTGACCTGTGTGGCCCTGACTGACCTGTGTGGCCCTGACTTGCCTGTGTGGCCCTAACTGACACCAGCTAACTAGCCTGTGTGGCAAAGCCTAGCCTGTGTGGCAATGACTAGCTGACTAGCCTGTGTGGCAATGACTATCCTGCGACACAAAGACTAGCCTGTGTGGCAATGACTCTCCTGTGACGCAATGACTATCCTGTGACGCAATGACTATCCTGTGACGCTATGACTATCCTGTGACGCAATGTTTCGCCCGTATGGCAATGATTCGCCTGTGTGGCAATAACTATTCTGTGTGACCATTACTATTCTGTGTGACCATTACTATTCCGTTTGACCATAACTATTGTGTGACCTTAATTAAAAGGTAGTCTCATTAGTAACGAAAAACTTTTGCTGAATAAAAGAAACTTTAGAGCTTTGTTGTAACTTAATTAAAAAGGAATCACACGAGGACGTGTGCACGTCAGATTGGCCGTGTAGGAGCGAGACCAAAGTCCTACGCTGATCTAGTAACGCCACCTATGAGTAATCGATGGAACTAGTTTTAGGAACCTACCGCCATCTATGAATGATGGCCGGAGCTACTTCTGGAAACGAAACAGTTATTGTTTGGGCATGGTTGGTATGGAGTGGGGGTAGAGATGGCGTCGTAGAGAACCATAGCTGTCATGATCATTCTGAATTGAGCGCTTAGACCGAGCGGACGTGTCGAACCCACTGCCATACCAAACTTGCCGCGTTTCCAAGTTAAATTTGAATTAATCGTGCTGATCCTTTGCCACTTTGCTATTATTTTGTCGTCAGCTTTATTTCTAAGTTTAATTTAATGTAATCTAAATTAATTTTGGTGATAACTGTATTGAAGTGTTGGAATAGACGTTTAAACTCAGTGTACAGACTATTATTTCTTATCCCCAGTCACGTATAACCCAAAGTATAACAACCGCTCTGACCCTGGCTCCGAGATATATATATCTTTGTTTGTTATTTTTGTACTGTATTTTATGTTAAATTACCATAAATATCAGAAAACAAAAAAAAACTATTCAAAAAAGTTAACTATTTGCTGGGACTCGATCGCGGGTATCTTCCGTTGCGTCGTACTGTTGTGTAGCTTCTTATACCGCTCGACTACGCTGCGCTTGATGGTAACGGGCGAAATTAACCTATGCTTATTTTAGGTCTTTTTCTGTATTGTCGGACAGTCGTTTATGTGACCATATAAGGACATGTTTGCTTGCGGTCGACAATTGGATGAGTCACTTTCGCTTGCACTTTTTATAGCAGAAACTGAACACTGATTAAAGTTTTTGATGAATAAATTAAATAATTAGCACATTTCATTATACTGCGGAGGATATTTCAGTGAGTATCAAACAAAGCGAGTGTAGGTACTTGGAATTAATAAATTTTATTATTTTAGCGGTCCCAATGTATACGAGTTATATAAAATTATTTTATTTATCGTATAAAGTGAACCTCAATCAACACAACAAGTATTAATAAATCTTTTAATCGACGATAATTATAATGACATGACAACTATGAAGAATTCGACGAAACTGATTTTAATTAATTAATTGTTTACTTCCGGTGTTTTCTTGTTTATTACATGCAGTCTATTAATATAATAATTATTCCCGGTTCAAAATACTTTGATTAATTATGTTTTAGCGCATACGATTGAGGCAAAAGAAAAAATAGCCGAATAATGAACATTTTTTTTAACGGGGGCCTTTATAATACGCAAGAGTACCCAAAATATATATATTTTTTAATTTTGTTTGTTTGTCTGTAGGTATGACTGTATGTTTGTGCACGCTATTCTCAGAAATGGCTGAACGGATTTTATTGGGAGAACTTTTACTGGGAGAAAGAAGAGGCTGTGGAGCAACATATTAAAGGCTTTTTATCCCGGAGTTTCCGCGGGATTGAGATTCACGCGGGAAAAACTCCTATATACGAACAAAGTCACGGGCAGCAGCTACTTACATAATAAAGGTAAGTAATTAATATTCTTACTGAGCACGCAATGAAGATAATATTGTCTCTGGAATCCATTTTCAGTAACGTTTATCGTCTGTGTCGGAATAGTTTCTGAATGTGCGTCAGATACAAGTTGGCCGTAAATACCGGTAATTAGGGACAGTCAGTAAGTTGGTGAAAGAATTATGTGGGAGCATTAATTATTTGTCAGCGTAGGTGAACTTTGTCCTGTATTCACTGTGAGGAAAATAGAGATATTTATTACCTATAACTTTTATCCCTAAGTTTATGCGTTTAGGGTTTTTTTTTTTTTTCAAAAAACTTTGATTTCTTTATTTCTTTAACTTTTATCCTTAAGGCCAATTTTCTTAGTTTTAAGATCGACGAAACTTCAATCAAACTCAATCCTTAATTTCTTATTTTTAACTCGTTTTTAACGGATGTCTACTTCTCTAGGGTCTACGTCTCAACGTGTCGACCAATAAATAATTTTAAATCGCCTGAATAATGTTTATTTTTAACATAAAACTTTTAATATAGGTCAATTCCAATAAACCGTGTTATTCCAAAGTTGTACGTGTTTTATTTCTTAAAAGGTTTTTTCTTATTAAGCACTCAGAACTTTCGGAATCTATTATAAAACTCATTCAAACTCCACTAATCATCAATGGAATAATGAGGAACCAATGAAGTAATAAAAAATAAATTACTTTTCTCCTTGTGGTAGTTTTTTTTGTCGTAAAATTTTGAAATAAAAAGTTTTACTCACTACTAATAATACGTGTTGTGGACGACGAGCACCGATCTAGTTTTTAAGACTGAATTATGTATTATATTTAATTGGATAATAAATAAAGACTTACTACTGATAGGTTAAGATAGGAAAATAAGAAATACGAATTAGGGTCTCACTATGGTCTTGCTCAATGTAAAATAGAGTTTAGGGTTTCGATATGGTATTGCTTTACCTACAAGTGCCAACGGTCGCGGATTTTGTGGTCCGTTTGGCGAAGTCGATGTTCGACCGAGCTGATAACGGACCACATGAGTCGCTCAGGGGCATCGCGCCCCTACACGCTCGTCCTCCTGAGGGCTTCCCGCTTCCGCGGGAGCTCTTAGAGTCAGGAGCGTCCCCCGACCATCTGGGGGGCGACTGACTGCGACCTGGCTATGCACTAGGGACTGACAGGACACGCTAAACAGCGGGCCTGCTCCTCCACCGGGAGACACTTGTTCTTCCGAGATTATGCCCGGGTAAAAAGGGAATCCTTGAGGCCCGAAAATCCCTCGCCTCAGTCCGCGCAAAAGGCGCGGCAGCGAAGGAAGGCAGCGTTCGTTCATGGTATTGCTAAATGTATAGTCGGGAATAGGGTTTCGATATGGTATTGCTAAATGTATAGTCGGATGTCATTATATGAGTGAAAGAGACAGAGATAGAGTAAGTGAGATAGATATAAGTAGGTTTATGTGTGAGCGAGACAATTGTTAATGTACGCCCTCTGATTGGCGGACCAAATTAGGACCAATCAGATAGTTGTAAAAGTAGGCCCTCTGATTGGCGGACCAATCAGGAGGGATGAATTATTTTGTATAAATATCGGGTGCGCTGGCCCACAAATTGTCAGTAAGCAGCGAGCAACCAAGGAATAAAGAATAATAAGGAAAAATCGAAGAAGTCTTTCATTACAGTCCACTACAAGCTGGTCCTTCGAGAAGCCGGATCAAGAACTGAAGCCGGATCGAGAACGGAAGCCGGATCAAGAACTGAAGCCGGATCAAGAACGGAAGCCGGATCAAGAACTGAAGCCGGATAAGGAAAATGGTCGTCACGAGGAGCCAAGCCGACGCTGAAGAGCAGGAAGAGCGCCGCATCGAACGGGAACGTCAAAGGAGGGCTGCTCAAGACACGCCGCTATCGCCGAGTCCGTACAGGGACACCGAAGTAGGGACGGGGGCTACGACCGACGCCACCGGTGCCGCTACTGGGGTTCCATGGTCGGGGACTACGACCGACGTCACCCGCACCGATCCAAGTACGGTGTGGCCAGGCACGAGCGACACCGTCCGCGCCGCTCGGAGGGGGATTACGACGGGAGCTACGATCGACGCCGCCCGCCCCATCGACGCTACTAGGACTGAAGACGCCGTCCGTGCCAGATCGCCGGCACGATCAACGCGTTCAACAAGAAGTACTGCTGCTACCCGGAGACGCCTCGCCGAGATGGAGGCAGAAAAGAAACTCGCCGAGATCAAGAAGAAGCAACTAGAGATCGACGCCGAACTCGTAAAGAAGACATTAGCTAACGAGTTAGCTACGATTCAAGATGAAGAAGAAGAGGAAGGAAGCATCCGCGCAGAGAACCTGCCGGAACCCAGGGGAAAGGTCAAGGCGTGGCTCAACACCCAACCGATCGACCTACGGGGGGAGCCGCACGTTGAAGAACAACCGCAACCGCGACCACGAGAAAAGTCACCTATTGCTGCAAGATGCATTGAAGAACCCACAGAAGACATGGACAGATGGGTGAAGCCCAGATCCAAGTGCCCGGATCTGCCCGCTTTCTCTGGAAGCAGTAATGAATGGCTTATCTTCAAAGCTATGTATCGAGACACCGCGAAGATGTACCGACTGACACCAGGAGAAAATCTACAGAGATTAAGAAGCTGTTTGAAGGGAGCCGCTCGCGACACCGTAATCGCCGCACTTCACGCAGCCACCGATCCAGAGATCATCATGAAGATGCTCGAACAATGTTATGGGCAACCGGAGCTCATCATTGAACAAGCCATGGCGGAGCTGAAGAGACTTCCAAGACCGGGACCGTCGGCAGCGGAGCTCAACCAATTCGCCGTCAAACTGCAGAACACCGTGTACATAATCAAGAGTGTCAACTGTCAAGAGTATCTCTACAACCCTCTGCTGGCACGTGAGGTCCGAGAAAAACTGAGCCCGCACCTGCAAGCGCGATGGTGCGACTACGCAACGGAGCACGTTGGAAGCGACGCGGAAATCGTCTTGCTCTCGCACTTCCTAATGCGAGAGGCTTCAAGAATGCTTCGCCACAACTTCTCGTCGCCTGCAGCCCAGACAATACGGCGGGAATACAAGCCAACAACAGCAACACTGCAGCTCAACAGAAGAAAACCGAACGCGGTCTACAACATAGCCGAAGAGGAACAACCGAGCGACCTTTGCCCCGGTTGTGAGAAGAAACATAAATTGAACGAGTGCCCCGACTATGTGGCGCGATCCGTCAACCAGAGATGGGAGTTCGTGCGCCAAAAGAAGTTGTGCTTCAAATGTTTGAAGAGGAAGCATCGCCGAAGCGAATGTCGATCGAAACCATGCGACGTGGACCAATGTCGTCGCCCTCATCACATCACTCTTCACCACTCGTACGAAGAAAGAAAAGAAGACCCCAAGCCTTCGAAGAGCAACACAGAATCCGTGTTGGCACTGGACACCGCAGCAATGAATAAGAAGACTGTACTTCTGAAGATGTGCCCAGTCACCGTCGTCGGTCCACGGGGGGAGGTGAAGACACACGCATTGCTGGACGAAGGGGCCACGATTACACTCGTCGATGAAGCTATAGCGCAAAGCATCGGTGCCAAGGGACCCTGGATGCCGCTATGCATACAAGGGGTCAACACGACACAGCAAGACGGCAGTAGTCAACTGGTCACCATCCACTTGAAGGGAAGAGACAACGAGTTGCACAAACTACGAGCGCGCACGATCAAGAACATGAGAATCCGTCAACAGTCAATCCCGACCGCGCTGTTGAACTACGAACACCTACGAGACTTGCCGAGAGATCAAGTGTGCTACGACGCCAGTCAACCGGGACTACTGATTGGAGCCGACCACTGGGAATGCATAGTCTCTCAAGAGTTGCGTGTAGGCGAACCGAACCAGCCAGCTGCATCACGAACCCAGCTGGGCTGGGTGATCCACGGGACGATGCCACGACATATAATAAGAAGCCAAGATAGCGTGCTACATGTCTACGCCACCGAACGAGGCGAAGACAAGGAAGAGCAAGAAACAAGACGACTGCACGACTTGGTGGAACATCACTTCCGCATCGAAGCCCTGGGTGTCGTTCACAAGCCACGAGTGAGCGACACAGATCAACGAGCAATGAAAATCGTCGAACAAACATTAAGGAAGATTGAAAAGGGATATGAAGTGGGGTTACCATGGAAAGAAGACAGAGTGAAGCTGCCTCCGAGCTACGACGCAGCACTACGGCGACTCTTGAAAATTGAACAAAGAATGGATGCCGACCCCAACTTCAAGCAAGAGTACACCAAGCAGATAGAGAACCTGCTGCAGAAGGGGTACGCCGAGCCATGCGACGGCAGCGAGATGGCAAACTCCGTCTGCTGGTACCTACCACACTTCGCAGTGCAGAACCCGAACAAACCAGGGAAGCAACGACTGGTCTTCGACGCGGCAGCCAAGAACCGGGGGGTCAGCCTCAACGATTACCTACTGGAGGGCCCCGACCTACTGATGTCGCTGCCCGGAATCCTGTTCCGGTTCAGAGAGAAGCGAGTAGCGATCACCGCTGATATTCAAGAGATGTTCCTCCAGATTAAGATACGTCAAGAAGATCAACCGGCGCAACAGTTCCTGTGGAGAGGGGACAACCGAGAGATGCCGCCGCGCCACTACAAGATGACAAGCATGATCTTCGGCGCAGCGAGCTCTCCATTCATGGCTCACTACGTTCGAGACTACAACGCGAGAGTGCACGCTCACACGCACCCCCTCGCCTTCGAAGCAATCACCCGAAGTCACTACATGGACGATTTGGTGGCGAGCTATGAAGACAGCCGAGAGGCCCGCCGTGCCATCGCAGAGACACGCACGGTACATGCAACGGCGGGATTTACTCTACGAGCGTGGAGCGCCAGCGAAGCCAACGTGTTGCAAGACGTGCCAGAGGAACTACGCTCGACCACGCCTACTCAGCTCGGAGGGGAAGGCATCACGAACAAAATACTGGGGCTTGTCTGGAACCCAGAACTGGATGAACTAGGGTTCAACACATCGATGAACCGAGTACCGGAAGAGGTACGCGCACAGAACCGTGCGCCGACGAAGAGAGAGGCGCTGAGCGCGGTGATGTCCATATACGACCCGCTCGGGCTCCTCAGCAACTACACGATACGAGCGAAGATCATCCTGCAGAGTTTATGGCGACTGAAGATATCCTGGGACGAACCTATCCCCGAGGAAGAACAAGAGCTCTTCGCCGCCTGGATGAAACAGCTGTCCGGCGTATCTCACCTGCGGTTGGAGCGACGATACGCACTGGGGGACTGCAAGAACGTAGAACTGCACATGTTATGCGATGCAAGCGAACAAGCATACGCGGCGGCGGCGTACTGGCGCATCACTTTGCCCGACGGAAGCTACCGCCTGAACCTCATAGCTGCCAAGTCAAAGGTGGCTCCGAAGCGAACTCAGACGATACCGCGCCTCGAGCTCCAAGCAGCGGTCATCGGAGCCCGGCTGGCTGACACCATCAAGAAGGAGCATCGCGTCGAGACGACACGAACGATCTACTGGACAGACTCGATGACTGTGATTCATTGGATTCGACACGACGCAAAGAGATATACCCCGTTCGTCGCACATCGCCTGGGGGAAATATCCGAGCTGACCCAGAAAGAAGAATGGCGGTGGGTGCCGACCCACGAGAACGCAGCCGACGACGCCACGAGGTTCACGAACACACCGATCACCGCTGAGGACCGTTGGTTCCGGGGGCCCGACTTCCTAAGGCTCCCGGAAGACCAGTGGCCCAGAGAGAAGACAGAAGACGAAGCCGAGGAGGAGGAAGTGATCCTCCACGTCTCCGACGAAGAAACAGCCGTCAACGGGTGGCTACCGGACCCCGACCGCTTCTCAAGATACGAGACACTGGTGAGGGCGGCCGCACGGGTGCTAGCCTTCGTAGATATGTGTCGACACCGAGCAACACATATGGAGTGCCGCCACGTCGAGGAAGCAGAGAAGGCCCTCCTACGTCGGGCGCAACGCGACAGCTTCCCAGATGAACTGCAGCGGCTGAAGAAAGGAAAACCAATTATGAAAACGAGTCGACTGTTCCGGCTGGACCCCATACTGGAAGAGGACATCCTACGAGTGAGGGGTCGCATCGGAGTAGCCACGGCACCAGCGAGTATGAAGCGACCTATCATACTGGACGGTCGCCACCGAATCACCAGACTCCTTGTGCAGCGAGAACACTGCGCCGCGGGGCACGCTAATCGGGAACGCGTGACGAACGACCTGCGACAGAAGTACTGGGTGATACACCTGAGACCTACGGTACGCGCCGTCGAAAGAGATTGCGCTCTATGCAAACGAAGAAAGGCTAGACCGCAAGTACCGATCACTGGGGATCTACCACGCGAGCGACTAGAACCTATCAAACGTCCCTTCAGTTACTGCGGGTTGGATTACTTTGGACCCATGGTGGTGAAGATTGGACGGCGCCGGGAGAAAAGGTGGGGTGCGCTCTTCACGTGCCTCACGACCCGCGCTGTGCACCTAGAGGTGGTGCCATCACTCTCCACGAGCTCTGCGATAATGGCAATGCGACGGATGGCGGCGCGACGGGGATGGCCTCGCACGATGTACTCTGACAACGCTACCAACTTCCGGGGAGCTGACAAGGAGCTGCGCGCCGCCTACGAGGAGTGGTTACCTGCGCTGCGAGACGACGGGCTGATACACCGCATGGAGTGGCGCTACATACCTCCGGGCGCACCGAACCAGGGAGGAGCTTGGGAGCGGATGGTGCGATCAGTTAAAACCGCGCTGTCCGCCACCCTCAACGAGAAAGAACCGACCGAGGAAGTACTATACACACTTCTCACCGAAGCGGAGTATTCGATCAACGCCCGGCCGCTAACGCACGTCAGCGTGGATCCGAACGATCCCGAGGCGCTGACACCGAACCATTTCCTGCTGGGATCATCGACGGGTCTGCCTCACACGGGCCCGTGTCACGAAGCAGATCGACGGACATGGCGAGCCAGCATGGCGCTCGCAGACCAGTTCTGGCAACGCTGGGTGCGCGAGTACCTCCCTACCCTGGTACCTCGAGGCGAGTCATCAGGCGCCGAGCGACGACTGAAGATCGGCGATATCGTAATCATCGTCGACCACACTCTGCCACGGAACGTGTGGCCCATGGGAATCGTCGAGCGCATCTACGAGGGTCCAGACGGCGGGGTTCGAGTGGCTGACGTCCGCACCAGAACGGGAGTCTTCAAGCGGCCTGTGAGGAAGCTCGTCGTGATGGAGGCTACGCAAGCTGCGCCGGGGGGAGGAGATGTTGTGGACGACGAGCACCGATCTAGTTTTTAAGACTGAATTATGTATTATATTTAATTGGATAATAAATAAAGACTTACTACTGATAGGTTAAGATAGGAAAATAAGAAATACGAATTAGGGTCTCACTATGGTCTTGCTCAATGTAAAATAGAGTTTAGGGTTTCGATATGGTATTGCTAAATGTATAGTCGGGAATAGGGTTTCGATATGGTATTGCTAAATGTATAGTCGGATGTCATTATATGAGTGAAAGAGACAGAGATAGAGTAAGTGAGATAGATATAAGTAGGTTTATGTGTGAGCGAGACAATTGTTAATGTACGCCCTCTGATTGGCGGACCAAATTAGGACCAATCAGATAGTTGTAAAAGTAGGCCCTCTGATTGGCGGACCAATCAGGAGGGATGAATTATTTTGTATAAATATCGGGTGCGCTGGCCCACAAATTGTCAGTAAGCAGCGAGCAACCAAGGAATAAAGAATAATAAGGAAAAATCGAAGAAGTCTTTCATTACAGTCCACTACAATACGTAATAAGACCAATTTTGCAAAATTATAAACTAGAAGTAAATAAATGAATAGAAAAATAAACAGTTCAAATGCTTTACTCAAAAGCTCATTTTTTTTTTGTAATTTACTTGGCAAACGAAATGTCACACTAAAATAGGGGAGATAAAGCAGAAAATTATAAAATCTTTAAGTAAAAATTATCGTATAATTTTCCTTCTTTTACATTGAACTTAAATAAAAATATCACGAAATCGCTGACAGCCCAGTGGTTAAGAATTCAGCCTTTTTTCGGATTTATATTATTTTTTCGAATTGATAATATTCGTTTTAACGGGGAAGAAAATCATCGTGAGAAAACCTGTATGCTGGAGAGTTCGCAAAACTCGAAATCAATCCGCACGCAGCCAGTGTAGTGGATCATTACTTGAACCTTCTCATTCTGAGAAGACACTCGTGTCCAGCAGTGGTACAACTGTCCCAAATGTTCGGTGATGAACATAAAAATATAGGCATCGAACACATAGCTCCCTCCTACTTTGAAATCGGGTAAATAAACTCAGTGAACCGACGATAAGACTATATTAGGTATAGGATTATGACAATATTCTGTTGAAGATATACAGGAATTGTACATTACCCGAGCTGAAGAAAATGGAGATTGCGTCTGCCGCTAATGAATTTTACATGAACGAGAGCAGGTGTTGCTATGGTTTACATTTACCTGTTTTACTAAGCCGTAAGAATGTTCACGACTAAAGTAATTACCAAATACATCACATATAACCCTCTTATTTCGCCTAGGTACTTTGATCCATAGATTAGTTGTTACATTAGTTGCCCTGAAAGGCGTTATTCTGCTACATATTTTATATAACAATTATATTTGTGTATGGAGTGCTTATCAAATGTTTTCTATGGAAACGCTTCGATATCTTCAATAGTTTGGCTAGGTCCTTACTAAATCATGACCAGAGTGCAATCTACAGGCTCGTGAATGAAACCATTGTAAGACTTACCCAATCATCCATCCATCCATCATCAGACACACACCAAAATGAGGACCAAGCTGATGGTAAGGCAACTTTTCCCATTGAAATTATATACCAGTAACACTAAATGCAAACATTCCTCAATATTAAATTAAGGAGCTTGCGAGCTAACCATCTGGTGTGGAATAGCCAATGAATCCAGTTTTGTATTTAATATAATAATAATACAGCAATACTCTGATAATCCCACACTAGGATAGACTATAGTGGTTGCCATAGAAAACACACGGCGACATACACTCGGGCTAGTAATTTAAACTCATCATTAAAATTATCGCCTCGTTAATATCTAAACCAAACATGAATTGATGTACATAGATATCATGTATGTTTTGGACTTTAATAATCGTTAACAACAGGAAAGTATAGTAATCCGCTATTTCTACGAATATTAATTAATTATTTCGCAAGTAGGTATAGGTGATTTACTTCGCAAGTACGAGTATATAACTATCAAATGGTTAAATACGCGAAAATAAATGTCTATAATAAAGCCAGTACATATTACCCACCGTACGTGAGTTAAAAGGTCTTATTAATAATAGCGAACCGGAAACTCCCTCATTTTTGTCACAGACTAATTGAATGCCATTACTTCGATGACGGATCTTAAGAGTTGTAGGTCACCCATAAATTTCGTATATAAACCCCAACGTGAAAACACTTTATTCATGAACGTAAAAGATGGTGAGTGATCGTTAACTTCTGTATTTTGCAATTATACTATTACATAAATAATTCCGCGAATGACGACCTGTATGGCGCAATAGCTAACCCTCCGCATCGCTGTTTTGTGAGTCCTGGGTTCAATTCCCAGCGAGACGGATACTTCAATGATGTTTCCGTTCTTGGTCTGGGTGTGTATCCTTGTATTGTGTGAATCCTAGTATAGGGCTATGAGTGTGTAGCATAATTTTTTATGACGTCTCATAGAGCTCACGATCATTGATCTTTCCATTATTAATACTTTTTTAATTCCGAGGATTGTTCCGCAATTTTAGCATCTTCTCATCTCTTCTCCCGTGTCCTGTAACGCAAATTAGGTATCGCAAGTCACAAACAAATACAAAAATAATCAAATAGTCAATTTTTTTTAAATAATTATTTTCGTTTCTATTCTGTCAGTGAATATCCCACAGTTTTTCTCTTATTACTTCTATCTACAGAATGCGATCAGTTACAAATTGATTAAGTGTATAGACTAGAATAATATTATACTCTACTACCATTGTGAAGTCGGGGCCGGTTGCTAGTGTTTTATATGTTGAGAAGAGCGGCCGAGCTCTGCTATGAGTACATTATGGCGGACAGTCGAGAGCACGTTGAGAGATAATACAACAGAGAAGACAAGCTACATTACTGGAGCAACGCTCAAGTTATGAGCGGTGAACGATTAGAAAATAAAAAAGTTAACTTTCAATTTTGTAAGGCAAGGTTGCAGTGGACATCTTTAATCCTCTCCTATAATACATTCCTAAGTCTTCTTAACAACTAAATAGATACAGTGATAGAACTCAATTTGCAATTCATAACTTATTACAACTTTACAGCTCGGCGGGCACAGGAGAACAGATCTTCCATGTACCTCACATAATCCATTACTCATTCACTATAGTACTCCGTTTACATCACCTCATTCCGACTACACAATCGCAATCACTCAATCTTAAAGTATCAAGTTCTCATGTATCAAGAGTATCAATACACACTAATCGCACAAACACAAAGATAAATAATATTATTTTTCAACACACTTGCTCGTAAAGTTGCTATTTTTTCTTTAGTCTTACGCCCGGAATGCGGTTTATTACACACTAGTGCGTTTTACTTTTCATTGCCGCACTAGTGTTTTTCTTATTCCACTTTTTTTTTTAATATCCGTAAAGAGGTTGTTACCAAAAGATTAATTATTTTGTAAATAAATAAACTTGTTGTACTTAGTCAAAATCTGACATGATAAGATTATCTAATTATCTATTAAAGCATTTAAAAAATACAATATTTTAAATCATTAATAATTCCGTAATTTCTTATTACCGTAAATTCTTATTAGAAATACATAATATATTATTGTGGCTGAATGTGCGGTGTTCGGTGCCTGGTTCGGTTCGGTGCGGTTAACCTGCGCGCGCATAGTTATTCAACCAAAGATACGGCGCGCGAAAAAATAAACGTCCGCGCCATTTTGTGCAAACATTTGTTCGTTTATAATTTGCTGATTTGTGACTGAAAAATGTCGATACCTAATTGTTTTTTTCCTCGCAAGTGTGTTGAAAAACGTTGTATGATACGCGTGTGCTTTGTTCATTACAGTCTTGGCTCTATTACAGCCCTCGCCTTGCTCGGGCTGTACGATACCGCCTCGACTGTAATGACCAACTTCGCGCACTTGTATCATAATGTACTATTACACGCAGGTTACACATAACACGATTTGCAAATATTACATGTGCTCGCAGTTCAATTCAGTTTGTCAGAAAAAATTAACGTCATTTTAAGATAACGTCGTCAATCTTAATTGTACCTTAATCGCATTGGCGCCTTAATCGCATTTAACACTGGCTTTTGTGTGCCGTGCAATTATAGCGAATTCCAGATCGAATTCAAACGGAGTATTAGTAGTAAGCTTATGTATTACACCAGCTCTCAGTCCGGGGTAATTTAGTTCAGAAACATGCACGCGGCGAGCCAGCAACGGAAAGCAACATTTTAATTAGCAGCGACATCTGCCTAATGTCCCGAACAATATATCATAACTGTTATACCTATACTCTTTTCAAAAATTATAATCATGTAATACGTTATTTAAATATAGATAATATGGAAAAAGAACGTGAAAGAAATCATAATCGTGAGTACCGTTTCACTTAAAATGTTTAATGTCCGCGACAATAAAAGTTTAAAACCAATACGATAATATCTATACTGTGACAATAGGTACTATACAAATACTACGCAAGTATTACGCACACATCGTGAGTATAATAGTAAAATGGAAAAATAATTACTTTGAACTCTAGAAATACTAAGTACTTCCACATAAATATTATTATCACCTCACATCCCTAGAACCTTAGTAAACTCTATTCAGCTTTTTTGGCCATTTACACGATAATATTAAAACGGTAACTTTCTCACCTCACCGGGTATAACCGGGTAACCCGCCGGATATCCGGTCCGAGCTTGTTTACAACCGACTATCAGTTTGAGTTAAACTCCGATCTTGAATACCATGTTCTGGTTTTGCTAACTTTATGGCTTATTGGTGTTCATATTGAGTCAATGTTAGAAATATTATTTATCTTTGATTCTAAAAGGTCTCGTTTTAATCTAGGAGATATTTAGTATACGTAAGAAATACCTATGTATGTAACTGATCGCTGTCTATATACGAAAGTTTTTTGAAAATATAATAGGGGACCTTTCTTGTATGCAATAGCAATAACGATGATTTTTATTTATTTTTTTGGTTTTTTGCTGGTTTGTCTATGGCTTATATCCGAGACGGTTTGGGAGCGGTTTTCATAAATATATTGCCAGCTTCAATTAAGTATTTGTTTTATTTTAATTGGTTAAAAAATAAGAAATCACGTCTGTTTAAAAAATCACGCGAAAACCAAAAGCAAAGTTAGGCCAGGTTTAGTGGTTGATAAATACAACACAACGACGAAGTAGCCTATATTTATATTTATTTTAAGAAACCCTTCCGAACTGGTTAAATATT
The DNA here is from genome assembly GCA_905404135.1 of Hesperia comma. Classification (NCBI taxonomy): domain Eukaryota; kingdom Metazoa; phylum Arthropoda; class Insecta; order Lepidoptera; family Hesperiidae; genus Hesperia; species Hesperia comma. The sequence continues at coordinate 35,271,642 of FR990012.1, forward strand.
TTATCGTTATTATTTTTCATAAAACGTTTATGAATACTTAAATAAAATACTAGGGACCCATATTTCGTAACATAAAATAATAGGTACCGACAATCTACATGTTTACGACGGTTCACTCTACAACATACATCGCACAAAACGCATTTTGGAAGTTTCAGACAGGCCACGCACGTTATTAACCTAATCAAAATATATCCTTTGTATTTTAATTAAAAGGTAACTTGCAAACAGCGTCTAGGTTATACGACCGGTAGATCGTTATACCTCGTGGCGTCAAAACTAACGACTTGTCGCTCGTACGTCGTACTGTGTCTGAGTGCTCCTAAGGGTGCGGTTCGACTGAGGCGGAGCGGAGCAGAGCTGTGCGCGATTCACCAATCATATGGCTTGAAATTCACGCGAAGCACAGTGAGATGGAATTTCATGCCATGTGATTGGTGAATCGCGCACAGCTCCGCTCCGCTCCGCCTGAGTGGAACCGCACCCTTAAGCTGTGTTTTGTAATTTGTTGACTTTAACCGTGACAATAAGTTTTCTTTGACGGCAAAGAACTTTGCGGTACAAATTGTTGCCGTCATACAATCGTACCTTCCTTTAGTTACCAAGCATTATCCTTTAGTTGCCACTCCCCGCGAAAAACTAACTATTTGTGTTCATAATTCAATTTAGGTTGGTAGCAAAATTTACTAAGGGCATTTTTAGATTCCATCGTCAATGTTACTTATACCTTTATCGCATAGGCGGATAGCTGATATTTGTGTGCCATGTAGGTAATTAAAACGATCGAACGCGAACGCAGTATAGTGCAGTCTGTGTTCGGAACGCTCACCAGAGGTCAAGCAATTAGTAGGTACAAAGCGATATGTGTAGTTGTGATTATCATCCAACTATTCTGTCATTTGTCAGCCAGCAAAAAATACAAACATCTACCTGCATATAATAAAACTGAAACAGATCGTATGTATATCACGCACGCTAATCTCAGAAATGGCTTAACGGATTTTTATAGGACTTTCACTGGAAGATAGAGGAGGTTGTGGAGCAATATAAAAGCAACTTTTTATCCCGGAATTCCCGCTGGATTGGGATTCACACGCGAAGCAACTCCTTTACACGAACGATATCGCGGGCACAACTATGTAGTTAAGTCAATGTTCACAAGTACATAGACTCCAAAGTAACAATTATGTTACTAGGTAAATAGACAGAAAATCAGCCCCTAATAGGCTTTATAATAACATTATTAAAATATCGTTCCAACCATAAATAACGTTACCAATTCCATTTGAAAGGAATATTTGTGTGGAAACAAGTTGAATTTAAACTAATATTTTTCAATCTTCAGGTTTACTGAATAGAAAAATATGACAAAAGATTTTTTATTTTGTCTTGTAAAGACGAATGTTTATTGGTATGGAAATTTTAGGTAGATAGCAGATTTCAGTTAAAAGTAAGGTTTGTAAAGGTCTCCATTCACTCTTAAATTCGCTAAAACATCCTTGTTCGGAAAATGGAGATGAAGAGAGAACTTCTTAAATGTGTGTTACAGTCCTCGATCAATAATTGTATGTATATTGATGATAACAGTAACGGTGCTTTGACATAAGGCCCTTCAAAAAGCGAGACCCACCACTTCCTTTATGAGAATCTCATATAAGGATTTCTAAATCATAAAAGCCATAAATCGTGGAAGCCAAAGCCATGTAAACTCATCATTCTTATTTCTGCTTCGCTTTGTATCGAACTCATATCACCATAGTTACAGGTATAATGACAAGATTCTATTGTACTTTTTTGAGAAATAGTCAAAGTTTTTGAGCAATGTGCACAAAACTTACGCCATTAAACGACTCACCAATCACACTGTCTTACCGAGGACATAAGACTTTCTTATGAGCTTACCAGCATTTAATTAATTTTGTTTTGTTTCAATTTTTTCACAAGCCTCACAAGCCAATTATCCCTTTTCAGCGACGATCTCAGTCCTCAAGAGTAGCAACGCATCTGTGACCGAATCAGAATGAGACTGATACTAACAATGGCTAACTGTTCTATTACTTTTTTCTTTTTTGTTAAACGAGTATGTACCTACTGTTCTTCAAGTTTTCAAGTTTTCTATTTATGTACTGTAGTTATTAAGGTTCAACATCTTCGACCACTCTATGCACTTTGTTATTATTATTATTATACTATTATTATTATTATTAATAATTTGTGATGTATTTTGTTTTGTTTTTTGAGTTGCCTAGTTAATTTTATAAGTGTCGGTAAGTAAGCAAGCTCGCCTTGTTCCGCACCTGCGTGTGTCCCGCACGACGCCGCAGGTCACATTGAAAAACAGCGAACCTCGCTGAATGTGACCTATTTCATTTACCACCTGCATGGCACTGCGTTTTAGCTTGTAGGTATAAATTTAAGAAATAATTTGTATGTTCATAATAGTAATTGTCTGTTGCAGTGCCCTGTGCAAGAAATAAACGTATTTTCTTTCTTTCTTTCTTTCTTTCTTACTAACATTATCTAAGTAACAGGACTAACTATCACTAATAGTCGCTGTCCTCACACTTACTGACAAACTAACCAATTAATATTCTATCACCATCTGCTAACTGGACTAACCATCCTAGTCCTTTTGAGTCTAGTTCTAGGTCGGTCACAGTTGTCATGGGCGGCAGCGGATGGGTGTTCGGGTATGCTCACTTGCTACCGTAATTAGGTACATAAAAAAGTCGTTTCACAAATAAAAATCTTGAGTCTGTTTAAAGAATTCCGTAAACATTAATTGGAATAATACCGTCAACTTGATTGTAAAGACGAAGTAAATAAAATTTACATAATATTGTTTATTTGTAGTAAACCTTATTATATCATAAAATGGTTTTATTATATCATTGAAAACGAAGGTTGAACAATTCGAATGAAATATAGCTTATGTATATTTTAGAAAAGGTAAAAAAATATTTCAAATATTCTTTGTCCTTTCATAATTATTGTAACACTGAAATATTGTATGTACCTACTTATTTTCGTGCCCTATTAGGACGATCTAGTCTAGAATATGCTTTGATGGTCTAATGTCTAGATGGAACATCGAATCCGCGCAAACGTGTCAAAAAATTGTGGCTAATTGTTAGCCACAATTTTTATATCATTTTATTATTGATCACGTACACATAAACAATAGACGAACGTGTAAAACATTGCCTGCACGCACACATGCTTAATCTAGACATTAGATCATCAAAAAGAATAATTATGCTTATTTTATATTTGTCGAGATGACAGAAGCAGCGTTAATTAGAAGACAGGGAAGGTTTCACACCTTCTTCCACCTCCCTGAAATGGGCATTAAATCATGATAACGTTGAAGGCGCGGTCGGTAGAAAGATAAAAATATACATCATTTGTTTATATTTATCTATATACCAGATAATGATATACCTATAGGTATCATTATTTTGTTAGGTGGGGAAAATTTCTTTAGCTTTTCTGTGCTCCGAAGAGTATGTATAGTAAATTATATGTTCGTATGTACCTAACTAAAGTATTGTGGTGGTACTGTCTAGGTTTACCCGGGAAGTACCACTGCCCGCCAATGTTTGATATTGAAATTCTGAATATTGATTGATGTATTAATAGCTAAACATCAGCGTTGCGTTCGTATTTATGTAACCTTTACAGCTGTTGTAATATGCTAAGTGATGATCCATTTTCGTGAAGCTCCGCTTCGCTTTAACTTCTGTTATTATTATTTTGTGTGGGTATTCATATTTAACCGACTTCCAAAAAAGAGGAGGTTTTACTTTTTCTTATGTGTGTTACCTCATAACTTGCATTGGGTGAACTAATTTTGATATTTTTGGTTGTATTTCAAAGGTAGTGTACACGGCTGATTACGACTGGTCCCATATAAATTTGAGCGACATCTGAAGGGTAGGTATTGAGTTATTCTTAATAATGCGTAATTCATTACCTCATAACTTTTGACCGTTAGGGTTTTATAATCGTTTGAAAAATTATAAGCACTTGAATAAACACAAAAACTATTTTGAAATCATAGACAAGTCCTTCAATTTTATAGAGTATAGTTTAGTTATAGATGGTGGCCACTACTATGTTCTGATCTATTTTATACATCGCTTCGACTTTTCACTGGTGATATCGGCACGTCGGCGTCATTCCAGGTCAGCTGTCAAAGCGGGATCGCTGATAATATCGGCTCCCAGGGTTTAGGATTCCGCTTAAATGGATGATATTTTTTCCTGATAGGACAAACGGACTGACAAGCCGCTTGATGGTAACCATTGTCCAAAAATCGCTAATGAATATTTAAAAATAATATTTTGGTTGACTTTTACTAAGTGAGCTGTTTTCTAAGGCAACATGCCTAAATTGATAAGGATGTAATTCTAAATTTAAATATTTTACTATTTCTACTAATCAAGCACCATGTGCTTGATTTTCTTAAATTAATAAGAGTATTTCAATTTTTAACCAAAAATATCAATATCAGTCGAAGTAATCTACCTAAAAATTCTTCCTCACTAAGTTAAAGGAACCAAGTATCCAAAAATCTAACTCCAACATTTTAAGCGCAGCGATATTGATACTTCAACCTAGTACAAATTGTCAAAGAATTCATATAAACTTACAAGAGCACTTGTACCTCCCTTATCCGGCCCAGTCCCAAAATCCTTTTTCCGCTGACGTCTATCTACATGTAAACTACCTCCCTGCTTTATTTTCAATTTATAGTTCAAGTACTTTCGTAGGTATGTCATGAAGAGTCAGGGAAATACTTAGTTTTAATGCGTAACTATTCATCCAATTTTAGGGTTCCACTGGCTTTCACAGTGTAATCGCTTTTCTTATCCTTATATCTTTCAGGGACAGAATGCGATCAGTACCTAAGCAATGCAACATACCCCAAAACGATGATATTTAGAATTTGTGTTTGTTTGTGAAGATGTTCGCTCTATTCTTAGAAGCGGCTCAGTCAATTGGGATGCGATTTTTACTAATGTATTATGGAAAGGTATGCTTAAATAATAGTGTTCGTTTGATTTCAATCGGTTCCTAAAAAAGTTTTGTAAGTTTCACGGCTCACAATTTCCGGACTATTAAGGGACTCCCTTTCCGTAGCAAAGCGAGGGCGGATTTACTAGTACATAATAAAAGTAAGTATCCCCGACCTATATCGTAAAAATCTGTTGGCACCCATTTCTTGCAATGAAATAGCAAAAACCTTCACAGATCCCTAAGACATGCTTATGATGTCCTTAACGATATTTCTCTATTCCCAGCCATTATGGCAGCCGAAGTTTTTGTCGGAATCTCATCATCTGGAAGACCGCCAATAAATCGCAACTGCCCTTGAACTTGAATCTATTTCAGAATGAAGTCATTTACACTAAGTATGTGCGTTACTCGGTCAATGTCAATCCTTACTAATATTATAAATGTGAAAGTTTGTATGTTTGTAAGTTTTTATGTTTGGTCCTCAATCACGCAAAAACGGATGAATTGATTTAGATGAAATTTGGTACACGAATAGTTTATAACCCAGAATAACACAGGATACTTTTTATCCCGGAAATCCCGCGGGATCGAAACCTACGCGGGAAAAATTCCTACGCGTATGTTTATAACTTCTAAAGAAACATATTAATATAAAACTAACAAGTCTGTCTTCCCGAAAATCCCGCGGGACCGGGAGTTTCTCCCGAGATTCCTACGGGAGCGGGACCTACGCGGCTGATATGTACGGGTCCCGAAGCGAAGCGAGGGCGGTTCGCTAGTGAAAGAATAAGAATTGATAAAACAGAAAGTATCTTCTAAGAGATTGTGGGTAATTTGTATCTTCATAAATTACACAGTGTTATAAGTAGGTATATACTACCTAATAACTACTGATTAGCTACTGATTAATGCTGACAAAGCAATTAAGTTAAAATCAAAACTCAAATAATTTTTATTTTCAGCACGTACCTACCTATTTATAAATACTATAATACTTACATTTATGGATGTTTTTTATTTTGCATACTTATACCACCGTTTCATAAAGGTGACATATTATATTGTCAATTTATCCTTAGATGTCTCGTTTCTCGTTTGTCGACTCTTTTTATAATAACTAACTTTTTACAAAAAATAACCGACTTCAAAATCGATAACTCGAGACACCTTAAAAATTACCCGTCAGATGTCGTTAAAAGTCAGATCACTCAAATTTATATGAGACGAGACCACCAGCACTAGGTTTTGAATACAAAAAAAATATCAAAATCGGTTCACTCAGTACGAAGTTATGAGGTAACAAACATAAAAGAACAATCGAATTCAAATTTTTTGAAGTCGGTTAAGAAAAGGCCACTTTTGACCATGAAAATTATTTACATCAAAGGCATCGATGCATTTTAGCGGAGACGAAGAAAAAGAAGAAAAAACCCTTATAATGTTTCTAGGTCGCAAATTCAAAAGGCACCGTTTCTAAACGTACCTAAGGTATTCCTCTGAGTTGGTAGGTAACTGCACTATACTGAAGATGTTAGTATTTCAAAGGATTGTAAGAGAAACAAGAATTCGCTCTCAACGACTCGGTGAGCAGGTTAAACAAAGAAACTGAAAAGAAATGCAGTTTTGTTTCTATTCAAAAACACCTCAGTGACAAAAAAGAAGCAAATTAGTAATGATACTGGAAAACGTCTAAAGACACTGTCTGCGTGTATTTAACAATCGAAAAGGCGAAACATAAAGGCAGTAATGCAAATTTTTCTTAGATACATAAGGGTCAGTAAATTTATTGCACCGATACAGATAGGTGTACCTACGTAAAGACACCAAAGAAAGAAAGATATTTGATTTTGGGTCAAAGTCAGTTCAAAATACGACAAATAATAACATAAATAATGTATCTATTAAATGTCAATATAACTTCAGGGGTCGCAATACTAAATGAGTTATGACTTAATCTGATAGCGTCTGGCCATGAATTCTAACTTTACCTAATGTATTCGTATATTGAATCATCCTGGAACTTAAACTATAAAAACTAATTTAATTGAAACCAATTCTATCCTCTACGCTTATTGAATGATGAGGAGAGACCCATGCTCAGTAGTAGGCCTATAATGGGTTGAAGTCAACGGTATTTTTTACCGAAGTTACATATCGCACGCTACGGATGGGAGCTAGAAAGTGAAAAGTGTAAGATTTTTGCGTGACGGAAATAGGAATGTATGTAAATAGCTGGGCAGTCATAAATGCGCGCTTATTGGTCAATCGGTTTTATTAACTGCAGCTAATAAGGTGCCAGCTGTGAGTTCAGGTAAGTCAGTTGTCAGGTGAGGTATATCAGATTTTCCGAGCAAGTGTTTTACGACACTCATGCATTTTTATTTAAATATCTAAGAAACGAGTAGGCGAGTCAGTTCGCAAATTACTTATCACGGTCACCCATGGACCAAAGACCAAACAAAGGTATCAGCCATACCCATTTTTATTTATAGTTGATAACATACTTTCTTCTTCCGATACTCATAAAGGAAGAAAAGCTTAGTTCCTTACTTAAAATTATTTAAACCAATTATGAATAGAAGAATTTCCTAAAGCTATCTCAAGGAAAATGTTTCTTTAATTTTTGTACCATCCAATTTCATTTAGATTAAGGTCCGTACTAGTTAGCAAATTTAGTGTATCATTTAGTTAGATCCAAACTACTTTATAAGTTATAAGTGATTACATTTCGGGACTCAACTCAATAAATCTCTATGGACCCAAACAAAGTTTGGATAAAGTGTGGGATTATAGTGAAGCATTAACTTATCCATACGTCTAGCAAAGCTGTTTATGAACGCAATCTGTACATAAAAGATATATGAGGAAACTATTAGAGAGGGTCTTTATTAACGAAATAGAACAAAACACAATGATTGTTTGTTCAATCATTTGTTCAACAATTGTACATTATAGATATAAATAATTTAAATAAATATACTTTAGGAAAACCATTAAATAATTTTAACATTAAGTAGGTACTTTAAGATGGCATGCTTTGTACTAAGCTATTAGAAAAAATATTTTGATGTAAACTTATTGCATTATGACACAAACCTCAGTGGTTTATATAGTGCTATTTATTCAATGGTTGTAACTTTTGTTAAATGATAAATAAAATAAAAATAAAAAAAAGATTAAAAAAGTCAGTTCGTCTGTGGCTTTGTTAGTTCTAATTTAAGAAAAGTCTTGAGTGATTTAGATTAGATTAGATCAGATTTGAAAGGGCAAAATAAATACGACTAGGGTCTGGCCGCGCTAAGAATGCGTTTCTGACAGATCGTGATCGGCTCTGTGAACCTGGCACCCGACTTTAAAAAATCGAACTTTTTTTTAATGAATATTATAGATTAGGGTTTGTAGTTGATTGTAGTAACATTTTTTTTGTTTGTAGTAACTCCGAAAAAAAACTATTGCACCTTAAAAAAAACTCAGCACCCGACTTTGACAAATCAAAAATTTAAAAATTGGGGGTTAAAGAGGATCGTTTGTAGTTGTTTGTAGTAAAAAAAATTTCGTTTGTAGTAAGAAAAAAAATACAATTTTTTTTCCCAAGTTGCGACTTTAATAAAATCGAACTTTTTTTTACTGAATATTATAGATTAGGGTTTGTAGTTGATCGTAGTAACATTTTTTTTGTTTGTAGTAACTCCGAAAAAAAAATATCGCACCTTAAAAAAAAACTCAGCACCCGACTTTGAAATATCAAAAATTTAAAAATGGGGGGTTAAAGAGGATCGTTTGTAGTTGTTTGTAGTAAAAAAAATTTCGTTTGTAGTAAGAAAAAAAAATAAAATTTTTTTTTCCCAAGTTGCGAAATTGACAATTGAAGTTTTTTTTTCTTATTTCTACTAGCTTATAGGTTATAGACGTTATAGTGAATAGTTTTAACGTTATTTTGTTTGTAGCTCTTCCTAAAGAAGAACGAACGGACTTTAAATATATCCCACTCCTCGGATTGATCAAACAAAACTGGTCTTACTACAAACGATAATCTAGCTACTGCAAACGAAACCGCATTACTACAAACGAAAATTCGGCTACTACAAACGAAACCGCATTACTACAAACGATAATTTAGCTACTACAAACGAAACCGCATTACTACAAACGAAAATTCGGCTACTACAAACGAAACCGCATTACTACAAACGATAATCTAGCTACTACAAACGAAAACGCGTTACTACAAACGAAAATTCGGCTACTACAAACGAAACCGCATTACTACAAACGATAATTTAGCTACTACAAACGAAACCGCATTACTACAAACGAAAATTCGGCTACTACAAACGAAACCGCATTACTACAAACGAAACCGCATTACTAAAAACGATAATCTAGCTACTACAAACAAAACCGCATTACTACAAACGAAAATTCGGCTACTACAAATGAAACCGCATTACTACAAACGATAATCTAGCTACTACAAACGAAACCGCATTACTACAAACGAAAATTCGGCTACTACAAACGAAACCGCATTACTACAAACGATAATTTAGCTACTACAAACGAAACCGCATTACTACAAACGAAAATTCGGCTACTACAAACGAAACCGCATTACTACAAACGATAATTTAGCTACTACAAACGAAACCGCATTACTACAAACGAAAATTTAGCTACTACAAACGAAACCGCATTACTACAAACGAAAATTCGGCTACTACAAACGAAACCGCATTACTACAAACGATAATTTAGCTACTACAAACGAAACCGCATTACTACAAACGAAAACTCGGCTACTACAAACGAAACCGCATTACTAAAAACGATAATCTAGCTACTACAAACAAAACCGCATTACTACAAACGAAAATTCGGCTACTACAAACGAAACCGCATTACTACAAACGATAATCTAGCTACTACAAACGAAAATTCGGCTACTATAAACGAAACCGCATTACTACAAACGATAATCTAGCTACTACAAACGAAAACGCGTTACTACAAACGAAAATTCGGTTACTACAAACGAAATCGCATTACTACAAACGATAATTTAGCTACTACAAACGAAACCGCATTACTACAAACGATAATTTAGCTACTACAAACGAAACCGCATTACTACAAACGAAAATTCGGCTACTACAAACGAAACCACGTTACTACAAACGAAAATTCGGCTACTACAAACGAAACCGCATTACTACAAACGATAATTTAGCTACTACAAACGAAACCGCATTACTACAAACGATAATTTAGCTACTACAAACGAAACCGCATTACTACAAACGAAAATTCGGCTACTACAAACGAAACCGCATTACTACAAACGATAATTTAGCTACTACAAACGAAACCGCATTACTACAAACGAAAATTCGGCTACTACAAACGAAACCGCATTACTACAAACGATAATTTAGCTACTACAAACGAAACCGCATTACTACAAACGAAAACGCGTTACTACAAAGGAAAATCTAGCTACTACAAACGATAATCTAGCTACTTCAAACGAAAACGCATTACTACAAACGAAAATTCGGCTATTACAAACGAAACCGCATTACTACAAACGATAATTTAGCTACTTCAAACGAAACCGCGTTACTACAAACGAAAATTCGGCTACTACAAACGAAACCGCATTACTACAAACGATAATTTAGCTACTACAAACGAAACCGCGTTACTACAAACGAAAATTCGGCTACTACAAACGAAACCGCATTACTACAAACGATAATTTAGCTACTACAAACGAAACCGCGTTACTACAAACGAAAATTCGGCTACTACAAACGATACCGCATTACTAAAAACGAAAATTCGGCTACTACAAACGAAACCGCATTACTACAAACGATAATTTAGCTACTACAAACGAAACCGCATTACTACAAACGAAAATTCGGCTATTACAAACGAAACCGCATTACTACAAACGATAATTTAGCTACTACAAACGAAACCGCATTACTACAAACGAAAATTCGGCTACTACAAACGAAACCGCATTACTACAAACGATAATTTAGCTACTACAAACGAAACCGCATTACTAAAAACGAAAATTCGGCTACTACAAACGATACCGCATTACTACAAACGAAAATTCGGCTACTACAAACGAAACCGCATTACTACAAACGATAATTTAGCTACTACAAACGAAACCGCATTACTACAAACGAAAATTCGGCTACTACAAACGAAACCGCATTACTAGAAACGATAATTTAGCTACTACAAACGAAACCGCATTACTACAAACGAAAATTCGGCTATTACAAACGAAACCGCATTACTACAAACGATAATTTAGCTACTACAAACGAAAACGCGTTACTACAAACGAAAATTCGGCTACTACAAACGAAACCGCATTACTACAAACGATAATCTAGCTACTACAAACAAAACCGCATTACTACAAACGAAAATTCGGCTACTACAAACGAAACCGCATTACTACAAACGAAAATTCGGCTACTACAAACGAAACCGCATTACTACAAACGATAATCTAGCTACTACAAACGAAACCGCATTACTACAAACGAAAATTCGGCTACTACAAACGAAACCGCATTACTACAAACGATAATTTAGCTACTACAAACGAAACCGCATTACTACAAACGAAAATTCGGCTACTACAAACGAAACCGCATTACTAAAAACGAAAATTCGGCTACTACAAACGATACCGCATTACTAAAAACGAAAATTCGGCTACTACAAACGAAACCGCATTACTACAAACGAAAATTCGGCTACTACAAACGAAACCGCATTACTACAAACGATAATTTAGCTACTACAAACGAAACCGCATTACTACAAACGAAAACGCGTTACTACAAAGGAAAATCTAGCTACTACAAACGAAACCGCATTACTACAAACGAAAATTCGGCTACTACAAACGAAACCGCATTACTACAAACGAAAACGCGTTACTACAAAGGAAAATCTAGCTACTACAAACGAAACCGCATTACTACAAACGAAAATTCGGCTACTACAAACGAAACCGCATTACTACAAACGATAATCTAGCTACTACAAAGGAAAACGCGTTACTACAAACGAAAATTCGGCTACTACAAACGAAATCGCATTACTACAAACGATAATTTAGCTACTACAAACGAAACCGCATTACTACAAACGAAAACGCGTTACTACAAAGGAAAATCTAAATTATCGTTTGTAGTAATGCGGTTTCGTTTGTAGTAGCTAAATTATCGTTTGTAGTAATGCGATTTCGTTTGTAGTAGCCGAATTTTCGTTTGTAGTAATGCGGTTTCGTTTGTAGTAGCCGAATTTTCGTTTGTAGTAATGCGGTTTCGTTTGTAGTAGCTAGATTTTCCTTTGTAGTAACGCGTTTTCGTTTGTAGTAATGCGGTTTCGTTTGTAGTAGCTAAATTATCGTTTGTAGTAATGCGGTTTCGTTTGTAGTAGCTAAATTATCGTTTGTAGTAATGCGGTTTCGTTTGTAGTAGCCGAATTTTCGTTTGTAGTAATGCGGTTTCGTTTGTAGTAGCCGAATTTTCGTTTTTAGTAATGCGGTATCGTTTGTAGTAGCCGAATTTTCGTTTTTAGTAATGCGGTATCGTTTGTAGTAGCCGAATTTTCGTTTTTAGTAATGCGGTTTCGTTTGTAGTAGCCGAATTTTTGTTTGTAGTAATGCGGTTTCGTTTGTAGTAGCTAAATTATCGTTTGTAGTAATGCGGTTTCGTTTGTAGTAGCCGAATTTTCGTTTGTAGTAATGCGGTTTCGTTTGTAGTAGCTAGATTATCGTTTGTAGTAATGCGGTTTCGTTTGTAGTAGCCGAATTTTCGTTTGTAGTAATGCGGTTTCGTTTGTAGTAGCTAGATTATCGTTTGTAGTAATGCGGTTTCGTTTGTAGTAGCCGAATTTTCGTTTGTAGTAATGCGGTTTCGTTTGTAGTAGCCGAATTTTCGTTTGTAGTAATGCGGTTTTGTTTGTAGTAGCTAGATTATCGTTTGTAGTAATGCGGTTTCGTTTGTAGTAGCCGAATTTTCGTTTGTAGTAACGCGTTTTCGTTTGTAGTAGCTAAATTATCGTTTGTAGTAATGCGGTTTCGTTTGTAGTAGCCGAATTTTCGTTTGTAGTAATGCGGTTTCGTTTGTAGTAGCTAAATTATCGTTTCTAGTAATGCGGTTTCGTTTGCAGTAGCCGAATTTTCGTTTGTAGTAATGCGGTTTCGTTTGTAGTAGCTAAATTATCGTTTGTAGTAATGCGGTTTCGTTTGTAGTAGCCGAATTTTCGTTTGTAGTAATGCGGTTTCGTTTGTAGTAGCCGAATTTTCGTTTGTAGTAATGCGGTTTCGTTTGTAGTAGCTAGATTATCGTTTATAGTAATGCGATTTCGTTTGTAGTAGCCGAATTTTCGTTTGTAGTAACGCGTTTTCGATTGTAGTAGCTAGATTATCGTTTGTAGTAATGCGGTTTCGTTTGTAGTAGCCGAATTTTCGTTTGTAGTAATGCGGTTTCGTTTGTAGTAGCCGAATTATCGTTTGTAGTAATGCGGTTTCGTTTGTAGTAGCCGAATTTTCGTTTGTAGTAATGCGGTTTCGTTTGCAGTAGCTAGATTATCGTTTGTAGTAAGACCAGTTTTGTTTGATCAATTCGAGGAGTGGGATATATTTAAAGTCCGTTCGTTCTTCTTTAGGAGGAGCTACAAACAAAATAACTTTAAAACTATTCACTATAACCTATAAGCTAGTAGAAATAAGAAAAAAAACTTCAATTGTCAATTTCGCAACTTGGGAAAAAAAATTTTTGTTTTTTTTTTCTTACTACAAACGAAATTTTTTTTACTACAAAACTACAAACGATCCTCTTTAACCCCCAATTTTTAAATTTTTGATTTGTCAAAGTCGGGTGCTGAGTTTTTTTTAAGGTGCGATATTTTTTTTTTCGGAGTTACTACAAACAAAAAAAATGTTACTACAATCAACTACAAACCCTAATCTATAATATTCAATAAAAAAAAGTTCGATTTTTTAATGTCGCAACTTGGGAAAAAAAAATTTGTTTTTTTTCTTACTACAAACGAAATTTTTTTTACTACAAACAACTACAAACGATCCTTTTTAACCCCCAATTTTTAAATTTTTGATTTGTCAAAGTCGGGTGCTGCGTTTTTTTTAAGGTGCAGTAGTTTTTTTTCGGAGTTACTACAAACAAAAAAAATGTTACTACAATCAACTACAAACCCTAATCTATAATATTCAGTAAAAAAAAGTTCGATTTTTTAAAGTCGGGTGCCAGGTTCACAGAGCCATCGTGATCGACTGGGCGATGTAACTTTGAACTGGCGTACAATTAATTGACAATTTTTTATATCTTTTAATTGCCTTATTAACGAGTGATAACATTAAAATCAAACATTAAATCGAATTATAATTATTCGAACCAATAATTAATAATTATGCCAACTTACAATAAATGTTGGGCTAAAATTATTTACTTAATTACTTAAATAATAAATATAAAAGCAATACCATTTAAAAGAAAACCACGTCAAACGGCGCTGTTTCAAGGTTATATGACAAAATAACAAGGCAATTGTAATCGAATATTTTTGTAATCTTAATACAATGTCGGTAAAATATAAAACAAGACGTTATAATTTTATAATAATTATATTATTATAAGGTACTTACTAAGTATTCAATAAAGTTAATAATATTATTATAATAAAGGTACGCCGAAACATAGCTTAGGAAAATTTGTGTTATAATATCACACCGATGAATCAAGTGAAAATTAAGTAAATAAATAAGACATTTTTATTTTTTTCTCTTGATTACACTTAGAAATTATGATTCAATTCAATTAATTGACTCATTAAAATTTTATTTACATAACGAATATTTATTGAATATATTGAAATATAATTCCTATAAAAAATAACAACATATAAATTGAATAAATTTTATGCATAATGAATGCATGTTGTTATTGTTATTTGTTATAACGCATAATGTTATTTATTGTACATCACTAGTCATGACGAATTGACAACAGCTGTCAGGAAAGCATTTTTAGCGCGGCCAGACTTTAGTGTTACCTACAACTTAAGATAAATTTTATTGAATGATGAAAGTATTGACAACAACAAATCTTCCTTTGTTGTCGTCGTTCCATTTTCAAATAGGTACCGGCCAGGTCGCTGGCCAGTAACATTTTAATAGAAAACCTAAAAAAAAGAAATTTGACTCCACTCTTCTCCTCTCCACTCCACTAAAACACTACTCTCCTCAAAAGCATCTCTCCACTTCACATCTGGCATCACCAGTATGCCAAAACTGCCCTCGCTTCAGCTCATCTCATATCACCACCTCCTGCAGTCATTGCTCCTCACAGTTGTTATAGCACAGGCATAAAAATCCTCCGTTACAATAGCTTGTAAGCAATATTTACCTAAGACGTTTTAAATTCTCGCCGTCAATTTGCAATGAGACTTATGCGTCCCCGAGACGATCAAGCGCACTTGACAAGTCTACGTGATTGAAGCGAATATTGATCGTTTACTGCGTTGACTTGACGCGTAAAGGTACGTGTTTTCGGCTTGACCATAATTGACACACGTGAGACTTGTCAAGTGCGCTTGATCGTCTCGGGGACCCATTAATCACAGAGACGGGTAGCTGACTTTTGTGTAGGTTGCAATTAAAACGAAATTAATATCTAACGCAGTACATAATTATAGTTACTAATATTTTTATCTGTTTCAGCATTGTTTACTTCAAAGTTCAAACCCCAAAACAGTTAGTTCGTATCTGGAAAAGTTATTTTTTAATTTAACTCCCGATTACTTACCAACAAAGGAGTTCCACCGAAATAATTAACAAAGTTTTATAGCGACACTTTTGCCATTATTGTTGGGGTAACTACCTACCTAAGTCGTTAGAATCTTATAAAATTATGTTGCCTTTTTCGTACAATTTAACTCCAGTATAAATAGTTTTTGTTCTTAAAAAGTAATTAATTTCAATTCAATAAGGTTAATTAAAAAGAAATCTGCGAAGCTCAATCTTTATCAAGAATTATGGTTCATTTTGTTATTTAAATAATAATATCTAATAAGGCATAATAATAATTGTATCATACTAACTACTACTAAGACACCGTAAAATTGACTTTTAAGGAAAATATTGACGTCTAACATACCTACTACCGCCTGGTCTCTGTGTTTCGTGTACTACCGCCGTCATAAAGTAAACATATACATAATTATGTAATAGGTACACATTGTAGCCAGTTTCAGCAGAACTAAAATAAGACCTTTATCTTAATTGAAATCGCTTGAGTTGAGTCTTCGTGGCCTTTAAAATTAAATATAATTTAATCCTTTGAGGATTTTCTGAACGAAACTTGTAATTATTTGACTTTATTCTCCGAGGTTTCACAAATCAAAACTGAAAATGAATTTAATTCTTAATTTGTAATTAAGTTTGTTTCTTTTATATTTTTAACCGACTTCAAAAAAAGGAGGAGGTTTTCAATTCGTCTGTATGTTTTTTTAATAGGTTTACAGATTTTTTTATAAGTCCATAACGTTTGTAGCGTAGCGTCATTTTTAGAGTTTGAAATGAGATATCTTTCCGAGAAAAAGGTAACCTAACAAACCCTTCAACTACCTATACCAAAAATCATATCGATTCGTTGCTCTGTTTTGACGTGAAAGAAGGTCAAACAAACACATTTATTTTATTAATAATAAGTATTAGTATGGATTATAACGGACAACTTCTAATGGTACTTACCTAAACTAGAAAGTTTTAACTTTGGAAAACACTCACTTATGTTAAGCGTCGAAGCGATTTTAGGTGATTTAAAAAAGCGTATCCCTAGTTTACCCTGTAAGGGGTTAATTTACTAATAAGTATGCCTGACTATTTTTTATTAATTCTAACGTTATAATAATACCGTAAAAATATAATATTCATGCAAATTCATTTAAAATAATTATTGCTTTTTACAAAAAAAATTAACCGACTTCAACCTTGATAATCAGAGATAACTCAAAAACTACTCGCCAGATGGCGCTCAGTTCAACATGTACTTGTACGTGTAAAGTTCTCGTCACTACAAATTAATCAAGCTCAAATACTAGATAACTGCAGTAAATCGTTGACGAGTTCCCTCGACTGTCTTTCGGCTTCATCAGATCGACTCCAGACCTTCATGAAATGGTAGCGCTTTAATGTTCTTATGATAACATGACCAAACACACTAGTCGTCCATACAATTTTCGAAAGTTCCCCTCGATTTCTCTGAGATGCCATCATCAGATCCTGCTGTCCTTACCAGCGGACCCCACTGCGCATATCTACTTTACAACAAAAAAAGAATTATCAAAATCGGTCCATAAACGACGAAAAAATCGCTGATCACACATAAAAAAAGCATATAATATACGGTCGAATTGAGAACCTCCTTCTTTTTTGAAGTCGGTTAAAAACTTTGAAACAATCGTTTCAATATTTGTAAACATACCTAATCACAAATACTACCTTAGTAAACTTTACTAAAGTGTCTACTTTAAAATTGACGAAATTACACCCTTATGTTACCTTCTCAATATTTAACGTATACCTACATACCTACATATTATATGAACAATACCTTTGATCGTTATCGACATACTGCACATTACCGACACAGTACCGTATATTTGAACCGATATCTGAAGTAGTCTGGTCAGTAACATCTTAAACAGAGGAAGGATCAATTGATTGATGAGGCTGCAAATTGAAGACCACGCTATAAATAGGTACGCAAAACGCTCTTCCATCAACTGTTGCTAGGGTTGCGACGTTCGAGAAACTGCAATGCCAAAAAATGGTGACAAAATGAATAAGGTCGTTCACGCACTACGCTATTTATTAGTTACGCGACTCCACCGCGATTCACAGTTCGCCGACACTGACAATGTTCACTGACAGGAACGCGTGGCCTCGTGTGCGGAACTTGGTAAATGGCGACTTACGAGCGACGCATGGACAAGATCCTAGTCCTAGGCGCTTGAAAATAGCGTTGTGTGAGCACGGCCTATAAGTGAAACAATCTACATTATACTTTGTTTGCGTTCGATATGCAAGTCGTATTGGGAACGTGCACGACGGTGGCAACGCGCAACTTTTTCGGCTACTGTCAAATATGACAAGTAAACATTGTTAGTATTTTTGCAATTAAAAACCAAAATAAACAGTAAATGATACTTGTTGACTTTATTTGAGTGCAATTTATTGAATAGTGTATGTGTACAATGGATATAATCATAAAAACCGCGTTCGAAAGTATTACACACAGCCGCAATAGTTTCCATTTTTTGTCACGTTGTGCGCTGCGATCGTTTTTGTACACCTGCCACCCGCTTTGCACATAGCGAATAGCAACCCACACAAATCGCAGCTTTCACTGCCTGTGATCAAGGTTCTTTATATGTAGATTGACGGCGAGACTATAAAATGTCTGCAACTTTTGCTTACAAGGTAAATAATTAGGGTTGTATCCCATCTGGCCCGGTGATATGTTTACCGGGCCAAATGACACAAATCAAGTGCCATCGTCGCCGGTAAAGTGAGTAAAGAGGATACGCCTCGTAATTTGTGAAATACTAAATACATGCATCTATGAAAGGGATTGAACTTATAAATCAAACTGCTTAATATACAATAATCACTTTTTATTGTGAATGACGCGTATCAAACTTGTATCCTAAAACTCAACCTGAAATAGACTTCTTACAAATAGATCTTTTTGTATTTGAACATAATAACCATATTTCTATAATAATAATAATAATCAACGAAGCCAAAATGGCATGAATCAAACCAAACTATTAATAAGTACTTATTATAACATAGGTACAAACAGTCTACAGTATGATTTTTGATAAACAATCAACAATAATCATCAAAAATTTGAACATAATAACAATGTTTTAAATGTATTTTATACTATGAACTACATTATAAACGCCCTCGCTTCGCTTCGGGAAACCTAACTATTTTCCCATTTTTGCAATATGCTTCATTCTAGCTCCGCTTCTGTAGATTGAAGCGCGATGTTATTTCCCGGGATTACTAGCTTGTTCTCCGCAACTTGGTTTGCATGGAAATAAATTTGACAAATCTTCAAACAAACTCCTAATCCCTTTTTTTGCAGAATATCACAAATAAATTGTTAGTGGACATCTACTAACTATAAACTACCTGCTAAATTTAATTTTTGTACGTAAAACTGTTTTCTACATAATTATTTATTGATAAGTGAGTGACCTTTCGCTTTTATATACTTAGGTAGGTATTAGGAATCTGTGGAAAATATATACTACGCTATTTAAGAGAATATATTTAAAAACATGGAATAAAAATTCTTATTTAAGACGATAATTACTAAATTATTTTTTTAAATACGTCCCAAAGAAATAATTTCATGTTAATTATTTTTACTATGCTAAAATGTTTCAAAGACGAACTGAGGCTTTGTTTAAGTTTCAGGAACCAGTTTGATTTTGATTATTGAAAAAAAAATAGGTATATTTTAATTACCTACACTAATTTGTGGTTTGAATTTTTGTTGTAGAAGCGCTCATAGCCCAGCGGCTTGCGTCGATCCTAAGTGATCGACAAGGTTAAGCAACTGCTTGCGCGGTCGGTAGTTGGATGGGTGACTGCTAGCGGAAAAAAATCTTGAGCAATTCCGTGCTTTGGAGGGCACGTCAAGCTGTCGATACCGGTTGTCATACAGATATCAGTCGTCAAGTTATGCCGGAAGGCTTCGGACGGCATAAAAACTTACGAAACTTAGGTAGTCCACTAGCACCTTCAATAATGCGCCCTGGAGCAGCATGGTGGAGTATGCTTTAGACCTCCTTTATGATGCGGACCACACACAAGATATGAACACACACCCAGACCTAGAAAGTTAAAACTAAGCACTCAATTTCCCTGCTTCGATGGGAATGGAACCCAGGACCAGAATCCAAAAACAGACCAAGAATAGCGGTCCGGCGTGTTAACCACTGCGCCATTCGAGTCGTCAAATCGTTATCTTCATAACAATAATAATCTTTTAATTTTAAAGTTTTACTTTATCTAAATAGAGGGTGTTTTAAACAAATAAAACAAAGCTTAACTCAGCGATATTTCTCAGCAGTATTTTTCAGTTTTAGAGCCCAGGATAGAACTAAACGATAGCTTTGAGAGATTAAAACAACGAAATCTCAAGACCGTAATCGTTGTATTGTGCGATGCTCTTAAGAGCTAGAGAAATAGGGTTGCCATTATTTATACCATTATTTATCATGAAATCTTTTTAATAATCCAACGAAATCATGAAATTTTTATAGGTGGTATTTGGTCTTTAAGATTGTGGTTAGAAATAATTAAACACCGTTTTCAAAGTGATAGATAAATCATCTTCTTAACGTTAAACAAGAGAGTTGCTCTTACGCACATTAAAGATATTTTCATTAGTATACAATAATAAAATCATTAAGTAGGTACATTAAGACATCCATTAAGAAGTTTGTGAAGTCTAAACCTATACTTACTACGTTCGCGTGCGCTATAGAATCCATATCTAATTGCACATTGCAGATCGGCGATGTTTAAAATGCCGTAAATATTTTTTTTACAGGCTTAATTGAATTGTGAGCAGGGGTAATAAATTTGTTTTTAACGGGGAGTGATAATTTATATTCTCAGCAACTCAGGTATATAGGTTATGATTTGACATCCCTATGCAGGTAATTGTAAACTGGCGTCATAGCAGCACTGACAACGAGAGAGCTGCATTTATTGTCTTAAAGTTATCGCAATAAAGTCAGAAATTCTTCTTCCACCGTTCTTGTCGAGGCGCTGAGGGATTTCAAGCAACTTGATTGTTTGGAAAATCTAAGTATTTCTCTTCAACAACAATAGTGTACAACAAATATAGTACAACAATACAACAATAATACGATTGCTATATTTACTTGCATAAAAGATGTAGATGAGTAGGTTTACGTCTCTAGTTCGATAACACAATGCGATATGGGTGGCCGTGATTACCATCCAATCTGATTTTTGTCAGCCCTACGTAAAGTCCACATACAGGTAGGTACCTACTTAAAAATACAAAGCTTAATCTATCTATCTTCTATTTATTCTATAGGTACATAAAACAAAACTGTAACTGATCGATGTTTGTGCACTCAAATCTCAGAAAGATAGAAGAGGCTGTGGAGCCACATATAATTATGTAGGTCACTTTTTGGGCCGCAGTTCCCGCGGGATCGGGATTCACGTGTGAAAAACTCCTATGCACGAACGAAGTCGCGAGCAACAGCTAGTTAATTCTATGATCACAAGTAGGTATTCCAAAGTAACAAGTATGTAACTAGGTAAGATGAAGGAACTCTCTCGGAACTGTCATGACTCGCGTAGAGTACAGTGCGCCCGGCTTAACTCTGAAATGGCAAAAATTGGAACTAACGCCGCCATGTTAAAAAGTCATTCATAAGTACGTTGTGGTCATTCATCTGTCAGTTACTAGTGTGCAATGATTGGTCAAATGAATGTCAAATGCGTCCGAAAGCGTCTCTTTCATTTCAATCTTAAGTTGGGTTTACTATATAGGTACTTTGACAGGCGCCAACGTCAAAATGCAAAATTAATATTGTTTGATGCTTTTGACAGATACGTTTTGAATTTTCCCTTTATATAAAAGTTATCTATCATTTGTTTCGCTATAGTTACTTTCCTAGAAAGTAAAGATTAATCTTGAATTAAAGTAATTATTGTCAAGTGGAATTATGACAACTTGATTCAAAGGAGGGTTAAAGCAGACTTCTAAATGGGTTAAATATTCCAAGAAATGTTTGAATTATATCAATCAAGTGACTTATAAAACAATTTAGTAGCGATTTGAATAATTCTGACAGTGTCTAGGCTTTAATAAATCATTATTTTATTGAAACTGCCTCTTACTTTTAACTACCTTGAATTTGATTTTGAAACGTTGATTTTCCGGTTTTCCGGTACGTAATCACATAAAGATAAAAACTAAATAATTTAAACTAAATAATACTCCGTTCGCTTTCGATCTGGAAATCGTTTGAATTGAAAATAGTAGCTTTCCATCCCGCTTATTAAGGTTCATTGTAGATTGAAGGCGAGAATTTAAATTGCCCTTAGTAAATTTTGCTTACAAGCTTAATTGAACCGTGAGTACACGTAATAAGGTTGATTTTAGCGAAGAGTAGCAATTCCATTTCTTCGGGGACTCAAGTATAATCATATCGTAAGTCATCACTTGGTCTTAAAAGAAGAGCGGGCGCTGTCTGTAGCTGGATGGGTTGATGATGGTTGATGGGATGACCACTAGCTAGGACTCGCGCACGAAGGGTTCCGTACCATTATGTATAAAAACGTCAAAAAAATCTGGTCTGTTGTATGAAAGCCTTACTTAAATATTTAATTGTTTTATTGTAGCCACATATTACCCACAACGCCATCTCTTGAACCGAAAGGTAACTAAATTATCGCTGAGGCGTCGAGAGTATGGGCGCCTACTTAAATATTTATTTTATTTTGTTTTTTTAGTACTTGTTGTTGTAGCGGCAACAGAAATACATCATCTGTGAAAATTTCAACTGTGGAACTATTACGGTTCATGAGATACAGCCTGGTGACAGACGGACGGACGGACGGATGGACGGACGGACAGCGAAGTCTCAGTAATAGGGTCCCGTTTTACCCTTTGGGTACGGAACCCTAAAACCTACGTAACCCTTAAAATTGAGCGCTTGCGTGCATCGGGGAGCATTTAAACCCGTATCATGTCCTGGCTGTTATCGATAGATAGCAGTCGTTAAGCTATGTCGGAGGCCTTCGGGCACGAAAAACGTCCAATACTTGGCCACTAGCCACCAATTCGCACTGGAACAACGTGGTGGAGTATTCTCTAGGCCTGTTCAATGATGAGAACCGTGCTCAGTAGGACCATTAATGGGTTGAAGCCAAGTGCATATCGTCAGTGTCATAATCATCAAGTCATTATGACGAGCGATTAAACGGCAGGTATATAGCTGCAACGATGTGCCTTGAACAATAAATTGTTCGTCCCATCAACAATAGATACTTCACATACTACATACGAGTACGAATATATTATACATAATTATATCTATAGATAATTATAATGATTGCAATATAGTATAGCTTATTGTAATCCTAGATAATCTCTGATTATTAGTATCCGCTTAGGAGACTCCTGTAGCTTTGATGTTGGTTGTTGATGATATATTAATATGTTATCTAAGTCTTCTATACGTATAATAAATCTGTTATCATTATCATTGACAATAATTGAAAAAATAAACAATTATTGGTGGCCTTTACTATCACAACGAGGATACCCTAGTGATTAAGAAACTTTATTATTTATGAACCAATTAACATAAAACAATATGTTAATGAAAACCGCACTCCAGTAGATAAAGCCGTTTCTGAGATTAGCTCGAACAACATCGCAAACAAACAGACAAGTAGACAAAAATTCTAAAAATCCTTGTTATGGGGTAAAGTTTAATAGTTTTTCTCATATATCTTCTATGTACAGAATGCGACCACTCACAGATTTATTTTATGTATCGATATAGATAAAGCGTGGTATAAATATAAATTATTGTTATTCGCATATTTGTCAAACCGCTTTGAGCACTTTGAGTACCTACATAGTTCTGTTCTAAACCAAGCAAACGTAGCGTAGCTCGGTGTAACGCAATTTCCTTAAACAAACAAACACATGGATAATTCCATTATGTCAACAACCTTCTGAGTATCAGCTATTCTATTATAGGTGATCCCTCACGAGTGGGTATGTATTCAATGGTGCAGCTTCAAAGACAAGAGTACGAATATATATTATGTAGATACAGACAGGGTTGCCAATATAAATTTTGGCAGGATGTCTACAAATAGTCATAAGAAATTCAGAGCAATAAATTTTAATAACTAGATACGGAACAAAATGGAAAATTTCGGGACAAACATAGAATTACCGTTTACCAACAGGTTGTGTCTCTCAACTCGTCTGGGTTACCGGGATATTTACATTAAAAAATAATTTTCACGCCCAATTCTTAGGGTGCTTTTCCACCAGAGATGTGCTATGCTACGTTGCTAAGGATGCGTTTGAGATCTACCAATCACATTCATTGGCCCGCCTAGAAGCCGCCTGAGGGCTGAATGTGATTGGTGGATGGCAAACGCATCCTTAGCAACGTAGCGCAGCACATCTCTGGTGGAAAGGCAGCCTTAGATATGTCCTTAATGGTTGTTATACACTACGATAAGGTGCAGAGATTATTGTGAGAGTGACATTTGACAGACAAGACTGTCACTCTTCCGTCTCGTTTGAGCTCGAGCTTTCCGCGCACGCACAAACGAGAAAGTAAAACAAATGAGTCATAAAATAACTTTTAACAAAATAGAACCGACTTTAACGCCAGAAAGTATAAACGGTTCAGTTAAACGCGGTTAACATTGCTCAATCCTTCTCCTAAGTCTGATAAACACGATGCTGAAAACCGTATCAAAATCGGTTCAGCCAAACAATATGCCTAAAACCTTTTCCTAAGTCTGACAAATACTATGCTGAAAACCGCATCAAAATCGGTTCAACCAAACGCGAGATAATCGTGCATACATGTATGTATGTATATACATACATACATACATACATACTTACATACATACTTGATGTAACTTGTACCTACTTACGTAAAGATCGATCGTTGGCATGTCAAATGGTTATGAGGGAAAATGCTCCAGTTTTCATGTTTAGAAGACATGGGGAAATTGTCTTGAAATACGTTTATAACTTTCCGGTAAGAAAACTGTTTTATTTAAATAGCGAAGTTATCTCCGCGTTTTAAGGTTTTTTGAAGCTATTTCATTTTCACGATGGTGATCGAATAAATAAATAAAATTAAACAAATAACGCTACATACTCATAGCCCCACAATAGGATTCCCTGTGTCATGGTTGCCATGGATAACACACCCTGACCGAGAACAGGAAATTTAGCTCATCCTTTGAATTTCCTCCTCGCTGGGAGTCAAACCCAGGACCCTAGGACCGTGATCCGACATGTTAACCATTGCGCCATTCGGTCCGTCAATGCCTAATATGCGTGTTTGTGTGTTTGTACGAGAAACCCCTTCATAGTTTTTGGAATGCTGCAAGCACTTTAGTTTTTTTAATCTTCGAATTTCGTGACATACTTACCTATCAATTAAGTAGGAATATTTCGGGAAAGTCTATCAATTTCCAAATGTAATCAATTTCCTAATGTTTTTAATTGTGTTCGATTTTTTTATATTAGGTACTTTTTATTTTGATACGATAATAGGTAACATGTACCTTTACATCCATTTTCTACACTTCTGCTACTCAACATAAATTGTCCAATGCAGCCGGTAAGAAAATGGAAATGTAATGCTTTCAATATAAAACGATTTACTTTTATATTATTCCATATTCAAACGGTTCCATTCCGTATTTAAATATTCTTTTCATCACCCCTATTCGAAAAAGACGACTTGGTTCGGACATAAGGGGTTCCAAAGTTGCTGTTTTCTATTCAGCGGGCCGGAATGAATTTTCATACAATTTTTCCTGCCGGCTAGATCTTTTCCGTCCTATTTTGAATTTAGAACATTTTAGTATTTTGCGCTAAAGAAATCGAACACAAATATTGTTTGAATAAAGAATGTCTGGTTCGACGCGAGGGCCCCGCCAGCTGAATAATAAAAAAAGAAATCATTAAGATCGCTCGAACTATTTCCCGCGTTTTCGTGCATTTTTACGTATTGTTAGAAATTTTGTTTTGTTTTGAAAAAATGAGTTCTTCCAACGATAGTGAAAGTATCCTCCTGATAGTATAAAAACTGAAGCGAGTAATGTGATGAATACTTTATTACCTGCGAAATCCCGGGAAAAATATTTGAAAGCCTATGATAATTTTTTGGAATGGAGAAATGCAAGAGGCGCCAAGAATTTTTCAGAAACTGTGTTTTTGGCGTACTTCCAGAACTTAGCCAAAACTTAAAAACCTTCCACCCTTTGGAGTATCTACTCAATGCTTAAATCAACAGTCAGTTCTAATAACGATATAAAACTGGACACATATTCGAAATTAATAGCATATCTGAAGAGGATGTCTGATGGATTTAAACCTAAAAATCCAAAGTGTTCACAGTCAAAAATGTGGAGACTTTTCTTAATGAAGCACCCGACGAAATCTTTCTTGCCGTAAAAGTAAGTAACTATGTATATGGTGGAGTGGACTATTATAGTAAAATATAGCCATAGTGTTTTAAATAGCTGAATAATAAAAAAAGAAATCAAATTAAGATTTCGTTTTCAAATTAAAATTAAGTTTTCGTGCATTTTTACGTATTATTTTCTATTTTCTATTATATATATATATATATTATTTTCTCATAGTGGGTGATGAAAAGTAGAGTGTATCACTCGGGTGCAAGTATATTTTTGGCTCGGGCGACGTACTTTGAATCCCTCGCTACGTTCGGGATTCTACTAAAGAATCCCTCGCTACGCTCGGGATTCTACTCTAGAATCCCTCACTTCGCTCTGGATTCAAAAAACGCCCTCGCCGAAAAAATATTACTTTGCACCCTTGTCATACAATCTACTATTTCCGTTCCATTTGTGTTTGTTGATCAACTTCATGTTTTCTTTTCTACACTCGACTGATCTTACTACCTAGCTGGAGAAAACCTGTTACTTAGAAATAACATTTATGTTTTCTATAAAAATTAATAATGTGATGGGTTTCGTAGCTTACGAACAAATAATAATGAATGTACAAGATAAAATATAATTATCCTACTTTAATATTTTTTGACATGATAACGTCTCATAAATCGATGAACACCGGCTGCATACACGAAAAACTGTCACATTCTGCCTGAACCGAGCGCGCAAGCAAGAGCTCGGAATAAGCGATAGAGACTTCCGCTCCACCAGCCGATGTGATAATTTAAATGAATTCATAAAAGTATGCAATTTTTCATCAATGTTTTCTTATGATGTCTTCACGTAAAATTATACTCTGTAAAATTACTTTGCAGACAACAAATTTTAGATTAAAAAAAACACGATTCCTATAAACTGTATAGTGTAATTGGTAATTAGTAGTTACAGTTACAGTTAGCGTATTAAATCCCAATTATAAAGAGGTTTACCACGCTCGCGCTCCTTTATTTCCAGAACCGAGACCCCAATATTTTTATATTCTTAGATAAAAGAAATAAATGAAGAAGAAAATTTGCGATCCAGAAGATTAATAGTAAACTGTTGCGAATTCGGTAACGACGTCAATTTCTTCCGCCAAGATAAATGAGAAACTTCAATACAAAAAGTTTCAGGTAGATAATTAACTAGAACTGTATTTTAATATGGTTTCCGCCGATAATGGCAGCTGTTCGGAACCATTATCAAGAAGGCCTGAATAGGTTGGTTGACTTAATTTGAAAAAATAGCTTAATCCTTAATTAATTAAGACTATCCTGTACTAATGTCAATTGAACCCAAAAAATATTATTTTGTTGAATCTATTTTGATAGCTTTTTTTAGTCGAAATCCGGTAGGTACTTGTTGTTGAGCCACACCTTACGAGTAGTATTTAAGTTATCTCTAATTGTCTGTCGGTTGTGTAGAAGTCAGTTTTATTTGTAAATCATTTTATATAAAACTCACCCGTTATTGAGTGATTGGCTGACAACGTACAGCTGAAACTAGGTACTGAACGCAAGAAGCTGAAAGGTATGCATGTTCCTTGGGGAGTGTAAGAAAGCACTTAGACAGCTTTTCGACCTCCGACAAGCAGCGAGTAACTATGGGCTATTTTCTCGCCCAAGAAACGGACTTAAAATGTCATTAAGTGTAAACAAAAGAGATGCATGTGCTAGCGAGTAGGTACTAGCCGGCGGTGTGAACAGTCAGCAAGTCTCTGACTTACCTATGTGTCTCTTTTGCTTAAACGGAACGTCATATCTTTTGTACGTGTTTTGAGCGAGTAAATAGCCGGGATTAACTCGCCGACTCGCCGGCGGTGGGACTCCTGTCTACGAGAGGATTTTCGGAAATTTCTCCTTTAAGGAAAATAAACTGAAACAAAAATTCTACGGGAGCGAAGCCGTGGGAAAAGAGCTAGAAGTTTATAAAAGCAACGAACCTAAGTTAGGTACGCCAAGTAACTCAACAAGTAAACATTATACCAAAAGAAGGCCAATTTAACTTGCGATACTACAAAGTAATACAGGTAGTTTAAACTTGGAGCATTACGCTTCCAACTTGGGAGATAAGATGGGAGATAAGACTATCCTATATTCAGTGTCTGGAGACCTATAGTTAGTCGACACATTCAAAAGCTTTCTAAGCAGTCACTTAGTCTTGAATTCTTGGCAACTTTGAAGCTGAGATCCTACTGCGCTAGTATTCCTTTTTAATCGAGTATGGTAAAGCCAAAAAGCAAGGAACCAGCTCGTATGTATCCATTTGTTTGTTTAGTAAATATAGATTATAATTATTATACATGATGTACACGTGGTACACCAGAAACAATGAATTAAATACAAAAATATATAATAAATATAAAAACAGTTTTTCCGGTTCGTTGGTCAATCTATGGAAATAATGTAGAGCGGAAGAGTTTGTTTGTTTGTTCGTTCATATTTTGTTTGTTTGTTTGTTGGGTTGTCTATCAGTCACTCAGTAACGAAAAAGTTTTATACAAATATTGATGCGTAACGTATAATTTATAATATGTTCAAAGTTCTACCACAAGTAAACCCATATAAAACAACCTAAATGCCGCTCATAAAAGTCTTTTACTGTTTCACCCAATGGTTTCACCTGAGTGAGTTCCTTAAAGTACCTAGTTAAAATAAAATCATGTTGAGAACGTAAATAGGTTTACAACCACCTTTCTTAAAGGCTTGTACGCTTGCGGAACGTCAATAACGATTTTCGTTTATAATCCGTATAGTGGAACGCTCTGTCACTGTCTGTTAGGTCGAGGGATTGCAGCTTGAGGGTTAAAACTTCGTGGTTCTATTGTGGGAACATTAGAAATGCCTGAGGTGTTTATTAACCGAATTCAAAACCTAGGCCTCTAAGGATATCAATTTTTCAAATGTACATAATTATGTTTCAGTCGTTGTAAAGCAATTTTTACTGCGTTAGAAAGTGGGTAATGTATCAGACCGGAATAACTCTGTTTTTCCATTGCATGTACTCGTATGTAAGTTCGTTGTTTAGTATGTTAGTAACTTAGTAAGTATGAGGACTGGTGCAGGATAGTCCAGCGAGTTGTTGTTAGTAATAGACCAGTTAGTACTTAATTGTAAGTTACAGCCTAGCGTAATTCGGTTACAAATATGTTGCTACGCTTAAGCACAAAGAACCACACTGCGTATGTACATATTTGCTATACTTAATCGTAATATTGATTTCAATTGATGTAAAGCAAAAGATTCATTCGTTTCCAGTGTGTACAATAAAGCGACTAGACATCCTTTTCAATGTGACGGTTCAATTTCCTTCTGCTATAGGCATGGAAAAGTAGCGTATCGTACGACCTATTCTATTGTTTATGGGCACCTTCATCCCACATTCTCATTACGTAGTTAATATATACCAACCTATATTAAAACTGTAAGTTGTTCCGATTTTGATGATTATTTTTTGTTTAGGTAGTGCTTGTCGTGTGGTCCCTTATAAATTTGAGCGACATCTGGCTAGTGGTTTTTGAGTTATCACGACTTTGATGTCGGTAATTTTTTTGTGAAATGTTAGTTATTTCTTTAATGGTTTAGAATTCTTTGCAAAAGATTAACCAGTTTGAATTTATCATGTTATCAGCTTGCTCACAGTCTTGCTTTACAATTCACGATTATGCAAGGGCAATTTATCATAGTTTACCGTATCCGCCTGTAAAAGCTATAATCCCACGATTTATGCAGATTGATTCCCAATACAGCCCAAGCAGTGCATGAGTTAGCCTGCCCTGCAATATTAAAGTCAATTCGGAACTTGTCTGACTGAAAGCGAATGAAATTTATTAATTCTTGTTGTTAATAAGCAAAAGCAAACTGAGAATGGTTAGTACCTATTAGTATTATTTTGTTTACTACTACGAGTATTATTGTTTCGGAAAACTTATACTTACAGTGCCACCAACTTATTTTATTTATTTATTAATAGGACTCCCAATACCGATAACACTTAATACAAAGTACTTATGCTAAGTGGAAAAAATATATTAGTGTGTGTATTATCTATGAAATGGCAAAATTTGGAACTAATGCCACCATGTTAATAAATCATTCATAAGTACGTTGTGGTGTACGGTTGTGGTACAATGATTGATCCAATGCGTCCGATAGCGCCTCTTTTCATTTCAGAGATAAGTTGGTTTTACTGTAGGTATAATATCCATACCTACTTCAAAATCCGACTTCAAAATTGAAAGTTAACAGAAAGTCAAACAAAATCGGAAGTCGCCAGATAAACAAAAAATGCCCGGCAGATGTCACTCAAATTTAAATGGGAACAGACAAAAAGCATTACATTCTGAATAACAAAAGATTTATAAATATCAGTTTAGAGGGAATACACATAAAAATACAGTAAAAGTAACAATCTGCGGTAAGTTGCATTTCAAATCATATTACATTTACAAAATTTATGTTTTAACAAGATAACGACCCGGATGGCGCAATGGTTTAACACGCCGGATCGCTATTCCAAGGGTCCTGGGTTCGAATCCCAGCGAGGCGGCGATTTGGATAGTGAATTTGAATTTCCGTTCTCGGTCTGGGTGTGTGTTCTTGTCTTGTGTGTTGTCCAAGGTACCCACGACACAGGGAATCCTAGTGTGGGGCTTTGAGTGTGTAACGTTATTTATTATTTATCATAAATATTTATACCAACATTTTATTTTAGAAAAACGAGTCATCGCATTCGCTCACCATTCGATGGTGCGACAGTTAACCATTGAACCATTTTCAACATAGCTTTTCCCATTTATTATGGGCTTCGTCAGTTACGTTCACATGAATAATGTAAAACAGTGGATGTCAAACGTTTAACAGTTAACTGTGAGTACTAAAATAATCATAATATCTATGACGTATGAGGATGTTTTGCAAGAAGGTGGTCTATTTGTATATTGTAGTTAGTAGACGTTTGCTAAGAACAAATTTCCTCATATTTTAAGTGATTGGATGAAAGTTAGTTTATAAAATGGAATTATTTAAAAATTACAATAATTGCTTTTTACAAAAGAATAACTGACTTTGACACCGACAAACAGGTATAACGCAAAAACTAATCGCCAGATGGCGTTTAATTCAACCCATCTATGTATAAAGTTCTCGTCAATTCAAATTAATTAAGCTGAAACACAAGGTAACTGCTGTAAATCCTTTGATGTTTTAAATATCTAGATTGAGCGTCGCCCTACAATGAAAACAAAAAAAAAACAAGGCAACAATATCAAGCATGTGTGCGTGCAGGCGATGTTTTTCACCTTCGTCTATTGTCTATGTGTGCGTAATGTGTGAGTAACGATATAAAAATTGTGGCTAACAGTTAGCCACAATTTTTTGATACGTTTGCGCGGATTCGATGTTCCATCTAGATATTTGAAACATCAAAGTGTAAATCATTGAGGAGTTCCCTCGACTGTCTTTCAGCATTTGATTTTCTCCAGATCTTCATTAAATTGTAGTGCTTAACTTTACTTAATGAATACATAAACAAACGCACTAGTCGCCCCTAAAAATAAATAGTATTCCTGGTAAGGTTGAGAACCACAGTCCCAGTTTTGTGAACCAACAACTGTCATCGATCGTATTATTTAAAGATTACGAGTATTTTCGGCCTTGAATTGTCCTACATCTATTTGTGGACGTGTGGTGTTCTTTATTCAGTACATGATTCAGTATTGTTTGTGCGATTGGATTAAATCAAAATGTAAACTTCCGTTTTCAATACTTTCTATCTTACGTTTGGGTAATGTTTATAACCTGATTTAAATTCAAATTTAGAGCAATGTTTTGAAAATTTAGAACTACATACAATAAATTTTATGTCTGAATACAAAATCTACGCTTTTTTTTAATTTATTCAGTTTATTAATTGAAAGCTAGCTCCTTTGTTTTAAATATTAGTAGTAGTATAATTATATATTAATTTAAAAAGTGACTACTGGTATTTGAAACAAATCGACCTCGCAGTACCAAGATCCCAAAGTATTTATTTTTTATGTACCATATTTGAAAACAGTATGTACAATATAAATTTATAAATATACCGTGAATAATTATTTTATAAGAAATCAGGACACAACATCCGTTATACTTAATTAGTTACCAAAATAAAGACATGCTTCAAGCTATTCGTCTCTTATTAGGTTCGTAATTTCATTACATAAAACCTTCTTAGCCTTCAGGTTATTGATAAATATACTTAGGCGAAATTTAGGAAAGGACTTTTAATTTTGGGAATATTCTTTAATGAAAAGGTTTGTCTCTTAGTCCAAACCAATATACCCTAAGCGGGAGCGTTTTATTGAGTTCTCCTTTATTGAAAATCGCTGGGCATTCCACGGGAAAATTTAATATCCACTGTACTCGGCATGGATAAGATGCTTTAAATAAGCACTCGTATATAGATGTTATGCTTTTGGATAAGTAGTACCTCCTTGACAAATAAATAAATAATAAATAAACGCTAATACACTCATACCCCCGCAGTAGGTTACTAGGTACCTGTGTCGCGGGTGGCATGGACTACCTACACATATACATATTTATCTGTCACATAAATACATATTTGCCCCGGCCGGGAATCGAACCCGGGACCCCTCGCGTCGCAGGCAGGGTCACTACCAACTACCAACTAGGCTACAGGGTCGTCAAATCAAAAGAAATGTTAAACTTTTTAAAAAGTTACAATCGCTGAAGCTCGGTAACAATTACAGTTAACAAATTTTTGTTATGTTTTTCATTTACCTAACTATTTTTAGGGTTGCGCTTTTGACTTTTTAGAAATAAATATAATTAATATTACCTATTGTAAAAGAAGGGAAATAATAAGACTATTTTTACTTTGGGATTTTATAATTTTCTGCTCAATGACAATACATCGAATAGAATACCAAATCAAATTCCGTCAACGTCATATCTTTCTTTTTAAAATAACATCAGTTCATGCAAAAAGTATTGTCAATGGTTACAGATAAGGCTAAGGTTATGGCTTTACTTATTTATATTGACACCTTCCGTTCCACCGTCTGGCTGTGACGGCTGCCTGGCTGTGACTGGAGGGAATCATCAATATGGCGGACGATGGCTTTGGCTTTGGCTTTGGCTAAGGCTACGGCTACGTCTATGTCGGCGATGCGTTGGCAGGCGGCTCCTTTAGACATAAGTAATTCAGCTGGCGATGCATCAGCTTACGTCACGTCCGTTACACTACGTTAGTTAGATACAAGTATTGATGTGCATATATTATGTGTATCCGCTGTCTGTATAACATAGGATACAAAAATTCACACAAAATGCATGTTACTGTAGCTGCTATTACAATAAATTAATAAAAAAGATAAAAAGTTAAATTCCGAAGGACTCCCCGAAAAAACCTTAAATACACGCGTTTGGTTTTTCTACACTCTGTCTTCGCGTTGACCGAATAATTTAATTTACTTTAATAACGCTATAGACCCACAACTGACCGGTTTTCTTATTCTATCGTCGTTTCAGAAAGGTGGATAAAAGAACAGAAACGGCGAAAGCGTTATCTTAAAATTCCAGACAATATATAAACTATTTCAATATTGAACATGAAAAACATTTTCATGAACTCGAAGCACTTAACTAGGTGTAACCGCAAAGCAAAGTTTCCGAAGGCGTTCCCTCAACTGTATGAAATTCAAAACTTAGAATTGTTCTCTGTAACAGTTCACGATCTTGTTCCTACAGCTTCAACTAGGTCCATCGATACTTTAAGACATCATCTTCAAATTATCTCAGTCTATAAATAATCTATAGCATTCTATATTTTATGTAAGCCAATTCTTCATTTCGAA
Source organism: Hesperia comma (assembly GCA_905404135.1). NCBI lineage: Eukaryota > Metazoa > Arthropoda > Insecta > Lepidoptera > Hesperiidae > Hesperia > Hesperia comma. The sequence continues at coordinate 35,305,883 of FR990012.1, forward strand.
TTTAATTATAAATTAATAACAAGAATCCTTGGAAATGAGATAACGCATCCGGTTCCGCTAAATTTATTATAAAATTTTTTTTTTATAAAAAAATGTGTCAAGACGTTTTCAAAAAATTTTGATTTAAAATTCAATATTAAATATGGAATCTTTGCAAGATGGTGGATTAAAAGCAAAAAAATAATTTTCATGAAATAAAATGATTTCAGTTAGAATTTATTTTTCAGTTATTCCACTGGCTATAAATTCTTAGAATGTAATAACTCCATATAAATCTAAGAATGTGATAACTTCATCTAAAGTATGGTTGATGGTGGCAGATTTAATAGCAGTATAAATCAAACCAACTATTACTTATGTGAATGATTTGTGTGATTCGAAAACCGTCGGAAATATCTTTCGATCGTTGTCCGCCACTTCGGCTTACGGGATAACTTGTCAATTGATAGCTTATAAAATAGCTTGAGACAAAACATAATTGGACTAAGTCCATAGCGAGATCGGATAATCTTTGACAGTCTCTACAGCTTGTTTTTGGGTTGGGTGAGCATTTTGATTGGATTCGAATCCTCAATACAATATGCACTAATTGTCAAGGCAACATGAATAATTATGATATGGATTTTCATGATATTTAAGGGCAATTTTAGCAAGAAGATTTTGAAGTTAAAATCTGTGATACACGAGGCTAGTTTTCAAGCTAAAATAGCAAGCTAATGTTAGTAAACTAACACGCTAGGAACTCTGGTTTCGTGTATATAGGACTAGCATTTTTTCAGGCTGCTAAACTAGTGAAAAAGCTAATAAGCTAGCCTCTCAAGCTAGAATAGTTTTGCTAGCTTGCTATCCTAGCTTGAAAAAGTAGCCTCGGGTATCTCGGGTATAATATTGGGTATGAATGAACATTGGTATAATAAAATATACCTACTATCTAAAACGTTTCTGTGAGTCCTGAACACTAAAACTTTCTGGATAAATTATCACTAAAGGCCTTAACCATTGCTGATAACTTACGGCCTCGTAAAACAGTCTACGGCCCCTAACCATTTGGGCGGAGCGGACCCTAAGAGTTACGTCACCCTATAGAATAATAAATACTATGCTTGGCAAAGGAGAAAACTGAGGCGGAAATTTTAATTTCATGCAATTTCCGTGGCCAGAAAATCTAAACGAGGGCTTCAAGACTTGGTAAACGAAGCAAAGCGCTTTAGCTATTATGCCTTTATCCAACAACCGGAATTTTCCTTCCAATTTGGTATTATTCATACCTGTCTAAAAATTCGATCAGATAGATAAATAAAGTCTTTATTTGTACCCCAAAATAATTACAGAGAAGGAAATTACAACACAAACATTCAATTATACAAAAAAGCAAACTTTCGTACAGGAAACAAGTGACTAATTTAAGCAAAATTTGCAAGTTTTTTAAGTTTACAAGTTTTTAGTTTAAAAAACTATCTTAACTCAAACGAAATATAGTTTTTTACACGCTACTCAAAATTCCTTCTACATCAAATTGGGAGTTTATATTCTTGTTTTAAATGCTAAATCCAAGTCTTCGTGAACCCAAATTGAAATTTGGAACTGGCGCAAAACGATTCTGGAGTGCCCGATCTAGTGTTTGAATTGCAGATTCATGTTTGCTCTCGTCTATAATGATATACAGCTGCGGTTAACGACAACTTACAGTTTGGAGTGTCAGGCATAGATAGTGGGTACTGAAATTACGGTCGTAAATCGACAGTTCTTGCTCTCGGTCGGAGGTGTAGGTGTTACCTATGAAAATTTTGGCACACCTGTGATATTCATGCCGTATTCTAAAGCACTTCTCACACAACGCTATTTATGAGCTACGCGACTGCAACGCAACATAAATAGCGTTGTGTGAGAAGAGCCTAACTACTCGTTGCCTGCTCTGCGGTCGAAATTCGGCCGTCATTCATTCTGTCAAACGGTTACTATGGTTATATTATTCTTACTTGGTTACAAATGTGTACATCGTGTGTATGGTAGTGTGAATAGAGATAGAGTAGGTAACTAACATTAGTGTGTGTAATGTTTTATTAATTTATTGTTTTAATGTACTTTATAAGCATTATTATTGGAAAATATTAGCGTTCTGCACTTTTTATACATATAAACTAAAAGTGTGGCAAATTTCATACTCCTTCGTCCGCGCAATTTTCGTTAAAAGGAGTGAAAAGCTTCACGCATTTATATAACTTTAAATAGATACTCACTTAATAGCGCGCGAGCTTTTGTGCATTGCACGAATTGTTACAGCTTTGGCAGCGCGGAATACCACAAATGTGTCAATAATTTCGCATAGTCATTTGCGAAGTTTTTGACATATTTGTGGCCTTCCCAACTGTCGAAGCCACGAAAATTTGTACAATATACTAAAGTCCACGAGCATGTGAGTGAGCACGGTACATAACGGATCCTACAACAAACCAGATTTTATTTACATTTTATGCTCATACCGAAACGTGAGATGAAAGACGACTCGAGTATTTCAGCGACCACAGAAGACTTATTTCAGTTGTGCGAAAATCATCAATCAACAACCGGACAAAGCTTTGTTTCTGAACGTTGGTTAAATTGTTTTGGACGTATAATATCCATACAACGATATTATAAATGCGAAAGTCTATCTGTTTGTCTGTCTGTTTGCTTCACGGCTTACCCACCGGCCCGATTTAGATGGAATTCAAAATAAAAATAGTTGAAGGCTAACGGTCACGCATAGGTTTTATTTTCATAAAGTGTGAAATAGAGGGTTAGAAAAAAGAGAACGAAAGTTTGTATGAAAAATCTAAGCCGATTCACCTATTTCGATTAATTTTTTCAAGATGGAGTTGATGAGACAAGGTCAAATATAAGTTACTTATTTTATTTTTAAAACCAATCCCTAAGTGGCTGAAATAGGGGATGAAAACGAAAAGAACTAATTCCAAGCGGACGAAGCTATTAATTTAATATGAGGAATAAGTATTCCATATTGTGAATTTGGTTAGCCTATCACAAACAAAGGTAAGGTAAATTTGGATTTAACTCATTAATATTGTCCATTCTTAAGCGCGTGCAGCTTTACTAACTTTGAAAATAACAAACTTGCAATTTTTTTTAATAAAGCTTCGCCTCGTATCTTTATTGAAGCAAAAGATTTTATTAAAACATGTCGTTAAACGCCGTCTAATAAATCATCTCATATTGCCCGTACCTCAATATCTTTAGTTTCTAAATTCATTTTCTGAGCAAAATTTAACAGAAGACTGCTGATAACAGGAGGACAAATTGAAATTGCAAATTTCAATTTTGTTTACCAATAGACGACAATAAAGCAAATAGCGTTTGTTTTTACGTGGGCAGTAATTTTAAGCATAATTTGCTTGGGCACAATATTATGGACCAAAGGATAAAAGGAGCTCTTGTTTTAATAGAATACAATAGAAAAAAACGTTTATGTCTCACATAAAAAACACTGCTGCAGCAAACACAACATTAGAACTAACTTTAGTAGTGGTACACTAAATAAAATACAGTACTTAGTAAGGTTCGGGTGATGGTGAGACCTAATTAAATGAGCTAATCTAAATGAACTAAATTAATTAAAAGAAATATACGAGTATATGAATAGCTTTTTGACACTGCCTCCACAGAACAGCACAGCTGATTAGATCTTTTGTGTTTAATATTAGTCTCATGAAGTATTAAAATACCTACGATTCAGATTGAAAAGAGAAGACGACGAAAACAGAGTCGGTGATATCACCGGAAATGAAAGTCACAATCTAGAATAACTAATGGTTTCTGGGAAGATTGATGCTAAGCAACCAAGTCGCAGATGTAGATTAAAGACGAGAATTGAATAAGTCGTAAGTAAATACTTCTTACAAGCTGACAGTTCACGTTCACAAGGTTACAAGTAATAAGGCGCTATCTCTGTCACCCACACGTTGTTAACGTGAACTGTCTGGAATTAAGAGTACAGCCAAAAACAAAAGGAGTACATTGTTCTCATAAGTACTTGGGTTACGTATTTCTCTAGCCTCAATTATTTACAACTATTTTAAAACTTGAGTTATATCTAAGAACCATCTCGATTCTATCTGGTTTTTATCTGCTATGATGTCACATACATATATATGCTATGATGACACAGACATACAGACACGCCACTCTGCGTCGGGTGTTAACAAGTTATTCACGATCTATGAGGAAACAAAGAATACGTAATTATAGTATTTTTTCACGTGTTGATTAATCCGATCAATACACGAGTCAGATGTGGCGTAAAGTAAGTATAACTCATTAAACTGCCTTCACATTCGACAGGGAAATCGTTTTAACAACCCACACAAATGCCAGGTTTGCGTCTTTGTGATTAAGGTAGGTGTATAATTATTGCAGATTGACTGTGGGAATTTAAAAAGTAAATTTTGCTTACAAGCTAACTTTAACTGTGAGCACAGGTCAGGTTAAGACAACGTGAGAGCGATACTATCTATACTCCGTTTGAATTCGATCTGGAATTCGTTATAATTGCATGGCACACAAATGCCATCGTTCCGACAATGCGATTAAGGTACATTTAAGATTGACGACGTTACCTTAAAATGCCCTTAATAAATTTTGCTGACAAGCTAAATTGAACTGTGAGAACAGGTAATAAGTTTGGTTTTGGCAGAAAGTGGCAATTCCATATGTCCTAGGTGTCCGACTCACCTATCTATAGTTGATGTTAAAAGAATCGATTTCAAACTCGGTCTTGCTATTATAAATACGTTATCTATCACAAACATTGATGATGTTTCCAATAAGAATTTGAACCGCTAGAACAGTAATATACGACGACTTGCGTGAATTACAAGGTCGTCAGAAATTAGCGACTTGTGATGTGCTAAATTAATATAGATTGTTTTAAACAAATAATCCTGGGTGTATAATCATAAAAACATCTTTTACTATTTTAAGATGCTGTAATTTTGAACATAATTTTTAAATGTGCTCTTCCAAATCACGAACCTAAAATATTGTGTTCCTTCGGCAGCCGTATAATAAATGCCGCTAAGCTCAGGTAATGCTTCAAAAGTTTATCATAATACATTAGCGTAAAATACCCTTTTATCCGCGATAAATATAAACATCTCCAAATATAATTCATCAAGAATAACCGAGATCGTAATTGAAGACTCGATTTAATAATTTATTTCGAAATGTCTTTCTGTCCCCTTCTATTCTTTCATCTATTACTGCCTCAAGATGTTCTATTCCAATGCTTGACACCCGAAACTAATTTGATAGGAATTCGAATTTATATGAAGTATTTGAAGTCGATTCTTCTTTTCTACGTGTAATAAAGGCAATATTTTACTGCCATTTTATAAATGTCTCCGAATTCGCTCACATGCGCACGAAACTTTGTACAGTCGTACAAGGATCTTTTGGCGCGTGGATGACAGTGACGGTCACCCACACGCCAAAAGGTCCTTGTATGACAATACATTGCATGAACTGTCACAGCTTTGACATCTATTAATACCACTTATCGTCAAAAACTTCGCATAATCATTTGTAAAGGTCCGTCCTACACATGCGGGTTCGCGTATTTGCGTGCATGTGAGTGAACAACACTACTACTACTACTACACTTTCTACTAAAATTTCGGGAATCAACCTAAAACCTCTTGCTCTACACGCAAGTTCATTGTCATCTGGGCCATAGAGTTTAACAATAAAATTGTTATTGGTCTATGGTTATGCAGTTATGGGGTTCTAGGAAAAGGAGTGTTCAGTAATGTGTTGGCGTCGCTAAATACTCTTTTGCATGTGCATTGTGCACCATGGTAGAATTTGTGGCGGAATTTAAATCTAGCCATAAACTTGTATCATAATTCGCCGCTCCATATGGTACAATGGTTATACGCTGAACCGCGGTTGGCAGGGTCTTGGGTTTGATTCCCCGCGAGGCGATTTTAATGATGAATGTAAACTCTCCTTTATTTTGGGTGACGGAAATGAGAATGTATGCTATTGGTTGAGCTGAATCATAGGTGCGCGCTTATTGGTCAATGAGTTTTATTATTTATTTGAAGCCTATAAGGTGCCTGTTGCCAGGTCCTATAAGTTGGTATCAAATCAGTTTTAAGTTCAACTACACAGTAATAATAATACTCTTTATTGTACACCATACAGAGAAACGTATAAAAATACGTGAACAAAATGTGATACAATAGGCGATCTTATCGCTCAAGAGCGTTTTCTTCCAGACAAACTTAAGGTAAGGTGCAACATATCTTCTGTCCGACCGAGTGCTCTACATCCTCCACGCATTTTTTGTAAGTACAGATACCTACTCCTGAGTACTCCTTCTATTTATGAAACCGTAAAAAACGAGAAAAGTTATATCATGTGTGTAATTTACGTATTGATACACTCTAACTATACACGACATCATAAGAAAGAGCAAATATTAATATCTCACATAAATGTCAATGAAATAATATTTATCCCGAATAACCGTGCCGTGAAGTCTGAAACCTGTCATATCACAGACAAGGCCAGCTTAGGCCAGCTAACTCAGCTGGACAGTCAATAAAGTCTCTATCAATATCTTGTAAATGGTCCAGGGAAAATGATAAGTTGAATCTTTGGGCATTTGTAATCTTATTATCTATCCTTTCACGGCTTCACGCGCATGGAATTTTCGTTTAAATTTATCCCCGTTTTATTCCTTTAGGGGACGAATTTTCAAAAATCCTCTCTTATTGCTACTCAATAATTCCTTAGGAACTTACAAGCCAAACAGCTTGTTGTGTTCAGTAGTTTCGGGTGTGCGTTGTCTGTCAGCCAATTACTCATTAATGGAAGAGTTTTATATATGTTTTGAGTTTTGATTGACTACGATAAGACCTGACAAATCCTTTAAATCCCGACCTAAAATCTTTGGAAAACCTAGATATTTTGCACGTATCACTTCCTTTAGGTATAACGCATAGAAATAACCAGATATTTGTGAATTCCTACGGGATAAGGAAATTAACGGACGAATATACATATCTTCTCGCTTTCAAGTTATCTTAGTATATTCTTCAGGAATTCGAAAAATTTCCATGGGATATGGAATAAAGATTAACTTAAATGTTTTAAGTATCTAGTCTTTTTCCCATAACGACATTGCTGCTATTTCTAAATCTTCACTGTTAATAACAGTAATTAAACAGTTAGATTTCACTTTATCAGCAAAACCCTTCGGTTCCCGATTGCTTTATCAGTTTTGATGGACACTTGTGATATAGTTCTAGATAAGTGGTTAATGTATTTCTATTATTGTTCATTCCATTTAAAGCTCTTTGCACACGAAATACCTAGACATCTTCGACTGTTTGAGAGGTATTATAGAACAATAAGTATGTTTCTAGTAAAATGCAAAGTTCATGTGGTATTTCATCCTCGTCGCCAGTAGTTACATCCCTAGTCGGCAAAGGTTGACGACTTTGAGGAATGGTATTTAGGAGAACAGAATAAAAATAAATGATTCCGTCCTACCTTGATTGTTTGTACACTGGATCGAGATAAAACTGCTAAATGATACATTAGTACGTCTACTTCTACATACTATGTCAATCATTAATCATTATGAAACGTGACTCTTCAAGGCGAAATTAATGAAGTAAAACGTACTCATTTTTATCTTTTACATCTCCACGTTAGTTTCAAAGTCGAGGGTCTGAAACTGATATCATTGGGAATTGTGACGTTTAATTTGATGAAACTTCTTTGCTGCCTGTAATCACAAATTATAAATATATAGTTGTGTATCTAAATATATATAAACTAAAGGTGACTGACTGACACAGTGATCTATCAACGCACAGCCCAAACCACTGGACGGATTGGGCTGTTTGGCATGCAGATAGCCACTATGATGTAGACATCCGCTAAGAAAAGATTTTCAAAATTCATCCTCTAAGGGGGTGAAGTTTAAACGAATTCCACGCGGGCGAAGCCGCGGGCGGAAGCTTGTTATAAATATAGTTGTTAAGCTTTAGTTAATCCCAAAAATGGTTTAACTGGCTAGGGACTGGTTCGCAGTGCAATAATAGGAAAATTTCCACTGGTTCAGAATTAAGCAAAACATGATGTTCATTTAAAAACAAAGCGAGGGCAGGTCTCTAGTATTAAAATAATATGATAATGCCTACACCATACAATTATGGGGCAGAGGTTGCATGCAATTTTTATATGGCTGAGTCATGGAGCTATGATGTTACATACAACTACGTGTATTACGTATAGGCATTTTGCATCGCCCACATTTTCTACTATGGCCTAATTAGTTGGCCTATAGGTTCATGCACCACTGCAAATTAGCTGTAGGAATATCTGCGTATTACATACGAAACGTCTGATGGTAAATGGTCATTCGTGGATACTAAAAGCATCACAGATGCGTTGTTAACGCTTAAGAAAGGGGTACTAATGATAATGATTGTTTTTTATCCGATTTTAAGTACAGGAGGACATTCTCAATTCGACTTTTATTTCTTAAATATGTTACCTCGTGACTTTGCACTGGGTAAACCGATATTAAAAATTAAGCTAGTGTTTCTTCACTTCGGGTTCAATAATAATTTTAAGCGACATCTGACGAACAGTTTTTCATTTACTCTTAATAATGCGTATTCCACTTATGGTCATGGTATGGTATTCCTCATAATTTTTGACTGGATGTTACGATTTGTATATTTCCATTGAGTCGATAGCTGGTACCTGTCTTCTAATCCTAAATATATAAAGCCTAGAGTTCGCCCGGGGTAGGACCACCGCCCGCCAAGGTACTCAGTACCATTCCTACCGTCATAATAATTGTTTTTAAGAGCAATTGTGTTCCGGATAGGAAGGTTTGTGGAGCCGGTTTCACTTTTTTAGAGGCGACCATCTCAGACCTCAGGGGTAGCAACGCATCTGTGACCGAATTGGAACAAGACTCATACTAACAATAACTAATTGGACTATTACTAACATTAACTAACAGGACTAATTATCACTAACATACCCTGTCCTCGCACTTATTAACAAACTAACCAACTAATATTCTAACACCATCTATTAACTGGACTAACCATCCTAGTCCCTTTGAGTCTAGTTCTAGGTCGGTCACAGTTGTTATGGGCGGCAGGGGAAGGGTGGTACTGCATGCTCGTTTGCTATCTTAATTCCATAAAAAAAAAAAAAAAAAAAAAAAAAGAAGTAGGTATTATCGATTTTGAAATCAGTTTCCCGTGTTAAAAAAGGCAAAGTATTTTTAGTATCATTCCATTAACTAGTACTTAATACTTTAACAGTTTTCTGAACAACATTAATTGTTCATCCAGCATGAGTATCCCTTGTGGAATTTTAAAATATCTATCTAATTTAAATAAACATTTCATTCCATAATACATGAAATGTCTTTGTTAAGTTAGTAACAACTGTATCGAATGACGCGTGCTATATTTATAAATGAAAGGTATAGATTTTCCGACGTGACGCAAGAATTTATTAGTAATTCACTCAATAATTCAGCATAACAAGGGTTTAACCGTGTTTACTTGTACAGTGCAATTTCTTGTTCGCTATATCTGGCTCAAGTGTTCCCTCACTAGCTGGTACAGGCAATGATATTACCTATAGGTATGTTTTTTACAAAAATACCGTCTTCAGCATCGACAAGTAATGAATGAATTAATAATAATTATAAATAAGTAATGAATTGAATGAACCTCAAAAAATGGAACAAGATGTAAAGAATTTTATCAAAATTGGTTCACCTAGTAAAAAGTTACGAGGTTAAAAAGTAAAAATACAGTCGTATTGAGAACCAGTCTTAAGCTTATCTTTGCTAACTTTTTATGGAGATACCATCTCATATGTTTTGTAATTTTATGTCACACCCATAGTTTTAGTCTTGTCATAGGAACGCATTTAAACGTGCAACTCGGTGTATGACCGTCACATACCATAATTTGAATAATGTTCAGGTTTAATTTTTAATACGAGGGGCGTAGACAACTTTGATAGTGTGATTCAGGTCTATCGTGACGTCATCGCGTGATGCATGAGCGATTAACATATTCGAAACGCTTGAAATAGATACCACTTATCACGTCAAAACATTAACTAGTCAAAATAAATATATTTACTGTCCCATTAATCGCACTCCAAGCCAAACATTATAACTCACGAGCAACGATGCATTAAAGTAAACATTGCATGTCCTCTCGCCAACTAGCCAAAGCCAACACATTGGAAAGTAGTTTTCAAAACTTCTCTAGTAGTTAGTAGTTTTGTTTGTGCACGCAAATTTGTCTGACGTCCACAAACACAATCCTGTACTACGCTGCAAACCCACTTTATGAGTATGAACGTTAGAAAATAAAAGATAAAAAATTTCAGTCACAGAATGAAAGTTCTTCTGTGACCGGAACGGCTTGTGAAATATGTACGTATAGTGTTAATCTCTCTGTGGCTTAACGATTTTCATTCAATAACTAGCTGTTGCCCGCGAATTGTTAGTACCTAGGAGATTTTCTCGCGTGAATCCCGATCCCGCGGGAACTCCGGGATAAAAAGTAGCCTGTGCTCCCATCCTCGTCTATCTCCCAGTGGAAAATGCGTTCAACCGTTTTCCTATCCTATCTCTCATAAAAATCCGTTCAACCGCTTCTGAGATTAGCGTGCACAAACAGCGATCAGATACAGATTTATTATATGTATAGAATATAAAATATATAGATAGAATAGATGATATAGAATATAGATTTTAGTTTGCGTAACAATTCATCTATTATATTCCGAAGTTGCTATTAATTACTGTAATTTTAAATTTAAATATCAATGAGATCACAACAAAGCGGCGTACTCACTAGTTTGTTCTTAATGACATGCCTCTACTATGTAATTAGATATAATAACTCTCCTTTAAACAATGTAAGGCAGGCGGAGAATTACTTGTAATTTCTTACATGAGCAAGTAATATAATAAGTACTTTAGAGGATCATTATGTCATTGTTAGACAGTTATTCAGTAGACATGAGCACGCAACGTTAACCATTTCTCATTAAGGTTATAATCACAGGTTAAACAACCGCCCCTTTGTTAAACCTTTCCCAGATAATTTACATTTGCTGCGTTCATTTTAAAGATAAATTAAAAAGAAACAGATGATGTTTTTTGTTCTTATTTTTTATGGAACTATAAGCTTTTGCCCACGGCTTTGGCCGCGTGGATTTCGTTTAACCTTCACCCCCATAACTTTTTAAATTGTTGAACGATTTAAATGAAAAAGCATTAAATGTTAAGTGAAGCTCTTCACAAATTATAATCGTGAAAGCTGCATTCAAATCGGATAAGCCGTTTCTGAGATGAACTTGAATAAACATAGGTAAAGACAAACAGACAAAATATATTGAGGAAGATTATATGCTATCAAATACCACGCCACGACCAATAGGAGCGGAGTAACAACTTTATGAGCGAAGCGACGGCGCGCGGCGGCGTCTAGGTACTTAAAAATAAATGTTGACAAGCGACGTCTGACGAGTTAGATACGAGTACTTTTCAAAATTCCGTCCGACATTCCCTTGAAAAACATACCAGCATCCTGTGTAACAATTGTTGTATGTTATTGTAACAATACTAAAGGCACAACAAGTTAGATAAACATGTAATAGGTAAACAAACACAAAGGCTGGGTAACAAAAGGTAGAACCACAAATCTGAAAGCTTGACATGGGGTCAACCCGTGTCGTAGGCCGGAACAGTAACGACAGTTCAACCACGACAAAGATTTATTTATATATATTACAACATTATATAACTACATATTATTATATCTGCTTCTGTTTGAAATTTTGTATGCTTAGATTTTAGAATTGTATCTGATAGAAAAGATTATAATTTTTCTACAAAAAAAAAAACAATTTCAACATCGAAAAGTTCAGACTCTAATGAAAACTACTCGCTACATGTCGCTCATTTATATCGCAATTTATATGACAAGCACAAGATTTCAAATAAAAAAGATGTTATGTTACATTTAAATAAATACAGTCGAATTGTAAAATTTCGCCTTTATTTGAAGTTCATTGAAATGTGTTTTTATTTATTATCTAACAAAAATTTGAATAGATGAGACAAAGAATATCATTGTGAATATAATAATAATAGCTCGCCTGCTGGGTAGATAAATCTTGAAAGTTTTTTTAAATAACAGTTCCTGCTTTGTCAATTATGTTTCTTGGCACACGAAACTAAGGGCTATTGCTCGGGATCGAATATATGATTTCCTAAAGCAGGCAATATGTAGAGCCTACCTGTTTACTAAAAATTCAAATCCATTGGTCCGTTGGTATGTCCGCTTGACTTCATATCTCATTCAACTAGGGAAAGAGTTAAGGGCGTTAATACTCGATAAAAAGATATACGAATAAATAAATTTCAAAATAAAAGACGTTTGAAATTAAATATTAAAAAACTTTAAGATCTCTTTAAGTACCTTACTTAACTTAGATTGACATATTGCTTAACTTGCTTAACTTTGATACTTTCAAGGAAATAATTTATTGAGAAAAAAATCATCGAAATTGGCCCTTGTCTTTCGTTTAAAGCACCACAAAGGGACAAATCTATAAGTACCTACATATACAAAGATTAGATAAGCGGTTTAGACCAAATGTCACTATTAAATACTTATCATGCGAGAAATTATAATAATGATAAATTAGACGTTGTCCGCAGTTTAGCCAGTTTGGGATTACTTTTAACTTAAACAAAGTTTCGTCCCTTATTTTACGGTATAGGGGTTGATTTTCCAAAAACATTAAAACCCATGTTTCGAATTCATTAACTGAGCTCGTTAAAATTAACCTCATTAATTAAAATTTCATAATGTACCCAGAAAACGGATAATTTCCATACGGTTTTTAATAATTTACATATTTTTCAATTATTAATTAACGATGGTAATCCATACTGGTACGAAATACCTCATTAATGTTGTTTGCACATCTATAATAATATCCATACACTTCAAAAGTCACATTTTTCGTTACAACGTATCATTTTTGAGATATTGGCGAAAACCCAATTTAGGTATTAACACCTCTGTCAATTTTCACCTCCTAGGCAGGACTTTTAGTATGTTTTCATATCTACTAAATCTCTTTCTGCAGTAATCCCTGAGGTACCCGTTCATGCACCCTGGACAGTCTTGGGAGGCATTCTATGACTGAAGTATTGAACCTTTATACAGACCGACGGGTAAAAGTTCTAAAAATAATATTTTACTTCTACTGGGCCTTTGAAGACCCTTTATACATTTTTTCTCACATCTATGTACAGATTACAATTACAATTTTTAGTTAACTACAGTTGTCTTGCCTACGTATTATGCTGAAGTCTTAAAGAAAAGTTAAAAAGCAGTAACTAAGTTAGGTGGGATTTTTGTGAAGCTCTACCTTGTACCAATTAAAAAAATAAATTGTTTTAAAAAGTAATGTAGTTTTCTTCGTTATATTTTCACCTCCCAATAAAATTAATCTCTAATAGATTTCCGATAAACGTTGCTCGGGGTAAAAGTGCATCCAAATTGACCATAACTACACATAGATTTAAAAACCTTGGCAATATAAAGGCCTTCACAGATAGGGAACGTGCGAGCTCATATTCACGTCGCGCGTTAATCGCCAGCTTTTTCCCTGCTGAGACTTTTCACTACTGAAATCAGATCTCTATAATGATACATACCCCAAGCCTATACCAGACTTTACTACGCTTCTCTAGTGCGAATTGGTAGTAGCCAACTTAATTGTCAAAATCTTTTATGTCACTCGACGACGGGTTTAAGTGCTTACCGGAGTACAGAAGCCTTCAACAATTTTACAAGTAGCAGTCGGGTGACAAATTGGTTAAGTATCCAATTACCGCTGTGAGCTGGCGGCCGCCAATTACTACGGCCATATGTATCAAGAACGTTACGCTACTGGTTCAGCCTCACTTGAGACTTGTTAACGCGTCATGTTAACGAAAATGTTAGTTCGCAAAGAAATCGAAATAAAAGCGCCTCTATTTGCGTCGTCTATTTGTTTTTAAGCCTCGACGTTGATGTGTGCAGACAAAACGGAGTCTTTTTGAGCACTATATTTTGAAGATATTGGGTAACTACTGCTAGAATTGCCACATAATAATGTTTATAAATTCCTGGACATTTTTTTGGGTTAGTGGGGCTGTAGTTATAAATAGGAAAATAAAAGATCTCATTTTCAAATTTTTAAATAGAATTCATTTTCAAATAAAAGATTATATTTTCAAAAGGCAGATAGTTTATGACAACAAAAGTTTGGGAACCTTCTATAGTTTATTGATCAGGTAAGTAAACTTTCGTAGAAAGTCAAAACATATATAATTTTAAACAAGTAGGTATTCGGATTCCGGAACAGTGAATTGCAATGAGTGGGCACTGGAGTAGACACAAAATTTCGGGACAATCCCGAATTTCCCAGCCATCTGCCAACCCTAACTGCCACGGGTGCATCGTGCATCGTCTCTCGCTTAGTATACGCACATTATACCACGTCAGTAACACGCGTAAACACGCTTTCTATCTGATGAGGCCTTTATGCAGTCTGTTCACGAAAAGTCGATAAATTCTCAAACAGTAATCTACGGTGTACGAATATAAATGTTTATCTTCACACATTTATCTATTTATAGAAGCTTTGTCTATTAATAGCGTGAAACAAAGATGCTTTTTCTGTATTTCTATTTACGCACTAAAGTTTTTCTGACACACAATACAACTTTGATACGTTTCTTCCCGTTTGATTTAAAAACAGCGTAAACGACTTCAATTGTGTGTTCTTTTATGTATTGCATAAAACTCGAGCTATATAGCTTTTATATTTCGTTAAAAAATAAAGACATACGTACGTCGTACATACAATTCATTTTCACTTTGTGATTTTAAAGTGTGGAAACTACGCCATAAATGCGTAAATACGCAATACGCATATAATGTGAAATCACAAACACACAAACCAAAACTTTTTTTTCCACACAACTACTCTCCCGGGATTGAACCCGGTAAACTCTCAACTGGGCTACAAGGTCAAACATTTTCATCATAAATGCACATGCATCTAGTCAATGACTCGGCTCTATTTTAGTCCAGAACAGGAAACAGCGTAAATTGGCAAAATGTCCGCCCTTGGTTGTCAACAGAATTACATTTTTCATCTGGTCTGTGGATGACGATTTATCATAATAAATGTGTTTCCAACGTCGCTTACATCATCCTAAAACGGAAATTCCGCGAGATCGCAATCCTTCATTAGATCGAATATTGAGATAAATGTTGATGCGGAAATGAATAATGAGTTTCGTTTGATATCTACGGTTTATTAGGACTTGCGATCTGTCCATTAGAAATAAATAGATACTTGGTATTAGCGGTAGGGAGTCTTCTCACTTTTTGTACGGGAGCATAGCAGTGGTACCAAATCAGGCGAATTACAGCCATTAAGGCTACCTAGGCAGATCAAATGGCGACAAAAAATAGATTTTGTAAGAGGTATATATCAGGTGATGTAGGCTACTCGGTAGGCAATATTAAGCAAATTGAGTACACTGATGTTTGGCAGCACTGGAACATCGTGGTGTACCTAGTATACTCTAGGCCCTAGGCAAGTTTTAGCATGAGGAGAGACTCGCGGTCAGTAGGCAGTGGGCCATTATTGAGGTAACCCTCTTCTTGAATTGACCGTTTCAACTTAATGGGATTCAACTTAATGGGATTCAACTTAACGGGAATTCAACATTCAGAGAATTCAACTTAATGGGAATTCAACTTAATGGACCTGAAGGGTCAAAAGTCTTGTGTTCTTGCTGAGAGTTTGAGTGATTATTTTTCTTCGTTTTCTTTACTAATATCACATCGGTGATACTATCGCATCTTTGATGATTGGTGTTTGGTGCTGGACTGTGACCAATTACGACACAGTAGCTCGTATGTTCGTATGATATTATCACAAAAGATAACTGTTAAGCTATTTGAAATTAGTCAGACAATCGGAATGTCGGGACTATGTAATTTATACTTATGTAATTTTAGTGCACTCAGTTGCATTTAAGATTAAGGGGAATTATCAACTTACTTCTAGCATAACTAGGGCGACTTCGTTAAAATATGCCTTTGTAGACCCCGAAACATAGCCGCTTTACTTCAAGCGTAACAAAAAAAGTATTCCCAAAATATTTTTCCTTTATGGAGAGAACAAATTCCTATTCTACAATTTTATTTCTAAAAAACATATCATTTTTTTTGTATTTGAGCAGGTTGTAGTTTTGTTGTAACTTAGAAGGTATTTTCCCGCGAAATATTAAAAGATTTTGTAATATTAGTAAATTACTAACAGTCTGTTATACGCCATTTATTTCCAAAATTATTAATCAATAGCAGAAAAATACCAGTCTACTCTAAATATGTGAGGAAAGAATATAATAATAAGAAGTTATCGCTTGGAATGCGGGTGGAATTTTGTGACAAGTTTATGGTCAATAGTGTGTTTTTATTTAACCTACTTAAAAAACATTTCATTTCATCTCATCTCATTTTCATGTTTGTCAATTCTCCAAATTCACTTCTAACTGGGGTGATTAAAATTATAATGAATTATGGTACCTACTCACAGATTGTCACAAAATTTAGGCCTAGGTATTGTGTTTAAAATTTAAAATATGAACATTAAAATTATCGTTTTTATTAAATTAAATCAACATTTCTAAATATTATGTAATGTGCTTCCAGTAGTCAAATATCTCAAAGATCAAAGAAGAAGTCTTTTTCTTACTATAATACAAACAGTCTATTATCATAAATTATAATGAAATAAAAAATATTGTCTATCACAATAGCTTAGTAGGTATACATCTATTCATACCGAGTTCAATTGCTACTATTAGACATACAACTAGGTATATAATTAAATATCTACTCAGTAGGCACCTTGTAATAATATGTTGCGCGTAATGCTTTATCTAATGGTACTTGTAATACAAGTAGTTACGTTTTACGTATGAGGGGAAATACTTTATCTATATCTAACAGTATGAGCCTTTGTTAGTTGTCACGACATCCAAGAACAAAAAATTGACCCGTCCTCATAAATGTCTGCACCGGCCGAATATCGATCTCAAGACGCACCTTTTGGAAACAGGGTCTTCAAAATCAACCACGATATAGTAAATATTTTTTAACTCTCTGCAAAAAGGAGGTTCCTAATTCGACTGTATTTTTATGTGTTATTCTCAAAACATATTTCTTGGTGAAAGCATTTTGATAATTCGTTTTTAGTCGAAAGCTAGTGGGTCACATCTGGTCCCATATAAATGTTTGATAATTATGAATTATCAAAAGAATACATCAAAATTAAAATAATTAACAATGTCGGTACACCCAATTAAGTTATGTGGTAAAAAAACACTCATTCAAAATAAGAGCCTCCTTATATTTTTTGAAGTCATATAACAGTAAAAGAATCCCTGCTAGGAAATACATACAAGATACCGGTAGAGATTATCAATTTTTACCGAATTTTTATGAAGGATGTCCCAGAGCTCTACAATCACGAGAAGGATCATCGTGCAGGATTACTGATGGGTTGATTTTTAGATCATAATTTATCAGATTAATGTTTTTTACTCGTCATAGCTAAATAACTAGATATGCGACTAAAATACATATTACCTACTTGAAAAAAAGAACAGTTTTTCAAAATTATAAATAATGCAGGCTGTAATGGTAGTTAATAAGTAATAAGTTGGCATAACTTTTGGAAATTTTATTAAATATATATAACGTGTAAACAAAATCAGCATGACATCATTAATATATTTCAGTTAAAATTTCAAACGTTCCGATTTATTTAAGTTGTTTTTTTCTTATTAACGAAAATCAATAAAAGTATTCATTAATTAAGCGCCGGCTTCCTATATAATACTGTTTTTAAATATTTGGTAATCGTTATTGATTTCTAACGTGATGGAAAAAATCAAAATCTTAGATGCAAAAACTTCCTAAAACAAAGAAAAAAAAATTAAATTACAATAAAATGTAAAATTGGGTCTTATTTGTTTTGTAATCCCGGTTATACGCAAATTCTCCGCAGGAACTTATATTTTTACGAATTGAGTCTTAAAAAAACAATAAGCACTTACTTAATTATATTAATTGAACACTTATAAATTACTTACACATCAATAAACTGGAGATTTACCACTATTTAGTGGCTAAATGTCACATTTCCATTAATTTCAGTTTTTCACTTTCAGGACTATTTTACACATGAACAGTAACCACACAGAAACTTAAACAATTATTTTTCACTTTTCAGAAGTTCTTCACATTTAAATCGCTTAAATACCAAATCATGTGTTTAATCTCAAGCCATGAGAGTAAATGATACATTCATCGCCACACATCACAAATACGTACTTTGTGTTTCCGAAACTCATTTTTCATTTTGTCGTAATTTAACGGCTACGCTCCGCTCGTGCGAGTGCCGTGCGGCCGTTCATGACGGCGTTCGTGGTTTGACTGGTACCGGTTGCCACTTGCCACTCCGCCACTCGTCAT
Source organism: Hesperia comma (assembly GCA_905404135.1). Classification (NCBI taxonomy): domain Eukaryota; kingdom Metazoa; phylum Arthropoda; class Insecta; order Lepidoptera; family Hesperiidae; genus Hesperia; species Hesperia comma. The sequence continues at coordinate 35,324,560 of FR990012.1, forward strand.
GACGTCGACATAACGCTGGGATCACCGCAGCGCACCTGTAGAACGCATCCTTTTCCTCTTCGCTGAACGCATCCTTCCAATTTCAAATTCTGACAGGCACTGCCAATCACTTCTTTTTAAAAACGGAACACAATACGCTATCATAACGTCCGTACAAAGAAAAGTGATATATTAGGTACATATTTTTAACAAAAATATTTAGCCGTTATCAAAATACTTCTTTTAGGTACTTTATGTTTTAGTTTGTGTAAAGCATTAAACTGTACAATGAACAAATTTAATTACGTAGATAAATTTATATAAATAACTAAATGGCTCTTAACTATAAAACATGGTCTTAGGGATCGTTTTATTCCTAACTAGCTGCTCCAACAAACGTCGTTCTACCTTGTTTATTTTTATTGATGATTTTAATTAAATATTTTAATAAAAGTATTATTAAATTCAATATAAATACCGTGAAGTTAAGGTTATTATTAAACTACCATAGTCAGATAACAAATTAAGACTCAAGTTTAATAGGGGCAGTCGAAGCCAAAAGATTTTTTAAATATTTTGGCTGATTGTTTGTCGCGTTTCATTCAAAAACTACTGAATGAAATTCGATGCGGTTTTCACGTTTTTGTAGGTGGTGGTCTAATTTAAAAAAAATAATATTTTATTTAATTTAAGTTTTATCTTAAGACACCGCTTAAAAACTAAGATATAAATATGTTCCAGAACAGCGTCTGCCGGGTCTGCTAGTAACTTGATATTTACTTCTTATACTATTCTTATTCTACTTAATTTATTTACACAAATTAGTTCAATCTGTAACTACTCCACAGGGATAGTGTATGTTGACATTGAATATCTAGTAATCGCTACCTTAATTAAAATTATTAATGGTGTGCATTAATGCTTACATGTTTCTGCCAAATAATCCGTAATATATGATGATCATTACAACAGCTGTTCATGAATAAATTAAACCTACTACCAAATTATATACATTAAAATAATTTATGTTACTCATTCTGTTAATATAATATTGTAGATATTGACTTGAATTTCTACTGAAGTCACACGTTAAGTTGAACTGATATCAGATGGAGTGTAAAGGGTTCCATTTCTCTTTAACTCCAAGCTACAAGTATCTTACCTACAGTATAAGACATCGCCACCAGATCCTTCAAATTGTTAACCACAGAGCTTCGTACCAAGTAATTTAATTCCGTCGGTACTCGTACTAGGTAATGTTCCTTTATCTAACTAGCTAACCGCCCTGCTTCCAAAATTGAGCGGGAAAACTTGTACCTAACGTATGTACGTCGACAGTAGTGTAAAAGAGTCAATTACAGTGGCTTATAATCAATCTGATATGTCTGCAAATTGTGGTATCATTAGAGAATACTTTGCGACTACGACGTAGCTCACATTGGCATTGTGCCAGTAAAAGTATGTAGCTCCATTTCACCGCGACTACGACGCGAGCGTAGCAAAGTATTGTTGTACCGTCATGCGTCGTAGTCACTGCTTGGACGGGACTACGGCGTAGCTTAATAAGGCGTTGTAGTGCCGTTGCCGTTGTAGTCACCACCTAAGTGCGGCTACGGCATTATAACATATACTTACGGGTATAGTAAAGTAATATTACCTACTCGGCTTGGTATTGCAATTACGAAGTAGATAACCTTTTTGTAGATTCGTCGTCGTGGACGATAATTATACTGATTGAACAGAACTATAACACCAAAAATCAAGAAATCAGGTAACGGAACTAATAGCTAAAACAAAAAGTAAATATTACTATGACTCTTTTGATAAATGTAAATATAAACCAAAAAGAATGTGGGCATTGATAAAAACATTATGTAATAATAAAATAAAATCAGATAATATCCCCCCAAAACTAAAAACAGAATTAGGAGAAATAACGGAAGGAAACCAGATTTGTGAGGAGTTTAATTTATTTTTTGCGACAGTAGGTTCCGTTCTTGCCAATAACATCCCACACGGAAATTCAAATATAGATATACATAAAACAAAAGACTATAGTGCTTACCAGTTTTCAATGTTGGAGGCTTGCACTGAATCTGAAGTTTCATATATTATTGACCATTTAGACGCTAACTCAAGTTCCGGAATAGACGGCATTAATACTAAGGCAATTAAGTGTATGAAAAAAGCAATATTATCACAACTTACCCTATGTATAAACTCTTGTTTTGAGAGGGGAATATTCCCAGATGAACTTAAGATTACCAAGGTCACCCCAATATACAAATCTGGCACGAAATCAGACTCATGTAATTACCGACCTATTTCTGTCTTACCCGTCGTCTCAAAAATCTTTGAAAAATTAATATATAAACGTTTAAATAAATATCTACAATCAATTAACTATTTATCTAATCATCAATATGGATTTGTTCCACGATCAAATACTTTGGCTGCAACTCTAGACTTAGTTACGAAAATAAGAGCAAACATTGATTCACGAAATATAGGACTTGGCATATTTGTAGATATAAAAAAAGCGTTCGATTCTATTAGTCATTCTCTTCTTTTAAAAAAGCTTTCTAATATAGGAGTTTGTGGTAGTGCCTTAAAAATAAAGATAATAATAATAAAAGATTTATTTGGAACAAAAACATGTGTTACAAAATGGTTCAACAGTGATCCTGCATAAGTAAAAACTGTGTTGCAGCGATCAATGCTCTCCCTTAATGCAATGAACAGAGTTCCGAAGCTGAGCAATCAATAGAATAAAAATAACAAAAATAACAAGGTAAAAGCAAACTTAAAGTATCCAAAAGTATGTTTCATACAAAAGAGTTAAAACAAGATAATTATAAGCAAATTAACCAAGGTAAGTAACAAAGGTAATATGACTACAGAATAATAATTGTGTGTGTGTGTGTGTGTGTGTGTGTGTGTGTGTGTGTTTGTGTGTGTGTGTGTGTTAGTGTGTGTGATTGTCTATTATGTTTGTGTGTTAGTCTCTATGTGTGTGTGCGTGTGTGTGTGTATGTGTGTGTGTATGTGTGTGTGATTGTGTGTCTGTGAGTGTCAAGTAAAACTAAATTAAGGGGATCAGAAGTTCTTCTGTCTGGTCATACGACAGATTAAGGAGCCATTTAATGCACTTATCTTTGCATAAGTGAGAAGTGACCGAATAAATATCAAGGACTTTATTAATTTTATTATACAATGAACAGCCTAGGTAGCAATAGTGGCGTTTGGCTATCGTTGTTCGCCAACGTTTTATTGGGCAAACCAAATATGCACGGACTTGGCGTTTAGACATTAGGTTAACTGGATTGTAGGACAATTCTGAGTGTTTACGTAGAATGGTTTGTAAAATGAATAACTGACGTACTGTGGGTAATTTACAGCTCGAATACAGTTCTGAAGTGGGGAAGAGTAATGTTTTTTTGAGCATCACCTTCAAAACTGCTCTTTGTGCTCTTTCAATTTTAATAAATGTTGTCTTAGGTGCACCACCCCAGCACGTAATACAATATGATAATATAGATTGTGCAAGGGAATAGTAAACAGTTTTTAGGCACTGAAAATCAACCACATTCCTAATTTTTTTTAAAATAAACATCAGCTTTCTTGTACGAGAAGAAACAGATTCTATATGCTGGTGCCAGGCTAGTGAACTGTCTACTATTACACCGAGGTATTTGATAGAAGTAGTACGTTCAAGAGGTGGACACTGGCATGCGGTAGTCGAACTAGTACAAGTGTGGGCATGAACTGAGAAGGATGTAGGAGCCTGAGTAGTGATGTTGGGGGCAAATGTTATATATTTGGTTTTACCAATGTTGAGGGTAAGAAGGTTCTGGTTGAGCCATGCCAAAACAGAATTCATGGCATTCTGAGCAGTATGTTCAACTTCCTGCCAGCTCCCACCGCTAACTATTAGAGCTGTATCATCGGCATAACTAAGAATATTACAATTGGGAAGACGTAACGAGCACAATTCATTGATGTATATAAGAAACAGGGTAGGTCCTAAAACACTACCCTGGGGGACGCCATAACGTATTGATTCTTCTGTGCTAGTAAAATTACCAATAACAACAGATTGTGTCCGATCAGAAAGGTAACTTTTGAACAAATCAAGAACAATTCCCCTGATACCATTGAGTTCCATCTTGGCAATGAGCTTTGGGACAGAGACAGTGTCAAAGGCTTTTGAGAGATCTAAGAATATACTGACTGTTTTGCGTGAGTTATCAAAGTTACGAATAATAATATCGGTTAGTGACAGTACAGCATCCTCAGTGGACTTCCCAGCCCTAAAACCGAATTGGTTCTCTGAGAGAAAGTCGTTTTGTATCAGATAATTGACTAGTCTTTTGTTCAAAAGTCTCTCAAAATTTTTTGAGAAGGTTGATAGTACCGAAATCGGCCTGTAGTTAGTGACACTGTCTCTGGCTCCGCTTTTAAATATAGGGTGAACAAGTGCCTTTTTAAAAGCGCGTGGAACTACACCTAAACTGAAACAAAGATTAAATATATTTGTTAGAACAGGGACCAGAATATGAGAAGCAGCTTTTACTATTTTGTTTGAGATACAATCCCAACCAGTAGCACATTTATCCTTGAGATTTAGTATCAAAACTTTTACCTCTTGTTCATCTATGCTAAACAGGGTCATTGATTTTAACGGCGGTGAGATCGGGGGACAGGTTTTACTAAAATCAGCATTTATTGGAAGGTTAGGTGTAATTTTTTCCGCAAGACACCTCCCAACATTGGCAAAAAAGTTGTTTACTCTATCTACTGAAGCTAAAGGTGTGCTACATAAGCGGAGCAAATCAGCGGAAGAAGACTTGTCAGATTCAATATTTGCTATTTTCTTAACTAGTTTCCACGTTTCAGATGGATTTCTCTGGGCCTTTTGAAACTCGTTACGCTCATATTGACGTTTTAAATGTTTTAGCAGATTATTGCAAAAGTTGCGGTATCGAGTAAAAACTGTTTTAAGGTTTAAATCATCTGGGACTTTTTTATGCTTCCGGTATAATTTATCTTTGTGACGTATACATCTAAGGAGTCCCGGAGTGATCCAGGGTTTAAGTATGCGTTTTTTACTTGGCAGTTTAATAGTTTTAGAATGGATCTTAATAGCATAAATGTTTGAAAATTATCTAGACAACAGATACCAAATTGTTAAGATTGGTCACTATAAAAGCTCTCCACAACCTATAACATACGGTGTGCCCCAAGGGTCAATTTTAGGTCCCCTCCTCTTTCTTATATTTATTAATGATATTACCGAGCTTCAGTTGAGTGGGGAAGTATCACTCTATGCTGATGACACCTGTATTTTTTACTTTGGCAGTTCCATAAATGAACTAATCCCTCGAGCTCAAACGGATCTTAACCTACTGCAAAAATGGTATACAGCTAATCTTTTAACAATTAACGCGTCCAAAACCTCATATGTTATATTTAGGGCTAAAAATAAAAATTACAATACCTTCACACCTCTCACTATAAGTGGAACAAAACTAAAAGAAAAAACAGAGGAAAAATATTTAGGACTAATGTTGGATAGCACATTATCATGGAAAGCACATATAAACAAAATTAGATCTAAACTATCCTCGCTTTTAGGTTCATTATATGGATGTATTCGATGTATTCCTTACCAAATCCGATACACAATATACAACACATTAGTTAAACCGCATCTAGAGTATTTAATCGAAATTTGGGGAAGCACCTATAAAACAACTTTAAAAGATCTTCAAATAAGCCAAAATAAAATTATAAAACTACTTTTTAATTATGATTTTCTAACATCATCCAAGCGATTGTACAGAGAAACTAAAATTATGAATATTTACCAGACCTACTGGTATAATAGTTGTATTACAATAAAGAAAATTCTAGATAATAAAATAAACACGCAAACAAATTTTTTAACAAACAAATGCAAAGGCAGAAGGCTTCCGCGTCACGCTAACAATATTTTTATTCCCAAAACCCGAACAAACTATGGCAAAATGAGCATATGTTGTAAGGGAGCAAAATTATATAATGAACTTCCAAAAGAAATTAAATGTGCAAAAAGTTTGATAATTTTTAAAAAACAATTAAAACATCACATACTTATCCATGGCTGAGTCCGTCCCCGTACTTGTTCTGTGTCGCGCTAGTAAGTAGTTGTTGCACGTATCGTCGTAGCATTGAGTAAACAGTGTTTTATTTTTCGAACTACCAACATAACTTGTTATTAAAAATGTAAACAAATATAAATCCAGAACTCATCTTTTCTATATAAAACTTTAATCTGTATGCTCACAACATAGTGTACTTACATAACTTTAATGTATATTCTCATACAGTGAAATGTAATTTCTTTTGAGAATAAAGATTCTTTAACCACATATAGAAAACCTGTCATGAGTGCGCTAAACTTTCATTTTTTATGGCAACAACATAGGCAACAGTAACAATAGTGACGATCATGTCATTAATGTTTAGCACATAGAAAACCACACTTAAAGTAGGTATTATGACAAACTGTGACATTCAACCTTGCTGACAAGCAATTTACGATTGACGTTTTGAAAGCAAGCCTTGCCAGTAAAACAAATTAGTTCCATGAGTTTGCCGCAATATGGCGAGGTTTTTTATATTCCTGGTCGACCAATAGTTGCATGATAGTACCTACCTACTGTAATGTTTTTTCCTACTGCTACGAGGTATGGCCGAAAATGTATTACAGTGGAAAATTTTATTATAATTTAATTTGAAATGTACCTACTGATAAAGACAGTATATTACTGGGATATATTGTATATCTCAATATCTAAAAGTGTGTCTTTCCACGTATATTTCCACTTTTAGCCGGTGATTTCGTGAATATTTCAGTCTTACTTAAATTGCTATGTAACATAAAGCAAGATAAGCTTTAAGTATAGAATTTGAATAAAGACCTAATAAACATTGATAAAATTTCGAGATAGATTATTGCTTTTAAACAGGGGTTTATGTATTAAAAACTTTACTGTTACTTAAATCAGTTAAATATCAACAAAAACGAAAATGTGACTTAAATTTTAGAGCAAAAAAGGTTATTGCCATTATATTGTTAAAATTTAATATTAATCTCTTTCAATGAGTTTAATATTTCACGCATTTTTATTTATGTAGTAATTGCAGGCAGCTACGCTTACGAAGAATCGGAAATTGTCACAATTGCCTTAGGGAAATAAGGCCAATTAATACTAAAAAGGTAAATCGTTACTATTCCCTAGCCAATGGAAATTTGAAATATTGTTATTGCTTCATAAACTCAGCTACTTCTCAAAATTTAAATCTTGTTTCAGCGGAAATATGGATTCTCGGTATTTGTTTGGAGAATTTTAATATTTTCTTCATCGTCATAACCAACTTACATAATTGTGTACTAAGTGCAAAATTGCGAATTGAGAATTTTAGATTACATCTATACCTAATTTTATAAAGTTACAAAAATAAGGCAACATTAAAGTGAAAGGTAATGAGGGAATTAACAAATCTACGACCTTAAAATTGATCTACATTATAAAGGAAATCCGTGTGGAAATTTTCTGTTTTCTAGCACTAAAAATTTGAACTGGGCGTTGATATCATGTCAGTTGTCTAATCTTTTTAAGCCATTCAGATTACTAAATTCTCGCGGCTTCGGTTGATTTATTTGAAAATTGCCACAAAAAAAGGTAACAAAGATTCAAAAGTGTAAATGGTTTTTACTCCCTATTCCAGGAAAATTTAATAAATCCTGATGAAAAGGTAACGGTCACGCGTACATCAGAATCTGTGTCACGTCATCTCAAATCATTTATTTCATATAAAGGTATTTTGATACACTTGAAGAGTAAACGCATCCAACGCACTTTGTCCTTGCATCACTAGTGGATTCACTGAAAATCAGCGCCATAGCTAGCGCGACGGCATTGTGCTAAGTGAGCTCCATTTTCTGTCATTACTATTTTTTTGCTATTAATATTACTTAGGGTTAATTCTGTCTTTTCTTCAATTTGTTGATTTTATTTTATTTCGTAAGTTCGTATGCTTATGTGGACAGAAATAAACGGTATTCTATTCTATTCTTTTCTATCATATCCTATCCTACCCTATCCTATTCTATTCAAAATAAAGCCACATGAAATAGAAAAAAATATAAATTGACCATTGACGATGACGAGAAACATGTCATCAAAAATACGAAGACAATTTGAGTATTGTTCTGAGTCGGTCATATGTTACATTGTTATCATGTGTGGCAGCAAGTTAAAATTCGTAAAAAAGGCGCACGCGTCGATTTATTATTAGAAATAATCGAAATTTACTCGATAGTAGACACTATGAAAATTGGTCTTTGAGATAATGACAATATAGGCAAAACAGTCATGTTTTGACATTTATTTATTTAAACTTTTATTGCACCTTACACAAGTACAGGATACAAAAAGGCGAACTTAATGCTAAAAACATTCTCTACCAGTTAACCTTTGGGAATGAGAAAACATTGTATGCGGTTACACATAAACAACAAATAATCAAAAAAAAGTAAAGTAAGAATAAAGTATAATATAACAAATATCTATACCACTATAATTAACCAAATAAATACGATTAAAAATACATAACATTTATAAAATTCACAATACATAAATATGAAATTTATATATAATTATAGGTACATAAATTTGCATATATATGACGATATATATAGGATATATATATATGTATACATATAAACATGTATACGATATATACAAAATAAGTATACAGCTAAGTATATATTAAGATGATGAATCTCAAAGGACCGTTAATTTTTGGTGTTCTTCACGAAAATAATCCAGGACATTCCGTTTAAAAATAAATTTACTGGAGGGTTGTCTTAGAACCACAGGTAGGGCGTTCCAAAGTAACATGACATTCTTGATAGGCAAATCAAGCCCTAAGTACGTGAGCTTAAAAATGATTTGTTTCCAATCTAATAAAAAGTACTTTCACGCGAGCCAAGCCACCGACAACAGCTAGTAGTAAATAATCATTTTATACTACTGAACCATTGCTGTACTAGCCAGTATTAAATAACAATAGAGTTGTCGTAAATAACCCATTATTCTAATTCATATTGTGAAAAGAACACAAAATGAATATGGAACAGGTATTAACGGTATTTAACTGTGTTGGTACATGCGATACCAATATTAACACATAATCTAGCCGGCCTGATTGTCGAATTGGAATGAAATCACGGATGGGCGGGTATTGTATGAAAAATGGAGCTAGCCGACTTAGTTTTGACCGCTCGGTAATTGATAGAAAAGGAAAATAAAATATTTGTATAAAGAATTTACTGAAGCACTCATAACACGGTTAACGTCGATTAAAAATCTAATTCTCGACCCAGATAAGCAAAGCGGTTAAGTGGGTGACCGCTTCTGGCAAAAATGTTTTATATTATTATGTTCCCGTGCTTCCATAGGCATTGAAAGCTGCCGATTAGACAAATCAAAAGACTTCAAGCGGCATTAAAACTACCGATATTTTGTGTAATTCAATAACCTTTTTTATGGAATTAAGATAGCAAACGAACATGCAGCACCACCCTTCCACTGCCGCCCATAACAACTGTGACCGACCTAGAACTAGACTCAAAGGGACTATGATGGTTAGTCCAGTTAGTAAATGGCGTTAGAATAGTAATTGGTTAGTTTGTTAATAAGTGTGAGGACAGGGACTGTTAGTGATAATTAGTCCTGTTAGTTAATGTTAGTAATAGTCCAGTTAGTTATTGTTAGTATGAGTTTCGTTCTAATTCGGTCACAGATGCGTTGCTACCCCTGAGGACTGAGATGGTCTATCAGTGTCGTCAACTTAAGCCGAAGTTACGGTAATTTGCTAGGAGTTTATAATACAGTGAAACTTGGTTAAGTGGGACCTGGATAAGTGAGAAACCTCCATAACTGGAACTCATGCTGAGGTCCCAACACTTTGGCACTGAATTACCTCTGTTAGTGGGACGAGGTAAACCTCTATATCTGGGATTTGTTCTTTCGATTTATCATCATAGTTACCTCTATAACTGAGACAGCGAGTAAATTTTATATGCATAAACCTCTGTAACTGAGATAACATTGTTTGTTTACTCATTCTTATTCTACCCACCTTTAAGTACATAATATTTTTTTTATTAAAACTCATTTACATACATAACACGTTATTTTATTTAATGATCGCACCTGTATAACTGAAATAACCTGTATTGTCACCTCTATTAATGGAACCCTCTGTAAATGAGACAGATATTTATTTATACCTGTATATCTGAGACACTGGGTAAGTGGAATACCTCTATAAGTGAAACGACATTGCAGGTCCCTTGATGTCTCACTTAACCAGGTTTCACTGTATTATGGTGGCTTGTTACAAAATTAAATAAACTTGCATCAGTATCAAATTGGGTGGTTAATTTTAGAATTTCAATTCCATTTTACATATTCCGCTTTCATTAATACTAAAACAACATTATAATAATAACTTTTTTAAATTTAGTAACTAGTTAACAACAACAACGCTCGTAAAAGCTTTTTTTTCTTTCCACATTCTTCTCTTTTTCCACAACTTCGTTCGTACATAGGAGTTTTTCCCACGTGATAAAAATAGTCAATATGTTGCTCCACAGCCTATATTTTATTAAGTGTACGGATAGCATGCTATAGTTATAGATAGATAGATTCACTCACGCATCGGTGATGTTTTTTATTATTGACCAATATTAACAAAATAACATTAACTAAATAAAATGTAAGCTTTTAACTGTAAGTTGAACATGCAATATCGATATTAACAAACAAACCTAATTCATCTCGTTCAATTATCGAATTGAAATCATAACGTCATGGGCGGGGCTAAAATTATGAAAAATGGAGCCATTTACAATTTAACTTCCACTGGCTTCACCGGCACGCACGCATTGTACATGAATCGATTTGATTTTATCAGGAAAAGAGAATTATTGTAATTCGAATTCGTCTACAACTTAATATCCGTTTTAATTAGTTGTTTTAATTACTTATCGAAGTCGTCACATCTGTTGTTATCATAAGTCAAGTTCAATCCAAGAAATCTTACTTTATTGCACACTGCTAATCAATGTAGTGGTTTTAGCCTAGTGATTAAGAATTCGGTCTCCTATTCGGGGGGATCCGTGTTCGAATCGCAGGGCACGCACTTTTCGGAGTTAGGCGTGTGCGTTACATTTAAATCGATGGGTCCTATGTATATGGGCCAAACTAGCAATTTGGCGATTTTGGCTTTTTTGTGGGCAACGCATCTTATCGATATAATGAATCATGTGAGCTATTAAAAAAAAAGATTTCAGCATAGAAACACGATTTTTTATTACGGTATAACGGCATATGTAACATGAATTTAAACGTATAAGGTCCTAAGCGTAGTTAGAGATTTATACGCGGGGAGTTTCCCGCGCGTTTGTTTATAGTTTGGAACAATCAGCCAATTTGACACTTGTACGTTGAACGGAGCATCGGCCGCACTGTGATGAATAAAGACGAATACGAAATGTAATTGTTGTGTTTTTGGGTTACAATTTAGTTTAATAAGTAAAAATGACATCTAATTATCACGCTAAGATGTCTAGATGTCGGAATTTTGTGAATTTGGCTTTGGGAAATGAAAACAACAATTAAAACGAAGATTTTATATTATATTCTAATTAATGAATTATCAATTACTTCAATCGTTTATTGATTTTATAGATAAAAAATTAAAAAAATATATACATTATGCTAATTAGCGTAGGTAATACGCGTATAATGGCCAACATGGTATATCGGCCCTTTTAGGGTGTTTTCAAAAAAAAAATAATTTTAACAAAAACTAACGTAGAAGGGCCAATGTGACATTAAAAAAAACCAGATAAATGTATATATAAAATACTACAGTGTAAATGAGGGAAATAGTTTTCTTAGCAAATAAGCAAAGATTCGGGAACTTCGGTTTTGTCAATTTAAAGTTATAGTAAATTGAAACTTTGGAAGCCTCTCCTGTAAAGTTTTAATTTTACATTTTGGCCCATATACATAGGACCCATCGAAATGTCACTTACTATAACAGTAAAGGTACTATCGACTTAACCCTCTCAATATGCATTAATTAGTAGAACATAATATATTCAGATGATGATGATGATGGTAAAGTTGATGATGTCACCACATCATCGCAACCCATAACTATCCCACTGCTGGGCTTAGGATGCCGCCCACAGTGTGAAGGACACAGTACCTACATACATCCATCATGTTGGCCAAATGCTGATTAGTAAACTTCACACGCATGGTACGGAAAGTTCTTAAACTGTTTATTTTGAATAAACGCTGAAAAGACGTTTTTTCTGTTTTTACCTATTACCTACGTGCTTTCATTCAAATCCGTGTAACAGCTTTTGCGTTTGGTCTGGAGGATGGTCTGGTCAGGATGGACATAAAAATTGATAACATCTGAACTCCTCAGTTATCAAATGTTCTTACAGAACCACTATATCACAACCCATAATTGTCCATTGTCCATCATTGTACACCACACCACTCAAGTGCGGTTTGGTAGCAGCGGTCCATTAATGGGTTGAGCAGACGTTAAAGGGTTGAAAGTATATGAAACAATGTAGGTATATAAGTATCATTCAATTTAACAGGCACATACACACAAACAGTAAGAATAATGTCCACCATTCTTATCCTACCTTAATTAAAACAAAGTGCAAATTTACCTTAAAACAATAAGAACTCCGAACATAAACAACAGTCATAAAATACAAAATGCACTGAGGTTTACCTACAAATGTGTACTTTAGACCTTGTCACGCTGGACATAAGAGCGAAAATCGTTTCTGCATAAAAAAGGTTTCGTGGCCCTAGCTTCTCCCATGGGATAACTAAACAGTATTGTTGTTCAGGCACAGTTCTTTAACCCGATTTGGTCTGTAAATTATGGATTCAACGTAGTTACAAATCTTCCTTAGTAAATCCGTACTGACAGATTAAGGTGTTAGAGCCTATTATAGAGTTCACTCACGCCATGATTCTTATCTTAGAACCATTTTTCAGGGGGTCTTACACGCATCGCGGTTTTTTAATTATAAAATTGTAATCATGTTAAGTGGTGATTGCTAAGTTTAAATTCCATCGTAATTGGTAAAGTTTTACTCAATTTAGCGACGCTAGAAGTACGCATTATTGTTTTTTGTAGTGCTCTAGCACAGCGTAAAAACTTTGCTCTAGAGACTCTTCAAATTTGACAGATTTTAATCATTCTTAATTTCTCAATTTTTGTACGGTACTAAGTATTAAAAACATCAGAGCTAATATTTTGAATTTGGCGACCAACAGACCCTTTATTCGATCGGACATGTTTTTAGAAGGAAACAAGTGCACTGTAACGTAGTTTGAGGATTTATTCAGTTATGTACTTTAGTTAGTTATGTGCATCTATATCAATATATTCTTCTATCTGTCTATTCTATCTATCTATAACTAGTCTATCATATACTTCATTACTATTTGTGCACACTAATGTCGGAAACTGCTGAACGGATCTCATGGGACGTTCACTGGAAGATAAAAGATGTAGTGGAGCATCATATTATAGGCTACTTTTTATCCCAGAGTTCGCGCGGGATCGGGATTCACGTAAGAAAAACTCCTGTGTAGGAAAGAAGTCGCGGGCAAATAAATAATAAACATAAACATGAAACTCTGTGAAACTTAAATGTAACAAAAACCTTCACTCCTAAAATACTGTCTAGATATAGTGAATTTATATCCAATTTGATATATCGTCATTGCTTCCGACGCGACGCCCTTGCTCCCCGGTAAAAATTTATGCATCCCCCGAGATACTGGGTTGTAGTTAAGATGGGCTTTATTATCAAACTTGGGTTTTACATGGCAAGAACTTGTGATGAAATTTTGATTCAATTAGAGGTGATATGATAATAATATGACGTGCCAATTAACGTAATTAAACTCTCATTTTTAACGCTCGTTATCTCAACTCATCATGGCCAACAATTGAATACTGATCTCTTCTTATAATTAGAAGGTTAAGGCCATAGTCCACCACCCTAGCTAAGTACGGATTGGAATAGGTTCACATACCTTTGAGTTTTGCGAACTCTCCGCAATGACGGTTTCCTCACGATATTTTCCTTTACCATGCGTGACCTAAGTTCTAAAATGCACACTTGAAAAGTAATACGAGTAAGTGCGTGCCGTGGAATTTGTACTCAAACCTCTCGAGTAGAAAGTCGAATTTCTAATCACTCTATTAACGGTATTGTTACTCAGGGTTAAATAACGTTTAACATAAAAAACAGCTACGACTTCGACAAGTAATAAAATGTACTCGAAATCAATTAAACACACGTTTAGGAATTACTCAAACCGACTCCTAAAATCTCGGTCGAATCGTGAGACCACAATAAGAGCACCACTATAAAAGTATTTCGAGTATAAAAAGAATCATTAAAATCCCTTTACTCAATAAGGATCCCCGCAGACTGATTGCAACAACCGGCGGCTGTGGCGCTTCTTTTTAGAAGCGCGGTCCGGCCAACAGCCGCTTCGGCTGAATTCTGCTCACTGTTGTTGGAGCTGTTGGCTGTCGGCCGGATCGCGCTTTTAAAAAAAGCGCCACAGCCGCCGATGGCTGCAGTCAGTTTGTGGGGAGCGGGGACCCTATACCTACATATAGTTGAAATGAAAACCTTTTTTTAAGTCGCCTAAAAATTAAGAGTAAGTAGCTACAAGAAATTACAAAAAAACTAATAATTCAACAAATGAAATCCAGTTGTAGTTCTGCCACAAATAGGTACACCGCATACCCAATTGCTGCTTTCATGTCAATGAAAATGTCTGATTGCCAAGAATGCATTTACAGTCAGGTGCAAACAGTGGTGTAATTTGCCATATTGTAATTTCTGCGATAGCTTGACATTGTGCGGATGACGTGCCAAACACATCGGACACCGTGTAGTGTGCCCATGATTGCTATTTTGGCATAAATTTGACAGAAAAATTAACACAAACCTGAAAAAATGTCAACTGTAGTTTGAGAGTATCTAATTTAGTAAAAAATTGGTTGTCTGTAAAGTCGGTTTACTGACGATAGTTGAACGTGACAACGTCTTAAGAAAATACTGATGGAATGGTAGCATAATCACTAATAGTCATCCTAAACTATCTTTGAATACTTAGTTATAATTTATTTACTGTTATATTGCAGTTAAAAACCTTTATTAAATATTTTACCAAAAAGACTAGTCGTTGCATACCGTATAACGAAACATTAATCTTTAGCTAGTCTGTGCATATTATGTCATGTCAATGTGCCACAAATAAGTCAAAACAAACCTGGCTGGTTATAAATAATTTCGATAAAAACTAAGACGTCAGACGTCAGACGACGAGAGTTATAAATGACAAAGGCCGATTGTGCTTCTTTGTCGCTCGTTCCGCGTTCTCGCTTGCACTTCAAGCTTTAAATGGGACGCCTCATCACGCCTCATGACGTCAGATAACGACGCATAGACGTCATGTTTTTCGTGCGTGCAGCCGGGTATATCGATTTATAAAACGTAACGTTGTCACGTCAAAAATGTTAAGAAACCTGAGTCAAATTCATACGCATGCGGTTGTTAGAGGCAGATGAACTTATTTATTTATGAATAACACTTCATGAGAACTGTCCGGATTAAGCTAGGTTATAGTGACAGGGTACACCTTATATAGAAGTGCCCTAGTAAAGTCTTGGTATGGATTTAATATGGGTATAATCCCTTAAACCTAGCATCATCTGTATCGTTGCATTTTAATAAAGGGCTGTCACTATCAAAATTTTCTATTATTATTTACATCTACTCCAGTGCTAGAACAGGATGACAAAACTCTACCTTTACGTACCTCGCACATTGAAGAGGAAAGATAAGCTAACGTTCTATTTAATAACATTAAAGATGCATATTTAAATACCAATAAACGAATGAGGCAATCCTTTTATTTTATGACTAGAGAACCGCCCGCGCTTCGCTTCGGGACCCGTAGGTAATAACCGCGTAGGTCTCGCTCCCGTAGGAATTTAGGCTAAAAAGTAGCCTACTACTCGCTCTCATCACTCCACCCTGTCTGAGGTGTGTGGAGCCCTCGGGACAGTTAGTTCCCCTTTGGGGGTGTCTCTCGCGGCCCGTTAAAACGGGCCGGTCCTTGGGTTTTATTTTATTTTTATTTTATTTTATTTTAAGGAAAGCTTACAGCTAGGTTTCAACAATAAGCAAGTGAAAATACGGTACTTAAGGCCAATTACAAGCTTTCACTGATAGAACTTACTTATCTTATATAGGAAATTTACAAGACAACGGATGCACACTAACTTAAGTAGTTAAATTTAAGATAGCTAAGGCCAACTACTAAACGAAACTAAGAGAACATGTGTAGGTATAATAAATGTTAATACAATACTAAACATTATTGTGTTTCTGGAAAAAACTATCAGACATATGCTTTTTTAACTTATTCGGAGATGAATTAAATAAATCTAAATCTAGCTCCAGAGAAATGTTATTGAAATACCTGCTCGCACGCAATAAAAAGCAGTTTTTTCTGTACATAGTTTTAAATTTAGGTATGTGAAGAGATGTAAGCCGCCTAGAGGATGAGTACGGAACACGAAGACCAATTTTATGTAAAAGATCAGGACTATCTATCGACCCGTTCGCAATTTTAAGTAAAAATACAAGATCTGCTATTCGCCTTCTCTCATACAGTGGTAGAATATGAAACCTTCGACATTGTGTCGTGTAATTTGCTACCTTTATATTTGACCGGAATTGTATATGACGTAAAAAACGTTTTTGTATGCGTTCTATACGCGTAGTATAAATATCATACTGTGGATTCCACACCTGTGAGGCGTATTCTAAATGACTTCTAACATACGTGCAATACAAAATTTTGAGAGTTTTAATTGACTTGAAATTGACCGACATACGTAAGATAAATCCGAGAGATTGTGAAGCTTTCTTTATTATATTGTCAATATGGTTATCAAAAATGAGTTTTGAGTCAAACACTATGCCTAAGTCACGAAAAGATGTTACCCTTGTTAACTCACAATTTTTTAATTTATAATTTCTTATTATTAGTTCAGGTTTCCGAGAAAATGAGCATATGTAGCATTTATTGACGTTTAAATCTAATTTGTTAGCTGTACAATAATTTTCGAATCTGATCAGGTCGTCTTGGAGTAGTTGTGTGCACGAGTGAGATTTGATGGGGCAGATTATTTTGATATCGTCGGCATAAAGCAATATCTTACAATTTAGAAAGCACGAAGAGACATCATTAATAAAGATATTAAATAAAAGAGGTCCTAATAATGAACCCTGAGGCACGCCAGAAGATATTGGGATTCTGGATGAAGTGTATCCATTTAATACAACTGTTTGACAACGGTTCCTAACGTAAGAGGTGAACCATCGAAACAGATTGCCCCTTATTCCTATGCCCTGCAGCTTACGCAAGAGAAGCAAATGATCTATTCTATCGAAACATTTGCTGTAATCGGTGTATATGACGTCTACTTGGGAAGGCTCAGACATATGTTCCGATAGGTAGTCACTGCAAAGTAGTAAGTTGGAGGTGGTGGATCTGCCCTTTAGAAACCCATGCTGTTGCACGATAAAAGTGTGTTTAAGGCTGGCATATAATTGATTGTAAACAATTCGTTCTAAGACTTTGGCAAAAATGCAAAGTTTAGAAATGGGCCTGTAATTAATAATATTCTCCCTTGCACCTTTTTTGTGGATAGGCGTGACGAAGGCTGATTTCCAAATAGATGGTACTACCCCTTCCGTCAAAGAACGCTTATATAACAAAAAGAGGGGAAGCGCCAGGCTTTTAGCACACTTAACTATGAAGATGGCTGGAATGTTGTCAGGGCCTGCCGATTTGTTCAGGCAGAGACGCTCTAGATGCCTACGTATCATATCCGGATCCACTTCGATGTCACAGATATCAGCCACTGACAATGTGTCGTCACAAGAAAAAATATCGAGTTCGCTATCCGAATAAGAGGTGGTCAAGAATGTCGATTGAAAAAATTCACCAAACATGTTACATATTTCTATACCAGAACTTGATGATTGTTGTCCAAAACGTAAAACTGCAGGTATCGAGTTATTTTGTTTTCTAGATTTGATGTACGACCAAAAAGCCCTAGGATTTTTAGAGATATTATTTTCAATATTTTTTATGTAGGCCGAGAATAGATTTGATTCAATTGACTTTGCACGATCTCTAAGGATTTGAAAAGATTGAGAATCAGATAAATTATTGTAAATTTTATATTTATGGTGATATTTATGTTTTTCTTTTAGTATTTTAATAAGTGACTTGTTGTACCAAGGTGGATATTTATGTGATGGAGTTATTGTCTTTGATGGGATATAAGTACTACGTAAATCATACAAAGTATCATAAAAGAATTGCACAGCGCTTTCTATGGTTCTACTGGAAAGTTCAAGTTGCCAATTAATGTCGTCTAATTTTGATGTAATAGTACTGTAATCTGCAGTATGGTACAAAAATTTGGTATAGGGTAGCGGTCGTAAAGTGTGTAGTTGAATAAATTCAGTCGCTATGCAAAGGGCTGGGTGATGGGAGTCCTCGGACACTAGTGGTTCGTGGCTATGTGTGACAGATAGCGGACTGTTACTAAATACCAAATCTAGTAGCCTGTCATTACAATTTTGAATAAAATTATATTGTGATAAATTACAAACATTAAGATCGTCGAAAAAATGTGTTTGAGCTGAACCCTCAATGTTATTAGCAGTATAAAATCCATCGTCATGCACTAGCCAACTTACATTAGGCATGTTAAAATCGCCAACAATTATAAACTTGTCTAAAGGGTTATTTAAAATGGTATCGGATAGGTTGCTGGAAAAAGTGGCTAGTTGAGCTGACTGCGAACTTTCCGTACCCTGGTTACAGATGTAGACTGAACATAAGTGCAACTTATACCTTGTATTGGGGTTCCGGCACTGAAGAGAAATGGTTACCCACAAATCCTCTGCGTTTGAACGCCAATCGATGCACTCCTTTGATGTTAACTCACGACGAACCGCGATTAATACACCACCGCCTAAGGTTTGGTTTGTACGTTCGTAATCTCGATCACGTCGCCATACGATGTAACGATCGTCAAATAGTTCGCTGTCATCGATTCCTTTCACTAACCAAGTCTCAGTCAAACATACAACGTCGTAAGAATTCAAGCTAATGTTTCGATAAAAAGTAGATGTTTTCGAGCGCAAGCCGCGAACGTTTTGATAATATATTTTAATAATCATTTTTAATTTTTACTTTTAGGTATTGACTAGTCATAACAGGACATAGGAGGGGCGTAAGATAACTTAATATCATAATTAAACGTAAACATATCCGAGTCACACGTAAGTGTTTTAACAGCGCATAAAAGAAGCGTGATTTGTGCATGAAATAAACAACTAGTAGTTTAGCGACAGCGTAAACAAAGCGGTCGGCACAGCAGAGATAGTGAGTATTTGCGTGATCGAGACAAGGCGATAGCGTATGTGGCAGGTAAGAAGAGATGCGCGCACTCCGAGCGTAAAAAGACTTTTTTGCAAGCGAGCAGGTGGTTCTCAAAGTTTTAAGACTAAAGCAATACAAATGTAATATTGTAATTAAGTAGGTGAAGAAAAAGCAAGCTAAGTAATTTTTTTCAAATCCGATTCTGATAATATCCGGATAACATGCGAGGTGGGGTTTTTTCGCGTAAAAATCTTGCACCCTTTGACCCATACGAAGGCAAATCCACGCTCTTTGGCTAGGTTCTTGGTTTTATTTAGTAGCTGCTTATTTCGGATGGTCAGATGGTCGTTTACAAAAATGCGATTGTCACCCTGAAGACCCAAGTTAGCTGGTAGGATGGTTAATTTCTTCGCGGCTGCAACGAACTCCTCTTTCAAATAGCGACTATGTACTGAGACAATAATGGATTTGGTGATTTTGTCGTTGCGCATGGGTATTCTTGCAATATAGTTGACTTGCTCTTTCGGTATTTTACAGTTGAGGTAATCTCCGAGCTTGTTCAGGATTTCGAATAAGTTTTCGGTAGGCTTGGAAGGGACGCCTTTGATCTCGATATTATTGAGCCTTGCCCTTTGATCGTGGTCTTGCACAATGGCTTCGATTTCTTCAAAACGGGATTGGAGCTGCCGAAGGTCTTCCTTAGACTTTAGGAGACTTTGAACCTCCTGATTGATCTCCGCGCACCGATTGGTTAATGTTTCTACAGAGCCCTGCATGAATTCCACCGAAACTTTAATGGACTTTAGGTCAGCGATGTCCGCCTGTATTGCCTGTATATTTGCCGCTAGTGTCTGTAGAGATGACATCTGCAACGAGAGCCGTTTCAATTCTTGGGAGATGCTATCCAAGTTCGCCGGTGTCGGAGATTTTGCTGATGGTGTATTTGAAGCTAGTGATCCAGTGCTCTTGCATGACGGACATTTCCATATATTTTTTCTGTCTCCTAATTTGCGGTATCCTGATTCAGTAATGCCTGCACAATGGAAGTCGAAAACCCCTTGACACAACGAACACTGGGCACCATCTCGAAATTCGACGTCGCAGCGAGTACACCGAAACATCACGGCACGTTTGATAGAAATAATAGTAAACGGACGTAGTAAAGTTTGAGCACCGCTGCGGATAAGCGATAACGCGTAAGGTAGTGTGCGCGTGCGTACGATCCGTCGTCTGCGGACTGACGTTGGGTCCTAAGGCCCTTGGTTGTCCATCTGTGGTTAACCAATAGGTCAAGTCCGGTGAGTGGTGGCCTTTTTACAGGCCACAGAGTCTTAAACGGGATGGGGTTCATCTTCGCGCCGCCCAGGCGATCGAGGCCCTACCGGGTGAATCCCGCTGGTGGGAAGCCCAGCAGGAGCCGATCAGCGCCGGGCGACGACTTACGAAGCCCCAGTATCAGTCAGTGCTAGCCCCGTCCCGCGCAACCAGCAAGTCGCGGTCCGGTGGACGGGTGTGGAGCGGCACCAGGTCCTGCAGATGTGGGAACCGCGACGCGTCGACACGCCCGAACATGTTGCGTGCCAATCTCTCGATGAAGTCGTCCAGGCTCTCGACTCGAAGGTCCTTCTGGATGACGGCGTTCCTGACGTACCTCGGCGCACCAGTCAGCCGGCGGACCGCAATCGCCTGAACCGCGCGCATCCTCTTGCGCTGCGTTTCGCTGGCGAGCGCGTACCACGCCGGTGCCGCGTACGTGAGGCGGGATCTGATGTAGGTCTTGTAGACCCCGAGCTTCAGTCCGAGAGGGAGGGCGAGGAGAGCATTGGTTTCTGCCATCGCGCTTCTGGAATTCGCGACGGCTTTCGTAACCTGTGGCTTCATCGAAAGTCTTCCGTCGATTTTGCCCCCAGGTATTTGACCTGTGGGGCCCATTGGATATCTTGTCCGTGAAGCTCCAGAGTAGGGTCCCGCCTGTTGAGGTATCCTCCTATGTTCACGGCCTGCGTCTTCCCGACATTCACTGACAGTCTCCACGCGGCGAGCCATTCGGGGAGGGCATCAAGCGCACGCTGCATCTTGACGATGGCGTGGGTTCTATTCAGCGACGTGGTGATGTACGCCACGTCATCGGCATACAGGGCAAGCGACGCCCCCCTGCCGCCGGGATGTCGTCGGTGTAGCAGGCGTAGCAGACCGGGGACAGGCAACTCCCTTGCGGGACGCCGGCTGCGATCGGACGCTCGGTGGATTCGGCGTCTTCAACCACTACTCTGAAGCTTCTATTTTCGAGAAAACTGGAGATCACCTTAACGGCACTCCGGGGCGCCGACGACTGCAAGATCTTGTAGAGAAAGCCGTCGTGCCAAACACGGTCGAACGCCTTTTCCATGTCGATGAATACTGCACACACGCGTTCTCTCTTATTCAGAGCCGCGGTAACGGTGTGCAACACCCTCGACAGTGTAGCCGTGCTGTTCAGCGGCATCAAGAAGTAGCCTTCCACTTCTGTTGGCAGCTAGGCTATCCTTCCACTTCTGTTGGCAGCTAGGCTATTCCACCCCGGATGCTTGCAGTTCCAGTCGCCCGCGCCCACCACCGGTGTCGGCGAGTCCAGCAACTTGCGGACATCAGCCAACAGGATAGTGCCAGCGGGCGGGCGGTACACTGAATACAGCCGGAGCGGGGAGTTCTCGAGGCAGAGCTAAAGTAGCCTATTACATTTGCCTATGACTTAAGTAAATTACATGTAGTATTTGATAGCGTAATTCAGAACTTGCAAATGAAAAATTAACGCCATCTATTAACAATTCCGAAAATAAATATCTAGCAACTAACAAAACATCGATCTTCCCATGGGAATGGGATGTTTTTCCGCGGTAAAAAGTAGCCTACGTCACTCTCCACCCTCCTGACTATCCCCACACACATAAACCTTACCATATAATAGCTTTGTTGCGACGTGAAAGCGTCACAAACAAACAAACAAACAAACAAACAAACAAACAAACAAACAAACACACTTTCACATTTATAATATTAGTAAGGATAGTTTAGTCACCCTGATACAAAACACCGTTGAACATTTTCGCACGCGAACGTGTGAAATTTATGTAAAACACACGCTAAAATCGCCATTAGTCCATTCCTACGCTTGAAAAGAATTAGCAACTGCACTAAAATGCTAATGCTTTTCATGTACATTATAATGTGAATAGACTTTAAGATATTGTTTTACATTTATAATAATAACATAATGTATTTAAGTTGGCCACTTGGCCCAGGTGTACCTAGCACGCCATTAAATAAAATACATAATTAAAAGACAAAAATTTAATGAAACATGCCGCATTAATGGACTTTAATGTATTGTTTAAATCAAGAGTAAATAATCCCGATGTATTTTAATGTACGTCACTTTCCCCGGCTTTTATTTTTACTCAATCTATATAGATAAAACAATGTATCTTAATTTTGTCTTTTTGTCTGTATGTTTGTGCACGCTAATCTCAAAAATGATTAAATGGGTTTTATGGGACTTTCACTGAAAGATAGAGTAGATTTGGAGCGACACAAAGACTAACACAAAACGCTACGAAACATCTGAGATACCTCACTTGACATATTATACATAAGTACCTGGTCTGACGGCTGGCCGGACTGCTGATAGGGCACGGCCAATAGCATACACCGTGATAGTAAAATCTAAAATAATATATGTATTTTGTCATAGCCTCCATCTACACCATGTGATAAGGAATTTCGTTCCAAAAAATCAAACTTGGAATCCGTAATGGCAGTAATTGATTTTATTTAATGTAAATAATACAAGAAATAAAATTTAACATTGTTAATAAAAAATACTTTACTTGTGTTGTGTGTTGAGTGTTGTATGCATACTGGGCTTTCATGTTCGTATTCTGTGAATCCAGCAAATAAATTACTCCAGTATTCGCATGTAAATGTAAATTGCATTGCAAGTTAGGTTTTGTAGCAGCCACTGAATTAAATCGTCTAGAAATCATGTTAGGGGAAAGCCTTTGAAATGGTATGTACAGTAGGCACTTTGTATTGTATGTATATCAAACCAAGTTGGGTAAAAATATTTTACGGAACAGAGTTAGGTATTCATAATTAAATTTCATTTCATCTGGTTTCATCTGGAAATATTATAATTATTTATTTTATTATATCCGTAGTTACATACTTTGGCTTTGCTATATATAAGATTCCAGGGTGTAGTCGTGTGTGTACATAATCTCACACTATGATGTGAGATTCTTTTGTGGGAACAATAGAGTGATGGAATATGATGGATCGGAAAATCGGTGTGTATTTTATGTCTATATTCGTAACTTTAGCAGGCTAGTGCCTATTTTCTAATGCTTTCACAACGTGATCTTAAAACGGAGTGTTAAAATCGCTTTTTTCATTAAAAAATGTCAAAATTTTCGATTTAACAAAACAAAAAATGTAATATCATAGAAAACTCAGTTGGAACGAATTTATATTTTGCATACTGACATTTGAACATCTGACATACCACCTAAGCTTACTTACCTTATTGACTTCGATAAATAAGACTGAATGACCAATAACCACGCATCTATGACATACCCAGCCCATAGTATGCCTACATTCCCATTTGCGTGAAGCAAAAATCTTACAATTTAAATTTTCTAGCTTCCACCCTTTACAATGCGATAAGGAACTTCATTCCAAAAAATGTATTCAACTTTTTCCAAATCGACAACAAAGATAGTGAAACAAATGGCATAAAAGCTGCCAAGAAGATAATGTAATTATATTTAAAAGCCTGCTGTCCGCATCTCACTGGGACAATTAGGTCAGCGATTAAGGTTTTAAGTGTGGCAATAAATGGAGTTGGAGTAAGCACTCGGACTTAGAAAAACAAGAAACAATAGGATATATTCTCTTAAGAGACGAAAAAGGTCTTAATACCCTTAAACTTTAATACCTTAAAATGAATTAAAATAAAAACATTAAAATCAAATGAAGTTTTATTGTATGAATGAATTAATGATGGAATGAAGAAATGAATAAATGAATGCATGAATAATTGAATGAATATTTTATTTGCTGAATTTTGGTTTCAAAAGTTCTTATTACTTAAGTGTAGTGTAAGGAATAGTTCTCGCAATTTAGTATTGTAATAGAAGCAGTGGACTGGTGTCGTCATAGTCATTTAAAGTCTTAATTCCTATAATATAGTGTAAATTTTGTATGAAGTGCGTTGTACGTCTTTCTGTTCATTCAAATCATCATTGCAAACCAAAATATTATCAGATATAAGAAATACACCCGTGAATTTTATTCACAAAACAATTTTACCTCCTTTCGCTTATCCTAACTCACCTTAGTACCTATCTGATTTTATACATTTTAGTAGGGAATAATGCAAATAAAACAACATCAAGAACAAAAGAAGCAGTAACATTATTTCACAAAGAGGCTTCTAATCAAAATTCATATTCTCAATTCGTTCGCGGCCTGCAGGCATGGCTTTAATGGGCCTGGGTACCGGTAAGTACATGTATTGGATTGTAAAAGGAACGCTAGTATGGAGCAGAATATTATGTTATTCGTAGATAGAGAACGATATGGACATAGACTTTGATCAGTTTGGCCAACATGAGGTACAGTACCCGGCAAGAAATAATGCACATCGGTATTCAGAAAGATATAATCGGTTATTTTCGGCTTTGTAGAGCGTTGTCCTTACTACACAGTCCTTACCGCTGACTTGTCACTTTTCTTTCGAATTCGGTAGAAGACGGTCGCGTTGACTCATATATAAATATAAAAAGTTGTTAAAACCCCCAATGGAACATCAATATTATTGTTACAAAAGTACCTGATAGGGTGCTTTATCAGCTCTTAATAGATATTGCACTATCAGTGCAATGTGCGAGAGAGACAACGCTCGACAAAGCCGTAACTAACCGATTATCTGTTTCTGAATATTGATGTGCATTATTTCTTGCCGGGTACTGTAGTACCATTCCTAACATTAACTAACAGGACTAATTATCACTAACAGTCCCTGTCCTTACACTTATTAGCAAACTAACCAACTAATATTCTAACACCATCTACTAACTGGACTAACCATCCTAGTCCCTTTGAGTCTAGTCCTAGGTCGTTCACAGTTGTTATGGGCGGCAGCGGAAGAGTGGTGCTGCATGATTGTTTGCTATCTTAATTCCATAAAAAAGAACGATTGTACATATTTGACACTAGAACAAATTCGACGGTCAGCTAAAAAAAGTAATACTACATTCACGTTACATATTGGTCTTCGTTTCAATGGGATGCAACACAACGTCAGTTTTTTGGGATTAAGGTTCATTCTAGATTTACGGCGAGAATTTAAAATACCATAAGTAAATCTTGCTTACCTACAAGCTAAATTGAACCACAGACTTATAAAAAAATAAGCAGACCTAACATATGGGAGAAAAAGCGTTCCAGTTATAACTACATAGACATGCTGCACACACTGACTTTCTCCATACAAAACATTCATGGTATACTGTTCATGGTCTAATGTTGTCTATGGTTCTCGTACAAAAAGTGAGCTTCTTGTAGCTTATCAAAATGACGAAAGTGCTTCAACCCCATTTTGTCTATGTGTGCGTGAGTGTTGCAACAACAAAAATAAAACGAGATAGACATTGTACGTGTCATGGGAGAGAAAAAGATGAAACTATTGCTTACATACGTCTTTGTAGTGGTGAAAAGGATGTTAGGTCTGGTTGTTTTATAAGTCTGTGAATTGAACTGTGAGAAATTTGTTTTTAGCAGGGAGTTGCAATTCTACATTCTCGGCGACTCAAGTATAAATTCGATGTTAAGCTGAAGTCACTTTAGGTAATAACTGTTTTCCTTGAAGAATTGGCTCGCAAAGCGAAACCAGACATAATTATTATCATTTTGTCTAGTGTAACATGCTTATCTGTGTGTATGTAACGGAATTCGGCCTCTATGTAAATTTTCGAGTTAAACAAACTTTTTACTGAATATTTCGGCTAACACAGGTCAAGCTAATAAAAGGGTGACAATAAAAATAAAAATTAAACTAAGAATTGATTATTAAATTACGTCCTCAGATCAAAATGTCACAACTAAGCTATAAAGTCGTCAATATGAACAAGTATCTCCTTAGCAATTCTATCTGTCAAGTTTAACAATGACCGGTTGTGTAAATACTCGTAGTATATACCCTTGGAATAGGGTTACCATGACGAACTTCTGAGTATACGTATCAAGTAGACATTGAAATTTAGTTTTTTTTAATCAGTGTTATTTGTTTTTAAATATAAATAAATTTAATTCATGTTAAGTAATAAATAATAATAAAATTTTTGCGTCCTTTTAAATATCCAACCTATGTCGTAGAAATATTTTTTACGTTGGTTTAAGAAACTTAACGGGAATTCAACTTAATGGGATTCAACTTATCGCGATTTCAACATTCAGAGAATTCAACTTAATAGGAATTCAACTTTCTGGACCTGAAGGAACAAAACCCTTACGTTGCCGTCCATGACAATAATTGTAGTCGATACAGGACAATACTCAAATTGAGACCAGGATGATTAGTCAAGTTAGGAAATGGTGTTAAAGAATGATTCGGTTTGTTATTTAGTAACTGGTCATTCGATTCCGGGATAAAAAGGAGCCTATATGTTGCTCAACAACCTCCTCTATCTTCCAGTGAAAGTCTCATAACAATCCGTTCAGCTGTTACTGAGATTAGTTACATAGTTAGTATAAACTGCGATCAGTTACAGTTTTATTATATGTATAGATGAGCACACGAGCTTCTAACGTCTCTCGAAACACTGATAATATATATTATAATCTTTACTTATCTTCTGTTCAAACCATGTAGTGTTACCAAAATTAATGTATTGTGAATTTATGCGTTGCTGGCTGAAAAGGACATAACTGGCTGTTGTTTTGAATTTGTTTATGACACCGCTGGGAGAGTACCTCTGATTAACTTTGGTCTCCCAGTTTACAATGCGTACGATATTGTTGTGTAAAGTGCCCGTTCTTCTATTACGCTTAGTTTTAACCCACTGATGGGTTCAGTGCATGGGATTCTCATCACTGGAAAGAATTAGAGCACATTCCACCACACTGCCACTGTTCCAGTACGGATTGGTGAAAACCCGGAAGGATCAGTGACGAACTGAAGTGATGAACGAAATAATGCCACCAACGCAATCGTCATTGAAAAGCAGAGATAACTCAAAAACTATTCGCCAGATGGCACTCAATTCCAAGGGTGGTACCATAATAAGAACACCAGAATCTGATGATGGCAACTCAGAGAAATCGAGGGGAACTTACGAAAATTGTAGGGGCAACTAGCATTTTTGTTAATGTTTTCATTAAGTATATTAAAGCACAAAATACTGAAGGTCTCGAGTCGATCTGATGAAGCTAAAAAGACAATCGAGGGAACTCCTCAACGATTTACAGCTTTACCTTGTGTTTGGGCTTGATTAATATGTAGTGATGACAACTTTACATACTCTGGTTCATCTGGGCGCCATGGGCGCCATCTGACGAGGAACTTTTGAGTTATCTCTGCTTGTCGATGTTGAAGTCGGTTATTTTTTGTAAGAAGCAATTATTATTTGATAAACTTTATAATGATAGATTTACTATGTTATAGACAATTTGTATGAAAATTTTAAAGTGTCCGGATTTTACCTTACACCAATATGGTGTCATTAGCCCAATCAAAACAGCTTTCAAAACTTGATTGTTCCCGATCTTCCTTTGTCTTTACTATTAGTGGACTGATTGCTAATGTCATTTGTTAGCGGAGAGACGCGATTTCGAACGTGATAATTCAAAACAGACACATTTCAATATTGAAATCAAACATTACTATTAATTTACCAACTATCGGCAAACTTATACACCGTTACAACGAAACAATAGGTAATTTTGGGCTGTATCATTAATTTCATAGTTTACTCATTTTGCTCATTTGGAGGACTATTTTGGTTGTTCCATAAATTATATTTCAGTCACATTTATTAAGTGTTTTCACAGTTTAATTTGGCTTGTATGCAAAATTTACTAATTAATAAGCATTTTAAATTCTCGTCGTCAATCTTAATATATATAAAACTCTTGCGTTACTGAGTGATTGACTGACAGACAACGCACAGCCGAAACTACTGAACGGAAGAAGCTGAAATTTGGCATGTATGTTCCTTGGGGAGTGTAGGGGAGCACTAAGAGAGGATTTTGGAAATTCCACCCCGAAGGGGGTGAAATAGGGGGGTGAAGTTTAAACGAATTCCACGCTGGCGAAGCCTGCGGGCGGAAGCTAGTCTACAATAAACCTTAATAATAGGGGCGGAAAGCTGACATTTGTGTGGGTTGACATTTTAACGAATTCCATATCGAATGCGAACAGAGTATAGAAATATAAATTACAGGTCAGAAATAATTGACTATGAACAGTGTCATACGAGTGGTTTGTCCGTTGAACTCCCGAACCGGGGGATCCGGGTTCTAATACTTCACACACCTCTAATTTTCAAAAATTAGAATTTATTTATTCACTTGCTTCGGTGAAGAAAACATGATGACGAAACCCGCATACCTAAGAGTTCCCCATAAACTTATTAAAGGTGAGCGAAATCCGACTATGAACATTGACTATGAACTATGGTCGTTATGAGAGGAAACCCGTGCCCAACAATGGGACAGTTACGTGTTGCGATGATAAATAATATACTGATAGCCTTAGACCAATAAACTATAGACGGAGCGCCGGGAACAAAAGAGTGAAGTCAGCAAAAAGTAAGCCTAGCCTTGTATACACACGGCGGCACTCACACCAGTAGGTACGAAGTTTTGTGTTCTAAATAATAAAAAGTGAATGAATTTTTGTGTTCCAAAAAATAAAGTTTAAATTTGTAGTGTTCGGAAGACAGTTCAAACTGTCCACATAGGGCATTCTATTGGTTTCAATGTGTGCTTTCGGCTTACTATTGCCGGCTTCACTCTTTTGGTCCTGGCGCTCGCGCTCCGTCTACAGTTTATTTTATTGGTCTGAGCTGGTAGCATTCTCACTCTGAAATATACAAGTCGCTGAGAATGAATACTTAGTTGCTTAAAGTTACAAGAATCCTCAGAGCAAGGAATACCGCAGCGCAAAAGTATCAAATAACAATTTTTATTACCATTTACATTACTTACATTTGGCAAATTTTGCCAGTGTTGTGTAGGTAGGTATATCTAATATTGTAATTTTATACCGTAATATATTTTATCTTCTCCGCGTTTTTGGGTGACTTCCCTCAAGACGATCTTTCGAGAACATTAAGTAGGTACCTTCTTTTCAAGGTAAGTGTGAATTCTAACAACAAATAAGACGGTATTGATTTAACTTGGCATTTATGTTTTTTTATCTTTAAAACAGCTTTGAAGCTATGATAAAGCATAAGGTTTTCGACTGTATTTTATATGTGTGTTACATCATTACTTTGCACTGGGAGGTCGATTTCAATTTTTTTTTGTATTCACAAGGTAGTGTTTCACGTCTATTTCCGTTGGGTGACATCTGTTCGAAAGTTTTTGAGTTATCTCTACTCATTGATTTTGAGATAGGTTGTAAACAGTTAGTTATTAACCCGAAATTCCTCTAGATCATTTCAATTGTATTTTTTCTTATTCCGACTCCTAACCTCGACTAGTTTTTGTAACTAACTATAATAAGTACAAACGCAAATCTTAAGATGGTTTCAAATCTACGCATTCATCAAACCATCCAACAGAATAGAACATGCATCTATAATTATAAACTTAACTCATTACGGATTGTACCTACACATTTTACTGTAAGACGGGTAGGTATACACCATACGATATTTCGACCCAGTCGTATGGATCTTGGTCACGGCTGAACTCTTTAGCAAATCCTTACTAATATTATAAATGTGAAAGTGTGTTGTTTGTTTGTTTGTGACTCTTTCACGCCGCAACATGGCTATTATATGGTATGGTTGATGTGTATGGGGATAGTTAGGAGGGTGGAGAGTGCCGTAGGCTACTTTTTACCGCGGAAAAACATCTCATTCCCATGGGAAGATCGATGTTTTGTTAGTTGCTAGATATTTAGTTCCGGAGTTGTTAATAGATGGCGTTAGTAAAATTCATTTGCAAGTTTTGAATCACGCTATCAAATAATACCTACATGTAATTTACTTAAGTCATAGGCAAATGTTATAGGCTACTTTTTAGCTGAGATTCCTACGGGAGCGGGACCTTCGCAGCTGTTACCTTCGGGTCCCGAAGCGAAGCGCGGGCGGTTCTCTAGTAAGTACATAATTTATGTATTGTGTACCTACTCATACCACAGTCAAACATGCATCTAACCTAGAAAATCAAGGAGCATATAAAATATTCGAACCTAAATACCTATCTCCAGGTAAATATGGCTCCAAATACCTATTCGGTCACTGCTTCTTCCACTTCACTGAGAACTGGAAGGTCGCCAGCCATGTTTTTACGGTATCCTAGAGTAAGCCAAAGAAATCAATCTTTATTAAACTCGAGACCACTTCTACACGACAAATTTAATATCTTACCATCGAAACGCATATAAATTTTACAGCATAAACTTTCTACTGATGAATATTCCTTATGATAGGTACCAAATTTTTTTAAAGTACTTTTTCTTTTTGATTCCCCAATAACAGCAAAGTTAGGTTAGTGGTCGGTAGTTCGATGGGTGTGGCAAATTTTTTGAGCGCTTCCTTGCTTTGCAATCCATTAATAGTCCACTTCTAAGCACGGGTCTCTCCTCAGTATTGCGGGGGCCTAGAGCCTACTCCACCACGCTGCTCCAATGCGGATTCGTGGGTTAGTGGCTAACCCAGTGTCGGAAGTTTTCATGCCGCTCGGAGGCTTCCGACACGGCTTCGCTACTCTATCATAACAACCGGGACCGACGGCTTTACGTGCCCTCCGAAGCACGTAAGTAAGTGCTCAAGAAGTTTTTGCCACTAGCGGTCACCCATTCAACTACCAAACGCACCCGCAGTTGCTTAACTTAAAGTGTATCACTAGGATCGACGCAAGCCGCCGGGTTATGAACACTTCCAAACCCAAAATAATAAACATCATCTCTCCCCATATGTCATACAACTGTTATGTGAATATATAACTGACATAACGCTCATTTTCAGTGCGGTTTCGTTCACACTGTCTGTCGTTGAATAGTAAATGCCGAAATTCTAATCTAATACGCCACACAACATATTATTTGCCCAGGCAACCCACATAATGTAACGTCCCTCGTGTAAATGAAGTGTAAATACACACCTGGCTGGTACCTACATTGTTTATTTAGGCCTGTACATTTGTTCTAATGCATAATTAATTGTTTGACGAGTTAACAACGTGTTAATTGCAACACGCCTGTTTAATGGATTTTTTTTGTTAAAATTTCATAGCGCAATTTTGAAAGGTGCTTTTTTGGTCTTTTGCCTGCTGGGACGTTTTTGACACGAAATTTTTTTAATTATTTTTGTTCATTTTATTAAGTTATGTATCCTTATTTGGTGTAAGTACCTTACCTCACAGTTTTCAATGCTCAACACCTCAGTTTGTCTGGAAGAACGAACGAAGAAAGACCACCTTGTGTACCAAGTTATTTCTACCTCGTAACCTAGTATTGAGTGAACCGATTTTGATAAATCTTTTTTATTAAAAAGGTACTTATTAATTAACGGTTGTCGTCTGGTCCTATTAAAATTTGAATGATATCTAACGGGTACTTTTTGATATTATCTCTAGCTATCGCTTTTGAAGTCGGTTATTTTTTTGTAAAAAGTTATTTATTACGTTTCATGTCCTTGCTCTTAGCGTGAAATAAAAGAATTATAAAAATAACGTAATTATTTATAACAGGATATCGTTTTTCATTGACTTTTTATTATTACGTATACCTAATAATACAACTGCTCTATCATATTATATTAATTCCTCGAATTTTCAATAATGTCTATTACGCACAGATCTTCGAAGAATATTTTATCAATTCATTCCATTTTTGGTTACCACCTCACGTGTCCCTTGGGATTCTTTTGAAGAGTTGAATAATACCTTTTATTACGCAGGGCTGGACCCCGGAGATTACCAATAACTTTTGTCACAATCAGCTGATCACAAAGACATTTTATTGAAGTTATTCAATAACCTTTGAATAGGTTGTTGAAATCGCGCGACACAAATTGTGGACAAACCGCCCGTAATATTCTATTTATTTACCACATAACCGCAACCGCGATAATCCATTCAATAATATAATTAAATCCTTCGTTCAGTAATAGATTCATCCGTTCTTATATTGGCGACTGAAAAGTTTTATTAATACCTATTCACTAAAACGCATTATAACTTTATTAAAGTAAACTAGTAAACCCGCCCTCGCTTCGCTTTGGGGAACCAGCCCCTTAGAAGAAAATAGCTCTCAGAAGGCAGTTATCGTTATAATACGACCAAATAATAAAAATATCTCTATAAATTTTAACTTATTATGTTATTCCAATATCTAAGCTAAATTAACCTCAAGTTAAGACTGCTGAACGGAACCGAAGGTATTTCACAATCTTTTCACACACTCGATAACACTCGAACGTCCGAAGGCGAAAGTCGACAATAAACCCTAAAAAAGGCAAACCTTATAAAATTTTCATCAACGTCATTTACTTTATACATTATAATTGCTGATGTGGAAAATATTATCCTAAGTATTTCTGTCGTCCTAAGTAAATATGGGTATCAGAATTTTCATATGTTAAGAGCACTCGTCTTTCAAATTAAACGTTGACGGTTCGACTGTTACATATCCTCAGTCAAATATCAACTGAGAAAATTATTTAAATATTTTAAACACTATCTCTGAATTACTGAATAGGTAATCAAGTAAAGTCTAGATCTAGACTAGTGAGTGTAAGGCACTTCTAGATTTTCATGCAATTTCAGGAGCTATTGAATAAGTAGAGCGGAGATATTGTTTTTTTTAATAAATGTGTAAAGGCTAAAGTAGTTATTTTAACATTGATTGCGGAAAATTACAGTAAAACCAATTATTTATAATCTAACACTTTATAATTACTGTATTGATAACCAGGGATACAAATTAATGAACTTAAACAAAAATTCTACACGGGTGAAGCCGAGGCGGGAAAGCTATTATTATTATATAAGTTTTATGGTATAGTCTGCTGTACAGGCGTTTCTATGTTTTTAAAAAGAAGTAATGACGTCACTTAGATAAGATTGATCGCGTATTATAACGTCGTTAAACTGTTCAATCGTTAAATTATTTCTGTTGGCGGGAGCCCAAAATTTCCTCTCTTCGCTTATCTATTTTTAGTTGGCAACTTGAATCATATTTCGTTTCCAAGTTGTACTTGGCTTTTTTAAGTATTTCATGGTTAAGGTCAAGGGTCAAAGAGACAAGACTTTCTATTTAGGCAATGAATTCTTTTCATTGCAAAGAAATTTATTTTTCAGTATTTTTTCATTTATTTCAATGTCTGTAAAAATATTTGTAAAAAAATTATTAAATGTAATTCTAGGTCAATTACAATTTTTAACAGGTCGTTTAATGCAATCTTCGTACTCATAAAAATAATCAATAAATTACTGTACTCGTAATAAATAGTAGGTAATATTTTTAACTAAAACTGATAATTTCGCATTCAAAGGGTGGATCCAACTTTAGATTTAATCCCTTGCACTCCGAAAATGAATTCCCGTATCTTTTAAGTACCTAATAAATCTTTCTTAACGTAATAACTTTTCTTTCAGATATGACTGAGGAGCTAACCCAGTAAAAACACCCATAATGTGTGTAATTACCTCTGAAATTAATTAAATAAATTTTATACAGTTACCGACCGACTTTTACTGAGCGTTTTATTTGAGTGTTCATAACTTGTTTAGTTATGCTAACTTATAAATGCAATAATTAATTAATATGTATAAAAAAAAGCTTTATATTATGGGGACCAAACTCGAGTTCCCTATATGACCTCCACTGAAAACGAACGTGAATTGCCGTATCTGAAAGATGTAATTTGTCGTATCCGAAAAAATGAGTGTTCATGTAAGTCGAGTTCCCATATCCGAACAAGTTGATCTGCCGTATTCGAAAAAGTGAGTGTTCGTGTGAGTCGAGTTGCCGTATCCAAAAGATGTGATCTGGCGTATCCGAAAAAATGGGTTTTCGTGTGAGTCGGGTCGCCGTATCCGAACGAATTGATCTGCCGTATCCGAAAAAGTGAGTGTTCGTGTGAATCGAGTTGCCGTATCCGAAAGATGTAATCTGAGGTATCCGAAAAAATTAGTGATCGTATGCGTCGAGTTCCCATATCCGAACAAGTTGATCTGCCGTATCCGAAAATGTGAGTGTTCGTGTGAGTCGAGTTGCCGTATCCGAATGAGTAGATCTAACGTTTCCGAAAAAGTGAGTGTTTGATTGAGGTGAATTGCTGTATCTGAAAGTTGTGATCTAGCGTATCCGAAAAAGTGAGTGTTCATGTGAGTCGAGTTGCCGTATCCGAAAGATGCGATCTGGCGTATCCGGGGGGTCACTGGTCCGAACAATTTTGTTCAATTACCCAATTAGCCCCATTTACCTTTATATGAAAATTAGGTCTGTATGTCTCTATCGCCAGGAGCCATCATCAGGTGTCTCACGAGTCGGCGGAGGCGGGCGAGTCGGCGAGTGCATCCCGGCTATTTACTCGCTCAAGACACGTACAGAAGATATGAAATTCCGTGTAAACAAAAGAGACGCATATATCAGCGAGTACTCGCTGACTGTTCACACCGCCGGCGGATACTCGCTGACATAATGCACCTCCTTAGTCGTTTTTATTTAAACAACTAATTTCGAAAAAAAAATCATTGTTTCATGGGTTTTATTATCGGAGATATAAATATCTTCAGTATTTCCCACAACATTCGACCAAATGAAAAAGTTAGGAGGAAAATCTTTTAATAACTCTCTAAGCCCTCTTTATATTTGGGCTCCCTAAGTCCTCTCGGTCATTCAATCCGATTGAATCGGGATTATTGGCTCTAGTCTTTAGTTATTTTGTCGATATATAATGTGTATTATCACGCGTGTGAAATTAAAAAAAAACAAACTATCACAAAATGACAATGGCGAAGCAAAGGTCATTGGGCGTTTTTGACCTGGTCGCATTCAGTAAATCTTCAAATCTTCAGCAAATCTTTCTTTGCTAATAAAACAGCTTTCCCATGCTTTTGAGCAATGCGACTCATTTCATTGGGCAGTATTCATGGTCGTTTACAAACTCTGACTAGTTTCATTACTTGAATGCGATCGATGTTATCTGCTTAGTCTAAAGGTTGACTGGTAGAGAATGCTTTTAGCATTAAGTCCGCCTTTTGTACCACAATGTTCCTGGTATAATAAAGTTTAAATAAATAAATAATAATGCTGGTGGGTCACCGGTCCGAACAAAATGCCCATTTACCTTTATATGAAAAGTAGGTATGTCTCTATCGCCAAGAGCCATCATAGGACACCTGTGTCCTATGAGTCGGCGGAGGCGGGCGAGTCGGCGAGTGCATCCCGGCTATTTACTCGCTGAGGCACAAACAGAAGATATGACATTCCGTGTAAACAAAAGAGACGCATAATATGTCAGTGAGTACTCGCTGACTGTTCACACCGCTGGCGAGTACTCGCTGACATAATGCATCTCTTTAGTTTACACGAAATGTTCATATCTTTGCCGGTTGCCGGTGGGACACCTGCCTTAGATCCCTATTACCTACCTGTTTTATTGTTGGAAAAAATCACTGTATTTATTTCTTTCGATTCCTCCTTGTTCATATTATATTATAAGAACTTAATTAAATTTTATAATAGGTTTGTATACGACGCAGGCCCGAAGTAACTGACATAAAATAATAATAGGTATCTAATAATAATAATAATAATCTTTATTTAATTCCTGGATATTCAGTACAAAATAGAAGTTAATTGGGAACCTCGCTTTGTTAGTCAGTTAATAAAAGAAATTAGCCTCGAAAAGAAATTCAAATCTTATACAAATATCAGATCTGTTTATACCTACTTGATGTTCGTTGTAACATGAAACATATTGTAAATAAACTTGTGGATATTAACTCTTGGCCTCCATTAACTAAACTCCAAGCTGTATAGGACTTTTGGATTCATTCAAGAGTTTTGCTAACAGCTACTGAGCAAACCATTACTAACAACTAATATCAGAACTAACTCTCACTAACTGTCCCTTCTTAAGTATCTTTCCTCTTATCTACTTTACTACCTGCATTTGCTAACTGACCAACCCGTATTATTTCTGATTAAATTTGAGTCTTCTGGAGCGGTCGTAATTGCCACGGACGGTGGGCAGCGGAAGATGCAAGCTCCTTTGCTTATTGCTTCCTATCCTTATCGTATTGTTATCCTATCCTAAATAAAATGGCTACATGGTTATAGAACCCATTAATGGCTCACTTCTGAGCACGGGTCTCTCCCCGATGGAGGGGCCAACCCAGTATCGGAAAATTTCAAGCCGCACGAAGGCCTTCCGATTTTTGCCACTAGCGGTCACCCATGCAAGTACCGACCGCGTCCGCAGTTGCTTAACTTTGTTGATCACTTAGGATCGACGCAAGCCGCCGGGCTATAAGCGCTTCAAATCAAAACAAATAAAAGCGAGTAATAATTATTTTACACACATGACGTAATGCGGTGATATTCCGCCATCATATCCTTTTTTATTGTGTCCCCACACATTTATAGCAGCAGGCGTTTGACTTATGTTATTACATTGCCTCTGACCTCTATAAATCTGGGCTTCGGTCCGTGATTATATCCGTTTGAGTGGTGAATATAAAGTTTGGTTTAAAAGGAAGAAATCTTGGGATACTAACTTTTTATAATCCTGCAAATGAGGTGCAGAATTTTAAGAGGTCGTCATAACGAATATTAATACCGACAGCATACGCATTGCTGGTCAAGAAAGCATGGGATATGGACGATATGGTTATAATTGGACGATTGCAGTAACAAATGTACCTTCATTTAGAGTTTATAAATCTGTCTAAGTAAATCTTTGAAAATTTGTTATTCCAAACTGCTCACCAGCAAAATCCCCTCAACTTATTCATTGGGGCGATTTCAATTACCTGAAACAAGGTCTGCTATAAATATGGTGAAGTTGAGTATCCTCCCGACTTATGATGATACTACAAAAAGTCAAAGTTACCATGTTGCTAAAATATAATGAACTCACAGGATTAGACCGAAAACAGGTCTTCAAACAATTGAGGAGTTTGACGAGAAAATTCTTACTTCGGACAGGATTACGTTAAATATTTAACGCTACTACGATGGTGGAATCTGTGACTAAATAGGTAATTCTAAAAATTTATAAAAAAATTATAAGAAATATTTAAATAACCTGCCCGCTTCGGTGCTCAGCCTGTGTATAATGTGGGTTTTTGCAAGAGGAGAGTGAATAAGCTTTTTTCATCACACCTATTCGAAAAAGACGACTTGGTTCGGACTTACGGGGTTCCAAAGTTGCTGTTTTCTATTCAGCGGGCCGGAATGAATTTTCATACAACTTTTCCTGCCGGCTAGATCTTTTCAGTGCTATTTTGAATTTAGAACATTTTAGTATTTTGCGCTAAAGAAATCGAACGCAAATATTGTTTGAATAAAGAATGTCTGGTACGACGCGAGGGCCCCGCCAGCTGAATAATAAAAAAAGAAATCAAATTAAGATTTCGTTTTCAAATTAAAATTAAGTTTTCGTGCATTTTTACGCATTATTTTCTATTATTTTCTATTATATATATATTATTTTCTCATAGTGGGTGATGAATAGTAGAGTGTATCACTCGGGTGCAAGTATATTTTTGGCTCGGGCGACGTACTTTGAATCCCTCGCTACGTTCGGGATTCTACTAAAGAATCCCTCGCTACGCTCGGGATTCTACTCTAGAATCCCTCACTTCGCTCTGGATTCAAAAAACGCCCTCGCCGAAAAAATATTACTTTGCACCCTTGTCATACAATCTACTATTAAAGGTTAATGCGTCCAACATTTTGGACTTCATCGCCACTTACCATCAGGTGCGAGTTTTGTCAAGTAATAACGTAATTTACGTAAAAAACGTACTACCTATAAAACCAATTAAAATAAGGTCAGTACGCACAAGTCTTTTTTATTTACGGGCCTCTATATCAAATCAACTGTCAACCAATAAAAAAATCAATTTCGTACGTTCGTTGTAAATCCACGGAGCGACAGATAGGCAAACAGCCACTCGCTGGCTTTATTTCGGGGGTTAAATAACATTTTTTCTTTTTTTTAAAGGAAAACGAAGGTTCCAATTAGTTTGACGGGTGTCTGTCTGTCTACATAAAATAGTAGCTCTGTTAATGAAAGGACCGAATTATGCGAATTAGATTATGATTTAAAGCTGACATAATAGAGCTAGTTCTTAGCTATAATTTGTAAAGATCTGTTCAGGCGATTGATGCTAAATAGCTCATTATTTCATTAGAGAATTCTTAGTCAACTCTTTAAATTTTAAATTTACATTTATTTGTAGAAGGCTATAGTTAGTTAGTCCGGTAGACTAAAAACTAAAGTAGCATTCTAAATGTGATGAGATCAATCAGTTTTTAAATTAGCGTTATGAATAAATCAACGCTGAACTCGAGATATAAGACTTCTTCGCAAACTGTAATGAAAAGGACAGAAACCCAATTGCAAAAACTATCCCAGACAAATCGCTCGGCGACGGGTAAAGTGGGCACTTAGTCGTCGCTCTGGAGTTCTTATTTAAAGTAATATGATAAAGGTTTTAAACTTTTAATAGTAACCGGTACTTAGAATCTTACGACTTAGCTGCTTTTAATAATAATTTTCACTTTTAACCGACTTGAAAGGTTTTTAATTCGATAATAGTGAAAAAGTCCTTATTTTGTTTGTTAAATAAAAGAAGCCGTGCGGTAGTAACGTAAATCTTTTGAAGAAACCATAGACATTAAGATACATAAGCTTTGGTCTCGCGATCGCAATCGCAACGCACACCGCGCTGCGGTATGCGGCACGCCGGACACTTAGGCGCTTTGGCCACGGAGCAACTATTTCAGCAACTGGCCACTGGCAAGTAGCTGTTTACATACATTTCAATTGGACTGCGAACACACAGCAACTCGAGTTTCGAATTTCGGCAATCGTCAACAGTTTTCAGTTGCTGTAATCGTTGACTAGGCCAATTCCTATTGCCGCAACTAGCAACTATTAAATATTATACCGGTTTTTAAAGTTGCCGGTTTCCGCAACTGTCAATCGCAAATCAATCAATCAAGTTGCTCACAAATTGCTATAAAATTGCGGCAACCGTAAACGTTGTAGTAACTATCAACTTTTTACAGGAAACTTTTTAAAAGTTGCCTCAACTTGAGTTGCTCCGTGGGCAAAGCGCCTTAAACATATGAAAAACGTCAAGAATGGTCTTTTGTTCCGTCGTAGTCTGCGTCGGCGGCTTCATAATAGTGTCCGGCGCCGCATGCCGCATACCGCAGCGCTGTGCGTTGCGATCGCGAGACCAAAGCGTTGGACTTTGAGATGGTACACAGATAATAAAAATAGACAAGTCATTCAATAGATTATAGATCTATGTATATGACATAGAATATAATGCAGTTTAATGTTTCTAATATATAGTTTTTATATAATATATTATGTATCTATAGATTTTCACACTTCATACAGAAACAAAGCACTGAACCTGAGCTGTCACCGTAAAGGTTTTATCACATTAAAGTAGTAGAGCGAGCAAACGGCATTGTAATCGAATAATTACTTATGTGCAAACATTGAAGCGTCGCGCGCAGCTGTGGCCCTCTCGGGCTAATCGCGTTAGTTGAATTATGCATTATGGAAATGGTCTAAGTCTAATTCATAGGTGATTAACGACTTTGTCTTTGTGAGTTATTGCAAACATTTTAGGTGTTTATTTTTGGCAGGCAACGCATCGAGGATGCTTTGAGTTGCTGTCTATGATTGTTGGTGAACATTTTCCATCAGTTGGCTTGTCTTTTCATTTGTTGACTGTGAAGTCATTACAAAGGTAGTAATCATCCAGTAAAGTTACATGAAAAAAGAGTGTGCATCACTAGGGAGTACCTAAACCTCCTCAGTTATAAAAAGAGATCCGTACTTAGTTGTGAGTCATTAACGAGATGAAGCCAAGAAACGATTATTATTGAATAATTGGTATATCTGTTTACTTTCCCATTAAATTATACACTTTCATTTGTATGTATAAAGCCTGACCAGGAATATAGAAAATCTCGCGGTAAGTTCATGGAACTAATTTATTGGCAATATTTACTTTCTAAACGTCACTCGTAAATTGCTTGTCACTGAGTTGTTTATTGTGGTTTATTTTGTAAAGAAAAGTGATTTTTTATGTGCTTAAATAACATTTCCTTTAAAATAACATTTTTATTCTAGGTATTATATAACATTCTGACTAAATTATCAAAATGACATGGGCGTTCCTTTAACTACCATTGCCATAAAAAAGGAAACTTTCGCGTTCTCAATGCAGGTTTTCTGTATTCCTGGTAAGGCTTTAATTACTTTTGTAAGTAAATACATTTAATCACATTATACTTTAAAAATCAATAATCTATAATATAAAAGCGAAAGGTCACTGACTCACTCATCACGAAATCTCAGAAACCGCTGAACGTATTAAGATGAAATTTGG
This sequence comes from Hesperia comma, assembly GCA_905404135.1. Classification (NCBI taxonomy): domain Eukaryota; kingdom Metazoa; phylum Arthropoda; class Insecta; order Lepidoptera; family Hesperiidae; genus Hesperia; species Hesperia comma. Next base: position 35,366,058 of record FR990012.1, read on the forward strand.
CAGAGAAGTAGTTTATAGTTAGAAGGGACCCGCTAAGAACGGATTTTTAGATATTCCACCCCTAAGGGAGACCCCCTTAGGGTCAAATAGGTTCAAAGTTTGTATGAAAGTCCGTCAATTGTAAACCAGGTGTTATGAAAATTGGTGTTTAGTAATATGATAAAAAATAATGAAAATGATTTATATAGGTAAAACTCCTATGTGCAAAGTTGCGGGCTTAGAATTTTATGGGACTATCACTGGGATAGAGGAGATTATGGAGTAACATATGTTTTTATCCCGGAATTTCCGCGGGATCGGAATTCACGCGGGACGAACTCCTATGAGCGAATGATGTCGCGGGCTCATTGATACCTATATGTTTGTATTTTCTCATTAATATTTTATATGTGGAGCGATATATAGGCCTATTTATCCTAGAATTCTCGCAGAGTCGGGATTCACGCAGGAAAAACTTTGTGGCACAATGAGTTCCATACGAGCGAAGCCGCGGGCACAGCTAGTTTATAATAATAAGCTCACGGTTCATAAATTGTACCACAAAATAGCGTAAAACACATGAGATACTTTGGTATTTCGGTTTAGAACTGCAGTTTAAAGTACCTTCAAACAACCTAAATTCGAATGTAACAGCTTCGTACGACTTAATTCGCAGTAAGGCTGTCATTTCAAATTATTTATGGGGACAAAATATCACAGACATCTTCAAATTTACACATCAAGCAACCAGACTATTTATTTAGGGTCATACTACCAAAACAATCTACTTGTAGGTGTTTATAATATTCAACACAGCACAAAAAACAATAATTCGATGTGGCTAATGGGACCCAAAGAATAATAGACAGTTTCTTATCGATTGATACCTTTACCTAATCTGAAAGTTAAAAATACGTGTATCTTTCACTCAATTAGCTATTTGTGTATAAAGTTATATGAAGGTAACGGCAATAGTATTTTATGCCTACGATGAAATTTCACCAAGATATTGATGGATTTGTCTACAGATCTCATGGGGTGTCCTACGTGAGCGACGAATACTTACGATGCGACGCTACGCAACACGACGCGATGTTACACGCGACAATGACTACGTCGCGTGTTTTCGCAGACTGTCACATAGGACGCAAGTAGGGATACCGTTGATTTTATCGCGTTCGTCGCGTTCGCAACGTCGCGTCACGTCGTTGTCGTCGCTCACGTAGGACACCGCCTTTGATGATCCACAGGGCATCTATATGTACCTACCTATAACATTGTGAGAACAAAACTAGTGCTCCTCAATGCAGATAATGATCATGACGATTTCACTTCTGGATTTTTTTTGTTGTCGCTGTTGTAGGTGTTTTTGTGTAGACGAAATGGCAATCTAAATTTTCGTTGTGATATTAATAGCACCGAACAGTATAGCATAATGCTATAAACAAACAATAGGAAATACTACAATAGTATTGTACCTACACAAAATCAAACTTAATTTATAACACCAGTGTTTGTGTTAGAGTTCTGTGGTCGAAATTCGACTGTCATTCATCCTGTTAAATGAAGAACGTAAACATTTCAAACTATTTATTATACATATAGTAAACCCAACTTAAGATTGAAACGAAAGAGGCGCTGTCGGGCGCATTTGACATTCATTTGACCAATCATTGCACACTAGTAACTGACAGATGAATGACCACAACGTACTTATGAATGACTTTTCGTTAGTTCCAATTTTTGCCATTTCAGAGATAAGTTGGGCGCACTGTACATACTCGTTATATGCATAGAGCAACGTATTGTAGTAGCGCAGTCTAATTTGGCAGTAGTGTGTGTATTCTTTTGTTTGTGTTAGGTATATAATGACAAAAAAGTATTAATAATTTATTATTCAGAAAAACTGTATGCACTCCTCATTTATATTTACTTATAAAACTCTTGCGTTACTGAGTGATTGACTGACAGACAACGCACAACCGAAACTAATGAACGGAAGAAGCTGAAGTTTGACATGTATGTTCCTTGGGGAGTGTAGGGGAGCACTAAGAGAAGATTTTTGGAAATTCCATCCCGAAGGGGATGAAATAGGGGGGTGAAGTTTAAACGAATTCCACGCGGAAGAAGCCTGCGGGCGGAAGCTAGTATAATAAAATACACTTTTACTACGTCATTATTTTCACTGTTTTTCATCCGCGTGCTTTTCGTTAAAGGAGCAGAATGTTTTTCTTCAGGTATTAAAATAATAATTAATTATTCATACAAAGCCTGAAATAGCTAATACATTAATTAAAATATAGATGAGTTAACAGTAGATTATTTGAAGGATTATCGGACTAATCGGATTTAGAGGATAAGAACGCAATTACTTAATTGTATTATTAGGTGTTACTTTGCGGCACTCCATTAATACAGATTACATATTAATCTACTTTGCAACAATCTGCCAGCAAACTCGTAAATATGATCACTAACATTCATTAATATCGTTATCAGAAGAAGCGTTACTTCTGCCTCCTGTTTGTTTTGTTAAATGATATAAGTGTGAATAAAAAATTAAATAAATCGGAACTTTTTATAGTCCATCTCGTAAGCTGCGAGTGAACTATAATAAAATTATATTACAATTTAATTAATTTATATTAGCTTTCCTCTATCAAATTGGACACAACACAATATCTAGATGCGCTGAAATGCCAAACCTTAGCCTAAGCCTTACATCATTTTGAAAAGTTATTTACCAAAGATAGCTAAGAACCACCGCAAGGAAACTGGCTTTCAAATGAAAACTGGACTATCCTATATGGAATTGAATCTCGTTCCAGGATCACAGTTCTCATGGGCAACAGCAGAATGGTGCTGCATGCTTGTTTGCTAACTTAAATCCATAAAAAAGTAGGGAAAACACACGTCCTTTCTTTTAAAGGCGACAAATAGTACTTCAGTAACACCTGCAAAAAGAGACGAAAAAATAGAGTACTGGGTATCAAAGGTATCAAGTGCGTTCTCTATAGCAGTAAAAATATAAGATTTTTCGCCATAAGAGCTCTTTAAAAACAAAACAAATCTAGTACGTAATCGTAGTGCCATAGAGGCGGATGTGTTTTAGTTGCATAACGACGCAAAATACCGACAATTTGTACGACCGGGTATTTTGCTACAAACATTTTCAACAATACACTTTCAGTAGCGCTCTGAATGTTAGTTTTATAAGGCAGCTTACAGAACTGGTAACAGAAATTTACATGCTTTTATTTAAGCTGTAAGGTTTTTTATTGAAAGTACTAGCTTTTTCCTCTGCAGCTTTGCCTTGTGCGTTGCCTTTCACTAACTCAGTCAGTCAGTCACTCAGTAACGGAAGAGTTTTATTTTTATTTATTGATGTGCAGTTCAAATTTTACAAGTTGAATTAGAAGTACCTACTTTATCTTTTTCTATGAAGTTTTGCTTACTTAAGTGTCAATGACGATGCAATTTCATGAAAAGCGTCACCGGATACTATGGACACAGCTATGGAGCTCCTCAACACATTGACAAAAATGATTGAGAATAGAGAACGTATTTTTTGTTTTGATTGGGTCTTTTGAAATATTCATTTTTTCATGTTGATTTAATAATTACCTTTATAATTAATTGTTCGTTACATCTTTCCTTGACGTCGACTACGACATCTGGCCTGAAAAAAAAGAAAAAATGAGAATTTTACTCTGAGCCCACTTGTGACAGCGATACGTTGCGAGTGTACAAGCCGCCTAAATGTTAGCGTGTCATCCTACGAGGACATTTGCATCTGCTCATTAGCAACAATGTGCTATTTCAGCTGAGTTTGAAAATCAGCTCAATTTAATACCGGTTTTCGTAAAAGGTTTTTATGTTACATCGTTAGTTGCTTTAATACATAAGTGCATGGAAGATATTACAGGGGATTTTATTGAAGTAATATAATCCGAAACAATTTTGTAGCATTAGTGTTTGTAATATCAGAAATGGTTTAATCGTTTGGGTGCGGTTTTCCTTAGTATATTTTAGTGAGCGTCACTTAACATTTCATCAACATCATCACCGCAACCCATAGCTTTGCAACTTCAAGCCACGGGTCTCTTCTCAGAATGAGAAGTTTAATTCCAAGTCCAAGTGCAGTTTGGCGGACTTCACACACTTTTGAGTGTTGCGAAGTCTCCGGCATGCAGGTTTCCTCACGATGTTCTCCTTCACTATTTGTCACTATTTAAATACTTAAAACGGACGTCACTCCGAAAAATCAGAAGTGCGCGCCCTGGGATGTGATCCCGGACCCCGTGAGTAGAAGTTCGAATTCTTAACTACTGCGACATCATCGCTACTTCACTTTTAGTGATTGTGATTGTCAATTAGTTCATAACGAAACAGTTCTGTCAGGTTAAATAATTATGTCTTATATTTAAAATATGGCTAGTAAGAGACTGATTGTGTTATTAATAAAGATTCAAAAGACGCGAGGGGCAGGTAACTAATTTGGACATAAGTCTAATTATATTCATCTCTCCAAGCACTTTCACGAAGCTTTTGAATTGAAACTGGAAATAGCAATCCGGATTTCAACGGTAGAAAATTGCCCTATTAAAGCTGGGATATTTAAAGATTTACCGAGGTAACTGCGCAATCGTGTAAAACTACTGTTCTTAAGTAGTATTTATAAGATGCACTTACAGTTGCGCTTAATTGCAAGGCGGCCATTTGCGTGAAAAATAAGTATTTGCTTTCATGTACGACTTTATGTTAATGATACCATTTTTGAATCCACCATAGTAACCGCTAAAAATAAATTCTAAAATAAGGAAGGGTGTAAGTAAATAATCTAGAGTGAGAAAAAGCCTCTTATATCTGCGTTAAAACTCATGCCTTTCACATTGACCACAAACTCATTTGTCCCACTGGTGGCCACCCGTTTCAGTGGGCCTAAGGCCATCATAATTCATCAGGGCAATAACGTGCGGTTTGGCAAACTTCTCAGTACTTTTCAAAATAAGTATCATAGAGAACGCGTTACGATTTTTCATTCACCAATGCAAGACAGCTGTATTTTACAACATTAAGATGTAATTCATCATCATCAATTTTAAATTTAATTAATAACCGTCATTCATCTTGACCAAGTTAACTGCTTCAAAAACCGAAATAAAATTAATGAATGGATAAAGAAACTGAAATGAATATATTCATTTAATAAATGAATAAATGAATAAATTCAATTCAATTAAATTAATACATTCATTTAAATACATTCATTTAACCACTAACAGTCGTAACAGCCAACTGACGACCTCAACCGACATCAATAAAATATTCTGACCCACCGCGGTTTTACGCGATCACCAGATTGACTAGTCGATACGATTCATACCGCGAGGTAATCATGCAAACGGCATGCATTTTTTACAGTAATGTAAAAACAGAATGAGTCGAGCACAGGGATTTTATTCCAGGGTAACCGATATCACTTTATTGTCTTTTTTTAACCGACTTCAAAAAAAGAGGTTCTCAATTCGACTGTATCTTTTTTATGTATGTTAGGTACGTCATACCTTTGTACTGCATGAACAGACTTTACGGGAATTTTAGTGTTATTCTTACTTAACGATTTTGAAGTCCATTGCTTTGTTAAGTTAGTTAATAATAAAATACATTAGAAATTAAATTGTGTAGCCGGGATGAAGAATTCTGTTTCGTAGGTGGCACGGTCGACACCAACACCTTTAGAGCATCACTAAGTTAACACCTTTCCGAGAATTAATATTTTTTTTTTACATAATTTTCTCGCAGACAAAGTTACTTCAACGGAAAAGGAAAGTCAAAATCTTCACAAAAGGGTTACAGAGTCGTCAAATTTCGAATGATTCATTAATAACTCCGACACTGCGTAAAATTATTATAAATCACCTGCAGATATACGTTTATTCCGGTCCGATGACAATTGGACATCTTCCAAATATTTATGTAGTACCTACATCGCTGAGCTGGAATATCCTTGCACTATTTTGGTTTAAGAAGTAATTCTAATACATTCAGAAGTTTGAGATTTTGGCAGCGACTTCGGTTAAAAGACAGCAGATACAATATGCTGAACGCAAATTCTCTAAAATACGCGAAGAGGCTGAAGCGGTTAAAATCTGCGTAGAATTAATCTCTCGGAGCAAAGCTTTTGAGAAAGCATTTAATAAACCTAAAGTAATATTTTATACTAAAGTTAAGCAGTTCGAAACATTTTCCATGTCGGATATTTTTTAACGGCATATTAATAACTTACTAAATGTCATCATAAATAATGCTACACACTTATAACTACCCTAGGATTCTATGTATCGTAGGCTGCATCAACAACTTACGAAGACAAGAGCTGAAATTCAAATCGAGAACAGAATTTAGAAATCATTCAAATGTGTGTCTCACTGGAAAACGAAGTAGGAGCTTTTAAGCGGCAGTAGTGATTGGTAACATATTACGCTAACTATCGCTAATTTGCCGCTAACCTCTCTGCTAATCCTCATGGTGGCATGGTGGCATGGCATGGTGGAGTATGCTCCAGTTCTTTCAGTCAATAATAGAGATCCGTGCTTTCTAATAGTTCAATTGTGTATAAAACAACAATATAAGTACGTTACAGATTAAGGGATTAAGAAAGATTACTTTCTTTGTCCTGTTAGGTACTTAGTTTTATAGCAAGCCGTAGATGTATCTCACTTGTTATTTATAGCAAAGAACTTCAATTTCCCCCGGTGGCAACATTTAGCTGCGCCCGAAAGGTTGAACGAGGTTAAAAAATAGATTTTCCAAGGAAATGAGAGCAATCTAAGAAGCTCGGCGGCAGTTCTGGAAGCGATTTTATATCCAACTCAACCTATTTGTACCTGAAGCTGTTAGCTCAAATAATCACATCGGATAAATGCAGATGCTGTAACTCTTCGGCTCCACCTGCGTCTTATCGCGTTAATTAATGCACTAATTTGGTGAATTAGGAAGAAAACAGACTTATCAAATTATCAATTACCTATTCATCTTTTCAAGTATTATAGGAATTTATGTTAAATAAATTATTACAATAGAATCCTGTTACAATGAGAAGGGTGTCTTACTATGAGAAGGTTAAGGCCATAATCCTCCACGCTGGCCAAATGCGTATTAGAAGATTTCAAGCCTTTGAGTTTTGTGAACTCTTCGGCATGCAGGTTTTCTCACGATGTTTTCCTCAACCGTTATAGCTAGTGACATTTAAATTCTTAAAAAATTCAAAAGAGCGTGCCCTTTGAATCGAATGCTTTTTAAAATGTTTGTCTTATCTTGCTAGTTAAATTTGATCCACTTTTTGGTTACCAACAGAGTTGAAATCTAGTTTGGACTCGTTTGATTCGTCTTGACGAGTGCTTTGGTTCTATATGATAACCAGGGTCTGATAATGGAGTCGAAAGGTGGCCATAGGAACTCGGTAATTAAGCGACCCAACCACGTAAGTATATAAGCGGATAAGTATATAAGCAGGTAAGTATATAAGCGGGTAAGTATATAAGCGGGTAAGTATATAAGCGAGTAAGTATTTAAGCGAGTTAGTATATAAGCGGGTAAGAATATAAGCGAATAAGTGTATGTATAAGCGGGTAAGTGTATAAGCAGTTAAGTATACAAGCGAGTAAGCATATAAGCGGGTAAGTATATAAGTGAGTACGTTTATAAGCGGGTAAATATATAAGCGAGTAAGTATATAAGCGGATAAGTATATAACGCTATAGTATATAGATTTAATTTCATCATCATCAGAATCATTTTTCAAACTTGAAACTTTAACTTTGAGTAATTTAATCTGTATTTAAACAAATATCTGGCTTTGCTCTGAAATTTTCAGAAGTTATTTTATATGTATATAATACGCAGAAATGCAGCGACGATATAGACACTATAAATAATTTACATGTTGTACTTGTTGTTGAACGTTTGAATTGGATGTTGTTGAAATTTTTCTTATATTTTTATATCAAAAACTGATCTTATGTGTCACGCTAATCTCAGAAACGGATGAACAGATTTTTCGGTATTTTCGGATTTTCACTGGGAGATAAACTACTATACAATTAGATATGAGAAAAACTCCTATGCACGAACAAAGTCGCGGGCACAACTAGTCAAAAATAAAGAACTACAGAACAATCTTCTAGAAAGTGAAGAAATAAATGAGAAGCTTTAAAACCTTTTATTTTATTCAAATGTACCGTAGGTACATTTCGTATGAATAACAGATACTGCATATTCATAGGACACTTCTTATTGTAAAAGGTAAGCTACGCTGAACAGCATAGAAATGAAGGTAGATGAAAGCTAAAAGTTAAAGTTGCATTCAAATTCGCATACAATGTTCCTTTCAACACACTTGCTCGTGAAGTTGCTATTTTTTCTTTAGTCTTACGCCCGGAATGCGGTTTATTACACACTAGTGCGTTTTACTTTTCATTGCCGCACTAGTGTTTTTCTTATTCCACTTTTTTTTAATATCCGTAAAGAGGTTGTTACCAAAAGATTTATTATTTTGTAAATAAATAAACTTGTTGTACTTAGTCAAAATCTGATAAGATAAGATTATAATTCATCTAATTATCTATTAAAGCATTTAAAAAATACAATATTTTAAATCATTAATTACCGTAAATTCCTATTAGAAATACATAATTATTTAGTTTAATATATTGTGGCTGAATGGCGGTGTTCTTTGCCTCTGGGCTTAACCTGCGCGCCTGCGCGCGCATAGTTATTCAACCAAAGATACGGCGCGCGAAAAAATAAAATAAACCTCCGCGCCATTTTGTGCAAACATTTGTTCGTTTATAATTTGCTGATTTGTGACTGAAAAATGTCGATACCTAATTGTTTTTGTCCTCGCAAGTGTGTTGAAAAACGTCGTATGATACGCGTGTGCTTTGTTCATTACAGTCTTGGCTCTATTACAGCCCTCGCCTTGCGGCTCGGGCTGTGCAATACCGCCTCGACTGTAATGACCAACTTCGCGCACTTGTATCATAATGTACTATTGTTGAAGGTATTAGTTGTCGACGTTTCCGTTGCGTGAATAATTCAGATATTCCGTAGCAGTGATGGCCAAGTTTAAAAACGTTGGATTTCCGAACGATGGAGACATGCATTTGTAAGGACAACCTAGAAAATCGAAAAGTTTAGAAAAAATTGATTGTTTGTAAAAACGGTTTTCAGACGATTATTTTACGTGATAACATCATAGGAAAAATAAATTGCATACTTTTATGAAACGAATTAAATTTTTATTAACATTTTTATCCCATCGGTCGATATAGTGTGAGAGAGCGTCCCAAGCCGAATTGCGCTCTCGCCGCTTGACTCAAGCGAGAAGTGATACTTTTTCGTGCATGCAGCAGATAAGTTGATAAGACGTTGTAACGTAAATAGGAAGTTTATTGGTTTAAACCCGATTGATTGATTGAGTCAGCCGCTAGATGACTTCACGGTTTGAGTCTCGGAGGTTGAGACTAAATTACTATGTAAACTACATTACGTCTTTCTTCTTTTCTTGTCATTGATATCCCTGATGTTACTTACATCTATGAGCGATAAATTTGAATATTCTTTCCGCTAAAGTTAGTTCATATTTATCGAATATCAGCTAAATGCTTGTTCATTTCTTCGGCTTCTTGAAGTTACCTCCAAAACATTATATTTATAAGGGTAGGTACGTATGAGATACATGTTTGGAATTTCATATATTTCTGTTTGATGAAAATAAATGTTCCAATACACTTCAAAAACTGTTACACTTGGCAAAAATAGCAAAGAAATTTGTGGTAACCTCTTGACAGTAACCTTCCTTTGGACGTTCAAAGCTATCTTTAGGATTTATTATTTGATACTACATAAAAGGATTCCTATTTTATACTCTTTCAATATCTGACACGTGACCTGGATAATAGTGACTTGTCTCACTAAACAGTGGTAGACTTACATTATTTATGCCGATAATCGATAAAGGAGGTAGCTATGCAACCTTGTTGTAACTATTCACTATGTGACGCGTGTGCTATGTCGCATCAGAAAATACTTCTTGTTAGAATTTATAAAATTGATTCGTAATTTTAATGGGATACTTATAATATTATATTAATTAAAGCTTCGAGTTCAACCAATTACTTCCCTACAGAGCACGGTTCTCTTTTCATAATTGAGTAAGCCTAGAGTATTATACTTAATAGGTAAACACACTACTCCAGATATTTTATGTGTACATTTTCTACGCAGAGCTAATACATAAAATAATTAAAATTAAAATATATTTATAGTATCTGCGATTGTATTATTCGAAAATGCGGTTACCCCAAGTTTAATTGTTTTTTCCTTGTCAAATTGTTGATTCTCTAAAGGCTAGAAAAAGACAAAAGCATTTAAAATTGGAGTACCTTTACACCACGTTTATTAACACAGTAAAAGTTAAAAAAAAAAACCGCAACACATTCGACAAGGCTTAAGGACTACCAACAATTGCAACTAAAGTTTAAGGCACTTCTCATACAACGAATTTTGGATTGCGTTGCAGTCACGTATCTAATAAATAGCGTAATGTGAGAAGAGCCTAAATGAACGTCCGCCAAAACATGAATCTAATGAAATTTTGCCAACACCGGCCATCCAATATCAACGGTGTCTGCTATTCGCGTGTAGTGCGACAAGTCCTTTCACTAAAAATTGTACGTGCTCGGTAAAATATGTTTGTTCATGGATTTCGACTCGATGCTTTTGAAGTTAAATGTGGCTTTGAATTCTTTAAAACATTAAACTTAGGTCCTCATCCCATAACTTCATGGGTTCTTCTAAGTATTTTTCTGGGCGTGTGCCCATTATATCTCGATGATAGATGGTCCAAAAATTCTTGAATACTAGAAAACTTTGGAAAAATATTTGGTCTTACTACCTATTATAATAAAACGCACTATAAAAATATTCCATGTTTAATTTATTTTGTCATTTTCTTTCCTTTGACCTCAAAGAATTATATGGCATGGATAAATAATTTTAAAAATGGAATAACTTTATACTGCGTTTTATGAGTACCTAACACTTATTACATACAATATTATGTTGATATCTGATAGACAAATTGATGAAAAGAGGTATCAAAAAATACAAGTTAAGGGCACACAGAGAGATAAAGCCCTTTGGGACTGTCACTCTGTTTATAACCTCTGTTGCGCATATATATTTTTTTTACTTTTAAATATTTTTTTACTTTTTAGTTATATCATACTTTGTTTAACTCGCACTAGTGTTCTCAGCAAGTCCTTTCATTTGATACCCATATTGTAGGAAAGCATAAAAAACTTAGTCCGCCATCTTTAGAAGTATGGCATATTGGATTTAGAGAGACATCACTTAATTTTTCGAGTTATTCTTAGCAAGCTCTTTCATTTGATACCCATATTGTAGGAGTGCAATAAAAATAACTAGTCCGCCATCTTGGATGTTCCGCCATGTTGGATTTAGTTTTGGGTAGCGTTGCAGTCGCGTATCTCATGAATAGCGTAATGTGAGAAGTGCCTTATAGTTAACCATGTATTGTCATCCAAACTAAACGTGTATACAAAATCACAACTCAATCGGTTGAAGACATATATATGCTTCAAAATTGAGTTGCAAGAATCCACCCGAACACACATAGTTACATTGCAAGTTAAATAAAATCTTGTGATTAAAACCGTTTTTTTTTTCAAACCTAGTTATCATTATCTCAATAAGCTAAGCAGCTTTTCGAAGTGGCTTGTGTTGTTACTCCTAACATGAAAATATAATTGAAATAACCGTTTTTGGATGTAGAACAATTATGTAAGAGTTTGTATCCCTATACTATACAATTCGGGAAATCAAGCCACAGACGTCTGAATCGGGCTTGTAGACTGATGTCTTGTCTTACTATTGAATAACGTATACCTCCACAATCCACATTGCCTCGCCACAACAACTCCTCCATCGGGGACTTCGTTAATTCTATTTCCGTCCACAAACATTCTTTGCAATTCCTTTCAAATTATATATTCAGTATACAAAAAACTCTGTTTTCATCAGAAAAATTCATCAGAAAAAGTATCCTTAAGTTAACAGAGTATCGTATTGTCAAACGCTAGGAGAAATTTTTGCTGATTTATTTTAAGAGGCGTTTTTTAATTTAAAATTTTGTATAGGGATCGGACAGTAATTAAAAAAAATCAAAAACATATTTAGAAATAGGTAGCTAATATTTTTACAATAATATCATTACTAGAAGTAATTTTTGTTCATTTAACCATTTTTTTTTTGTTTATTTTTAAATAAATACCACCCTCAAAAAATATTTATAGGTTTTTTTTATTATTTATTAAGAGATTACCGAAACGAACAGCTTGACACACGATCAAAAATTTTAAAAAAATATTCAAGTAATTACAACATTAATGTTTTTCTTTTAATTATAAAATTCTTTTAATTATAAATCTTGAAATATAATTTATTTCAAACATAGTTACAGATATACTTTTTTAAGTATATCGTAGTTGCTACTTTACACAAAAATATGAACATGAAGTAAGTAAACTTAACTTTCTATTTCAACTCACACATTAATTTTAACTTAAACATTACATCAGAAATCAAACATTACATCAACAATACATCGCTGTGTCGGTCTGTGTACTTGTCCTCTTCTGTTATCGATCGCCAAATGGCCAAGCCTGTCAATCAAGTCGTTCTAGATAGATTCTGTTAGAGATCCACATGGTCGAACCATTCGTATTCATCTGCCATGCCGTCTTTGATATGCATGCCAAATGCAATCGTTTCAAATTACTCGCGTTTCAATGTCTTTATTTTGTCAATAAATAGAATCTCCAGATGTAAACCTGTAATTCCAAAACTTATATCATCGTGGATAGGAACATTTAATGGAACCGGGTACTCAAGACATCCAATTTTTTATCCGATATTTCATAACTTAAGTAATTGTATAAAAAATTCACTTCTACGTAAACGTATTTTCACAATAAAATCTATCTATCTAAAGACCGTAGTCTACCGACTCCCGATGCAGACGATGCAGGTCCACGCCATTTTTACCCGTGTGGTCTTCATAAGGAGTCGTTATAAATGTTAGCTTTCCTCCATTCATTGAAGATTGACCATGAGAATTAAAAATATCTTATGTAGGTAAATTTTATTTTTCTTACAAGCTAAATTGAACTGTGAGCACAGATAATAATTTTGTTTTCAGCGGGGTGTGTCAATTCCATTTTCTTGGCGACTCAAGTACAATAATGGCCCTTCTTGCAAAATAGAGATTTCGGTTTCAATTACCGGACGATGTATGTAGGTAGATAGATGAAAAATAAAATAATAATAATAACGTTACACACTCAAAGCCCCACACTAGGATTCCCTGTGTCGTGGGCACCATGGACAACGCACAAGACAAGGACATACACAGACCGAGGACGGAAATTTAACTCATCATTCAAACCGCCTCGCTGTGAATCGAATCAGGACCCTCGGAACAGCGATCTGGCGTGTTAACCATTGCGCCGTTCGGTCGTCAAATATTTGTTTTGTGTGATGTAATTATTTGTGTTGTCCATTATGCGACACACAGAATCCTAAAGCGGGCGTGTAGGTACCTCATTATGAATGTGTAAGCGTGTATTTACTCGTTTTTCCCCTCGGCATTGCCCGAATGAGAGACCAACAACGACAATACACCATTAAAATTATCCTACGGGGAATTATTACCACAAATAAAGTATTATATGTCCCAGTTCAGACTATGGAGATTAAATATTTCCGTGTCTTACATTTTTTTAATTAATTAATTTTCTTGAGGCGTGCAAACAGTTGTGTAAGATTAAAGGATCACCGCACGTATTTCCAAAAATGCTAAAATTATTGTTATAATTTTTTATATCACAAAAACAACATTATTTTCATAATATCAAAAGTGTAATCCGAATAAAGGCAAGCAATTCGTCGCTGTCCAAGTTGATGAAGGTTCTACGAGGTTACGGCGTACGGTTACTCTGTATTATAAATTTGTTATCACTAAGGCTACTTAATAATCTGTATTAGGGTACATACACACCGTATCGTGTGACGATAGAGGGAATATTGATAAATGAGGTCGTTGCATACTCTAGTAAAGTATAACTATGGAACTACGTATTGAAACGAAGTTCGTTATCACAAGGTACGGATGGAAGCTAAAAAATTAAAGGTGTAAGATTTTTGCATGACGCAAACGCTGTATGCTATTAGCTGAGTCCAGTCGTATGTAGATGCGAGCGGCCAATAAGGTAACAGTTGTCAATGCAGCTTAAAATGCTTGAAAATCAGTTTTCAATAAATGTCAATATAAGTATCGTTAAATACATGGGAAAACAAAATAATTTTAGAGTCAGTTTGTTATTCTTTCTTTCCTCTTCTTTGCAGACAACGCATCGTTGATGCCTGTGGTATGGATGATGGGAAACGGTGATCACTTACTACTGTATAAACACTACTAACCAATTAATTGGATTGTATTGTATGCTAATAAATTGTAAAACATTCCACCTGACATTATTCTCGAAAAATGCCTCGTCAAACATATTTCCTGAAAGCATTTCCTTTGTATTCCAAACGAGAATTCACATTCATCCCGATACCGATTTTCCTGTAATGAACGTGAAATACAAAGGACATAATGAGGATAAGATAAGAGCCATTGTTATTCAGGGGAGCATGACGTAACCGATTACTGAATTTAATCAGAATTAATTTCATCCCCAGGACGTCGAACCACAAATCATAGACTAGTACAGATGGTTTCCTTGTCCTTCTGTACTCCCTTATATATCTTGAATGTTTATAGGTACATGTATGTTATTATTTTTATCATTATTTCTATATTTTCTTTCTATATCCCTGTCATTTCTCGTACACCTTACCACTTTACCCACTCTTATCTTATGCTCTACACTTAAGGTTGTCTGGAAGAGATCACTATGTAGCGATAAGACCGCCTTTTGTACCTTGTAATGTATTTTCAATGTTTTTCACTTTTGTAAATGTGATTTTTTGGTGTACAAAAAATAATTTAATAATAATAATAATAATAAGGGGTCGATCGATGGTGGAATGGATTAGTCATCGTCGATCGATAGTTTCTACCTAGACGAATCGATCGATCAACGTCGACTAATACATTCCACCATCAAACTTGTACCTGACGTACCTATTCTTAATACCTACCTAAATACAAAGAGAAATCCAAAATATCAGCATAAGCTGACCGCAGTCAAATATAAGTATGGATGCAATGATGTTTTAAATATCTAGATTGAGCGTCGCCCTACAATGAAAACAAAAAAAACAAGGCAACATTATCAAGCATGTGTGCGTGTAGGCGATGTTTTTCGCGTTCATTTATTGTCTATGTGTGCGTAATCTGAGTTGTGGCCAACAGTTGGCCACAACTTTTTGACACGTTTTTGCGGATTCGATGTTCCATCTAGATATTTAATACCTACATCTTTGTATGGATGGTATGAATCATACCCAAAGGGAATAAGTAGCATGTTTTAAACGTGTTTAAAATAGCTTATCTCACACCTAACTTAATATCCTCCTCCTCCGCCTCCTAACTATCGTCACACGTAAAAATTGTACTTAATAGGTATACGTATAACTCGTACATAACAAAACTATAACGTGAAAGAATGACAAACAAACAAAATAACACACTTTCACATTTGTAATATTAGTATGGATGTTAAATAAATCTATACACACTGAAATTATATAGGTAGTACTAGAGAACCGCCCGCGCTTCGCTTCGGGACCCGTAGGTAACAGCCGCGTAGGTCTCGCTCCCGTAGGAATTTAGGCTAAAAAGTAGCCTACTACTCGCTCTCTTCACTCCACCCTGTCTGAGGTGTGTGGAGCCCTCGGGACAGTTAGTTCCCCTTTGGGGGTGTCTCTCGCGGCCCGTTAAAACGGGCCGGTCCTTGGGTTGGGCCCTAAGGCCCTTGGTTGTCCATCTGTGGTTAACCAATAGGTCAAGTCCGGTGAGTGGTGGCCTTTTTACAGGCCACAGAGTCTTAAACGGGATGGGGTTCATCTTTGCGCCGCCCAGGCGATCGAGGCCCTACCGGGTGAATCCCGCTGGTGGGAAGCCCAGCAGGAGCCGATCAGCGCCGGGCGATAACTTACGAAGCCCTAGTATCAGTCAGTGCTAGCCCCGTCCCGCGCAACCAGCAAGTCGCGCGGGAAGGCCCAGCGGTCCGGTGGACGGGTGTGGAGCGGCGCCAGGTCCTGCAGATGCGGGAACCGCGACGCGTCGACACGCCCGAACATGTTGCGTGCCAATCTCTCGATGAAGTCGTCCAGGCTCTCGACTCGAAGGTCCCTCTGGATGACGGCGTTCCTGACGTAGGTACCTCGGCGCACCAGTCAGCCGGCGGAGTGCAATCGCCTGAACCGCGCGCATCCTCTTGCGCTGCGGTTCGCTGGCGAGCGCGTACCACGCCGGTGCCGCGTACGTGAGGCGGGATCTGATGTAGGTCTTGTAGACCCCGAGCTTCAGTCCGAGAGGGAGGCTCGAGGAGAGCACTGGTTTCTGCCATCGCGCTTCTGGAATTCGCGACGGCTTTCGTAACCTGTGGCTTCATCGAAAGTCTTCCGTCGATTTTGCCCCCAGGTATTTGGCCTGTGGGGCCCATTGGATATCTTGTCCGTGAAGCTCCAGAGTAGGGTCCCGCCTGTTGAGGTATCCTCCTATGTTCACGGCCTGCGTCTTCCCGACATTCACCGACAGTCTCCACGCGGCGAGCCATTCGGGGAGGGCATCAAGCGCACGCTGCATCTTGACGATGGCGTGGGTTCTATTCAGCGACGTGGTGATGTACGCCACGTCATCGGCATACAGGGCCGGTGTAGCAGGCGTAGCAGACCGGAGACAGGCAACTCCCTTGCGGGACGCCGGCTGCGATCGGACGCTCGTTGGATTCGGCGTCTTCAATCACTACTCTGAAGCTTCTATTTTCGAGGAAACTGGAGATCACCTTAACGGCACTCCGGGGCGCCGACGGCGCCGACGCCGAGAAAGCCGTCGTACCAAACACGGTCGAACGTCTTTTCCATGTTGAGGAATACTGCACACACGCGTTCTCTCTTATTCAGAGCCGCGGTAACGGTGTGCAACACCCTCGACAGTGTAGCCGTGCTGTTCAGCGGCATCAAAAAGTAGCCTTCCACTTCTGTTGGCAGCTAGGCTATTCCACCCCGGATACTTGCAGTTCCAGTGGTCCGCGCCCACCACCGGTGTCGGCGAGTCCAGCAACTTGCGGACATCAGCCAACAGGATAGTGCCAGCGGGCGGGCGGTACACTGAATACAGCCGGAGCGGGGAGTTCTCGAGGCAGAGCTAAAGTAGCCTATTACATTTGCCTATGACTTAAGTAAATTACATGTAGTATTTGATAGCGTAGTTCAGAACTTGCAAATGAATTTTATTAACGCCATCTATTGACATCTCCGAAAACAAATATCTAGCAACTAACAAAACATCGATCTTCCCATGGGAATGGGATGTTTTTCCGCGGTAAAAAGTAGCCTACGTCACTCTCCACCCTCCTAACTATCCCCACACACATAAACCTTACCATATAATAGCTTTGTTGCGACGTGAAAGCGTCACAAACAAACAAACAAACAAACAAACAAACAAACAAACACACTTTCACATTTATAATATTAGTAAGGATGATTCAACAAATGAAAGACAAAAGCGTCATGTTCCGCTGTCGTGAATTGCCTTGACCGTAGGTATATTCCTATCTCTATGCCTTGACCTATAAACACGTGTCAGTCAAGAGTGCTATTAGTAATGACACATTGATTTCAATAGAGCTTCTACAGTACATTTTACCTATTGGCATATACAGAATACAGAAATAAGAAATCTATCCGCCAACAAATATCAGCCATTTTCGTGGGAGCAGACTAAATTCACTCCTATCTAGTTCAACTAAGAACCAAAATCATTAACACTGAAGATTCCATACGAGAACGTCTGCGAAATTCATAACGTTACTACAGACTTCCTTGCACCAACCAGACCACTGCACTCTATGTTTCTTGATAACGAATTTTGAGTGTTATTCAGAGATTCAACAGAAACAAGCCGATTTATATTCATAAAGCGGACCGAGCCATCACGGTGGAGATTAGATGCCACCCGGAATGCGATGAGATACTGCGCCAAACACGTACAAATGTTTACTAGGGTTTTAGGATCATTTAGTTTTCATATTTTGTAGTGCTCTTAAGCATTTTTCGGATAGTAATTGAATGATGGTCGTTGACAATTTTCATTCTAACTTTGATATTTTTCAAAGCTGAATGAAGTCTGCCAATCCGCACTTGGCCAACGTGTTGATTATGAGGACACTCGAGTAATTTGAATCGTCCTTGTATTGTAAAAAGGTGTTATTTCAGACAGTAGGGTAGACGAACGTACATTGCTTCAAATGTTATTGCTCCATCCACACTGAAAGCGTTATAGACACTTTATTATGTCCTTGATTTGTGAGTATTTAATAGTTTAAACCTATAGTCTATCAAGAAGGAAATATATCATTCAAAATCATAAATTCCTACCTATAGAACTAAATAGATAACTCCGTGATACACGGGAACAAAAAGTCCACTTTTTTAATTCTCGATCACAAAAACTAATGTTATAAGTTTAAGATTTATGTGTGTGTTGGATTACCAATCCTACACAGATGCACCGCTTTGATTTAATTACTGAAATTAGTTGATTGTACAAATGTAAATTAACTGTTTATCGTATAAGGATTTCATGCAAATAACAGCGAGCAAATAGGATGCTGATTGAGAGAGTCCATACATCTTACCACCGTTGCCATATTTGTTTTATTTAAAATGTATGAACTAATGACATTTTTTTGGTATTGCAATTTGGGTACAGTCTTATATTGCCGACAGATCCCTTAGTATAATATGTAAGTAATTTTTAATTTCATTGTGGCTCTACGTCTACCGGAAGTAGTTACCTAGTTACATACAAAAGTTCTTTAGGGGTAGCAACACACTTTGATCAAGCCAGACCAAAACTTATGATATTCCTAATGGCTACTACAAACAACAACTAGCAGGATTAAATATCGTTAACAGTCACTACCCCAGTTTTCATCCCTACTCTAAACTGACGGAGTGAACACCCGAAATAACAGTATCAATAACTCCTTCTACTGACTATACTGTATAGGTATTGAATAAACTATACATAAACTAGTAATAAATAAGCGCTGACATATTTACACACACACAAACACACATACACACACGCACGCACCCAGATGAAATAGGCAAATTATATTAATCTAATAACTGAATACGTTCACAATAAACTACTATGTTCAACTGCTAGACGTGTGGATTCCCTTTACAGGCACGTACTGTTTTAACAATTCAAGACAATCAGTTTCATATTTCAGCATTAATATTTATACGATCCGGTTTGTTTTGACTATTTCATGAAATCGAAAATGGAGAACAGAGATCGCTGATGTAATGAATATTTGATGCTTCGTAATCGGAATACTTTTGAAATAAATAAGTCTGTTGGCATTTCCGTATTATTACCGTGGATTAGATTTTAATTAATTTATTAATTACTA
This sequence comes from Hesperia comma, assembly GCA_905404135.1. Taxonomy (NCBI): domain Eukaryota; kingdom Metazoa; phylum Arthropoda; class Insecta; order Lepidoptera; family Hesperiidae; genus Hesperia; species Hesperia comma. The sequence continues at coordinate 35,385,782 of FR990012.1, forward strand.
GTAAACCCGCCCTCGCTTCGCTTCGGGGAACCAGTCACTTCAAAAAGCGCTATAAATTTTAACTAATTATGTTATTCCGATGTGTGCTTTATTACTGCAGAGTTTCATAAAAATCCGTTCAGAAGTTTTACGTGAAAGAGTAAGATACCCACACACACACTCAATCACATCCTTACAAACTTTCGCATTTATAATATTAGTAGGAGTAGGATGTATCGTACCGAATCTTGTACCTACCTACCGCAGTGTAATTAGGTAATAAAAGTTATTAGCTGAAACAATTGTTAAATTAAATAACAAAACATTGCCTCTTAACAAAAACAAAGCACTGTCACGAAATGAAAACAAAACACTATAACGAAACAAAAACAAAATACTGTCGAGAACAATACAAAACATTGTTCATAGTTCGCCTCAATGTTTTGGACGCACTTTAAACTTTTGAAAATCTTTTACTTTGTATTCTTTAACTGGAATGAACTAATAAATGTTGTTCTATTATTACGTTCATGATTATTTATGGCGTGAATGTTTAGATAGGTTTTCGGACTTGATGAAGGGTGAAGAAAAGCTTGTGTTTAGGCCTGTTTTTTAGCTGTGCATTGCTCAAGCGCGCAATTTTTGGGGTTTTACATCTGGGGTTTTAAATCGTAGAGAACTTTGTGTACTTGGACTCAAACATTAGCAACAACGGGTCTTGTGAAGGAGAAATACGTCGTCGCATTGGTATGGCCAAAAACGCAATGTCTCAGCTTCAAAGAATTTGGAAGGACAGGAAAATATCAATTAAAACCAAGATGAAATTGGTACGGACTCTGATATTCTCTATTTTCTTGTATGGAGCTGAGACATGGACCATTAAATCATCAGATCGAAACCGCATAGATGCCTTTGAAATGTGGTGTTGGAGGAAAATGCTGCAAATACCGTGGACAGCATATAGGACCAACGTGTCTATCCTTAAACAACTAGGCATACAAACGAGGCTCTCTACCACCTGTCTTAAGAAAATCCTTGAGTACTTCGGTCATATCGCGAGGAAAAATGACGACAACGTGGAAAAACTTATGATTACCGGTAAGATCGAAGGAAAAAGGCCTAGAGGAAGAAGCCCAATACGTTGGTCCGATCAAATCCGGACATCTCTTGGTACTACTTTACACAATGCTTTAAAAGGCGCCGAAAACCGCAACAAGTGGAGAGACATGACAAGGAAAGTGCTTAGTGGTGGTCACGACCCTCAACACTGAGGAAACCGACCTATAGAGAGTCATCTGTAGTAGTGTATGGTTCGTTGTGGCATGGACAACGCACATAAGCCATCACTAACATTTACCAGTCACATGTGTGCCCTGACTGGCAATAGAACCCAGGGGTCTTTCGCTTCTGAACGCTACTTACTTATTGTTAAACTTCCCACGACTTAATCACTTACCATAAAACAGATAACCAGTATAAGTAAGATTTTAACTGAATTTTCGAACAAAACAAAATGAAATACATACAATGTTTCCCATTGTAATATCAAAATTACATTTTCAGATTGGATTGGTGATTTATGATAGTTCTGTTGCAATACTAAACTAAAGTGCACAAACACTAAAGTGCACTAAAATGTATCGAAGCCATAAATCGTAATAAAGTTTACTAGCAGGTCTGCGTTTGGTATTTTCACTGAGTGTGCAATGTGCAACAATGTCAATAATCAAAGTATAAATATCTTTATTAAAATAAAATTTGAATAGGTATAATATATTGGCTACAATCCATTAATGGCCCGCTACTGAGCACGGGTCTCTCCTCATTATTGAGGAGTCCTAGAGCATACTCCACCACGCTGCTCCAGTGCGGATTGGTGGAGGGGTTAGTGGCCAACCCAGTGTCGAAAGTTTTCAAGCCGCCCGAAGGCCTCCGACAAGGCTTAACGACTGCTATCTATCGATAACAACCGGTACCGACGGCTTTACGTGCCCTCCGAAGCACGGAAGCGTTCAAGATATTTTGCCACTAGCGGTCACCCATCCGACTACCGACCGCGCCCGCTTATCGATCACTTACGATCGACGCAAGCCGCCGGGCTATGAGCGCGTATATAATACATAATATAATGTATTATCCTTATCTAATCTGCCGAACTAGAAAGCTACCATTCGCCAGCGTGGTGGACACTTCCTCTGCGTATTATTATAAACTTTAATACAATGTAGTACCTAATAAATTTAGTATTATACATTATGTAATAGGTAACAAACTTTCGTAAACTTGAGGCACAGTTAATAAAAGTACTAAATCAATCAAAAACTGCGATTGACAATAGCGCACACCTGAAACATCACAAGAAGCTGAAAGGCATACATGTTCCTTGAGGAACTAAGAGAGTTTTTAGAAATTCCCTACGTAACGAATAAAAAGGGGGATAAACTGAAACAAAAAAACTACGCGGGCGAGGCCGTAGTAGAAAAGCTAGTGTAATATAATCGGTTTATCTGCCCTTTTATAGTAATGCCAGACGATGGCGTAGTTCGACTTTCGAAAAGATTTTATAAAAAACCTACTTCAAAGAAACATTTCATTCATTCATTGGCTATCTACGTAAAAGATAATCTAGACACCATGTGACTTTAAACTTAGATACGCCGAACAAAATTACTTTGCTGAGCCATTTGCCAAAATGTTTAAATGTTTAGCTACCAGGACCTAAGAGCCGACACACACGTGTCATTAAACACCGAGCGAACACTGGACTAGACAAACAGGACTCGCAAACGTTTGCACAGTGCTTCCGACTGTGCTGCAGTGTAAACGAATTTGCCTTATGGCTACGTTAGTCCAAGTGGATGTGTACCAAAGTTATTGAATAAGCCTCAACGAACATTTGCTTCGCTTCGGAAAATAATGACGCTTTGCTTCGTGACACAGACTATGGCGCTTTGCACTGGAGGTATAAACATATTTGGTAAAGAGTTAGTTTATAGTCCACGTCCGCTAAGAACGGATTTTGTCATATTCCACCTTGATAATGTAGGTAAAAGGCAAATCTTGAAAGTTTGTATGAAAATTGGTCAATAACTTCCTCACGGGCCACGCCGCGGGCTACAGCTACCTAATAATGAATTAGTGATAGTGTTGTACTGTCTAAATTATGTATTTATATTACTAATTAACTTGACTATTATTTACAATTAACCCTACTTAGAAGAAGTTTAAGTTTGAACAGTTTGAAACCTCATCTCCCAAAGAGTTTTCGAAAGTTCCGCTTCGATCAACTGATGACATCAAAATAGCTCTTAATTACGTAACTTTAGTATCAGCATTCTTGTCGGATCCATTTACAGGCGAGAGTTGATTATATCGAAGTTTATCATTAATCACTGTAGAAGAAGTTTCTTCCGTGTTTACTTTATAGGTAAACTCCAGAGATTTAAAAATATAGATAGGCCCTTCGCTCAACCTTGTGTTGTTATTATTCTATTTGTCAACGAAAAATAAAATGCCATTAAAATGATTAAAATAAATAATAATTACTCTTCTTACAAAGACAACTATTTTATCATTAGGAAACCTTCCGCCTTGTAAATTAAGAGTATTAAACCATCATTAAAATTCCATTAATGAGAAGGAGAAAGGGTACTACGCGGAAAGATAAAATGTTGGTTTACGCCGGCACGTGATTCTGCATGCTTGTTCTGTATGAATAAGTAAGCGGCTTCCAATCGCCGTTGCATTTTATTACAGCAACTGAATGAGCAATTAATTGAGTCGATCAACTAACTATTTTACCCCCACTTGACTGTCACCGACAGATATAAAGAAATCTAATAAAGTAAAATGGTGTTAATATAACTTTGAAGTAAAAATCGGTTCAGTTAAACGCGGTTAGTATTCCTATATCCTTCTCCTAAGTCTGATAAACGCGATGCTGAAAACCGTATCAAAATCGGTTCAACCAAACAATATGCCTAAAACCTTCTCCTAAGTCTGACAAATTCTATGATGAAAACCGCATCAAAATCGGTTCAACCAAACGCAAGATAATCGCGCACTAATATACATACATACATACATACATATGTAGGTACATACAGGTCAAACTGAGAACCTCCTTTTTTGAAGTCGGTTATAAAATAACTTAATTAACTGTCCCCAAGTACCTAATAGATCTTCGGTAGTTATGCAGAGTTACTTTCAAAAGTTTTGAAAAATATAGACGCCATACAGATTCCATTCCGGTCCATTGTGAGGTCTTCCTTGGTGTTTGTTGAGGGATCTTTCATCTTAAGTGTTCTTTGTGGTGTCACCAATATTATAATAATCCCTGTCCCATCCAAGTATCAAACCGGTGCCATACCAGTCATATGTCGATCCCATACCGGTCGCATACCGATTTCATACAGGTCCCATACATGCCTTTACCGATCATATACGGGTCGTATACCGCTACTTTCAATGGTAGATAACGCCCATATCTGAACCAGCCCTTAGTGCCATAAAAATCCGCGTCTTTCACTAACAAACACTGACACCTAAAGTTCTTCAGAAAACCCTTTGTATGTTAATGTACGTTGTAATTCAGTGCGCGCCCCATACTACACGTACCAACTTCCATTACATAAAGCCTCAGAAACATTTCGTTTCCCCGGCAGACATAAATAGAAATTGAACAAGACATTTCCTCTGTTGGTTTAGGTGAGTAAAGTCGTACAAGGATCTTTTGGCGTGTAGATGACAGAGATAGCGCCTTACAAGTAAGGCAAACTGTAAGGCGCTGTCTCTGTCACCCACGCGCCAAAAGATGCTTGTAGGACTATAGGTTTCGTTACCGTCATTTTACCGATGGCGTTACTAAAAGATGAAACAAGAAGGTCTTAAGTAAATTCAATTCGTGCTCGCGATAGGCATAGCTTACTTACAATTTATGGGGCTAGATGTATCAATTATTATAATAAATAACAATTTGCCCTTATAGCCCAACTCCCAACACAAAGATTTCCTATGCCATGTGTATATTTACAAGTTTATATGGGACGAGACGTGAAGCATTACCTTTCGAGTACGAAACCAATTATTATTATACTTATAATCTGTTCACCCAGTATAAAGTTATGAGGTACTTAACACACAAAAAAAAAACTAATTTAATAGGTCTGTAGTTGATTCAGGAACCCCCACAATTTTTTGAACTCGGTAATTTTTTTAAAGCTAAACGCAAAATATTTTTACGTTCAGGATATTTTTAAGTAATAAATTCATTCAGTTAGAGTTTGAGCTACAAAATAAACGAAATACTTAACAATATCACTATAAATTAAGTAAGTGCTCCACCATGTAGTTTTACGAAACAAAATTTCATTAATATTCTAACGTTTCTAATTACCGATGCTTGTAAAATGGATCCACTTCGAATCCATTTATCATTCAAGTCACTCACACCAAATGACTCGTGAATTTTTCCATGCAAATTTAATGAAAATTGACGACTCACGAAAAACCCCGTTTGTAATACAATCACCCCTGCCAGGGTTCAAATCGTTCACGCATTTAAAATTTTGAAAAATACTTACGTTCGTATCAGAAATGTTTTTCTTGAAAAAAAACATCGTGAGGAAACTGTGTATCTGAGAGTTTTCGCAATGTTATCAAAGGGGTTTTTATATCCACCAATTCATACTTAGATAGCGTGGTGGACTATGGCTGGTCTACCTCAATTAGTGAGAGGAGCCTCAAAAAAGAAAGAAACATGCTTTAATATTCACTTCTGATTTGCTTGTTAGGGAACATACGAAAATTGGTATCTTTATAAATCACTTTATACGCTCTTTATAGTCATCAATGTAGTGTATTCAATGAGGCGTATGGAACCCAATCATTAACTCATTGGGTTCCGGGTGGCTGGATAAAATACTTTGTATCGAAGTGCGAAAGCATTCATAAAATTTCTCAACCGATTCGTCTCCCGTTGCTTAAACCGATATTGATTCAGGATGACGGGTTTTAAGTTGTTATGATTAGGAGCTATCCATAAGTAATGTCAACAGATTCGGGGGAAAGGGGGTAAGGGGGAAGAGTGACGTTGTGTGACAGGCAGAACAGGACATTAACCTCATGACGTCACATATAAAGATATCAAATGCAAAAACTTTAAACTTTATATCCAACACAGTACTTTTTAAATAAAAAAATATGTCACACCAGGGGGTCACACATTTGTCACACAAACGCACACAATAAAACACTGAGCTTAAACTCCTACCTAAAACTATTGGAACATATTTGACGTCATACCAGAACAGATGAGTCACACATTTGTTTTACATTTTACACATTTTTTTTTACTTGTGACAAAAACGGGACGGTGACTCAAAAATCACGATATTCGTCTGATGTCGTATGAAAAGCCCCTTATGTACACCTGCAGGTGTGTTGTAGACTTTTCGCTGTAATTACACATGTGTAGTATATGTGTGTGTGTGTGTACTTACGCATAGTTAATAAATGTAGCTTGTTCGCCGGAACCGGAAGCAACAGCCTGCGCGCCGGAAGTGACGGCATTTGTAAGCGCTTCACTCGGCTTACCTTCTTATAATTAATAACAGTGGTATTTTTACCCAGTTATCTAACTTTTTAACAGAATTTACCGCGATGTTACAGCGAGTTTCGGTTGAATAAAAAAAATGGATTCCTCGTATAAATAGCTTTGTAACGCCTGTTGTTATATGGCCAGATACGAGTATATATTTTGTTATGAATACGTACACACGAAAGCTGGTACCTTACTTATCTTCTGATTTCAAATAAATATGAGCGATATCTGCCAAACAATTCTTGAGTTATCTCTACTTGTCGATATTGACATCAGTTTTTTTTTGTGAAAAGTTAGTTTTGACAATGTATTTTATTTCATAAACACAATATTTTTCATGTGGTTTACTCTACTACTTCTATTATAAGCCTAAATTTCCCTCTCTTGACGACTGTCACAAGTACCTAGGTAATAAGAGCTAAAGGGATTATCATAACATTTTCCTTGATAATCACTAAAACAGGGCTTTCATGTATTGTTTACTACATAAACATTTTCCGTGTGTAAGCCTTCGTCAGTGACGAATGGCGATTTATAGATTTCCCCATAAAATATGTACGACGCGTTTCAACGCGAATAATTTTTTAAGTGTATTTTCTTGTCTGAAAAGAATTTACTCGCAGGAAAATTACACGTGAAATCAGAAAGTGAAAGGCTTTTATGCCGTTTTCGATATCTTTCCGTAATCTCGGATAAGGTATAGCCGTTCTCAAAATTATCGATCCATAATCCTTTGATCAGTTGAGGCTAGATCGATCTATCAGGTAATAAAAGTCACAACTTTGAATTGTCACTTGTGACGTTGTAACTTTTCAGCTGAGAGCACGGGAGAAAGGTCACAACGGCACGACCTACCTTTTCTCGAAAGATTAAGGTCGTATTTTCAATCTGATAGATCAAGTGACCTCATACAACTATCAAAGCGCATGACGTCATGAGCCGATAAACAGTCAGTGCCAGACGATCACAGATGACAATTAGTATCGGTTCGTGACGTCAATCAATGTTACGAGACAAATGCCTAGTAGTGTTTTGGCGGGAGTTCGAATGAGATTTTTATTTATCCTTTATTTCAGTAAATTGAAAATATATCATTATTTTAGTTCTTCATCCGTATTAAAATGGGTATAAAGGTAGCCATCGACGATACGTCCATTTGGAATACTAACATAAGGAAATCTTTCATTTAGAAGCATTCCAAACAGACGTCTTCCAAAATTTTAAAGATTTCCTTGAGGAGGTACTTCCATATGAAAATCTTCCAAATGGACATTTATCGTCAATGGCTACCTTTATCTATAAAATTAAAGTATATTCTAAAAATTATAGACAAACCAATTAGACCGTTTTTTGTCTGTCATTTCCATGCCTTCTTATGGAATCTTATTCCTAACTAGGGTTGCCAGGTCGCCACTAAAATATTGGTATTTGAGCGACTCAGGTGGTAACCTCGATTTAAATGTAAAAAGCCTAACAAAAGCCGGACTGGTTGGACGCCTTATATTAGGCCGGACGCGCAGTCATAAAGCTTAACACTGTTCGGTTTTATCCGGACGTCTGGCATTACTAACCCCACCCATGATTACATTGTACATTTTGCAAAGGAGAACATCAGATTTGGGCCTCAAGCGAACAGCTTGTTCAATACCCTAAAGTAATCTTGCATATTTTAATACATCCATTACATATTTAAAAATCTAGTCTTTACATCATATCATCAAAACATTATAATTAAAGTAGATACTATGTATGTGTGCATGGTGCGTAAGACGACTATATTTCATTATTCCCATCATTTTCCGCAAAAACGGAATATGCACAATGTGGTAATAATATCCTCGATCTAAAAAGCGATGTCTCATGCATGTTCATATTCCAGGCCCAGGGTCCTTAAGAAAGTTGCTGGTCTCCTTTTCGTTTCAATGCACCGACAAACTATCAGTAACAGTATTATTACACGTATATTCACAATAGCACAACTCGGCAACTCCAGTTAGCTTCGCTCGGATGCACAAGCACCCTTAAACGCTATCGACAATCGGGTTAGCCACTAAATCTTGCTACCAACTCGCATTAGTGCGAGGAATATCGAGGAAATAGAGAAAACGGCACGTGAGCAATGTGCCAATAGTGGCATGATATACTGCCTGCAAGTATTGCAACCTCTCGCTTATATTCTGTTCAGGACGCTTTACAATAGATTTCCATGCCTTCAGAATTTTGGTACGTTGTCTTAGTGCAACAGGATGCTTTACAATGGATTTTCATGCCTTCAGAATTTTGGTACGTTGTCTTAGTGCAACCTCATAACAATTTTATGTATTCTGTGCTCATAATGCAAATTAATTTGATAAATTGCTTAGTTTTTAATATCGCTTTGTCTTTATAAAATATATGTTGGATATTAAACTAAGTCGAGACTATGTTTGGATGTTTTTTATTGTTTTAAATGATTCAAAATTTTAGAGTGAAAGGCGTATTTGGATATTTGTGCGTTTTAAATGTAACATAATTCATTTTAATTTAATTTCTTATGCCACGCCGAAATTGAATATGTTAATTATTTTATAGACGCTAATAAAGGAAAGAAAATGTAATTTTTCAAAACATTAGTTGTACCCCTTTGGAACAAAAAATCTATTAAGTTCTAAGAGATGTGTCGAACACTTCATGCTTCTCAATCTACGTATACTCGTATCTACTCCCTCGTTTAATATGCGGAGCGGATGCAGAGGAAATCGGTTTCGAAGCCGCTTCTGCGAGTCAACCCTAAATCGTCTATTTAGCGATTCAAATTGCAGACTGGTGGTATGAGAATTACGTCTCAACCAGGCTCTTACGTCTTAACTTCTTCCTATTGTACATTATTAGGGTTACGCGTCGTGCTTCCTATAAGTAAGCCAACCTCAGAAGCACTTATGACTCTGTTTATTGTTATAGGTGAGAAAAAACTACAAAAACCGGCCAAGTTACCGGCCGAGTCGGACTCGCGCACGAAGGGTTCCGTACTATTATGTATAAAAACGCAAAAAAAATCTAATCTGTTGTATGAAAGCCTCACTTAAATATTTAATAGTTTTATTGTAGCCACATATTACCCACAACCCCATCTCTTTTCTCTCTTTTCTTTTGATATTGTTTTGTAAATAAGCGAATAGCGATATTATTTTAGAGGTCAATCACCTATTAAGGACAGAGGATCTAAGGCAAACCTGAATACTAGTGAGTTCACTTAACTCAAAAATATGTGAAGTCTACCAGTCCGCACTTGGCCAGCGTAGTGGATTAAGGTCACTCTTCTCATTCCGAGGAGGGGCCCGTGCTCAGCAGTGGTGGGGTGGAATTACGGGTTGCGATGATAATAATTAGATAATATAAACATAATAAAGATAGTTTCATACAAAAAATACGAAGAGCATAAAGTAAAGTATGACCACATAAATTACATTACTTTTATTACTACATACCTAAATTAATATTAAAGTAATATAAGTAGTAATATAAAATAATGTAGTAATATTAAAAATAGCGAGCGCCCAAATTGAACCTAAATTCTGAATATGGATCTCAAGTCCATAATAGTAAATTATTTCTCTTGGAAATTGGAGTATTGATAAACGGTGTCACTTCATTAAGAAAAGTTATCTTCCTCTTAGATTTAATTATATAATTAACACCTTAGACATCGCTGAATATCTAATTAATGAATTTAATCACCGTGCATTAAATATAAAGGGGACCCTCCTGTGAAGTTTCTAGAGAAATTCGAAGAGTCCAATATTTGCGAAGAAACTTATTTACAGGTTGAAACTAAGTTGCTTACTTCCAAAGCAAACTTAGTCGTTAAATAATTAAGATTTGAATTTAAATCAAGGTTCAATATTGGTTATAAGTTCGAAACTTTAACCTTGTTGACAAAAAACTGAGGTCACTTACGGGATACGTAATTGTGGAACTTTTTATCCGACTTCCAAAAAAGGAGGAGTTTCTCAATTCGTCTACATGTTTTTTTTTCTTATGTGTGTTACCTCAGACCTTCGTACTGGGTGAATCGATTTCGATCTTTCTTTCGCCATTTACAGTCTCATGTAGCTGTGCCCACAGCTTCACCCGCGTGGATCTGTGTGTCACAAAGTTTTTCCTGCATTATTTCGAACTGCTAAGCTATCGGGAGTTACACGTGTTATTTTTGAGTCAACCATGAAAGATAGACATAATATGCTGTCGTGGGATATTTTTTATATAATTTTAAGGAGAACATTTCCGTCATACATGATTTCTGTAGGTTGCACACGCGCCGAAAGCTTAAAAAACCGGCCAAGTGCGAGTTGGACTCGCGCACGAAGGGTTCCGTACCATTATGTATAAAACGCCAAAAAAATCTGGCGTTTTGTATGAAAGCCTCACTTAAATATTTACATTTACATCAGTAGCCACATATTAGCCACAAGCAACGCCATCTCTTGGACCGACAGGTAACTAAAAGCATGAACTACATATTAGCCACAAGCAACGCCATCTCTTGGACCGGCAGGTAACTAAATGCATCGGAATACATATTAGCCACAAGCAACGCCATCTCTTGGAGCGGAAGATTATCGCTATAGCGTCGAAGCCATATTTCGACTTAAATATTTATTTTATTCTGTTTTTTAGTATTTGTTGTTGTAGCGGCAACAGAAATACATCATCTGTGAAAATTTCAACTGTGTAACTATTACGGTTCATGAGATACAGCCTGGTGACAGACGGACGGACGGACGGACAGCGAAGTCTCAGTAATAGGGTCCGGTTTTACCCTTTGGGTACGGAACCCTAAAAATGGAGTAACTTCTCCCGTTTTCCCAACATTTTCCTTCACTGCTCTGTTCCTATTGATTGTAGCGTGATAAAAAGTATACCTACTATAACCAGCTCAGGAGTATGAAAAATAATTGCATCAATTTCGTTAAAATCCGTCGAGTAGTTTTTGTTTCCATAACGGTTATACAGACAGACAGACATACAAAAATTTTGTTGATTGCATTTTTGACATCAGTATCGATCCCTAATAACCCCCTGATAGTTATTTCGGAAATATATTTCATGTACAGAATTTATCTCTCTACAGATTTATAAGTATAGATATAAGTATAGATTAGCAGTCATCTCTTGATCTTGGAGATTTAAATTTTCGTCGTTATCTAAAATGAACCTAAATCTCACGGGCGTAGAGCTGGCATTTGTGTGGGTTGCGATAAAAATCAATTCTATATCGAACGCGAACGGAGTATAGTCTATAAATACTTTGATACGAGGGTATCTCATAACTCGATATTACCTATTAGTATAAACCAGCTCGGGGTATCCGTGTGAAATGGGGCGCCGTACGTCAATACAATCATACGATCTATTAGTTTGTACGATTGTATCCCTGATATTATGGTTGTTATGCTGGAATATGCGGGTCTATCATGATCATTTGATTTCCAACTGCGAGATTAAATGTTGAGGGGAAATTTTGGATTTTTATACAAAGGTTTTCGTGTAGAAGCGTTCAAAAGCGCACGTACTTAACAAGACTGCAATATAAATAAACATTTAAAGTCCTACTGATATAATTAAAACTTGTTTAATATATAGAAATTATTGGTTTCACCCTGATTTTCTAAAATAGAGTTTTCTTCAGGCATCAGAAGCCAATTCCCTCTCCCCTCCTTCTGCCCCTATACCCATGACGTGGACAAATAAGTAGCTTATTTCTCCGGTGTTTGACTATTTGTAAGAAACCAACACAAATTACTAAAATTATTGAATAAGTAATTGATTTGTGAAAGAGAGTGATTTAATAGAAACTCTATAGTTGTGAATATTATAAAGCAACTCATGTTACCTATATGCCTGTATACACTGAAAATAATCACTTAGGCTAAGCGTCCACAGGTCGGTATAGTACGCATCGGACGGATCGCATCAACCGCATTATTTTTTCATACTGCGTCCACTGTATCAGCTACGATGCGTACGATACCGACCTGTGGACGCTTAGCTTAAAGAGCAAGTAGAAAATGCAACATGCAATTGTTAATCATTTATAGTCGAACTGACCAATCAGTGACAAAGACCTTTATTAAATTAAAGCCAATTAAATAAGCTCGGCTCTAAATCCAATGTATTATTTGAAAATCTGTGTTTCCTATCTGCGAGCACAGTTAACTTGCAAATTAGTATGCGGAAGGTGACCGAACGGCAATCGAGTTGTGTCCAACTACGCGTTTCGGGTTACAGATTGACCTGATTGAACGCCTTAATTACTGGATTCGGTTTTTTTCCTACCTACAAATTGCTGTGGATTTGAAGTGCTGAAATGTTGCCATCGTAATGATACAATTGTAATAAAAATAACGCTACACGCTCATAGCACCACTCTAGGATTTCTTTTGTCGTGGGTCCCATGGACATTTTGGACATACACAAGACAAGGACACACACCCAGTCCAAGAACGGAAATTTAAACTCATTCAAAATGGAGAGAGATAAATTGGCAGAGTTCATAAAATCAATCAACGTCAAGGATACTATGGGAAGTATCATATGGGAAATATCAAGAAAAACCTGCATATTTGAGAGTTGACTGTAATGACCTCAAAGGTGTGTGAACTGCTCCATTCCACATTTGGCCAGCGGGGTTGAATATGGCCTGTTCCTCTCGTTCCATGAGAGGAATCCCTAACCTAGCAGATGATCCATTATTTATTGCGTGATATGCTAGCAAAATGCAAATTTTCAGATTTCTTACACCTTCAAGAATACAACGATACAAACATAGCAAACAATATTCACAATTAAAAAAGCTATAACGAAGATGAACACAGCTGTTGATACATTAAGGTTATTACAGAAGATTTTTTATCTTGAAATTGGTTTCAAGTCGTACAACTAAAATTTAAAATGAAAATAAATTTCCTATGTGCTTCAGTACAGCTGGTCCAAGAAATAAAATTTATTCGTACGATTCTATGATCTGAACCGTGAAATTTTATTGATGCTCCAAATCAAAAGAATGGTTTAAAGGGTAAGATACCTTGCTTTCATCTTCGTATTCAGACCAACTTTGGCCGACAACCACCCTCAAATTACGACACCCGATAAGAGAGGTCGAGAGTGATAGGGGATAACTCAAAGTTTTGTGACAAAATGATAAATCGTGACTGAAGTTTTGTGGCAAACGATAAGTCCTCTTCTGACTGATTATCAGTATCGCTCTTGGAGATAAGAGCTGAAATTGAACACAGATTTACTTAATGTGGATGGAACGCCACTTTTTTTTTTGCAATTTCCAATGGTTGAGTGTTATTCCTTTTAAATCCCGATACCACGGAATTTCCGAGATTAAAAGTAGCCTATATATTGCTCCACAGACACCTGCTCTATCTTCTGTCTTCTTCTATCTATGTGTAACTTCGTGTTCTATTTCTGTTTCTTAACCTATTCTATATTTGTTTGTAAATATATTAAATATACAGACATACCTTTTTTACCCTCTTATTACCAGTAGGTATAGAAAGATTATTTCGGTAAATTAATGTAAATTTGATTTTTATAATAGATGCCCTCGCTTCGCTTCTTGAGACTTTTTTATTATCTAAACTTTATCCCATTTTTCGTTGATGCTCGCTTCTATTGGTTGTAGCGTGGTGTTTAGCCTAAAGCCTTCCTCGATAAATGGACCATCATTATGTCCTGCTTTATAGAAATTTACAAAAATTGTTACATACGTAACATCCATATTATATTTTTTTTGTAACTTACCATTTGTAACTTACCATTTGATAACTTAAATTGAATATGGAACTTACGTATATGTACCTAACAATAAAATGAATACATTTCCAAATAGGTAGTTACTTTTGGTAACTTAACTTTAACAGGTTTATTTCCCTCTTTCTTTTTCTTTCTTGGCTGCCTTAACATTACACAAGATAGTACCAATATTTGCCTTTAATCTTCCATAATGTCCAACGGTGACTGTGTGGGCATATCGAGTGAGTCGTTTGATCATGATGGATAAAAAGAATCATGATACGAGTATCGTGACCATCTAGGTACGAAGGAATACGAATTTTGAAGTTTATACGTAAGACATTTAAGGAATTACTAAGGAACAAACAGATTAAAATAAATTATGTTCTTTGAATCAATTCGGCTGATTAGTTTTGAATAGAACGCGAAGCTATGTAATGTTGGCTGTTTACACTAAAACGTTTGTATACTTACTTAGTTATGTATATCCAATCATGCTCTCAGTACTACGTGACAGTCAGGGGCTTCCCGAGATTATCTCACTCTACTCGACGTTCCACTGGCCTTAATGCAAGAAATATATTTACAATATAATATGTAGAATAAATAAAGAAATACATACTAGCAGTAACTATTTCAATCTGCTACGGGCAACTTATGGTTATGGACAGTAAAATCTTTTTACGTTCAGTAAAAAAACTCCTTGGGAGTTTGTTGCCGCTTCTCCTACCAAGGCCACTCATCGTAGGGATTTGTGTTTTTTGTTCCCATACAATTGTGTTTAAAATAACAAAACCAAGACAACCACAGACCTCTATCTATTCACAATCTTATTAGAAAAAACCTACATTTTCTTTTTACGATTCTAATAAGATTGTGATTTTTATCTATTTGTAAGTTTACAATCTTATTAGAATACAATCAAAACAAAATATTCGCTTGACATTGACATGACATAATATGCACAGACTAGCTAAAGATTAATGTTTCGTTATACGGTATGCAACGACTAGTCTTTTTGGTAAAATATTTAAGAAGTTTCACTTCATACGTGTGTACACTAGTACACGCACACATTTTTTTTTATAAGTCTGTGGTTAATATTCTGGAAGTAGTTACTAGTACCTTACTGTATTATTAATAAACGCTGTGTAAAGTTACTCCAGGTTTAAATTTTTTGTCCCTGTCATGTGTTTCTCTAAAGTCAAAGGTTAGAGAAAGACAAAAATATTTTATTAATAAGTTTATTAATAAGACAGTAGGAAGAGTCTTACCGTCTTATTACGAGTAATAGTTGTCACTTATGCATGTCCTTTATTTACTCGGAATGTCATATTTAAGTCCCTTTCTCGGGCAAGAAAATCGCGCATAGCTACTCGCTGCTCGTTGACGGTCGGATATCTGCCTAAATTCAAGAGATATGAGTCCTGAGATAGACAGCGGAGGCAAATAAAGAGGAACCATTTTGTCACCCTTTGAAATCGTCTACAACAATATTATAATATTATAATAAAAAAAATCTCTCACAAAAACTAATTTTCTCAAACGTTCCATTACCCTATTCAACTTTAACTTAAAACGTAAAAAACGTAAACAAACACTTCCAAGGTGAAAACTGAGAAGTTCTAAACATCGAAGTGTTTTCGTTGATTTCTTAAGAATTTCAGAGTAAAATTTCGCCTTCATTCACGCTTTGAATGCCCTGAAAATTATATAGATACCATCCACAATTCGCTCACTGCGTACCGCCCAAAAATACTCGAGTTCTGACTGTGAATAGACTGAATATAAGAAAAATCCGTCTGCCGTTCAATAACCAACCTTATGTCACTTACATTTAAATTCAAGTTTGATTGGTCATGGTAGAGGTTAACGTTTAGTTTTTAAAGAAACCAATATTTTTTCGGAGAATTTAAAATAACTAGTTTTGGAACTGGAAACAAAATGATTCATGTCACTGCGACCGAAACACTTAAAAATTCATGTCTGAATCTGGATGTAGGTTGATAGCTAGCCAGGCATGTAATAAACCCTGCTGTCAGCTACCCATACCACAGAGTACCTATCTACACACATACCTACCTATTATTGAGTCCTCTGTATACCTATTATCCTACTATCCATACTACTTACTTTTATAAATGTGCAAGTGTATTTTTATTTCTGTCAGTTTGTCAATTTATTTATACGTCTTTTCCCGATAATCTAAAAAAACTCTCTATTTAAATGTGGTTCCCATTAAGGAAAAATATGTTTTCTTTTACTTTTACAAACAATCAAACAAGTATACGCTAACTTTAAGAATACCACCGAAAATAAAAATGAAATGATTTTTGTTCGAACTTGCTTTTACAAATCCTTTTCGAAAGACAAACTACGCCATCGTTTCCACAAATCCCTACGATGAGTGGCCTTGGTAGGAGAAGCGGCAACAAACTCCCAAGGAGTTTTTTTACTGAACGTAAAAAGATTTTACTGTCCATAACCATAAGTTGCCCGTAGCAGATTGAAATAGTTACTGCTAGTATGTATTTCTTTATTTATTCTACATATTATATTGTAAATATATTTCTTGCATTAAGGCCAGTGGAACGTCGAGTAGAGTGAGATAATCTCGGGAAGCCCCTGACTGTCACGTAGTACTGAGAGCATGATTGGATATACATAACTAAGTAAGTATACAAACGTTTTAGTGTAAACAGCCAACATTACATAGCTTCGCGTTCTATTCAAAACTAATCAGCCGAAATGATTCAAAGAACATAATTTATTTTAATCTGTTTGTTCCTTAGTAATTCCTTAAATGTCTTACGTATAAACTTCAAAATTCGTATTCCTTCGTACCTAGATGGTCACGATACTCGTATCATGATTCTTTTTATCCATCATGATCAAACGACTCACTCGATATGCCCACACAGTCACCGTTGGACATTATGGAAGATTAAAGGCAAATATTGGTACTATCTTGTGTAATGTTAAGGCAGCCAAGAAAGAAAAAGAAAGAGGGAAATAAACCTGTTAAAGTTAAGTTACCAAAAGTAACTACCTATTTGGAAATGTATTCATTTTATTGTTAGGTACATATACGTAAGTTCCATATTCAATTTAAGTTATCAAATGGTAAGTTACAAATGGTAAGTTACAAAAAAAATATAATATGGATGTTACGTATGTAACAATTTTTGTAAATTTCTATAAAGCAGGACATAATGATGGTCCATTTATCGAGGAAGGCTTTAGGCTAAACACCACGCTACAACCAATAGAAGCGAGCATCAACGAAAAATGGGATAAAGTTTAGATAATAAAAAAGTCTCAAGAAGCGAAGCGAGGGCATCTATTATAAAAATCAAATTTACATTAATTTACCGAAATAATCTTTCTATACCTACTGGTAATAAGAGGGTAAAAAAGGTATGTCTGTATATTTAATATATTTACAAACAAATATAGAATAGGTTAAGAAACAGAAATAGAACACGAAGTTACACATAGATAGAAGAAGACAGAAGATAGAGCAGGTGTCTGTGGAGCAATATATAGGCTACTTTTAATCTCGGAAATTCCGTGGTATCGGGATTTAAAAGGAATAACACTCAACCATTGGAAATTGCAAAAAAAAAGTGGCGTTCCATCCACATTAAGTAAATCTGTGTTCAATTTCAGCTCTTATCTCCAAGAGCGATACTGATAATCAGTCAGAAGAGGACTTATCGTTTGCCACAAAACTTCAGTCACGATTTATCATTTTGTCACAAAACTTTGAGTTATCCCCTATCACTCTCGACCTCTCTTATCGGGTGTCGTAATTTGAGGGTGGTTGTCGGCCAAAGTTGGTCTGAATACGAAGATGAAAGCAAGGTATCTTACCCTTTAAACCATTCTTTTGATTTGGAGCATCAATAAAATTTCACGGTTCAGATCATAGAATCGTACGAATAAATTTTATTTCTTGGACCAGCTGTACTGAAGCACATAGGAAATTTATTTTCATTTTAAATTTTAGTTGTACGACTTGAAACCAATTTCAAGATAAAAAATCTTCTGTAATAACCTTAATGTATCAACAGCTGTGTTCATCTTCGTTATAGCTTTTTTAATTGTGAATATTGTTTGCTATGTTTGTATCGTTGTATTCTTGAAGGTGTAAGAAATCTGAAAATTTGCATTTTGCTAGCATATCACGCAATAAATAATGGATCATCTGCTAGGTTAGGGATTCCTCTCATGGAACGAGAGGAACAGGCCATATTCAACCCCGCTGGCCAAATGTGGAATGGAGCAGTTCACACACCTTTGAGGTCATTACAGTCAACTCTCAAATATGCAGGTTTTTCTTGATATTTCCCATATGATACTTCCCATAGTATCCTTGACGTTGATTGATTTTATGAACTCTGCCAATTTATCTCTCTCCATTTTGAATGAGTTTAAATTTCCGTTCTTGGACTGGGTGTGTGTCCTTGTCTTGTGTATGTCCAAAATGTCCATGGGACCCACGACAAAAGAAATCCTAGAGTGGTGCTATGAGCGTGTAGCGTTATTTTTATTACAATTGTATCATTACGATGGCAACATTTCAGCACTTCAAATCCACAGCAATTTGTAGGTAGGAAAAAAACCGAATCCAGTAATAAAGGCGTTCAATCAGGTCAATCTGTAACCCGAAACGCGTAGTTGGACACAACTCGATTGCCGTTCGGTCACCTTCCGCATACTAATTTGCAAGTTAACTGTGCTCGCAGATAGGAAACACAGATTTTCAAATAATACATTGGATTTAGAGCCGAGCTTATTTAATTGGCTTTAATTTAATAAAGGTCTTTGTCACTGATTGGTCAGTTCGACTATAAATGATTAACAATTGCATGTTGCATTTTCTACTTGCTCTTTAAGCTAAGCGTCCACAGGTCGGTATCGTACGCATCGTAGCTGATACAGTGGACGCAGTATGAAAAAATAATGCGGTTGATGCGATCCGTCCGATGCGTACTATACCGACCTGTGGACGCTTAGCCTAAGTGATTATTTTCAGTGTATACAGGCATATAGGTAACATGAGTTGCTTTATAATATTCACAACTATAGAGTTTCTATTAAATCACTCTCTTTCACAAATCAATTACTTATTCAATAATTTTAGTAATTTGTGTTGGTTTCTTACAAATAGTCAAACACCGGAGAAATAAGCTACTTATTTGTCCACGTCATGGGTATAGGGGCAGAAGGAGGGGAGAGGGAATTGGCTTCTGATGCCTGAAGAAAACTCTATTTTAGAAAATCAGGGTGAAACCAATAATTTCTATATATTAAACAAGTTTTAATTATATCAGTAGGACTTTAAATGTTTATTTATATTGCAGTCTTGTTAAGTACGTGCGCTTTTGAACGCTTCTACACGAAAACCTTTGTATAAAAATCCAAAATTTCCCCTCAACATTTAATCTCGCAGTTGGAAATCAAATGATCATGATAGACCCGCATATTCCAGCATAACAACCATAATATCAGGGATACAATCGTACAAACTAATAGATCGTATGATTGTATTGACGTACGGCGCCCCATTTCACACGGATACCCCGAGCTGGTTTATACTAATAGGTAATATCGAGTTATGAGATACCCTCGTATCAAAGTATTTATAGACTATACTCCGTTCGCGTTCGATATAGAATTGATTTTTATCGCAACCCACACAAATGCCAGCTCTACGCCCGTGAGATTTAGGTTCATTTTAGATAACGACGAAAATTTAAATCTCCAAGATCAAGAGATGACTGCTAATCTATACTTATATCTATACTTATAAATCTGTAGAGAGATAAATTCTGTACATGAAATATATTTCCGAAATAACTATCAGGGGGTAATTAGGGATCGATACTGATGTCAAAAATGCAATCAACAAAATTTTTGTATGTCTGTCTGTCTGTATAACCGTTATGGAAACAAAAACTACTCGACGGATTTTAACGAAATTGATGCAATTATTTTTCATACTCCTGAGCTGGTTATAGTAGGTATACTTTTTATCACGCTACAATCAATAGGAACAGAGCAGTGAAGGAAAATGTTGGGAAAACGGGAGAAGTTACTCCATTTTTAGGGTTCCGTACCCAAAGGGTAAAACCGGACCCTATTACTGAGACTTCGCTGTCCGTCCGTCCGTCCGTCTGTCACCAGGCTGTATCTCATGAACCGTAATAGTTACACAGTTGAAATTTTCACAGATGATGTATTTCTGTTGCCGCTACAACAACAAATACTAAAAAACAGAATAAAATAAATATTTAAGTCGAAATATGGCTTCGACGCTATAGCGATAATCTTCCGCTCCAAGAGATGGCGTTGCTTGTGGCTAATATGTATTCCGATGCATTTAGTTACCTGCCGGTCCAAGAGATGGCGTTGCTTGTGGCTAATATGTAGTTCATGCTTTTAGTTACCTGTCGGTCCAAGAGATGGCGTTGCTTGTGGCTAATATGTGGCTACTGATGTAAATGTAAATATTTAAGTGAGGCTTTCATACAAAACGCCAGATTTTTTTGGCGTTTTATACATAATGGTACGGAACCCTTCGTGCGCGAGTCCAACTCGCACTTGGCCGGTTTTTTAAGCTTTCGGCGCGTGTGCAACCTACAGAAATCATGTATGACGGAAATGTTCTCCTTAAAATTATATAAAAAATATCCCACGACAGCATATTATGTCTATCTTTCATGGTTGACTCAAAAATAACACGTGTAACTCCCGATAGCTTAGCAGTTCGAAATAATGCAGGAAAAACTTTGTGACACACAGATCCACGCGGGTGAAGCTGTGGGCACAGCTACATGAGACTGTAAATGGCGAAAGAAAGATCGAAATCGATTCACCCAGTACGAAGGTCTGAGGTAACACACATAAGAAAAAAAAACATGTAGACGAATTGAGAAACTCCTCCTTTTTTGGAAGTCGGATAAAAAGTTCCACAATTACGTATCCCGTAAGTGACCTCAGTTTTTTGTCAACAAGGTTAAAGTTTCGAACTTATAACCAATATTGAACCTTGATTTAAATTCAAATCTTAATTATTTAACGACTAAGTTTGCTTTGGAAGTAAGCAACTTAGTTTCAACCTGTAAATAAGTTTCTTCGCAAATATTGGACTCTTCGAATTTCTCTAGAAACTTCACAGGAGGGTCCCCTTTATATTTAATGCACGGTGATTAAATTCATTAATTAGATATTCAGCGATGTCTAAGGTGTTAATTATATAATTAAATCTAAGAGGAAGATAACTTTTCTTAATGAAGTGACACCGTTTATCAATACTCCAATTTCCAAGAGAAATAATTTACTATTATGGACTTGAGATCCATATTCAGAATTTAGGTTCAATTTGGGCGCTCGCTATTTTTAATATTACTACATTATTTTATATTACTACTTATATTACTTTAATATTAATTTAGGTATGTAGTAATAAAAGTAATGTAATTTATGTGGTCATACTTTACTTTATGCTCTTCGTATTTTTTGTATGAAACTATCTTTATTATGTTTATATTATCTAATTATTATCATCGCAACCCGTAATTCCACCCCACCACTGCTGAGCACGGGCCCCTCCTCGGAATGAGAAGAGTGACCTTAATCCACTACGCTGGCCAAGTGCGGACTGGTAGACTTCACATATTTTTGAGTTAAGTGAACTCACTAGTATTCAGGTTTACCTTAGATCCTCTGTCCTTAATAGGTGATTGACCTCTAAAATAATATCGCTATTCGCTTATTTACAAAACAATATCAAAAGAAAAGAGAGAAAAGAGATGGGGTTGTGGGTAATATGTGGCTACAATAAAACTATTAAATATTTAAGTGAGGCTTTCATACAACAGATTAGATTTTTTTTGCGTTTTTATACATAATAGTACGGAACCCTTCGTGCGCGAGTCCGACTCGGCCGGTAACTTGGCCGGTTTTTGTAGTTTTTTCTCACCTATAACAATAAACAGAGTCATAAGTGCTTCTGAGGTTGGCTTACTTATAGGAAGCACGACGCGTAACCCTAATAATGTACAATAGGAAGAAGTTAAGACGTAAGAGCCTGGTTGAGACGTAATTCTCATACCACCAGTCTGCAATTTGAATCGCTAAATAGACGATTTAGGGTTGACTCGCAGAAGCGGCTTCGAAACCGATTTCCTCTGCATCCGCTCCGCATATTAAACGAGGGAGTAGATACGAGTATACGTAGATTGAGAAGCATGAAGTGTTCGACACATCTCTTAGAACTTAATAGATTTTTTGTTACAAAGGGGTACAACTAATTTTTTGAAAAATTACATTTTCTTTACTTTATTAGCGTTTATTAAATAATTAACATATTCAATTTCAGCGTGGATAAGAAATTAAATTAAAATTATTAATGTTACATTTAAAACGCACAAATAATCAAATACGACTTCTCACTCTAAAATTTTGAATCATTTGAAAACAATAAAAAACATCCAAAAATAGTCTCGTCTTAGTTTAATATCCAACATATATTTTATAAAGACAAAACGATATTAAAAACTAAGCAATTTATCAAATTAATTTGCATTATGAGCACAGAATACATAAAATTGTTATGAGGTTGCACTAAGACAACGTACCAAAATTCTAAAGGCATGAAAATCCATTGTAAAGCATCCTGAATAGAATAAGCGAGAGGTTGCAATACTTGCAGGCAGTATATCATGCCACTATTGGCACATTGCTCACGTGCCGTTTTCTCTATTTCCTCGATATTCCTCGCACTAATGCGAGTTGGTAGCAAGATTTAGTGGCTAACCCGATTGTCGATAGCGTTTAAGGGTGCTTGTGCATCCGAGCGAAGCTAACTGGAGTTGCCGAGTTGTGCTATTGTGAATATACGTGTAATAATACTGTTACTGATAGTTTGTCGGTGCATTGAAACGAAAAGGAGACCAGCAACTTTCTTAAGGACCCTGGGCCTGGAATATGAACATGCATGAGACATCGCTTTTTAGATCGAGGATATTATTACCACATTGTGCATATTCCGTTTTTGCGGAAAATGATGGGAATAATGAAATATAGTCGTCTTACGCACCATGCACACATAGTATCTACTTTAATTATAATGTTTTGATGATATGATGTAACTAGATTTTTAAATATGAAATGGATGTATTAAAATATGCCAGATTATTTGAGGGTATTGAACAAGCTGTTCGCTCCAGGCCCAAATCTGATGTTCTCTTTTGCAAAATGTACCTAATCATGGTTAGGTTTAGTGATGCCAGACGTCCGGATAAAACCGAACAGTGTTAGGCTTTTTGACTGCGCGTCCGGCCAAAATAAAAGGCGTCCAACCAGTCCGGCTTTTGTTAGGCTTTTTACATTTAAATCGAGATTACCACCTGAGTCGCTCAGATACCAATATTTTAGTGGCGACCTGGCAACCCTAGTTAGGGATAAGATTCCATCAGAAGGCATGGAAATGACAGACAAAAAACGGTCTAATTGGTTTGTCTATAATTTTTAGAATGTGCTTTAATTTCATAGATTATACCCATTTTAATACGGATGAAGCATTAAAATAATGGTAAGTATATTAAATTTTCAATTTACTGAAATAAATGATAAATAAAAATCTCATTCGAACTGACGCCAAAACACTACTAGGTATTTGTCTCGTAACATTGATTGACGTCACGAACCGATACTTGTCATTGTCGATCAGTCAAATAGTATTGAAATTGATCGTCTGGCACTGACTGTTTATCGGCTCATGACGTCATGCGCTTTGATAGTTGTATGAGGTCACTTGATAATGAATGCTCCCGCCGTAAAGGCATATTTTCAAATAAGGTGGATTTGTTTGACATTTATTTGATAATCGCGACGGTTAAGGGTAAGGTCAAAAAAAATTGTACTATTTGAAAGTTTTAAGTGGGGCCCATGTTTGATTCAGAATTTAATATCTTATCTTTTCCTTTTATTTTTTTAAATTAATTGGAATAAAGTAATAATATGCTTAGAATAACAAAGTAACAACCAGAAACTGTTTTGGGGCTGCAATTAAAAAATAAATTGTATATTCATGAATCAACAAAGTAAAATCTAGTACAAAAATTATTTGTCTCCCACCTACATAGAGGTACAAACTTTGTATTAGAAAAAAAAATATTTTGTCATGGCTCCAAATGAGTAGTTTACCTATTTAAGTGATAAAAATGCCATACGTAACAACGTTCAAATATTTTAAAATAAATAATGCATTGAACAAAAAACTTTGTCTAGTATGTGTCTCCAAAAATGTTCTAGTGTGTTATCTAATTTGTTATTCGTGTAGATTTTTTGTTTGCAATAGTAGGCAACACAGTTTTACAAATTTTAGTGTGGCGACATCTTATGACAACTGTCAAAGTGACAGTTGACTTCATTCTGCCATATTGTGGTCGAGGCATCGTTGTGAGTGATTTGATTTTTTTTGGTGCGCATGTTTCTTGTTATTTATTTTGTGATTTTTACACGGTAAGTACAAAAATATTGTTGATTAGTCTAGTAATAATTAAAGTGCTTTTAAAGAACAGCGTAAATCGTGTTTTTAATTTGAAATCGAACTAAATTTGTGGCTGGTATTCGTTATTGAGGTTAGGATTTTCGCGTGCGTTTGTTCCAGTTCGTTATGTGTGTTACGTTGGTATGTTATGTCACACATTGGAAATGTGTAAAGGTGGTTGTACATAAAAGTTAACCGACTGTGGCGAAATTAAAAAGAATAATATTAGGTATTAAATAAGTAATATAGTAGTGGACCCTTGCATAGTGAAGTGTAACAATATTCTGATATAGTTTAATTATAATGGTGTATGTGTGATGTCTCTCAAACTCTATAGATATCTAAATTTAATCTGTATTCTGTAGAGAATTTTAAATGTAGATTTTTATCTTTCGCTTAGTTATTTGATCAATTAGGATACCGATAAATATATGTATATATACGGCTAGCTGTTCCCGGCGTGCGTTGCACTGCCACAAAAAATTAACCACCACTACGGGCTATTTGTGGCGTCATATTTGAAAATGTCTGAATTCAATAATTTTTTTATAGACGTAGAATAGTAAAATATGTGACGTCACACTAGGTAGGGGGGGGGGTCACGAAACATGTGACCAGCTATGACAAGGGGTCACAAATCATAAATTTCGTGTGACATAATTTATGGATAGTCCCTTACATGTGATGTTGTGATGAAGCTAGGGATAGATTTGCTGTCGTTAGCGCCGTTTAGCACTTAATTAAATCTTAAAGAGTGCTGTTTGTTTTATACATGTCTAGTTTAGATTTAATATTTTTTTATATATTTTATTTCAGATGCCTAGTCAGGCTGAACGTCAAAAGCTGTACAGAGAGAGATTAAAACAAGAAAACCCTGAGAAATATGAGGCTTTCAAAAAGAAAAATGCAGAAAGAACAAATAGGAATAGAAAAAGAATCAAAGATTGTCAATCTGTAGAAGAACAAGATGAAATGCGAAAGAAATGGAGGGAGGATAAAAAAAAAGCAAAAGAAAAAAAGCCCTTTGAGGTGGAAGAGGAAAGCAAAAAGCGGCAGATGAAAATTAATAAACTAAATTATAAAATGAAAAAGAAAACCTAGAATTAAAAGCTAAAGTAGAAGCAATGTATAAAAAGGTTAAAAGATTAAATAGAAGACTTAATAGAATGCAGCGGAAAAATTATGAATTAATAAAATATATTAGTGAATTTAAAGATGAAAATAATGAAGCACATCATACATTTGAAACCAATAAAATCATTAAAAGTGTAGTAAACTGTTCTAGCGTTGAAAAATATAAAATGAAGGGTAAAATGGCAAGGATTTTAGGGCTGAAAGGCAAAATACGTACAATACAAACAAAGAAGAAAAATTATGAGCTGTTAAATAAACTTAAAGATTTCTTTGAAAGGGATGACGTTAGTCGGGCTACGGCAGGAAAAAAAGAATTTAAAACGTTTCGAAAGGACAAAAGACAAAGACGATATTTACTGGACACATTAGAGAATCTATTTAAGAAATATAAATCTGAAGGAGGAAAAGGCAAACTGACGACTTTCAAAAAATACAGACCATTCTACATCTTGCCACCTAAAGTATCTAGTCGTGAAACATGCGCCTGTATAAAACATGAAAATATATTTATGAAAACGAAAGTGTTAAAATCCTTGGGTTTGATTGAAAGCCAGTCTCTTAATGACATAGTTTCCTTGATTGTATGTAATCAAAAATCGAAAGAATGCTCGTATGGAGAATGTCCTATTTGCAAAAATAAGTCGCTAGAATTTAATTTAGGTGAAAGAAATCTCGAAGAAACAGTAAAATGGCAAGAATGGTCCCTGCAGACGCATGAATATAAAGATAAAGGTAGTGACAGTAAAAAAATTACAAAAAGAACAATTAAAGTTGAAAAAACGGGACCATTGACCGATTTGATTGATGCTTTTACAAAAGAATTAACTAAATTCAAGAAGCACTCGTACAACATTACTCATCAGTATATAGAATATCAGCGATGTATTAAAAATTTAGACCAGAATACAATAGCAATATATATTGATTTTTCAGAAAATTACGCCGCTAAACTAAACACAGAGATTCAGGCTGTGCACTTTGGTGCATCTCGTAATCAAATTACTCTGCATACTGGCTTAATATATAGTAATGAGCGTGATCCTCTTCCGTTTTGCTCTATCTCCGCAAATAATTACCATGGGCCAGAAGCTATCTGGGAACACTTGACACCAATTTTAGATGATGTTAAAAATGAATTTCCTAATACCGATACCGTACATTTTTTCTCAGATGGCCCAACGAGCCAATATAGACAAAAAAAGAACTTTTATTTTTTCGCGGCACAAACTAATAGGTATGGGTTCAAAGCAACCTGGAACTTTTTCGAAGCCTCTCACGGCAAGGGAGCTGCTGACGGAATAGGCGGAACTCTCAAAAGAAAAATGGATTCTTTGGTTGCTTACGGATCAGATATTAAGGACGCAGAAACAGCATACGAATTGTTGAAGAAATCAGGTATTAAAATAAAACTGTACTATATCCCAGAAAATGCCATTCAAATACAAAAAATTGATTTAATACCTGTACCCAACACCATGAAATTGCATCAAGTAATTACTACCGATTCACAAAACTCAATATTATATCGGAGCCTAAGTTGTTTCTGCCCAAAATCAGATAATAAACCGGGTTTTTGTGATTGTTTAGATCTGCAACGAGCAACATTAATAAAAGAAGAGACGCAATTAAATCAAGAAACCAAAAAAATTGAAACACCAACAATAACAATTCTAGCTGATATAAAAAATTCCCTAGAAAACAAAGCTTACTTTGACTTGCGTAAATTTGGCCCATTTTCACTTAAGAGTATTAAACCCGAAGATAAACTATTATGTGCTACCAAAGCTCGAAACGTGCCTGCAGATAAGGACATTTCTTTGTGTTCCAGAAAAAATAAACAAAAACGGAGCGTTACCACAAAAAGAAAGTTGCATAAAGTGAAAAGATCACGAATAAATTATGGTAGTAGTACAGATACGGAAATTGATGAACAATATTCTCTACATAACTCTTCTGATGACGATTGTTTTATCTCTGAAAATGAAGAACAGTTTGAAGATGACAATTGCATGGATCTAGAAAATATGAAATTTGATAATATAAAGATGACACAAGAACAAAAAAACTATAAAGATACGGATTTAAACAATTTGGGGAGTGGGTTAAAGATGATGTCAGGTACAGGTATGGAGAAAAGCAAGACTGATAACGATAAGGAGCCAGAAAAAACGAGAAGGAGAATAGATAATGATTTAAACATAGACTGTGACCAAGAAAGAAACCTAAGAGAGAATAAGACTAATAAAAATGTTAAAGATATGGTAGAAGACATTAATATACAATCGGAATTTGTGCCATCGTCAGAAGACATTACAGACACAGTTGAAACAGACATGACAACTATGAATCTACATTTAAATGATAGTGTACTTGTAAGATATTACGAAAAGAGAACATGGAGGTACTATATAGGTTTTATAGAGAATATAAATGTTACAGAACAAGAAACTTACTATACAGTACTGTTTTTAAAAACAATAAGAAAGCCAAACTTACATTTTATTCGCACCAAAAAAATAGATCGAGACATTGTTACAGCTCACTTGATAGTAAAAAAACTTGTACTGTTACAAAATACTGAAAAATCCAAAGAGTTTTTCATAAGCAATGACGATTATGTTTATTTTGAAGACTGAGAATAAAATGTTGTGTTTTAAATCGCCAACATTTTGTTACACGGATATTCTTTAATGCTCTGTTTTTTGTATTGTGATTTTAACAAAAGTGATTTTGATAAGTCTGTTTTGTTGCCAATTATGTTTTATAATTTTATTAAACGTATTTGTTTTTTGTTTTGATTTAGTTTATCTTGTACTTTTGTTTAATGTCTTAAATTTTATAACTGAACAAACGCTTTTGTTGTTAATTTGAATTAATTATTTGTAGTTTACGTGTTTCTTCGAACAAATATATATTTTATCGAACAAATATATATTAAATATGAATACAAACAAAATAAATACTTGTTGAGTACTATAAATCTGTTTTTTTTTTAACCACCTAACTCAATGTAAATCCACCTTTACAATATTCCAGTGTGTTGTTGTGTTATAGTGTGTTAGGCGTTCCAGTGCGTTATTTTACAATTTTTTACGACCTTACCCTTAATTAATATCGTCGCGTAGTAACTATTCGGATTCTGGCTAGCAGAACCACCGCTTGCTCTCTGAGCCCTTCTTTCACTGTCGTGGATATTCTTCCTATGGATTACTTAAACCGCTTGTCCGCTATATCAAAGGTTGTGTGTGTGTGTGTGTGTGTGTGTGTGTGTGTGTGTGTGTGTGTGTGTGTGTGTGTGTGTTTTGAGCAGGGACCGTAAGTCGCGTGAACTGGTCATGAGGCATCACACCGCTGCACTTGAGGTAAGTCTGCACTGATTTCGTGCATATGTCGTGGCCACATTGTAGATTTGGTCACATCATGCTTCGAGAAAAGGTGCTTGGAGATATTTTCAGAGCCTCAGATAAAAAATTGTATTCCGTTGGTAATAATGATTAATTACATTTTAATTATAATAAAATTAACCAGCATCATCCGTTGTAGTTAGAGGGTAAAAGTAACAGATTATTTTTTAGGCATTACGAGACATTGATAAATGATACCTGAGCTTATAATATAGGTCCAGCTTACTTGGTACCTTAGACCCTACTAAAGATTTCTATCTAATTCTGAAAATTTGAGCTCCCTAGCATTATTTAGGATTAAGCTGTGATAGATTGAAAATACGACCTTTAGGTCGTGCCGTTGTGACCTTTCAGCTGAAAAGTTACAACGTCACAAGTGACAATTCAAAGTTGTGACTTTTATTACCTGATAGGTCGATCTAGCCTCAACTGATCAAAGGATTATGGATCGATAATTTTGGGAACGGCTATACCTTATCCGAGATTACGGAAAGATATCGAAAACGGCATAAAAGCCTTTAAATTTAAAATTTAAAATTTATAAATAGTCCCAGAAGTCAATAACAAAGTAATAATTGGATACATTACCAAAATATCTACCTCCAAAGTAATCAACATAATCTTAACATGGCGCGTAACAGAAAAATGTGATACGTCAAAGCGTAACGCGTCAAAGCCATGTCAAAGCGTAACCGAAAAATGTGACGAAAATTATTTTCCAACGCCGATAAATAAGTTTCACTTCAAAAATAAGCAGACCTAACATATGGGAGAAAAAAGCGTGCCAGTTATAACTACATATAGACATGCTGCACACATTGACAATCAGCATACAAAACGCTTGTGGTTTACAAATGTTGTCTATGGTCCTAATACAAAAAGTTCGCTTCTTGTAGTTTATGAAAATGGCGAAAGTGCTTCAACTTCATTTTGTCTATGTTTGCGTGAGTGTTGCAACAAAAAAATAAAACGAGATAGTCCTTGTACGTGTCACGGGAGAGAAAGAGATGAAAGTATTGCTTACATACGTCTATGTAGTGGTGAAAATTATGTTGGTCTGCTTATTTTTTTATAAGTCTGTGATATTAACTATCACTACCTAACTCGTCGCGAAATATGGAAAACAACTTGACGTATAAATAGCCATGTTTTATATAATCAACTAGCTTTTGCCAGCGGCTTCGCCCGCGTGAATTTCGTTTATTTCACCCACTTAAGTGTCATAAACGTAAGAGTAGATAAAATATAGGTATACTTAATCAGAAAGCTTCGAACTGCTAAGCTATCGGGAGTTACACGTGTTATTGTGAGTCAACCATAAAAGATAGACATATGCTGTCGTGGAATATTTTTTATATAATTTTAAGGAGAACATTTCCGTCATACATGATTTCTGTGTACCTTTAACCATTAAGGTTGCACACGCGACGGAAGCTTAAAAAATGGAGTAACTTCTCCCGTTTCCCCAACATTTCCCTTCACTGCTCTGCTCCTATTGATTGTAGCGTGATGAAAAGTATACTATAACTAGCGCGGGAGTATGAAAAATAATTGTACCAAGTTTCGTTAAAATCCGTCGAGTAGTTTTTGTTTCTATAACGGTTATACATCAGACAGACAGACAGACAAAAATTTTACTGATTGCATTTTTGGCATCAGTATCGATCCCTAATCACCCCCTGATAGTTATTTTGGAAATATATTTAATGTACAGAATTGACCTCTCTACAGATTTATTATAAGTATAGATAAGAT
Source organism: Hesperia comma (assembly GCA_905404135.1). Lineage (NCBI taxonomy): Eukaryota > Metazoa > Arthropoda > Insecta > Lepidoptera > Hesperiidae > Hesperia > Hesperia comma. The sequence goes on from FR990012.1 coordinate 35,416,998, forward strand.
TTGTTTGCGTTCTAGGAATTTCCATATCCCGCAAACACTTCCAATTTCCGGGATGTTATGAGCTGGCCCACATTGGTTATCAATGCGTGTAGATCAAGTTCCGTTCTACGGTTTCCGTCTGTATATCATTAGGTGTATATATGCTGCTCTAGGCCTCCTCAGTAATGAAGAGAGACCCGTGCTCAGTAGTGGGCCATTAGTGGGTTGTAGCTTAGCTTAGCTTTTAGGGTTCCGTACCCAAAGGGTAAAACGGGACCCTATTACTGAGACTTCGCTTTCCGTCCGTCCGTCCGTCCGTCTGTCACCAGGCTGTACTTATCTCATAAACCGTAATAGTTACACAGTTGAAATTTTCACAGATGATGTATTTCTGTTGCCGCTACAACAACAAATTTAATACTAAAAAACAGAATAAAATAAATATTTAAGTGGGCGCCCATACATTCGACGCCTCAGCGTCAGCGATAGTTTAGTTACCTTTCGGTCCAAGAGATGGCGTTGTGCGTAATATGTGGCTACAATAAAACAATTAAATATTTAAGTGAGGCTTTCATACAACAGACCAGAATTTTTTTGGCGTTTTTATACATAATGGTACGGAACCCTTTCTTGCGCGAATCCGACTCGCACTTGGCCGGTTTTTTATAGATACGATAGTTTTTACTAAGACTAATCGATCAATCGACGTCATCTAGTCGATTCCAACATCGATCGATGCCGTCGATCGACGATCGATCGATTGGTTGTACCTTTAGCCAAAGGAGATGTTTCAAATCCGGCCCACAATATGTACAGTACCTCGAAAAATCGAGAAAAATCCATGGAATTCGGGAAAAATAAAGATAAATTACCTAAATGCATACTTTTCTGGTACAAAAATTGTATCTATCATTTAATTTTATCAAGTTTCAACATGGCGTCTTACCAATTTGTCATTGATCACACATCACGAACTGTCTACTGTCACTTTAATATGACAGAAATGTACGTACATATGTCAAACTTCAATCAAATCAACCAACGTGACATGTGATGACAGCTTACCGCCATGACGGATTTTTGTTTTTGTGTTGCAATTTCAATTGTATATTTTTGTGTTGTACCAAAAAACTAAACCAATTTGAAGTGATTGGATAGTTAAAAACTGTTTGAATTGCGATTCTCCATATTTTAGTATGGTGTACAAAGTGGTGGCCGGGGCTCCATACATTTTGAAACAACTCCTTTGACTGCCTGACTTCCTTTTTTACTTAAAACATCATTGCTCATATACAAATATCGCATTCAGAAACAAATTCCATAAACAAGGTATGCTTTTACGTTATTGCCAACATTGCGTCAAACCAAATCCAATTTATGTAATGTCAATAAGTGCGGAGACATTCGATATTTCATTACCCTGGCATATCTCTACCTATCTCAATAGCTCATTCATGGCTTCGCCATAGCAATCACTGTCAATCATAACTTTGTCTGTATTTTTTTTATTCGACTCAATTTTCGAGGGTAGCAACTCATCTACGAACAAATTAGAGCGAGTTTTTTTTACAAACAATAACTACTTAACTGGACTTACTATTACTAACTGTCTCTGTCCTATCCTCACTCTTATTAACAAACTAGCCTAGGTTAAAAATTTAGAAGACTAGTCTGAATCAATCTGACCAGTGGGAGTAACCCACATTTTTTATGTCCCATTACTTAAGTATATCTAAATAAATTGCGTACGTATCTTCTTGCCACTTCAAAAGTAAAACATATAAATTAATTAGATTCGCACCCATAAACCAATACCGATATTATTATTTATTGAATCTAAAACAAACTCAGAAACTTGAGCACTCACTTCTTATTCAATTACAGCAACTTAGTTTCAAACTTTTCCTGCCAATGTCTCAACTTGGCACTTTCATACTCAACTGAATCTAGAAGTTGTTAACGTAGGCATATTCTAAATCAGGGCTGTCGCTGCAACTTAAAATTTAATTAATTGATTTCAGTGACAGATGACGTTATACCGGTATGTCACAAGTTCACAACTGACACACCGTTTTACCTGAGTACTAAGCTTCCACTGGTCGGTATCGTACGATCGAAATTCGACGGTCATTCATTCTGTCAAATGTGTACGTGATGTATGTTAGTGTGAATAGAGATATGGTAACTAACATTAGTGTGTATAATGTTATAAGTATTTATTGATTTAACGTACTTTATAACCATTATTATCCAATAATAAGTGTGCCAAATTTCCGCGCAATTTACGTAAAAAGGGGTGAAAAGTTTTTGTTTCACTTATTTATTCATATTTATAGATGTACATCTGTTTTATTGACACAGTTATAATCGGTCAAAAATTGAACCTCAAACTCGCTCAAATCGAGGCACGGCTCGACCGTGTGACAGCCCTATACTAAACCAATTTTACAAGAAGATTGTAATGGACTTCACCGAACCTCTCCTGCCCTCCTCTCCCCAAAGACCAATCCCCTGTTGACAAACTATAATGCAGTCGTTCGATATTAATGGATTAGAGGTGACATCTCAGTCCTCAAGGGTAGCAGCACATGTGGCTACAACCCATTAATGGTCCACTACTGAGCACGGGTCTCTCCTCATTATTGAGCATACTACTATCGATAAAAACCGGGACCGACGGCTTTACGTGCCCTCCGAAGCTCGGAAGCGCTCAAGAAATTTTGCCACTCACGGTCACCCATCCGACTACCGATCGCGCCCGCATTTGCTTAACTTTGTCAATCACGCAAGCCGCCGGGCTATGAGCGCTTCAGTGCAGCACATCGCAGCACATCTGTGACCAAATTTTAACGAGAATCTTAATGACAATATTACTAATCTCAGAAATATTTTTGTGCTGAAATATCCATTTCTTGAGGAAGGCTATACCTACCTATTCTACATATATAAAATAACGCTGCGACAAATAGTAGCGGAGCAATGAACAAGTTTCCAGAAGAAAAGCGAAGGTGTCTACATTGCAAAACAATGTCTGTCTGTTAGCTAGTCTATTATAAGAATCATTTGTTACCTGACTGTAAAAGTTCAATAAACTGTGATGCAACTCAGTGAGCAGGGTTAAAACTTGGTTAACGGAACAACAAAATTACTGACAAAATTACAACTTGACTAATGACGCTCCTTGTTCCTTTACCCTGGTTTTTGCAACTTTCGGGAGGTTTTTTGCCTTCCGTACTTTGGGCTTTGCTGTTTTATACAAGCATTTAAATTGCCTCGGGTAAGTACACTGAAGCTGAAAGCCCGGTCTTAGAATGCGACTTAATATAGGTACCTACATATTTTTTTACATTTACATTTTACAATAAGGTACACTACGTTTTCGTTCCATATGGATTTCGTTATAATCGCAACATTCGCAACCCATTTTCCGCTTTGTGATAATCATTACCTTAGGTTCATTGTACGTAGATTGACAGCGAGAATTTAAATGCGTTATGTAAGTAAATTATGCTCACATGCTTAATTGAACTGTAAGCAAAGGTTATGTTTTTTTTAGGAGTGAATAGCAATTCCATATTCTTGTCGACTCAGATATCCTTTGGTGTTATCCAGTGCCCACTTCTCTGCCTTGGAATTTACAAAATTCAATGGATGTATGAAAGTGCTCATAGCCCGGCGGCTTGCGTCGAGTCCAAGTGATCGACAAAGTTATAAAACTACGGGCGTGGTCCGTAGTTGGATGGAGTGATAAAATTTCTTGAGCGTGTCCGTGCTTCGGAGGGAGCCTTCGTAAAACCGTCGGTCTCGGCGTTTGTTATCGATAGATAGCAGTCGTTAGGCCATATCGGAAGGAATTCAGGCGGCTTGAAAACTTTCGATACTAGGATGGCCACTAACCCCTGCGCCAATCCGCAGTGGAGCAGCGTGGTGGAGTATGCTCTAGGCCTCCTCAATAATGTGGAGAGAGACATGCTCAGTAGTGGGCCATTAATGGTTTAGGTCTGTTTGTTCCCCTCAGAGTTCCCCAGGGGAACCAGCAGGATATAAAAATGTCCTAATGGACCCACTTAGATGGGGGAGCCAAGAAACCTATTTAAATTAATAAATTTAAGGTCGTTTTGTCCCCCCCACCGCAAATAAAATAAAACCTCCATAGTACCTACTTATAAAATGTTGACATGTCAATGCCATGAAATTTATGTAATGGCAGGTGCAAAAATGTTAAACGATCCTTATTATTTTAACAATTTTGTTTTTGTTAAAATTTTGATTACGTGTTTAAATAACATGAATAAAATAAACAAAGTTTAAAATTAAAGGTATTTTATTTTAATAAAGTATTTTGGAACTAAATATTTTGTATTTTAAATATTAGCTGAAAAACTATTTTGTATTTTGTATTTGAAAAAAAAATGACAAGTTTTGTATTTAAATACGTTTTATAGTACTTGGTACTAGCTTCCACCCGCAGGCTTCGCCCGCGTGGAATTCGTTTAAACTTCACTCCCCTACTTTACCCCCTTCGGGTAAAATCCTCACTAGTGCTCCCCTACACACCCAAAGGAACATATACATATGCCAAATTTTAGCTTCTTCCGTTCAGTAGTTTCGGCTGTGCGTTGTCTGTCAGTCAGTCACTCAGTAACGCAAGATATTTATAATATATACAGATTTTGCACATCTCTGCCTAGATGATCATGCAGAAGTTTGAAAATGGTTGTATCCGATACTCCAACCATTTCTGAAAACTGTTTCTTCTTTAGCCTACGATTTTCCAATACAAATTTTTCGACTTTCGCAAGAAACTCCCGAGGAGTTTTTTTTTCCTACTCACAGCTGCAAATTGCACTTACTACTACTTATGGCTTAAATACAAAACTCATGTCCAAGCTGTTTTGTCTTTTCGTGTGAAATTTTGTACAATCACAGCATTATTCCTAGTATTAGGTAACATTGTGAACATCATCTTTTTAATGGTGCGTACACATTATGCAACATGCTATATAACTTTTGTTTTATAACACGTCCACACTATCTAACATTGTTGTCTAACAATGAAACATGTTACAAGACCGTACACATTAGAACAACATTGTTGTATAACAATGTTATAAAACAATTCAATGCGTGTCATTTCTTAAAATATAGCATATAACATTGTTGCAAAAACTAGTAACATGTTGTATAACTTTGTTTTGTAACACATAGCGTCCACATTTGTAAAACATGTTATTAAACAATATTTTATAACATGTTTTGTTACATAGTCTGTACGCACCATAAGAAAGCTATCGTAATATTTTTTACGTACATAATATTTATACTTACGTACATAATATGTTTACTTGCAGGATATGAAATGTGAACAAAGCACTTTTTTACTTACATGTATCGTCAACAATGTCACAATGTCATCTCAATGTGGTATGTCAAAATAATATATGTGGATGGCCAGCATTTTTTCTAATAGGAGGGGAACCAACAGGATTCACAAATCCAGATGGACCCCCTCATGTTCTGAAGGGGAACCACTAGGACATATATGTCCTCATGGACCCCCTGGGGGAACTGAAAAGGGGAACCACCAGACCTAAACCCCATTAATGGGTTGTAGCCAAGCTAATGGACAAACTTTCATAATGTCTACAGACATGTCCGAAGAACATAATAGGCAGTGACGTTAAAAACGTAACGGCCATTTGTACGAAGTACATATTACTCCATGGCTAAATCCTAATTAAGCACGGCTATCTAAACTGCATCTAGATATATTAGACTATTATATACTAGATATATTATGTAGGTAGGACAGATTGGATTTAGCGTGCGGTAAGGCGACATAATTGCTCCCTTGCAGTAATCTCCCAGTAAATGGCACGTAAGTGGCTATCCTTCCTGTAAAGAGAATAAATTCAAGAGGTTTTAGAAAGTTGAAAATTCTAGTAGGAAGATCAAAATTTAAAATTAGTGACTCTGCCGATAGATTTTTTAATTGGCCTTTAAAACAAACGTATCGGAGGTGTCTGTAAAATCAATACGAAATATAAGTAATTATTTAAATGTGTGTGGTGTCCTATCAGATTTTTTTGTAATTGGACTTAAGATAGGTACCTACCTCTTTTATTTGATTATTCCTTTGCTGCGAAGTAATATTCTATGATTTTTACCGCGCCTACTGATTCCACCTTGCAAATTTTACATTACTCGTAATGCATCAGTGTAATCAGGGTACCACTCCCTTGCTTATAGTCGGCACAATCATAAGATTCCGATATGACGTCTGTCATGTATGAACACAAACTAACCTTGTATGGACGTCTTCAATTTACTTATTACGGAAATATTTTTTTTTTAATTTGAACCGCTGGTAATGATACTATGAAGTGAAGATATTTCGTAGTGAATGATAGGTCACTTTGGTTAAATTATGCAATGCACTATTTACTGTGCATATACATTACACAGTTTATATTTATTATCAATGCAGCTTTATAAGTAGGTACATAATGTACTTGTGAATCCACCTCCTCTTCGCTTTGGAAAATTGTTTTTATGTTTTAGATAATAAACACTTCTTCCCATTTTTGCAACATATTTTATTGGTACATCGCTTCTATTGCTCGTAGCATGATGTTATAAAATTGCCCACAGTTTGTTAAATATTTTAATTAGGCATTAGTCCGTAATATTAAACGCAAGTAACTAGCGGGTTAAACGAATTGGAGTAATATTGTTTACTTACTACGAGTATTTAGATAGGTACTTACTTACTTATACGTACTTACATAGGTAAATACTAGAAATTCTGGCGAAATATGTAAACCATCCCTGCTTGTTTTTTATTTGTGTTATTTATAAATTGTTTAAATAATTTTATTTTATTTTAATCAGTTTACTTCATAAATTGTGTAAAATTGAACAAATATTTAAGACGTCACTACAATGTTTTATAAGGAGGCTGGATTTATAGTTATGTGACCTCTTGAAACAATTTATGAATCGACCATAATCGATACATTACTATAATCGAAAGTATGTGCTACCATGTCACACTCAAAATACAAATAGTTATAGATTCCTTAATATGTCTAAAGCATTGCGATTTTTCGTAGCTATTATAAATTCCCGATACATACGTTTTTAAGCCTTTTCCACTCAAATCGGATAATTATTAACCGTTTAATAGTTTCTTCGTTTTCACTAGATTAATGAAATTTCCATTTTAATAACTAATATAATTTCCTCACCTTAACTTACTAGTCAAATTGTCTTATTATCCCTTTCGGTGTTAATCTCAACGCTACATCTGTTTATACCTGATTTTAAGAAAACAATCAGAGGTCGGTTTATAAATTATCGTTCCGAACTTAATTAACGAAACGATTAGAAAGTCTTATTACTTATAATCGGTTAAATTTATAAATCGGTTTATTTAATGCATCGATTTTTGTTGTACTTCACTATTGTCACTGTGATGACAGCCTTCATATCGGAATCTTATGTTTGTGCCGACTATAATTTGTCATAGTGTGGCTAGAAACTCGAAAGCCTGTCTCTTTTCTTTCCACCTCCTGGCAATGCAACAGTACTTAATGCATTCAGGTGGCTTCTCTTATCATTTCGGGAAATGGTCAGCAAAGCCATCACATTAAATTAAAAACTGTTTTTGTCCTTCTTTCTCAATACCCACCGTAAATGACAATATCATATATCACGTGGCATGTAAACACAATATTCGCAGCCGTAGATTTAGCATACACTGACGTTTGGAATAACCAGTAAACACGGAAGAGAACGTACCATTCCAAATTCAAATTTTGATTTGTAAACGCGTCAGCCACAGACACCAAAGTCGGGCACGGGAATGGAATTCTTATGAAAATTTGAAATTTGGATTTAGAAATTCTATTACACAGTGGAATTGCGGAATGACTTGCAGTGGCGGCATCATTTTCATGCATTATACTCGTACATTAGCTAGGTACGCTAGCTTTGTGGTTTTCATGCAATCACACATCACAATGATTGTTGTCAGCCATTTATATTTTAACCGATGACATTAAATTTGTTTTTCTACTATAAACATAGATTTATTATATCATCTAATGGTATTCTAAATCTATGACTATAAATTACAATAGAATAGAATAGAATAGAAACAATTTATTTCGTCTTGAAAACACCGTGACAATACAAAATCATACAAGAAAAATAAAATCAATACTAGAGAAAAAAAAATTAAGACAAGATGAAAAAAAAATTAAGACAAGATGAAAAAAAAATTAAGACAAGATGAAAAAAAAACAATAATAAAAGAAAATACAAAAAACTGGATGCCACAGTCATTTTGCAGACGAAAAAGGATCGCACTCAGCATGAGGTCGCGGAAATGAAAAAACACGACCGCTGGTTTTCAGGGCGACCCTTAGTTTCGAACAGTTCGAACTTGTGATGTCTGTCATACTGCTAATAGATTAAGGTTACTTAATAACTATGTTTATACCTATTCTAACAACCTGTACATTCGCCTCTAACAAACTGGTAGGTTTCCGCTCTTGAAAAAATGCTTAGTCGATATTTTAAAGTATTATTCAAGACGTGTTTCCACGGGAAAATTGGGTATTTTTCCGCGAAAAACTTTTAAGTATTCTCCGTCCTTCGACTATCTCCATATTAAAAATCACATTGACGCTTTATTTTGCTTTGACGTGAAAGTACAAACAAATACCTACAGTTAGGTATTAGGTATACATTCATAGTTTTTATATAGATTGGTTCTTGCGTTATATTATTTTGTAAATTTCACAAATAATAACACAATAGGTTACAGGGAATTCAAACTGTAAGGCACTGTCTCTGTGTCTCTGTCACCCTCACGTCAGCCACGCGCCAAAAGATCCTTGTACGACTTTATTATGTATATGTAGGAAGTGCAGCATAATATGGAATACTGCAGGTAACTTGTAATACTTAGGTATCTAAAACAATATAGTAAGTGCTATCTGTGTTTTATCCCCGTAAACATAAAGTCAGAAGACAGATGAAGCCAACGAGGTCTAAAAACAAAACACTATCCACTAAATCTGATACTGTTGTAGAACTAGAATAGTATACAAAAAAGTTCTGTTCTCAGCATAAAGCTGCTAGCATACCTACCAGCTGCGCTGGTTTTCAGTGCATACCTTCGAGGCACGATGCGTCTACACTACAGTAATTTACAAAAAAAAAACAAGTTCTTAAGTAAATAAAATAAAACAAACATTCTCAATTAAAGTAACAAAGAGGAGAAAAAAAAATACCTACTATTAGTAAGTAATTAATAAATAGGATAGGTACCTACTTATGATATTATTGGATAGGATTAGCACACTAGTATTTTAAATTGTTATGTCGCATATTATTAAATCCTTTAGCTACGCCGTTGGTAAATACCTACTATTTCCTTACGCGCCAGGCAAATTAAATTCAGTTCCTATTCCTTAAATAGACTAAAGTGTAATGGAAAGCGTCCATTAGACACGCCGGTCGGACCACAGCGCTCAGTAAATATACCACAGTTAAAACGAATGGTGTAGTTACGATATTGTGCTGTATATTTATAACTTTATCAAAAATAACGAAATTAACATCGATAAGTGGGTAATGTAATGCGAACATAAACAATGCTGCAAGCGGGTTCGCAAGGCGTGCACTGCACGCGGGCGGCACCTCCGGCAGAGCTGCAAAGAACTGCAGCAGATAATATTGCAATATAAATAAACCAATATCAGCTTGGTAATTAAAGCGACGAGGGGGGCGGGGGGTTGCAAAACGGTCTTGCACGCGGGAGCTCATGCAGCTTTCGAATATAATAAACTGGTAAACCTGGTAACTGGTAGCTGGTGGTTAACTATTATTATTAAACCCGCCCTCGCTTCGCTTCGGGGATCCAGCCCCATAGTAGAAGATAACTCTCAGAAGCCTGTTTTTTTCCGACTCACTTGACAGTTATCGTATAAAAGCTAAAAGCTACAACCCACTAATGGCCCACTACTGAGCACGGGTCTCTCCTCATTACTGAGGAGGCCTAGAGCATACTCCACCACGCTGCTCCGATGCGGATTGGTGGAGGGGTTTTTTTTTTTGATCTTTGTCGATCGCTTAGGATCGACGCAAGCCGCCGGGCTATGAGCGCTTCGTTATCGTATATTGTGACCAAATTAGGCCTCAGATAAAAGGAGAAGATCATGCTCAGTGGTAGGCCATTAATAGACTGTAGCGAGCCAGACATGTAACTTGATCTCACAAAATTATTAAAGGAAACCATTAACTACGTGTAACGGACATGACCTCATAACTTTAGAGTACTGTCTTCGCGCTGTAAATCTTCGGGTTAAGGTTTAATGTTGTGTCATTATGCTAAACGGGCTTAATTTTGGTCTAAAATATAAATTAGTAATAATAAAAGTGAAAAGTAATAAATACAACATTGAATAAGCTTGCATTATTAATATAAAACACTACGTTAAATTAGTTTGCAATTACGATTTTGCAGAGGAGTGGTTTTCATGCTAAGTTGCTTAACCAGTTTTGGTGCGGTTTTCACTTAAATATTGTTGTAAACGTCACATAGTGTTTAAAAATTATAAATAAAAAAGTTTGGAATAAAGAAATAGAAGACTTCTCTTCTCTCTTCTTCTTCTTCTTCATCATCTCTCCTCACTCACGCACCTCACTAGCTCACCGTCCACCCACATAAATAATATATAGTATACCTATTATTATATTGTTTAACCTTATTTATTATAATTTTATATTACCTAACGTTAAGAAAAAAATTCAAAGGCGCAAACCTCTCAATCACAGTATCGAGAGATTTATTAATAACCCGCTCGTAACACACTTCAATTTTGAGCCTGAAACACCTATTACCCTTTAACGGAGAAATTCACCTATTACTCTACAAGGTTAATAGCTTATCAGTGAGAAAAAGCTTTACTTTATAGCAAAGTAGCGTTATTATAGGTAATTCCCCACTCATGCGTGATTAAATGGTATTCAAGAAGAGAGTTAACAGGCATGTTAAAGTATTCAAAATCTGGACTTCATCGTCTTTGTACCATTAAGATTCACTGCATTGATTTATTATTCTAAACGTCAGTGTATGCTACAGTGCGCCCAGCTTATCTCTGAAATAGCAAAAATTGGAACCAACGCCGCCATGTTAAAAAGTCATTCATAAGTACGTTGTGGTCATTCATCTGTCAGTTACTAGTGTGCAATGATTGGTCAAATGCGTCCGACAGCACCTCTCTTCATTTCAATCTTGAGTTTGGTTTACTATAAATCTATTGTTTTATGCGCAATTATAAACCTAGACAATAAATAATGTAAAAGGTCATGGGGCTTATTGACTGACAATCCGTAGGTTATTTGTTAAATGTTAGCGATATTTTTAGGATAAGTATTTTATTTATTTATTTATTTTTATTTATTAAATAAAATAAAATAAAAATAAATAAATAAGTATCTAATAATAGTCAAATGTCCGTCAGAATCAGTGTCGTAGAAATCAAAGAATCTTAAAATGCTATTTAAATTAATCATTTTAATCAAAGTGATAGCTAATTTGAGGCCTGGGAATTCTGCATATTAAAAATATGTGCCTATTAGAATTTATCTTACCAATTGCTTCGGCAGAGAAAAACGTCGGCGACGTGACGAAACCTTCATACTGAAGAATTCTCCATAATTTTCTAATTTCTCAAAGGTGAAACGCCTTCCAATCTGCACTTGACCAGCGTGGTGAACTATGACCTGTACTCTTCACATTGTGAGAGGATATCCTATGGGACAATTACCTACATGATTATTAATTCTTGACAAAGTCTCGTCGTTTTGGCTGGCGTCTACCATAAGTTTTCTGCGGAATTGCACCTATGGTGTACAAGTAGATAGGACAAATTTTACTTGAGCTAAAATCTAAGTCTGAAATTGTCTAAAACACAACGTTCTTCTAACAAGTAACATATTAAATTATGATAATATTACAGCACCGAAGCCGCGCAAGTGCTAAGGCGAGCACACTTCATTACTCAGTGGTTGCCTTTACACATGGCTGTAAAGAGAATAACTAAGCTACTATCTTTGTGAAATCCTTTGAATCAGGAACGGAGTTTATATGAGTTGTAATTACAATTCTAAGAACAAATAAGACCGATTTATTATAGTTGTTTTAGTGCTTAAAAGTGATTGTGCGTTTTTTCTTCATATTTACGAAGTGTTTTTAAGCATTTAAACGATGAAGTTGGGTAAGATACGACCAATAGTGGCCAAATTGAAAACAATAAAATTTAAAAACCTTTTTATAGCGATGGTTGTAATACTACTGATAACATACATATTAATATATTTTTGGACCCACAAACATATTTCGAGTGTGAATTTAGAAAACGTTATAGTGCATTTCGATTTGAAAGGATCGCCACCAAAATTGTCGTATCTGAAAACATTATTGCCTATGTTGAAGAGTTTGGGTGCAACTGGATTTCTCATGGAGTACGAAGACATGTTCCCGTATGATGGAAGGCTAGTGAATATCAGTGCAAGGAACCAGTACACAAAATCAGAGGTAATTATATAATTACTTACATAGTGAACCACATTTTCTGAGTGAAACTAAGATTTCTACGATAGATATACATACCATTCGGTCCTCTATCGATTCGCATAGGAGCAACACGGTAGACTAAAGTTCCTGGCCTCCTCAGTTATAAGCCGTGGCCTGTAAAGCGTGGCTACTAACTAATTAATCACTAACTAATAGTAGGCTAACCATATTTAGAATGTTCGCCGTTAAGAAAGAAGTGACTTTATGGATAGATATGGATTATTGTCGAGTACCAACTTGTACCATGTTAAAAATAGAAGCCAAAAAGATCAATTTATTCATCCACGTGTAATGTCAATAGCCACTATGTAAATAAAAAATAAAGATCATTGCGTAGGTAGCGAAAACAGAAAAAGGACAGATACAACATACGAAGTAATAGAAAGTGGTTGCCATCAAAAATAATAAACAACAATAATCAGGAACATCAAAGACCACACACCGATACATTATCAGCAAAAATAAAACGCAGACCCGCAAGCTTATTTGCAGTCCGTCAAAACAACTAAAAACATTTCACAGAGTTCAGATAACATGAAAGAAAATTGTATGTATCTTATTATACCTACATAAGAAGGATTTTCGATAAAAGGCGGATTTAATATTTAGGGCGGCCACATACATGCGGAATTCCGAAACGGAATCCCGAATAGGGTTGTAACGATATATCGGAAAACCGATAATATCGAAGAGGACACATCGATATTTTTATCGATATTTGCGTTATAACGATATGATAATATCGATATCATATCCGAAGAAAAAAATCGATAATTCACGACCTTAGTTAAGGCTGTATGGGCTTTGAATATTAGCTTTTTCTTACAATATAATATTATCGGTTTTCTTATAATATTATAGGTTTTCCGATATATCGTTGCAAAGTTGCAACCCTATTCGGGATTCCGTTTCGGAATTCCGACTGTATGTGGCCGCCCTTAGAGTATTATTCAGTCAACCAAATTTGATTACGAAAAAACATTCCTTTTCAGCTTAAGGAATTTATCGGCGCCGCGGTGGAATCGGGCTTTGAGATAATTCCACTTGTTCAAACATTTGGACATCTAGAACATGTTCTAAAGCTGGTTGAGTTTCAACATTTGAGAGAAATACATTTTTATCCTGATTCGATTTGTCCGAGTCAGGCAGAAAGTAAACAGATCATTGAGGAGATGCTAACACAGGTGAGAATTACCACAATAGTACTCGTAGTAGTAATTTACACAATAGTAGTAGTAGTAATATACTCGTAGAATTGTCGGTAACCCTTGCTAGTTTTATTCTAATTATATAAAGATGAAGAGATTGTTTGTTTGTTTGTTTAAGCGGGCTGCAATACAGAAACGACTGGTCCGATTTGAGCAATTCTTTGTGTTGGATAGTCGATTTATCGAGGAAATCTTTATCTTTCTTTATTATGTTTTGTAACGGGAGTGGCCAAACTGTGGCTCGCGACATGCGGCTTTCTTAATTTTTACGCCTTGCGGCAGGCACTCCAATATATTATGTAAGAAAAAATACCTGTTTTATATACTTTTTAATTTGAAAAATGGCACGGATTATCAAGGAGCTGACCACCCCAATTATACATACCTAATTACCTACATATAACATCACCAATAGGAATGGAGCAACAAGTTTCCCGAAACGAAGCGAAGGCGTCTACTAGTGTTTAATATCAGTTGCCATGAGAGTCGTCAATTTCCTAGAAACAAGGGTTCCAGTTTCTATTCCCGATAGAGGCAAACATTTCTGTGAGAGATAAAATATTTGATCATTGTGGGTGTACATAATGATGAATATTGAGATGTCTTTAAACATGGCATCAGAGTGGGAGTGAAGAAACGTTCAATAAAGAATTATTTATTTATCACTGTTATTAGTTTTGTTTAAATACAAACAATTAAATATTGAATTTCAATCACATTTGCATTTATAGCCTCAAATAATATATGTGCCTCATAAATATTTTTATTGGAAATCAAAACGAATTGCTTTATACTATAAAGAAAAAAAAACATTTCCACATTTTTAGTATTATTATTATTTCATAACCACAGCTCATTAATTAGAATGAAAAACAATAATAATATATACAACTCTAAAAACAATAGCTACATAAATACATACCTACTCTTCAAAATTATATAGAGGATGGAGTAAAACCGCAAAAACCATTAACTGTTATTGTCATTATAACTTTGAAGTAATTATTTTACAATGTGTTAGTAAATGTGTCAAGGGATTAATTACTAGTTTGTTATTCTGTCGTAACTTTCAGATAATTGAATTTCACACTGATGTCGCGCCACTCAAACATTTTCACATCGGCTGCGACGAAGTGTATCATATTAACGAATGTATTCGATGTCGTCATCGTCATTTGCAAGACATGTAAGTAAACTTACCTACATTACATTGTATAACCTATTTACATAAATACAACCTACTTACTTACCTACATTACATCGCACGCTTAATAAAAAAGAGAAATAAGTGAAAAATTGTGAAAATTTTGTTTTTCTGATAAAACGCTATAACAGTGCAAAAATAATGTTAAGTAGAATTCGACAGCCGTTCAGTTTTGAAGTTTTTGAGCCAGAAAAAAAGATCGATCGCTTGTTTCATTTCGTGCTAGTTGCACAAAAAAATTTGCATTATGGAGATAATGCAAAACTTTGATTTTCCAACAGTAAGATTCTTTGAGTTATTACTCTATATTATTAAGCGTGCGCTATGTTATTCAATTACCATATTGACACATCAAACCCTCTTCCGTCGCCTTTACTGATCATCTGTCTAATCTCGGAGATAGCTTGCTCGCTGGCCAGTAACATTATGGTGGAACACCTGAAACTCTAAAGTCCGTTCCGTTCTCCTCTCCACTCTCGCCTCACCAGCTCGCCATACCTCATTATCAGCGAGGGAATTTTAAGGAGTTTAAATTATTATTGTCGGTCTGGTTGTGTATTTGTGTCTTGTGTGTGAATTAAATATATTATACCTTCGTGAGGTCTTGAGAGTGTAGCGTTTTTTATCACTTGTTTGACAGTGATAACTTTGTAGCTTTCTTTCTTTCACTAAACAAAACCCTAATGATGACTTTTGTTAAATTATTAATGATATAAATTACGTTATTATGTAATTAATATCAAGTCGCTGTCGAGTCCCTGGGAATGAAGAAATATCCCTCCCCGCCAAAAAAATATTACCTGTGCTCACAATCCAATTTACGGTGCTAATTTTGCTAATATTTTGCTTACGGCATTTTAAGTTTTTACCATCAATCTGCAGCATACTTTAATAACAGGGGCAGAAAGCTGTAATTTATGTGCTATCCAATTAAATCAAATAACATATCAAACGCGAATGCATGTGCATTGTTAAGATTAAAATTTGGCCTGTGTGTAGTTAAAAAAATCATTTAAAGTAAAAGTAAGAAATTTAATTTATAAAATCTTACACATTTAGATTTGCATGTTGAGGAAAATTTCGTGATCTAAAAATGTCAATTTGTGAATTTATGAAATATGAATCAAATGGCAAAAATTGTACGAAAAATATGATATAGGTAGGTATGTATATATATTATTTCGTAAAACATTCGCCTATTGGAATTCCATTGATATGTTACATATTTTACGGTCTATTAAACTACAACAAGGTATGCTGTAACTGAAAATTTCAACATACTGAATAGTAAAACAAAAAATGTTCGAATAATATAGTAGATATTTTAGCTATTTAAGGATATATCTACTTGCTGACTTGTAGGAGTATTCGCATATTCAAATATATTCAGTATATTAGCTTGATTTAATAAAATATTTCAATTGTCTATAGTGAAAAAGTAGTTTGCTTGACATGGAAGTAGCTATTTTCAAAATTGAAGTAAATTGCACTCTAATGTTTTTGGAACGAAGTTCCTTACGGCAGGCTTGGAGGAGATAGGGATTTTGCTGCGCGACCGAACTGAAAAATATGTGATAGTAAAACCGTAAGAAAATATGCGTTGAATAAAAGCGTTATCTAGTGCGCAGGCGCGACAACAATAAGGAAGTGTAATAGCTTTTGCGTGAAACGTTGATTCTAGACCTAAAAACCGAAGTACTATGTGCTGTGTAATAAGAAATCACCCGTATTACTGCAAATTATTAAACATTGCAAACGTTTGATCAAGACGCGTAAGCGTGTTCGAAATCCGCATCACATAGGACCTTTCACTCAACGCCAAGCGGTACCGGATCATTTATTGGCGTGCATTTTGGACTGCGAATATTATTTTATTGGTGTGCATTTTTCCTTGAGACAGTTAAGCGGCCTTTGTTACTGTGCACTAACATTATTATTTTACGTAATTTATTATTTCCTAAAATACTGAATTTCCTAAATACTTTCCTGTACTTAAATAAAAACTAATCAGCAAAATTTAAGAGAAAAATCAAGAAAACCTACATAAAATTGAGCACGATTTTTTTTGCAAATTGTGTCGATTCTACATTAGCCGAAGGAACTTCGTTCCTACCTGGTGTCCCACGACACCACATCTTTTTTTTTACTACAATTACTTTAACTATTTTTCCTGTAAAGATTACAAATTATAATGTAAGACTTTGTATGAATCAAATTTTTCCATTTCCAGAGACATCTTCTTGAACCACATTGAATCAGTAAAAGATGTAGTCAAGAAACTGAGCCCCAAAACGACTGTTTTGATATGGGACGATATGCTTCGTGGACAAAACATTTCTGTATGGGACAAAATAAAAAAACTTGATGACATAGAACCTGTTTATTGGGATTATAGAAAAAAAATTGAAATGTCGCATGTGAGACTACTGAAATACCACCAGAAGTTTAAAGAAATATGGATAGCTTCAGCTTTCAAAGGCGCGGATGGTCGAATCACAACCTTACCGAATTTGGAGCAACGTTTTCTCAACCATTTCGGCTGGATGAATTTAATCCGAGGCTACAGATTTGGCGGTGAAAGCAACATTTTCAACTTCAAGGGAATTTTTCTTACTGGATGGTCCAGATACAGTCATTTTGATGCACCCTGTGAATTACTCCCTTCATCAATTCCGAGCCTTGTTTTAAATCTACTAGTGATTAAACTATACAAGGAAGGCATTCCGAGTGACTATAAATATTACTATGTCGATGACTTTTTTGGCAATCTACTACGTGACGAATTCAATAAACATTTACACTGTAGCAACTCTATAAGTGTTGAATATTTTGATAACTATCAATGTTCGTTCGAGGGCAACGATCTTTATAAACTTCAAAGACTTAACGATAAACTACATAGAAATATAACGGTTGGGTTCAACAACATCAATCATGGTTTATCCACAATAGAATTTTACGCGAGCACAAACAATGTAAATAGAGCATTAGCAGGAACGAATATAGCTTGGTGTAATAATACGTTAATCGATTTACTAGATATAGAAAAGAGAATGGCGCATGAATTGTCCAAATATTATGATAAAAGCTTTGTTAATGAATACGTAAATTTTAAAACAAACAATGGAAAGAGGGTTCTGTACAAATTATTAAAGGGTCTGATTAAGACATGGAATGTACAAACCTGGCCTAGAAGACCCTACCATCCTTAACCAGCATAGTGCTACATACAATGGTAATTCTAGTGTTACGTCGTGATATGTGATGTTGAGTACGCTCAGCAAAAATCCTATTTTTCATACGTTTATCCCGCATAGAGAATACTATTGCGCATTTATGAAAGTGAATGTTCAGTTTTACGCCGAAGACATAAAACAAAGGGATACCAAATAAAACATCGAAACAAATTTTAACAATTTGCATTCTTCGCGTTTCTCCGTGGCGGAATGAAACTTTTGACCGCCGAAAAATATAAAACTTTTTATTCAATCATTAATAGAAGTTAAAATTCGTATAATCTTTTGTATAAAATACGAATACCTATTTTATTACTTCTCTAAAGACAATATTTGAAGATTGTAGGGTATTTTAATTTCTATAATGAAAGCAACAATTAAAAACATCAAAAGAGAGTAATTCGTTACAGTTTGAGTACTCATTTTCTGTTTTTATAATGAGGTATGTGCCTTAATATAAATAACTGTGTAATAGTCTGTATATTTCACTTGTCTTTTTCATGATTAAATATATTATTTCCGTACATTAAATTTCTTAACTCAATAGAAGGCAAAATTAAAAATTAAAGATAAAACAATAAAAAATATTTATTTATACGCAGAAACAAACACGTTATATGATTCATCAATTAACATTATAATATCAGTTCTGTACCAACCTGATATATATTATTTTAAAACAATCACTACATTAATCTCACTAGCATTTACTTATCTATTATTAGCTTCATTATCCTTAGTTTCTTTATCTATGCTTTCTATTAGTTCACTTTTTGGTTTATGTACAGGTGCTATTTCTACAGGTGGTTGAACAATTGGTACTAAGCTGCCATCTTCTTCGGCAACAGTCAGCCCAATTGTTGCACCAAGTTTTACACTCGCTTGTCTAAATGTATCGGAAAGTTTTAATTGGACAACGTTAATACACATAGAAGTTAGGGCCAAACCAAACACGAGATACAAAATTGATGACATCATATACATTGGATGATTTGGAACAAGATCTCCTAATCCGATTGTCGACATCGAAATAAAAACGAAGTAAAATGATTCAAAGAAATCCCACGACTCCCAGATATTAATAATAACGGCACCAGATATTAAATATAAGACCAAAATGAATATAGCTAGGGATATAGGTAGATTGAATTCATCGTCGATTTCAAATACTGACGGTGCTGGCGTCCCAGGTTCTGTTTCATTTTCAATATTATCTCTCACTGAACCAGGTTTGGGTGGTAAAGGTGGTGGAACATCACTAGACTTCCTTTCAATGGGTGGTGGTATCGTCTCTTCTAGTTTGTCTTGTATAATGTCATCGTCACCAAATATTTGCGACGGTCGACGTACGACGTCTACTACTATATTCAGGCCTTTCATCACCTCCTGAAATTGAATAAAAAATACTTGTTGTAATTTATTTACATTTTCGTAATAGCCTTAGGGAATTTATTATCGCAAGAAAAAAAACATCGCAATTCGCAAACATGAAATAAAATATACGACAACAGGACTGAAATCATTATTAAGTCAACACGGAAAATGCTCATATATAATTTCGTTTCAACACTTTCAACACAGTCAATTGAAATATAATATTGAGGAAAAAATTCTCGACAATAAAATACATTCGTGAGGCTTATTGAATGTTTTATGTTTTTGAAATAAAAATGTTGATAAGTCCTTTTTTATTATCGTAGGGATTATATAAATAAATACAATTATAACTATGTAGTAAACCAACTTCGGGATACCAGCCCATTAGTTATTAGGGCTAAACACATTTTTGGGCGTGATTAAGAGAAGATTAAAATAACATATCGTTTTGCATTTTTTGCGTTAATAAAGACCCACTGCCATAATTTGAAGTATATTTATCTACAATGTACAGACAGTGAGAAGGGATAGATATAATTTATGTAGGTATAGATTAATAAAGAACTTTTGCTGCTTTTGCATAATACTACTAAATATTAAATATTTAACAACTAGATAAAAATTAAATAAATAAAACCTTAGTTACTCTGAAGTTACTGGGTGGTTATGAAGTTATGGAAATCTTATTTCTATAATAGAATTAAATTGCCAGTATTTAATTTGGTGTCAATATAATACCTGAACAGGTGCGGTTCTTCGAACTTTACGACAACTTCTGGTATAGTAGAATCTTCGGATGTATGCCCAAAAGAATTTAATAATCCTTGTCAAAAGCTTGCCGAAATCAGTCAAGACTAAAAGGAATAGTGGTATTCCTATTATAGCGTAGATTATCGTCGCAACCCTCCCTGACGTAGTTTTTGGTGATATGTGACCGTAACCTGAAATGAAGACGAAAATAAATATTATATCACTTATACAAAACTACTACACTCAAAAGTTGGTAGAAAAATAAAACACAGTTGAAAATTTTAAACGCATTGAAAATGACGTAATGACCATTACTACAATCTAGTAATGGTTGTTTACTTTGGTCCGAAAAACACGTAAGATTAGCCTTACCGATCGTAGTAATTAACGTCAAGCAGTAGACAAAAGAATTCATGAAGTTCCAGGATCTTTGACCACTGTATGAAGTAACGCCAGCTTCATGAGCAGAATGCAGTTGATTCTCAAATTCAAATAATTTCTTCCTAGCCATGGACTTCCAATCTTCTTCCCTCAAGTAGTGACTTCCACGCCAGAGACTCTCAATAAAGTCTCGCTTCACACCTCTGCTACCACATTTGTATGCATTCTCAAAAGATCCTTCTAATGATTTGAAAAGCATTCCACCTAATCCGCAAAATATAACTAACAATAATGTATCACAAATACATTTATTTCTAAGTAATTTGATTCTTTTGCAATCAACCTGTTGTTCCATTTTGAATTGCTGCCAGTTGGCGAGGAATTTCCATCTTGATTTTGTAACTTTCTTTTCTTTTTCTTTTATCAATTTTTGAGGTTTTTCTTCAGATTTCTTTTCATCTGAATTATCTAAACTTTTTCTCTTTATTGTTTTGGCTTCAGCCATAGATCGTTTCCGTAAAACAGATTTTTGTTCGATCTCTGGATCTCTTGATTCATCTTTGGATAATATTATGTTGTTGAGACTTTCTCGTTTATCAACTTCGTCACTCAACAAATTCAGTTTCCGTGTTAATTCGGCTGTTTTTACTGATAAATCGAATTCATATTCATTTTCACTCGGTGAAGTTGAATAACAACTTGAAGTATATTCAGACTGACTAGCATCAACGTATCCGGAACTATGTCTACTATGTTTACTATGTTTGTCATACTTTGGTTCTACTGCCTGTTTATCCGTTAATCCTGCTAAGATTTCTCTTTCACTTATAATATGAATAGTTTTAGGACAAGATATTCCTCGCGTGTTTCGGAGATTTATCGGTGTTTTATTTGGGGTTTGCAACACTTTGCTGTTATTTTTATAATCAGATGGCAACCTTGGATCATCCTTTGGTATGGATAAACTTCTTGCTCTTGCTTTTTGCATCATTTCTATTATCTCGCGGCTTGTTTGACTCATACCTGTTGCTGTTTTATCTAATATAGCAGGAGTGTCGTACCGATTCATCGACTGCGAGCGATTTGCCCTTGGTGATTTATTTTTTATAAAACGTCGTGGAGTTGGCACTACCTTACGTTTGGGTGCATTTTCGGAGTTATTTTGTGCATATATTTGATCTTCACTCATCTCACTTTCACTTGTTTTACCCTGTAAATCATGGGCATTTTATTAATTTTTATATCATACTTGCTCGGTAACTAGGGATTACTATGGTGGAAAGTCTCCTTGTAAGTTGGTGTTTGCAATTCAAGGCAACATTACGTCGCACTATGCTTGAATTGTAATGTTCACATTACAGTTCAAGCTATGCAAAACTCCTTGGTAAACAATCTCTTTTGTGTGTCAGCTACGACGCACGATTGGAGTTTACTCCTTACGAACGATAAGAGATTTGAGATTTAAGATTTAAGATTTGAGATTTGAGATTTGAGATTAGAGATTAGAGATTAGAGATTAGAGATTAGAGATTAGAGATTAGAGATTAGAGATTAGAGATTAGAGATTAGAGATTAGAGATTAGAGATTAGAGATTAGAGATTAGAGATTAGAGATTAGAGATTAGAGATTAGAGATTAGAGATTAGAGATTAGAGATTAGAGATTAGAGATTAGAGATTAGAGATTAGAGATTAGAGATTAGAGATTAGAGATTAGAGATTAGAGATTAGAGATTAGAGATTAGAGATTAGAGATTAGAGATTAGAGATTAGAGATTAGAGATTAGAGATTAGAGATTAGAGATTAGAGATTAGAGATTAGAGATTAGAGATTAGAGATTAGAGATTAGAGATTAGAGATTAGAGATTAGAGATTAGAGATTAGAGATTAGAGATTTGAGATTAGAGATTTGAGATTTGAGATTTGAGATTTGAGATTAGAGATTTGAGATTTGAGATTTGAGATTTGAGATTTGAGATTTGAGATTTGAGATTAGAGATTAGAGATTAGAGATTAGAGATTAGAGATTAGAGATTAGAGATTTGAGATTTGAGATTTGAGATTTGAGATTTGAGATTAGAGATTAGAGATTAGAGATTTGAGATTTGAGATTTGAGATTTGAGATTTGAGATTTGAGATAGTTATATGTTTGTCTCTTTCTACGTAACGCCTGAACTTTTCGTGTTTCTAAACTTGATTTTACTCATAAAATCTCATACCGGGCCTTATAACTCAAATCGTTTCTTAAGGAGTAAACTCCAAAAAATAGAAAACTATTTACGAAAAAAATGGAAATGGCGGCATTTCATTTGATCTGAAATTAAAATTTCATTTTGCATTACCAATGTTTTATTTACCTCACAAGAATGATATAAAGTAGAATGCTTACCTCGGTTGCAAGTAGCTATTACACCCTCGAACTATATTCACCCTCGCTCGCTGCGCTCGCTCGTGTGACTAAATATCTCGGGTGCACGCGATCCATTAGCGCCCTATGCGAGCTGCGCTCGCACTGGCGCCAAATTGGATCTTGTTCTGTAATAGCTTACTTACGTCCCTTGTGTAACAATCTACTATTCTTCTACATTAGTAAGCGTGTTATCATATTATAGTTCACTCATAATTTAAAATCTTTATTTATTACTGTGCTAATTGAAAATAAACACCTATTAACAAAGCAAGTATAAGAAACAAAATTATATAAAAACTGACCCCAAATCGTGTAGCTGATTTACTCCTTGCAGGTTTTACTGGTGGTACTTTGCTTTGTATATCTTCTCTGCTTGGTTTATGTGGTATTTGTTTTACTACAATTGGTTTAGTATCGACTGAAAGTTTTCTGCTTGGTGTTCTAACAATTCTTTCTCTTACTTCCACTTTGGGTTTTTGTTCGGGAATAACTTTTTTACTTGGCGTCCTTTCTAATTGTATTACTTTTGTTACTAATTCACCCGGAGTAGGGGGTGTTTCTTTTGAAGTAGAAGTCTGTACATTATGTTTTGAATCCTTATCTTCAAAATCAAATTGGTCATTTTTAACCGGAGTCTTAGGTTTCTTAGGCTTTTCAGCAGTGTTTATTTCATCAGGATATACTATTTCCTCCAGTTTTTTTGGAGTAGATGGTAAAGGAGATGGCAACTCTTTATCTACTGGTGAATTTGGACTTGTAATAGGTGGCGATAGTGACGACCTTGACGTTTTGGTCTCAGTAGGATTAGATTCTCTTGTTACAGAGCCTCGTCTGTTTAAATTTTCATCTTTCGGACTCAACACATAGTTTGTGCTAAGTAATTTATTTGTAGGATCAATAAAACTTCCTTTTCGTACTAGTGATGTTCCTTCTTCTACATCTTTTTCAGGAACAGCAAAAGGTGAAATACTTCGACGTCTTCTCTCATTGGCCGCCATTGCTCTTGCTTCAAGAATTTCATCAGTATCCAAGTCGTAAACTGGGTCTGGACTTTTGGCTTGCTCTTGAACTAAACGTTTCATTTCTTCATAAGTATCATCCGCTTCGATTTCTCGCGAAGTACGCTGTGGTTTCGTATCTTCGTCATCAGAAGTTGTATCTTCATGAGGCACGAGAGTTCTGCTAGGTTCTGGGGTTTTCTCTCTTTGCCTCGTAGCCAACGTTCTATTTTTTGATAAATTTCTACGTTTCCTTAGGGACTGCTTTTGCATTGGGTCGTCCATTTCTGTAGACATTTCTACAACTGGAGATTCAGGTTCACTTATTCGATTAGATCTAGATGAATCAGATTCACGTTTTGGGACAGGGATACTAATAACATTAGAATTTGATTCACTGTCATCTTCACTCATCCCCGAGATACAGCAACTGGAAAAAATAAAATCACTTAATTTAAGCCGCACAGCAGACAGAACTAATCCAAAGCAACTGACATAACGCTATCTGTGAGTGAGGTGTCTTTTGGCACAACATTTTATATTGGCTGCCAATACTTGATCGTTATAAAAGTTAACGAGAGTAATTAGACAAATAATGAATGTAAACTTACCATTCTCATTTAGATTCGCTTTATCACATCGGGGTCAAAGCGTTCTAATAAAAGAATCTATTCTAGACGTTTCATCACTTCAGGCGTAAACAAACTAAATAAGAACGCTATTTTATCCATCTTGTACACTATAACACGCAGTTAAATAAAGTACCTAATTCGATTTTCAATATCGCGGACCTTTTACTTTCGATTTAAATTTCGAATTAATGACGTATAGTTTTCGAAATAGTCTCACGTTTGTAGAGCGCGGGGACTGAACGCAAGTGCGCCAAGGGAGCCGGGCAGTGTTCCAAATTTAAAACACCACAACAACATAAAATCTTTGTGTGTGTGCACTAAAATAAAAATGTATGATCAGATTGATCAGCCAGCATCGGTGTATTGAGTATTTCTCGATCTCTCAGGAGAGACGACTTGACTGTAGTAAATAATGATGCGATTTCTTGTCTTTCTTTTTCCATAGCAACAAACAAACAGTAGCAAACGAGAACTTGTTCTTGTATCTGATAGTGAACAAAAATTGTTTTGTTTGTACGAGTTTAAGTACCTACTTATAAACAAACAAGAACTTTGAGCTTTAAATGTTGCAAATAATAATAAAAGTACACAATGTGTTAATTAATTAAATTAAATTTTTATGAACAAACATAGAATTTAGAAAATTACACACTACTCGTATTTTTTTGCAAGTAAGTAGGTAATTAAAAAAATAATGATGTCATAATAAAGTAATAAAAAAAATTACGTATTTAACATTATTTTTTGTTTATAAAATTTTCAGTTATTTCGAGATGCTACATATTATTTCCTTCACCTATGCCCTAGTTTGTAAATAATAATCTGAATTACACAATCAATATTTCACGCAACAACAATTTTATGTAACTCGTCTTATGGTCTTAGGCACTTCTCACACAACGCTATTTATGAGCTACGCGACTGCAATGCAATCCAAAATTTGTATGTATTTGACACTTTTCACTGACAGGAGACGCGTAGCCGATGCGACTCCTGTCAGTCAAAACTGTCAGATACATAGAATTTCGGGATTGCGTCGCAGTCGCGTAGCTTATAAATAGCGTTATGTGAGAAGTGCCTTAGTATACAATACTAGATAGTCTATAATAATAATAACGCTTCACACTGAACTCAAAGCCCCACACTAGGATTCCCTGTGTCGTGGGTACCTTGGACAACACACAAGATAAGGACACACACCCAGACCGAGAACGGAAATTCAAATTCATCATTCAAATTGCCGCCTCGCTGGGAATCGAACCCAGGACCCTCGGAACAGCGATCCGGCTGTTAACCATTGCGGCACTCGGGTCGTCGATATCTATGTATACGAATATTATAAAGAAGAATAGTAGATTGTATGACAAGGGTGCAAAGTAATATTTTTTCGGCAAGGGCGTTTTTTGAATCCAGAGCGAAGTGAGGGATTCTAGAGTAGAATCCCGAGCGTAGCGAGGGATTCTTTAGTAGAATCCCGAACGTAGCGAGTTACTAAGTAATAGAGATATTATTATGAGATCTATACTCCCTGTTTTATGTTTCGGGATGGGCGTAAACTGCTGCGACACAGTTTTTACTTTAGCAGTTGTTTACGAACAATTTTCAATTGTGCTACATTGTTTTTATGTATACAATAAAAATCTTTAAATCTTTAAAATCTTTAAATACACAAACATGAGTCAATAATGCATTTAGGTTGAGAAAAGACACTGGAAAGATTTATGAACACTATTCGTTTGATGGAATGTCTGCGGGACAACACATAAACTGAATTAGAGTTTTAAAAGTTTGTTATAATAACACATGGTAGGATTGCAACTAAAATACTTCATTAAGTTATTACTCGAGTCTTCATTAGGTAAAGGACCCATTGTTGGAACATAAAAGAAATATTGTGTTACTAAACAAAAGTAGTGAATATGCAGTCAATTTAATAATGAGATAATCTGGTTACCATTATTTTGTTAATTATTGAGATTTTTGAATTGTTTAAGTCTGATTATTATTATCTTATTATTCAGATCGAAGTATTAAGATTAGAAAGTTACTATTTGTTTTCATGATTTTGAAACAATAAGTTACTAGGTATTTAACATTTAAGGTACCTATCTATGGTATTGTCAGATCGGTTTTTGCTCTCATGCTTTGCAGATGTAAGTTATTTTTGGACTAATTGATAATGACGCACTAAATGAAATTTGATACAAACTTCATGTAAAAAGTTGTAAGTAAAAATTTACGCGGTACCAAATTCACTTTTGATAAATGGCTTAAATTACTGATTTGCTTTTATGCACTGAATAATTAATGTCAGTTGACGGTATAGACAGCATTATATCTAGTTATATAGTGATTAACTAATAAAACTTCATAATTTTATTGAGAGATTTATTAAATTTCAGTGAACTTGTTCTGAGTAGTGATAACTTGTTTGAGAAAAATAACTTTTCTGAGAAATGTAAAATTTGTTTTGGATTAAACTTTGGCGATCAGTTAATTTATTTTGGGTACTAAGCAAAGTAATGATGTTTATGATTTGAAAAGTTATATGATGATGATGTTGAGTTAATGACCTTCAGCCATTTCAGTTCATGGGTAAACTGTGACAATTTGGTGTTGGATTTGGGTTTGGATTACAGCTTTAAAGCGGTGTAAGTGCTGGTTTGGTAGTGGCTCATTGTTTTGGAATACTGGTTGACAGGGTAAGAAACTAGACCGGGTCGGACGGAGACGAGATTTTTGAGAGTGATTTTAGGTAGACCAGGATGGACGAGCAAGCTCTGGTGATAACTGGACATTGAAAGCTCCGCGCTTTGTGCTCCCAACGCTTGAGTATTGAAAGCTCCGCGCTTTGTACTTCTGACGCCTGGACACTGAAAGCTTTTTCGCTTTGTGTAGTGTGTTACTGAAAGCTTAACGCTTTGTAAACTTGTGAACTGAAAGCTTTTACGCTTTGTGTGGTGTTACTGAAAGCTTGACGCTTTGTAAACCTGTAAACTGAAAGCTTTTACGCTTTGTGTGGTGTTACTGAAAGCTTGACGCTTTGTAAACCTGTAAACTGAAAGCTTTTACGCTTTGTGTGGTGTTACTGAAAGCTTGACGCTTTGTAAACCT
The DNA here is from genome assembly GCA_905404135.1 of Hesperia comma. Taxonomy (NCBI): domain Eukaryota; kingdom Metazoa; phylum Arthropoda; class Insecta; order Lepidoptera; family Hesperiidae; genus Hesperia; species Hesperia comma. Next base: position 35,444,937 of record FR990012.1, read on the forward strand.
GTAAACTGAAAGCTTTTACGCTTTGTGTGGTGTTACTGAAAGCTTGACGCTTTGTAAACCTGTAAACTGAAAGCTTTTACGCTTTGTGTGGTGTTACTGAAAGCTTGACGCTTTGTAAACCTGTAAACTGAAAGCTTTTACGCTTTGTGTGGTGTTACTGAAAGCTTGACGCTTTGTAAACCTGTAAACTGAAAGCTTTAACGCTTTGTGTGGTGTTACTGAAAGCTTGACGCTTTGTAAACCTGTAAACTGAAAGCTTTAACGCTTTGTGTGGTGTTACTGAAAGCTTAACGCTTTGTAAACCTGTAAACTGAAAGCTTTAACGCTTTGTGTGATGTGTTACTGAAAGCTTAACGCTTTGTAAACGTGTAATTGAAAGCTCTATCGCTTTGTGTGTTGTATTGCTGAAAGCTTAACGCTTTGTAAACGTGTAATTGAAAGCTCTATCGCTTTGTGTGTTGTATTGCTGAAAGCTTAGCGCTTTGTAGACGTGTAAATTGAAAGCTTAACGCTTTGTACACATGTAACTGAAAGCTATATCGCTTTGTCCAGTGTATTACTGACTGTTTGGCGTTTTATAAAGTTATAGTGCTCAACGCGAGAGCGCGTTGTTTGTCAGTATGGCCGTGTCGGAGAAGTAAAATAAATAATGGACTTGTTTATGTTTACGTACTGGTAACGCCATCTGTTATCGATTCAGCCTATTCATTGAGTCAGTAGTTCTAGTCAAATTTGTCTTAGAGATGTCGCGTGTCACTGTGATGTTTGGCAGATATGTCAAAATGACAAGGTGACATTGGATGCAGTGGCATGAGATGACACACTAGACAATCGAGACTTGACCGCGCCGGTTGTGCGCACTGATTCCAATCTGTGTTTCGAGACGTAGAACATGGCGGACGCCAGATATCCACAATAGAAATATTAGAAATCCTTTTAATCTCTGAAATATATATAATAGAAAATAATAGAAAATAATACGTAAAAATGCACGAAAACTTAATTTTAATTTGAAAACGAAATCTTAATTTGATTTCTTTTTTTATTATTCAGCTGACGGGGCGCTCGCGTCGTACCAGACATTCTTTATTCAAACAATATTTGCGTTCGATTTCTTTAGCGCAAAATACTAAAATGTTCTAAATTCAAAATAGGACGGAAAAGATCTAGCCGGCAGGAAAAGTTGTATGAAAATTCATTCCCGCCCGCTGAATAGAAAACAGCAACTTTGGAACCCCTTATGTCCGAACCAAGTCGTCTTTTTCGAATAGGTGTGATGAAAAGATTTTTTATGGTGGTTTGTAACGAATAAACTGAAAACTGCTGGATTGATTTCAAACATTGTTTCACCATTAAAATTAAAATCGAGTAAATAATATAGGCTAGATTTACTATTGTACTATATTTGGCCTTATAAGTTCCCAGTCATAACACCACAATTCGTTTGGACTTTTTTAAGAGGGGAAAATACATTGACGTATGTCTCGTGGCCGTGCCTTGCCACGGGAGGATGTGGGACTCCGCGGGTTGCGATAACGCAAAGCACCACAACTACCCACTAAAAACCCCTCTGCGGTTCCTACTTCTAGAGTCAGCAAGGAGAGGAGGTATCGGCTAGGCCTTATGTCCTCGTTCTCCTTGCATATTCTGTGTCTTTTCAGACTCTACACCTGGCACTTCCGCTTCCACCACTCATGCTACAGTGTGGGTTTTTTTTTAAGTCGTAAAGGTCGCCGCGGCATATTTAACGCCGCCTGCGTCCTAAACGTGTTTGGACTGACACAGCAAGAGAATGCTCCTAGCAACACATTTAGCAGCGTGCCTCGTTATTAGTAGTTTTAGTTAGTTAGGACCTTATTAATAAACACGGCTTAAAGTTACTCGGAGTTTAAATGGTTTTGGTCCTGTCATGTGATTGGAACGTTGGATTCCCGAACCGTAGGTCTCGGGTTCAAATATGTGCGAATACAAGTTTAATTATTACTTACTCCGATGAAGAAATATATCGGAAAAAAACTACACGCTTGAAATGTTTTCCATTGTTTTCTCAAAGGTATGTATGTACAATCCGCCAATCCGCACTTGGTCAGCGTGGAGAACTTTGACCTAAGTATACACACAGTGAGACGACCTGTGTCCAGCAGTGGGATATTTATGGGTTGCGATGATGATGATGAATTAACTTTAAAACATTTACCAATAAACATTTCACCCATTTTAATGAACCTAAACGAGAAGCGCTCATAGCCCGGCGGCTTGCGTCCATCCTAAGCGATCGATAAAGTTAAGCAACTGCGGGCGCGGTCGGTAGTCGGATGGGTGATCGCTAGTGGCATAATTTCTTGAGCGCTTCCGTGCTTCGGAGGGCACGTAAAGCCGTCGGTCCCGGTTGTTATCGATTGATAGCAGTCGTTAAGCCGTGTCGGAGGCCTTCGGGCGGCTAGAAAACTTTCGACACTGGGTTGGCCTCTAACCCCTCCACCAATCCGCACTGGAGCAGCGTGGTGGAGTATGCTCTAGGCCTCCTCAATAATGAGGAGAGACCCGTCCTCAGTAGTGAGCCATTAATGGGTTGTAGCCAAAAAAGAGAAATAGCGTAAGATCTTAACTACACCTATCGCAAAAAATACACACATCAAAAAATTTGGCCACCGCTTTCTTTTTGTAGGTAATAATTATGTATTTTGTATTTTCGTATGAGAAAACTTACTAACGGCTAAACTGTCAGCTCGTCTAGCGGAAACTGACATTTAAATTTGGGTAATTCCTTTGTCAAAGAAGTTTTCTGTCCACAAAAGAATTCGTGAAATGAAATGAATAAACGGGATGTGTGTACGGTGGCTTCATATTGACTATGAACATTTTGCCATTTCGAATTTTAGCTCAAAATGCTTGCATGACGAACAAAAATGAAGTCCTAGTTTCCATCCAAATTAAAGTGAACGTATGTACATAATTATGTCTTTGAACGCGTTTTCCAGATGTATTGAACCATACACTTTGAAACCACTGCTGAGAAATATAGGTATTTGTATGGTAGATTTCAACTACCTATTCAATTTTCCTGACTATTTTGGCAATTGACGTTTAATTAAGAAGCAAACTGACGAAGGTTTGTTATTTTTTAATAAATACAATAAAGGTAATAAAGTATAATAAAGAATCGTGAACTACATTCAATTTCCACCATTTTTCTAATAATTTAGCCATACCTACTCTTTGAACATAAATAGGCAAGGTAAGAAGGTATAGGTAGGTAGGTATACTTAGTTTTTCTGATACGAAGTCATTGAACAGTGAACTATTATTATTAAACAACACGTTAAGTATACTACGAGATACATTAAATAACAACGAATTCAAAACTGCGAGTGATGTGTACTAGAAACAGAATAACTTTATTTCCTGCAGTTTACGATTCAGAGCACCTTTACTAAAATATCTCTGCACATTACGTGCCTGCATGAAATTTATAGCACGATGTGCGTGATACATGACATGCTATTGTATGGCGTCAGGCGCTGATGCTTTGTACTAGATTTCTACATGTATTGCATTACACTCCGTTCAATATATCCGTTCTCATAACAGTACATTGTTGAATGGCAGTGCTTCGCATGATGGAAATAATATTTCAACGGGACGACGGGACACGTGATGTCGAGCATTTGCATAACTTGCTATTCAGAGCTTAACAATTTGTTTACTGAATTCCGTTATGAATACTGAACCACTAGTGCTTTAGACTGAAATAATACTCAGGTTAGTTAAGATTACGATGTCTTTATTTTATTCATCGAAGTTAAGATTGAAGATTGCTGTATGTATCAATTAAAACTTTAACATGTAAGTAGAAAATATATCCTTCAATAATAGGTTTCTACTAAGTATAGGTACCTATAAGTATAGGTACGTATTCCTTTATACATCTGGTCAGTTAAGCTAGTATACCTAAGCGTTATTTCTATTTCAGCTTTGTAGTAACCTACCTACCTACCTATCTCAAAAGTTTTGTTGTTAGATTATTTATAGGAAAGACAGACCATCTCTACATTAATAAAAGTAAGGACGTAGATGCTAAAAAGGAATAAAAAATGGACCGGTAAAAATCCGTATCATTATTAATCTTTTTATTAACATAAGTTCATAGATATTATTGGTACGTCAGGTACTTACTTCTAGTGTCTGTTATAGCCGACAAATGCATTGAAAAAATATCTTCAAACCAGATAAACAAACGAGGTTTTACACCTCTTTAAATTACTGGCACAAACCAGTTTGTTAAAATAATAGCGAACAGAAACAAATAAAACTTTAAAATCTGAACAGCGCGCTAAACTTTTTGTAACGTCCGCCCATTAAATCTTACTCGAGACGGAGTACGTTGCGGGCATTGCTGATAAACGAAACGAACATCGTTTCTTTTCTTGCACTTTACAAAGTAGCTAATATGTGCTCAACTTCTCACTGTTCCGACTGGCGCTGGCGCAGCGGTTTTGAACTTACTTAAGTAATCTTATATGTATAACTAGCTCACCCGGCAAACGTTGTTTTGCCAAAAAATATTGAGGGTGAACAACCCTTATCACTTAGGGGTATGAAAAATAGATAGTAGCCGATTCTCAGACCAGACTCAGAATATGCATAATATAAAATTTGGTAAAAATCGGTAAAGCCGTTTCGGAGGAGTAAAGTAACTAACATTGTGACACGAGAATTTTATATATAAGATAAGGCTACTATCTATTTTTCATACCCCTAAGCCTAAGTGATACCTAAGGGTTGTTCACCCTTAACATTTTTTTGGCAAAACAAAGTTTGCCGGGACAGCTAGTATATAAATATACCATTCTTAACCCATACCTAACTAGAGGCGTGTTACAAGTTTTACCTGCCTGTGTATCTATCTGTGGCACTCGTTTTTTATATCGACGGTCTGTTTAATTGCGGTGGTTTTAGCTATGTTTGGAAGAAATCGGTAGGTACCTTTCAAACCAGCAGTTCTGAAAAGGGTGTCAGCTTTTTTCCAAAATGCTGCAAGACATTTTTTGGCATTAGATAAAACTATTAGCAATACAATTATAAAGACCATCAACATAATAAAGGATTACTAACAAAATTCCTTATTCCTCGTCATGAACGCAACGCATAACTGTCACGCTGTCACAGTCCTATCATAAGGTAAGGGATGCATTTAAAATATATAGATAGTAGCGGTGATAGCCCAGTGGTTAAGAATTCCGCTTCCGATTCGGAGGTTCCGGGTTCGAATCCCAGGGCACGCACCTCTGACTTGTCGAAATTATGTGCGTTTTAAGCATTTAAATGTCACTTGCTACAAACGGTGAAGGAAAACATCTTGAGGAAACCTACATGCCGGAGAGTTCGCAAAACTCAAAGGTGTGTGAAGTCCGCCAATCCGCACTTGGCCAGCGTGGTGGACTATGGCCTTAACCTTCTCATTCGGAGAAGAGACCCGTGCTCAATAGTGGGCCATGATGGGTTGAGATGATAATGATGACTTAGGGCGCCCACACAAATCACAGAAACTTGTGATACGAAAGTCGTATAGATTCCTACTGAAAAATTGCTAGCAGTTCCCTCGAAACATGTCTCTAAAGAACTTCAGATCAACAAACAGGAAGGATGCATATTGATGCATCCTTCCTGTTTGTTGAACTAATTGTAGTTACGTCTTCGTGCCGTCTTTGTTTCGCGTAACTTCGTGTACGATCCTATAATAAAGTCCCAAAGTCAAAACGTGACTTGGATGCGGAATTATTCAGGAGACTTGGTAAAAGCACAACTTGTAAACAAGAGTTAGGTACTATTGTATATAAGAGGATGTATAAATATACATACAAAAGGACACAATCAAGTTTGCATTCACTAACTCACTGAACTAACACTGAAACTCAAGAACTACTTGCCCTTTGATGGAAATTAGCAGAAGGTCTGTGTAGGTCAGCTTAGAGCTGATCTTATGATATTCGTCCCCATGAGGTTTACATACGGGTTACAACTTAAAATTACTTCCGTGTAACGCGGTGTTCTACGTGAGCGACGAATACGATGCGACGCGACTTTGCGAACGCTGCGAACGCGACAACTCAACGGTATCCCTACTTGTGTCCTATGTGACAGTTTGCGACAACACGCGACGTAACACGTACTCGTTTTGAGGTCGATCAGACGCGACACCACAAACTACGAAATGATTTCCCTGTGAAAATATTATATTTCTTTTCTTTCTGTGCTTAAGATATTTCTTAGTCTGTATTTAAATATGAATAATAGACGACTCACGTAGGACGCTTGTCGCGTGTAGCATCGCGTCGCGTTACGTTGCGCCGCGTCGCATCGTATTCTTCGCTCACGTAGAACACCGCGTAAAACGAAGCGCTGGCTGAAGCTAGTATAAAATAAGCCAAACATGCTAGGAAATGATAAGCTCAACGTCCATTTTATCTCCGCGAAGCCAATACTTCTGTAAGACATTTTTTTTATTTACAGGTACATGGCTGGCATACTTAAAGGTTGAAAGACGATATCAACTATATTCCCGACTGTCCCCGACTCCCTCCCGACTGCCGTTCAAAGAGTCTTGAGTTCGATTCCCAGCGGGGTAAAAAAATGTGTACCTATTCCTGCCTTTGTGAGTTGTCCATTCCATAGCACCCACGACACAAGGGAAGTTTAATATCAATTGCGATCTGAGCAGGGGGGTTATGTGGACACATCGCAAACATGTCACACGGTGTCGTCACTAAGCCTGAATCACGCTTTCGAAAATTTTACACCGCTGGCATAATTATGTATAAGTATACCGCGCCCTGAGAGCAATCACTCGGGGCCTAGGTTGCCCCCCAGTCATTTCGTCTCGCCTGACCTCTGACGTCTGACCTGACCTGACCTTGATCTCCCTTAGCCAAACGTTTATAATTATATTATAATTAATAGTTACAATTTGCTCACCTATAGTGGTGTAGATGGTGCCAGCAAAAAACATGGAATTCCAAAAAGTCCAGGTCTTCTGAGTAGTGTTGTTGTTGTTGAGGTGCTTCAAATGCTCCGAGTAGGTGTTCTCGTATGCTATTAGGTCATCCTCGATTAACTGGAGGAAGTCCTGGTATTTCTGAAATTGTAAAAGAAATGTTTAAATTTTAAAATGTTGAGATGAGGAATTGGTAATCGGACTTCGCGTATAGCTGCTGTAATAGAATTTGGAATAGAAAAAGTAAGTAAAAATAAAAAGTAATGTAGAATTTGGAATCTCCTTTTATTATGTCGATTAAAAATCTTACCAACCTCCATAATTGTGTGATTTGTGACGATCTTCTCTATTCTATCTGCTACTTCTTTTCTGACGTCATTTATTTGCTTATCATATTTATCTTCATAGGGACCTGGAAAAGACAACATTTTAAACATCTTTCACATCATTTTTTCACAGGTGATGTTATTTGGTTGAAAGGATGGAAAGATTGGAGACATTTAAAAGCAGGACCCTGGACCTAATGGGTCCCCAAACAGGCCCAAGCTGAGATCGAATCTCCTCCCACAATATACAAGAACGACATATATGGCCCAGGATAATACTTCTTACTGTACGGTACAGTAAGAAGTAAAAACATATTAATCAGGTACTCTTTCGCAGTTATAAAATCTCTGGACATAATTATATACAGTTTTTATAGGTGTGGACATAATAGACGTGTCTGTGTGAAAGTAAATTTTACGTTATGAAACATGATGTGTGGAATTTAAACCCTGCTACACTTTTCCGTTATTAAATGAATTATCTTTGCCAGCATATTTCAAGCTAAAGTAGCAGCCCACAGGCGATTTTCGAGCGAATATTGGATTGGCCCAAATAGGACGACATCGGCCAAAAAGGAAAACAGCCAATGAAAAACTGGGCAACAAAATTTTGTTTTTAAAAATAACATTGGGTGGGTAATAGTGTTCGAAAAAATTTTTGATAGTTTTAAATATTTCAACAGAATTATTCTTCATTAATATAGGTGATAAGGGTGTAATAATGAGTCTTATTTCGAAAGTTTAATTGAGACGTGTCGTCGGCCATAATAGTTTTGGTTACTTTTAATTATTTAGTTGTGGCAGTAATCCTATATAGGTTTATTTTCATTTTACAATGTGAGGGATATACAACATTATAATTAATCACACTGGGCCAGGGTGGATTGACAGATGGTTGCAAATTCCCATATGTGCAGGTTTCCTCATGATTTATTTTAAGAAAGTTAGTTAGAAGTGAGATTATCTCCAAGCCATTCTCCAAGCCATATTCTTAAGTACAATGTTGAAACCGCTTGGCTATTACTACTTTTGTTTTATTTAAATATTACAGCATAATATTATTTATATTATCTTCTGGCTACTTTGAAGGAATATAGATGAAAAAGGATCCAAATTATTATTTTCAAAGGTTGTTTTCATAAGGACCAATCTCGGGGTACGAGGTTCAGCTATTTGGCCGCGGGGCGGGCACATGAAATCTTCATAACCTTTAAAACTTAATGGAGTCATATTACAAATCAAAACAATTTGAATGTCTATCTGTATTTTACTTTGGATACTATAAAGGTGAAGATCAAATCAAATTAAATATTTATCATTGCGTAGTTATTTTGCTAGTCGCCATCTATGAACTGTCTAATATAGCTTTTATATAACAACTCAATTATTTATCGCCTCTTCTACAACTATTTCACGTTTTATTGACCACGCAGCAGCCTTCTTGCTTCTTGCTAGTGACTCTACCGAAGAAGAAAAGAGGTTCGATTTCCCGCAAAAGCAAACTTTCAGATAAATATATTTTGTTCTTAAGATGTTAAATTAGTGATACCTATTATTTCTGTTGTGCATTCCTAATCCTTGTGTGGAACTATCAAAAAACTTTAACTGAAATCATTTATTTCATACATAAATACAAATGAAAAAGTGCTAAATTAAATATTGAATTATGACTTAAAAAATTTAAAGGGGAATAAACGGCGAAAGAAACTATTGATGGGAACCTAATTACTTATAACGTTTTTGGCAACAACCTATTAATGACCCACCACTGACCACGCGTCTCTACTCGTTACTGCGGAGCAGTGTACCTAGAGCATACTCCACCACGCTGCACCAGTGCGGAGTTATCCGGTTATTTGTAAGATTTTAAAACGCAGGTAATAACCGTAAGGCTCTTCTCACACAACGCTATTCGCAAGCGACTAGGAACTTGTCAATGTATGAAAGCGACGCGTCTACGATGCGTCTCCTGTCAGTGAACAGTGTTAGATACAGCGCATTTTGGATTACGTTGCAGTCGCGTAGCTCATAAATAGTGTGAGAAGTGCCTAAGACAACAAAATCGCAATGTACCTAACGTTCTAATTTCACAGCGTGAAATTTTAATAACTGTGGAGGTATTTACGAGGCACTTAAGCGACGTTTATGTACCATATTTATTATTCAATTACATGAACATTCCGACAGCATTCCAGTGTTAATTGTATTTTGTATTGTATTGCCATTTAATAGTATAACCTACACCCTTCAAGTTCTATTTCACGTAATGGAACCGTTTTAATGTCACAATTACAGCGTATAAGTTCCACGTATTTACGGAAGCCGTCATGATATACAGGGTGTCTCAAAAGAAAGTTCACATTTAAATCTTTTTTTAAAAGAAAAGTCTTAGCTTTATTGAATTTTTTTTTATTTTATATTGAAGTACACTGTTTGGGAATTTATTTTTTAAAAATAACATCGTCCAAATGTAAACCGTTGCGCTCTCGGCATTCATTTAGTCGGGCACTAAAATTGCCTATGACAGCTCGGCAGGTAGTCTCAGGTAATCTCCAGGCGAGGTGACATAAATTGGCCTCCACGGAGTCCCGATTTTTTCCTGTGGGGTTATGTCAAATCAAAAGTTTACGCTAATAAACCGACTTCCCTGGCACAATTAAAAGAAAATATCCGTCATGAAATGGCAGCCATCACGGAGACTACCTGCCGAGCTGTCATAGGCAATTTTAGTGCCCGACTAAATGAATGCCGAGAGCGCAACGGTTTACATTTGGACGATGTTATTTTTACAAATGATGTTTTTTGTACAATTCAAAATTAAAATCATTTATTCCTATGAGAGGGAAGCGCTCATAGCCGGGCTGTTTGCGTCGATCCCAAGTGATCGACAAAGTTTACCAAGAGCACACTCAACAACATTACAATGTTAAAAATGTACCTAATGTACCTACCACATGAATACAAGCATACCTCTAGGTTTTTAAAAATACTTAGGTAGGTACTAGTTTTTTTCCGCGGCTTCATCCGCTTGAGAGAAGAACAGCGATAAAATGCCGTTAAAATTCCCACGGGAATTTATCACAAGGAATAAACTATCCTATGTTCTAGTCCACGGCATGGTCTACCCATGTGCCACTATCGCGGTCTAATAATATCTAATGGATGGCAGTTATAGAAGCCATGATTACTACCACCCTCTTGGATAATCTAGATATCCAGTCATCGTTTTGTTTGGGATGGAGACCCAGTGCTTTCTTTTCATTCTTGACCGACAGCACAACTGAGATTAATATGGATGGATGGATTGTTTAAGATAGAGACGGCCTATGGACCTTCTCACACTACGCTATTTATTAGTTACATCACATCGACGGATAGTCCTACAAGCATCTTTTGGCGCGTGGGTGACAGAGACAGCGCCTTACAGTTTGCCTTACCTGTAAGGCGCTGTCTCCGTCACCCACAGGCCAAAAGATCCTTGTACGATTTTAATCCACAGTTCGCCGACACTGACTCCATTCACTGACGGGACACGCATCGTAGACCCGTCGCCTCGTATGCGGAACTTAGTAAAATATGTATATTGCAAATAGCGTTGTGTGAGAACGGCCTTAGTTGTTACAGACGTCCACGAGCTACGGTGGGCGCTTACCATCCGCCTATTTATTTATTTATTTATTTACACTTTATTGAACCTTACATATGTAATGGAACAAAATATATAACATATATATTTTATATATGTAACATATATATAACATTTTTCTATATATGTAACATATACATACAGGTCAAGTTAATATAGATGTGTTAAAATATACATACTTTTTTGGAATAGTTTAACCAAAAGAGCAGATTTCTTAAATTTATGGTAAATTATACAAAAAATTTCTTTACTCCATTCTTATCTCAGTATTTTTCCGAAAGTTTTTATATAAATACCGAATATATAATCACTGATTGCTTCAAGAGATCCTTAATAAAAATACTCAATTTGGCCGCTCCTAAATTTATTCTGTATTTTCTTTGCCCACTGCCTATTTATTTTGCGTCATTGTGAAAAAGGTCTTATACTTTTTGCTATTCAATTTTCTGTCTCGATTTCGTTAAGTCGTCGCGGTTAGAAAACTTTAGATTTGAGTCCCGTGCTACATTGAGCGTGGCCCCAAATTGAAAAATTGCCCCGAAACTTTTATTTACGGTCCCAGAATTGTTTTCATTTTAACTTTCCTCTCGAATCCCTCTTGTTCATTTGAGTGTTTTACAAAAACTTGTTAAGTCTCTTCGTACTACGTAAATTCACAATTGGCTGAGCACTGTCCGTGAATACTTGTGGCTGCTTATTCCAAATGAAGAAAACTTTAGGTATTTTATTTATTTCGAATTGTAATTCCACATTCTCGGAAGGTAGAGTTACATAGATTTTTGGTCAGCGTGCAAACATAAGGCACTATGGGCCTATGGGTCTCTACATTTGTACGTCTATGTCTCGTATACTCGACACCGACCATAGGATTCTGCGTGTGTCATACAACCTCCTATTTCCAACTATGATATTCCATATTTCATTTATATTTTTGACTATCTCTTGCATAGCCTCTATGCTGACATGTTTTAATACATAAAAAGTTACGGGTCCAGATTTCATAGGTTTTTGTAATTAATCCTGCAAATGGTCCAATGTGGAATGGTCGGATTTTTATCATTTTTGGACGTTAATTTTAGCTTTACTTCGCTGCTTACCGAAACAAAAGTCACCACACTACAGGGAATTATTCATGCAAGTGAATTATACACCTTTTCATAACTTTACTTTTAACCAAGTATACGAGTACATACATTTCAGAGCTATTCAAAGACATGTCACGTCAATACGTTCAGGTTCAGCCATAGAATTTCATTAGAGCCATTATGGCTCCAAACACCGTTGCGCTCCGTTTCAATTTCAATGTCAATGCACGCCAAACGTGTCTCGCGAAAAGAAATAATTATGACGATTTGTGCTGTAAAATTTTGTCACAACACTTCCGAAAAGCAAAATAAATGTAATAACATCACTTTTCACAGGTTAGCTTCCAATATTTCATAGTATCGGTTAGTGCTTCATTTTAGACCGAGCGCTTGTATGACTCCTATCATTCTATACTATAGGTAATTATTCTAAGGGTTCAGCTTACTTTCAACAATATTTTCACGGATATTACTGCATCCAATTTGAAACAGGTAAAATCCTTGAAATCGTATTTGAAACTTATAGTCACATTACTAGGTACTCTAAGAACAAAGATGGAACGTTTCATTTGTAAGACGCTAGCCGTAAGGCCGTAACACTCTTCAAACTGAAACAAGAATACTTGAAGCAACTTTCAGGACGAAATGGTTACGCTCGAGGCACACAAGTTTTCAGGCCAACCTTAGTCCTTAGTAGTCCTTCCATACATTACGAAACAATTCTACAAGGGTACAAGGGTAGGTTGAATACATGAGCTTGGTAAGTAATTAGAACAACTCCTTAATTTATTAATTTGTAGGTACCTAGTTATCGTAAATTACAATACAATACAATACAAATATTCTTTATTGTGCACAAACAGGACATTACAACATACATATACTGGAAAGAAATTTCACAAAAGGCGGCCTTATCGCTAAGCAGCGATCTCTTCCAGACAACCTTTGGGTAGGAAAAAATAAATAAGCAAAAATCGGTAGGGTGCACAATTAGAGGACTAAAAAAAAAAAGTAAGTATATAATATAGAGATATCAAAATAATAAATCTATACATTCATATAAACTTACATAAATATAATATATACGTAATATATATATATTTAAATAAATATATATATTATGCACAGGAAACAATATAGGATACAAATAAAAATAGGATATTATACGAATACTGATAATGTGTAACAGTGTAGGTAACTCATAGTGAAGAGGAAGGAAGATTAATTAGGTTGTGTCGTGAGGTTGAGAAAAAACGATTTAACTAGATTTTTAAAGCGGTAGGGACTTTCACAGCGTCTAATGGTGAGTGGTAAGGAAATTAATGCCTTGGATAAATTTCATTCCGGGAAATTGATTTGTTTACACAAAATAGGGATTAAAATATTATTCGCTGAACGTTACAGTTCTGGTTATTATTAAAATTGCAAATGCTTTAGTTAGTTCTGTGTATAAAATGCAATATTTATTTGTCATTCCGATTTCTTATCTGAAGGTGGGAAGAAATCTTCTTGAACCTTAATTCCTCAATATTCACATAAGTCAAATACTAAAGTCACTTTAGAATAACACCTTGCGAGTAATATACCAAGATTACTGCGAATTTTATGAACGATTTACTACCAAACTGCCATAAGTATTCGCGCAATTACATTCAGAATTTTATCTGCTCTCAATATTGGTGCCGATAAATTCTTCTGCCAGTCGTAAAATTAAGTTAATCTCATTATTCCGGACGATTTCCGGCAGAGCGCCAGGTGTTGTAACAAATTAATAAAATCAGGGAACTATATCACAGCCTATTACCGGCCCATTGCTACGCAACCAAAGTTTATAATAGCTTCATGGAAGCTTGGAGCCAACCAGAGCGTAGGTACTCCAAAGCCCATGAACAATACAGTACCAATTGGGGAATATTATTACCGACTTGCTCAGTTGGCAGACTTTGTTCTGCAACATTTTATTTATCCTCATGACAATGTTAGATTTAACACATAGGCCATATCGAAACAATTATATTTTTATAACATGCTTTTGATGCACTCTCGTTTGCCAGTCTGTGAGAGCAGTTTCCAGAGTAGACATGGATATAGTTGTTTTTTTTATTTTATTTTTTACTTGCTGTAATTGCTCGTCTCGTAAAATAACAATAGCTATGGCATCATTTCGATATATCTAAGAGTTTGTCTGATCCCTTAGCGTGCCGTATGGGTGAGTAACCCTACCTGTACCTTAAATTTTATTAAACTTTCTAACCTTTTCTGTTTTCTTGAAATATTCATAACCAAAATTAGTCAAATCGGCCCAGTCTCTAGTTTTAGTTAGACTAATGAAAAGCAATTTATATGCATTTTTTATAATTATGCAAGCTGTTTGATTATAGATAAATCTTTATAATCATATCTTATCTTATTTTAACCTTTATCAAAATTATAATTTCAAGGTAAAGTGTCTAATAATGCTTTACTAATACTAATACTTTTCAGAAGATTTAGTTACAATAAAGTCTTTTTCTGTGATATAAATATTTATTTAAATTGTCTATTGACTCAGTTTTATTACATTGAATAAAAACTAAAGTATACTTTCAACAATATTATAGATCATAAATACAACAACTTTTGTACGCACAAAATTATATTCAACTTTTTCCACCAGTCCGTAATTATCCATCGATTTATTTGATACGTTTTTCGTTCCAATCCAAAAGGATTTTCCTGTTGAACTTTATATAAAAAAATGATTTATTTCTGTTTGTTTCAGTTATGAACAGAACACGAAACAGCAAGCGCTCTGACAGACGATGTAGAACACGCCCAGGCACAAATAACAGAGCAGAGGTATTGTTCGACACACGCAGAAGAAGACATATCCTAAGAACATATGAAGGATCTCCTTGAACGAAAACACCTTCTCCGCTTTGAGACCGGTACAAATGTCGTGTTCCTTGTACCCTGCAACAAATGTTTAGAGATTTTGTTAAGTGTTCCTCTCTGCACCTTACCTCGTCTTAGTAACAGGATGTCTCACTATCTAAAGAGCCCATGGGGTCTTTCTTTGCTTCGGAAAATCGGTCCCTTAGAATCCACAGTCTAATTTTGTTACACGTGATTTTTTAAACTGACGTATTTTTTATTTATGAACACATTGAATTGAAAACAAACAAAATTTTATGTGAAGCTTAACACAATATATTGGGAAATAACAAGGCCAATGCGGTTAAGCCGTTTCTGAAGTAAGCGCTCACAAACGCACAGATAACTAGACAAAATATCAAGCATTGTTTGGGTTCCATTGGGTGCTCTAGCTTCTTCCTTTCATATTTTCGGTGAGCAATATTAACGACTCTATTAACTCTCCCTTTCAGAGGTGGTGTAAACCTGACCTTCACAATAATATGCAGTATAAATAGTAACCCATTCAAACAATGCGAATATAAACATTGAAATTAGCTAGCTGAAAGAGTAAAGGGCTCGCCAAATAGTTCAAGGGATCGGTAACCAGGAAGAAAAGTGTTTAGACATGGAGTACGTTTTGAAAAAGAAGCATAGGGCGCGTCCAACAAGGTGGACTGAAGACCTGAAGAAGACAGCGGGCATTCGCTGGATACAAAAGGCTCACGTCAGATGTAGGTTACGTCTAGCAGAGGACATGTAAATAGTAGATGGATGGATGGAAACATTAAACTTTAGATTAGTTAAATCTATTAAGTATTTATCATCAGATGAATGTTTTGCTGTCAGTGATGGATTGCAGGGATGGTTCGCAAAAACAAAGGTCAGTCAGAGCATTGAGATACTATGTACTTAAGTACGGTCAGAGTTTTTATTAAGATTTTTTACTTACTGGGCATGTTGTACCTATTCCTTTAGGATTTTCCTTTACTGTGAAATATTTGATTTTGGGTTTATTCGATGTCTCTCAAGGCCTCCTAGGAAGGAGCCGATAAAAGGTTTTAATAATTCATCGGATATAAATGTAGATGATTTTTAAGGTTTTTATATTTTTTGGTTATTGTGAATTGAAAGTAGATTGACAAGAATATGTCAAGAGGTTTTTAAAAGTTTGGTCCATAGAGATAGGAAGTCCTATAGATCAATGGTTTGGTCAAGGTTTCATGTCAAATAGTAGAATGTTTTTATTTATCTCCATTACTTACCTTTGCAGATGGAATGCAGTTTTTAATAAAGCCCGATTCGTCTTATTTGCAAAATTATAGTTCCAGTCAGAATAGCAGCTGTATTGTAATGAGTGTCTATAAAAAGTTATTTAAAAACCGGATCTCAAATAGTAATTTTATTTAAGGAAAACAGAAATATCATAGGCATCAAAGATTCTTTGCCGACTAAGAAGGTATCACAGATTATACACAGGGAGTACCTATAATCCAAGCAAAAGTACTTAACAGGATCAGTTCATATGTCATATATTGTCCAGGTATCATTTTATTGAGCCTACTTAGTTAAAAACGCATTGATATTTGATAGTGAGCCCGAGTTATGACGTGATTTTGCTCTTACATTAATGTAATGGCCTATAAACCAGATAGCCGTAAAATGCGATGTTATCGCGCTACACAGCTATAACTAGGGGCGACATCTTGTGGACGCGTTGTAAATTTTATAACTTCTGAACTTCCGTCAAAATATTGATTTGGTTTATTGGAGGTTAAGGTGTTGCCAGGTTATATACTGAAATCTATAAATGTATTTTTATGTAATAAAATTGGTTCAGGAAATAAGAACAAACGTTTGAAATAAAGCTTCATAAACGCTTTTTGAGTTTAAGAGACGTCTTCCACCTTTGAGTCCCCTGCTCGTGGTGTCTGGTGCACCCTGCTGAACCATAGACGAGGTTAGGGCGTCCAGTTCTGCTTCTCAGAGGTCACTGGACTACAAATGATACACTTGCGGAAGTAAAGCTTCATACACTGCGCGTTTGAACAACGCAGACATAGACACCGATCACGGACACGAAAAATGCACCAAACCGTGCACCAAACATTGTTCAATAGTGGTTCGAAGTGGTCCCATATTTTATGTCCGAGAACGGTGTCTATGTGCGCGTTGCTCGAGGGCGCAATGTTTGAAGCTTTAAGTACTTGTACTTGTGCATGATTTGTGACTGGACTCTGTAACAGTTTAATCGAAGGTACCTATTTTTAGGATGGTGGTAGGGTTTTGGGCTCTGTTGGATAGCTACTGCCATCATGCCTGAATCACCTACCAAACTACTTATCAAGTTACAGCTGGGGGCTTTAGAGTCAGTTATTCTTTCCTTCTTTTTTCTGTTTTCTTTCTTGGCCGGTCACGCGGTGGTGATACGGAGACGGAGGCTGCCTCTTGTCATCTCTTATGACAATCTATCTGTCTGCATGTGATTGTAGCAGGACGCCCTAATTCGGCCAAACCCGAAACGAAGTTGAGTAAAGAGCCTACAATAATAAACAGCTCGACAAAAACTTTCTCATTCTTTAGTGAACTTTGACGACAGTTGCGTTAAACATTTAACGCTAGTGCGGAGGAGTACTGCAAAACTTAAGGAGTGACCATACCTATTTGTTACAACTTGTAAATATCATATTAAAGTTCACGTAAAAGTATAACGGTCAAGAATCTAACATTGCTATAATCAGTATAAAAATCCTTCTTTTGAATTTCATAGTGAAGGTTCAGTTTATTTGCATGTACAGACAGATCCATAATCACCTTTATTACGATAAAGTAATCATTACCTACTCGTCCGCTATTCGCATATCCTAATTGAGTGAGAGAGTGGATGACTGAGTGAATGAAATGTAAACAAATCAGTTGTGGAAAAAGACCGTGCATTTTGAGACCGACAGCTGTATATGAAGACTGGAATTCTAATTCTAAATGATAGCTGAAGGTAAACTAGTTCTTATTATGTAGAATTGTAGATATATATACAATATATCCCCATTCGCTTTTACTGCAGTTGCCAGAACTATAATTGCAAAGGCAAACGCTCCGGGTAATGCGATAGATTCAATTATTAGATTAATCAAGATATAATTGAATATTTGATTGATGGTTCTCTGCTTTTGATATGAATAATAAGTAATATTAATTATTCCCCAACATTTTAACAATAGAAGTTGAATAGAATCCCTCTTCTAAACAGCAGTTTATTCAAATTTGCCTTCGTCGAATAGAATGGTTATAGAAATCCAGGATTTTTAATTTAAGAAAATCTCATACCTACCATAGAAATACTTAAATTCAAAATTTAAATTGAAAATTTTCATTCTCTTTTACTCGCACAAAAAGTAACATATATTATGCAATGGATTATTTTAAAAGAAACATAAAATAAATTTTGTTTTCGACTCGCTTTAGCGGTTTCTCTAATCATTTTCGTTCATTCAACTTTGACCTTTTGTCTTTCTAAACATCACGAAGCGTTTGATGAAGGTAAAGTTTATTAATAATGTCATACCCTTCATTGGAGTTTGGGTTTTAATGTCCTAAATCTACCCAATCTGTTTTTTGCCAAGCACCTATTCTTAGTATTTAGCGTTGAGTAATTAAAACAAAAGTTTTTTAGACAACTTACTAACGATAATACATTTTACTTTATGTACGTCAACGAGAATCTCTTGCCTGTCAAACATGAAAAAGCGATGCCGCGACGTCTTGGTTGAAAGTGTAGACGACTTGAAAGACAATGGTTCAGTTCTTTGACATGTCCAATAAAAACTTACATGCTACGACGCTACGCACATTGTTGACGGCTGATTAAGCTACGCATCCACTACAAAATACAGTAAGCTATAGGTAATAATAACTATAAACATAAATTGCGTCACAATCGTAAAACCACCAATCCTTACTAAAGTAGCATGTTGGGGTGGTTAACGTGACGAAAAGTGGTTAACTTATATTATCTCTGCAAATATCAATAACCAAGAATGTAATTTGGCGAATCATGAAGAAACACGACCTGGTCCACTTAATTTTCTCACCATTTCAAAAAACGAATCATTTTTGCTCATCGATGCTATCATTGGGTATACCAGGATAGACGAATGGAAAATAGGTTTGCGGAGCAACGATGAAACTTGTTGCAGAATGGGATAATATGGTGTTCACTAGCTAATTATATTAATTGTAGAACAGTGGCTAATTTGCAATTCCACTCGTTTACAAGGAAAGTTTTCGCTTTTCACGTCTTCTTTTCTGAACCACTTAACCTACCCATCCGTTTGAGTACCTAAATAAGTGCTGTCATTAGTTTAAGTAACGAAAAGTGGAATAAGTAAGCAGAACACTTAGTTTTTTTTTTGAGGAAGATGCTTTGTCGCTCTATAGTTAACAAAATTGTATGGGTATATTGATACAAAAAACTGCGTGTATGCTGATCCATACTCAGTTTGTTTTATCCGACAATATGCCATGACTTAGAATTCTAATCATTCAATCCTATACTCGGTAGGTATGTCATAATTTTTCTAAAATGTTAAAAAAACAAAACGCAAAAATTTTTATATCCGCCTTTATTCCACGATTCTCACAACAACATCTTTAATGTGTAAGAGATATTTCTTTTTCTATAAAATCTGGTTTTTCAAGAGTTAATTTATATGAATAAAAATACATATTTTTTAGTAACAGCTGACAAACGAGTATACAGGTACCTGATGGTATTTATGGTTACCGTCAAATTCAAATTGATACCTTCATTGATAGGTACACTAATGCACGTATTTTTTTATTTATCACTCATGAACGTCATTATCATCACTAGGACTAAAAAAAGAAGAAAGAAAGTAAAAAGACCTCCCTTTATAATAGGCCTAGTGATATTTTGCATAGCTTAACATTGTAACTGAGGCACAAGCTTTAAATCTATTTTTATGGAACATCGGAGTGTATCCACTCTAGAGTATATTGAGAATGTTTCCTTTATTTCAAGCACTGAAGTCTTATTTTACATTGAAACAAAAATAAACGGCAAAATTTATTTATCATTTTTATACACATCTTAACTGAGACGAAACATGTGCGTGCAATTGTATTACAATTAAAGTTCGTTCCAAAAATATTTGACGGAAAAAACATTTTCTGTGTTCTATTTGTACACTAGCTGTTGCCCACGACTTCGTTCGTACATAGGAGTTTTTCCCGCGTGAATCCCGATCCCGCGGGAGCTCCGGGATAAGAAGTAGCCTGTATGTTGTTCCACGGGCTCCTCCATCTTCCAGTGAAAGTCCCATCAAAATGTATTCAGCCGTTTCTGAGTTAACGTGTACAAACAAAGATCAGTTACAGTTTTATTATACATATGTATAGGAGATAGAAGATATATATGTATATATATATACTGATACATAGAAGAAGATAGATAATAAAACTGGAATGGTGACCATTTGACAGACAACATGGAACGGAGATTTTTTATAACTCTGCTCTACTCTAGCTGTCTACTCGTGACTTCCCCGTCTTGGCATTTTTGTTTAGTTTATCTCCTTTTTTACCGCGATAAAGAAGGCTTTCGAATAAATAAACACTAATCGGTTTCATTCATTCAGAAAGTACGGTGTCACACACAGAGACACAGACAGGTCTTTTTTTACATTTATTAATAAGACTAGCTATTGTGCCCGTGTCTCCATTCTGCATAGGAGTTTTTTCCGAGGGAACTCCGGGATAAAACGTAGTCTATATTTATATTATGTTGCTCCACAACCTGCACTATCTCCCAGTTAAAGTCCTATAAAAATTCGTTCAGCAATTTCTGAGATTAGCGTGCTTTGCGCTTTGCGCATACCATTAGTTACAGTTTTATTATCACTACATAGTATAAAACAAAGTCGCTATTTTTGTCTGTCTGTTTGTCTGTATGCTTAAATCTTTAAAATTACGCAACGGATTTTGATGCGTTTTTTTGTAATAGGTAGAGTGATTCAAGAGGAAGGTTTTTATGTATAATACATGCATATATTCCCACGAGAACGGGATCCACGCGGGTGAAACCGCGGGCGGGCCGCTAGTATTATGTATAGATAGTTTTCTAAATACGCATCTTACGAAGGGAAACGAAGCAGTGTTGCCAGTAAAACTGAAACACCCAACACGTAAAGGAATTTCGTCAGTAGGCGGTAACATTTTTGTTGTAACTCAAAAATAAAGCGTTAAGTGAGTAACCTTTCAAATGATAATAAATTAGAGTATCTCATTTCTTTGACTAATAGCTGGTCTGTTGAGCCTTGAGTTTTATTTTTGAACGTGACGGTAATGTTTAGTTTGAACTTGGAATTCTGGAAATTGTCACGACTCAGTGTCACTGCCGGTCGGTTCTTGACGGGGCGAGGATGAAATGATTTTCTCAGTATATTTTGTTTTATTGTGGTCATAATAAATCAACTCTCTCATACTCAGCTTCTTACTAATAAATATACGTTAACAGTGAACACACTCATAGCCTAAGATTTCATGTGTGGTGGTGGTATGAACACTATGAAATTTTTAAGTTCTCTTTTAAGGTAACAAGGCATCGATAATTGATTTAACTTCGAAGAAAAAAACTTCGAAATTTATTTGATGATTGAAATAGTAAAATGGGAACAATTAAGAACTTTTTTACCTGAGAACCTCCTCCCTTTTTTAAAATAAAACACTAATAAACATAATACCCGTTATCATAGATACACATGAGCATCATTAATGAAATTAACCTCCTGAAAACATTAAATAATAAGTACCATAATCCCCTCGGATCTAACTGACAGTAGGTAGGTATATTATGGACTTCCTCAGTAATTCTAGGAGATGATGTAGGTAACATGTTTGGCAGGTGTCATTTAAATATTTTGGCAAATGAACCTAGAGCGGTTTCAATGATTCCACTAAATTATTCAGTCCGTATTTACTTTAATTCATAAGGTAAATGCTTATTATACAAGACAAACAGAAGTGATTTGAAAATTTAATTTTATCGTAGATTGTTCATTTTAAATCGTGAGCTAGGCCGTTACACATGTATAGGCCGAAAACTACACTGCGTTCGCGGCCAATATCAATTATTATTGTATCCCACACATCAACTAACAAGACTAACTATCACTAATAGTTTTAATCTCTTGCATAGTTTAAAAGATCTAGGTAAGCATCAAGACACGAGAAACAACTTTTCTTTTTACTAGGTATGTTTAGTAAACAAGTCAACCATAAAGTATCAAAATATACTGTGCACTCAGAAATAAAAGAGTACTAAATCTTTTTTACATTATACTACAAATTCATTTTAGCCTTGCAGTAAATTCTTGTGCTTATAAAAGTACCTGGTGAAAAGTAGTTTTAACGAACAAAAATGCGTTCTAACTGAAATCCGGATTTTACTGTAACGTCCATAATATATTTGGTTTAGTAAGTAGGTACTTACAATAACGACTTTGTTTGTTTTCTATACCTTCATATAAATGAAATTTAAGGGTTTGTTTGTGATTATATATAATAGTGTTTTTCCAGTGCGTATACGCATTTACATTATACTGAAACACAAAAAAAAAATTAAAAAAAATTATGTCTGTCTGTTTGTCTGTCGATTGTCCACGCCAATCTCCAGAATGGCTAAACGTATTTTTACGGGAAATTCGCTATAAAGGAGGTTGTGGAGCAATATATAGGCTACTTTTTGTCCCAGAATTCTCGCAGTATTGGCATCGGCATTCACGCGGAAAAAAGCTAAGTTCGTGTTTAACAAAACAGAAGTAAAAAATGCGGTTATTGCAAACAGTGGTTAAAAAATACGAAGTTTGACCGCTTGCTCCGATATTCGTTTACATTCCGTTCCCTATTTTCGTAAGTCCGTTTTTCCATGATTTAAATGCAATTATTCTGATTCTGTTATTTATTTGGACAATTTTTATTACTTTTCCGACTGGAACAATATTTACTAGCATTGAATATAGATTATAGTGCCGCCTATATATACTAGATATATATACTATATATAATCTTTAATCTGGTTGGTAGTGAACTTGCCTACAGAGTCTCGGGTTTGATAGTTAAGTGGCTGACAAATATTTTTTCTCGGGCTACCTATGTGTTATAGTGATGTTCTACTTATCCATGCCATCCACGATAGTTCATTCTAGTGCACAGATGTTTGTGTGTGTGAGCGTTTACTTTATGTATCCTATCAATCCTACAAAGGTAATAAATTTGTTTTAAGGGTGAGTGGCGATTTCATATTCTTGGAGGAGGCTAATTCCCCCACCTAGTCTAGCAAAAGTCAAAACAAAACAACTAAAAGCACTTTCTTTTAGACTTTCCATAACCAATGTCGGTAAATCTAATAACATAAGATGCGAAATAAGTAATTTGCTTTCTGAAAAACATTACTTTAAGTTACATTACATTTAACAACACCTACCCGGAAACGAAAAAGAACTATCAAGTTAAAGGAATGGCACAGTCGATAGGTGCTAGAATCGACACAACACCGATCTATGAGCGCTTTATCACTATTTTCTGTACTACAACCCATTAATGGCTCACTACTGAGCACGGGTCTCTCCACACGATTGAGGAGGTCTAGAACATACTCCATCACGCTACTCCAGTGCGGATTGGTGGAGGGATTAGTGGCCAACCCAGTATCGGTATCAGTTTTCAAGCGGCCCGAAGGCCTTCCCATATGGCTTAACGACTGCTATATTTATCGGTAACAAGCGGGACCGACGGCTTTACGTGGGCGCCCAAGCACAGAAGCGCTCAAGAAATTTAGCCACTAATGGTCACCCATCCAACTACCGACCGCGCCCGCTGTTGCTTAACTTTGTCGATCACTTAGGATCGACGCAAGCCGCCGGGCTATGAGCGCTTCATTTTATCAGTATTACATAAACATTAACATATCTTTCCAGATAGCTGACTAATAAACAGATATATACTGACACTTAGAAATGAATGAGTCATAAAAAGAAATATTTTAATAACGCTTCATTGAATATTTCACAAATCATTGATGCGACAGCCGTGCCTCCCACGTTGCAATGTCCGGTGTTGTTAGTAAAATCGTAAGATTTTGAACTTGTTTTGTATTTTTAGGGAATTAAGATAGCAAAAGAGCAGACAGCACTACCCTTTTGCTGTTGCCCATATCAACCGTGACCGACCGAGAACAAGACTCAATTAGTAAATTTATATCGTTCTAATTCAATCACAGATGCGTTGCTACCCTTTGAGGACTGTGACGGTCGCCTGTAAAAAAAGTGAAACCCAATTTTAATTGCACTTCGTATAGGTTTCTTTTAAGGCCGTTCTTACACAACGTATCGGCTATTTGCAAGCGCGTAGAATCTTGTCTTGTATGCAGGTGACGCGTCTAGGATGCGTGTAGTGTGAGAAGGGTCTAAGACGGCTATAACTTTGCCAGACAAATTATTCTTGTCCCACGTATAATCGTAAGTACCTTCTCGTACTATCTCACGTTTGAAACGCTGATTTAAGGTATTTTTTTCATTAGTCTATGTTTGTTTTAAGGAATTAAGGTAGCAAACGAGCATGCACCCTTCCGCTGCCGCCCATGACAATTGTGACCGACTTAGAACAAGACTCAATTTAGAGACTGGGATGGTTAGTCCATTTTTTGGGATTTAATATATTGCCGTAGGTACTAATATAATCGGACGGTACAATTTATGGTACTAAAATTGTGCAGAAAATTGGAGCTACAAATCAGATATTATGGCCTTAGTCTCACATTATGTATTACCGTCGTTCCAGATAGTTTGCATACCTGGGTAAATGTCAGCGTAAAGCACGTGGAACGGGTTATTTATAAATGTAACACATTTACACGAAAAATGGCCTCTACCCATTTTTAACTAGCGTCTGTGTCTCCAAATATATCGTAAAATAGCGATTGCTGGATGCGGATTAATAGTGTTTTTGAACGGTTATTTCATCAGCAAATTATATGCATTATTTGCTTCATGAATCAGTTTGTTCATAAAGTGTGTAGTGTGGGGGAGCATAAAGGAAGAGTTTTTAGTAAATCCTCTTAAGGGGAAAATGGGAAGTTAGAGAGAGCATAAGTATGAAAATATTTTCGACGTCGACGCACAATAGGAGGGCAGCACATACCTACCTAATAAGCGATCGGTAGCGCACACCCCAGGCACACTATGGATTCAGTATAAAAAACTCGTTTTAAAATCAACGTTGATACGAGATTTATCAATTACCTATCAGGATGTCGAAGTGACAGGTAAAGTTTCGACTTGGAGGTCTGATTTGTTAACTAGTAGGTACCAAAATTTTAGTTTTTTGTGTAATAATCTCCACGTATAGGTTTTGATCGGTTAGTTTTGTGTAGGTAGGTTAAAAAATATACGTACAATAAGTCCGTACTTCTTATTAATTTTGCTGTAAATTATTTTGTACCACGCCGACGCGACAACGCTGCCAAAATGACGCTACGTCTAGACAGTGTCAGCATTTCTTCCGACTTCAAAGGCGATGAACTTCTGAGAGTGCTTGAACTATGATAATATTTCAAGAGGTCGTAAACTCATTGTTGCCGAGTTTTATTATGTGAATATAATGGTAGGTACGGCAATTACACCAAGCCACACTAACAACCCTTATATTAATTTGTAGATAACCTACGTGTTTAAAAATAACCCGATTTACGCTCGTATATCTACCTAATCATTACTCTAGGACCAAAAGTCTCAGGAAAATAAAATTTAGAATCTGTTTTTGGCTACATGTTTCTAAAAACCTTATGCTATTCTTCGATTCTCTGTTAATGAAGAGAATGCAATTAACATTAAGCTCGCCATTTTGTACTATAATATTTTATACTGTGGTCAATAAAGTTAACATAAATAAATAAGAGCTAAGTACTGCCAAATGATACTGTGGGCTCGCCAACTCGACACACATAAACATTCGTACACACACACTCATATACAAAATATAATACTTATATAAATAAATATGCACAAACAAACATACATACATATACACACAAACATACATACACTTCATACACAAATATACATACACAATAGAACAACTACATTAGGTACACATAAAACACACAATAAACGTCGCCGGTCAAACACCGTTGCAAGCGATCGCCGGGTGCATTGCAAACAGGCCCGAGTCCCGTTACATCAATACCTGCGCTCGCGCATGTCCGCCGCGGCTCGGCACCGGTCGGTAACTCGGTACGCCAGTCGACCACAACCCCTTCACCGCGAAGCCCGTGCGCTCGGCTACCTACGCTTGCCGCTCTATTCGCCTGTTATTGTGACGCGCTTTAACTATCCTTCTTTCTTTCTTTCTGTATTTCTTCGCGTGTGACTTCTGCCTGAAATCTATTGTGCTTGTGCTTGTGACTACTCCTTCTGTACTTTCTGTTCTGTGTACTTTCCGCTGTGTATTGTGTGCTGATCGTTAAGTAAACGAGTCGTTAAACTGTGCGTACGTGTTTGTTTGCCTACAACGCACCTCAACCCCGCACACTGCTGTACACTGGTAACGTAGAAACACGCATTATCATTTCTACATTGGTGACCTCGCCGAGCACTCAAGAACGAGCACAAATAATAATGTCGGACAGCAGCGATTCAGCGCACACGGCCGTCGGCAGCCATGTTACCAAGCGCCGGCAAACACCTAAAGTGCGCGTTTCCACTGAACGCGAAATGACGTCGTCCGGTAACGTGAAGATGAACTTAAAAGTGCCTCCATTTTCACCCGACGATCCTGAAATTTGGTTCGCCCTATTAGAGGGGCAATTTGATAATTTGGGCATAAAGGATGACAGTACCAAATATAACCAGGTCATTACCAATATTGATCTGCAGCATGCGAAGGCGGTAAAAGACATTATAGTGAAGCCCCCTGACCACAACCGATACGAGAAGATTAAATCGGAGCTAATACGCAGGCTCTCGGCTTCTCATGAGAAGAAGGTTCGGCAGCTGTTAATCCATGAGGACCTTGGGGACAGGAAGCCAACCCAGTTCCTTCGACACCTCCAAGACCTCGCAGGCCCATCCGTTCCGGAAGACTTCCTGCGTACTATTTGGAGCAACCGGCTGCCGCCCCACCTCCAGACAGTACTGGCATCGCAGACCACCCGCTCCCTCGAAGAGCTGGCAGACCTAGCGGACCGGATCCAGGAGGTGACTTCCCCAGCAGCATACCAGGTAGCAGCGGCGTCCAGCAGTGCGACAGCATCCAACAATAGCGAGATAGCTGAACTTCGCAAGATGGTGGAACAGCTGACAACAAAATTTGAGCAGTTCAGAAACTCTCATCGTCCTTCTCACCGTTCCCGACCACAACGGCGTGTCTCGCGATCCTCGTCTCGCAGTCGAACCAGATCACACTCCAGCTACCGGCGCCAGCCAGTATGCTGGTACCACTGGAAGTTCGGGGAGAAGGCACACAAATGCCAGACGCCGTGCGACTTCAAGGCGGGAAATGGCAGGAGCAATCAGTGATGGCGGCCGACGATTGCTCAAACACTTCAGGTCGCCTATTCATCACTGATCGAAAGACGAAGACGCAATTCTTGGTCGACACTGGGAGCGACCTTTGCGTTTTCCCTCACTCTCAGCTACGTGAACGTCGAGCACCGACGAGCTACAAACTCACCGCAGCCAACGGATCAACCATTGCGACCTATGGGTTCCATCACCTTGATCTGGACCTGGGACTCAGACGCAGCTATCCGTGGCGCTTCGTAGTGGCCGATGTGACCAAGCCAATTATCGGCATAGACTTTTTGTGTTCCTTTGGGTTGGTTGTCGACTGCCGTAATCGACGTTTACTAGACAGCACGACATCTCTTTCTGTCTCGGCAATATTAGCTTTCCATGATCAACTTTCATCGATCAAGGTATTGACTGGCGACTCTAAGTACAATGACATACTGACGGACTTTATTGACATAACCCGACCAGCTGGTATACTGCGCACCGTTCCTCACAACACAATACACCACATACGCACCACACCCGGCCCGCCTGTGTCCTGCCCCCCACGTCGCCTAGCCCCAGACAAACTTAAGGTTGCCAAGGACGAATTTCGGTCCATGCTGGCCAACGGCACTGCTAGGCCTTCGGAAAGCCCGTGGTCATCACCACTCCACCTGGCTCCGAAGAAAGATAATGGGTGGCGCCCCTGTGGGGATTATAGGTTACTCAATGCACGCACTATACCTGATCGTTATCCGATCAGACATCTGCACGACTTTTCCCACAATATTGCAGGTTGCCGCGTGTTTTCGACTCTGGATTTAGAGAAGGCATACAATCAGATACCGGTAAGTGCAGAGGATATCCCTAAGACCGCGATTACCACGCCATTCGGTTTATACGAGTTCCCCTTCATGACGTTTGGGTTACGAAATGCCAGTCAGACGTTTCAACGATTCGTCGATGAAGTTACCAGGGGCTTAGACTTCGTGTACTGTTACTTGGATGACTTTTTAATATTTTCCAGGGACGAGGCGGAGCACAGAGACCACCTGAAACAAGTTTTCTCTCGGCTGAAGGACTACGGCATGGTCTTAAATGTGTCTAAGTGCGTCTTCGGCGCTCCCGAGGTAACCTTTCTAGGTTACCGAATTTCGGAGAGCGGAACGAAGCCACTAGAGACCAAAGTGCAGGCTATCCGTGATTTCCCCCCTCCGAAGGACGTACGGGCGCTTAGAAGGTTTCTGGGAATGGTTAATTTTTATAGGCGATTTTTGCCTAACGCCGCCCAGACTCAAGCACCCCTCAATGCCCTTCTGACGGGAGCGGTAAAAGGTTCAGCACCCATCAACCTGTCAGGCGACGCTCTGCAGGCTTTCTTGGACATCAAAGAAAGCCTGTCCAATGCAGCTTTACTCGCGCACCCTCACTGTAGCGCCAAGCTCGCATTGGTTACGGATGCGTCAGACGTTGCCATCGGTGCTGTCCTTCAACAGCTGCAAGACCACGTATGGCAACCGTTAGCCTTCTTTTCTAGGAAGCTTAGTCCATCCCAAGCCAACTACTCGCCGTATGACCGCGAGCTGCTCGCCATCTACGAAGCCATCAAGTACTTCAGGCACATGCTGGAGGCAAGGCACTTCATCGTCTATACTGACCATAAGCCGATAACTTTCGCTTTTCATGAGCGGAAGCACAATTGCTCGCCTAGGCAGTATAGACACCTGGACTTTATATCCCAGTTCACTACCGACATCAGACATATTTCTGGCAAAAACAATGTCGTAGCCGACACCCTGTCTCGAGTTAGTGAACTGGAAGCGCCAGTTGACCTTGCCGACCTTGCCCGAAGCCAAGTCACTGATAAGGAGTTGGCCGAGTACCTCGCGGACAATACATCTCTGCGGCTTAGAAAAATGGAACTACCTGGCAGTCGTATCTCCTTGTACTGTGACACCAGTACACCGACCGCCAGGCCGTTCGTCACTAAGGATTTTAGGAAGCAAATTTTCCAGAGTTTACACTCCCTCAGCCATCCCGGTGCCAATGCCACTGCAAAATTGGTGGCAGATCGTTTTGTGTGGCCTGGAGTACGGAAGGACTGCCGTGACTGGGCCAGGACGTGCTTAGCCTGTCAGCGGAGCAAAGTAAGCCGACATGTGTCCTCGCCTTTGGGCACTTACAGCTTGCCTCGCGCCCGGTTTAAGCACGTTCACATCGACCTCATTGGCCCCCTTCCAGTTTCGCAAGGCTTCCGGTATTGCCTAACGGCTGTAGACCGTTTTACTCGGTGGCCTGAAGTGGTACCAATAGCCGACATTACCGCCGAAACGGTTGCAAAGGCACTCCTGTCGGGCTGGATAGCCAGGTTCGGATGTCCGACAGATATTGTTACAGACCGCGGCCAGCAGTTTGAGTCCGCACTGTTTCAATATCTGTCAAAAACCATAGGCTTCCGACGGAAACGTACCACGGCATATCACCCAGCCTGCAACGGGCTTGTGGAACGGTTCCACAGACAGTTAAAGGCAGCAATAACATGCCATGCAACTAGCAGTTGGTCGGAGATCTTACCCCTGGTACTTTTAGGAGTCCGCACTGCTTTCAAGGAGGATATACAAGCCTCCCCTGCGGAACTTCTTTATGGTGAGCCACTTACCCTACCGGGAGAATTTTTTGACCCGAGCACACCAGATACAACGGATTTGTCTGATTTCGCCGCTCGTCTAAATTCATTTGCCAACAAATTGAAGCCGGTGGCAGCCTCACGCCACAGCTCGGCTAAAGTATTTATTTTTAAGGAGCTTGCGAACGCGGAATATGTCTTCCTACGCGATGACACCTCACGTCCCCCGCTCCAGCCCGTATATACGGGCCCGCATAAGGTTCTTGAGAGAGGTGTGAAGACGTTTAAAATTTTATTTAAGGGAAAACCCGTCGTCGTCACCATAGATCGGCTAAAACCCGCTCACATTCTTGTCGACGACAATTCTACCACCCTACCTCATCCGCCCAAACCCCATCCCAAACCTTCAATAAGTCCTCCTCCACCTCCAGACAAATCACTAATTAAAGTGACTCGATCGGGACGAAGAGTCCATTTTCCCGATTTTTATCGACCCTAACCACGGGTCTGGGGGGGAGTGATGTGGGCTCGCCAACTCGACACACATAAACATTCGTACACACACACTCATATACAAAATATAATACTTATATAAATAAATATGCACAAACAAACATACATACATATACACACAAACATACATACACTTCATACACAAATATACATACACAATAGAACAACTACATTAGGTACACATAAAACACACAATAAACGTCGCCGGTCAAACACCGTTGCAAGCGATCGCCGGGTGCATTGCAAACAGGCCCGAGTCCCGTTACATCAATACCTGCGCTCGCGCATGTCCGCCGCGGCTCGGCACCGGTCGGTAACTCGGTACGCCAGTCGACCACAACCCCTTCACCGCGAAGCCCGTGCGCTCGGCTACCTACGCTTGCCGCTCTATTCGCCTGTTATTGTGACGCGCTTTAACTATCCTTCTTTCTTTCTTTCTGTATTTCTTCGCGTGTGACTTCTGCCTGAAATCTATTGTGCTTGTGCTTGTGACTACTCCTTCTGTACTTTCTGTTCTGTGTACTTTCCGCTGTGTATTGTGTGCTGATCGTTAAGTAAACGAGTCGTTAAACTGTGCGTACGTGTTTGTTTGCCTACAACGCACCTCAACCCCGCACACTGCTGTACACTGGTAACGTAGAAACACGCATTATCATTTCTACAATACTTAGGTATCCCAACCAGAACATTTCTTTGAATTTGTAGACGTAAAATACATCGAGATATAACACGTCTGAGTACTTGATATCGCACCCTCAGTAATATAAGGGTACAATCCAAAAAACCTAATTTTTGGGAAATCGCGTTTTAAGATTCTGGATTCCCACTTCGAAGCAATTTTTTCAAATATTTTGCTTATTATCTATGTTATAAATGTGAAATTTGGCAGATTTGTCCCTTGACAAATGCTCTATAGACAACAATGAAAAAATAAATTATATGTAAACAATTTTCATAAATTAAATGTAATTAAAAAAACACTTTCAAATTAGGCCCATATAGCACAAAAAAATTTAACAGAGCTTTAAAGATATGTGCTTTTTATCCCATGTATTACTTATTTTTCTATCGCTGTATAGTTTTTAAACAAAGTTAGTGCTCTATATCACCAAATCAAACCATAGTTTAAATTTATTTTTTGATTTTATAAATAAAAATATCGGTTAAAATGAAAATAATACTTTATTAATCAGTATTAAACTGTATCATAAGTCTCAAAATTATGAATTACATAATGTAATGTTACGTGTCAGGAGTAATGGGTTCGAGAAAATGCCAAAATGTACCACAAAGACTTTATTGAACTCGTAGAAACACAATTACACAGTACACACCACAACACTATGCACGTAGGTACTCGTAAACACACTCGACGAACACTGTATCGCTCGTAGAAATCACTTAACTTCTCACTGATATCGCTCGTAGGTATCGCTGGTATCTTCCTGGTTCCGCTTCCGAAACTAGAATGTCTGCGGTTGGCCGATCGCTCCTTTTTATACCCCTCACGCACCATTCACGCCAATCCAGAACTTTCTCGCTAATTCCGTGGACCCGCTCCGAACAAGATTCGAGAACGTTCCTTGCAACCGACTTTCGCCCGTATGACTATTGCCGTAATGGTCGAAGCGTCGTGCGCGTGCGTACTTTCGAGACGGCCGTCCATTGTTCTATTGTTTCGCCTGGCATATTTATGGCCCCTATTGTTTATTGTTTAGCGAGGTACGCCAGGGCTGTCACATTATAGTCGGCACAATCATAAGATTCCGATATGAAGGCTGTCATCACAGTGACAATAGTGAAGTACAACAAAAATCGATGCATTAAATAAACCGATTTATAAAATTAACCGATTATAAGTAATAAGACTTTCTAATCGTTTCGTTAATTAAGTTCGGAACGATAATTTATAAACCGATCTCTGATTGTTTTCTTAAAATCAGTTAAAAACAGATGCAGCGTTGAGATTAACACCGAAAGGGATAATAAGGCAATTTGACTAGTAAGTTAAGGTGAGGAAATTATATTAGTTATTAAAATGGAAATTTCATTAATCTAGTGAAAACGAAGAAACTATTAAACGGTTAATAATTATCCGATTTGAGTGGAAAAGGCTTAAAAACGTATGTATCGGGAATTTATAATAGCTACGAAAAATCGCAATGCTTTAGACATATTAAGGAATCTATAACGATTTGTATTTTGGGTGTGACATGGTAGCACATACTTTCGATTATAGTAATGTATCGATTATGGTCGATTCATAAATTGTTTCAAGAGGTCACATAACTATAAATCCAGCCTCCTTATAAAACATTGTAGTGACGTCTTAAATATTTGTTCAATTTTGCACAATTTATGATGTAAACTGATTAAAATAAAATAAAATTATTTTAACAATTTATAAATAACACAAATAAAAAACAAGCAGGGATGGTTTACATATTTCGCCAGAATTTCTAGTATTTACCTATGTAAGTACGTATAAGAAAGTAAGTACTTATCTAAATACTCGTAGTAAGTAAACAATATTACTCCAATTCGTTTAACCCGCTAGTAACTTGCGTTTAATATTACGGACTAATGCCTAATTAAAATATTTAACAAACTGTGGGCAATTTTATAACATCATGCTACGAGCAATAGAAGCGATGTACCAATAAAATATGTTGCAAAAATGGGAAGAAGTGTTTATTATCTGTAAACATAAAAACAATTTTCCAAAGCGAAGAGGAGGTGGACTCACAAGTACATTAGGTATGTGCCTACTTATAAAGCTGCATTGATAATAAATATAAACTGTGTACTGTATATGCACAGTAAATAGTGCATTGCATAATCTAACCAAAGTGACCTATTCACTACGAAATATCTTCATAGTATCATTACCAGCGGTTCAAATTAAAAAAAATATTTCCGTAATAAGTAAGTTGAAGACGTCCATACAAGGTTAGTTTGTGTTCATACATGACAGACGTCATATCGGAATCTTATGATTGTGCCGACTATAATATATAATAAAGAAGTTAACATACTTAGAAAAGAAGTTAACATGATAATTTATTAGTCAAACATTTTAATTATAAAAGTATTAAAAGTAGGTACATACTTAGAAAAGAAGTTAACATGATAATTTATTAGTCAAACATTTTAATTATAAAAGTATTAAAAGTAGGTAATTTTTGTTTTTAAAAATTTACTTTTAATTAATTATCTCCCCATTAATTCAGAACATTAAACGTAACCAAAAAATATTCATTCTAATAATTAAAAGATCAGTCTCAGAAACTTTGTAGTAAAACATAAAAATTATTGTACTGAGTTTCACTTTATAATAATAATAATATACTTATGATTGTCAGCTTTACATAAACTCAAAAATAAAACTTTTAAGATTTATGTTCTTATCACCAGCTTTATCACACACCATCTGTAAATAATGAAATACGCAGCTCCCGATCTCTGTAGCGCCTCTTTTTGCTTGAGTCTCGTCCCAAAAATAACAATGAACATCTCCATAGCTTTTAGAGATATCCACGTCTTTAGTTGATTCACCTTCGTGTATTTTTTTCAATTCAGTTATTGTAAAATTATAGTTATTCAATTTGGATTTATAATAGAATGCTGAAGTTTCCCCGTTCGGGCTTTGCATTATGGCTTGTACATCGTAACATACACAAATATTGCACTCGTCTATGTTCTTTGTGTCATTCTTTTTTTCTTCGCGACTTAATTTCTTTTCTTCTAAATGCATATCATTCTGAACCCTTCATTGCTGCTTTTGTTTATCGGAAGAATTATAAAATTGCAGACAAAGATCACATTGGTCTTTTTTGGGTTGATAAAAGCCAAGATTAAATTTGGTGTTAAATACTTCATAGAATGTGTGATAGAGTCCGGCTGGGCGAGATCTTTCCTTTTGCAAAGCTTCGAAGTCTCTAAAGAGCTCTGCAATGCTTTTACTACTATCGATATACTCTTTGGAAGTAGATTCCCTAAGGTAATGTGACTCAATGCGGGGTATAGAGTTAATAAAGTTAATGATATCTTTTATAACCTCAACACTTACAGCTTTATGATTTCTGTGTTTGCCGCGTTGGTCGGCCTTTAAGAAGCCGCCAGTTTTTCTGCTCTCTTCATGTACATTTCGAATCATCTTATGTGAAATATCAAGAGTATTAATGAAAAACGTTTTGCATACCCTTACTTTTTCATCGTGTATAGAAAAATAGAATGCATGGTTTGGATTATGTGGGTTCTCGGCATTGGTATACTTGTACCTTGGTGTAATTTTTGTACTATTAGACAAAATATACATTCTTTGCACCTGTCTATCTCCTAATGCCCAAAATGATTTAAATGCCTCCAACCTCTGACAGTCATCAATGCGTTCACTACATTTTAATCTGCATTTGTTACTACAAGGTGGTTTCATATTACGTGCAGGAGTCAATTTCTTCGAATGAACAGCTACATAGCTTTGAACTAAGTTTCGTTTTATTTTTTGGGAGTTTTGCATCCATTTTTTTGGATTGGCTTTACGTTTCCTTGTTTTTCTTTGAAGTTCATCGCTATCACTTATCGAAATTATAGTTTCTGTGCTACGTGAACGTTGACGAAGATTTAATTCTTGTTTTTAAGTGGGATCGCCATCGCTAAGGTCTACGTCGCTTTCCTCTGAATGTATTGGAGAAGTTAGGTAATTGGGTATTACTGTTAGCGGTCTAACTGAAGGTAGCTTGTTAAAAATGTGTATCAATGTGGATGGCAAATAATCATTAGCACTAGAAGTACCAGGCTGACTCGGAATTCGTAACAACTCAGTGTCAATATGGATGGAGAAGAAACATTAGCTAAAGATGTACTTGGCTGCGGGTTGACCTCTTCATTTACAGGTAGTAATTGGGATATGAATTCATAATTAGTAGCACGTGAGTTACTACTAGAGCTTGAACTGCTAGAACTCGAGCCGCTGAAACTACTAGAGCTGGAAGAAGAGCTTGAGCTAGACGTACGACGGCGAGTGATGATTTTCTGAGGAGCAATCTTAATAGTTATATTTTCTGTTACTTCCTCAGTTCCTGTAGGGACAGAACAATGTTGCGATGGTCTTTTTTTGTGACAACTATCAAACCCAGTATCTTGTTGTTGGATAGCACTTGTTGTTTTTTGTACTAGACCAGAGGATTCCGATGGTATGTTCTCTTTTTCTTCATTAGAAATAATCTGAAAATTAAATATAATTTTTGTAATAAAAAAATGCATATTATAAATAAAAACAATAATAATTATTAACTATCAATAGGTGCTTAAATTTCATTTTCTTTGGATATAGATAGATCTCCCAATCGAGTCAGTGGTGATTTGGTGGTTTAAGTTTTTTTTTTTATTCTTTGCGCCCGGGACTCCATTTTCCTGCAAAATCGTATAATTTTTCAATACATTAAATTAATATCTTAAATAATGATGAATTTATAACCAATTCATCACTTTAGTTGTAACATATAAATACTTGAAAGGTGAATATTTCGTATCGATACAATATACAACATTAAAACTTTGAAAATTTACACGAAAATAATTTATTGCAATTTTTTCTTTTAATTTCATTGGGCCAAAATAGTTAAAGTTATCCCATTATTTATGTAAATAAGGGCAAATTACAAAGAATGACATCAAATATAAAACAATTCCACTACTATAACGAATCATTAAAATTTGATTCCCAAGAAAGTCTATACTTTTTATCAATATAATGGTTTAATATTATTTACACCCAACTTTTTATTGAATTTTGCATAATATAGCGGTGCAATTACTAATTGTTCTGTATAATACAAATAATTTAAAAACAAACTCACCAGAATTTTCGTCATAGAAGGGCACAAACATGAATCGCACAACGTTTAGACAGTCCACGTTCGACAAGTATGGACATGTTACTGATTGCTTCCTCGTAGCGCGAAGAGGGAGGCGCGGGCGGAGAGAGTGTGAGAGAGACACAAATAATGTTGCGAGGTAATTATTATCCTTTTTCTCTCTCTGTTTGAACTAACGGGTAGAGAATTTAATTTTGTGCCCTTAGCATTTAAAATCACCGTTTACCAAAATTTTGACTTAGGCCCTTATATTACTGAGGGTGCGATATAGACAGGTAGGTATACCTACCATAAATATTAATTAAATAAAGTTAGAAATATTTTCTACTTTCATACTTTTAGAACGTGGTTTTCTACTTGTTTTTGATGTTTTCGATTTTGAAGTCCCTTTTTTTTAGTAAATAAACTAATCACAATACAGAATGGAAGCGCAAACTCCCAAACTTAATAATACAATTAAAGTAAAAACGTTTCTCCATTGGAAACTTCACTAACATTATTGAACCGAAAAGCTTTTAAAATTTATTTACCTTTACGCAGAAATATGAAATTGCTGGTTCAAAGCTTTTATCCTATTTTCTTCACAGTGATAACTAGGTAAGTGCTTTGAAAGTTAGACTCCAAAATCGGATGACCCGCGTTAAAATCCTGCACGCGCCTCTGATTCTAAAAAATCTGTCTTAAATTAAAAAAATATTTCGGAATTGTAAATCCTTAAAAAAATTTGTTATTCTGGTAATTTCTTCAAAATGGAAGTTTCAAATTAAGTAGAAAACATCAAAACTGAACATTCGTTTCATAAAAAACGTTTTTTTCTTGTTTTTTTCTGCACAAAAATTCTCGGAAGGGCGTCGACATAGAAGTGACACTTCGAAAAGGATTAGTCACGAATTTTCTTGAAAGCGATTGAGAGAATCTCTCCGGATTTACTTTCGGAATCCAAATCAAATACGTTATTTTTATCATTATCGCGGATACATGAGTCACAGTTTATTCCTGTTTGTTTTTATAACGGAGTAATTTTCAATATAAACATAACGGTGTCAAGAATCATGTTCAATGTTATTCCCAAAATAAATATATGACGTTTAAACATCATTTTAACTGAACTTTAATTGGGTCCGATTTGAGTCTCGTTCAGTATTCATTTTACTTCTGTCACGCACGCGGCTTACCTCATACTGTTTTGTCGGATACGCCCGACTAGTTTCGAACCGATTCCGTGATTGTATAGATAAAGAAATAACGCTACACACTCATACCCCCCACACTACGATTCAATTAGTCTCTTGTGTCATGGCATATGGGTGCCATGGGCCACACACAAGATAACAACAATACCCAAACCAAGAACGGAAATTAAAACTCATCATTTAATTTCTACCTCTGTGAATCAAACCCTAGACCCTTTGAACAGCGGTCCAACTTGGTAACGATTACGCGCTTAAGCCTCACGAAGTATTATTAAACTTTTCACTAAAATACGCAACAACAAATAAGTAGGTACGAGAACAGGACAAGAAAGACATTTAATTATTAAATTTAATAGACCAAATCCTCTTTCACCTGACATACCAACTTAGGGCATCAAGTGGGATTACGAAAGAAGTTTTAAATAAGCTATAATAAAATCTGTATCCAAAATTTTGTACTAAAACTAAAATCCACTCAAAACTTGCAAATCCTCAACTGCCAAAGTTATATAATATTCTTTTCTTTCAATACCGCTCTTCATGAAACAAGTTTAGGTTACTTGAATCCATGGATCGTTAGGGACGTAATGTTTCGGATTTGGTTACGAATACAGTCGTATTAAAGTCGTAATGTCGATGTAGTCGGATATCCGATAGCGTCGTTTTTATTGTTATGAAAGTGACGTCAGATTCTTATATCCTTTGTAAAAGTTTGTTAATTATTTTTTCTGTTACAGTCAACTAAAAAATTAGCTTTTTTCCAGAGAAGACGCTCCACCTGATAATCAGTATTACCCAAAGGCTGGGAGAAAGAAACAAATACTGGCTCTGATGCTCCCAGCCTGAATACAACAAGTTGTTTGGCGGCTGATAAGCAAGAGTGTGGTAGCAAGTAAGTCGGGCTTCAGTCCTACTACCGACTTCGTACTGTTATTTTCTGAAGCCTCTTAGAACACCGTAATTACCGCATAGTCTAGCTGCAGCTAGTCATAGCACCTAGTCTACGCTGCCTAAAAAACCACTTTTCCCAAATATCTCAATTAGGAGTATTAGGACCATATCGGATATCTTACTTTAAACAGGAGGTACGCAACATCACTATATCCCACACTCTTTAGAGTCAGAGTGTAACCCATGAGTTGGAAATAGTAACATTTTGCTTTAGAAGAAACTTGTTACTAAAGCAGTTCTGTAAATCTTTGAAGTGGTTTTGATATTTTTATAAGATTCACAACTATGCATTTTGCTTTAAGATTTAATAAGGACTTAAATGATAGTAGGTATGGTAAACATGACGTGTCAACATCAAACTAATATTATTATAAGAGCAACCAGCCCTCGCTTCGCTCAGCACTAAATGGGAAATCTACATATCAAATTACATGAAAATGTATGTACATAAACTATATTCATAAACCTTGCTTGTCAAATACTCTACCTAACGGTGAAAACCACATCAAAATACGTTGCTTGGTTTAGAAATAGAAGACTAGAAAGGCACAGACAGACAGAGGCGGATGGCGACTTTGTTTTAGGTATAAGTACTATGTAATAGGCGTTGTAGTGATTTTTATAGCATTCTCTATCAGTAGAAGAATGAAGCCATGAAGGATGAATATCCAGGTCAATGGGAAATTGCTCATGATAACGAACAAAGGATTCTTCTTGTGCCGTCTTGTATATGTACGTTTTTTGTATCAACACTTTACACTAAACATTAAATTTCACACGAAAAGCGTTTATACCCAAGTAAAAACCTCATGAAAACCTATGTAGTCTCGTTTAATATTGAGCTGTTTAAACGGACATACTCGTATATTTTGTTTTATATTACGTA
Organism: Hesperia comma; assembly: GCA_905404135.1. Taxonomy (NCBI): domain Eukaryota; kingdom Metazoa; phylum Arthropoda; class Insecta; order Lepidoptera; family Hesperiidae; genus Hesperia; species Hesperia comma. The sequence continues at coordinate 35,484,497 of FR990012.1, forward strand.
GCGAAGTTGTTCGCTCAGCTGCAGCAGTCGTCAATAAATTTTACGGCGTTACCAATGCGGTAACGGCAGCCACTTAACGTGACCGCAAAACAAACCTTATTCCTTTCTTCTCATGAACCAAATCCGCTTACGAAATTGGTTAACAGATCGTTTGTGGGAATGTTAAAAATCTGTTTTATTATTTTCTGAAGAACATTGACAAACATTGTTAAACATTTCCTGTTTTTATTGGTATGGACGTTGAAATTGTCTATGAAATAGGAATACTGCAGTTTTTAAACTCAAATTATTAACTATTCTTTTTAATCTTTTTATATTCGAAACCTGGTGCTTGTCGTTTGCTCTCATATTTAAGCGACACCTGAGGAGTAGATTTTGAGGAATCGCGCATTTAATTTAATACATTATGTTCTCATTTTACTACAAATTTTATATTAAAGTCGATTTTGCGAATGATACCTTTTCTTATTAGTACCTACCTACAGACCTGTAGGTATATTCCTAACGAAAAGAGACAGCAGTTTTCACGAGTTTTATCCCAGAACGTACCTACCTGACGAAAAACTTTCATCCCAAACTCCGACTCACGGCTTACCTACCAGAAACTCGAGCCTATTGTATAAACTTGCACGTGCTCACAAAGCCTCTTTCAAACTTGTGAGATTAACGTGTTAACAGAATCAGATGCTTTCAGTTGAAACATAATAATTTAATTAACATTGTTATTTAATTAAAACTCGATTGTAAGGGCTGTTTTAACCTACGTCAAAAATTTTTTAGAATATAGGTATCTAGTAAAAAATTTAAATTGAAAATTATATTTCTGCGTAATGTTTGTTTATGTTATGTGTGCATTAGCGATGTAACGAATGTCATTTTTTGAACATTCGCGAATGCGAATGCGAATGCGAATGCGAATATCTGCTTTTGATATTCGCGAATGCGAATGCGAATGCGAATATTCAGTTTTTTTTTATTTGAACTCAATTTTCTATGCGTGATCCATTTGCATCTTTTTCCGAAAATTACAGAGTTGATTAGAACTCGCCTGACTAAAGTGTCACCCCGCTAGATGGCCGTTCAAGTATTGGGTACCTACCTATTACCTAAGCAATTCTTTTTAAATTTTTACCTTTATAAAAATTACACACGAAACGAAACAGTACATTGGCGGTAGTAATCTCAAAATCGGTTATAAGCGTTTACTAGCTTAGAATTCATTATTTTTGAAGCCCGGGTCCGCCCGACTCTTGATCAAATCTATTTGCAATTTGTTTGGGAAACGCCAGAATTGCGTTTGGTTCGAGCACAGACAAGCGGGTTCGCCCTACATATTTAATTAAAAGTAGATACCAAATTATATAGAAAATACGGAAAAAATTCAGTCCCGCCTACCCCTCTTTAATCAAAAATAAGCAAAGTAAACATTTCTTCCCCCTTCTAACCCCCCGTAGTGGTTACGCTATAGTCCTATAGACCAGTGCCGAATCCTTTGAAATTGGTCAAAAGTAAAAAAAATAGTAACAGGATGAAACCCATTGGGAAAGAAAGAAAATTGGTCAAAAATTCAAAGAAAATATATTTTACGGTCGATCTGGGGTCGAGAAGAGGTTGCATGCAGGCTTTTAAGGGTAAAAAAAAGTTTATCGCAATTTCCAAAAAAAACTACAAGTCCTATTAAAAAAATTAATGGCAAAGTTATAAGTAATAAAAAGATCTACCACGTTTGTATCCACACGTTTTTCACATAACCTCAAATTTACGCAAAAAATTAATTTTTAGGTACTCACGAAATTTGCTGATAACTTACCTTTTATGTCCCAAGCACTGTAATTTTTTAATTTGAAAATTTTAATTTGCTCTTATTACCTATACTTAATTGAATTACGAAAAACCACCCTAATTTTCAATCGAAAAATCTCACGTCAATATACCTGCTTTTTATTATTATTATACTTCTATGGCGAAATTTTATCTTACATTATATAAAAATTTAATTTGAGTTTTTCCAGTTTTTTGAGATTTTTTTTCCATACAAGTATAATTTTTTGACCATTATAAAGTAGAGATTTCAACGAACAAAACGCACATCGACTTTTTTGAAAAAGCAGGTATTTTGTTTGAGATTTTTCGAACAAAAATTTAGGTGCTTTTCGCAATTCAATTAAAATAAGGGGAGATTTTTGATTTAAAATCAAAAATATTTCAGTGTGTTTGGGACGTTAAAAGGTAAGTTTTCATTTAATTTCCTGAAAATAATAATACATAGTTTTTGTTGAAGATAAGTAAAAAAGAAAAAAAAAACAAAAAATTAGTTATTTGAATTTTTCGCATAAATTTGAGGTTATTGAAGAATTGTGAATACAAAAGTTGTAGATCTTTTTATTACTTTTAACTTTGCCATTTGACTTTTGTCATAGGACTTGTAGTTTTTATAGAAATTGCGATAAACCGTTATTTACCCTTAACTCCCAACCCGAACCCCTTCCCGACCTTAGATCGCCCGTAAATTATTTTTTCCTTTATTTTTGTCATATTTTCTTCCTTTCCCAATGGTTACTAATTTTTTTCGTTTCAAAAGCTATTTGGCACTGGTCTACTAATCCGGTCTTCATGTAGAAAACAACAATAAAATTTGGAAATACCTATAGTTGAAAGTGAATATATTTTTTCTTGATAAAAAATAAATGAATGTTTTTAAATTATTTTCAATTTTATTATTATTATTTCTGGTGTAAATATTCGCAAAACATTCGCATAAATTTTGCGAATGCGAATGCGAATGCGAATATGGAAAAAACATGCGAATATTCGCGAATGCGAATGCGAATGCGAATATTCGTTACATCACTAGTGTGCATGAAGCTTTAATTTTACAAGTAAATATTTATTTCGCCATTATCCGCTACGATACATGAACCGAAATAATAAAATAAGAAATCATATTATTTTCTAAACATACAAAAAATCTGTATTTGGTCGCATTCTTTACATGAAGGATATAATATGATAAAAACTATTACAATGAGTCTTTATTAACGCAATATAACCTAGAAAGATGATAATTTGATGAATATTTTGATTTTCTTCACGCTAATCTCAGAAATGGCTTAACCGATTTGTTTTACTTACTTACTTAAATAAATAATATAAAATGCAAAAAGAGTGATTGTTTATTTCAATCGGATTATACATAAAAAAAGTTATGTCAGTTAAAAAAAATCACGCTTAACATTTTCCGGATGTGGCTACCTAACGGCCAATTTCCCGAAGCGAAGCGAGGGCGGGTTTAGTAGTTAACTTAAAAATAGATCGATGTCATAGAAAATGTCAAAAACAACTGTGACATCGCACACGTCATACGGTTGACGTCATGACAGGTCTTAATCACGCTATTAAAATTTTAAAGGTTTAATAGAAGCATAGTCACTCCTGAGACGTGATCACATAACTGGCGCCTATGTCTGTGACTGGCGCCAGTTCTTTCTTTATATGACTCTTTATAATATATATGCCTGTAAGTACCTTTATATTTTATTTTCTTCAGTGCCTTCTAATGTGCTGCGTAGTTCAAACGATTGGCGCTAAGATGCAATGTAATTTTAAAGTGTCCGAATCGACCTGAATATGATGATGGGCAATGTTAAATTAGTTTTTCTTCAAAGTTATAATTAATAATATAATTGAAATATGTATATGGAATCATAGAAACAAGTAATCCGGGCAAAGTTGTAACTTTTTATACTAAGTACTTAAGGCATTTTAAATCCGCGCCGTCAATCTACGATGAACCTTTATCGCAGGGGTGGAAGCTGGCATCTGTGTGTTTAAAACAAATTCTATAACGGACGCGAACTATGTATATTTACCACACAGTGGTGCACAATCAGAAGGTGATTACTTAATAGAAATAAATTATATTAAGTAAGGAATAATCGAAATAGTTCATTAATCATTTGAGGACACCGTTATTGGGAAGCTGATCAATTTACTGAACCGAATTAAAATTCAGACTATTGGAAGATCTTGTAATTGGTGATGGACAATTAGAATTCCGTTCAGCTATTCTATAAATTTTAAAAATTCTAACAATGTTTTGCCATGGAATATAATTTTTTTTGAGGAGAAGAAAGGTGAAACGAGCTTAAAAACGCAAATTAGGTACCTATTACAAAAAAACTTCTAGTCAAAGCCAAACTGGTCGCGAAATTATCGACTTTATTAACAACTTCAAAAAAGTAGGTTCTCAGTTTGACCTGTATGTATGTATATATGTATGTATATTTGTGCGCGATTATCTCGCGTTTAGTTGACCCGATTTTGATGCGGTTTTCAGCATAGTATTTGTCAGACTTAGGAGAAGGTTTTAGACATATTGTTTGGCTGAACCGATTTTGATACGGGTTTCAGCATCGTGTTTATCAGACTTAGGAGAAGGATTTAGGCATATTAACCGCGTTTAACTGTATTCATTTTTTCTTTTCGGCGTTAAAGTGGGTTCTATTTTGTTAAAAGTTATTACATCGACATAAATATCTGTACATAGGAGTAGGTAGGTATAGGTACCAATATATTGTTGACACCTTTCATCCCCTTATAACGATTTTCAGAATCTCTGTTTCCTCTGTAGTAATTTCGTTTAATAATATAAATAGAAGACAAACATACATATTATATTGCTGGAATTGAAAAGCAATTTTAATTGATTCCTTTGATATAGCCCGCGAATCTCATATTTTAATCGGGTTATGCAAATTACTGCTGTAAGTAATAGGTTTATCTGATTCGATACGATAAATACTATCGATATCTTATAGGTCGTTAGCCTCACTGAGTTATTATTTTACCGAATGAAATCTTTACATATAACAAAAATGTAATAAGATAAGAGACCTTTGAGGAATAAAGAAAGGTAAAACTTCAATAATAAAAAAATTGTCGTTTTTTAATGACATGACAGGGACAAATAATTTAAAATTTGGAATAACACAACTCGAAGATAGTGAGAGTAAACACTTACTTACCTTCCAATAACATGAAAATAGTGGCTCCAAGTGCACTGTACGCGAACAATACGAGGAGTAAAATAACATGCGTATACCATCTCTTAGACAGAAATTTCAGTCTCTCAAATATCCAATACACAACTTTTTCTCCTGCACTCAAACTGTCCACCGTTCTATCTCTAATATAACCCTTAAAATTACTCAAATGGTTACATAAACGTTCCGAAACTGAATCGTCAGGAATTACGCGTTCTAAGTAGGTATCCTTTGTAATACAACGGGTTCATAAATACATCTGATGCATCTATAAATATATCACTATGTAATTTACGAGAGCGTTTTACAATTATCTCTGATCGACATGAATCCATTCTTCGTAAAGTCCTTTTCGTTGGCCAACTTCGGGTTGAATTTGTACGCACAAAACTTTTGGGTATAACTCGAAATTCGATCGCATTCTTTGGTCCAATTGGATCTTCTGAATCATCTTTGAGTGTTTCCAATGTGAATATTGGTACTTTCTTTTCTTTGTTTTCATTATTAAATCCATCAGGTAGTGTTGCTTCGGAATTATTTAGTTCAACCATTTTTGAGTCACACTCAACACAGAACTAATAATGTTTGTTGTTAAAGTTTCACCGATGAACTGACGCGAATATGAGTTCGACTAACACCGTTTTTCCTGTTTTGGTTTGAAAGCGAGTGCAAAAGACCCACAGGGTATTACGTCTGCCGGTCCGTCTAAACCGGTATGAGAAGCATCTGATATACGAGATTAAATTTACAGTTACCTATACCTACATCTGTTCAAACAATTGCTCATATTAAAGTTATGTAACAGATAATATAATTGTTAGGTAAGTATCGAGTAAGAATAGGTAAGTATAAATATTTGGCTCTACATAATATTATTTGGTATTTGGATCTATAGAACGATATTTTGCACTTTAATGTTGTGTATGCCTGTATTTTTTATGTTTATTTACATGAGGTAGCTTCTTACTAGGTGCATTAATTTTGATAATTCTTTACACATTCAAAAGCTGCTGTAGATTGACGATTTTTATATGGGACTAATAAGTTAAAGCGAGATCGTATGTTTTTGAGTCATTCTTAATAATATTTATTACATTTATTTATGGTCGTTGGCTACAACACATTAATGACCCACTACTGAGCGCGGATGTCACCTCATTATTGAGGAGGCCTAGAACATACTTCACCACTGTGCTCCAATGCGGATTGGCGGAGGGGAAGTGGCCAACCCAGTATCAGTAGATGTTTTCAAGCCACCTGGAGGAATTCCGACATGAATCCTATCTATCGATAACAACCGGGACCGAAGGCTTTTCGTGCATTCCGAAGCACGCAGGCGCTAAAGAGATTTTGTCACTAGCCAGCATCCATCTAACTATTATGGTCGTTACCTCATAACTTTTAACTGGGTGTTGCTATTTAGATGATACTTTTGTATTTAAAAAAAATTTTGTTTTCCATTTAGTATAAAATGGAGCGACATCTGGCGTTACTTTTTTAGTCATTGTTCAAGTCGGTTAGTTTTTTGTAAAAAGTTAGTTATTTAACTAACCATTATTTAAGATATTCATTTTTGTTGTGAAATTTATTATAAATTTGAATTAAATAGTCTTTGGAAATTAAATCATGTTTCAGTAACGGATGTTAAAATCCAGTTATTTGGAGATTATGAGGATAGCACAATTGCAAATTACATAAATGTAAATTAAACATAAAAATTAAATTTCCAGAGATTTCCAGAGTAGTAAAAACGTTTAAATTTCATAATATTTGTAACCCAGACATGCCCAGACGTACTTAAGTACGTGATGAATGACGAGCTGATGACAATATACGCACGGGTTTAAACTAAAACAGTATTCTTATGTGAGCATTTTAAAATTGAACACCAGATAGTATTTCATCAACCTAAGTCGCAATAACTACAAAAAAAAAAACAAAAAAAATATCAAGAAAGGTAAATAAAATTTTAATCATGAAAATAGAGAAAGGAAAAGTTAAGATAAAAGTTATGATACAAAAAGATTGAATATAAAAAAGATTAACCAACCTTCCAGTGTCATGAACATAACGGCTCCAGCAATACTGTAAAGCACTAAACACAGGGTAAGGAAGAGATGAGTGAACCATTTCTTCGACAAAATCTTCAGTTTGTTATAAAGCCAAAAGGCAGTCTTTTCACCCACACTTAACCCGCTCTTCGCAGTGTTCATAGTAAAGTCTTTGAAGCCTTCGAACTGCTTGAACATGAACTCTGAAGCCTTATTCTGGTACATATGAGCAAAAGGACCGTAATGGGCATCAGAAATACGGGAAGCAGGAGTCATTGGGACTGGAGTTTTTTTATAATACGTCGGAGGTCCCCAGTAGACTGTAGGTGAAGTCGGAGGCTTAATTATGGTTGGAGTGTTTGCATTTGGTATCTGCAGAGTGATTTTGGGTCTTTGTTGCTTTTTGGTCAAGGGTGGAGGTGGAGGAGGAGGGCGACTGGGAGGAGTGTCTGGATCCATTGTGAAAGAGTCCTTTTTACAAAATATTCACTGTCTTCAGCACAAGAGTGTAACCACTTCGCGCGCGTATTTTAGCGCCGGCGTCGAAATTCCAGTCCACGATTACACAATAACAACAAGACAAGTTTCGACGGTAGACACGACACGTTATATATAAAAGTATTCGCAGAGACGTCCGCGTGTTCCCGAACTGACTGAACACTGATTATAAATAAATTGGGAGTTAGAGTAAGCTTCCCTCTGTGTCATCTTCACTACAGACTTAGATAAGCGAGATTCGAAGCCAATTCATTCGCATTTCCTGGACTCCTTCTCAAAACTTCTGCATCACGGTTAAATAAGTGGTTCCTACATAATTTCTTGGGAGATGTCTTTTTCTTCTCAGATTTGGCACAATAATATTTATAGCTTCACTACAAGGGAAACAGGTCTCTGGATCTTTCTTGATAATTTAACTACAGGTGTCATCGCTTTAAAATATTATGAAATTCCGAGATTGTCACCTACGTAGATGCTTTGACTCAACAGGCTGATTTAGTTGTGAATAATATACATAATTTGTGATCTTTACAAAGTAGGTAGGTACGTTGTAATTTTGCTGTTATAAGATACTATTGCCCATGGTTTAGGTACCTACCCGTGACCCGAGGGGTAGTACTTTTTAGTGTAGAATATTTTAAAAAATCCTGACACAAACAATTTCAAAATACCGCAGAAAATAAACGCGCCATGGTTCAAAACGATTTAATGATAATAAAAGTCAAAAATATAATTAAAGTTGAGGTATCAACATTTTACGAAAATATTACATCCCTCTCCCCTCTTCGCCCCGTTAAGGGGAAAAAATGTCCTATATTCCTTCCTAACATCAACTGTACCAAAAGTTCATTGAAATCGGCTATGAAGTTTAGGCGTCTGTATTAAATAAAAAAAACTAGCAACATTTTAAACTATACTTTTATTTGCTGTACTTTTTTACGTAGATCACGCAATTAATATACAAACTGAAGTACCTCCATAAGGAAATCTTCCATTTAGAAGCATTCCAAAAAGTGGGTGTTTGGGATATATCTTTGGTCCATGCACTCGGAAAATTACATAACTATTTATTTATTAAAATATACCATTGACCTACCTTATTGACGGGCTATTAACTAAATAGAAAGAAGACCCAAATAAAACCATTTTACCGTTGAATCCATCGAGAAATATTAAAAAAATGATAGCTAGTCAAGCAGTAAAAATACTCTGCCACTATGCAAAACAGTGAACGATAATCATCTCTCTAAACCCTTATATCCCTCACTACACGTAGCCGTAGCTTACTCTACTCTCAAGAGCCGACTCCGTCCCTCGACGGAAATTCTTTTTAGTCTCACAATATAATGTACTATTTCTTTTCATAAAACTGCGCTTGTTTAGGTATACATTTAGAACCTTATTTTTACAACATTTGAATAAATCTTTAGAGCATAATAAAGTCTTAATATTCCTTTCAAGCTAAAGGTAGTTTATTTTGAACCTTAGAGCAAATCAGTGAATCAATGGATCAATAAAAGTCGTGGTTTAGTTAGTATTTCCATTTTGTTACATTTAAATATTATCACTGATAATAAAATATATCTTTCTACAAATCATGATTTATCATTCACGTGTAGGGTATAATTATTATCATTCGCCTGTCTCTACTCTGTAGGACTTCTTTAGCCTAATTTGTGATATGCATCCTTACCTACCTGATCATGAAATACCTACTTGCAGAAATTCCATTTACCTATAGGTGTTTAATGTAATTGGCGGTTGGTAGTTCGGATAATGCGAATTCGTAAAACCAAGCGCGGGATAATCGAGTGTCTACTTTTTTCAGTGGCAAACACTTTTAACAGAAAAACAAAAATGTTTACTTTCTTGCCTATAGTGGTATAGATGGTACCAGTGAAAATGAATGAGTTCCAAAAAGTCCAAGTATTCGTCGTAATGTCACTATTTTGGACGTATTTGAAATATTTTGTAGAATCACTTTCGTATGCTGAGAGGTCATCCTGAAGCAATTTCATTAAATCCGGCTCTGTCTGGAATTAATATTAATTGTATAAGGAGTTACTTTGCGAAATTCCAACAATACAAACTAAGTGCGGCCGTACACCAGAGTTACATTTGTATTACAATAATTGTAGCGCCACATTTGAAATGCGACATTGAAAAAACCCTATTTTATACAATCATACACTCTCTGAGTACAGCAATTGAAGAATGACTGAAATTTTATGGATAAAGTCGGCGATTCTGATTATAAGGATGAACCCAAAAACGTCTTTTATGTCTCATTAAACGCCACATCAAAAAATCGTCATCGTCAGACGATGATGTCGACATTCTGTTGCTAGTGCCACGCTACAACTGTGCTTCCGATGTGCATATACACAATGCATTTGCCGCCGCGTAAATGTATCGTAATAATTGTGGTGCCTTAAATATATGTTGCGAGTACCTAATATGTGGTGCCGGTGTGCGGCCTCACTTGTGATTGTGACTACTTTGCAACAGTCCGCAAGTAACTACGTATTACGTATCTTTTCATGCAAATAGCACCTCCCTCCCTCCTACATAAGAACATGTATGTACAGTACACCAAATATTTTCTGCGGTGGTATGTGTGTGATGTATATGTCATTGCTATATGGGAAGGAGGTGGTATTTACAGGAAAGTATACAACATCATACATGTTTGCTCAATCTGTTGGAAAAATTTAGTTTAGTTTTAGTTTTTTGATTTTCACCCTTCTATTAGCTTGATATCGGAAACTTTCAGTAGGTATAGACACTTTAATTATTCTTACCAACCATCATAATTGTGTCATTCCTTACGATTTTCTCCATTTTATCCACAAATTCTTTTCTAATGTCTATTAATGGCTTATCATACTTTTCTTCACTCGGGCCTGAAAGCAGACAAAATATTTAGGTAATAGGAGGAAGATACGCTTCGTTCCTTCAAGTTTGCCAATTTGTTTCGAGCAGATTTTAATCGACTTCAAAAAAAGGTTTCAGGCTTCTGCGCCTACGCTGACATATTATCTTACACTCTAGTAAAGGTATGGTAGGGTTAAGTACAGCAAACAAGACTGTATGAAGTAGGTTTAATAGTAAGAGAAAAAAAGACTCCTTGGGAGTTTCTTGCCGCTTCTTCTTCCAAGACCACTCACCGTAGAGATTTGTTGAAGCGATGGCGTAGTTTGACGTTCAAAAAGAGTTTGTAAAAACCTACTTCGAAGAAAGAAATATTTGAATTTGAATTAGATAAGAACAATAATAATAAAGCTACACACTCATAGCCCTACACTAGGATTCCCTGTGTCGTGGATGCCATGGACAACATACAAGACAAGGCACACCCAGACCGAGATGGGAAATTTAAAATCATTTAAATATCCGCCTCTGTGAATCGAACGCAGGACCTTCGGAACAGCAGGCTGTCCTGCGAGTTAACCATTGCGCTATACGGGTCGTCAATCGTCGTCGATTCGTTTCGTGTTTTTTACTTAATTTTTTTACTATTTTTATTAACATTGAAAATGCTGCCAAGTAACCGGATATACTCGTATTAGTGATCAATCAAAAAACAAAATGTTGTTTCGTTAATAAAATATGGAAAATAATTCATTTGTTTACGAAAATAGTTCAAAAGAGGCTTCGGCCAGTGGCAAAAAGTTTTTGTTTATCGGTGAAACATATTGAGGTAAAATAATACCCGTGACACATGATACTTCTGTTATTTAAAAATAAGGCAAATAATGCACAATACAGCATAACAGACGTCGGTCAATGATTTTAGGTAAAGTGAAATTCGAACATAAAAATTTCTTAGAAAAGTGATCAGATCGCAATCGCAACCCAATGTACCACTACTGGGGGAACTGGCCACCACCACCATAATTATGTACCATGTGTACCATGCTGGCCAAGTGCAAATGAAAGGACACACATATTTTAAAACATTGTAGAGAACTCTACGGTGTGCAAATTTCCTTGCCATATTTTCCCTTACCGAAGTAAGATATAATTAAACAACAACGCCCATTTTTTAAATTAGAGATTCAGGATTCGATCCCAGGTCCCCTGAATCGAGAGTCAGACTTTTGAAACACTCAGTTATTAACTACATACTACACATACCTAATAGGTAATAAAGTATAGAAAATCTTTCCTCACGTAATTTTTTTATTTAGAATTTAAATTCCTGTTATATCAGTGTTATTGTGCCAATAAAATTGGCATAATAAGAATTTATGTTTTTCGCAGATTAGGCTATCTTGATTTTTATAATTATGGCAACTCTACAGCAAAAAGAACACTGGTTCTAACCAACTAATACTACTACGTACTAACTAATAATTTCGAGATTTTCGAGACAGGATGACCTTCATAAAAAAGTTTTTACATTTAAACTTAAACAATGATTATAATTTATATGCACATGCAAAGTGCTCTATCTTATAAAAAACCTATAATTTCGAGATTTTCGAGACAGGATGACCTTCATAAAAAAGTTTTTACATTTAAACTTAAACAATGATTATAATTTATATGCACATGCAAAGTGCTCTATCTTATAAAAAACCTATACATTACGAATAAATACATACAAAAGAAGTAAGGCAGTGATAGCCTAGTGAAAGACTGTGATAGACTAGTGGTTAAGAATTCGGCCTCCTATTTAGTGGATCCGGGTTCGAATTCCAGGGTACCCACTTGTAACTTTTCGGAGTTATGTGATTAAGCATTTAAATGGCATTCGCTATAATGGTGAAGGAAAACATCTTGAAGAAACCTGCATGCCGGAAAGTTCGCCAAAACTCAAAGGTGTGTGAAATCTGTCAATCCGAAATTTGCCAGCATGGTGAACTATGGCCTTAACCTTCTCATTCTGAGAGGAGACCCGTGCTCAATAGTAGGCCATGATGATTGAGACGATGATGATTATGATTATGACACACAAACAACCCACGCACATAAAACGGGGACATCATAAAATGAAGCATAAACAAATTTGCGATGACTTTTTGAAGAATTATAGAGATCTAGCTTCCGCCCGCAGGCTTCGCCCGCGTGGAATTCGAAACTTCAACCCCCTATAACACCCCCTTTGGGGTGGAATTTTCACAAATCCTCTTAGTGCTCCCCTGCACTCCCCAAGGAACATACATGCCAAATTTCAACTTCTTCCGTTCAGTAGTTCGGCTGTGCGTTGTCTGTTAGTCACTCCGTAACGCAATAGTTTTATATAGGTATATAGATTGACAAAACTACTTACCTTCTAACACCATAAACATCAAAGCTCCAAGGAAACCATACGTCATAATAGTGACAAGTGAAATGAGGAGTCCATACCACCCACTTGTCCGATATTTGAATGCTTTAACGAGCCTGTTAGACAGCGTTTTCACCAGCAGTTATACGCGTCACTGCTCTGTCTCTAGTCACATCTTTTAGTTTTTCTATACGCTTCGCTAAACGTTCAGGGAACGTATCTTCAATATCAGCACATATACTATGTAAATTTTCTGTAAATATGGGGATTGAAACACGGGTCTGACGCATTTACAATACAGACCGGAGATTCGGGATGTCGAACCGTCCTGAGATTATTATGACCCATCAGTAACTGCATAAGGATCCAACCTAACAAGACGTCTTATTTCATCGACTCCATAATCAACGGATTTTGGTGTCGACTGAAAATCTGGCAGTTTTAAGCTAAGTTTCCCATCTGGTCTACAATTGACGGAGTTTTCAGGATTTTTACTATCAACTTCTTTATTTTTATTGCCATTTCGACACGGCACTTCACCGTTTCTGTCAACTATATTTGTATACAATACTTATACACAAATCTTAAACTGTTTGTTCAAAATAACGATATCAACACACGTCCGAGCGACAATCTCTGTTATCGAATATTTCAAAAGATACTATTGTAATAAAATACAGATCTCAGGAATCTTGTTTAACCTGTCACAACCGGTATTAAGCGTCTAGGAATATTGGGCATCAATGTGTGGGCAGATTTGCAGAATTAGGCCCTTCTCACACTCCGTTATTTATTTTAAAATTGGAATGAAGAGTTAAAATTTCCTTTCTTTGTCTCGTGTGTACGTCCTCTTGTGTGTTATCCATGACAGTATAGGTATGTCTGTACCCCATAACTTTTTACTGGGTAAAGTGATTTATGTATTCGAAAGCTATCCGAAAAGCGATAATAGGCAATATGTAGTTGGTAGAGCCAGCCTAGAGTTCGCCCAGGGTAGTACCACTCCACGGTTCTTAGTACAATATTTCTACCGTCATAATAATTGTTTTAAGAGCAATATTATGCCATTATTAGCCAGCTTCATTTTTTTACAGGCGACCATCTCAGTCCTCAGGGGTGTATGCTAAATAGAAATACCAGCACATTTGAATATAATTTTATTTAATGTAAAGTACTGTTAAATATTTTGATGTTGATCACGAAATTTATTATACATTTACATCTACGAGTAAGTATAATAACCAATATAAGACGAAATTAATACAATATTGCATTACTTATTATTCTTCAATAGGTACACTTTATGGATTCCTAACTAGGCTTAAAACAATAGGAATACCTTTAATTTATCTTTATACAGTTAAATTAAAAGCGAAGTTGTGAATATTATTATACCAATATTCGACAAAACATTTAATTTCTTGTATACTATAACACTTTTTATCACGATTTTTCTTCATAAATGTCGTTAATATTACCATCATCGGGTGAGGTGTTTTTTGTTTCATCAATCATCATCATAAACTTCTCGCGAGCATTCTTAAACATGATTGTCATATTTTTTTGTACAACCCCAATACACATAGCAGTTAATGACAGACCGAATATTAGATACACAATCGAATACACCATATATACTTTTAAAACGTAATCTCCAAACCCTATTGTTGACATGGAAATGAAAATACAATAAAACGCTTCAAAATATGACCACGACTCAATAATGTGAGCCATATACGCTCCACCCATCATGTATAATATCAAAATTGATAAAGCTACAGAGATGGGTAGATTGAACTCTTCATCGACATTCAATTTTACGATTTCTAACGAACAAGTCGTTTCTGGCTTCACTTCACTACTCCTAAAGTTCGATGACATCAATTCATAGTCGCCTTCAATTGATGCTGGTCGATATTTTTCCTCACTTTTGACTTCCTCTACCTCCTGTAAACAGATTAAATTAGGTATATTAGTCGTTCTCAGAGTGGGCTAAAACGTCTATTCCTGAATACTTTAGACCTGGGAAGAACAATTAAAATTTACTACTTTAAATATATGTAATACCTATATATATGTCGGAGAAGTAAAATAAACAATGGACTTGTTTACGTACTGGTAACGCCATCTGTTATCGATTCAGCCTATTCATTGAGTCAGTAGTTCTAGTCAATTTTGTCTTAGAGATGTCGCGTGTCACTGTGACGTGTGGCAGATATGTCAAAATGACAAGGTGGCATTTGTTGATGCAGTGACATGAGATGACACACTAGACAATCGAGACTTGACCGCGCCGGTTGTGCGCACTGATTCCAATCTGTGTTTTAAGACGTAGAACATGGCGGACGCCAGATATCCCACAATAGAAATATTAGAAATCCTTTAATCTCTGAAAGCAGCGGTGGGATCGGCACAGCATTTACCCAGCGTGCTTACCCAACCTCCTGTGGCAACGGAAAGTGAATATTTTTATGGTGATAACTATAATGAGGCGTAAACAGTGAGTTGCTATGATGCTATGTAAGATGGAATCTGGTGTAGAATTTTGGTATAACTTAAGGATTGTGCAGAAAAATGGCAAGTACCTATCGGTATGGAGGATTTTCGCGAGTATTGGGTATGACATATTTTTAATTTCATTACATTTGGTAACAGACTTTCATTTTGCCCAAGGGCCAAGTACCATTTGAAATATTGTGATATAAGAAGTGATGAATCTTAGTTCAGCTGAACTCTTGAAGAGACCGTGGAAGAGTCCGTCCGTAAGGTTTGTTGGTGTAATATTCCTGGTTTGGGCTAATTTCGGGATATCAACAAAGAGGCATATTAATCTTCCAATAATTTATTATTAGAATGACAACGTCACTTCTTACAACATACTTGCTCATCGAATGGCCGTTCTTGTAAGTGGCCATACCTCATACATCACACTGTTAATTAAATGAAAATGTTTTCGATTTAAAATTAAAAATCTACGTTTACAAAATTGTTAAAGATAATGGAGGTTACTATAAGGTCGTGCCTAAAAAGAAAATAAAATAATTTGATGTGAGGTATTTGGTTATGCATTCAATGTTGATACATTTTTAAATTGATAACGAGATATGACATATAGTGCAGTGACCTTTTCGACAAGTGTTTTATTTTGTCGCATGTTAAATTTTTAAAATTATTTCTTGAATACTTTTTATTTGTATGCAGTAAGTAACTGACACCACTGATACTGAAAGTAAAGGTCAGGTAGCGGTGAATAACGAAGGTATTCTTTTAATTGTCTTGGTGTTTGGTGATTTGGTGCTCCGCTTGTAGCTGAAAGGATTAATTGAAAAAGAGGGACACACACGGGAAGGTTTGCTTTATTTGTGCTCAACTTGGCGAAGTATTCCATTTATCGAGTACCTACAACAATAATTAGCTTACGCTTTTAAAAAGTGAACGGTTTGGTTTTTCATTGGCGACGTCGATCGAATGAGGGTCGCCGTTTTTGTGCTCACCAGTTGGCGCCACCGTCGAGGGGGGGTCTTGCTGTGGAAGCCCGCCCACACATGAACAGTGACAAGTGACATTCGGACAAGCGAAAAGTGACAGATGGACCTCACTTTTCACTGGCGCCTCTGGCGGAGGATTCGCACGCGGTTACCCTCATTGGTTACTCATTAGTTCACGTTGTTTTAAAAGTAAAACACAATACAATTTTCATGGGTTTTATTTATTATGTGACAGGGTGTTTTCGAGTGGTCTCACTATAATGACGTCTTGCGGTTTGGTTGAACTTGCTTATAATTCTGGTAACGGAGATAGATGTACGAGATAGATGTTATGTTCAGTAAAGAATAATCACTCTAATGTTGTTGCACATTTGCCAACTTATGTCAAGATAGGTCATCAAATTTTTAATGACTATTAATATTACAGCGATTTAACTTACAAACAAAGTTCTTGGCTTAAATTCTAATCTGAAATGTCACTACTGACAGGATGGATATAAATGAAGAAATATGCTCCAATTATTGAACTGGAACGTAATAATGAAGTAAAGCACATTTTATTGTTTTGTGTAGTATTCTAAATGCCCGCGTGGTTCATTGCTAATTTTGAATATTGTCTAAGCGTTACCTAATGATCCAAAGCATTGTTATTGGAGTCATTACGGACGAATTGGTTGCATTCTTGCCCGCTTTAGTCGCTATATTTTCGAAGTGAATGAAGTCGACGTAGGTGTTTACGTCGGATTTGAGCTGCGTTTGGGAAGCGATTCTGGGTTTTAAGGAGCTGGAGACCGGGACCTTGTTTGGTACCTGTCCGGAGCCAAGGGTGACATCGCCTTGTTTTGGTAACGTGAAACAGGGTGAGGATTCATGGCGCGCAATATTGGATTTTAACCGTAACATGGCTCAATTAGTCGAGATTATTAGTACGCCTAATATCCCTGCGCCTGTAATACGATTGCCCGAATTTATTACTTTCTATTCTTGAATTTGCCTAATTCTAATGTGATATACACCAAATAAATTTTAAGTTTGATTGACGGTTACCACTTAGAGATAAGTACTTTTCATATTGTAATACCGGATGAGTTTTTAGTTGCAATTATTATGATTTGCCGTGAGATTTTGAGTCTAGGATTTAGTGTTCTTATAACCGAAAGTAGTTTCAGTATTTAGAAAATTGAAATAACTGAGACAGTGGACTTTATTCAGTACTACTGATATTTCATCTGAATTCGAACCACAATTGATGGAACTCCTTGAGCAATATTATTGTCATGCCTTTGTGAAGGGAATTACCATAATATACCCGAGTTAATAATAGGTGAACTTAAGGATGGGTACGTCTTGTCGATCCACATGAGACTGTCCATCACCGACCGTACAGACTTATCCCAGACGAAAGGCAATTAGTGTATTCTAAAATGAATGAACTGCTTGATGCCCAAATAATTAGACCTAGTTATTCTCCATTTGCTAGTCCTATTTTGTTAGTCAAGAAACGTAATAGTTCCGATAGGATATGTGTGGAATACCATGAACTTAATAGCAATACACAAACGTGAGTCAATAATGCATTTAGGTTGAGAAAAGACACTGGAAAGATTTATGAACACTATTCGTTTGATGGAATGTCTGCGGAACAACACATAAACTGAATTAGAGTTTTAAAAGTTTGTTATAGTAACACATGGTAGGATTGCAACTAAAATACTTCATTATGTTGTTACTCGAGTGTTCATTAGGTAAAGGACCCATTGTTGGAACATAAAAGAAATATTGTGTTACTAAACAAAAGCAGTGAATACCTATGCCTTCAATTTAATAGTGAGATAATCTGTTTACCATTATTTTGTTAATTATTAAGATTTTTGAATTGTTTAAGTCTGATTATTATTATCTTATTATTCAGATCGAAGTATTAAGATTAGAAAGTACTATTTGTTTTCATGATTTCGAAATAATAAGTTACTAGTAAAAGGGAAGCTCAGGAAACAATTATTTACTGTTTAACTTGTTTATTTAATCATTCAAACATACATCTTTTCCATAGTAAAATATTCGTGTTCCCCTTATGTCTTCCTCTGACAGTTGTATTATTTAATATCCTTTTATAAGTAAACGGCCTGTTACTCCTTCTTATTGACATAATTGGTGATTGTCCAAAAGGAGTTCCTTACAGTAGGTATGTAACATTTAAGGTACCTATCTATGGTATTGTGAGATCGGTTTTTGCTCTCATACTTTGCAGATGGAAGTTAAGTTATTTTGGACTAATTGATAATGACGCACTAAATGAAATTTGATACAAACTTCATGTAAAAAGTTGTAAGTAAAAATTTACGCAGTATCAAATACTCACTTTTGATAAATGGTTTAAATTACTGATTTGCTTTTATGCACTGAATAATTGATGTCAGTTGACGGTATAGACAGCATTATAGTTATATAGTGGTTAACTAATAAAACTTCATAATTTTATTGTGAGATTTATTAAATTTCAGTGAACTTGTTTTGAGTACTTACTGATAACTTGTTTGAGAAAAATAACTTTTGTGAGAAATGTAAAGTTTGTTTTGGATTAGGTAATCTTTGGCGACCAGTTAATTTATTTTGGGTACTGAGCAAAGTGACGATGTTTATGATTTGAAAAGTTATTTGATGATGATGTTGAGTTAATGACCTTCAGCCATTTCAGTTCATGGGTAAACTGTGACAATTTGTGTTGGATTTGGGTTTGGATTACAGCTTTAAAGCGGTGTAAGTGCTGGTTTGGTAGTGGCTCATTGTTTTAGAATACTGGTTGACAGGGTAAGAAACTAGACCGGGTCGGACGGAGACGAGATTTTTGAGAGTGATTTTAGGTAGACCAGGATGGACGAGCAAGCTCTGGTGATAACTGGACATTGAAAGCTTCGCGCTTTGTGCTCCCAACGCTTGAGTATTGAAAGCTCCGCGCTTTGTACTTCTGACGCCTGGACACTGAAAGCTTTTTCGCTTTGTGTAGTGTGTTACTGAAAGCTTAACGCTTTGTAAACTTGTGAACTGAAAGCTTTTACGCTTTGTGTGGTGTTACTGAAAGCTTGACGCTTTGTAAACCTGTAAACTGAAAGCTTTAACGCTTTGTGTGGTGTTACTGAAAGCTTGACGCTTTGTAAACCTGTAAACTGAAAGCTTTAACGCTTTGTGTGGTGTTACTGAAAGCTTGACGCTTTGTAAACCTGTAAACTGAAAGCTTTAACGCTTTGTGTGGTGTTACTGAAAGCTTGACGCTTTGTAAACCTGTAAACTGAAAGCTTTAACGCTTTGTGTGGTGTTACTGAAAGCTTGACGCTTTGTAAACCTGTAAACTGAAAGCTTTAACGCTTTGTGTGGTGTTACTGAAAGCTTGACGCTTTGTAAACCTGTAAACTGAAAGCTTTAACGCTTTGTGTGGTGTTACTGAAAGCTTGACGCTTTGTAAACCTGTAAACTGAAAGCTTTAACGCTTTGTGTGGTGTATTACTGAAAGCTTAACGCTTTATAAATGTGTCATTGAAAGCTCTATCGCTTTGTGTGGTGTATTACTGAAAGCTTAACGCTTTGTAAATGTGTCATTGAAAGCTCTATCGCTTTGTGTGGTGTATTGCTGAAAGCTTAATGCTTTGTACACGTGTAGTCTGAAAGCTATATCGCTTTGTCTGGTGTATTACTGACAGTTCGGCGTTTTATTAAGTCATAGTGCTCAACGCGAGAGCGCGTTGTTTGTCAGTATGGCCGTGTCGGAGAAGTAAAATAAACAATGGACTTGTTTACGTACTGGTAACGCCATCTGTTATCGATTCAGCCTATTCATTGAGTCAGTAGTTCTAGTCAATTTTGTCTTAGAGATGTCGCGTGTCACTGTGACGTGTGGCAGATATGTCAAAATGACAAGGTGGCATTTGTTGATGCAGTGACATGAGATGACACACTAGACAATCGAGACTTGACCGCGCCGGTTGTGCGCACTGATTCCAATCTGTGTTTTAAGACGTAGAACATGGCGGACGCCAGATATCCCACAATAGAAATATTAGAAATCCTTTAATCTCTGAAATATATAATCACCGTAACATTTGTATAGGTATTACAAACAAGTAATACAATAATATGCATATAGCTGTTTAGTGGTTAGGAGTATATCAATTTGCCCTTACTTTGCCATTAACGTCATACCTGTTTAGGAGCTCTTTTGCAGCAGAATATGAGTACGTGCATCCAGAAGAATTTAATTAACCTTGTTAGAAACTTTCCGAAAGAGGTCAATGCAATTAAGAAAAGTGGTATTCCTATGATGGCGTACATCATCGTTGCAACTTGTCCAGCCGTTGTTTTTGGATACATGTGACCGTAACCTTAAAATATACAGAACATTAGGTAAGTACCAATAACTCTTGGCTATGTGGATTAAAGATATCATTACGAAGGAAGGCCCATCATCGAATGATAATTAAAACCCACATGTAGGTATTTTGCGTGCAGCATTCATTAACCCAGGTTCCGCGAAAATATAATTTTTAAACAAAACCTGTCATGTCAAAACGAAAACGAAAAAATATTTAATTCTGTCTTACCCGTAGTGGTATAAATGGTACCAGCGAAAACAAATGAGTTCCAAAAAGTCCAAGTATTCTCCGTAATTTTGCTGGTTTGGACATATTTGTAATACTTTACGTAATTCCTCTCGTATACTAAGAAGTCATCCTTAAGTAATGTAAGGAAATCTGGATCAGTCTGGAATTAAGATTATAAATTTTATCAGGCGATATTTTGCAGAACTCCATAATTACAAATTAAGTACCTAAAAGCAATTCTAGTTTGCAACAATCCGCGAGCAAATACGCATGGTGGCATATATTTTCATGTAAATAAGTACCTACCACGTCGTTCCCAATAAAAAAAATCAATGAAAATAAAGAAAATATACACACCACACACATAACACCATGATAAAATATATTATGGTGTTTATTTTATATGCTACTAGCTTCTGCCAGCGGTTTTACGGCGTCCCGTGGGAACTGCTTCGCGTACTTTAGTAAAGTAAAGACCAGTAGTTTCTGAGATTAGCGCGTTCAAACAAACAAACTCTTCAGTTTTTTTATAGTTTGGGCAACATTATCGCAGTTTTATTAAGTTTTCCGATTTTTTTTGAAAATATAATAAGTATCTACCTATAGTCTATGTCAACCGGGAATAGCGTAGCTTTCCAATAGTGAAAGAATTTTTCAAATGGGTTCAGTAGAATCGGAGCTTATTCAACGCAAACAAACAAACAATCAAATCTTTCCTCTTTATAATATTAGTATACATAGATATTAGTATAGATGTGTTTGCTCACAGATTGTTGCAAAATACATTAGGTAATCTTTGACATGTACGTATGTAAATAATCTTTCAGCTTTTATCACCAATGACAAAAATTCTGTCATTTTTTTTATAGCCTGAAGGTCTGACGAAAAAGCGGACGAGCCCATGACGAGCCACCTGATGGTACGTAAGTGGTCATCGTCGCCTATGGACACCAGCAACACCAGGGGAGTCACCAGTGCAACGCCGGCCAGGAAGGAGAGCTCTTTTTACACCTTTCTTGAAGAACCCCATGTCATAGCGCTTCGGACAAATAGCACGCTTAAAATTGGCAGCAGATAAAGAAACTCCTCAAGTTCGCCTTTAATAATCTCCTCTCGGATAACACCGTATAACTGTGACATTCAGTCAACGGGTAACTAAATGGTCTATAAACATTTAGGATAATAATTATTATAAACAATTCTTACCAACCATCATAATCGTTTTATTCCTTACGATTTTCTCCATTTTATCTACAAGTTCTTTCCTGATGTCAATTACTTTTGTGTTATACTTTTCTTCAGTCGGGCCTGAAAACAAACAAAATTATAGTGCAGAGTTGACCTAAATTACTATTGAACTCCCTTGCTTCGCTTCGGAAACCTTAATATTTCTCCTATTTCAGAGCCTCGGGGGTTGCTTTGTGGAAAAATAGATAGCCAATGTGTGAACTTAAGGGTCATTAACTATTTTCATTCTGAATTTCATCGAAATCGGGCCGGTGGTTTCCAGCCGTGGAAGCACCACAGACAGACAGACTTTCGCACCTATAATAATAGTATGGATATGACAAAACTACTTACCTTCTATCGCTATGAACATTAAAGCTCCAAGGGCACCATAGCTCATAATAGTGACAAGTAAAATGAGGAGTCCAAACCACCCACTTGTCAGGAATTTGAACGTATTGACGAGCCAGTAGACAGCATTTTCACCAGCAGTCAAGTAAACACTTGTCACCGCTTTGTCTCTAGTAACATTTTTTATTTTTTCTATTTGCTTCGCTAAACGTTCAGGGAGTGTATCTTCAATATCAGCACGTATACTATATTTCTTGTAAATATAGGGATTGACAAACAGGTCTGAAGGATCTACAATACGGGCCGGAGATTCGGGATGTAGAACCGTCAGATTATATGACCCATTGGTAATGCAATATGGATCAACTCTAACAACGCGCATCATTTCATTATCGCCGGAGGTAACAGATTTTAGTGTTGATTGTGATTTTATCAGTTTTAAACTAGGTTTTCCATTTGGTTTACCGTTGACGGAGTTTTCATGAATTTTATTTTCGTTTTCTTTGTTTTGAGTGCCATTTTGAAACGGTTTATCCACTGCGTTTCGGTCAACCATATTTATACACAATACTTCTACACAAATCTAAAACCGTTTGGTCAAAATAACGATATGAACGCGCACGTCTGAGCACCACACTTTATTAAACATTACAAAAGATGCCACTGTGATAAAAAAAGTTCTCGGGAATCTTGTTTGACCTGTTACGACCGGTATTAAGCGTCTAGATATTCGGCAACATCTAATTTAGCATCAATAGGTACCATATTATAATTAGTAAGTAGGTAGGTACTTATAAGTATTAAGGAATGCCTTGCTCCCGACATGTTATACCTAGGTACTTACAATCTTTACTATTAGTAACTTTATATACCGAAGTCTACGCCAGTTTTCTACACAAAACGGTTTATGTTTAGGTATAGGCGCACATAATGTAGGTACCTAATTATGTTTAACATACCTTAATCGCTTTGCCTCTAAAAACCTATTAAGTAGTAAATATCCACACTCCAAAAAATTGACCGGACTATAACGTGACATTAACTTTATCTTACCTAAGTAGGTATATATAAAATTCTCGTATCACGTTAGTTACCTTACTCCTCCGAAACGGCTTCACCGATTTTTACCTTTTTTAAGCATATTCAGTAGGTCTGAAAATCGGCTACTATCTATTTTTCATACCCCTAAGGGCTCATTCCCACGGCATACGTCTTTGACGATTCGTCAAAAAACACGATACGTCTTGACGGATGGACGTTCACATTGAATACGGAATCGTGTTTTTTCACGATTCGTCAAAATATCCGCATTGAAGTTCACATTTATTTCGTGATTTAGCTCAGTTCAGATTGGTTCAGAAACATTCACGATTCGTGATTTCTAAAAGACGTATCCGTCATAATCATAAAACATTCACGATTCGTGATTTCTAAAAGACGTATCCGTATTCGTCTTTTTTCACGATTCGTCAAGCGTGTGAACATGAGTATTTAAAAAGCATTGCCGCCGTCAAAAAAAATAACGAATCGTGAAAAAAGACGATTCGTGAAAAAAGACGATTCGTCCTCGTGTGAATGAGCCGTAAGTGATAAGGGTTGTTCACCCTCAACATTTTTTTGGCAAAACAACGTTTGCCGGGTAAGCTAGTTATTATAATATATAATAGGTACGTTATAATATATAGGTATTATTATTATGTTACGTATAATTTATAAGTTAACATAGGGTCAGCTGATGGGAACACCGATCAGCGTTACATAAAAATTTGAATATTATAATGAATAAAATATTGTTTTAATCGTCTTGTTTTTGGCATGGAAATAAATTTTCACCTAAAAATCTGTCAATTACACTTATTATCCTACAAGCATCTTTTGGCGGGTGGAATACGCATGGGTGATAGAGACAGCGCCTTACAGTTTGACTTACTTGTAAGGCACTGTCTCTGTCACCCTCACGTCAGCCACGCGCCAAAAGATGCTTGTAGGACAATAGCCCCATCTGGGGTACCGTAAGGGGCACTATGTTACAATTTACAATATATTATCTAATAATAGAAAACTTTTTCCTGATTAATCATTTTTCTTTAGATAACATGCTTGTCATTTACTGCCTAAAAAATGCATACCTAAGTACTTATCAAAAATAAAATTGTTTCAGGTGGCCTAAAATTGTAAAAAATCAAACAGCAATAATCAATATGCAATTTGTATCTTCGACGAAAAATAATGGGTTGGTTTTATTTTAACGTTTTCCGTGTATTGAAATTATGTAATACTTATTAATTATTAAAACACCTTAAGCACACGTGTCTATGTATTGTTATCTATTTAAATATTTTGCTATTAACATAATGACTTGGTGACAATAAATTGGTCGTAATGAGGCGGAAGAGGATACTGACATTACTGACCCCAATCTCGTGTGGGAGATGGTCAGTCGTCAAAATGTAATCATAATTACAGATTACAATCGGGTACCTATATCTGGAGACCCGGATTAGGTATATAGGCCCTTTCACTTTGGGAGGGGCATACCCGTACAATACGCGACAGGTCGACATGGCAATCGGGGTATGAGGTGAGGCGCGGGGGACGGGGAATGGACACCCCGCATACATACCGCACGCATTGTTCATACCAAACGTATTGTCGATTGTCGGTCGCTGACTGTTTCGGAGAAGCGTTTTTTCTGCGCGTGTTCGCTCGTTAAAGGTGAAGCTGAAGGCTGTTTATCGAAGGCTGGTCGTCAATCGAAGACTCTTTAATTTACCATCGGTTCATTGACTACGAACGATGTGGACAGCATATTGCCACTTCATCCAGGGCTAATTATGTCATATTAAAATGCAATCTAAATAGTAATTGCATCCGTAGACATAAATTGTCATTTTTATTATCAGGTGTTTCGTAATATTTTATTAACCCCCGACGCAAAAAGAGGGGTGTTATAAGTTTGACGTGTCTGTGTGTGTGTGTGTGTGTGTTTGTGTGTCTTGTGGCATCGTAGCTCCCGAACGGATGAAGCGATTTCAATTTGGTTTTTTTTTGTATTAAAGGGGACTTACGGGCGCGTGTTTTTAGATATGTTTGATGAAAATCGGTTGAGCCGTTTAAAAGTTGTGGGGGGTAAAAGCGGGGAAGAATAGCCGAATGTATGCAAATATACTCGTGTGGGGTCTCAAATGAAAGGGCACACTAAGAGAATATTTATGACTTAATCGAGAATATTCTTACCTATAAAAAGTATAAAATAAAAATTAAATTAAAAATTAAAAAAAAAACCGACACAAACATTTAAAAATTAAAAAATAATATCTCTAAAAATAATACGTCGCGTTGGGGGACCACTCCATTTACTTCTAACTTTAACACAAAAAAATATTGATAAATGATAAGTCTTGGGTAAAGGACTAAGTAGGTAGGCATGACGTGATACTTATGAAAAAAATCGTAGATAATGAGTATTAGGCGCGGTCCCCCAACGCGACGTATTATTTTTAGAGATATTATTGATTAATCCATACCTAAATCGAAATCGTAAAGGTGACTAAAAGCATAATAAGGAATTTCCTCTCTTACAGGGATTCCGCGACCGCATACATTTTTATTTGCTGTGAGATTCCAATAATTTATTTAGGTACATGCCGAGGAGAAACGAAACGAAAATTACAAACATAATTTCGATCGTGATTTTAGACAAAATAAACAAACAAGTCAGATTAATTTGAAAATAGGTTAGGTCTAAATATAAACACAGCAAGTATTTTGAAATCACGTCACATCGGGAGAATTCATAAGATTGGGCGAAATTTTCATCCTAAATTCAGGTTTCAATATTGTTATTTCAATGGGAATTGACGCTCTGTATAATTACTTAGTTGGCTTTCAAATAAAAAAAATACGGAAGTTCTTATCGCCGTAACCATGACCCATGAAACTGACTCCTAGTATCGGTAAAACGATACAAAATCGTGAGGTTGCAGAGTTGATTTTTAAGGACATCAATGATGTTTAAAGGTCATAGCTCATTACAGCCACCCGGCACTCGACCAGCACCCTCGACTTTCACCGTCCACTCGTTGTCGACAGGTGGACCACGGGTGGCCAACGAGTGAACGTCGCGTGGTCAACGAGTGAACAACATCGCTTGGTCCACGAATTTCGAATTTTTTTTCTATACCTATTATTAATTTTGAAAGCAAAAACGATGCATCGTCCGATTTACGATAGGTACGTGCAAGTGTTCGAAAGAAAGGCTCGGAATTAAGGAAGGGTGTCATCGTAATTCTCACGGAGGTCACTACCTAATTACAATGGTCAAATGGGATTCGCAGCCAAAAATCCGGACTGGGAATGTGTCAGCAGGTCAGCACGAATTAGATTCAGATACATCACATCACATGCCCGTTAGTAGTAGGGATTCGCCGGTTCTAACTCAGGAGTCAGAACCGGCAGGGCGGAAAACTCGTTTCGACGGGTTTCACCGGCTACTAGCCGCGAATGAACTTTATATTAAGTGATTCGCGGGGTAATTAACCGCGAATTAAGTTAATCCGCGCGCCGATTAAGTAATTCGCGGTTTAATTACGCGAGAATTACCTTTATCCGCGGATCAATTAACTTTATTCACGATTTACGATTACGAATCAATCAATAAAACCGCGGATTAATTAATTAAAACGCGCATAATTCGCGGTTCGATAAACCAATTCACGGCCGCGAATTAACTTTATTCGACAAATTAACTTCATTCGCGCTTCAATTTAACGATTCGCGGTTTTATTATGTGTCAATCAATCAAACCGCGGATTTATTAATTAAAGCACGCATAAAGTTTATTCGCCACTAGTAGCCGGTGAATCCCAGTTCAATTAATCTATTCGCGGGTCGCCAATTAATTTTATTTCTGCCTTTATTATCACATTCGCGATTTTGTTGACTCACTCACGGATTACAAAGCACTCAACGCTATCTCTACATTCTTTTTTTATCGCTTGCCTTAATGGTCGATGCATTCCGTTCCTTTATTCACAATACAGATAAGGATATCTGCTAAATGTTTCCGCCCCAACATTCCGCTCCTTCCATATAAATTTAGCTAGCATGCCTCAAGGGACATCATTGTAACAGTGAAAGTGACACGAGTCTACTATATAATGGATGTGAGTATTTTCTTAATTTCTTAATTATCTGTTGAAAACTTTTAATTTCCTGTGTGCACACGTTCTAGACATGTATGTACATATTCATGCCCGCGATATCTGTAGGTGTTTCGGTATTTTTTTCATACTATTGTTGTTCTCATTTTTATGATTTGCTAATTATCTAGTAACATCTTTTCATTTCCTATGTGATATCTGTATGTATTTCCATATTTTTTGCATTAATTGTCCATGTATAATGAACCAGCTCTCGATAACCTAATAATAAAGTGTCGTAGTATAAAATTAACCTGTATTATGTTCTCTTTCAGCAAGACACATTCAAAAGCTACTATTTTCCGGACACGCCCGAGGAACCTGACGATTCATTAGTTGTTAATAATAATAATAATATCAAAAGAATAAATGACATAGACATGTTCTTTGAGAAGTCCAAAAAGAAGAAAAAAGCTCGGAGTACAATCTTCATATGTATCAACAGCACGTGACGACGGAGTCTCTTATATTTCCTCCAAGGAAGATGACGCTCTCACCGCTACTCATCTCATAAAAATCGATGTCTATGATATGAATAAAATACGCAACATCGAACCTATTAATTATTGGAAATACTCCGATGCTCGAGTAAAATATTATGTGCAATCAGAAGATGATAAACGTTATCAAAGTACGCGGGACATCATCTACAACATTACAAAGACACTCGCCGGGAAGCACAATTGTTCAAAATATTTTATCGAGGACAAACTCCAAGGAATGTAACGCTCCCACCGTGACTAATCTTATAAAAATTTATTTAAGTAAAAGCAAAAGAAGAGATAACATTAACTAGAAGTATCGCGCCCCCACCGATAGCATTGGGTATATAAATGTTTCTACAGGCATTGATACAGTACCATTCATTCAAAAACTTCAACTAGTACCTGAAATATGTCATTTTTAAAACAAGTTCTAGAAATGTGGGGAAAATCAACTATATTGAAAAAATACCCTAAATATATAAGATTCTGGTATATCACCGGTGAGTTACCCGAGAACATGATAGAAGATTGTGACATCAAGCCATACTTTACACCGTGTCCAACGCATCGTTTTTCAGCAACGTCCAACGATGGTGAAGACGTAATGGACGGAGTCGAAATTATGATGGCTTTTTGCACAATATGTACTCAGGAAGGAATTGCTCGCGACTCGCAATCTATGTCTAATAACGTGTACTCACCGTGCATTGGAAGTGTCCTACAACCGCAATATATACACCCTCTATCATACGATTGGGCAAAAGAAGAAGAAGAAGAATCCCAACAAATACTTGCATTAGAAAATTTGCGACCTATCTCATATTCCCCTACAATTCTGTAAATGATTTTGTATCTAAATTAAAAATAAACTATTTTTAAGCAATTTTCTTGTATTATTTCATATACCTACTATGTCATTCTACAAAAATGATAATGAATTAGGCGCGAATTACCTTTATCCGCGGAACAATTATTCGCGGTTCGATAAACCAATTCGCGGCCGCGAATTAACTTGATTCGCGCTTCAATTAAACGATTCGCGGTTTTATTACATGTCAATCAATAAAACCGCGGATTAATTAATTACAGCGCACATAACTTTATTCACGCTTCAATAAAAAAAGAGTTTGGTGTCAAATCGTAGGTTTTCGACTACGCCCGATCGATTGCACTTATCCGTTTTTTGCTAACTTACGTAGTTCCAAAGATAGCTGGCGCATTGAATTAGCTCCAGTTCGTTATCTAATCACCTCGTTTGGTCATTACTGAACGCACAATGGGTCTTCGCTTTACTTAGTAATCACTTACAATGCGAGGAGATAATGAGGGTCTTGTATTAGTTAAACTACAAGAATCGTTTGTAAGGTTTATTATTTCATAACAAAAATTGAATCGAATAAACGGACTAACCTTATATCATTACAAATAGTACTGTTTTTAAACATTTTCAGAAAATCATTCATCGATCTACCATGGTACTTATAATATAGATTATCAACGGCTGAAAATATATCTACAGATCGTGTCCGAGGTTGTTTCAGTGAAAATAATTGCGCGCCAATTTAGAAATATCGACGGAGAACAAAAAATTAAAGTTAAGTGGATTTGAGTGGAACAGTGTTTATAATTTAATTGATTGTATTAATATTCGGCTAAGCTATTACAAAAAAAAAATGTCTTATGAGAATAAGATTAACTTTTACATGAAACATTTTAGGATAAGAATGCCAAGAACTTATGATGAGGCTTTTAGTTTGGTGGAGGCATTGAGCGATGGACATTCCATCATAGATACGGATATAAAAAAAATATGGTTGTAGAGTTAATGTTATCTAGTAATTTATTAAATATAATTTCAATCTTTTTTCGGTTAGCTGCATAGACATTACATGCAATGCTTTCATCAATTTTACTTAAGTAGTGTTTAATTTGTATTGTATCCATGTTCTAAGCTGTTAACACATCTCTTCAGTACCCTAGACTTGTTAACAATGTGGAATTTATTATGGATACTATATTTTTAAATACATTACGGTTGAATAAGATCTAAGGAGAGAAAACAAAGAAATATTTTAGGTATTTTCATTTATTGAATATCAAAAAATACATCTTAGCTACTATAGTCTACTGATATATTACGATGCTTATCTATTTCTATTACATTATTTTGCGTGAGAGCTGACATGATTACAATTTATTAGGAAAAAACGATAATTAAGTGGTATGAATACACAAGTAATCTATTTCATATTAATAGTATAACAATAAGAGCATAGGTTGATTAGTATTGTGATTACATATTAAGTTTTATCTTTCAACGTTTGAAACCACAATGCAAATGCTTGAACCTCAACGATACTACAGTGACACATTCTACCAGTTTGATTTTTCACAAAATGCGTGTGTCTACTACAATTTTTAAGATAATCTAATTTAAACTCTAAAATAATTTTTTCTACTTTTGGACAACCTAATGTTTCCAAATTTATACTATTAAAACCTAACTTGGATAATAACTGTTTCTCCACACATCCTCCCTTATACGCCCACATGAATTCACAGTTACTATCCAAGCCTTTTAAAATATCAATGAATTCACTGTAGGATATATCACTCACGAAATTTTTTACTGGCAAACCATGTACAAAACGAGTACAGTACCTGAATTGCGGCAAATCTGGTTTGGTTATTACACAGTCCGGTAAAGAAATATGCAATAACATTACTTTGTGATTCCAAACATCGTATATAGATACCTATTTCTTTATAAAAATAATGATTTTTAATACTAAAACCATCTATATCTAAAATAAATCTAATATTACACATTTTTTCGCTAGCAAATAGTCACTGTCTTGTTAAATAATAATCAATTACACCAGCCGCACCGACACAAACAAAAATCTTATATATTTATTTTAGAAAAAATATTTGAGACTATTTTTTACTATCAAAATTGAACTTCTTGGAATTTTCGGCTTCTGCAATTTCTCGTGCATATATTGAAAACTTGTTGAACTATGGTCCAGCAGCCAAAAAATCGCATCAAATCTCTAGTGTCCTCTTCTTCGTTTGAATAGTCAAAATAATAATTTTGAACGTATTTTCCTCAACAATGCTACACGAGTTCTGCAAGAACAAAATAACAATCTGAGTAAAAATTATAAAAACACAAAGAAGAAGTTAAATAAAAAATATTCTACCACTTAAATAATAATCAACAATATACACAAGTTCTGTGAGAACAAGACTAAATCTTAACAGAAATTATAAGAAACACAACGATTTAGTAAAATAAAAAAACAATTGAAATGCAATAATATTCCACCACTTAAATAATAATTAAAAAACTTACCTCCATTGTAATGTAGAACACTGCACTTAGAAAAAATATTTGAGACTATTTTTTACTATCAAAATTGAACTTCTTGGAATTTTCGGCTTCTGCAATTTCTCGTGCATATATTGAAAACTTGTTGAACTATGGTCCAGCAGCCAAAAAATCGCATCAAATCTCTAGTGTCCTCTTCTTCGTTTGAATAGTCAAAATAATAATTTTGAACGTATTTTCCTCAACAATGCTACACGAGTTCTGCAAGAACAAAATAACAATCTGAGTAAAAATTATAAAAACACAAAGAAGAAGTTAAATAAAAAATATTCTACCACTTAAATAATAATCAACAATATACACAAGTTCTGTGAGAACAAGACTA
This sequence comes from Hesperia comma, assembly GCA_905404135.1. Classification (NCBI taxonomy): domain Eukaryota; kingdom Metazoa; phylum Arthropoda; class Insecta; order Lepidoptera; family Hesperiidae; genus Hesperia; species Hesperia comma. Next base: position 35,516,423 of record FR990012.1, read on the forward strand.
AATCTTAACAGAAATTATAAGAAACACAACGATTTAGTAAAATAAAAAAACAATTGAAATGCAATAATATTCCACCACTTAAATAATAATTAAAAAACTTACCTCCATTGTAACGTAGAACACTGCACACAGAACACTATTCACTGAACACTACACACAGAATGGATTACCGACAACAAAGAATATGATTTTTGGTAAACGGAACTCAAACTTATATACAAAGAGAAACCTTGATAACTTATCCAGTTTATTCATTAAACATGTTGGTACATGTTCAGCATTCCAAAGTCTAAACAATGAGAGAGTAAGTGATTGATAAGAAAAATGGTATTAGTAAAAGAATGTTATTATTTTCTCATTAATATTGTGGTATCAGTAGTATTCCTCACCATTATAAACCATTAAAGTACGTATTGAGTCAGCTCTCACGCAAACTTTTAACTGTATTGTTTATGCGGAATTTGATAATGTAATAGAAATACATAGATAAGCATCGTGAACTAAAAGCATTGATAATTTAGATAGTTATTTTCAATCATCTAAAATAAAGAGAAAAAGACTTTCTTCAACAGTGTCTCGTAATTGCAAAAATTCTGGCAATACAATATGCATATCGACAAATGCTGACGATGGAAACCAGAAGACTCATCTTGTAAAAATTGATATATATGACATGCAAACTATATCAAAAATACCACCGCAAGACCAATGGAAGCATGCAGCATACCGTGTCAAATATTACTCGAACGAAAATCATAAAAATTTCGTTAACATTAAAAAAATTATATGCAACATTACTAAAGAAATTGCAGAAGCCGAAAATTCCAAGAAGTTCAATTTTGATAATAAAAAATAGTCTCAAATATTTTTTCTAAGTGCAGTGTTCTACGTTACAATGGAGGTAAGTTTTTTAATTATTATTTAAGTGGTGGAATATTATTGCATTTCAATTGTTTTTTTATTTTACTAAATCGTTGTGTTTCTTATAATTTCTGTTAAGATTTAGTCTTGTTCTCACAGAACTTGTGTATATTGTTGATTATTATTTAAGTGGTAGAATATTTTTTATTTAACTTCTTCTTTGTGTTTTTATAATTTTTACTCAGATTGTTATTTTGTTCTTGCAGAACTCGTGTAGCATTGTTGAGGAAAATACGTTCAAAATTATTATTTTGACTATTCAAACGAAGAAGAGGACACTAGAGATTTGATGCGATTTTTTGGCTGCTGGACCATAGTTCAACAAGTTTTCAATATATGCACGAGAAATTGCAGAAGCCGAAAATTCCAAGAAGTTCAATTTTGATAGTAAAAAATAGTCTCAAATATTTTTTCTAAGTGCAGTGTTCTACATTACAATGGAGGTAAGTTTTTTAATTATTATTTAAGTGGTGGAATATTATTGCATTTCAATTGTTTTTTTATTTTACTAAATCGTTGTGTTTCTTATAATTTCTGTTAAGATTTAGTCTTGTTCTCACAGAACTTGTGTATATTGTTGATTATTATTTAAGTGGTAGAATATTTTTTATTTAACTTCTTCTTTGTGTTTTTATAATTTTTACTCAGATTGTTATTTTGTTCTTGCAGAACTCGTGTAGCATTGTTGAGGAAAATACGTTCAAAATTATTATTTTGACTATTCAAACGAAGAAGAGGACACTAGAGATTTGATGCGATTTTTTGGCTGCTGGACCATAGTTCAACAAGTTTTCAATATATGCACGAGAAATTGCAGAAGCCGAAAATTCCAAGAAGTTCAATTTTGATAGTAAAAAATAGTCTCAAATATTTTTTCTAAAATAAATATATAAGATTTTTGTTTGTGTCGGTGCGGCTGGTGTAATTGATTATTATTTAACAAGACAGTGACTATTTGCTAGCGAAAAAATGTGTAATATTAGATTTATTTTAGATATAGATGGTTTTAGTATTAAAAATCATTATTTTTATAAAGAAATAGGTATCTATATACGATGTTTGGAATCACAAAGTAATGTTATTGCATATTTCTTTACCGGACTGTGTAATAACCAAACCAGATTTGCCGCAATTCAGGTACTGTACTCGTTTTGTACATGGTTTGCCAGTAAAAAATTTCGTGAGTGATATATCCTACAGTGAATTCATTGATATTTTAAAAGGCTTGGATAGTAACTGTGAATTCATGTGGGCGTATAAGGGAGGATGTGTGGAGAAACAGTTATTATCCAAGTTAGGTTTTAATAGTATAAATTTGGAAACATTAGGTTGTCCAAAAGTAGAAAAAATTATTTTAGAGTTTAAATTAGATTATCTTAAAAATTGTAGTAGACACACGCATTTTGTGAAAAATCAAACTGGTAGAATGTGTCACTGTAGTATCGTTGAGGTTCAAGCATTTGCATTGTGGTTTCAAACGTTGAAAGATAAAACTTAATATGTAATCACAATACTAATCAACCTATGCTCTTATTGTTATACTATTAATATGAAATAGATTACTTGTGTATTCATACCACTTAATTATCGTTTTTTCCTAATAAATTGTAATCATGTCAGCTCTCACGCAAAATAATGTAATAGAAATAGATAAGCATCGTAATATATCAGTAGACTATAGTAGCTAAGATGTATTTTTTGATATTCAATAAATGAAAATACCTAAAATATTTCTTTGTTTTCTCTCCTTAGATCTTATTCAACCGTAATGTATTTAAAAATATAGTATCCATAATAAATTCCACATTGTTAACAAGTCTAGGGTACTGAAGAGATGTGTTAACAGCTTAGAACATGGATACAATACAAATTAAACACTACTTAAGTAAAATTGATGAAAGCATTGCATGTAATGTCTATGCAGCTAACCGAAAAAAGATTGAAATTATATTTAATAAATTACTAGATAACATTAACTCTACAACCATATTTTTTTTATATCCGTATCTATGATGGAATGTCCATCGCTCAATGCCTCCACCAAACTAAAAGCCTCATCATAAGTTCTTGGCATTCTTATCCTAAAATGTTTCATGTAAAAGTTAATCTTATTCTCATAAGACATTTTTTTTTTGTAATAGCTTAGCCGAATATTAATACAATCAATTAAATTATAAACACTGTTCCACTCAAATCCACTTAACTTTAATTTTTTGTTCTCCGTCGATATTTCTAAATTGGCGCGCAATTATTTTCACTGAAACAACCTCGGACACGATCTGTAGATATATTTTCAGCCGTTGATAATCTATATTATAAGTACCATGGTAGATCGATGAATGATTTTCTGAAAATGTTTAAAAACAGTACTATTTGTAATGATATAAGGTTAGTCCGTTTATTCGATTCAATTTTTGTTATGAAATAATAAACCTTACAAACGATTCTTGTAGTTTAACTAATACAAGACCCTCATTATCTCCTCGCATTGTAAGTGATTACTAAGTAAAGCGAAGACCCATTGTGCGTTCAGTAATGACCAAACGAGGTGATTAGATAACGAACTGGAGCTAATTCAATGCGCCAGCTATCTTTGGAACTACGTAAGTTAGCAAAAAACGGATAAGTGCAATCGATCGGGCGTAGTCGAAAACCTACGATTTGACACCAAACTCTTTTTTTATTGAAGCGTGAATAAAGTTATGTGCGCTGTAATTAATTAATCCGCGGTTTTATTGATTGACATGTAATAAAACCGCGAATCGTTTAATTGAAGCGCGAATCAAGTTAATTCGCGGCCGCGAATTGGTTTATCGAACCGCGAATAATTGTTCCGCGGATAAAGGTAATTCGCGCCTAATTCATTATCATTTTTGTAGAATGACATAGTAGGTATATGAAATAATACAAGAAAATTGCTTAAAAATAGTTTATTTTTAATTTAGATACAAAATCATTTACAGAATTGTAGGGGAATATGAGATAGGTCGCAAATTTTCTAATGCAAGTATTTGTTGGGATTCTTCTTCTTCTTCTTTTGTCCAATCGTATGATAGAGGGTGTATATATTGCGGTTGTAGGACACTTCCAATGCACGGTGAGTACACGTTATTAGACATAGATTGCGAGTCGCGAGCAATTCCTTCCTGAGTACATATTGTGCAAAAAGCCATCATAATTTCGACTCCGTCCATTACGTCTTCACCATCGTTGGACGTTGCTGAAAAACGATGCGTTGGACACGGTGTAAAGTATGGCTTGATGTCACAATCTTCTATCATGTTCTCGGGTAACTCACCGGTGATATACCAGAATCTTATATATTTAGGGTATTTTTTCAATATAGTTGATTTTCCCCACATTTCTAGAACTTGTTTTAAAAATGACATATTTCAGCTACTAGTTGAAGTTTTTGAATGAATGGTACTGTATCAATGCCTGTAGAAACATTTATATACCCAATGCTATCGGTGGGGGCGCGATACTTCTAGTTAATGTTATCTCTTCTTTTGCTTTTACTTAAATAAATTTTTATAAGATTAGTCACGGTGGGAGCGTTACATTCCTTGGAGTTTGTCCTCGATAAAATATTTTGAACAATTGTGCTTCCCGGCGAGTGTCTTTGTAATGTTGTAGATGATGTCCCGCGTACTTTGATAACGTTTATCATCTTCTGATTGCACATAATATTTTACTCGAGCATCGGAGTATTTCCAATAATTAATAGGTTCGATGTTGCGTATTTTATTCATATCATAGACATCGATTTTTATGAGATGAGTAGCGGTGAGAGCGTCATCTTCCTTGGAGGAAATATAAGAGACTCCGTCGTCACGTGCTGTTGATACATATGAAGATTGTACTCCGAGCTTTTTTCTTCTTTTTGGACTTCTCAAAGAACATGTCTATGTCATTTATTCTTTTGATATTATTATTATTATTAACAACTAATGAATCGTCAGGTTCCTCGGGCGTGTCCGGAAAATAGTAGCTTTTGAATGTGTCTTGCTGAAAGAGAACATAATACAGGTTAATTTTATACTACGACACTTTATTATTAGGTTATCGAGAGCTGGTTCATTATACATGGACAATTAATGCAAAAAATATGGAAATACATACAGATATCACATAGGAAATGAAAAGATGTTACTAGATAATTAGCAAATCATAAAAATGAGAACAACAATAGTATGAAAAAAATACCGAAACACCTACAGATATCGCGGGCATGAATATGTACATACATGTCTAGAACGTGTGCACACAGGAAATTAAAAGTTTTCAACAGATAATTAAGAAATTAAGAAAATACTCACATCCATTATATAGTAGACTCGTGTCACTTTCACTGTTACAATGATGTCCCTTGAGGCATGCTAGCTAAATTTATATGGAAGGAGCGGAATGTTGGGGCGGAAACATTTAGCAGATATCCTTATCTGTATTGTGAATAAAGGAACGGAATGCATCGACCATTAAGGCAAGCGATAAAAAAAGAATGTAGAGATAGCGTTGAGTGCTTTGTAATCCGTGAGTGAGTCAACAAAATCGCGAATGTGATAATAAAGGCAGAAATAAAATTAATTGGCGACCCGCGAATAGATTAATTGAACTGGGATTCACCGGCTACTAGTGGCGAATAAACTTTATGCGTGCTTTAATTAATAAATCCGCGGTTTGATTGATTGACACATAATAAAACCGCGAATCGTTAAATTGAAGCGCGAATGAAGTTAATTTGTCGAATAAAGTTAATTCGCGGCCGTGAATTGGTTTATCGAACCGCGAATTATGCGCGTTTTAATTAATTAATCCGCGGTTTTATTGATTGATTCGTAATCGTAAATCGTGAATAAAGTTAATTGATCCGCGGATAAAGGTAATTCTCGCGTAATTAAACCGCGAATTACTTAATCGGCGCGCGGATTAACTTAATTCGCGGTTAATTACCCCGCGAATCACTTAATATAAAGTTCATTCGCGGCTAGTAGCCGGTGAAACCCGTCGAAACGAGTTTTCCGCCCTGCCGGTTCTGACTCCTGAGTTAGAACCGGCGAATCCCTACTACTCCCGTTTTATGCGGTGATTCTCGGTGGTCATACTGGTTTGTCCTACTGGTATGGCCAGTGAGAATTTGTGTGTTGAGATTTTCTCACTGGTCATACTACCTATTAACACCAGAAATGTAGCATTTTCTTTCATCCTATATATAGCTGTGGCGGTACCGTCAAGCTAAAAGTCAAATGTGAATATTTCATTTTGGGATAAATAAATAATCATGTTCTTAAAACATTTTTTGAAAATGGGTTTTATATAATTAAATGTGAAGAAAAATATGTTTTTATAACTATAAAAATATAAACATATTTTTCTTCACATTTAATTATATAAAACCCATTTTCAAAAAATGTTTTAAGAACATGATTATTTATTTATCACAAAATGAAATATTCACATTTGACTTTTAGCTTGACGGTACCGCCACAGCTATATATAGGATGAAAGAAAATGCTACATTTCTGGTGTTAATAGGTAGTATGACCAGTGAGAAAATCTCAACACACAAATTCTCACTGGCCATACCAGTAGGACAACCCAGTATGACCACCGAGAATCACCCGTTTTATGACAGCCATCTGCTAAGCTCGATCGCTCCTAACGTATTTAGTGTAACTACTTATTTACGACGCTCATTACAGTCATTACGATGTTTAGACTACAATTAAAGATCGACAATAAATGTAGGTCTGTCTAGATTTTATTGTTATTACTATATTGAGAATAGTGATGCTGGCTTCAACCCATTAATAGCCAATTAGTGAGCAAGGGAATCCCGCCAAAACTACAGAATTCTGCAGCATACTTCATCACGCTCTAGTATGAATTGATTTATGGCTTAGTCACTACCTGATAATATTCACCAGGACTCACCGGACACAGGACTTTACGTGCCCTCTAAAGTAAGGCAACACCCATATTTAAGCAGATCTTTTAGGATCGACGCATCCATTTTTGAGTTTGGTCTTGATCCATCAGTGTCAGTGCCGTGGTGCAATATGCTGATCGAGGGTCGAGGTTTTAACGCCAGGTATATTGCGGGTAGTTTTAAAAGGCTATAGGTTTTGTCAGGCCCATTGCTAGTTGCATGAGCGTCTACGTACAAAATACAGTTTTGGTTTACTTTAACTGAGATATTATCTACATGTATCTACATGCCATTTGCCACCCCTCCCGTGGCTTGGGTTTTGTACCATCAATTGATTTAAAATGGTATCGATGTGTTTTGTGTAGGGTCACTCCTGGCCACCATCATATTTAAAAAAATCTGAATGTGAGTGCTATAGTGATGCCGAACTAACGATAGTTACACTATCGATTGTTGAGACCTTGAAAATTAGGATATCGATAGGACTATCGATAGTATTGCTAAAATCAATACTATCGATACTATCGATTATATCGATAGCATATAATATGGTAATACTATTGATGATCTGCAATAGTATCGATACTATCGATAGTATTATACTATTGACATATAATAGTATCGATAGTATCGATAGTTTTATACCATCGATACTATTACAGAATACATAACTATCGATAGTCCAAAACTATCGATAGTATCGATACTATTGCAGATAACCAATAGTATTACCATAATTTATACTATCGATACTACTATCGATATTCTCACTATTGCCACACTATCGATAGACTATCGATAGTTTATCGATAGTAGCCTATCGAGCAGCATCACTAGAGTGCTACGGGTAGGTGCATTTTTAAAACTAACCCTACATAAAATAAAAACAATAATAACGTATCGTATGTATTTATTCCATCATTATTTTATAACTTGCAACTGTATAATAATAATTTGTCAATACTTAATTTTTATTTATTTAAAATAAATAAATTAAATAATATAACATAGGAATACAAAAGTAATACGATTTTATCACTAACATCAGTTAAAGTAGACGCTTTATTTTAATGTTCTATTTTATAAATTATGTATTTCTCATACCATGTCGATTTTCAGAATGAAAAATAAACTTTAAGATAAGTATTTGTAAACTGTTATTTTAACTACTTCACTACAGTTTTACTATGAAGATTAGAGATAAGGAGAACTACCTGTCTCACAGAGGGGAATAGTTAAAAAAGTGTCCAATGTGTAAGCAATAAATAATTACAGTTCACAGTTGTCCGACACTTCGCAGTTGTCGGAGTTAAGTTTGTCGAGTTTATTCCACAAACTTCAATATTAAAAGCCTCTATCTCATTCTAATATTTTTTGCCGTTAAAATATACCGTCTAACTACAGTGGCGCCACTCTTATTAAATGTTTTTCTACCAGAGTTCTTCTTGTCTCTGGTCTCCATGAGTTTTACCAAAGAGTTCAAAAGTAGAGTGGGGGAGCCGTACGGCTGCCCATACATTGCAATCGCCCCCGGTTAGATAGAGAAACAACGATAACAGTACTTACCTATCTCTCTCCGATCCCGATGAGCCAAAAAGAGAAAGGTGATTACTTAAGATTTCGTCTCTTTTTATCCGAGGTACGCTCTGAAGCCTCGCCAGAAAGAGAAAGCTGATTACTAAAGAGTTCGTCTCTTTTTATCCGAGGTACGCTCTGAAGCCTGGCTTCTGCCCTTTACTTTTGATCTCTTTGAGTTTTACTGACTACTGTACTCTCTAATCGCACACTACTCTGTACTAGGGAATTATTAATAGAGAAATCTATTTTCCTTGCACGTCTTTCCTTGTATTATTTAACTCGAGATCCAATATCAGTCACCACCAACCTTACTATTATGTAAATAACTTAATTCTATATAAAATTTTATATCATAAAGATAACATAGGTTTGTCTCATAGACAATCTATCGAATAGTCTGTGACATATGCAGCGGTGTCAACATTAGTTCGAACGCCGCATCTTTCAAGTTGGCACCCCTTAAATTGGCTTCATGTAAGTCACTTCCTGATAAATCGCAGCACTGAAAATATGAAATAAAATCGTATAAAAATATGCTGTATAATAATTAAAAATTCACCATAGCATAGCTGTTGGTTAACTATACTCCGCTCTTATTAGATAATTTGTTCTAATGGCAACCCACACAAAAATCAGTTTTCCGACCGTGTAATTAAGTTTCATTTTAGACTGACGGCGAGAATTTAAAATGCCTTAAGTAAATAAATTTTGCTTAGAAACTAAGTAGAACGGTGAAGGCACCGTTCAATTATTCAATTATTAAGTGGCAATTTTATATCCTCGGCAATCATGTAAGCAGCATCATAATCATGACAGCCACGTGCAGATTGCGAATTCTCTGACATGCAGGTTTCCTCACGATATTTTCTCCGATTTAACTCCTAAAAGTCAGAAGTGCGCGGCCTGGTATCGAACACCGGACCCACCTAGCCTAGTAGGAGGTCGAATTCTTAACCACTAGGCTATCATGAAACAATCCGTAATGAGCACTTAATTACACCGTTTAATGACCAAAAATACTGTGGTAAACACAATAATGAAGTGTGAAATTATTACCTCTAAATCCGCACCAGCTAACACGGCTGCTCTGAGGTCACAGTTCTGCAAGTTTGCATTCTTCAGTGTTGCCACTCGCAAATTAACGCCCGCCATATTGCTGCCTTCCAAATTAGCACCTTTAACAATGTTATTAACATTGATTTCATTTGGAATTTGTTATCATATTTATTGTATTTTTCAAGACTTGTAAACCGTTTTTTATATATTTAGTTAGGTAGGAGCAATGACTACAGGTATTTTCTGTCAAAGTTTAAGTTGACCTTTATGTAATTTAAGACGATTTTCGTCATATTTCAACTTATTATTCTTATTACTATATTATTATTTATACTTATTACTTATACTTATTATTTATACTTATTATTTCAACTTATTATAAAATATTTTACAAACTAATACACCTACACCATCAATGTTAATCCCTTGATTAGTTTGGAAAAGACAAAGAGACTTGGCCAAGGCTTTTATTTTATACTATGATTGGACTAGTAAATCTGCCCTATTCCCTGAAATATTAGTGACATCAAATTCAACATTTTTTTTTTGTTTTGCATCACATTTGACAAATGTGTTAGGTATTTACTTGGTTATGTCTTATAGCAATACGTAAAAATTTATGTAAGAACATAATACATATTATATTACCTTTCAGATTAACTCCTTCCATCACAGCCCTCGAACCCACTGGATCTTCCATGTTACATCCTTTCAGGTTAGCACCTGTAAGTACGTAAAGTAAATTATAATCTAATTATTCTCCTTGATTATAGCTAAGCACTTACAACCCTGCGGCTTGCAGGGCCGTCGTGTGCTGTATTTGTGCCACCCCATCATGGTCCATTTGATGCCCCCCCAGATGCGTGCCGCCTGCGTGCGGTGCACTCCTTCCACGTCCGCTTACGGCGGCCGCGGGAGCTTGAGTCTTCAGTACGGCCGCGTTCAGTGGTTGGGTGGATGTCTGCTAGTGGCAAATGATTGTTTGTTTCTGTGCTTCAGGGGGCACGTAAAAACCTCAGTCAAAGTTCCTATCATTGGATGAAAATTAAGCTATATGGGAGGCATTCAGGTGGCATAAAACACTGACACATAACTTAGGCAATAACCCTTTCATAAATCAGCACCTGAGTAGTGGCTTAGAGATCTAGGCCTCCTCAGTTGTGAGAAGAGACACAACAGTGAGATATTTATTTGTTGAAGCTATGTATAACTGACACTCTGATACAAAAAATGTAAAAGCTATTAGAGTGTATTTGCACATATTTGTATGTTACCTTCCATATTAGCACACAATGCTTTGACACCAAGAAGTTGAGCACCTTCCAGGTTAGCGTGCGACAAGTCAGCTCTCTCCAAGCAGCAGTGAGACAGATTAGCACCACTCAGATTACATCGAGACAAGTTTGCATACTGAAAGAATTATAAAACAACTGATATTAGAACAAAACAAGGAATCATAGAACTTGGTTCTGAATCAGTTATTTGTTTAATCTATTAGTTTTATGTTAATAGCCAACATAAGAGCAGAGATGAGCAGATAGAGCATAAGATTGTAAATTATCAGTCACCCATGTACATCAATAATACCAAAACATCAGTGATGCATTGCTAGCAAGAGAAAAAATTCCTAGGCCAGAACATTAAAAGTCTTGCAGTGGCAGACTCAAGCAAAAAAGAAGCTAGCCAGCTAGGCTGAAACTATCAACAAACAAATATGTTATCTGGTAAACTGGTAACATAGTCAAAATGTAGTTTATTGGTCCAATTGTTTTATTATTTTTTATTTCCCTACTGTATTTTTTTGTTCTATAGTAAATGTTAACAATGGTTTTCAAAATCAGATGTAATTATAGTCAGATATAATATTATAAATGTGAAAGTGTGTTTGTTTGTTTGTTTGTTTGTGACGCTTTCACGTCGCAACAAAGCTATTATATGGTAAGGTTTATGTGTGTGGGGATAGTTAGGAGGGTGGAGAGTGACGTAGGCTACTTTTTACCGCGGAAAAACATCCCATTCCCATGGGAAGATCGATGTTTTGTTAGTTACTAGATATTTATTTTCGGAGTTGCCAATAGATGGCGTTAACAAAATTCATTTGCAAGTTCTGAATTACGCTATCAAATACTACATGTAATTTACTTAAGTCATAGGCAAATGTAATAGGCTACTTTAGCTCTGCCTCGAGAACTCCCCGCTCCGGCTGTGTTCAGTGTACCGCCCGCCCGCTGGCACTATCCTGTTGGCTGATGTCCGCAAGTTGCTGGACTCACCGACACCGGTGGTGGGCGCGGGCGACTGGAACTGCAAGCATCCGGGGTGGAATAGCCTAGCTGCCAACAGAAGTGGAAGGCTACTTTTTGATGCCGCTGAACAGCACGGCTACACTGTCGAGTGTGTTGCACACCGTTACCGCGGCTCTGAATAAGAGAGAACGCGTGTGTGCAGTATTCCTCGACATGGAAAAGGCGTTCGACCGTGTTTGGCACGACGGCTTATTCTCTACAAGATCTCGCAGCCGTCGGCGCCCCGGAGTGCCGTTAAGATGATCTCCAGTTTCCTCGAAAATAGAAGCTTCAGAGTAGTGGTTGAAGACGCCGAATCCACCGAGCGTCCGATCGCAGCCGGCGTCCCGCAAGGGAGTTGCCTGTCCCCGGTCTGCTACGCCTGCTACACCGACGACATCCCGGCGGCAGGGGGGGCGTCGCTTGCCCTGTATGCCGATGACGTGGTGATGTACGCCACGTCGCTGAATAGAACCCACGCCATTGTCAAGATGCAGCGTGCGCTTGATGCCCTCCCCGAATGGCTCGCCGCGTGGAGACTGTCGGTGAATGTCGGGAAGACGCCGGCTGTGAACATAGGAGGATACCTCAACAGGCGGGACCCTACTCTGGAGCTTCATGGACAAGATATCCAATGGGCCCCACAGCCCAAATACTTGGGCAAAATCGACGGAAGACTCTCGATGAAGCCACAGGTTACGAAAGCCGTCGCGAATTCCAGAAGTGCGATGGCAGAAACCAGTGCTCTCCTCGAGCCTCCCTCTCGGACTGAAGCTCGGGGTCTACAAGACCTACATCAGACCCCGCCTCACGTACGCGGCAATGGCGTGGTACGCGCTCGCCAGCGAACCGCAGCGCAAGAGGATGCGCGCAGTTCAGGCGATTGCGCTCCGCCGGCTGACTGGTGCGCCGAGGTACGTCAGGAACGCCGTCATCCAGAGGGACCTTCGAGTCGAGAGCCTGGACGACTTCATCGAGCGATTGGCACGCAACATGTTCGGGCGTGTCGACGCGTCGCGGTTCCCGCATCTGCAGGACCTGGCGCCGCTCCACACCCGTCCACCGGACCGCTGGGCCTTCCCGCGCGACTTGCTGGTTGCGCGGGACGGGCCTAGCACTGACTGATACTGGGGCTTCGTAAGTCGTCGCCCGACGCTGATCGGCTCCTGCTGGGCTTCCCACCAGCGGGATTCACCCGGTAGGGGCTCGATCGCCTGGGCGGCGCGAAGATGAACCCCATCCCGTTTAAGACTCTGTGGCCTGTAAAAAGGTCACCACTCACCGGACTTGACCTATTGGTTAACCACAGATGGACGACCAAGGGCCTTAGGGCCCAACCCAAGGACTGGCCCGTTTTAACGGGCCGCGAGAGACATCCCCAAAGGGGAACTAACTGTCCCGAGGGCTCCACACACCTCAGACAGGGTGGAGTGAAGAAAGCGAGTAGTAGGCTACTTTTTAGCCTAAATTCCTACGGGAGCGGGACCTACGCGGGTGTTACCTACGGGTCCCGAAGCGAAGCGCGGGCGGTTCTCTAGTAGTCAGATATAATGACTGTGGGTCTGGTCTGACTATGATAGATCATATTTAGTACATTACTAACTTGCACCCCTTACCTTAAAATTGATGTGTCTCAGATCCAACCTATTCAGGTCTGCACCAGCTAAGTTAACACCTTGAAACCGAAGCTCTGAGTTTGTCGGTGTCATTATAATTGATCTAACTACATCAATTCGAGATAGGGATTTACTATTTCTGTTGTTGGTCTCCGCTTCTTCTATCAAAACATTTAGCTGTGGAATCATTGAATCCAGACCTGTAATAAGCAAAAATTCAATTAAATTTTTATTTTACATTAGTATTTTAAATTTTGTTGGTGGTACACTTAATTATGATAAACGTTTCAATGTTAAGTTCATTGGGACGAGTGAATAATTATTGAGTTTTTATTGATATAATTTAAACAAAACTTATAATTTTACAGTTGGTCCCAAATTTTCTTTGTTTTTATCTTTATAAGACATGAGTTTTGATCCTGGCACCCTTAAAACAAGGATTCCTAGTGTAGGGTATCAATAATTAAAATAATAATAGAAACATTTAAACCTGACCTTTATGTGAACTCACCATAAAACACAGCTTCTTCTAGCACTCCTTTAGGGTTAACATGCTTATCAAGAATGACCACACCATGTCTCAAATAGTTTAGAATTGGTTCAAAGTACTCTGGGCTCCGGTCTATCAGATAGGCACCAGTAGAATCTATAGCACTGGGATTCATTAGATAACCATTATTGTCATCAGCAAACATACGAGCTAGCATCGACAAGGGTTCTTTAACAAGAAGTGTTGACCGAGACGTAGTGAAGTGTTTCCCGCCCACATTCAAAGTGATCCAGTCTGAAACTCCCTTAGCAGATCTCTCATCTTCTGTACCTAAACTCGAATTTCGAACACTGTCATAATCATGACAAACGTCGTGTTCACAGACTGGTGATAAATAAACATTTTCATCATCCCTGATCACCCTAACATCATCTATTTCACAACCATTTGATGTGTACAGCACAATACTGCTCGTATCTAAAAAGAAAGTCGCAGCTATTTTCGCTTTGAATACTTCAGTCGAGTCTTCCAACACCATAAGCTTTCCATCTTCTTCAGATTTGTCTTTATAAACATATACGCGTTTCATATTGCACTTTCTTTAGGCTGAGTAAATAAATTTAAGCTAGAGCTTGTATTATTATATTTAAGGCAATACTAATATTGAATATCCTTAATACTGGCGATCCGTAATATCCGTAAATGCTTAAATACTAATAAGCGGTAGAAGTTGGTGTTTTGTTGTGATTTGTAAGGTAAATTTCAGAAGTCACTGAAAAGTTGCTGTTTCCTGTTTCCCTTTACTGTTGTTAAATTTCGATTTCATTTAAATAATATGGAATGTCGGAAGAATTATTAATCTTTAAATCCCGAAAAGATTAAAATATGTGAAAATTTATGAAAAATGAGAATAATCTGAAGATGACAACTGACAAGTGCCAACCAACTGACAAGTGAGTAGAGTAGGTGATAGGCTTGGGCAAAAAATATCGATATATCAAAATATCGATATTTTTAGCGATTTATATCTGATATCTGATTTATATAGATTTATGATATTTATATCGATATATCGATTTTCGATATTTATTTTCAGATATCAAAATCGATATATTTTCAAACCTCTGCTGTCTGCTCATGCGTCACATCATGTATTTGACCAATCCAATTTCTTACATTTAGAAAATGAGTAGGTATACAGTAGGTTGTATGGGTTTAGTTTCTTTGCTTCAAACACAAACAAAAATTACAGTCTATGACCTGCTTGTCTATGGCAATCACACTGGTTGTTGGTTTGGTTGGTATGTTGATTTTTTCTTGGCTACAGGTACATAAACCTGTTTATTTAATAATAAAACTGATGTCAAAAAAGCCAGATGTGTATTTGCCTTAAAATTTCGATTATTTTGGCAATTTTTATAAATATTGGTAAAAAATATCGATATATCGAAATATCGATATTTCTTGGGTGATATATATCGATATATTTGAAAAATATCGATACGATAAATATCGATATTTTTTCCCCGTTTGCCCATCCCTAGTAGGTGAGCAAAGTGACAAAGACAACCCATAGTTTGGATGTCAGCAGTGTCAGGACTGTCCATGGACTGTCGGCTTGATTTGATAGTAGTGATGCGCGATGACTAGATATTTTTTACGATTGTCTCAATAGGGTATTTTCCGTAATGAAAAATAAACTATTAAATTTGATAAAAATTTATGTAGAAATATACTTTAATATTCTGATTTTGAGTCATAAAAGCACATAATTGTTTTAATAAACAATATTAAAATTCGAAATTTTTAATCGGTATGTCACGTGACCTAAAACACGAGAGGCATTTGGTGTGACGTCATAAAGGCAAACCTATTCCTCCAAGAACCAAACTGTCAGTTCAAGTTCGTGCATAATCAACTTGAATGAATGCCGGTCTTACAGTCCTACAAGGATCTTTTGGCGCGTGGCTGACGTGGGGGTGACAGAGACAGCACCTTACTGTTTGCCTTCCCTGTAAGGCGTTGTCTCTGTCACCCACACGTCAATCCACGCGCCAAAAGATCGTTGTAGGACTTTACATAATTACAGTGCCACAAACTTATATTACTGTCGCTGTACTGTACTGGCGCTACTGTCTTGGTATTTTTCTGACAACAGTATAACATTTGCATTAGTTCCAGTTTTAGCCACCGGGTCAGATAAGTTTGTGGCACTGTACAATTTACCATTATTACGTCATCAAAATGGCTGACAAGTTCTGACAGCGTTTTTTCCGGAAATATAAAAGAATTAATATTTTCTTTTATTTTAAGGCGAGAAAGCGTGTTTATTTTGCCGAAATATATTTTTTGTTGCTTTTTATTAGGAAAATCAAGTTTATTTTTCACTACCGAAAGTACCCTATTGTTAAAACATCTCGAGACCTCTCGAGATGTTCCTTCTAACGTCAATACGAGATGACCGAGATATTTCTGTCGATCGTAGCGTACCGAGAGGGAGACGACTGAGATATTTCTGTTGTTCGGAGCGTAGCGAGAGCGAGATGACCGAGATGTTTTTGTCGATTGGAGCGTAACGAGAGTGAGAAGAACGATCATAGAGCAAAATATCTTATCGTAACAATTGAGACAATGGTAAAACATCTCGATTGTAGGGACAATCGCGATTTCCTCGATTGTTGAAATTTGTGTTGAATGAAAGTGGTTTAAACACAAATTAGGTTGAAACATCTTGCAATCGAGCATCACTATTTGACAGCCAGCCAGCAAAGTAAGCTAGACCATAAAGAAGGACATATTATTTTCTAAATGAATATCTACAGAGTATATAAAATAAATAAAATAATATAAACCTCATATAGTAGGGCCATTTTAATAGGTCACATTTGACAGTTCGTCAAAATTTTACAAAGTAACCTTGTAAGGAAGGCACTCCATATTATTTAATATTCCCTACTAGATATTGTTAAATTTTTACACTTTTAAGTAAAGAACTGACGTCGTTACAAAGTAACGTCAGTGAACTCTTTTTCTTTTTAAACATTAGGGATGGTACCAAAAGAAACAGATCAGTAGATAAGTTGAATTCGAGAAGTTGAACTAATCGTCAAAAAGTATTTCACGATTACAAAATAAAATATATTTTAATAGGAACATAATTAATTTTGTTACATTTTAGGTCAAAAAATATGTAATCATTCATTTATATACAGGGTGTCCCGTTATGAATTGATAATACGGAACCTACGTGTAGAGGGCATCATGCCGGTCCAGATGAATAAATATTATGTTCAGCAAAAGTCCTTCCGTTTCCGAGATATTCGACATTTTCAACATTTTCAAAATTGTTCCACCCTTCGCCATTCTTTTTGGCGCCAGGACTATAAATGAAGACATTTTTTGAATCTGTTTTTTGTATCGTACTCCTGGATAGATGTGCTATCGAATATCATCAATTCTTTTTATATTATCAAAAGCACAGATTCTTTTTAAATTAAGATTTAACACCAATTTAACGTTTTTAGGGTTCCGTACCCAAAGGGTAAAACGGGACCCTATTACTGAGACTTCGCTGTCCGTCCGTCCGTCCGTCCGTCCGTCCGTCCGTCTGTCACCAGGCTGTATCTCATGAACCGTAATAGTTACACAGTTGAAATTTTCACAGATGATGTATTTCTGTTGCCGCTACAACAACAAATACTAAAAAATAGAATAAAATAAATATTTAAGTGGGCGCCCATACAACAGACCAGATTTTTTTGGCGTTTTTATACATAATGGTACGGAACCCTTCGTGCGCGAGTCCAACTCGCACTTGGCCGGTTTTCATATTCCATTCCTGGCTTTTACTCTGCCGTGGTTCAAAAAAAATGTAAGGTGGCTTGAATGCCAAATTAAAAAAAAACTAGCCCATTTCACCCAGATTCCGAAATTGTATGTTACAGGGCATGGTTCACCTTTAGATTTTAAATTATTTCCTTTTAAAATAAGGTAGACCCCATTTTTATGTTATTACAAATTAATTCCAAAATTTGGTTTGTTACCTTAATCAGTTTTAAAACCATCCAAATTCACTTGGCTGTCCCTTATTTGCCAAGAGAGCTAAATTTGTACCCTAATTTAAGAGATTTAAGCCAAAAATACTTCACTACCTAGTGAATACGTAAATCCCTTAAAATGTTAGTTTCAGTAACCAAATAAAACAATCAAATGATAATTTCCATTGATAAGTATTTTTACCGACTTCAAAAAGGAGGTTTTCAATTTGTATCATGTGTTTTTTCCTATGTGTGTTACCTCAGAACTTCGAACTGGGTGAACCGATGTCGATAATTCTTTCGCCATTCGAAAGGTAGAGACTGCTGTCTTGTCCCATAAAGGTACCTAGTACCTATCATTTAGTCGGTTATAAATTTGAGCGCCACCTGGCGAGTGGTTTTTGTGTTATATCGATTTTGAAGTCGGTATTTTTTTTTGTTAAAAGTTAGTTATTTCGAATAAGTTTTCAAAGAGGCTATTTGCTTTCTTTAATCTGGTGGTACCAGACTAACCAGATTTAGTCTTATTCTAGTGGTATCAGGCTTAAAAATTATTTTATTTATCAATAATGGTGAATCAAGATAATTTGGATGGTTTTGAAGCTAATTAAGGTAACAAACCAAATTTTGGAATTTACTTGTAATATCATAAAAATGGGGTCGACCTCGTTTTAAAAGGAAATAATTTAAAATCGATAGGTGGACCATACCCTGTAACATACCATTTCGGAATCTGGGTGAAATGGGCTAGTTTTTTTTATTTGGCATTCAAGCCACCATACCTTTTTTTAACCAGGGCAGAGTAAAAGCCAAGAATGAAATATGAAAAAACGTTAAAGTGGTGTTAAATCTTAATTTAAAAAGAATCTGTGCTTTTGTTATAAAAATAATTGATGACATTCGATAGCATATCTATCCAGGAGTACTATACAAAAAACAGATACAAAAAATGTCTTCATTTATAGTCCTGGCGCCAAAAAGAATGGCGAAGGGTAGAACAATTTTGAAAATGTTGAAAATGTCGAATATCTCGGAAACGGAAGGACTTTTACTGAACATAATAGGTATTTATTCATCTGAACCGGTATGATGCCCTCTACACGTAGGTTCCGTATTATCCATTCGTTACGGGACACCCTGTATATAACAATCACATTCAATTAACATATGTTTGAAGTCCTTATCGATTAATTAAATTAATCGATGTTTTTCAACAGGTTACCTCACTATAAAGCAAAGACAAACAGTTGTCAAATGTGGCCTATTAAAATCTATGATTAAAATGGCCCTACTATAAATTAAAAATATCTATTGAAGTTGGGAAACAATACAAAATATTATGTAAAATTCTAGAAAATGATGCTTTTATACTACACGTATTAATCTACACTATTTATAAATTACATTTATAGTAAACCCAACTTAAGATTGAAACGAAAGAGGCGCTGTCGGACGCATTTGACAATCATTGCACACTAGTAACTGACAGATGAATGACCACAACGTACAGAATGACTTTTCGTTAGTTCCAATTTTTGCCATTTCAGAGATAAGTTGGTAAAGTTGGGCGCACTGTATGTGCATCAAAATACCTACATTAATTGAAACAGCAACACAGATAAAAAAATAAATTTTCATTACCATAGAGATTTGTAAAGAAAACAGGATTTTCTTTTTTTCATGTTTGCATCACTGCACTGCGCACTGCGTCGCGAAGTTGGTTGCATTTGTTTTTATTCTTGTTCTATTTTTGTGTGTGACGGCTGACGGTTCTGTTCTCTCCGGCGAGACATTTTATTTTGCAATAATTGGATGATTTTCTTTTAAAATCACCGTTTGTTTTGTAATTTTCCTCCCGATTGCATTAAATACCAAGATGCAGAACGGAGATGTAGCGGTAGCGGCGACCGATGCAAGTAAGTTCAATATTTGTTGTTGGAAAATAATGAAAATCACAATAGGATGGACTGTTTTCTTTATTTTTACATGTTATATCGTATAATTAGAGCGGTAAGGAACCCTTAAAAACGCAATTAATGTAGGTATAGCACCATGCGCAATTACCCGCAATATTTTTACGAACAAAAAAATGGTCGGAGAACCGACTGTTGATTATGCTTAAAATTGAGACGCACAAATTATTTTCACTTGCATTTGATTGTTTCGTGCATTCTTTGCACGATTTGGGTGGTTTCCTCGATTATAATTATTGCTACTGTAGGTAGCTTAATTGGAGTGTGAAACATGACTCACATACCGTACAGTTACCAGCCCACCTATTGTAAAAATGCATTTGATTTATTGGTACTCAAGCAGTCTGATTACGAACGTTTTATTTACGACGTATTACTATTACTACCGAGGCGTTAAAGTAACATGCGGTTTTTGAGTATAAAAAAAATGTTATACTACCCTCTTTTATGTAGAAATCACGTGTATCATCCGGATTTTTTTTTGTGTCTTATAAGATTGCTAGAATGCCCTGGAAGACAACCTCCTCATCATATCTCCCTTCTCTATTTCCTCACCCCACCACTCTTCATCTTGAATCATCAGCTCGCAACAGCTTGACACCTCAGTTCATAATTTTGACCGCTTCCCATTAATCCTGCTCTTCTTTATTATGCTATTAAGGGTATAATTCATTGTTACACTTGTTTTTGTAATATTTAATATACTCTTTTTCTGTTTGTTGTATAAATTCACAACTGAAGTAAACCGTGCATTACGGCATAATATTTAAATATGCATGTTAAACCAAACTTGAGTGCAATTATATGCCCATAAGTTCGTTCAAGTAGTGCTAAATATTATGTACAATTACTATACTTGAAATTGATGGAAATTTTTTAACTCCATTTTGGTGATTTGTTAAAAAAATCGTACTACCCTCTTAATTATACAACAAATATATCCATAATCCATATAATATCTGCAGTATTCAACAACCCCAAAGCTTACAATAGTTGATAGTGTAGTGGCCTTATATTCAAAGCAAGCTGTGCTGAAGTTAGATTCCGTTCTGTGGAAGATAATGTGACAGATATTATTATTTATTAATGGTGTAAGGGTAAGCAAAGTTGATGTAGCCAAATTGAGTACATAACATGACATTGTTTACAATTTTCATGTATGAATTTTATTTAGCATGCAATGTTAAAATTTGCAAACTTTGAAGCGTGTTATGTGCATGGAGGATTATGAGATTTGTCACACTTACATGCAGGACAAGTGTAAAAAGATTTGCTTACAAAATACATTTATCATAACCACTTTTACAATAAAAAAGTAGAAAGATAAATGATAATAAAACTCAGATGGCAAAATGGTTACCATGTCAGATTGCCATAAGATTCTCATTTCCCAGCGAGTTGGACGATTATGATGATTTTTTAATTGAATGATGATTTCTTTATTTCTGTTATCAGTGTAACTGTGTATGTTTGTGTCTTGTGTGCTGTCCATGGCACCCACAACTCAGAATCCTAATATGGGGCAATGAGTATAACGTTATTATTATCATTTTAAATTAAATTTCATTTTATTTTCATAAATAATGATACATTTAATGATTATGTATTGTGTTTCTGCATAAATGAAACTTTTAAGAAATATTTCACATTCCACCCCAATTGGGTTGAGAAATATGTATGTAAAATTTTTAACACTGAATTGCTTATGATTAAACATATTGTGTTCTTGTGCAAATTCCTATTTCTGCAATACCGCAATTATTATGATTATATATGTACATAAGTAATATAATTACTGAGGTAAACTGCCCCAGTCTAAAATTATATTCAGTACCTGGTTGACCGAGCTTTGCTCGGTTGAAAATTATATTTAGTATGAATCGCAAGAAATACGAGGAATTCCGCCATCTATTCAGGAGTCAAATCATACAACTGTTCACTGAGCACAAAATTCATTTTACTTATGTTACGGCCAAAGGATCTCAACAGCGTGTTTCACAAAGTTGTACAGCGCCATCTAGTTTCATACTACTGAAATTTCAACACGTTACAAACAGTACCTCATAGAAGTTAACTGTGTGAGCGAATTAATTGCATTTTAAATAGGTACATACTTAATTAGATAAATTCATTGAACTTTCCTTCGTACTTTTCGCAGGCTTAGGCAGTCCCCGACTGAAATTTTTATTTGCGATAAAATGTATTGAATGTTTATGATAATTAAACAACATAAATAAATATACTTTTAGTTTAATGAGCAAGTTGTTAGGCGTACTTAAAATTTTATTGATTCTATTTACAACAATAGTAATTTCATCGATATGACCATTATTTATTTAAAACTTTCTTAAAATATATTATTAAATCGATAATAACAAAACTAACATTTATTTACAAATATTCTCGTAAATATCACAAACGCACGTTAAACTATCACTACGCGTCCTGCGAGGTCAAGCGAGATAATCGCACTGATTTTTAATTTTATTCAAACAGAAAATAGGTAGGTATAACGCAAAAATAGCGCTTCAACGTAAGAATGAATATAATATTAGTATTAGCCGAACAAAAATATATTCGAGCGCCATCTAGTTTCATACTACTGAAACAAACAAACCGTATCTCATAGAAGTTATCCTAATGTTTCATAGATGGCGTCAGTTCAACACGTTACAAACAGTACCTCATAGAAGTTATCCTAATGTTTCATAGATGGCGTCAGTATGATGTTTTTAAAATCTCTTTATCTCGGGAACCGAGCTTTTCTCGAACCTGGGACCTTGATAAATCGATTCCTTGAGCCGAAAACCCCCTAATCTGTAACTTTCATGAAAATCTTTGCAGCCGTTTCCGAGATCGTGATTATATATAAATAAATAAATAAATATACAAGAATTGCTCGTTTAAAGATATTAGATATAGATAGGTACGAATTTAAAGTTATCACTATTGATTGTATTATCATATAAACCGAAAGATAAATGAATACTTAACTGATTGCAAAGAATATTTATTATAGTAGAAATCGAACTGAATTCCAAACAATACATCCTAAAGCAAGCTATCAAAGCATCAAAGTAGCTAGACTATTAGATTTGAAAGTAAACACTTATATTTTTTGTCCGGCCGTAGCTAGTTGCCTTGTCAAATTTCTAAGATTTATTGTCACAGCATTACGATACAATGAAGTTAGTTATGACGTTGGTTGTTGTATTGGAGCAAATATTTGCGACGTTGGTCATAACTATAGTTGTAAAAAACCCGTTAGCTACCGTTAATTAACCAAATTTATGGTTAGTTACCTATAAAATGCAGTTATTAACGGTTAATTATGCTACCATGGCAACGAAAAAGGGTAAATAATCTTTTCTTATTGTGTAGTAAACTCCTAGGTGAAGTGATAAATCGTTATCCGAAGGGTAAAGATTTCATTTAAGATTTTATAAATCTATACTAATAATATAAAGCGGAAGAGTTTGTTTGCTTGTTCGTTTGAACGCGCTAATCTCAGGAACTACTGGTCCGATTTGAAAAAATCTTTTTGTTTTTAATAATCTATTTATTGAGGAAGGCTATAGGCTATACACCATCACGCTACGATCAAAAGGAGTAGAGCAACAAGTTTCTTGTATTTAACCGTAATATGCATAAAATGCAGTTAATTAACCGTTAATAACGAAAAATGCATTTTTAACCGCTTGGTTAAAAACGTAAATAACCGGCTTCGCATCTATAGTCATAACAAGCAAATTGAATTTGGTTTCTTTCCACTTGTGCTGCTGAAGGTTGACTGTGGAGCCCTAACAATTAGGGCTTCCGCTAGCTGTTTCACTTTTATTGAAATGATGTGTCGTGCGCCCCTCCATGGTCTATTTGCCGCATCCCCAAATGTACCGCCCGCGTGCAGTGTACGCCTTGCACGCCCGCTTTTGGCAGCCCTTGCATGTGATAGTGACCAGATCAAAGAGTTCTAAGTTAAATTTCTTGCAGCAATATATAATATGATAAGCATTTGTCCTTTGGTGAAAGGCGTTAATAGTCTTGGTCCACTTGACATTATGCAGGTTGGCCGACTTATTGTGTGTATCAGAATGGCGGGTGTACCTCACGGATTTCAATATTTCTTTCGGAATACAAACGTACCTGATGTGTACCTCAGTGTACCTGTCCTAAAAATCTGTGTACCTCCTTCTATGCAAAGATTTTTAATAAAATAGGTACACCCGCCATCCTGACGTCAGGACCGCGGGTGTACTTCTAATCGGTATAAATAGCGAAGTAAACTGTTTATGTAGAATTGGTACCTCTTGTGTACCTGCAGAAACAAATATTAAATAAATAAAAAATAGTAAGATTGCTGAGAAATTTAAAAAATGTTTCATTTATACAGGGTTATTTCAAAAACTGTCCCAATATTTGAACTACTCCTTCAGAGAAGACAACTGAGTCGTATTAACGTACGAATTTAAAGTGAAAAAAAAGACTTTATCGACAGCAACATTTTAACGCCCCACGCAGTACGCGACACGGCGATCCGCAGGCGGCACGACCGCACATCGTGCCGCGTACCGCGTGGGGCGCTAAAATGTTGTTTTCTAATTTTTGTACTATTAATTCTTTTTTTTTAACTCGTAAAATTTGTTGTAATGGAATACAATATTATGTTAGTTGGTGCCATTTATGTCGATAAAGTCGTTACTTTTTTCACTTTAAATTCGTAAAATTATACATTAATAATTATGACTCAGTTGTACTCTCTGAAGGTGTAGTTTAAATATTGGGACAGTTTTTGAAATAACCCTGTATAAATGAAACATTTTTTAAATTTCTCAGCAATCTTACTATTTTTTATTTATTTAATATTTGTTTCTGCAGGTACACAAGAGGTACCAATTCTACATAAACAGTTTACTTCGCTATTTATACCGATTAGAAGTACACCCGCGGTCCTGACGTCAGGATGGCGGGTGTACCTATTTTATTAAAAATCTTTGCATAGAAGGAGGTACACAGATTTTTAGGACAGGTACACTGAGGTACACATCAGGTACGTTTGTATTCCGAAAGAAATATTAAAATCCGTGAGGTACACCCGCCATTCTGATACACACGACTTATTCACTTCTGTTTTATGTAAAAAATGTTAATATACTAAAGTATGTTTCACACGATAGCATTTTTCACGGAAACAAGTAATACCTAATTGATTTAGTACGGGCACGCGCATTAATTCAAACCTAGCCATATCCTAGCGGTTTCGAATCGAGCCTTCATACATTCATAGCTTTCATTCTTCACATTCCTGAAATTTGTTTCTATGCATAAAATTAAATGATCTATCAATTAACTTCTTAACGAAAGGACCATTTAGCGTTAACACCTCTGGTAAATGTACAACATAATCTCGATTTGAGTTTTGTTCTGGATCGGTGGCATGGGTGTCACCGGAAGGGCGGAGCGTAATGCAAATCTATACGAAAAACAAAATGTCTGCATACCTGCAAATCGATGTTGATAAATTTATGTGGTATGCCAATCATAACTTGGACAGCGATGATAATGAACTTCTAACTAAGTATAGTGACGCTCACGCATGTGACGCTCGAATTTATACAGGACCAGAAGGCAAGCACTAGCTTTCGAATATGAAAAGAATAACACCCAGTACAAACAAAGTGATGAAGTAACACTTATTATACGAAACATACGGGCGAATTGAGAACCTCTCCCTTTTCCTGAAGTCTGTTAAAAACATAATAAGTATTTTTAGCTTTGTTACTTGGTGTCATTAACATTTTTCTGTCATAATTAAAATACTTTAACCAATGATCGTGAATTGACTTCGCGGTCAGAATTACGACAAGTAGTTGCGTGAGCATTTCGCCGTAGAAAGGAATTTAACGTAAAATATATTTTTCCAGACTTTCAATCAGTTTCTTTTTCACTAGCGGAGAGAAACTGAGTAAAGCAACGTTGCTTAATACATAAACAATACTATATTTTAGCTAAATATTACCAAATTTAAACTATTGTAGCCAAACCCAAAGTTATTTCTGATCACCAAGACTTGCCTCTATATATTTGAAACAATAAGAACGCCTTGGTCATCTTTGTTCAGGCATAATAATGTCCTCATATGCCCTAATTTTAGTTTTAGTGTTTAATATTAGTCTCGCACTTTGTACCGGGTACGTTTTCCAAATAGCGCTAGAAATAAAATATAAGGATATAGTTTAAAACTCAGTAAAAAGGAGAAGTTCAGATGGAACACTTGTTAGATAAACACGTGAATATAAAATTAATAGAACTATGTAATACAGATCTAAGATGGTTTTAAAGCCAGGTAAAATCTACTCGCGTCTACTTTGAAACTGTTATCCTTTCAGAAATCCTGTCATCAAATGGATGTTAATTTAGTAAAACATCAGTCTATTTCTTCAAAACACTCGGTGACG
This sequence comes from Hesperia comma, assembly GCA_905404135.1. Lineage (NCBI taxonomy): Eukaryota > Metazoa > Arthropoda > Insecta > Lepidoptera > Hesperiidae > Hesperia > Hesperia comma. The sequence goes on from FR990012.1 coordinate 35,542,763, forward strand.
CTGACATTGCTTAACTTTGCAGTTTCCCTTTTAAATAGCTATACAATATGAAATCATGTCATTTCAACGTTACATAATCATCATTCCAATATTACTGTAAAGAGAACCATGTCCAAATATTTCATAACTTTTCACGTATGAAATAAATTTACCACCTGAATGGCAAATAGTGGTAAACTTCACGTTATATTTGTAGTATTTGTACAGATGGTATAGAAGAAAACAATGTACCCACGTAGTTATCTATTGTTCATTTTGGGTACTTGAATGGCCTGTTTAATTGAAAACGACCATGAAAAACCTTGATTTAACTTTTGGTTCACAAGTGCTGAGAATGTATCGATGTAGGTTAGTAGTACTTTATAGACTTTATTGTCGAAAAATGTATAGTATTTGAAAATAGAACTCGGAGGCTATTTTAACCGCATTCAAAAAAAATGTGTTACCTCATAACTTTTCACTGGTCGTTCCGATTTGTATAATTCTTTTTTAATCGAAATACACACATCAAAAGTGTCTAGGGATCAACATATATTTTTGCAATAACTTTTCTCCTGATTGATATTAATTAAAATTTTCTTTAAGGATTCATCAAATAAAGTGTTTTCGTTTGTCACAGTAACGATAAACCAAGTCACCTTTGCATTAATAAAGAAATTTGCCATTTTCCTAATAAAGGGATTTTTGACATTTGAACCACTAACATTAAAGTTCGAAAAAAAGACTGAAATAACAGTTTTCTTTAAAATTTTATTGGGTAACTTAAACAATTAATAATCCGTGTTTCTACCGCGAACACTAACAACACAAGAACATCGGTTTGGCATACTCAAAATGAGTTCATCCAAATCACGCTGTGGAATGGCCGCCCATGTTCGTTGCATTGCAACAACAAAAAAAGGTCTTCTTGCCACTGGATACCCTCCATATTCGGCAGAGCTCTTCTCTGTAGCATATCCCATGCATGCTCAATCGGGTTCAAGTCTGGCGACTGAGCAGGCCAGGGCAGGACATTGATGTTAGCTGCGGCGAGAGTCTGTCTTACAACTCTTGCGGTGTGCGGTCGTGCATTATCATGCATTAACTGAAATAAGGGACCGATTTGCACTTGTAGAGGAACGATGACGTCTGATACAATCGTCTCAGCATAAATTTGAGCGTTGAGGTTGCCTCTGATCCAAATCAACTCAGTTCTTCCGCCGATCCAAATACCCGCCCATACCATGATGGTTCCACCACTATAAGGATGGACTTCCTGGCAGGATTTTAATCGCTGTTGGCGTCCAGGGGTTCTCCAGTGTCGTATACGTCTTGTATCCGGTCTCATACCAAAACGAGACTCATCAGAAAAGCACACGAAACGCCATTGTTCTTCTGCCCAACTTCTGTGTTCAAGAGCCCATTGATATCGAATCCTACGATTGTGCATTGCTATAGGTGGTACCCGTAGCGGTCTTCGGGAATGAAGGTTCACTTCATGCAAGCGGTTTCTGACTGTTTGGTCGCTAATTAAGTTCCCTGAAGAGTGATGAAGCCTCACGGCTAACATCATGGCGGTTATTGTTGGAGCTCTTCGAGTTAAGATTTGAATGTATCGGTCTTGTCTCCGTGTGGTGCAGCGATACCGTCCTCCATGGCGCTCAGCCACGGTACCAGTGCTTCGGTAACGTGTCCAAAGTCGACTGATAACACTCTGACTTGTATTCAGAGCTAAAGCCACAGTACGTGGCCGGGAACCAGCTTCTATCATTCCCACGGCTCTGAGCATTTCTTCCCTGCTTAAATGACGTCGCCGCTCCATAATAACGTTGGTTTTAATCAGTAGTAGGGAAACAGTAGCACTAATAATGTCTTCAATGCGTTGTATGTTTTTATAGGGAAAATATTGACAGCTGATTTTCATCTTTTACTCGAATTTGATTGACAGTTCCTGATTCAAATTATGAAATGCACCAAAAAGGATCCATATAAATTTATAAAATCATAAATTTATTACAAAGCCACATCTCAATCTCAAGAAATCCGCATAAAAATGCTTGATCCCTAGACACTTTTGATGTGTGTAGTATTGTCTGATCTAATATCAATTTGAGCGACATCTAACGAGTAATTTTTAGTTGAAGTCGGTTATTTTTTGTAAAAACCTTGTTAGTTAACCTTAAAAAATATTATTTTTGTGTCCCCTTACAATGAACAAAAGGATGGAGTACAGTTCATGACACCGCCTCGTCACTTTTGTCCCTTAAGACAAGACGCTAATTGAGGATTTTGGTGTTGACATCCTCGTCTTCGTCCACTCTAACCCTTTAATTTTCTTTTAGCTTTAATATGTTATTATTGTTATAGAAATAGTGAAAGGAAAAAAATACCGAGTTACTTATTATTTGATGCACAAAAGAACTGAATATCTGATCGTTGTTAATTGCCCACGATGTCGTGATTTCTGAGCTGTAGGATAAAAGGTGACAAAAATGACTTTTTAATAAAATCTCTGACATGGCTACAAGACTTCTAACTATCTAACGGTGATAACCGGGACCGATAGCTCTACGTGCACTCCTAAGCACAAAACGCTCAAGAATGTTTAGCCATTAGATTTTCATAGGTGGGAAGAGCCTAGGGATTCACCCGCTAAAGTACCACCGCCAGTGCACAAAGTACCATTTTTACCGCCATAATAATTATTGCTTTAACAGCAATTTATTGTGTTCCGGATAGAAAAAGGTATAGAGCTGGTTACACTTTTTTAGCGGTGACCATCTGTTTTTAAGGGTAGCAACGCATCCATGACTAAATTAGGACGAGATTCTTGAGTCTTGTTCTGTGTCGGACTTAGTTGTCATAGGCGGCACCGGAGGGATGCTCGTCTGCTACCTTAATTCCATAAAAAAGAAGACAGTCATCCAAACGACTGACCGGGATATGAACGCTTCACATTTTTAATAGTAGGTATAAGTAGAACTAGGTATAGGTACAACACAATTATACACTCATATGTAAATGTAAAAGTATACACCGCTCTCAATGTAAGAGCATGTTTACGATCAAGATAATTAACTTGCAGGGTAATAACTATTGTATAAATTGTTATTACTTCATAAACACTAGATATATATAGTATACGAGCGTAATTCTTTCACGGCATTATGAGCACGGTAACGGGTGAAAACCGGCTCATTCGACTTATTTCGGCTCATTAGACAGTTACGTTATGACAGCTGGAAAGTGTTGGTTTCATGTAATTAGTAGTTCTTGAAGAATCTGTCTTGGTTATGTGATACTTACTGCACGGTGCAAAGGATGTTACCATATTTGGCAGGCTGTGCTATTTGCGTCGTTTTGTGCGGTTTAAAGTCACTAACATTTACCATTACTGTATTTATAACACGTTCGCGTGCTGTTATTGTTTCACGTTGGACAAGAATCAATTAATTCTGCTTGTCGCTGTTCTAGCGGAAATTATTCCATACATTTGATTAGTTACATCGAATGGAATGGCCCTTTACTTTTTGGGATTCTTACATCTGAATGCTACAGCTCCAAAGAGCGTACTCCTCAAAGGGGCATATTCCCATTTGTATAGTTTTCCATGCCAATAAAATCCATGGATAGAGGTCAGGTCGGTACCCTGTCAACTCTGCCCTAAAGGCTAGGAGCAAAAATTAATCAAAATGTCAAATGAGCTTGCGAATCAAAATCAGCAGAAAGTTATTAAAGAATCGATGACGATCCACGATCACGAATGCTAATACATTCATCACGTACAATCATTCTTAACCAGCAATTCCTAAAAAAAACTCTGTTGATTCCAGCAAAGAAGCCGGTCCCGGAAGAAGTGACGAAGCAATCGTTCCGGGTGAAGGTATGGCGTCACTTGGAGACCAACGGGCTGGCCATGTTCCCCCGGCCGGTGTACAATCGGATCCCCAACTTCAAAGGGGCACAGGAAGCAGCCGCCAATCTGGCCAATTTGGACGTGTTCAAGAATGCCAAGAACATCAAAGTTAACCCGGACAAACCTCAGGAACCTGTCAGGTTAGTTTTGATTTTCTTTTGGCGGGAAGTGCTGAAGAGTACGAAAGTATTGCTTTGTTCGTGTTGTTAGGGTGTTCTAAACTCTGGCCACTTTGTAAACTAAGTTTGTTTTATTGGGAAGCAAACCAAACTACGTACTGGCTAACCCTTATCTGCCCATTTTAACATTCCGTATTCGGAAGATGGAGCGCTTTCGGTGGGCATTCGATAACTGCAACGTGACTAGCTCTTCAAAATTTAGCAAGACTTTTAGTTACAAAATAAGTTCGCACGGTTTTTTCGCTTTGAACGGGAAATATAGCGGAACTTTGTCCGATAAAAGTAATTTGTCATCGGTTTGTTAGAACACGTGTCGAAGGTAAAAACATCGCCGCGATTTTTTGCCGTGACGCAACGTTATTTTTCTCGATCTCTCTCAATCAGTCAAGTTGGCCGAGGTTTACAATTGAGCGACAAAGTGCGAGTCCAATAAATTTACTATTTACAAATTGATACAAGTTTATCACTCAATGCACTGCATGTGTTCCGTAATTAAACACTATGATAACCTCGCTCGCTCGGCACAAACAATTATGCTATTTGGTTTGCATCGATAGCGACTGCAGAACTCGACTTTGTTCTGATATAGTCTTTAATTATTTGGAGTTTTGTTACTTTCTCTGCTACTACTGCTCGGTAAATTAGGATTCAGGCCATAGAACCATATTTGAGCGACAACGTTTGCTGAACGTTTGCAGGTGTTTAAGATCATCCTTTGGAAACATTGATAAACTTATGTCCGATTTCTTAATTTTTAACGGTAGCATATTTATTGAATAATAAGATTCGTAATCTTCTGACATAACTGTGACTGAACTAACTGTCAGATTAACTAAATGTTCCTTAATTTTATTTACGTGACCAACAACAACAACACGAAGTTAAAAATGCAATGACAGTTAACTCAGTTTGACCCTTAACATTAATACGGTTACCCATGGGATTGACACTAGAAAAACTACCATGCGCACGAAGCGGCGGACATATTATGTAGTATTTGGAAAAAATAATAGCCATACTTTTTTATTTGTGTGAAAATGTAACCAGCCAATATTCCACCAAGCATCCATATCGTATAAGTCCCACTATGTTAACATGACCTGAACCAAAAGTTCATATAAGACATGAAAGTGTATAATGAGATATTTAAGTAGTTTTACCTTTGATATTGGTGCCATATTTGTTCAGCATACACCCACCTGTTTCGCAAGGTCCGTCGTCTATTGTGACTTAACGAATTATACAAATAGTTCTACCCACGGTTGTAAGGTTGAGTTTTGATGCCAGATAAATTGTTTTAACTTTAAACTATAAAACTAGTAATGGATGGATATTTAGGTATTTATTTAGTAATACCTTAAAAGGAAAGAACTTAATGCCTAATGGCATTCTCTGCCAGTCAGCTCTATCTAGAGCTGATCGGCAGAGAATCTATCTAGATATAGAGGCTTAATATCGTAGCCAAGTATGTATTAAAACAGCAAAGTAAATTTACTTTAATATTATTACTTGAATGAGTATGGTTTAAGATGAGTAATATTATGTTAATCAGTCGGTATTTACATATAAATTTTCCTTTTTATATATTTAGAAAAGCAAACATATTTATCCAAGAAGATAATTATAACCATGACCTAAACGACATAGTTATCACTTTTATCAATATAGGTACTAAACTTATGTATTATGTATAAACTAAAAAGAAATTATTTATAGGCTTCGATAAACTTGACCTACTTACCTACAATTATTGCAAGGTACCTGACGTCATTATAACGTCATACGTCGCAATCTTTTATAGTTGCCTCTCCAAAGAAGTACTGACGTAATCATTTATCTACAGAATATAAATTAGCATAGATCGAGTAGCTTTTAGATTGAATTCGATATTCAACGTAATACATAGTTTGTTTTAGCTTATAGGTCATGGAATTGTGTAGATTCTGATGAGATGAATGCCAGATGATGTTTTGGTCAGAAGACCGAGGCACGTTCTATAAGGGTTCCTTACCCAAAGGGTCCAATTCGTCATTCGCCGTATTAGTATGCCTCCGCTGTTGTCTGTTACAGGGCTAATATATCTTGAACGTAAATAGGAAAACATCTGAAATATCAAAACGCGTATTACAGAAGCCGCTATCATAACAAATAATAAAAAAGTAAAAGGTTCTGCTCCAAAGGAAGTCCTTATACAAAGTAGTAACTCCTAGTAGTAGAAACTCCTAAATGTAAAAGTCCAACTTGATTGGTTTTCTGCTTTCATGACAGCTGATTGTGTAAATCGATTAGCTTCAAGGTGTCAAAGTCAATCAATGTACCTACCCTTCTTTTATTACACCACGAGAAAAATAACTGTTGTACTATTTCATCCTTTTCCATGTTTCCAGAGTCCTATGTCTGGAACAAGAGAAGACGATGTACGTGCCGGTCCCACGTCTGACCACGGGCTATCTGAACCACCTCGTGCTGCCCGAGGGCGAGACCGGCAGCGCCGCCATTGCTAAGGCTGTCTCCCGGAATGGGATGGAGACTTACGGGAAACCTATTGGTGGGTTGTCGGTTAATGATGTCAGTTAAGGCTGCCTGTCCACCGGAGCGGAGCGAGGCAGCCGAGCGGAGAAACGAAGAACGCAGCACGCAATCCCTGTCCTCTGGCGCTGAGCGGAGATTTTATGCAATCTTATTGGTTAATTTTCTCCGTTACTCCGCTCCGCTGCCTCGCTTCGCTCCGGTGGACAGGCAGCCTTAGGCTGGTAATACGACTACGTTATGAGTATTGGAAAAAGTTAAGTCGTTTTATATCCTAATTCATAATTTAAATGAATATTCAAAGTTACTAATTATTACACTAGTGGACCTGCCCTTGCTTCGCTTCGGGAAACTTATAATTCCATCAGGACTAACTCTAGACCTTAGTTTTGTGTGTCATTTTAGTAAATTCTCATTACGTAGAATATTTTTTGCTATTGGCATTTCGATTCGATACACGTCCAATATTGTGTCTTACTACTTACTACTTTGTAATGGGCCTGAGGAGAAACCAAGTCACAAAACCGGCAATTAGGTACTGAATACCTATGTTATTGTTTCAGGTATTGAAGAGCCAGTCTCCTTGGATCTAGTTGTGATGGGATCAGTCGCAGTCTCTAAAGAGGGATACAGGATTGGCAAAGGAAAAGGTAATATTCTGAAAATCAAGATATGCTTCATCTGAGACGTTAGTCTTGTAATTTATTTTCAACACACTTGCTCGTAAAGTTACTATTTTTTCTTTAGTCTTACGCCCGGAATGTGGTTTATTACACACTAGTGCGTTTTACTTTTCATTGCCGCACTAGTGTTTTTCTTATTCCGCTTTTTTTTAATATCCGTAAAGAGGTTGTTACCAAAAGATTTGTTATTTTGTAAATAAATAAACTTGTTGTACTTAGTCAAAATCTGATAAGATAAGATTATACTTCATCTAATTATCTATTAAAGCATTTAAAAAATACAATATTTTAAATCATTAATTACCGTAAATTCTTATTAGAAATACATAATTATTTAGTTTAATATATTGTGGCTGAATGTGCGGTGCCTCTGGACTTAACCTGCGCGCGCATAGTTTCAACCAAAGATACGGCGCGCGAAAAAATAAACCGCGCCATTTTGTGTTTTGTGCAAACATTTGTTCGTTTATAATTTGCTGATTTGTGACTGAAAAATGTCGATACCTAATTGTTTTTTTCCTCGCAAGTGTGTTGAAAAACGTCGTATGATACGCGTGTGCTTTGTTCATTACAGTCTTGGCTCTATTACAGCCCTCGCCTTGCGGCTCGGGCTCAATTCCGCCTCGACTGTAATGACCAACTTCGCGCACTTGTATCATAATGTACTATTAACTATTATGTCTCTTTTTTTGACGTGACAAAATCAAAGCATTATTAAATTAGGTAGATACTTGGTTTTCATATTTTTTAAATTATGGTGACTAAAGGAAATATATCACTATATGCATTCATAAATAATAAATAAAAAAGTAGAATTCACTAATGTGCGAAAAGTGGTACAGTCAAATTTTGTTAATTGACCTTTTTAAGTACCTAGTCGTGTCTTTCTGTCTCATGCGTCCAATTACCGTTAATATCCATAGTTACGTAGTGTCATCGGAGCGAATCCAATTGCGACTTTCATTGTATAAACATAACGTATCCATATTTTAATATTTTTGACAATATGAGACCTGTAATCCGTTTGCGTTCGATATGGAATTTGTTATAATTGTATGGTAAACAAATGTAACGTTTCCGCTTGTGCGATTAAGGTAAATTAAGGATTTAAAAATGCCCTTAGTAAATTTTGCTTACAAGCCAAACAAATTGAACTGTGAACACAGGCAATGAGGGTCGCCGTTTTTGTGCTCACCAGTTGGCGCCACCGGCGAGGTGAGGTCCTGCTGTCAAAGCCCGCCCATACATAAACAGTGACAAGTGACATTCAGACAAGCGAGAAGCAATGATTAAACTTTTATCATCAAATTGGTGAGAAGTGACAGACAGACCTCACTTTCCACTAGCGCCTCTAGCGGCGAATTCACACGCGGTTACCCTCATTAGGTTGGTTTTGCTCGGCGACTCAAGTATAATTGAGCTGTTGTTTCCAGGCAACGGTGACCTGGAGTTTGGGCTGATGATGCACATGAAGGCGGTGAAGCCGTCCACGCTGGTCGTTACCACCGTACACGACTGTCAGGTGAGTGGTTGTAATGTTGCTTTGCAGTATAACAGGATATGAATATGAATAAATAAATAATACTATTAACTAAAGCTCTTAGCCCGGCAGCTTGGGTCGCTCCTAAGTGATCGACAAAAAGAAGCAACTGCGGGCGCGGTCGGTAGTTGAAGTGTGACAAAATCGCAAAAATTGAGCGCTTCCGTGCATCGGGAGGCACGTAAAGCCATCGGTCTGTGTTGCAACAGATAGACAGCAATACATTGTTAATACATATCGGCCTCTTGGCGATAAAAAATTTCGACAATTGACGTGGTCTCCTATTTGCAAATTTGACCCCTCCACCAATCCGCATTGAATCTAACTTGTTGGAGTATGCTCTAGGCTTCCTCAGTGATGAGGAAAGACCCGTGCCCAGAAGTGGGCCATCAATAGGTCAAAGCCGCAGCCACAAAATAATTAACACTCGTATTTTTACCAGGTGTTCGATACTCTGCCGGCGGAGTTGTTCAAATCCCACGACGTTCCCGTCGATATCATCGTCACACCCACCCAGGTATGTACTTCTGTCTATTTATACTGTTTTACTAATTCTTGGAGATATCTGTAGATACATCAATGTATTAACTTTTGTTTCGCAAAAAGTCTTATTATACCCGAGTTGTTGAGAATACGCCACTCTCCAATAAAACATTTTGTTTGTCTGTGCTTACAGTTCAATTTGCCTTGTAAGCAAGGTTTTACTTAAAAGGTATTTTAATTGCCAATTTATTTTAATTGACATATGTGTGATATGCAATTAAAACAAATTCCAGAGTAGCTACTACTGTTTTGCGTTGTGGCCGCTGTAATTTTTTTAAAAAAGTAAAGTTTTCGATTTAGAAGTAAAACAAATTTGTAAGATGTTTTATCGGAACTTTGAATGCCTGTAAAATTTAACTACTAGGTATTTTTGACTACAGCAAAAACTAGCGTATTTGTATACATACAGGCTTTACTGTAACAAACTCAAACTTTCAAGCTATATGAGCCTAGTAACATTGTTCATTGCAGGTGATAGAGACCCAGCGTATGAGCCAGAGACCACCGGGTATCCTGTGGCACCTGCTGTCCAGCCGCCGCGTGCAGCTCATGCCTGTGTTGGCGCAGCTGCGCGAGGTCGAGATGCTGTGAGTGGAAATACTTTAACGATGGACTATTATCGCATATATGTCGCAGCCAACTAGTTGAATTAGCCAGTTAATTAACCGCCTAGGCATATAATTAAATAACGGCATTTAACCAAATGGCGTATCAACGTATAAACGTGGATTAGGCAAGTGGTTGAATACAATGTTCAACAGGACGCCTAGACGACTGTCAGCCAACTCATTAAATGACAACTCGTCAGGGTTAAGATTATGTAGGTATCGCAGCCAACTAGGGATACCACAAAATCACAGTTGATGTTGTTATTTAGCTACCCCAAATGTAAATGTAGACAAGACCCTCTTCGGGGGCTCCTTATTTCCGCGTGGTTCTAATAAAGTTCAACCTAACCTATACTTATGATATATTATGATTTGACTTATGATTTTGGTGGCAGGGGGCTTAGTCCTCCCGAGCCTCCTTTAACTCCGTCAGTTTAAAATTACGTTGTCATTGACAGCGCTGGTCGCGACTGTACAACCTCATTATCTTTGAAGCCAGTTAACAATAACCCTATTGTTGCTATCGACAGCGCTGGCCGCGACTGCACGCTGAAGGAGGTGGACACGGACGTGGAGGAGCGCGCGGCGCCGCGCGGCCGCCGCGTGCGCCGCCGCACGCGCTCGCACAAGAGCCAGAGCGAGGGCGAGGTCAGTGGCTGTCTGTTTGAATATTTATAATATAGAAAACCTCGCCATATTGCTGTAAGCTCATGGAACTAATTTATTTTACTGGCAACGCTTACTTTCTAAACGTCACTCGTAAATTGCTTGTCGGCGACTTGAATGTCATGGTTAGTTTTGTTATTTTGAGTGCTTATTTTGTGCTATGTCAATAATAGTCATGCTATTCATAATAACATTTCCAACTATGCTATCAAAATGACATGAGCATTACTACAGTTGTCATAAAAAGGAAACTTCAGCGCCCTGATGACAGGTTTTCTATTTTCCTGGTGCGGTCTATAGCTCGTCATGTTTTTTTTTTGTGTTGTTCATGTTCACATGTATTTTATCTACACTACTGTGATGATATAATATATAATATGCTGGTGCATGACAAAAGATATTGATTTCAGGGCGGCAACACAACAGAGGGCGAGGAGGGCAAGCCGGGGCGGCCGCGGCGCGCCACGCGGCGCCGCAACAGCGCCAAGGCCGCCAAAGACAAGGAGGGCCGCGAGCCGCGCGAGGACAAGCCGCGCCGTCCGAAAAAGCCTAAGCCTGTTATTGATTTCTCTGTTAAGGTGAGCCATGCATCCATTTCATTCAATAATATTATGACTTAAAGATTGTAAATAATTATTATCTGTTGATTGAGAATCTTTTTATAAAATACTACAATCGGTTAGACAGCTAACCTGATGTGTTACATTATATGGCATGTGGTATTTCTTTCTCATCCGGTAAAGAACCGATTTTGTCTTTGGTGTTCATGAAAAATAAAAAAAAATCAATGAAAGATATTGTCATAGGTAATTTAAAAATGTCTCTATAATTAGTGATTAAAATTTGCAGATATTCAACAGGGTGTGTGTATGCTTTGCAGATCTCTAACATAGGCCCCAACATGAGAGTGCGGGACTTGAAGCAGGCTCTGTCTGAACGCGGCGTCAAACCGCAGGTCATGGTTTGGAAGGTAATTATTCACTTTCACCTAATATATCGTATAAAGAACAAGAAACATGAGGAATAAACTTACACCGAATTTTTAAAACATGTCAATCATACTAATATTTATGTTACTTTCATTCAGGGCTTCCGTGGTTTCTGCTATCTGCATTTCTTCAAGCCCGGACCTCAAAAGGTATTTAATATTCTTTATATAAATCACATCACGCTGTAACAATATTTTTTGTCGATAATAATTGGACCCCGCCATACATACACATTTTTATGTGCTCTTAATAAACAAATTTGAACTAAACAGAATTGTCTCTAGTCTCTAGATTCCTAGAAGCTTAAAACCCAACAACCAATCCCTCAGGGCGAAGGCGACTCCCAACCGACGCCAAACATAGACAGCGTGATATCGGCGCTGTCGGAGATGTCGGTAGGTGGCAGCGGGGGGAGCGAAGAGGGTGCGGACGACAAGTCGCGTCTCCTATATGTTGATAATAATAAATTACTATCCCCCCACGCCGCCTCCCCGCCACATACACTACTTATGTACTCTTAATAAAAAAAACTTGTCCCAGGGTGAAGGCGACTCCCAACCTACCCCAAACATAGACAGCGTGATATCGGCGCTGTCGGAGATGTCGGTAGGTGGCAGCGGGGGGACCGAAGAGGGTGCGGACAAGCCGCGTCTCCTGAACGTCGAGCCGGCGCCGCCGCGCCAGCCGAGAACGCCCGCCGAGGTTGATGTGACGCCGGTGCAGGTGGTGGGGGAGGTATGATGGATTTCGGATTATATATTATGTGTATGTAATGCCAGGCGAATGAAAGCTTTCTGTCCCTGTGATTAAGGTTCATTGTAGATTGATGGCAAGAATTTTATACCTACTGTTTACTTTTCTTTAAATTGTCATAATAATTTATCTTAATATGTTATTCCAAACAGAAATAAAGGAGTACACATTTCCTTAGCTCCTAAAAAATAATAGTGAAATCGATTAAGCTATTTTTGATCATAGCCGAACTAAACTTTACAGTCAAAATTTTAAAAAATCATTTTTCTGGCCTGTTGCGTTAATATGCAATCCCAATTATTTAATTATACTCAAATAACTTCGACATTGTGACTCCCGTCAGTTACCTATAATTATATCTAAGACGTTTGGTGGCAGCGGTGGGATAGGCGATATTGAAATGAAAATTCTGAGGAAGAGGAAAAGATCCACAGTTCCTATTTTTACTGATATGGTTTGCATTCTTTGGTATTTCTTTGTTTTCGATGATTACATAAATACTTTATACGCAATTCTTCAATATTTCAGGTACATTGACTCCCGACAACCGACCCTATCTACGCCGCGAGTTCAACAATTTATTAACGAACACCCTCTATTAAACACGCATAATGTATACCCGCTTTACGCACTCGGTCGGGTCAGTCGCATTCCGACACTAATTATTTAGTTTTAAGGTCGATTTTCCTTTGTGCCGAGCCGTGCATTTGCATTATTTTACTTACCCACTTGTGTTCTTGTCGAGTTTCGATGACGCTTCTATGCACAAATTGCTTTTCACCTAGCGATAGCGATTTTAGTTTGTCAATTCGGACGCGTATCGCTCGATGGTTTTTTAGTTTTTCGGCTCGGCAACGGTTTGGGAGCTCGAATGAGATCTGTTATATTCTATTTAAAAAAAAAGTTATATTGTCTATGAGCGTTTAGTTGTTTCTCTAGTCTAATGCGGGTCAGACGTGCAGTTTTAACTGTTCAGTTTGACTTTTCTATTTAACCTTTAGGGTGCGGTTCCACTGAGGCGGAGCGGAGCGGAGCAGTGCGCGATTCACCAATCACATGGCTTGAAAATCACGTCTCATTGCGCCTCGTGCGGATTTCAAGACATGTGATTGGTGAATCGCGCACTGCTCCGCTCCGCTCCGCCTCAGTGGAACCGCACCCTTATGGTTGTTAAACTTAAAACTGAAAAACTAGTTTAACTTTGAAGTTATTAAAATATTAGATATAGTTTGAATGGCAGCATTTTGTAACAAGAAACAGAAACCCCATGTCGATCATTTTTAGGTCGAAGTCATGACGTCAATGAGTATAAAATCTATCATGTATAGAATAATATATACATTACAGTCATTTTAACTGTAAAGTCCCACTGAACTGTTAAAAGTGATACGTTTGTAGCCCGTATGTTATAATGTTAGTCGTGTACGAACAAATTGTCTGTAGGGCGTTTGTCGTCGCGTTTTTTTAACTCTTCGGTATGTGTAAAGAATGGAGAAGCTATATATTTTTAGTATTTAGTAGTGTAGTCGTATCACTAAACAACGGTTTGAAACTTTTAAGGTGCTTGTTCGAAACTGGGTCCCAAATGTAGTTTTCCTTTCTTAGCGATTAGTTGAGCGGATTTGATTAGTGTAAGAGTTATTTATTTTAAATTTTGTAAGATTTGTGGCTCAGTTTCCTTCCTATAATAGTATATTTGTGCCAACTTGATTACATTCGATATATATTTTTAAGTAGATTACTATTTCAGATTATGATTACTGATTTATTCTCGTGTTAGAAATTATTTATTATTGATGTCTCGGAATTTTAGAGCTAATTTTAACATATCGATGGGTGTAAGTTGGTATAAATATTTGGTGAGTATAGTATGTATGTCAAAGTTACTTTTTCAGTATTAAGTTATAATGTAATTTGAGACTCGAAAAGTAATATATTGTTGGCATAAGATATTTAAATTATTTACTATGTAGGTGTGTGGACTGACATTCGTGGTCTATGGGTCTCTTAGAGTGAATATAGATGTATTTTGTATAACAGAAACTATTTGTATTCATGTATTTTTCGAAATTTTTAGTTAGTTCAGGCAAGCATTGTATGGCGTTTATGTCGGCATATCGTCGCTGCGCGTGCAACACCGCGTAAGAGCAGTTTGTAAACACCGCGGAACAGCAAAACGCGCAAATTTGAAAATATTGCGCCAGCCGACTCTAAACGCCTATTGGCTTATACTAGACATCACCAGATTTGAATTTTCAATGTTATAAAGAACTAGCTGTTATGTTCAGTCAGTAATCAAAATTGAAATAACTGAGATATTAAGTTTTTTCTTCATCCTGTAAAATCATTAAAAAGCAAATACGCGGTCTTTACAAGAAGCTGTTACGCGGGTTGACGGTGACGGTTGACGGGTGACGATATGTACCTACAAAACAATTAAAACTCAAATTTCGTTTACCAAAACTTTGTAGTAAGATTAACAAAAGAAAAAGAAACAATTTTAACTGAAACAAAAGATGGATGTTAATTAAAACGTCTCGTAATTTTTTCTCTTTGAGTGTTTATTATTAAACACTGAAGTTAATCTTATAAATCACATCTTCTTTAATATGTTAAAAGAGATGTTGATGACAAGAAACAAATAAGAGAAGAAGGAATGAGATGGATATTTTTCGGTATTTTAAAAGTGCAATAATAATAATATGCAATAATAAAATGTTAAAAAATGATCGATTATGAACGTCACACGGTGTGTTCTGGTTCAATTAATATTAATATAAGGATTTTATTAAACTAGTTTTTGGTTAGGTTTGGAACACTAGCGCCCTCTGTTGATTTTACTCAATTTTAAGCACTGCACATTTTATTTATGTATATAAACTAACTTGATAACTGCTGCTGTATATTTTTTGTAATCTTATAAAGTTGGGTAGCGAGCGTGGATGATTTTTTGTTTTGTATTTTTTTTAATAAATTTATTTAACACTTGCTTTTTTTTCTTTTTGCTTCCTTTCCTACACCTTTTTTTGTTTTGTTGACACTTATTTACGTAAACATTACTGAATATATGAAACTGAATGTTGTGATCTATAATATTGTCCTTAGGATTTGAAAGTAAATTAAATAAATTCTATTTTTCTAGACCATGTTTCATTTCAATTCCATTTTCTTTGGCTAGAAACGATATTCAACAATTGGAAAATGTTTACTGAAATTTTAATTTTGTAGATGGGTAACTTAAAGAAATTTTATTGTTTGTCTTTTTCTGCTTCACTGCTTGACATTTTGATTGTTAAATGTATCAAAAATTACAGAGTGAATTTTGACAGTTTAGTTATAAATGAGAAATTTTAATTTTAATCGACGCTATCGAAAATTATAACAAACCTATTTTGACACAATTCTATAGTCGGCACAATCATAAGATTCCGATATGAAGGCTGTCATCACAGTGACAATAGTGAAGTACAACAAAAATCGATGCATTAAATAAACCGATTTATAAATTTAACCGATTATAAGTAATAAGACTTTCTAATCGTTTCGTTAATTAAGTTCGGAACGATAATTTATAAACCGACCTCTGATTGTTTTCTTAAAATCAGGTAAAAACAGATGTAGCGTTGAGATTAACACCGAAAGGGATAATAAGACAATTTGACTAGTAAGTTAAGGTGAGGAAATTATATTAGTTATTAAAATGGAAATTTCATTAATCTAGTGAAAAAGAAACTATTAAACGGTTAATAATTATCCGATTTGAGTGGAAAAGGCTTAAAAACGTATGTATTGGGAATTTATAATAGCTACGAAAAATCGCAATGCTTTAGACATATTAAGGAATCTATAACTATTTGTATTTTGAGTGTGACATGGTAGCACATACTTTCGATTATAGTAATGTATCGATTATGGTCGATTCATAAATTGTTTCAAGAGGTCACATAACTATAAATCCAGCCTCCTTATAAAACATTGTAGTGACGTCTTAAATATTTGTTCAATTTTACACAATTTATGAAGTAAACTGATTAAAATAAAATAAAATTATTTAAACAATTTATAAATAACACAAATAAAAAACAAGCAGGGATGGTTTACATATTTCGCCAGAATTTCTAGTATTTACCTATGTATATGTAAGTACGTATAAGTAGGTAAGTAAGTACCTATCTAAATACTCGTAGTAAGTAAACAATATTACTCCAATTCGTTTAACCCGCTAGTTACTTGCGTTTAATATTACGGACTAATGCCTAATTAAAATATTTAACAAACTGTGGGCAATTTTGTAACATCATGCTACGAGCAATAGAAGCGATGTACCAATAAAATATGTTGCAAAAATGGGAAGAAGTGTTTATTATGTGTAAACATAAAAACAATTTTCCAAAGCGAAGAGGAGGTGGATTCACAAGTACATTATGTACCTACTTATAAAGCTGCATTGATAAAAAATATAAACTGTATACTGTATATGCACAGTAAATAGTGCATTGCATAATTTAACCAAAGTGACCTATCATTCACTACGAAATATCTTCACTTCATAGTATCATTACCAGCCAGCGGTTCAAATTAAAAAAAAAATATTTCCGTAATAAGTAAATTGAAGACGTCCATACAAGGTTAGTTTGTGTTCATACATGACAGACGTCATATCGGAATCTTATGATTGTGCCGACTATAGTACCTACCACCCACTAGTGTTGATGCAATATTTTAAAATACATAGGTAGACGTACAATAAGTACAATGTGTAAACGAGACACAACGGAGCGGTACACAGTAATTACTGGTATGACATGTCCAACTAGCGAATACACCTATTATTTTTATTAGCACAATAATACACGATATTTATAAAGTGTGAATGTGTATAGCCATTCAACATAACATATAATTTTTGTAATGACTACCATAGATAGATCAGTAGTTCACACGCAAACTGTGTTGGTATAAATAAAATGTTTATACGTTCTCCCTGTTTGAAAATCCATGATGATATTACTGTTGCTGCTGAGTTTTTCCCTGGTTAGTGGTGGTATGTGCGAAGATGACATGGTGAGTTGTTGAAATTGGAAATTTGATTATTTTCAATGAGAATTCATGAGTACCTAATTCCTATTATGTACAGAGTCTACCATGTACCTCGGTGAGTAGTATGTAAGTATTTAGTTTCTTTACATGAAACCTAAAATTGTAGAAGTTAATACCTAAATAAGTACCTACCTATTTAGGTATTAACAGCTGACTAACTAACTGAAGTTTTTGCGTTTAAATTTTTCATATTGCATTTTCATTGCGTTTTACCTGTGTAATAGAAGCAAATAATTAGGTTACTACAAATGAATATCTCAAGAATTTCAATACTGATCCTTTAAACTGTGATATATTCACTAGAATAATAACAAATACGATTTACAAATCACCTCATAGATGTCGCACCGATTTTGATTTCTTCCATATAACAAGATGGATGACCCAGGCTACGTTCTAAACATGGATTCACCAATCTACGTATGCCCGGATGAGGCCAGCCAGGCGTTCGCAGACTTGTCGGAGATCGAGATACACCGACACAACGAGAGCACCGCCTATATGACTGGACCTCTGAAGTTGTTGAAAACTCTGGACCGGAATACTGTGGTAGGTATCTAGGTATTGGCTCAAATACAATATCTCTGCACCTTGGCCTTAAGGATATCTTATAAACAGGTTTCATGATGCTAGGCTCTATTACAATTAATCTATACCTGGGACCTAAGGCTGTTTTGTTATAAATAGGTACTTCAACAGGCCAGCCGCTGGGTGTATGAGTGCCCGCATGCAATAGGTACCCTTTGACACCACCCCTGTCGCCCAGACGTCGCTTCAAACCAAACTGACATAGCTTTACCAGTAGGTATTTCAAATTATGCGATCAGTCCATTTACTGCCCCCGCGTGCGGTGCACTGACGTTTGGATAGGTTGACGACGTTTGGTTGGTTTACGATTCAGCGACTAGAAACGTTTTTAGGGTTCCGTACCCAAAGGGTAAAACGGGACCCTATTACTGAGACTTCGCTGTCCGTCTGTCCGTCCGTCCGTCCGTCTGTCACCGGGCTGTCTCATGAACCGTAATAGTTACACAGTTGAAATTTTCACAGATGATGTATTTCTGTTGCCGGTTGCCGCTACAACAACACATACTAAAAAAGAGAATAAAATAAATATTTAAATGGGCGCCCATACGATATGCGATAGTTTACTTACCTTTCGGTCCAAGAGATGGCATTGTGCGTAATATGTGGCTACAATAAAACAAATATTTAAGTGAGGCTTTCATACAACAGACTAGATTTTTTGGCGTTTTTATGCATAATGGTACGGAACCCTTCGTGCGCGAGTCCGACTCGCACTTGGCCGGTTTTTTTTAAGCAGATTAGCAGAATAATATTGAGCCTATGCGGCTCAGCAATAATGGCCGAAAAATGAAAAACTACGTTAATAATATTACGACAAAAACGGCGTCGAAAATAGCAATGGTGGCACAATGGGTTTACTTACCCTTTCAAAAATTTTGGAAAATCCGTCTATTCGAGACAACTTCAAGATTTCAGGATTCAGTGCAGATTGCAAGGCTAACCATTTTTTTACTTTAGGTAAGAAATGAAAAACAAGCAGACAAGCCAAATGGTGAGTGGTCCATGGAATAGGTACAATAACATCAAAGGCCTTATCCAGTTATTCACCGATGCGATATAGTCAAAGGGAGGAAAGCTCTTAAGCTTCTAGCCGGAACACGACTAGCCGTTTAGCGTCTAACTGCTAAATCAAGCAACCTATTAGAATAAATAGCTGTGAATTAATTTCAGATACCTACAACTGCTCATAGAGAAGGAAACATCTGGCCGTCACGATCTTTTTGCGTCGGTGGATATCTGCGACTTTTGTACTGAATTCGAAGACCCAGAGAGCATTTATGCGAAATACTTCAAACATTTCCATTTTCCTAAGAAGTGTCCCTTTGAACCGGTAAGTACCTATGTTTCAATAATAAGCGGTGTTGTTTTCATGGGTTGTACGCGTTTGGTCAAATCTGATATTCGTCAAATCGGCAATTCGTCAAATCTGAAATTGGTCAAATCGGTAGTTCGTCAAATCGTCTTTTTGTCCAGTTATGAAATTTGCCAAATACGCTTTTGGTCAAGTAATTTTAGTACATTCAACAGTGGCGATTCCTGGTGTTTATAATTGGGGTGGCTCCAGCTTTTGTTATATAGGGTGTAGTGTTAAGTGCGCATAACCGGAAAACCATTTCTTCAGACGGACAATCTAACAAACTTGCAGTCTTTCATTAAGAAACCTACTTTGAAATCGCAAATAATAATTGCTTTATACAAAAAAAAAACCGACTTCAATCTTGATAAGTAGAGATAACTCAAAAACTACTCGCCAGATGGCGCTCAATTCAACATGTAAGTGTAAAGTTCTCGTCGCTACAAATTAATCAAGCCCAAACACTAGATAACTGCAGTAAATCGTTGAGGAGTTCCCTCGACTGTCTTTCGGCTTCATCAGATCGACTCCAGATCTTCATTAAATAGTAGCGCTTTAATGTACTTATGATAACATGAACAAACACACTAGTTGTCCATACAATTTTCATCCATCATCACCATCATCAGATCCTGGTGTCCTTATCACGGGACCCCACTGCGCATATCTACTTTAGAATAAAAAAAGAATTATCAAAATCGGTCCATAAACGACGAAATAATCGCTGAACGTACATAAAAAAAGCATATATAAGTACGGTCGAATTGAGAACCTCCTTCTTTTTTGAAGTCGGTTAAAAAGAAATTTCATACAATTTGACATTTTTATTTTTGTATGAAATAGCTAATATGTTTTTTCGCGATTTTAGGGTTTGTCCCATAGTGAAAGTCCATTTTCCACTATCAACCGTTTTTCGGCAAACGATCTCGTCGTGAAAGGTCTTTCTAAAAGTTCTTGTATCACAGATTTTGTTGAATCACTCATAATTTCATGTCATTTCATTATAAACTAATTACCTACTAAATAAAAAGTAAATTAAATCAATAGAAAGATAGAAACCGTAATCACAAATCTACACTATCACGAAAAACATGCGAAAACTCGTTAGGTAATGCGCCATTCCCAGCGCCAGACCCGCGTTTCAAACTCAGTGATACGCTGATACCACAGTATAATTTTACTATGGTGATACTAAGCGATCGAAGAGGCGCGGGCGGCCGCGGGCCAACGACTTTGTATGGACTAGGCATGCGCTGGCAGCAGCGCATCGCTCGCCTCGGCCGCGCTCGGCGCCGACCGAACGCGAAGACAATCGCCGCGAGTCGCGTTCGTGATAGAAGACCGCAGCGCTCGTAAAATGTAATTATTGTACTTAGGTCTAAATAATTAGGTTGTAAATATATGATTTTTTACATTTTATTTAATGCTTAAAATTTATGGTATGGCGCCGCCATACGCGCCATCTTAGAGAAATCGCCACTGACATTCAACTATAAAAATGAAAATACCTCGTGATGTTTTTATTACCACATTTTATTTAATTCATATTTCACTTATCACTAATTCACTACCTAGTATAAATCAAAGTCATTTCCCGCTGTCGTCCGTCTGTTAATATGTATGCTTAAATCTTTTAAACTTCACGACGGATTTTAATACGGTCTTCTTTAATACATGAAAATCGGCCGGAGGGCGGGCGTCTTGTCACTTTAATGTTGTTTTTAACCGATTTAAAAAAGGGGAAGGTTAACAATTCCTCTGTATGTTTTTTTGTCTTTTGTGTGTTACCTCATAACTTCGTACTGGGTGAATCGATTTTGATAATTCTTTTCACATTCGAACGCTAATGTTTGCCGTCCCATTTGAGCGACCATCTGACGGTCAATTTTAGAGTTATTTTCAATAATGTGAATTAAAATGCAATCTTTTGACTGGGTGTTCTAATTTTGATGATTCTTTTTTGTTAGAAAGGTAGTGCTTGTCATGTGGTACCTTATAAATAGGAGCAACGTCTGGCGAGTGATTTTTGAGTTATCTTGACTTTGAAGTCGGTTATTTTTTGTAAAAAGTTAAGACGTAAAAAATTTATTTCCCGATACGAAGCAAGGACAGTCCGACTAGTAGTTACATAGTCAATTTATATTTTACACCCAACATAACTGTTTTAGGCACTTTAGTGTATCTATTTTTCCAATCAACAATTTTTCTATAATTTTTTCTATTCTAGCGTCTTTCATAATGTTGGAAGTTTTCCTCTGCTTCGCATTTTCTCTTTTAACTTTATGTAAATAAAACTTCGCCTCTTTTTTTAAAATGCTTACATACATGAAAATGTTATGCTTTTCTTCTACCTTTATACCCAATCTTCGGTGCCAAGCCTCGACTGCATTGGTGGTACGATGACGTTCATTCGCACAACACCACATGTCTTGTGAAATTCTTTTTTGCCATTGCTCACTAAAATATTTTTGAAAATTTTCCGCCCTTTTATCATTCTCTGGCATCAATTTAAGTATTTCTGTCCATCCTTCCGGAATATACTGATTTGGCAGTAATGCTAGGTTTGTGGTAAGTCTTACAATCTTTTTTAAATTATTTTCAGTCATCATTCCCAGTTTTTTTGCTTTCCTATAAATGGCTTGATGGAAATGAAAAAAACAACCTTTCACGAGAGCACCTGGGAAAATGCTTTTTGCGGCGTTGATTATTGCCATTTCATAATCACATTTTACAAAATTTGCATCAATCTTAAATTGAGAACGTAAAACTGAGAACAATCTTTCATACGTTTCCTGAATTTTATTAGGTAAGAGGCAAAAAAATACGGGTATTATATTGGTACTCGCTCTTGTACTACCCACGTCTACATGAATTGATAAAAGTTGAGAAAAAGGTCGCGGTACGGTTTTAAAAGTACCATCTACAAAAATCAAATTTGTATTTGATGCTATTTCTATACCCTCATCTATAGCAAAGATAAAGAATTTAGGTAGATTATCTTTGCTTTCATAAATCAAAAAATCTTTTGAAAGTATGTCTGGAAATATTACCGTATCAACTGATGGGAAATTGCATTTTTGTACACCAATTGCCCTCTTTCTTATTCTGTATAGACCATCACGCTTCGATTTCAAATTAGGTATGTCCATTGAATCATCAAGCTCACCCATAGTTTCATCAAAAATTTTACTCACTGATTTCCATTCATTTTTTACCCTTTTTCTGCATTTATTCATCTTCACGTCAATTAAATTTTTGTCGTAGTTCGGCTTACAGGTATGCCCGCTTTCTCTTAGAATTAAGGTAGAATCACTGCTTAAAGTTATAGATCCATTACACTCGCTTCTATTTATGCAGCGCCAGATTGTAGTACCATTTTTATATTTCAAGTTTAAATGGAATTGATATCCCGCACGTAATAGTTTCTTCTTACCTTTTTTAGTGTCTATAAATGTAAAAACAGAATCTCCGCCTTTGCTAGTAGAAGCCATTATATTATATATTTTACTAAATCGCAGACTCCAAAATAAAGATTTATTATGTACACAGATTATGTAATTAAATTAACGTGCAAATAATAAGATATTTTCTACGATTGACAGGAAAAACAAATGGTTGACAGGAAAACAAATTATTTTTTTCGCTAAGATTCTAGTCTTACAGAATCAGAAGAGGTAACAATCGAAAGAAATAAAATACATATCTAATTATACGTACTTAATTACTATTGACTACGTTTCGATGATGTAAATAGGAAACTACAGCGTAAGTTCCTACAAGTAACATACCTAATTATATATGAAATGAAAACTTATGTCTTCATCGACTGTACATAGACTTGACCAAAAGCGTATTTGGCAAATATCATAACTGGACAAAAAGACGATTTGACGAACTACCGACTTGACCAATTTCAGATTTGACGAATTGCCGATTTGACGAATATCAGATTTGACCAAACGCGTACAACCCGTTTTCATGACGATTTTGAGCGAGGGACCCGTCCCACGTACTAATAAAATATTTAATTTACCCATAAAATTAGTAAAAAGAAGTGGGACTAAGTACGATTTAGGTAATGGAATCACGGAATGGTTAAATAAAGCCTTATTGAACTATTCCTTATGTCGAACAGCGTGCTAGAGTTATGCTCTAGGCCTTCTCTGTCTCCTGACAGACCCATTAATCTCAAACTCTCTTGAGAGTTAAACACACTTCATACACGGATTATAATAATAATAATAAATAGTAACGCTTCACACTCATAGCCCCACACTAGGATTCCCTGTGTCGTGGGTGCCATGGACAACACAAGACAAGGACACACACCCAGACCGAGAACGGAAATTCAAACTCATCATTCAAATATCCGCCTCGCTGGGAATCGAACTCAGGACCCTCGGAACAGCGATCCGGCGTGTTAACCATTGCGCCATCCAGGTCGTTAATTGTATCAAGATACTAGAGAACCGCCCGCGTTTCGCTTCGGGACTTCGGGACCCGTAGGCCCGTAGGTAACAGTTGCGTAGGTCACACTACTGTAGGAATCTCGACTAAACAGTAGCTTATTGTATGATAGGTGTACTGGAACAGCAGATTATTTGCCTATGACATAAGTAAATTACATGTAGTATTTAATAGCGTGATTCAGAACTTGCAAATGAATTTTACTAACGCCGTCTATTAACAACATCCAGGACTAAATATTTACCTAACAAAACATCGATCTTCCCATGGAAATGAGATGTTTATTGTTTTTCCGCGATAAAAAGTAGCGCTACGTCACTCTCCACCCGCCTAACTATCCCCACACACATAAACCATACCATATAATAGCCATGTTGCGACGTGAAAGAGTCACAAACAAACACACTTTCACATTTCACAGGGGGTGTACAACGTGGACAATTTCGTAGCGGACACAAGCGAGCTGCCGATCAACAGTGCGACTGCCGGCAGGTACCAAGCAACCATCAACATTTACAACGATCCGTCCAGGATGTGCCTACACGACAAGATCTTTCTGGCCTGCCTCAAGTTGGACCTTGTTATTGAACCCATATAATGATAATGGTTGAAAATAAAATTGTTTGTTTATCTATCTACATAATTTAATTATGTGCACAGCCAAAAGTGTTTTTACCAAAAATATTTACTTATTTAAGTAGGTTCCATTAGGTGGGTAGGTAGTGCCTATGGGGGAAAATTGTTAATTGGTAGTGCCTATGGCGAAAAATTCAAGTTTTTAAAGGTAAAATAAAAGAAGTATTAGGACTATGAGCAAAGTTTATTGAAAATTAATTACTCGTCTTCGTTGGGTTCATTGACATTTTCGTCTCGGCTGGATTGGTAGAAAACTTCTTTTTCATCTTGGTGTAAGTGTTTACCGCTTTTTTCTTTTCCCTTTTCCCTTTTCCCAGCTTCTCTCTTCGGAACTTCGTGCTTCTCGTGTGTTTTGTGTTTTGAACTTTTGTGTTTAGATTTGTGCTCGCTTTTCGCCTCTTTTTTATTTTCTTTGTCCACTGTTTTTTTCGACGATTGTTCGAAGGATGCGTCGGAATCCGATGACGAAGAATCTTCTTTAATTTTTTCTTTCTTATCTTCGCTAAAATATCGTAAAAACAAAATACTTATTTAAAATATATATTTCAGTTTATTGTTTAATAAAATGCTATACCTACTTATTATTGATAAATAATAATCTACGTGTTATTCGTTCGCGCGGCCAAAAAATCATTTAGATTCATAGAGATATTAGAGAATGGAAGCCAAGTACCTATTGTGTAGCTACCTACCTACCTACCTACGGTAGGCGCTTATTTTATTTTCGAAAGTTTTAATAGTAAAAAAAATTGCATACCACAATAACCTGTCAATAACGTACCTCTTTTGCCTTAACGGACTGTCTTCGTCTTGTTCATCGCTGCAATGATATACTTAAGAGTTAAATTAGCACCTACTAACAAATTTTTTAGTTCAGACCATTCACTTATAAAAATTGTACATCACCTGTCTTTTTCCTGTTTGTCATCCCTGAAAATACACAGCATCATGTATAGTTATGCCGTAAAATTCAGATTCTTTAGTTACAGCGAGCAGAATTTTTCGCTGTTTAGTTATTATTTAGCTAGTAGGTAAAATGGACCTTAATTAAGAAAAGAAACCTAACCACGTCAAAACAATTAAACAAAGAACAAAAGATAAATAATAAATACTCCTCTACGCCATCCCAGTCGACATTCCATTCCTCGTGAGTGATTCCGGTACGGAACACACGTCGGCAACTTTCTCTGAAATTAGAAAAGAGGATTAAAATTTTATAAGTACTTTAAGTAGTAAGTTTTACAAAAAAAAACAATAATCTCAAAGTGAAATCCTGATGTGATTTACAGATAATTAATCACATTTCAAGTCCTAATTATATTATTTTGTCTGAAATCTATACCTAACCAATCTTGACTTCCTTAAGATTGGAGAACCTATAACTTTATAGACTGATGCTATAGCTTTGTGATTAGATCTTACAAATTTTTAATTTTATTGGGTCCAATCAAATAATACTAACTCTACATCCTTGTTAATAGCACAAGAGATGAACTGCCGGTTCTTGAAGACGCTGGTGTAGAGGAAAGGTCCGTGGCAGCTGTGCGATTTGGGGTCGATCTTACACGCTGATATGACGCCGATCACTCGCTCTTTGTTTTGATACTTTACGATCAGAGGGCCTCCATGGTCGTTCTGGAAAGGGGTTAAACTCATGAAGAAGATAAATTAATTCACATTGCTGATTTTGAAGATCGCAAGGAGCAGACGGTCGTAACTTTCATCGTGTAAAGTTGCATTAATTGATCAAACAGACCTTTAACTATTTTGTCTCCTGTGAAATGAAGTCTTCCTATCTTGGCCCAATGGCCACCACAATGGTGAACTATGGCCTGTATCCCCACATTGTGAGAGAAGTATCGAGTTCAGCTGTGGAACAGTTATGGGTTGGAATAAGAAATTTGATATTTCTTTCGTTGTTGGAGCCATTTACCTCGCAAAAACCTCCCTGTGTAGAACGTCTAGCAGTGTAATCATCGGGATCTCGCAAATGTCGTCCCAAGTCCACGGTCTGGTCTTCTACTGGTCCCGGACCCTCGATAACTCTCCTCGACTCCACGTCTGTGCAGTTCGCATATTTTTTCTAAAAAAAAAACATTTGTACAAATGCACCATAATAAAGTCTAACAACAACACATAAAAAAGTCATTATCTTTCAAAGGAATTATCTGTATTATAATAATCCAATTGGCTCTTACGTCACAAATTTCACTAAGCTTCTTCATGACATCTTTAGTGCATATCATGTACTGGGTGATGATATCCCTGAACCTTGGAGCCCATTTCTTGGCACATTGCTCGTTGTCCATTACACAAACTTTGGCTTCTTGTAGGCATTTAGCGTTTTCTGGTATATGGCCCGAAGCACGGTATACACCCTGACGAAAAAGGAAATTTTAAGATTGGAAAAAAATGTTTCTGTCTTAATACTTCTATTTTTGTCATTTAATTAAGTATGTAGGTACTTGTTACTGTTAATAAATGTTGTACTGTTAATCTGACGACGAATTTGACTGATAATTTATTTTTATTCTATTCAATCCATTTGACATTACTTTTATTATAATTGACTTCATAAATACATACAATGGACATGATATACATAAAATAATAATAATAATGTCAATTAATAAAAAGAGAAAAAAAAATACATCTGACACACCATAATATTCTTCAAAATTAAACTAATCGTATCTCCACTTTCATCATCATCATCTCAACCCATAATGGCCCACTAAATTGAGCACGGGTCTCTTCTCATTCTGAGAAGGGTAAGGCCATAGTCCACCACGCTGGCCAAGTGCGGATTGGCGGACTTCACACACCTTTGAGTTTTGCGAACTCTCCGGCATGCAGGTTTCCTCACGATGTTTTCCTTCACCGTTTGTAGCAAGTGATATTTAAATGCTTAAAACGCACATAACTCCGATAAAGCCAGAGGTGCGTGCCCTGGGATTCGAACCCGGACCCTCCGAATAGGAGGCCGAGATCTTAAACCACTAGGCTATCACCGCTATCTCCACTTTACTACTTTTAAATTTTATTATTTGACCGTTAAACTATATAATTTAACCTTAATACTCATCTACCTATTTTAATTATTTAAAATCTTAAATTTCAGCTTTACTTTATATTGTTTGACACAATTTTATTAAATTGACTTTAAATCTAATATTTCGATATAATGATAGTTCAATCACACATTAAATACAATTTTCAAAATAATGAAGCCAACGCGCCTAATGATTTTTTTTTTAACTCAGGAATTAACCACTTCAGCGTCTTCCTCTCTTCTACCATTAGCTGCTGTGCCCTACCGGTCCATGACTGAAACATTGTTTGTAAATCACATGGCATGCAATGAATAAATGAATGAATGAATGAATGACTGGGTGGGGACTTTATCTCTATGAAACAACTGCGAGGATTAGGATCTTTCAAAAGTTTCTGGTCAGTGGGAGAGCAAACGGTTCCCAGCGAGCGGGCCTATTCTAGAGGAGACAGATGATGAGGGCTTGGAATTAGTAACGTTATTGAACATGATCATTTGGAAAATACTTAGTGCACATAATTTTATTTCCCTTCATAGTAATATTTGCTTGATTTATGGAAAATAAAGTAAGTAATAAAATGTTTTTGTTTTTTAATTAGACCCAAATTTCCATTTGGATTAGTTTCCATTTTTAAATTCATAAGCACTTTAGTCATAAGCACTAACTTTAACCATTCTTTTAGCTGAGTCCCTAGTTAATTTCATGTCAATTTATTTCCGAATTCAACTTACCTCCCTAAAGTTGCTTCCACTTCCCCAACCAGCAATATAGCCTTTGGTCCCAGCTTTCTCGAGCTCCCTGCTAATGTTGTTATAGCAAATCAGGGCCGTGGGAAACTCGCATCCACTTTCGGTGACGCCAAACTTAAATGGCTTGTTGACTTTCACAATATAGCGATGTCATTTGATGACCACTTGATACTGTCTTGGAAGTCGAACTGTATGATGTATTTCTGTTGCCGGTTGCCGCTACAACAACACATACTAAAAAAGAGAATAAAATAAATATTTAAATGGGCGCCCATACGATATGCGATAGTTTACTTACCTTTCGGTCCAAGAGATGGCATTGTGCGTAATATGTGGCTACAATAAAACAAATATTTAAGTGAGGCTTTCATACAACAGACTAGATTTTTTGGCGTTTTTATGCATAATGGTACGGAACCCTTCGTGCGCGAGTCCGACTCGCACTTGGCCGGTTTTTTTTAAGCAGATTAGCAGAATAATATTGAGCCTATGCGGCTCAGCAATAATGGCCGAAAAATGAAAAACTACGTTAATAATATTACGACAAAAACGGCGTCGAAAATAGCAATGGTGGCACAATGGGTTTACTTACCCTTTCAAAAATTTTGGAAAATCCGTCTATTCGAGACAACTTCAAGATTTCAGGATTCAGTGCAGATTGCAAGGCTAACCATTTTTTTACTTTAGGTAAGAAATGAAAAACAAGCAGACAAGCCAAATGGTGAGTGGTCCATGGAATAGGTACAATAACATCAAAGGCCTTATCCAGTTATTCACCGATGCGATATAGTCAAAGGGAGGAAAGCTCTTAAGCTTCTAGCCGGAACACGACTAGCCGTTTAGCGTCTAACTGCTAAATCAAGCAACCTATTAGAATAAATAGCTGTGAATTAATTTCAGATACCTACAACTGCTCATAGAGAAGGAAACATCTGGCCGTCACGATCTTTTTGCGTCGGTGGATATCTGCGACTTTTGTACTGAATTCGAAGACCCAGAGAGCATTTATGCGAAATACTTCAAACATTTCCATTTTCCTAAGAAGTGTCCCTTTGAACCGGTAAGTACCTATGTTTCAATAATAAGCGGTGTTGTTTTCATGGGTTGTACGCGTTTGGTCAAATCTGATATTCGTCAAATCGGCAATTCGTCAAATCTGAAATTGGTCAAATCGGTAGTTCGTCAAATCGTCTTTTTGTCCAGTTATGAAATTTGCCAAATACGCTTTTGGTCAAGTAATTTTAGTACATTCAACAGTGGCGATTCCTGGTGTTTATAATTGGGGTGGCTCCAGCTTTTGTTATATAGGGTGTAGTGTTAAGTGCGCATAACCGGAAAACCATTTCTTCAGACGGACAATCTAACAAACTTGCAGTCTTTCATTAAGAAACCTACTTTGAAATCGCAAATAATAATTGCTTTATACAAAAAAAAAACCGACTTCAATCTTGATAAGTAGAGATAACTCAAAAACTACTCGCCAGATGGCGCTCAATTCAACATGTAAGTGTAAAGTTCTCGTCGCTACAAATTAATCAAGCCCAAACACTAGATAACTGCAGTAAATCGTTGAGGAGTTCCCTCGACTGTCTTTCGGCTTCATCAGATCGACTCCAGATCTTCATTAAATAGTAGCGCTTTAATGTACTTATGATAACATGAACAAACACACTAGTTGTCCATACAATTTTCATCCATCATCACCATCATCAGATCCTGGTGTCCTTATCACGGGACCCCACTGCGCATATCTACTTTAGAATAAAAAAAGAATTATCAAAATCGGTCCATAAACGACGAAATAATCGCTGAACGTACATAAAAAAAGCATATATAAGTACGGTCGAATTGAGAACCTCCTTCTTTTTTGAAGTCGGTTAAAAAGAAATTTCATACAATTTGACATTTTTATTTTTGTATGAAATAGCTAATATGTTTTTTCGCGATTTTAGGGTTTGTCCCATAGTGAAAGTCCATTTTCCACTATCAACCGTTTTTCGGCAAACGATCTCGTCGTGAAAGGTCTTTCTAAAAGTTCTTGTATCACAGATTTTGTTGAATCACTCATAATTTCATGTCATTTCATTATAAACTAATTACCTACTAAATAAAAAGTAAATTAAATCAATAGAAAGATAGAAACCGTAATCACAAATCTACACTATCACGAAAAACATGCGAAAACTCGTTAGGTAATGCGCCATTCCCAGCGCCAGACCCGCGTTTCAAACTCAGTGATACGCTGATACCACAGTATAATTTTACTATGGTGATACTAAGCGATCGAAGAGGCGCGGGCGGCCGCGGGCCAACGACTTTGTATGGACTAGGCATGCGCTGGCAGCAGCGCATCGCTCGCCTCGGCCGCGCTCGGCGCCGACCGAACGCGAAGACAATCGCCGCGAGTCGCGTTCGTGATAGAAGACCGCAGCGCTCGTAAAATGTAATTATTGTACTTAGGTCTAAATAATTAGGTTGTAAATATATGATTTTTTACATTTTATTTAATGCTTAAAATTTATGGTATGGCGCCGCCATACGCGCCATCTTAGAGAAATCGCCACTGACATTCAACTATAAAAATGAAAATACCTCGTGATGTTTTTATTACCACATTTTATTTAATTCATATTTCACTTATCACTAATTCACTACCTAGTATAAATCAAAGTCATTTCCCGCTGTCGTCCGTCTGTTAATATGTATGCTTAAATCTTTTAAACTTCACGACGGATTTTAATACGGTCTTCTTTAATACATGAAAATCGGCCGGAGGGCGGGCGTCTTGTCACTTTAATGTTGTTTTTAACCGATTTAAAAAAGGGGAAGGTTAACAATTCCTCTGTATGTTTTTTTGTCTTTTGTGTGTTACCTCATAACTTCGTACTGGGTGAATCGATTTTGATAATTCTTTTCACATTCGAACGCTAATGTTTGCCGTCCCATTTGAGCGACCATCTGACGGTCAATTTTAGAGTTATTTTCAATAATGTGAATTAAAATGCAATCTTTTGACTGGGTGTTCTAATTTTGATGATTCTTTTTTGTTAGAAAGGTAGTGCTTGTCATGTGGTACCTTATAAATAGGAGCAACGTCTGGCGAGTGATTTTTGAGTTATCTTGACTTTGAAGTCGGTTATTTTTTGTAAAAAGTTAAGACGTAAAAAATTTATTTCCCGATACGAAGCAAGGACAGTCCGACTAGTAGTTACATAGTCAATTTATATTTTACACCCAACATAACTGTTTTAGGCACTTTAGTGTATCTATTTTTCCAATCAACAATTTTTCTATAATTTTTTCTATTCTAGCGTCTTTCATAATGTTGGAAGTTTTCCTCTGCTTCGCATTTTCTCTTTTAACTTTATGTAAATAAAACTTCGCCTCTTTTTTTAAAATGCTTACATACATGAAAATGTTATGCTTTTCTTCTACCTTTATACCCAATCTTCGGTGCCAAGCCTCGACTGCATTGGTGGTACGATGACGTTCATTCGCACAACACCACATGTCTTGTGAAATTCTTTTTTGCCATTGCTCACTAAAATATTTTTGAAAATTTTCCGCCCTTTTATCATTCTCTGGCATCAATTTAAGTATTTCTGTCCATCCTTCCGGAATATACTGATTTGGCAGTAATGCTAGGTTTGTGGTAAGTCTTACAATCTTTTTTAAATTATTTTCAGTCAT
Organism: Hesperia comma; assembly: GCA_905404135.1. Lineage (NCBI taxonomy): Eukaryota > Metazoa > Arthropoda > Insecta > Lepidoptera > Hesperiidae > Hesperia > Hesperia comma. The sequence continues at coordinate 35,574,785 of FR990012.1, forward strand.
CATTCCCAGTTTTTTTGCTTTCCTATAAATGGCTTGATGGAAATGAAAAAAACAACCTTTCACGAGAGCACCTGGGAAAATGCTTTTTGCGGCGTTGATTATTGCCATTTCATAATCACATTTTACAAAATTTGCATCAATCTTAAATTGAGAACGTAAAACTGAGAACAATCTTTCATACGTTTCCTGAATTTTATTAGGTAAGAGGCAAAAAAATACGGGTATTATATTGGTACTCGCTCTTGTACTACCCACGTCTACATGAATTGATAAAAGTTGAGAAAAAGGTCGCGGTACGGTTTTAAAAGTACCATCTACAAAAATCAAATTTGTATTTGATGCTATTTCTATACCCTCATCTATAGCAAAGATAAAGAATTTAGGTAGATTATCTTTGCTTTCATAAATCAAAAAATCTTTTGAAAGTATGTCTGGAAATATTACCGTATCAACTGATGGGAAATTGCATTTTTGTACACCAATTGCCCTCTTTCTTATTCTGTATAGACCATCACGCTTCGATTTCAAATTAGGTATGTCCATTGAATCATCAAGCTCACCCATAGTTTCATCAAAAATTTTACTCACTGATTTCCATTCATTTTTTACCCTTTTTCTGCATTTATTCATCTTCACGTCAATTAAATTTTTGTCGTAGTTCGGCTTACAGGTATGCCCGCTTTCTCTTAGAATTAAGGTAGAATCACTGCTTAAAGTTATAGATCCATTACACTCGCTTCTATTTATGCAGCGCCAGATTGTAGTACCATTTTTATATTTCAAGTTTAAATGGAATTGATATCCCGCACGTAATAGTTTCTTCTTACCTTTTTTAGTGTCTATAAATGTAAAAACAGAATCTCCGCCTTTGCTAGTAGAAGCCATTATATTATATATTTTACTAAATCGCAGACTCCAAAATAAAGATTTATTATGTACACAGATTATGTAATTAAATTAACGTGCAAATAATAAGATATTTTCTACGATTGACAGGAAAAACAAATGGTTGACAGGAAAACAAATTATTTTTTTCGCTAAGATTCTAGTCTTACAGAATCAGAAGAGGTAACAATCGAAAGAAATAAAATACATATCTAATTATACGTACTTAATTACTATTGACTACGTTTCGATGATGTAAATAGGAAACTACAGCGTAAGTTCCTACAAGTAACATACCTAATTATATATGAAATGAAAACTTATGTCTTCATCGACTGTACATAGACTTGACCAAAAGCGTATTTGGCAAATATCATAACTGGACAAAAAGACGATTTGACGAACTACCGACTTGACCAATTTCAGATTTGACGAATTGCCGATTTGACGAATATCAGATTTGACCAAACGCGTACAACCCGTTTTCATGACGATTTTGAGCGAGGGACCCGTCCCACGTACTAATAAAATATTTAATTTACCCATAAAATTAGTAAAAAGAAGTGGGACTAAGTACGATTTAGGTAATGGAATCACGGAATGGTTAAATAAAGCCTTATTGAACTATTCCTTATGTCGAACAGCGTGCTAGAGTTATGCTCTAGGCCTTCTCTGTCTCCTGACAGACCCATTAATCTCAAACTCTCTTGAGAGTTAAACACACTTCATACACGGATTATAATAATAATAATAAATAGTAACGCTTCACACTCATAGCCCCACACTAGGATTCCCTGTGTCGTGGGTGCCATGGACAACACAAGACAAGGACACACACCCAGACCGAGAACGGAAATTCAAACTCATCATTCAAATATCCGCCTCGCTGGGAATCGAACTCAGGACCCTCGGAACAGCGATCCGGCGTGTTAACCATTGCGCCATCCAGGTCGTTAATTGTATCAAGATACTAGAGAACCGCCCGCGTTTCGCTTCGGGACTTCGGGACCCGTAGGCCCGTAGGTAACAGTTGCGTAGGTCACACTACTGTAGGAATCTCGACTAAACAGTAGCTTATTGTATGATAGGTGTACTGGAACAGCAGATTATTTGCCTATGACATAAGTAAATTACATGTAGTATTTAATAGCGTGATTCAGAACTTGCAAATGAATTTTACTAACGCCGTCTATTAACAACATCCAGGACTAAATATTTACCTAACAAAACATCGATCTTCCCATGGAAATGAGATGTTTATTGTTTTTCCGCGATAAAAAGTAGCGCTACGTCACTCTCCACCCGCCTAACTATCCCCACACACATAAACCATACCATATAATAGCCATGTTGCGACGTGAAAGAGTCACAAACAAACACACTTTCACATTTCACAGGGGGTGTACAACGTGGACAATTTCGTAGCGGACACAAGCGAGCTGCCGATCAACAGTGCGACTGCCGGCAGGTACCAAGCAACCATCAACATTTACAACGATCCGTCCAGGATGTGCCTACACGACAAGATCTTTCTGGCCTGCCTCAAGTTGGACCTTGTTATTGAACCCATATAATGATAATGGTTGAAAATAAAATTGTTTGTTTATCTATCTACATAATTTAATTATGTGCACAGCCAAAAGTGTTTTTACCAAAAATATTTACTTATTTAAGTAGGTTCCATTAGGTGGGTAGGTAGTGCCTATGGGGGAAAATTGTTAATTGGTAGTGCCTATGGCGAAAAATTCAAGTTTTTAAAGGTAAAATAAAAGAAGTATTAGGACTATGAGCAAAGTTTATTGAAAATTAATTACTCGTCTTCGTTGGGTTCATTGACATTTTCGTCTCGGCTGGATTGGTAGAAAACTTCTTTTTCATCTTGGTGTAAGTGTTTACCGCTTTTTTCTTTTCCCTTTTCCCTTTTCCCAGCTTCTCTCTTCGGAACTTCGTGCTTCTCGTGTGTTTTGTGTTTTGAACTTTTGTGTTTAGATTTGTGCTCGCTTTTCGCCTCTTTTTTATTTTCTTTGTCCACTGTTTTTTTCGACGATTGTTCGAAGGATGCGTCGGAATCCGATGACGAAGAATCTTCTTTAATTTTTTCTTTCTTATCTTCGCTAAAATATCGTAAAAACAAAATACTTATTTAAAATATATATTTCAGTTTATTGTTTAATAAAATGCTATACCTACTTATTATTGATAAATAATAATCTACGTGTTATTCGTTCGCGCGGCCAAAAAATCATTTAGATTCATAGAGATATTAGAGAATGGAAGCCAAGTACCTATTGTGTAGCTACCTACCTACCTACCTACGGTAGGCGCTTATTTTATTTTCGAAAGTTTTAATAGTAAAAAAAATTGCATACCACAATAACCTGTCAATAACGTACCTCTTTTGCCTTAACGGACTGTCTTCGTCTTGTTCATCGCTGCAATGATATACTTAAGAGTTAAATTAGCACCTACTAACAAATTTTTTAGTTCAGACCATTCACTTATAAAAATTGTACATCACCTGTCTTTTTCCTGTTTGTCATCCCTGAAAATACACAGCATCATGTATAGTTATGCCGTAAAATTCAGATTCTTTAGTTACAGCGAGCAGAATTTTTCGCTGTTTAGTTATTATTTAGCTAGTAGGTAAAATGGACCTTAATTAAGAAAAGAAACCTAACCACGTCAAAACAATTAAACAAAGAACAAAAGATAAATAATAAATACTCCTCTACGCCATCCCAGTCGACATTCCATTCCTCGTGAGTGATTCCGGTACGGAACACACGTCGGCAACTTTCTCTGAAATTAGAAAAGAGGATTAAAATTTTATAAGTACTTTAAGTAGTAAGTTTTACAAAAAAAAACAATAATCTCAAAGTGAAATCCTGATGTGATTTACAGATAATTAATCACATTTCAAGTCCTAATTATATTATTTTGTCTGAAATCTATACCTAACCAATCTTGACTTCCTTAAGATTGGAGAACCTATAACTTTATAGACTGATGCTATAGCTTTGTGATTAGATCTTACAAATTTTTAATTTTATTGGGTCCAATCAAATAATACTAACTCTACATCCTTGTTAATAGCACAAGAGATGAACTGCCGGTTCTTGAAGACGCTGGTGTAGAGGAAAGGTCCGTGGCAGCTGTGCGATTTGGGGTCGATCTTACACGCTGATATGACGCCGATCACTCGCTCTTTGTTTTGATACTTTACGATCAGAGGGCCTCCATGGTCGTTCTGGAAAGGGGTTAAACTCATGAAGAAGATAAATTAATTCACATTGCTGATTTTGAAGATCGCAAGGAGCAGACGGTCGTAACTTTCATCGTGTAAAGTTGCATTAATTGATCAAACAGACCTTTAACTATTTTGTCTCCTGTGAAATGAAGTCTTCCTATCTTGGCCCAATGGCCACCACAATGGTGAACTATGGCCTGTATCCCCACATTGTGAGAGAAGTATCGAGTTCAGCTGTGGAACAGTTATGGGTTGGAATAAGAAATTTGATATTTCTTTCGTTGTTGGAGCCATTTACCTCGCAAAAACCTCCCTGTGTAGAACGTCTAGCAGTGTAATCATCGGGATCTCGCAAATGTCGTCCCAAGTCCACGGTCTGGTCTTCTACTGGTCCCGGACCCTCGATAACTCTCCTCGACTCCACGTCTGTGCAGTTCGCATATTTTTTCTAAAAAAAAAACATTTGTACAAATGCACCATAATAAAGTCTAACAACAACACATAAAAAAGTCATTATCTTTCAAAGGAATTATCTGTATTATAATAATCCAATTGGCTCTTACGTCACAAATTTCACTAAGCTTCTTCATGACATCTTTAGTGCATATCATGTACTGGGTGATGATATCCCTGAACCTTGGAGCCCATTTCTTGGCACATTGCTCGTTGTCCATTACACAAACTTTGGCTTCTTGTAGGCATTTAGCGTTTTCTGGTATATGGCCCGAAGCACGGTATACACCCTGACGAAAAAGGAAATTTTAAGATTGGAAAAAAATGTTTCTGTCTTAATACTTCTATTTTTGTCATTTAATTAAGTATGTAGGTACTTGTTACTGTTAATAAATGTTGTACTGTTAATCTGACGACGAATTTGACTGATAATTTATTTTTATTCTATTCAATCCATTTGACATTACTTTTATTATAATTGACTTCATAAATACATACAATGGACATGATATACATAAAATAATAATAATAATGTCAATTAATAAAAAGAGAAAAAAAAATACATCTGACACACCATAATATTCTTCAAAATTAAACTAATCGTATCTCCACTTTCATCATCATCATCTCAACCCATAATGGCCCACTAAATTGAGCACGGGTCTCTTCTCATTCTGAGAAGGGTAAGGCCATAGTCCACCACGCTGGCCAAGTGCGGATTGGCGGACTTCACACACCTTTGAGTTTTGCGAACTCTCCGGCATGCAGGTTTCCTCACGATGTTTTCCTTCACCGTTTGTAGCAAGTGATATTTAAATGCTTAAAACGCACATAACTCCGATAAAGCCAGAGGTGCGTGCCCTGGGATTCGAACCCGGACCCTCCGAATAGGAGGCCGAGATCTTAAACCACTAGGCTATCACCGCTATCTCCACTTTACTACTTTTAAATTTTATTATTTGACCGTTAAACTATATAATTTAACCTTAATACTCATCTACCTATTTTAATTATTTAAAATCTTAAATTTCAGCTTTACTTTATATTGTTTGACACAATTTTATTAAATTGACTTTAAATCTAATATTTCGATATAATGATAGTTCAATCACACATTAAATACAATTTTCAAAATAATGAAGCCAACGCGCCTAATGATTTTTTTTTTAACTCAGGAATTAACCACTTCAGCGTCTTCCTCTCTTCTACCATTAGCTGCTGTGCCCTACCGGTCCATGACTGAAACATTGTTTGTAAATCACATGGCATGCAATGAATAAATGAATGAATGAATGAATGACTGGGTGGGGACTTTATCTCTATGAAACAACTGCGAGGATTAGGATCTTTCAAAAGTTTCTGGTCAGTGGGAGAGCAAACGGTTCCCAGCGAGCGGGCCTATTCTAGAGGAGACAGATGATGAGGGCTTGGAATTAGTAACGTTATTGAACATGATCATTTGGAAAATACTTAGTGCACATAATTTTATTTCCCTTCATAGTAATATTTGCTTGATTTATGGAAAATAAAGTAAGTAATAAAATGTTTTTGTTTTTTAATTAGACCCAAATTTCCATTTGGATTAGTTTCCATTTTTAAATTCATAAGCACTTTAGTCATAAGCACTAACTTTAACCATTCTTTTAGCTGAGTCCCTAGTTAATTTCATGTCAATTTATTTCCGAATTCAACTTACCTCCCTAAAGTTGCTTCCACTTCCCCAACCAGCAATATAGCCTTTGGTCCCAGCTTTCTCGAGCTCCCTGCTAATGTTGTTATAGCAAATCAGGGCCGTGGGAAACTCGCATCCACTTTCGGTGACGCCAAACTTAAATGGCTTGTTGACTTTCACAATATAGCGATGTCATTTGATGACCACTTGATACTGTCTTGGAAGTCGAACTTGTAATCTAAAATTTTAAAAAGGTATTTTTTGCATTTCTTTGTCATAAGTTTTGATTATAAAACTTTTAATTAAATTGGTTTTTATATAAGTCCGAATTATTCTTCCTTCCCCTTTTTTACCTACATTCTTCACGCTTGTTCTTTCAGCTATTTTCCCATTATTTCAATTCAATTTGACAACTATTTACTTAATAAGGTGTGAAATCTTTATTGTCGTTAACGACATCGTAAAATGTTTAAGTTATTCGAAAATCTTTAAAAATAGTTCATAATTTATTGTTTTTGTTATCATTCACAATTAACACAATATTTTTTGAGAATGATAATCTGCTACTTACTCTTAGGGATACATTTCCAAACAACTTTGCGTCGATGTTTGCAAACACAGTCATCGTTTTTGTAGTCAAAGCTGTCCACGAACTTAGTGGTACCGGAGACGACGTAGAAGTGATCAGCGTCTTCGACACAGGCTGCTGACGTCAGCACGTAAAACGCATCGACTATGACCCCACCGCACAACCAACCACGGTATTTATGAGCCTTTGCTGATTCCTTTGTTAACTGAAGATAAACCTAAAACAGAAGAAATATTAGAGGAAATAATTGAGCCTGAATTTCTTGATAATTAATATCATATATTGTGAATAGCATTTGCGATGACACGAAGGCTAAAAAAAGAAGATAAAAAGAAAGAATGAGCCCTATTAAAAGAAAATACCTCAGTTGGAACACGAAGAGTCGTTTGAATCCTGAATGCTGAGTCACGCATGAGGGTGGTAGATAGGCAGGTAAGTTTTACAAAAAGATAATATTACCAGTAACATTGAAGAAGAAATGTTACTTTCCATTTTTTAAAATGAGGATTGATTAAACAAATGTAACATGAATTATTTATGTTAATTATCAAGTTTATATTTATCTGTGCTCATATATACCGGTACATTTATGTATTTGTTGGACAATGTTAACATCAGCAAGGCTTACCATGTACGGCCTCTTTCCTTTCATTACAGTCTTGCTGTAAAGAATTCTTCTAGTGTCTATAGCAGTCTGATTTTCATATTCCCACCCTTCGTCTTCTACGTCATTAACTTTATCAGTTCCGTTACTTTTAATTGATTTTGTATCACCCGAAGACTGTTTTTCATTATTTTCTGGACTCGAAAGTGCAGTACCTACCACACCAATGGCGAAAGTATGTGAAAGTATATCGTTTTAAAGGGTACCGTTGTGGAGATATTTCTTATTTAATTTATTTCAGTATATATTATGTTAATATTATATTAGTGCTTGACTAATATAAATATAAAAAGTTAAAATAATGAAAATGTAGTATGAAAATTATAAAGAAACTTTATATAAATATTTAGTTAAATAGTACAATTCTATAATAGCTTGCCGCGAAAACCTTAATGGAAAATAAGTCTTACCTAATAAATAAAAAAATATAAGTACAAAATTTATGATATACGTCTTCATTTCAAACGCTTTCCCGACAGAAGAAATTCCCTTTTTCGATTTATCCTGATAATTATTTGGTCAATCAGCTTTGTCGTATCACTAAATTAATTCTGGTTTTTATGTTTCCGGTAATAATCTTAAACAAACTTGGAAATAATTTTTACCTGGATGATAGTCATAAAAATCTCATTTCATTTGTACAATTAATGACTTTGTAATTTATTTACCTACTAGCGACCCGCCCCGGCTTCGCACGGGTGCAATGCTGATACTAAACTAAATACACTACAGAAAAACTGTGAACGTTGTATATAAAAACATAGCGACCCGCTCTGGGTTCGCACGGGTATAACATGTATATGGATTTGTATATGTATATTATATATGTATTTGTGTATGTGATTATATTGTTTATTTGTATTTATGTATGAGGTAGGGATTATTGTATTCATTACGAGTTTTATTTATTCCATATTTTGTATACCGCCATCGTCGTTTTATCACTTCCCGAAGGTCGACTGGCAGAGAATGCTTTTAGCATTAAGGGCAGGTTATTCGAAATCGACCTATTTTCGGTGGACTTTTAAAGCATCAAATATTTGTTGTTTCAACTTAAAAAAAATATATGTTATTGATCAAGAACCCATCTTCAATAATCAATGGCTCAAAACACGATAGTTATTACTTCACTCGATCATAAAAATAGGCAAAGATAGGTAAATTTTGACAATTTTTATGATATTACGTAAAGAATATTTACAATTTAGACGAAAAAATTATACTGCAAGGTAGCACATGACATTATCTAAATTATTCAATGGCTAATTTTTAAAATACTGTTTATTTTTTTTCACAATTCCATTATATAACAATACGACGCGAGCGCTTTGCTTCAGACGCCCGCTAGGCATTGTCGGAGCAAGACCTATGCCGATTTTCGCAAAAACGACCGCAGCAATACATCGTCACATTTATATAAATTTCATTTCATTTTTTTAATTTAAATACTTGTTTCGTCTTACAGTTTAAATAGTGCATTGTTTCATTGTAAATAAATAATTTAAAGATAAAAAAAATTATTTAAAAATATTTATTTAAAAGTATTTTCGTAGTATCCCAATAACATAGACATAGTACAAAAAAATCAGTAGTGCAACTACTAGGTATTTTACTAAACCAAGATAAGTATTTATTTTGTCAACACTGCGATTGTGTTATAGGTATAACAACTATGAGGAAAAATGTAATTTTGGTACGATCGGCAAAATCTATATTTCGGAGGCACTAGTCAGGATGGTGGTATAATGCTCCGATCATCAGGTTGCAAGGTGTAAAATAAAACACAGTAGGCGTTCAATACGTGTCTTCATGATTTAAATTAGGTTACACAGTTTAACTTAATTTGATTAAAGCTTTTAGGTTATGTTAAACGTGTTACGACTGAAATACACTTAGAGAAACGTTATGCCGTCGGGCATAGGTACGACGCAGTATAGGATTTTATTACAAAGTACACTAGTTAACTTAATGCGACCGTTCAGCTCGACGTCTGCTCGAGAAGTCCGAAAAATAGACTAGATTGAGTGGCCTTTTATAACACATGTCCAAACAGAAAACACATAGGTGGCTTTACTGTGCTCAACTGAAAGTCAGTATAACAACTAGATTAATTTCTGCACACGGAAATAAAATAGAATAAAACTTTTATTTACTTTGATTTTAATCTAATTTAATTTCCGTCTCCGACACGGCCATTCTGACAACGTCACACGTCCTCGTGTGATGGCTTTTGATTTAGGTTACAACAAAGCTCTAATTTTATTTTATTCAGCAAAAGCTACTAATTTTAAACGAGACTACTAATTTAATTTGAACAACAAGTTTTTAGATTACTTAAAATTTATTTGATTGAACGCCAAGTATTTTGTTTTAATTCTGTTTTTTTTTTTTTATTTTTTTTTTTAACCCTAACTAACTACACTCCCGCCGCGCCGTTTCCGGTGTCGCTATGGAGAAGAAGACGGCTAAACAAACTCCATAACATGACAACTGTTTAGAGCATGTTTAGAGCAAAATTACCAAATTTATTATTAACGCGGGTTTGTTTTTAACTTTTAACGCAATACGTCGTCGTACAATCGTCGTAAAACTGGATGACTCGATCAGCTGTGGTGCCGGAATTTACCTGTAACAATAAACACAAACGAAAGTATCTCTTATAGCTCGGCCCTTCCTGACCTAAGTGGGCAGGGAATAAAAACAACTTTATCAAAGTCATTTTGTGTAAATATCGATTGGTGATTACTCTGTAAGTGCGATTTTTTTTTTTAATTGCGATTGATGATTTGTTAGAAGTGTGATTATTTCATTTTTGTTTTGTTAATTTTTTTTTCTTTTACTTTTTTTTTACTTTTTACTTTTTACTTTGTAGTTTTTAGTTTTTAGTTTTTTTTTTTTTTTAGTTTTACTTTTTACTTTTTAGTTCCGCTTAAGTAGCGTCATCGCTTAACCAGCGGCATCACTTAACCAGCGGCATCGCTTAACCAGCGGCATCACTTAACCAGCGGCATCGCTTAACCAGCGGCATCACTTAACCAGCGGCATCGCTTAACCAGCGGATTTTTTTTTTTTTTTTTTTTGTTTTTGATTTTTTTTTTGTTGTTTCTCCAAATCAACTCTCCGTAAAAGGGAAATAAACAATGTCTACATTACACTTTTCGTAGTCTGTCTAGTGAGTACTGTCTAGTCTGGGACTGAATGTTTTTAAAGAGTAATTATTACCCATGACCCAAAAGTGATTTTGAATACTCAAGTTGGCCTTTTAAGAGAAGTTGGCTAAGCTGTTATTTTCTCAAAATCCTGAATACGGTGGATGTGCTTTCACATTAAAGTAACATAACCGTTCAAATACAATTTCAAAAGCTCCATTCGATAAGTTGACCGAAAACTAAATCTCTCAAAAATAGACTTTTATCAAGTGAACTACGTCTCGAAAAGAAAAGTTTTAATTTACTACTTCTTTAAGCTATCACAAAATAAATATGAACGATACAGATCACCTGCTTCGCTGCGTCCGATCTGCGGCTGCCAGTTGCCAGAGCTTCCTCCTTCAATGTCACACGAATGAACTCCAGGAAGCCCACGAGTGCAGGCACGCAGCCGTCGATTCGGCTCCAGACAACACATGTGTAACCTGCGTGTGCTGCTGCCGCCTGTGCATCCTCGAAAACTTATCTGAAAACAGAACGATGCACATTGCATCGTCACATGTGAGATTACTTTTAAACTTTCACTTTTCACAAAGTAAATTAAAACCAATCGAAGTGTGCTGCACTTGTAATTAAAATAATTGGGGAACTGATTGTATCCAACTGCTACTTTAATTAAAAATTTCAGTGAACTTCCACAAACTGCTATTAATTAATTAATTTTTTTAGGATATAGAAAATGACGAACGACAAATTTTACAGAACCTTCGATATCTTAATTGTTATCTTTTGTCACATTTCACTAATTACAAGACACAACAAAAGGTCATTTTCACAAGGAACGAAATAAAATGGAAGTTATAAAACTGCAACACCCGATGTAACCAAATAAAACTTTGTCATACCAAAAACGCCGTTTCACTTTTACCCTGTTTCATGCTACCACAACTGGGTGATGTCACCCTTGGTTGCAGACAGGAACCAGAAAAGGTCTTGGTCTCCAGTTCCTTATAATCTAGAAACGCTTCCCAAACGCATCATAAATCCGACGTAAACACTTACGCCGACTTTATTTATTTCGAAAATATAGTGACTAAAGCGGGTAAGAATCCAACTAATTCGTCTGTAATAACTCTAACGACAATGTTTTGGATCATTAGATAACGCTTACACAATATTTAAAATCAACAATGAACTACGCGGGTATTTAGAATATTGAAATTATTTTGTCACATAGTAAATAAAACTTTGAAAATTGTATTGTGTTTCACTTTTAAAACAACTCGAACTAATGAGCAACTAATTCGATCGACGTCACCAACGAACAACCAAACCGTTCACTTTAAAAAAAACTAGCTTACGCTTTTATTGTTATTATTGTTGTAGGCTTTTATTATCGTTGTAGGTACTCGATAAATGGAATAAATACTTCATCAAGTTGAGCACAAATATAGCATCTATTTTGTGTGTGTTTATTTTTCTCCAACTAATCCTTTTCAGCGATAAGCGGCGCACCAAATTATCAAAAACCAAAATAACTATCACGAACATTACACGTTTGATAAAAGTCACTGCACTGTACGTCATATCTCGTTATCAATTAAAAATTGTACCAACACGGAATGCATAATAAAATGCCTGACCTCAAACGTTTCTTTCTTTTTCGACCAGACAAAATCTATTCTATGTACCCTCTTTATCTTTAGGAATTTTATGAACTTAGATTAATTATTATTGTCACTTCGGAACATAATAATTTTACTTTAAAATGACTCTAGTTACGTTACATTTCGATTAAATTAAATGAACAAAAATGCTTACCCAACCAAGTACCATTGTTATCCAATAACTTTCATCAACTATTATCATCAAATCTCAAAACAAAGCATGAATCAAACCCGTGGCCTGTGGCTTTTCGCTAAGCCCAACCAACAAACTACGTTTGTTACACGCGCATTCTTCCGAATGCCGTACGGGTCGCACGGATTCCTCCGTGGTCTAACCTGGACCCAGACCTCCGCCAGAGCCACCCGCGTACCGCGTATCCACGGTCTACTTAATTTCCACTTCAAGCAGATACCGACTTCTAACGGACTACGGCTACGAAATGTCTACTGGTACGGTCCGACCAGCCGAGCTAAGATTCATCGCTATCACTCTACTCAAATTCACTTTTTATATCACAACACTTCAAATGGTACTTAGCTCTTGGGCATTCTAACAAACTAATACCACAAATCTACCCACATTAAACTTCAACAAAATGATCGCATGATAAAAGTGTGTTCCGATGTTATAATACTTGGTTAAACTACACTAAAATCAAAGGGTGTAACTTTCCCTTCATAATAAAAACATAGAGGTCATAATAAATACGATTTCTTTTGTTTTTCAGCGATTAAACATCAAAATAAGATTACAATGAGGAGCGATTTGTTTTAATTACGGAACTACGTTAAATGATTTTATTACCGGAAATTGATGTCTTTATTTTTACTCACGATTATCAAACAAACTACACACACACAACATAGTTTACACAAAAATTAAAATTTAAGCAATGAAATTGTATCACCTCAGACGTAATGGAATAAAAATAATGCCATACCCATACTCGCTGTGTTACTTAGCTTTACCAAAATTCGACGCCACATTCCATCTATGCCATGTGAGATGTAATGGCACATGTCAACTCGCTTGCCATTTATGAATCCAGTTCTCATCTGAAAATTGCTATCTGAAAACCTGGAAATAACCTAGCCAGCCATGTGTGGGACGTGAAGTTACATCCCACTTCTGATTTCGGAGGCACTAGTCAGGATGGTGGTATAATGCTCCGATCATCAGGTTGCAAGGTGTAAAATAAAACACAGTAGGCGTTCAATACGTGTCTTCATGATTTAAATTAGGTTACACAGTTTAACTTAATTTGATTAAAGCTTTTAGGTTATGTTAAACGTGTTACGACTGAAATACACTTAGAGAAACGTTATGCCGTCGGGCATAGGTACGACGCAGTATAGGATTTTATTACAAAGTACACTAGTTAACTTAATGCGACCGTTCAGCTCGACGTCTGCTCGAGAAGTCCGAAAAATAGACTAGATTGAGTGGCCTTTTATAACACATGTCCAAACAGAAAACACATAGGTGGCTTTACTGTGCTCAACTGAAAGTCAGTATAACAACTAGATTAATTTCTGCACACGGAAATAAAATAGAATAAAACTTTTATTTACTTTGATTTTAATCTAATTTAATTTCCGTCTCCGACATATATATTATGTATTGTTATACCTACCTACATATATGGAGCATAATTGATATATCAAATACCACGTATACAGCATTGAAGTAATTTTAATATTTGGTATCACTTAAGGTTTAGGTCGGTGACAGTAGTAGGTATGTATAACTGTGAAAATATACATACAACCATGTGTTTGTATTTTGCAGTGCCTCAATCCGAATATTTAACCGAATATTTAAAGTTAGATACTTAGATGCTAGTAAAAATTGTAAATTTAGTGATTGGGCTACTGTAGGTATATTCAAAAGTAGGACCAAATTGTATGATCTTTATGACGAAAAACAATATAATTTTTCTCCCTCGTTTCAGGAGCACGTAAAAAATTATTCTAAAATTTTCAAAATGGTTTGATTCAAAACAGTCAATATTAGAGTGTAATAGATAAAAATACTTTTTTATTTAAATAAAGAATCATTATGCAACGTGATGTTTTATTCTAAAGACAGTGTTTACATTTTGTATTTCAATGTTTATATTATATTCTGTATAATAATACTGATTTAACTATACTGTGACGCACGACGTTTTGCCGCGCGGGGTCAGAGTTCATTCAAAACGCGCTCTCGCATAGATTCGCTTGCGAGGGGTGAGGAGTGCTAAAATACCTAATTCGCTCGAATAACCTGGCCTTAAGTCCGCCTTTGTTTCTATACGTTTGTATGGTACATAAAGTAATAAATAAATAAATAAATAAACATATAAGTATGGCCTATGTCACTCGCCCCGGCCGGCCAGTACCGCCGCAAGCGCGTCCCGCAATTTTAAATCTTCGAAAATATTCAATTAAATCTTGTGCTGTAAAGGACCATATAGATCTATATTAAATCAACAATGTATTTAAGCTATTTAATTGGGTAAGGTTAAATGCTGTGTTGGTTAAAATTCTATATTTGCTCCATGGTTAAAATCGCTTCGAAAATTAGCCATTATTCGTCGTAAAAAGTAAATGACAAAAAAATGTTATTGTAGGATATTCATGAGATAGACATATACTTACTATCGCGGAGTTTTCTGTAGACCTTTTCAATGTGTACAAATAATTAGTACATTATTTTAATAAATCTCGTAGGGTTCAGCCTGCGTTTGCAATGTAAGCGGAAAAAAATTGATAATTAACGACATCACATTAGAAACCTCAAAAATAACAGTATTTCTCCACTATTTAATGGATGTTATTATACATAAAAACCTTCCTCTTGAAACACTCTATCTATTAAAAAAAACCGCATCAAAATCCGTTGCGTAGTTTTAAAGATTTAAGGACACAAAGGGACATAGGGGCAGAGAAAGCGACTTTGTTTTATACTATGTAGTGATAGGTTTTCTTATTTCTATTAATTTATTACTGAGATGAGGGTTTTATCTGATAACTCTGAATGTAAATTTTATAAAAAGTGAATTAATATAAGTCACACCAGGCCATTGAGGTACTTTTAGTACATAGTATCTCAATGCACTAGGCAAGCATGTTTTCATCACGCACATAATAAAAGTAATAAATGTTACCAGCGAATGAATAATAGTAATAAAAATACTAGTGTGAATCTAAATATAAAGCAGAAAAATTCTCTTTTCAATAAATATAAAACTGTGACGAAATATGAAAGGAAAAATAAAATTCTCGTGTTAAGTTTTCCAGTAAATTTTATTCCATGACCAAATTGACACCTTGTCTTTTATAACTCATCTGACTATTCTCAGATCGCCTTCTCGCTGGCGAGTAACTCCTTCCTTCCTTTAAGTTCCTCCTCATTACATCTCTCTTCACTTCATAAGCACCAATCTACTCCACATCTCGCCTCACTAAATTGCAACTGTTTGAGATTCGGGAAAGGACATATGATATTTTTCTCCTAGGAAATCATCCCTTAACCCCTTGGAGGGAATATTAAACTTAACATAATAATGTTGTTATCAAATTTCGATAAAATTTGAAGGACATAGGACACTTTATTTTTTGCTTTTCGCTGATATTTTCCGCACTTTTATTATCGTTACTAGCTTTTGCCCGCGGCTTCGCCCGCGTGGAATTCGTTTATATCGCGAACCGGGGAAGTGGGGAAGAAGATACGTCATCAACTATCTTCCTGGGAAAATTCATCGAAATCGGTCAGGCGGTTTAGATTTTTCATACAAACTTTCATCCCCTATTTCAAGCATTTAGGGGTTGATTTTTGAAAAAAAAAGTAGCCTATATGTGACTCTGGGTCTTCAACTATTTTCATTCCGAATTTCATCCAAATCGCACCGGTGGTTTAGCCGTGAAAACGTCACAGACAGACAGACAGACAGACAGACAGACTTTCGCATTTATAATATTAGTATGGATTAATCACGCACACGGGCTAAGCCGCGGCAAAAAGTAGTATTTTTTTAATTACGACATCATTTTCATGTAATTTAGGATTGAAGGACTAATAACACAAAGTTTGAACAAAATTTATTTATTTATTTATTTATTTATTTATTTATTTTATTTGTCACACCAACAAGATATACACTACGACTTTCTAAGAGTATACATAAACAATTTAGTGCTCAGTGATACCTCTTTTATAGGTGTAATCTACATGAATATTGAGCGTCATACTTACATAGCTTACTTTATAAATCTATACATAAATAGAAATCTTAAACGGAACACTACAATAGACACATTACAGATAGTTTACGAAAATATAAAACAAATACCAAAACCATTAATTACAATGTCAAAGAAATAAAGTGTTATTATGTCAAAAAAAATATGTGTAAGAATAAATTAAGATTAAAAACAATATTGATTTGAAAATGTCAGTGATAATTACAATTTGAAATACTCATAATTAAGAGTTAAAACACAATTAATAAATTACAATTATAAAAATAACATTATTAAAATACAATTATTAAAATTACAATTATACAATAATTAAAATTTAAATTATTAGAATACAAGAATTAAAATTAAAACAATACAATTATTTAAATTCAAATTATTTTATACAGTAAAAAAATATTAAAACAATAACACAATAAATAATTTAAAAATCGCATGTCAATTGAGACACTACCCTTTTAAAGCGACGTAAGGGGTCTGAGAAAATATCCAAAGTTTGTATCTTGGAACGCTTTTTCGAAGTACGAGTACATGGACCATCTTTGAATATAATTTGTTCACTCACGGTTTTACCAATATCTTTGTTGTGAAGCTCGTTGTAACTTCTCATTAGTCTGTTTAGAGGAGAATAATGACCTAAATGTGACCGTGCTAAGTTTGTGACGAATGGAATGTATTTCTTATATCTGGGCAATCTACTGGGAATGGCAATATTAATATGAGATATAGCATCTGGAGCGTCGACGTGACCATTAATAATTTTGTAAAGAAACAAGATGTCCGACATCGCTCTGCGCTCAACGAGAGGTTTCATATGAAAGTATTTCAAGCGATCATTATAGCTAGGCAAAAGTTTTCCTAAGTTGCAACTATAAGTCAAGTGCCAAAGGAATCTCTTTTGTACACTTTCTATACGTTTTTTGTATACTTCATAGTGCGGGTTCCACACCACGCTGCAGTATTCTAAGGTACTACGCACGAGTGCTTGGTAAATTGCTATTTTGGTGCTCGGATTTTTAAACTCCTTGCAGGTGCGTAAGACAAACCCCAAGGTCTTGAAGGCTTTTTTAGTAATATTATCTACATGTAAATTAAATCTCATTTTGGAATCCAGAATTATACCCAAATCTCTGATATGATCAACCTCTTTTAATGGTACATCGTCAATACAATACTGTCTAGTCACTGAGAGCTTTCTTCTAGTGAAGCGTACCACGTGGCATTTGTCAATATTCAAGCTCATACCATTGGATTTGCACCACAATACTAGATTGTCCAAGTCATTTTGAAGTAACAATACATCTTCTAATGAATTTACTGATTTAAAAAACTTCAAATCATCGGCGAACATGTAGAATTTAGAATTATGGAAACACTTACCGATGTCATTAATAAAAACGTTAAAAAGCACGGGACCCAGATGGGATCCTTGAGGAACTCCGGAAAAGGCAGTAAAAAAGCCAGATTTAAAACCTCCAGCCACTACCACAGACAGTCTATTCGTTAGGTATGATCTGAACCAGCACAAGAAATTACCGGCTATGCCGACACATGACAGTTTGTGCAATAACATATCGTGACTGACTTTGTCAAAGGCCTTACTAAAATCAGTGTAAATAACATCGAATGACTGTGCATGATCAACACCTTCAGCCAGGCCTTCAACAAAGGATATTAAATTAGTCGTGGTAGAGCGGGCCTTCATAAAACCGTGCTGTTCCGGTACAATTATGTGTCTTAGATGCCAAGATATTATAGGGCATAGTAGTTTTTCAAAGACTTTAGCAAACACAGTAATAATAGATATTGGTCTATAGTTTTTCACGGAGTTTATATCGCCTCCTTTGTGTAACGGTAAAACGAGAGAAGTTTTCCAAGCGCTAGGAAAAGTTCCAGAACAGAGAGATTTATTAAATATTAAGGACAGAGGTAAAGCTAGAGCATCAGCACATCTTACAGCAAAGATCAATGGTATTCCATCTGAGCCAGCGCCTTTAGTGGAGTCAAGTCTCTTTAAAACCCTAAATACTTGGTCTTTAGTCACTGAAATACTAGTAATAAAGTTAGAGGCGGGGAATTTATCTGCATCGTGCTCGTCTGAAATGCATAGTTTAGCAGTATTATATACTGAAGAGAACTGTGAAGCAAAGAGTTCACATATCTCCGGGCCAGTGGTAGCAAGTGTAGTACCAGAAGACATTTGGGCTGGGTAGGTACTACTACTGCCTCTTTTGTGCTTAATGTAACTCCATACCAGTTTAGGGTTCGATTTCAAAGTTGACTCTAGTCGTAGCAGGTAAGTTTTATAATTCTGGTTAAGTAATTTCGTACACCTATCTCTAAGTAGCTCAAATGTCAATAAATCCCGAGGATTTTTAAACATGCGGTGTTTAGATCTGTATTTAAATTTTTCCTTGATTACTTTAATTAACGTGTTTGAAAACCATATTGGGTATTTCTTATTATTACGAGGTTTGGACTTGGGTACATGTTTAACTATGATGGACTGAAGTACTTTATAGAAATGTGCTACCATGTCATCTACTTTTTCATAACGCGTCAATTCGTCTTCCCAGGATATACTATTCAATTCATTTACAATTTTAATATAATCTGCTTTATAAAACATAAATTTGGGTTCGTGTATGGTTTGGAGGTAATTGTCACATTTAAGTCTCACACAAAATTCGATAGGAGGATGTAACGGGTCAATCACCGACAATGGGTCAGTACTTACGTAAAGACGGGTGATATCCATTGTACTCATAATCGGATCCAACAGTTTGTCTTTAGTGTTAAAACAGGAATTGTGCTGAACTAGATTATTGAGTGACATGAAGTCAATAAGCATGTTATTGAGTATACTATTGGATGATACAGGATTAAGTGTGTGATTGACAGTCATAGTCCAACATAAGTTGCTCAAATTGAAGTCACCAAGTATAAGAGTGTTTCCACTGTGGGTTTCTAATATACGATTGGCGTTGCTAATAAAATGCTTTAATATATGCGTTTTTACTGGAGGGGGGATATATACGCCACAGATGTACAGATGTCTGTCTTTGTTAACGCTATCAAATATTTCCACTTTAACCCATAAATCTTCACAATCTGACTCTTGCGCACATAAACGGTATGATTTAAAGCGCTTGGAGACAGCTATGAGAACACCTCCTCCCATTTTTTGGCTATGGAACCCGCTGTTTTCGCGGTCGCGTCTATAGACCGTGTAACGGTCATCAAATAATTCATTGTCAAAAACTGAGCCATTCAACCATGTCTCTGTGAAAACAATAATGTCAAAGTTACAACAAACTACATTATTAAATAGTTCAATAGTTTTTGTTCTCAGACCCCTAACATTCTGGTAGTAACAGGTAAAAGTGCCCTTTAGTACAAACATAGCAAATATAGCGTAATCATGACAAACGATTCAATAGGTCGACGTTCTTTACATGGACGTAGTTTGATTCTTCATTTTTGCGCATGTAAATCCTACCATCACGCACCCATACAAATTTGTATTTCAATTCGCGGGCTTTGGTACGCGCAGCAGCGTGCAAGCTTTTATTTTCGGGGGACAGATGCTCCATAACGTAGATAGCAGTTTTCTTATCTCCTCCGATGCCTAAGTGGCTCGAATTGAGTTTGTCGTCCCGATTAGTTTTGTTGAAACGTGCGGTCGCAGCAAGAAAATCGTCACGCACGCGTGGACTGCTGAATTTCACTAAAATTGAACGAGGGCGAGAACTTGAGCTATTCATTTTAGCTAGTCGAGAGCAGTAATGGATGTGTGACTCAACGATGGGGCATTTTATAACTTTGCCCAGTTGCACCACAGTGTTGATAAGATTCTCCTGCCTATTTTCAGGTACACACTGGATTTCAATGTTTGAGCAACGTGATTGTTGGTCCATTTGGGCTATTCGTGACGATAAGGATAGATTGTTTGCACGCAAAGATTCTGTCTCAGACTTAAGTTTTTCAATCATGCTGACGTGTGCGGCATTGCTAGCCTTGATTTTTTCAAGCTCCTCGTTAAAATGAGCCACAGATGTTTCGAGGGAGGACACTGCGTTTTGAACCACTAATAGGTGCGGGTGAATCTGTTGGTTAAATAACTGTTGCAACTCTTCGCGAATGATGTCCCGGATGCTACTAGCCGACAGACAAGAACAGTTTGTAGCGGTGGTGCGTGCCTTGCTTCGCTTTGTAACGTAATCAGGCTTAGGCGACGGGGGCGGGTTACTCCGAACTGGAGTGTTTGTGTTGTCGCCTTTACGTTCATTGCAGCGGCATTGTACGCAAATCCAATTTGATTTGTCTTCTTGCGACATCTTGTTGTAGTCTTTGGAACTAATGTTCATGCACAAGAGATGATAATTTGCAGCGCAGCGTGAACAGAGCAGGACAGGAACACCATTTGAGTTACTCAAACAAGCCGCGCATTCTTTGACGAATTCCATTTTTTAATATAATCCCAATAAATTGTATCTAAATATTTTACTGCTTTTTGTTGATCAAATTATGTTTAAAATTTCTAAAATAAATCTATCGAGGACAGAAATTTTTATCGGTGTGCTGGGATTCGATCCGGGGATCGTAGGCGCGCGACGTAGTGCCAAAGACAGCTACACCACGGCAGTCGATAGCTAAGGCGGCGAAATATCTTGACTGTTTGTTACAATGCGTTTACGCACAATGCGAGTATAGCACTTGCGTGACCATATAAGGCAATGTTTCGTCCAAGTGCAGCGAACGATGAGTCACCACAGAGAACACGCACGGCACTGGTAAATTTATCACTGCAAATCTTTGTAAAATCTTTGAAGATTTACTCACTGGCGACTATATTAGATAATTTGATTGATGTAAAATAACACTTATACTTTAATTAATACTGTGATAGAAATTTGAAGCGAAAATAAACACTTTATAAGGAGCAGAACTAAAAAATACACAGAGCTCTGTAAAGTACGTGCGCTCGGCTCGAGAGCGAGAGAGCGAAACATTTAATTTATTCGTAAGAAATTACAATGTTATAATAATAGCTGAAGCTACTGAGCTGTGCCATTTAAAAGCTTAGAATCATTTACTGATTTCATGATGAAGCCACTCTCAGAGAACACCTTGTCTCCTGAATCGTCAACTGGAACAGCTCTTTGGACTATTTTTTGATTTCCTGCGTAGCCTTCTTGCTCATTCTTTGCCGGACTGTGAACAATGAAACATTTGTAAGTTAACAAACTTAAATGGCAAGTAGACATCAAAATGTAATTGGACGTAAGTGACCATGGTTGGGTTGGCCACTAACCCAATCCACTCCACCAATTCGCACTGAAACAGCGTGGTGAAGTATCCTTTAGGCCTCTTCAATAATGATAAAATCTACTAATCACAGAGGACCATTAATGGGTTACACCCAACCAATTGACCATTGCAAATTGCATCCAAAGGTCGCGCTACATTAGCGATGAGGTCGCCTTTTGCATATCGTAATTTGTCTGTTCCTAGTTAATTGAATGAAATTTACCCATCTGGATGGCCTTTCCAAGATATCACTTTTTCTTCATGCGTTATTCCTGATCTAAATTGTCTTCGGCACCTTGGTCTGTAATAGGTAAAATGAACATGAAATATTTCACTCTCCAATTATTTACTTAAAAACTTTCGATATTTTGGTCGGCCAATACCCCTTTCACCAATCCGCACTAGATTACCAAGGTAGATGCTGTGAGTATACTCTAGGCCTTTTCAATTATGAGAAAAGACTCTGGCTCAGTTTTGAGTCATGATTTCTGTATTATCCAGTATAGGACTATAAAATTAACTTACTCGACGTCCTTAAATATTGCGCAAGAAATGAACTGCCTGTTTTTATAAACGCTTGTATACAAGAACGGTCCATAGCATTTATTAGTCCTCTCCTTCACGAGACAGGCGGATATAATGCCAATCACTATAGAACTGACTCCTTCGCCGTAGACCAATGGACCTCCGTGGTCATTCTGGATAAAGAAATTGTTAATAAATAACAATTAATTGTTATTAAATGTCGAGATCATGATAAACAAGTCGCCAATCAAGAAAACAATGAAGAAAGAAACCGTTAAGTAATTCACAATTTAGAAGAATGTTTATCTCGATATATTAAGGAAGCTAATGAACTCTAAATCTTTTTTTGTCGTGTTTTCTTCTTCACATTGAAATTATTAATATGTAGCTGAATATTGTATGCTCATACTCGTATATCTCATAAACAAATGACGCGTTAATTAACTTTTAATTTATTAGGATATGTCACAACTTAATTTTTTTACTTTACCTCACAAAAGCCCCCATCAGCATTTGAGACATATCGTCTTGGGTCCACCATGGTGATGTTACTACTTGTTTCGTTATGATAAGCAGAATGCATCACGAGGTTAGTGGGCACTTTCTCCGACCTGTGAACTGGTATTTCTCTCCTCGAGTCTTCCTCGTCTGAGTAATGAATGTCCGTACAATCCACATATTTCTCCTAAAAGAACAACAGAATTAGGTACACATCATTTTTGATGCGGAAGTCTTTGAAAAGGAGCGCTTTTACTAAGTATGTCAGTAGATTGAAAAACCAAAGACACTCTTTATAAATCCAAAGATAATAAGAGCAAAACAAAAAATAACTAATAATAATAAATAATAAATAGTAACTGTGCTGTTAACCTCTAAATATTTATAAAAAAGGCCAAAGAATGAAGGTACATACGTTACATATCTCAGACATGGTTTGCCCAATATCTTTGGTACAAATCATGTAGTTATCGATGATGTTGTGGTAGCGGGCACCCCATCGACGTTTGCACCTATTTTTCGGTATGATTTCCACGTGGGATTCTAGCAGATTTTGCTGATTCTCTTTCCTTCTATTTACCCACTAAAACATAAAGAAGATTTAGACAAATTACATTGATTCTTTTAAAAGTTAAGCAGGATCAAATTATCTCTGAATTTTATTTTGAAATTTTCCTTTTGGTGACATCTTTTAAATCTTTGCTCAACTTACGTCATGGTATCTTGCAGTAGTGCCCCACCCAGTGATAGTGACAACGTTACCAGGGTTCTCCAAAGTCTGACTCTGATTGTTGTAGCAAACCGGTTTCGGGACGAAGTCGCAGCCTCTAATCCTACGATTGAAGTCAAATCCATCCTCGATCTTCACAACAGCGATGTCGTTGTTCATCCATCTGATGTTATCATTCTCGTGACCGTCAAAGACGTAATCTATGGAAGTAACAGGAATATAAATTATGAGGGTCATCATTGTAGAATAGAAGACATATAAGCAGCACAAGAATTGTATGAAAATAAGCATTAATTATGAATAAGAAATAAGATCGAATGCTAAGACATTGTAATGGAAAAATTATTTACTTTTTGGTACGCATTTCCATATAGCTTTCTTAGCACCATTTTTAATGCATGGATTATTGTATTCTGTCCTCTTCGTCGGAATATCTAAAGAAGAATAAACAAAATAAGAATCACACAGCACGGAAATCACAAAAAAGAGGCAATATTTGTGCTATTAAACTAAAATTAAGGAATGATATAAAATGTAAACGGTTCTGCATACTTATAAGTCCCAGAAACTACATAAAAATGTTCAGCATCTTCTATGCAGGCAGCTGATGTCAAAATGTACTCTTCATGAATGATAACTCCACCACATAGCCAAGTTCGGTAATTTGGTTTCTTCTTGTTATCACGGGGTAGCTTTAAGTATACCTGAACATAAAGAACATAAAGTACAGTATATTATAGAATTATCTCATAAGTTTAATGTATTACTGTAAACTAGTGAATTTTAAATTACTCAAAGAAAAGTGAAATCAAAGAATGACGTTAACTTCGTAGAGCTCCTTTGGCCAACACTATCGCACTGAAATTTCAAGAATAAATCCTTTATTATTTTAAAGAACGCCAGCTTTTTTCTTTAATGGTATCTATAAGTGGATGGTTTTTAATTTTAAAATTGTTTTGAAGGCAAAAAGCAAAATTTTAAATGGTGTGTAGTTTACCATATATGGTCTGCCTTCTGTTACTTCTTCACCATTTATGATACGTCGAGTTTTATTCAGAATTTTACCCACTTCCTCTGGTAATTTTGTTGCAACTTCTATAGCATCTATATCTAAAAGTAATGAACAATTAATTAGGTGTATAATTAAACCTGAAACGTTAATCAACATTAAATTTGTCTGTACAAAAGTAACTTAAAAATACCTGAAAAATAAATTAATAACACAAATATATACAAATAATTCT
Source organism: Hesperia comma (assembly GCA_905404135.1). Classification (NCBI taxonomy): domain Eukaryota; kingdom Metazoa; phylum Arthropoda; class Insecta; order Lepidoptera; family Hesperiidae; genus Hesperia; species Hesperia comma. The sequence goes on from FR990012.1 coordinate 35,599,660, forward strand.
TCATCTTCATGTTACAAAAACAAAAATCAAAAGAAATATGACTTTAACTATTAACTTTCCAATTATTCGTTGTGTAGGTACGACTTTAATTACTTTTGATAGTCAAGGACACTTTAGTACTCAGTAATTTTCATTCATTTCCTTTTCCTATAAAATCATTTAATTAAAATTCATTCCTCAGTCACATTGTACCTACTTAAGTAGTCTTGACAAAAGGAAGTGCAATCATTAGTCCCAAGAATTAATTATACTCAACTAGCAAACCCGGCGAACTCCGTTTCGCCACCAGATGGCTTCGTTTTTTGTAACATTTCGTTTGGGGATTAAAGATTTTTTTTTGTTTTATATTTGAAAAGGTGATAGAAAAAACAGAGATCAAAACAGCATAGGAAAAATAATTTAATAGACAGTAAAACGTAACATAACAGCTTATTATCCTAGGTAACCAATACGCCAATGCAACCAAATTACGTATGTACAATACACTTACAAATTGTTCGGTTTATATATCCCTTAAACTAAACAATTTGTAAACCAAATCAGACAGATACTCTTATATAATTAATCAGTATCTTCTACAACCCGTCTCACATATTGGTTCTTTATATCGAAGTAACTGACCCTCTGCACCCAGTTTCTTCTTATGAACCCATTTACATTTGAATTTACTTTGGAACTTTTCCCCAACAAATATTACATTTAGTTTCATTATAATGTACCTCAAGCCCTTTTGAAGTCATCTTTCCAACCGATAACAAATTTTGTAGTCTTAGTGTGCCCTTTTAACAACAGCTCTTCTTCACCATGTCCTTCGCTATGCATCTTTTCTCTATTAGCCACTGTCACCAACCGCGGAGTATCAACAACATAATTTTGCAATAAAGCTTTGTTGTTCGTCATGTGGCAAGTTGCGCCGGAATCCACATACCAGGCATTCGAATTTACATCTATAGCTAATGCCGATAATAATGTTCCTCTTCACGCATTTTCACATGTTTCTCCTCCTTTTCCATTTTTGTTGGTTTTTGTCGGACAGTTCTTTGCATATTGATCCTGTTTCTTACATTGAAGCATTTGCCTTTCATAAAAGGTTTATTCGCCACATTGCGCCTTCTTCGCTCTTATCAAAGCCTCTACGCAATTCTTCTTGTAATAGTTTGCTAATTTACTGTCTCGCTGCATAATTTAATATTAGAATTTTCCAATGTCAGGATAAGCGGGTCATAATCTGATGACAGACCGCTCAGTATCAACACTGACAGGAAATCATCATCTAATGAAGCATTAATATCTCGTGGTTGTTGATCCAACTCCGTGATCCTTAAGAGATACGCTTCCATATCATTAAATTGTTCTTCATAGGCCATTTTTAAATTATTCCAAGCCTCAAAGCCAGCGGTAGCATTACGTACATGCGAAAACGACGATGGCTGCACCATCAAACATATTTTGGCAAGAGCCCGTCGTTGCTTGCGTTCGTCATTGTCCCTAGGGACACCCGACTCAGCCTCAACGATGCAGTCCCATAAGTCCTCATGCATTCCTCATGTATCAAATACATCCGCATCAAAAACTTCCAATTGCCGTAATTGGATATACCACTAAGCTTCTCAAAATTGACAGTTATTCCAGACCTCGAAGCTGTAGACAACAATGATGCCGGCATCGCCGATGGCGATCGAACATTCCTTTTGTTCTGCATCTCGTTTTATAAACAAAATTTAATACGTACAATTCTTTCTATTAATCTTGGTTAATAACTGGGAAGTGTGGAATACCTCCTGGGGTATCTGGGCCCATAACCTGATAGAAAAACAGAGATTTACACAGCATAGGAAAAATATTTTATTAGACAGTAGAAGGTAACAACGTGATATCCAAGGCAACCGTATGACAATCCTACCAAATTACATATGTACAACACCTACTTAAATTGTTTGGTTTACAATGATTTTCCCTGTTTTCCCCCTTTTCTGTTGAAAATTTCCCGAATTTTGTTTGCTACAAACCTCACGGAGCTCGAGACCTTTCCAACGAATGCAAAACCGTGGAAATTGGTTTGTGCGTTCTGGAGTTATATGATCAGGAAGGAAAACCCGACTTATTTTTATATTATACTCAATAACAACAATGGGTTATATAGATTTTTCTTTAAAATGCCTATTAAAATAACTTTTATTAAGAATTCAATCTATAATGCAGCCGCAACCCATAATCCATAACACATGTCATAAAGCTAAAACAATACCAAACGACCTCATTTAATATTTTTGACTACTTATGTCTACATCTTTAAATTAGTCTTTTACTTCCACTCTACATCCATCAGTAGGTAATATGTCCATTTTATCAGTGTAGTATTCATTAAGGCAAATTAAATATTTATCATAAGTTAACTGACAACATAAAACCTATCACGTTTATAATATCCAAAAAAGACAAAACGAATATTCCGCCTCCGAAAACAATGGAGTAATATACTATAAGACTTAATATTTTTGAAATTAACTTCCATATAATAAGTTCGTTACTATTTCGTAATGTTCTTTCCTGGTAAAAAAGTTTTTAAGGGAAAATTATTGCCATTTAAATACTACGAACAACTATTTTTATTTAGTTGGTTGCTTTACCCTTTGGATTCCAGCGAAGTGAACGTACTATGGCATTCGTGACATGAATTCATGTCGTTGGAGTTTAATGAAATTAGTTAATAACTTGGAAACAGAAATAAGAGACACCATGCAACATGCAGGTATGACCACTGTTGTGTCAAGAACAAGCGAGAAGAAGAATTTCTGAGATTAATATATAATTATCATTATTTGCTCATGTGGGTAGATTACGGTAGCAATTCTTTCTGCACGAGAACTTAATGTTACATTAGAAATAACAATCAGACATTTTGTATATTTTATTTATTGAAATTTTAAAACACTTCCTTCTTTACACCTAACCGTCTATTTTGAATGATTGGTCGATCTTAACACTACTCCTTCATGTTGAATAACTTTATCCGGTAGCTCAGTTAAGTTTAATTTCGTTCTCTTCTGTTCTTCTTCTCGTCTGGTTTCTTTCAATTCATTCTTAGCAGGTCTGAAATTGATACAATTTTTTGTAAAAAAAGACTAACTACTACTTTGCCAAAAAAACTTTGCACTTCTTTTTTTACATAATTTATCTTTATAAGATTTGTGTTTGGATCTGTTGTGTTGTTTTTTATTAAATAGTATACAAACAGAATTAATAATAAAAATAATAAAGCAGTTTTCTTAAGTTACTTTCCAATAAATGGTTATGATCGAATTTGAACCAAGAGAGTAATTAAATTTTTAACATGTACCTATATATTTATTATTAATTTCATTATCTATTTGTCACCATCAACGTACAATATTTACATATACCCATGTATTAGGTAGGATTTTAAATGCTTCTTTATACATACCCGTCAGGATGATCAATCCAACTAATATGCGTCTCATCGTGTGTTTCACTCGTTCTAAACAATTTATTGCAGTCTTCCCTGAAAACAATTTATAATATTAATTGAGTTGAATTATTGTGACATAGACGCATTAAAAGCTGATGTACCCTAAGGTCAATCATGTCTCTCTATCACATGTTCCGCGCTCTCTCTTGAACACTCCGCTCAGGCGGAACGTGACAATGAGTTATACTTTTTCGTGCATGCAGCCGGCGTTTAGCGATTTATAAGACGTTATCACGTCAAAAGTGTATTACAGTGAAATGCGGTATGTTAATAATAAAATGCATTGAAGTAATGTCTCACCCAACATTCTTGTATATGGCGCAATTGATGAGCATTCTGTTCTTGTATACGCTAGTGTAGAGGAAGGGGCCGTAACAAATGTTGCTTTCTTCTTTAACCAAACACGCCGAGATGATCCCAATGACGATGGCATTCACACCCTCCCCAAACACAAGTGGACCGCCGTGGTCATTCTGCAAATGTTTATACCTTAATTTTTTGGCTCCACCTGAAGTCTTTTCACTTCTTCTAAATTCATAATGTGGTTATAGTAAAGAGTAATGTAACTAAACGTCTGCTAAATGTATCATGAAGGTTTGAATTTTTATATCCTAAAATAATATTTGTGTCAATGGACGTTGCCTGACCTAAGAATTGGTCACTTCACATGTTTTGCCATTTCATAGAATGGTCCTATTACATGAAATGGAAAAATCCGCCTAGCCACGTGATATGGTCTGGCCAGATAATGCAATTTTTTTTTTGAAAGTTAAAGATCGAAAATTTAAATAAAATGTAAACGTACCTCACAAAATCCACCACTGTCTTCTCTTCGTCTTGTAGTATTGTGATAAGCAGAATGAAGAACCAAGTTATTTGGATTGAGGACCCGTCTTGGTTTTTCCTCGTCATCAGATTCTTCAGAGTACATAATGTCAGTACAATCTGAGTATTTTTCCTGTTATTGGAACAAAAAAATATTTGACAGCATTTGTCCTATAATTTGCACTTGATAAGGGTGGTAAACTATGGCCAATAAACTCATAGAGAGGAAACCCGAGACCTTTAACGGTTGCGATCCATGTTAATGGGAGATTTTACATTGGGAGATTTTACATTGGGAGATTTTACATTAAAATGTTCGTTTTCCACTTTGCACTTGTCCAATGTGGTGGTCCGTGGCCCGTAACCCATTGAGAGAGAAGACTTGAGACCAGCAGTTATGGATTGCAATGATGATGATAAGAAAGTGATTAGTTCAACAATTTTGGGAACGGTAATTTAACTTTCAAACTTTTTCTTCATTATTTGTATCTTACTAACCTGGCATAATGTGCTTAGATCTGGAATATTGTCTTTAGAGCAAATCATGTAGTTTTCAATAATATTATGATATCGCCGCCCCCATCGTCTTTTGCAGTTGTTCTTGCTTATGATTTTGACGTGCGCTTCTAGGAGATCTTGCGAGTATGACTGAGTTCGGTAATTTATGAACTAAAAATGTAAGAGTATCAAATGTAAACTAAATTAGCGTTTTATGTAGAGAATTAGTACCTATTCAGTAAGGCCTTGTAGTGCATGAACAATGTTATTTTAAATAGACATCATATCAATCATTCTATTAATAGAATAAGAGATGTCAACTATTAGTTATTTAGAAGTAATAAATAAACAAAAAGGCTGATAGATATTTATATCGCTTTAGATATAAAAAATTCTTCACATTGTTGGGATCAAAACAATGATGCGGGAATATCATAGGATAAGTCTAACTATGTTATGGGATTGGGGTAAATCTAGGCTGCCCCAGCAAGACCAAATTCGATCAATTAAAAAATTGCAGTAACAAAGCAGAAACAATTGATACATACGTCACCATACTTCAAAGTGCTGCCCCAACCGACGATGGTGGCGTCATTGCCGGGGCTCTCCAGTTGCTTGCTGTGGTTGTTATACATGATGGGTTGCGGGATGAAATCGCAGCCGCGAATCTGCCGTGTGAAGTCGAATTCGTCTTCCACCTTATAAGACAAGTGGTAACGTTTAACAAATTAAGTAGATACGTTTTACAAAACAACCGATTTCCATATCGACAAGTCCAGATAACTCAAAAACTACACGGCAGATGTCGCTCAAATTGATATTGGACAAAACGACAAGCACTAACGTTCGAACAAAAAAGATCACAAAAATTGGAACATTCAGTAACATGTTGCGACTATAAATTTTTAGTAGTAATAATTATTATTAAATAACATAATGCAAACATTCAGATTTTAATTAGGAATATAACATCTTAAAAAGCTTTTATAAACATTTACCTTCACAATGGCAATGTCATTATTCATCCATCTTATGTTGTCATTTTCGTGACCATCGAAGACGTAATCTGTATAAAATGTGGAACATTTCATTACTCCCTATCCCTATGTGTTATCAATTATGTAACATGTATCTCATCATAGTGCTGGTTAAATAACACTGTACAAAAAAATCGATCTTAAAAACTACGTGAATTAAGAAATTAAAAGTAAAAAATAAGAAAAATTTATGTCGTATTGAAATTAAGAACAAAAATTTGAAGTGCAAGTTGGTAACAAAAATATCTTTTGTTTTAGATGTAATTACTAATTAGTATCTATACTTACTTCGTGGTATGCATTTCCATATGGCCTTCTTGGCACCATTCTTTATACAATTGTTGCTGACGTGATCAAATTCAGCGTCATACCTGCAAAAATAACTAAGTTCTTTATTACCAGTCTATCATTTTGCATTTTATAAAAAAATCGAAGGTATTTAAAGATACCTACTAACCGCTTATTACTATGAATCTTCATAATAACCGTGGCGTCACTGCTAAAGCTAAGATATAACTGGTGACCCCGCTTACAAAAATTTAGCTTACAGTTAAAATAAAAACTCTAGGTAGCTCATTTTAGTTTTTAATCTAACATTATTAATCTAAAATTTTAGTTTTTATTTTAACATCACGAAAACCCGTGTCTCGCGATGAAAGGAGTATTAAGTATACTTATAAATTCATCACCAATAAACCTGCTACCTTTTCCTTCCGGGGTCACCAATCATGATGTCTCAATTTAACTCCTTCAAAATCTCCAGTTACCTACTTACCTATATGTCCCAGAAACCACATAAAAATGCCTAGCGTCTTCAATACATGCTGCTGAGGTGAGGATGTACTCCTCATGGATGATCACACCACCACAGAGCCACGATCTATAGTCCTTGTACTTCGAACTCGATTTTGGTAGTTTTAAATACACCTAAAGAAGTGACAGTAATCTTTATACATTTACTATTGATAAATAGGATTGCATTTGTATGAATTTTGGTTTGGTCTATTCGAGAATGTATGCTAGCATACAGAATAAAAAGAGGGTCCGATAGTTTTTCATTTCCGTGACAAGGCAAAAGCATCAGTAATCTTTATTGATCTCATTTAGCTTCATATCAAGCAGATTCACGAAGATAGGTACTCTTGTATGATTTATCCGATTGAATGATTGATGAGCTGTTTCTCTTAAACTAAATTGTTATTTTTGGTGCTGGGTGCAGGTAAGCCAATTTAACGACATTTCGCCTTGTTCGTAAACTTAGCTATTGGCCCTGGTAATTCGTTTCTCTATGGTACCTATTAACGACAAAATCGGTTTACTGATAATTATGAAAACTTAAAACAGGTTGTATTTATGGACTACGCTTTGTTCTCGTAGAAAATTTTCCTAGTCAATTACACATTTACCATATAATGTCGACCTTCTAAAACTTTTTCTCCATCCAGAATTCTTCGGCTACCGTTCAGTATCGCACGGACTTCTGATATTTTAGTTCCTTTTATAACTTCTTGAACATTTGGTGGAACTTTGGTTAATGTTTCAAGTGATTGAATCCCTGTAATTGTAGGTATATTAAAATAAATTGAGATAAAAATACACACCATTCTAGTCCCTAAATTAAGTCGTGTTCTACGTCGCGACGAGACGCGTCGGTCACAGTTGTCATGGGCGGCAGCGGTAGGGTGCTGCATGCTCGTTTGCTACCTTAATTCCATAAGAAATACTTATTTGTTGACCGACAACGCATCAGTGATTTCTGTGTTGATGATGCCCATGGGCGACTTTGACCACTCACCACGTCTGCTCGTTTGCCATAGTAAACATAAGTATAAAATATCATTGCACATACCCAAAATATAACATAAACTCAAAAAGCATATAAAATATGTATTCTTATAAGGCAATGACTTCATTGTAAAATAATAAAATTGTTTTAAACAAAGTGGAAATTCTTAAATATTTTTACGACAAAAACAATTTCATGGTGTTGGTCTTGTGATAACAGATGTAATACAATACAGGTAAATCCTTAGCATTCTCCTTTGTTATCTTTTATGCAGTTTAGTTTGTAGTATTGTAGCTTAGTTAATACAAATTGTAATTAAGGATTGCTTATTTAGGAATTGCGATTACGATATACCTACTTACCTGATATTTTTATGGCGACATCACACATACATAAGTATATTTATTTAACAGGGTTAATCTACACGTGAAGCTTGAATCATGCGATCAAAGTTTTCTACATCGTTGCAAGTTCTGAACGTTAACAATTGGCGAAAGGCCACTTTATGTGATCATGACAATACTCCTGGAGTGAGATCTTCCATAACTAGAACTTTTCTGTTTGATTGAATCCGTGAAAATAGACGAGGCTTCGACGCTAAACGGGTGTCTTCAATGCAAAATATAGATATGTACATAGTACTCGTATAACATATAAATTTCAGCTTCTATTATGGACAAAAATTCAAGAGTAGCAGATTTATTTATTATATTTTGACTAGCGAGGGATGCGGGGAGGACGAAACTGGTAGAATCGACATTACCTATATTATGTAGTTCATTTTCGTAAACCGGGTACCTCATTGCTCTCCAAATTCCGCTTGGTGTATCAAATAAATTGATTATCATCAAATTAGTCTTCCTTTATTCTCAGCATATTCTCTTATACGAAAACACAGTCGTACAGTATATGGCGTTAATGTATTTGAATCAATATAAGTATGAGAACAAAATAATATCTTGATCTACAATCACTCCTCTACAAAACGAAATACCTAGGTGATAGATTAAGTATTCATTTAACTCCGTTCAATGCAACAACTTGCAAAAATTAATTTGGTTAATATATTATGTAGATTTCGTAAATAGGTACCTAAGTATCTACGCTAATTAGTAGATAGTTACTTATATGGGGTAAGGAGATTTCCACTACCTACACCTTCGACGTCAATAGATAAAAAATTTCACTTCCCATGTTCTCAAAAAAACAGCAAAGTTCACATTTCACAGTTCAAAATAACAATATAGTAAAGCTGTTTTTGAGATATGTATTTTGAAAATAGTTTAAAAGTAAGTTTAACGTCATGAATCGGGTTAAATAGGTAAGTCATAGTCTCTTTTGTTATATTACAATGATTTATTGCGTTTTTTACAGTCTGTTTATTTTAATTTTAAGGTCTGCAAAAATTACATCCAGACTAAAATGTAATAGAATTTTTCTATGTTGTTATATTTTACGTTTATCCTATCCCTCGGCGTGGTTTGACCAGTCAAATTGCACCTCGTCGATTTGACTACTTCCGGATCTTAATAATTTTGTGCAAGAGGCTCTGAAAAAGTAATTTTTAGTTCAAAGCTAAAAAAATTTACAGATCGTGTTGAAAATAAGTATCTACACAAAAACAATCCCACACTAAACTTTAACTTTATTTTCCTCTGTATCATCGATAGATTTCTCGCTAGAATCTTTGTATACGAAATGCTTAACAAGGATTTAGATTCCAATTAAGAAAATAAACGAGTAAACACGGACCATGCACTAGAATCTTATGTGCTGCCAATGGTTAAGTAAGTTGATTTAACCTCATTAAATTCAAACAACCTTTCTGGGAATTTTTAAATTCTCTCTCCTGGTGACAATATTTTTGCATCATACGGGCAAGCTAAGAAATCAACAATAATATCATCAGAAATCTACAAACGTTTTATCAATCGCACAGTTGATGAGTTGTCGGTTCTTCCAGATGCTGGTGTAGAGGAAGGGTCCATAGCATTTCTGGGTCACGTTGGCGGTGAGACAGGCGGAGATGACGCCAATGACCACCGCTGTGGGTCCGTGCCCCACTAACAATGGGCCACCGTGGTCGTTCTGTAGGAAATAATGTAAATCATGGTCATTCTTCAGTATACTCTAGATTATTTGATAAGTTTGTTTCCTTTGTGGGTTTATCTCAAAAAATCTAAATTTAAATTTTCATAAAATCTCTCTTGTTTGTCTCGTGTGGTCTAAAATGTTATGATAATATGTGATATTATATGAACATATGAAAGTAACATAAAAATGGCTTAGAATTTACTGTGGATAGAATTATTTACGAAAACCATAATTATTTGAAAACCATAATTATCTTCTTCCTGGCATCGGCTGGTCTCTGTCAAGCAAGGAAGCTCCCACTAATAGCTTAAAATTAAGAATTATTTCAAAGTTTCCTACAATACTCACTTCACAAAAACCTCCTGAAGACCCTTTTACTGCTCTTCTCGAAATTTTCTCATGTGCTGCCGTGTGTACTCTTAGCTTCTCTGGGTCTATAATAAGTCTTCGAGCACCCATTAAGGTCTTATCTTCCTCTGAGTACACTAACTCTTTACAGTTCCCATCTTGTTCCTGTTTGTTAAGATAGTTATATGTACTAACCACGTTATCAGAATTCTCAGGATTCAAGAATGTATTTATGGTAAAAATTAGGATTACTTTTTTAGCGCTTATAAAGTTAACTAGCAAACGCCACCGTTTCGCTTCGGGGAGCTGAGCTCCTAATGGTCGCAGCGTGATGGTACCTATATAGCCTAAAGATTGCCTCAATAAATTGTTTATCAAACACAAAAAGAATTGTTCCAATCGGACCAGAAGGTAGTTCCTAAAATCAGCCCGTTCAAAGAAAGAAATAAATCTTCAGCTTTACCTATATTTTAGTGATAATTAAGCCTATAAGTACCCACCATACAAATCTGACTGGAGTCAGAGTCTACTCCATCCTTCGCACAGATCATGCTCTGGTCGATGATGTAGTGGTATCGATCCGGCCAGAGGTTTTTGCAATTTTTCTTCGAGATCAATACCACGTCTGTTTCGAGCAGATTTGGCGAATTTACTGTTGATTTTCCAAATTCCGGCTGAAAAAACGAAGAAATCTTTAGAGGAAAAGAGGCCCCTGAATCAATTATAGTAGCACCAGTTATGGTAGACGCACAAGTAGAAATATTTAACCCGGATCTGCACGGCTATTCTGTAAGAAACAAATTCGATATCGAAGCTCACTCAGGTGAGTTGTGTCACTTCCATTGCGAGCTTGATTGGCGCTGCCGTCGGTTTTAATTTTAACAGAACGCGATGTACGTCAAAATCAAAATCTCACCGCGGATTCAGCTATCGAGATGTCAAAGATGTCCCTTACAGAATAGCCTAGCTGTACCTACTAAAACTCTACTTCAAGAGTTCAATTATTTACTGGGGCTATGACCTGATATGTAATAATGTCATATTTAAGGATGAAAATATACACTTTAATAAGATTAAGGTGTAAAAAAATAATAATTAAAATGTAACGAGAACTCAGCAATGCTTTTAAAGGGTAAGATTACCTCAAGAATTTCGACTTACCTACGCTGATCCAAATTAACATCAGAATAAAAGACGAAATAACTTACATCTCCAAACCGATCAACAGTGCCCCACCCCGCAATAGTCCCGGTGACTCCAGCGGCCTCCAGGTCCTCACTTCGGTTGTTATAGGATATCTTCTGGGGTATGAAGTCGCAGCCGCGCACGCGCTTCTCGAAGTTGAAGTTATCTTCTACCCTCACCACTGCGATGTCGTTGATCATCCAGCGAATGTTGTTTAGCTGGTCGCCGTCGTATACGTAGTCTGTTGAAGTATTAGAGATGATAAAACTACTGAAGAGATGTGGATACTTATAGCCATAATTTTCTTAAAGCAGATTCCTTGTAGGGACGTATTATGTTAACCTAAAGGCATAACAACCTTAAGGTATACCAACAAGAAGATGTTTCAAGGCTAAGTATGTAGAGACTTGAGATGCAGTATAATTTACCTTCTTTCCTCTGCCTTCTTTCTTGACCGATAATGCATCGTTAATGCTTCTTACGTTGCTGATGTCTATTGGTGATGGTCACCTCTTACCATCAGGTGGGTTGTCTGCTCATTTGACGGTATAAACATAAAAATGGTATAAGTATTTTATAGTGAAACATTAACTTACTCTTTGGTACGATCTTCCAGGTGGCTCTTTTTGCGCCGTTAGAAATACACTCATCGCTGACGCCATAAGGTATCCATCTTTGAAAAAATACTACTTATGTGTTAATTGTCTATAGAGATTCCGAGTGTGTTCTGACCACGCAATATTTACCTATTGATCTTTAGTAACAAACAGAACAATTAGAAATCCTTATGTAATATAGTTACCTAAAACTCAAGATCCATCTATCAGCTGATTTAATCTCGATGATGAATGGAAATACGACAGACCTGTGCGTTCCCGAGACCACGTAGAACCGCTTAGCATCCTCGATGCAAGCTGCGGAGGTGAGGATGTACTGGTCGTGGATAATGACCCCGCCGCACAGCCAGTCGGGGTCTTTGTAGTGCATCTCTTTAGTGGCTGCTCTCAGGTATACCTGCAAATATTGTGGTGAATACAAATGTTGGAATAACTTGACTATATGGTATATATGAAACTGCAATTAGGTGGATTGTTGAAGAATATTTGGTTACAAAAGGCTTTGTTCCTGTTGTAAGGGTTCTGGATAGGGAATAGGGGAAGAACTATGTAGAGTTCTTCAAGTCAGAAGGCTAATAAAGCTCGGGTTGTGGTGCAGTACTTATGCACGTTTGAAGTTTGAACATTTATAATGTTTTAGTCTAAAGATTCCTTCATACCATGAACGGTAGTGTGTCGTGAACTTCATTTCCTCGTAGTATCCTTCTAGTCCCATTGAGCAGTAAGCGAGGGTTTAATATTTGTTTGTTTGTTGAAGAACCTGCAATTTAATAGACGATAAATGTCTATTGACAAATAGGTACGTAATGGTCTCACCCGAACCGAACCCAAGTTGATCTTTGCCTGTGGTACACCGTGGTTACCAATGGCCGAGGCTATTATATCAGTCCCATAAGCTTATGCACATAAAAAACGTAAAACTAACTTCGTTTTGGCAACCCTACGTACGTAGTACCTCTGTAGTAGTAGGTAGTACCTAGATATCTACCTATGTATGTAGAAACCTACCCTCTTTTATGTATCTTTTATGCATCAAATAGGACTTCAATGTTGCTATGTACTTACCGAGAACATCATAGATCAAACCAATATATAAACAAAAAATTAAATTCTCACGGATAATACAAGTCATGCTCAAAAATAAAGGAAACGTACAATTATCTTAAACTACATTGTTAAAGCAATTTTATGCATGAATGCATTACGATTGATTGATGTTGTTGGCTGCAGGAACTACAAATAGAAATAATCATGTTTACGATACACTAAAATCATTTGCAAGAATTACGTACATGATAGTGATATTGATTTAATGGTATTTGTTGCAATAGATAATGAATTGCTATGGTGTTAGGTATCAAGGGTCATCACGATTTTTGCCCAAAAAATTAAATTTCCTGCACGCACAGAACAAAATTAGTCAATGTTTGCGTATTCAGTAAAGCAATTTTATTTTAAAAGAATCTAACCACGCACACTCATATGCGGACTTTCAGATAATTATACGAAGTTTTTGCCACTTTCGTGGTTTTCCCAGCTATAAAACTTACGACAATTCGTACAATATACTTACAAACGTTCGCGCGCTTATGGGTGACCGCTATTAAACAGAAGAAAATAAACACATTAACAATAATTTAAGAATAATAAAATTAACTTATCATTATAATCATAATTTATTTTAAAGTTTTAATTTAATACATCCGCGCCATCTATCCATAACTTTAGAATCTCATTTTTCTACTCACTACTAGATGGCATTAACAAAAACCTCTTGGACGAGAATACAAGTTATAATAATGTAGTTGCTAAAACACGCTTGATGATATATTTTCGTTGCTATCAGTTTGAATGACATAGTATTGTACCTAAGTTCATTGATAATTGTGCAATCGTTAATCCTTTTATAACCTAGGGTTGAACAAGTTTCTGATATTAGCTTTAACGGTGTAGTCTATTGAATACTAGATGGCTCTATAAGTATTTTATAGGCACAGTAGTAATTATAATGACAGGGATAGGAAAATGAAAAGTAAAAAGCCAATAATATTTTTATAACTTTTTAGTTGTGTTCATGTATGCGATGTTCTACAATGCTTTCCGATTTTTAACTACTTCTACCTCTAGCATTATAGGTACTACCTAGGTATCCTTTAGTACTAATAATGACAAATTATGTAATTAGGTACCCTTTACTACTTGTCTAAATAAAGTAATAGGAACCTCGCGGTATAAAAACCAGATGAACGTATCTACAAAAATTCAAAAAATTTTTTTTTTCACAAAACGGTTCACAATGTAGTCCTTTATGATGTGCCAAAACGACGTAACGATATATTCAATATTACACAAATTCCAAAAAAAAGATTTATCATAAGAACCACTTTTGATTGAACCAGAAAAACGTATTACGGGTACCGTTAAATTAGTTTTAATTATCATGCTATCTGTTAGGGCTCTAAGAACGTATTTGCAAAAACAACATTTTTAATCGCAGAATATTGTTTGTTTGAAAATATTATACGAACCATTTCAACGTAAAAGCTTATGCGTTGTTTTGGATATAACGACATTGTGTTTTGATACTAATTCCAAGGAGCCAAAACAACGTTTATTCAGTTACGTTTTATTGGCACAAACATTTTTATAAAATAAATCGCTCGAATGAATAACCAAAACAACGTAACATAATATACGTTAGTATGGCAGTACTACTTTTGTTAATAAATACTATTGTCGCATATCATACGTTAGTATGGCACCTAAAAGTTGATGTAAGGTCTAAATAAGTTGAAATTTGCAGTGCGGGGAGGCCCCCAATTTGAAGTTTGGAGAGCACTGTTTCGTTTTTTTTTCGTAATTTCGTAATAATAGCATTTTTCTAAGTGAAAATAATACCTAATATATAATTCTACGTAATGAATAAAAACAGTCGAAATTGGAAGATTTTGGCGTCGCTGGTACCGATTGATCCGTTTCAGGTTCAGAACAACGAAACTAATGATATTTTCGAACGGGTGAGTCTTCTTTCATATAAAATTATGTTTGAGTATTTACTGTTATAATGTTACATGGAAGATGCTGTTCGGGATTCGATTCCCAGGCACACTTAAGTTAATAAAATAGCAATAGGCTCGCCGTATACCATGTGCCTATACTATCCCTCTGTCTGTACGTCTGTGTCACTTTGATTGAAATTTATTAAAATTATAGATTAGATAGATACACTCTTTATTTGTACACTAGATATAAATTTCAACAATGATAGACACTGGAAAAGGATATAGGATACTTTTTAACAGACTTCATCATCAATTAGTTTTCCACGTTACAAAGGGTGTTAAGGCAGTCATAGCCGTAGCCATCATCTATTAGTCTAGTCTAGTTATTAGTAGGTACATTAGCAACAGTAGATAAGCCAGGTTATCCCCTAAAATACTAAAATTTAAGGCGATACGTTATTATTATAATAGGATTTTATCGTGATAATCAAGTATTATGAGTAGGTATAATATTCTGTTTTTATTTTGTTTCAGGATTCAACATTAACAACCTTAGAAAATGTGGTACTTTTTGATGAACCTGAACAGTCACCTAGCATCCTGTTAACACCATTGGAAACTATTTCAGTCAACCAGCAACCAGCCAACCAGTCAACCAGTACGCAACTATTGACATCATTGGAAAATATATCAGTCAACCAGCAACCAGCTAACCAGTCAACCAGCACACAACTATTGACAACATTGGAAAATATATCACTAATTGATTTAAATGAAGATTTATATTTATCCAATTCAAGTAATGATGGTGTGCCTGCACCAGATGAATGTATCTTATCATCAAGTGACTTTTCAACATCGGAAAGAAGAGACAGTGTTCAAATTAATGATGCAGTGACACCAAGCGGTTCTCATTCAGATAACAGAGATACACTTGACATAAACATAGAAAATAATACTACTGATGTTGCTGGTATTGAATCGGTTATTCCTGGCCATCAAAATCGTAAACGCAAACGCAGAGGTCAAGCGGAACCGAGTGAATGGAAGAAGAATTTGAGAAAAAATAAAAGACAAAAAGGTGAGCCTTACCTCTCAAGCAAAGGTATTTTAAAACCGGGAAAAACTTTGGGAGAAACAAAATGTATGGGGATTTGTAGAGAAAAGTGTACGGAAAAATTTACTGAAGAAGACAGATTGGAAATTTTTTCATCTTTTTGGAATATTGATGATATCAATCAGAAAAGGCAGTATATTGTGGGTTTAGTAAAGCGAGAGCCTACGCAAACAAAAAGAACTGTTAATTTAGACAGCAAAAGAAAATTGACAAACAAATACTTCTTGAAAAAAAAAGGAACGACAGAAAAGCAAAAAGTGTGTCAGAAATTCTTTTTAGCAACTTTGAGTGTCTCAGAAACATTTGTTAGATTTTGTTTCAAAAAATTGCTTGAAACTAATGTTGTTGAAGCCGATATGCGCGGCAAACATGAACCACATAATAAAAAGTCTGCAGATACTAGGCAATTCATACGTGATCATATTAAATCTTTTCCCCGAATGCCAGCTCACTACGTACGAAAAGATACAAAAAAAGAGTTCTTAGATCAAGATTTAAATGTAGCCAAGATGTATGAGCTTTATAAAAGTAAATGTTGTGAAGAGCAAAAAGAACCTGTTGATATAGCTTATTACCGAATGGTTTTCAATAAAGAATTTAATATTGGTTTCTTTAGACAACGGAAAGATTTGTGTGACAAATGTTTTACTTTCCAACATTTAAACGCAGAGGAAAAAGAGAACCAAAAAGAAGAGTTTGAAGAGCATCTAAAAAGAAAAATTACTGCACGACGACATCGTGATGAAGCAAAAATGTCAGCACAATCTGGTGACATACATTTTGCTGAATATGATTTGGAGGCCATTTGTAATTGCCCAACATCATCATCTAAGCAAATTTATTACAAACGCCGAATTGCGATGTACAATTTTACCATGTTGGATTTTGAGACAGAAAAACGTAATGTTTTTTGTTATTGCTGGCACGAAGGTATTGGAAGGAAAGGGGCTGTTGAAATCGGGTCATGTTTGTTGAGATATCTGAAAACCAAAGCTGATGGTAAGCCGATTACATTTATGTCCGATACTTGTGCGAGTCAATGTCGTAATGTATATATTTCAGCTCTATTACTGTACTGCGTTGAGGCTTTCAATATACCAGAGATTAACCAAAAATATTTTGAACCTGGGCACAGTCAAATGGAAGTAGATAATATCCACGCGACTATTGAGCTAGCTAAGAAGAATATACCCATATTTCATCCATCCGGATTCTATACAATTATAAGGAAAGCTTCCAGAAAAAATCCATATGACGTTTATGAAATGGGAACAGACGACTTCGTAGATATTAAACACCTAAAAACTGTATTAGTCAAGAATGCTAAGGTTGATTGTGACGGCAATACTGTCAATTGGCTAAAAATAAGGTGGCTACAGTACCGTAAAGAAGACAGTAAACATATATACTTCAAATATGATTTGGATGATAGTGATTTTAAAATGATTAAGATTATCAGAAGAGGCAAAAGACTGCCTGTGGAACAGATTGCGTTGAAAAGTGCATATGACAAACCCTTACCCATTTCTGCTGAAAAATATGAAGACTTACAAGACTTGTGCCGACAAGGCATAATCCCGTCACAATATCACAATTTTTACTCGGAATTTTCAGTTGGGACACTAAATGATGAAGAAGACAATTAATATTTTTCGATAGTGAAGTCTTGTACCTATGTTGATTTTATGTTTTTTTATTAATATTGTGTTTTAGAAGAAAATAAAGATTATGTTTGATTTATTTTGCTCATTTATTTTTCTATCATTTCATTATTACTAAAATAATTCAAAATAAAACTTAGCTTCACAAACGACGTATTTACGTAAGATAACTACAAAACCCTAAAAACTAAAGAGCCACAGTAACGTATGTCAACCGAATTTTGAAAAAATATATATTGTGACTAAATAATTACATATAAACAAATAATTCTTATAGATATTAAAGCTCCATTAGTAGGGCAATATATAAATATATATTTTTATTTCACCTACTGTATATTATCTCTATTAACGAGCTTGTAAAGTTTAAAGTGGCGAATTTTCACCGAATTTTCGCTCTCCTGTAAAATTAACAAAATGTAGATACGTCCATCTGATTCTTACACCGCGACCTAACCTCTAAAATAATAAACTGAAAGGTTATGCTGCATTGCCATCTTAAAACCATAAAAAACGGCTTCATCGCCATCTCGCCCGACAAAAACTCGCACGATCGGGCGACTTGGCATCTGTCAACAACTCGCCCGACCGACCGAAAGTATGAGGTAAATTTGTACAGTCAACTACAAAAATCCTTTTTAAAAACGTTTAATGTATTATGGGCGGACTTTAAAATAAAACAAAATGTTATTATATCATAATTTTAGATAGTATATTTCACAAATCAACATCTCAAAAATATAAAAGCATGTTACACCAAATAATAATCAAGGTCAAGAAACACAGTTGCCCCTATTTCTTTGGTAAAGATTGCAGATCGATTGTATTGTATGGAATGGCCTCTACCTTCTCATTCGGAGAAGAGACCTATGCTCAATAGTGGGCCGTGATGGGTTGAGATGATTGCTGAACGATCGTTTTAGTGCGTTTGAAAATTTTTGAGTCATTCATTTACTTACTCCGAAAAAAATTATGGCAGGTGTCCGACCTCCGACCTCCGGCGAATCGGCGAATAAAACTCGGCTATTTTCTCGCTCAAACATCAAATCATCTCGTGACTCGTGACTGTTCAATTCAAAGTGATACCTGTACTCTGAGTGGTGAAAGAGAAAAAAGAGACTCCTTGGGAGTTTCTTGCCGCTTTTTCTCCCAAGACCACTCATCGTAGGGATTTTTTGAAGCGATGGCGTAACTTGACTTTCGAAATGAGTTTGTAAAAACCTACTTCGAAGAAATAAAGATTTGAATTTGAATTTGAAAAAACTGTTACTTAAACTTTAAATTAGGTAGGTTTGTGATTTTAAGTCTTGCACTAACAAAAATTTATCTCAGTTGTCCTCAATAATTAATTTGATTTGATTTGAACAAACTATTACAATATTTTTGTCTGTATTTTTGTTTTTCCGGGTTAAATCGATTTTCATGGGTCTTATGGTTCTATGGGTCACTGGAAGATAGGTATATAATAGGTAGGTAATTTATGTTGAAGGTAGTGGAGAGACATTAAGGCTACTTTTTATCCCGGAATTTCGGCAGCATCGGGATCAACGCGAGGAACACCCACTCGCTGGCACAACAAACACACAGATTAGTAAAAAATTATGTCTCTAACTCTAATAACGCCATTTCGTCATGAACGCTTTGCGCCGCCTGTCTCATCAAGACCAACTTGACACAATTGGCAATTGACTTACTGGGCACTACAGGGCACGGGTTTCCTCATACCTACTTGAAGATACACGCTAAAAGTTAACGTTGGTGAAGACAGCTGTTTATCTAACTATACTAAAGGTAAATTCAACCTCCGAACCTAACAGTAGGTGCCTATAGGTTCTTCACCATGCTACTCCAGTGCGGATTGGGAAAAACTCAATGCATCTCACAATAATGTCTAACTATAGCCGTACATAATACAACATTCTATAACAAATTAAATGCGAACGGGTAGGTACTCACGATTTTGAATTATTTTAGCGATATTTTTACTCGGCTGCATAAATTACACTGAACATTTTTAGTGTTATAAATAAAAAGGTGCAGCATAAAAAAGTACGTCACGTATAAAACATTTTCGAGTTTCGGTATGAAGAAAAGTGGTTTTCCGAAGTTAAACGAGGGCAGGTTACTGGTCTAAGTAGGTAGGTCTTTAAAAAGAGGAGGACTTTCTTCTTCTTCTTCGACACCTTAATACCTATATTTTGATTAGGTTTGGCGATTTTTCCTTCATTTGTGAATCGATATTTGTTTTTTATTTCAAACAGTGAAATTTCCGCAGTCCTTCTATTTCCACTAAGTTAGGTTCTATTGATGGAATTTCAGGGAAATCGAAGGAAACCCTGAAATTAAATTACATTGTCGGTTTTTTTCTTATTAAATTATCATTTAAAATGTTCACTATATGCGATGATATGGTATGTTAGATTTATAAGTATAAAACAACTTCGCAATATGATTAATTATATTACCGTATTAAAACCGAAATCTGTGAGACGTCATTATTCCGTTGATATTTTAAACTGCATTAGGAACAATGTCTTTATCTGAAACGTCATTTAGCTCGCAATCCGACAGTAATTGTACGGCCGTGGGTTTGACAATAAACTTATCTCTGTATTAATTTATTATTGTGGTTCTGCGTTTGGGATTTACACTCTATAATTTAGCGACTGCAAAATGTTAATGCTATTTGATTTTTTTTTGGGCAAATCAGTGTCATGATGGTAAGTGGTGACCGTGGCCCAATTACCCATGGACATAAGCAAGGCCGAATGCCCGAAGGATTATAGGCCAAGAAAGACGAAATGAGAAAGAATAACTTTAACAGAAAAAATCGATTACAATATTGACAAGAAATAAAATGAGTACCTACATCATCAACGCAGTCCTCGTCCATTTAACAGACATTATTAGGGATAGCTCAAAAACTACTCGTCAGACTTGACTCAAATTTAAATGGGACTACACCACACCTTAGCGTTCGAGTTTCCTAAAATTCTCTTTTAGTGCACCCCTACACTCTTCTGACTAAAAATACCTACTTAAGTTACTTAATTTTACAGAAGATCTCACTATATAACTATACCTAATTATGAAAACGCTGCGCTGAGAGATGTTTAGTGTAAATTTTACGGGTGTCATCCCTTTGTGACCTTAAGTGATCCTTAACCTACATGCTTACTTAAAGAAGTGTATCGTTGGATAGGTAGTTTAAAAAATATATTCATTTTTAGAATCGGTTAGTAGGTAGGAGGTCAAATTATTTGGTAGAGTCAAATGTCTTCCTACAACTATAAATGGTTATTCTTTAAAGTTACTTATTTTACAACAGTATCATATTATAATGAAATTAAAAGGAATGCTCCCACATAGGTATATTTAAAGTTGTAATCATAATCCGTAATCTGATTACCTACATTTTCATATGTCTGCGTACAACTCTACAATTTAAGCGTGGCCTGACATGCACTTTGCCAGGGTTTATCTGAATAGGTACATAGAAGAATCATCGTAATAATTAAGTAGGCAAATATTGTTACTTATTTACTTAAATATACCTTAATCAATATCACAAAACATATAAGTTTCCTCCTAAATAAAAAAACAAAAGAACCGTATCAAAATTACCCATAGGGCGTTTTACGAGTAGGAACAAGAAGCAAACGATGTAACTCAATTATTTATTAATTATCAACGCGGCACATTCGTGCTACGGAACCAGATATTCAATAATTATTGTTCAGCAATCGCCCTTTCCCGTGCTCTATCGCACAATACCATAATCTAACACCCTTTACCACTCGAGCTGTCTACCACAATACCATAAAGTAGCTATCTTCGACAATACATTATCCTCACTTATCTATGACCATAACATGAAACTTGGGATCTATTTTATTATAAAGTGCATTGTCTTCTACAGAGGAGCTCGGTCGACCAACGAACGTAAATAATTTAACTGTCTTAAAAGATTCAAAAATAGTTTCCTAACATTGCCCCCCCTAATATGTACACCATTTGTCAGACCATAACTGGATTTAAACGACACGGTGTAAGATGGAAGACCACGCCTACTCAGAAAACTATCTACGTCTCATTCTATTACACGTGCCTTACCCTTCTCGTGGTGTACACTGGTCTCCCTCTCACAAACGATTCTCGATATGCTTACGTTGTTATATGTTTGATAAAAATGTGCTAACTAGTTGTATTTAACTATCAAAATTAAAACATGTTCTCAGGAACCTAAAGCTCAATTTGCAATGCCCCAGAATTCACGGGGGGAAGTGTTGAAGCGAGACGCAAGGTAAGAGGGACAGAGCGAAGCGTTCTGTTAAAGTTAGTGACTCCAAACGAGTTTTTATGTTTGGAAATCGTATTAAGCTTTTGTCGGAAACCGTTCCACTCAACGGGCAATAGTTGAGGCGTTTGTGCGGTCAAACTATCACGCTCGGAGCGGTGGGTAGCAGCTGATTGGCTCGTTCTAGCCCATATTGTGTGCGATGATCCAAGCGCAAACGGTCGGTTAGCGCGCAAATTTTAAAGCCACAAACAGACAAATCGAGTGTTTTTGAAAATGTGCAAATTTTTTCCCAAATAACGTTAAACAGTGCGGGTGTAATTTTGAAAATGTCGTCAATACATTCTGATGATGATCAGGAAGAAATCAACGTGGACTCTGATAGCAGACTATCGGGTCATTGTGACAGAAGCATTGCTTCAGAAGATCGAGACTCGGAGCACAGCTACCATGAAAGATACAGAGATTCTCCAAATGGGATGACAGAAACCCAACCGAGAGTGAACCTACCCTTCAGTATATCCAGGCTTTTAGGGAAGCAATTCGAGGACATAGACAAACGTCGAAATTCCGGTGAGAGTGATGAACGTAGTGATCAGGACACTGAATCTGAAAGTGCGAGAGACGATGCAAAGGACAATAGCGGTTTGCCTTTAAATTTTTCTCATAATGTGGGTCTATATCCGAACTCAAGCCTGCTGTTACGACCCGGGTTGAGTTTAGGAACTGGCTATGGGTTTCCCAATAATCCTGGGGTAGTAAGAGTGCCGGCTCATAGGGCGTTAGGTGCGTTGGGTGCTTGGGGCGTGGCGTTAGACCCCATGAGACAAGCTGCGGCGGCTGCGTTTGCTCATCAGGTCGTGAAGGACAGACTAAACGGTAAGTGATCTTGGACAATTTTGACTTATTTCATTATTGTCTGGCTTCTCTTTTGAATAACACGTTAAAAGCGAGCAAGCTTTGTCCAATACAAGGTGGAGGCTTGAGATCCATTACTAGCAGACTTAAAAAAAGTCAATACAGCTGTTTTTTACGCCTTAGTTTTTGTTATCTTTAATAATGCTTATTTATTTAACTTGGACTAAGTTGACTTTATTTTGCCGATTTTAAAGTCAGTTTTTTCCGTTAAAGTTTTATCTTTAGGACGTTTCGGCCGTGAAGTCTGTCTGGTCAGTTCTTTGCTTTATTAACTGTCAAAAGATTTGTAAATACCGGCTGGAAACTTGAGAGCATAGTGGTATAAACTAAAGTGAGGCTACTGACTATAAGTGGAAACAGTCAACGGTTGGAAAGAGATAATTATTGTCAATTGGAATACAATCAAATTAATTTGACTTGGTATCGACTTAGTACTACGGTCAGAGTAGGTGAGGCATACGGGCTATTAAGTGGAAACAGTCATCAGTTGGAAAGAGATCAAATTGTAGTACAATCAATTTGACTTGGTATCAACTTAGTACTGCGGTCATCTCTCTCTTTCTATTCAAGTATCAGTTCTTAGCCTAGCTACCCCGCGCTATTCTATATCTCTATGATTGTGAGCTTTTTTCGCTTTATTTTATTCTCGGCTGGCAATTTGGTGTTTCTAATATTTATGGGTCTATATTAACTTTACTTATCTGGTAGTTCGTCTGTTCATTTACCGGCTATTTACCTACAAAACCCAAAAGCAATGATGAACTTAATTGCAGTGTTGCTGTTTTAAAAATGTTGGCTTTTTGATTACTGGTAGGTAATTATTTGAGTATAATTATTATTTGTCGTAAGACTAGAATAGTTTCTTATTAACAGAATAAAGAAAAGACACAGGAATCTCTACGCTAAATGATACGGGATGGTTAACTTTATGTAACTTTGGAAACAACATGAAATTCCTATAAGAATAATGATTTACCATAATGTTAATAATGTATCTATTCATTATTATTTCTTTTTATTTAATATTTGATTATAATTGACACTTTCAATAAAATGTATGTTTTTTAGACATTCATTATTCTTTTTGCTAAACTAATGCTTTGTTGTTTATTGTATGTATTTTGTGGTTATTTATAGCTCCACTTAGGAAAGTTTTTTTATTCCGTTTAAGTTGGTACCTACCTTCTACAGATTTAATGACTGTATTCATTATCTCACATTTTGAAAATTAAAATTTATATTTTAAAATTACAAATTCCCCATTATAAATTAAAAATGCGGGCGAAACCGCCGGCTTTAAATTTATACTGATTATAAGGATTCCAGGTATATAAGCGGTACTATGCATTCTCGACATGCATAGATGTCGTTGGAGTTCAACAGTTCATTTTCAATCAAAACAAAATAAATAACACCACAATAATTTAAAAATATTCATTGCAATGAAATATGTAGCATTAAAGCAATAATTTTATTAAAATTGTTTAGTTTGGGGCCAGTGTTGTTTTAATAAAACTTCTGTTTTGTTTAACTTCACTTTAATTATTGCTTTTGTATTATTTCACAAAACTCCACATTTTACATGGTTTCCTTATTGCGCAATAATCATCTTTTTTCTTGCCACAGATCTACCTCAACATCTGTCATAGACAATGGTCTATGACAGAATATCTCATAGATACTCTTACAACATCCTTCCTATTTTAATTTGAAAAGAGGTATTAATTTAATATTAACAAAATCGAATCACACATAATTATGACTGTATAACATGAGTATTGCTAAGTTTATTTTACTAAGCATTTTGAAAGAGAGAAATTTATTTTCTCCTAGCAAACAATTATTACTTAGTGCATATAATACCTATAACTAAATTAAGGAGACCAAATGAAATTAATTTGTACAACTTATTCTTAACTTTCAAGAACTATTGATACATTTTTTTTGTTGCATAATTAGAGATAATTGGTAAAGTCATTTAACAAACATAATCTTCTAAGTATTTAGGTTTTCTAACAAGCCTATCAGATTTCCTAAGAGGTTGATCAGGTTGATTAGGATTACAGGTATCCTCCAGGGGAATATTTTCTCCTTGAATATCGGGTAAGCTTGCTTGTTGCTTATCATAATTACAATCAAAATTTGCACTGTCTGTATCAAACAATATTTGTGTGTCTACATAGCTAGTGTTTGCATAATTATCTGATGATATATGTGAGGGTACTTTATTTAAATGCCACCTATTTCGTCTAAACTTTCCCTTATTGGTACTAACAATGAAAGATCTTGGCTCCTCACATTTTTTCTCTATCAACCCATAAGTTTTTAGATCTGTTACCCAGACTCTATTACCCACTTCCAACTCTGACAAATTTTTTGCTCTATGCCTTTTATTATAATAGACTGCGCTCTTATGCTTCCTTGCTATTTGCTTATCTCTTAAATTTTCTTTTATTATAACAGGTTTATTTAAATTAGTAGGTAACATTGGAAGGTTATCCCTCAACTTACGGTTAAACATTAATTCAGCTGGACTATAACCCAACTCCAAAGGTGTATTCCTATACACTAACAAAGCCAAATGGATATCTTCATTTTTAGACAACAAAGACTTGGCAATTTTTACTCCGGACTCGGCTAAACCATTACTTTGAGAGTAATAAGGACTGCTAGTGACCGATTTAAATCCATATTCTTTGGCAAAATTATTAAATTTTGTTTTAAATTGCATACCACAGTCAGATCTAACTACCTCCGGAATACCATATCTAGAAAATACCTCCTTGCAATGGTGTATAATTGAGTTTTCTGTCAAGTCATGAAGTTTTGCTATTTCTATGAATCTAGAATAATAATCTATTAATACTATATACCAACTGTTATTAAATTTAAATAAATCTACTCCTATTTTCTGCCATGGCCTATCAGGTACACAATCTATCACCATCTCTTCCCTATGATTTACATAGAGCTCTATGCACTTGGAACAAGATTTTACCTTATTTTCTATTTCTTTAGACAACCCTAACCACCAAACTGATTGCTTGGCACGTTCCCTACACTTGCTAATACCTAAATGACCTGCATGAATTTTGTTTAAAATCTCAGCTTGCATATTTTTAGGAATGACAATTCTTGAGTTAAATAGGAGAAGACCAGCTTCTATTGAAAAATTCACCCGGTATTGATAATACTTACTGAATATTCCTAATTTACTCTTGCTTGGCCAACCCTGCACTGTGAACTGTTTAAGTTTTATACAAATATTACATTTATTTTGCTCTAGCTTTATTCTTTCTAACATTTCTGTATGTATAGTTTCATTACTAAGTAAATTAATATCTAATTCTCTTAAGTTTTGCGTATTCAAAGAGCAAGGAATTGGCTGCCTTGACAGTGCATCTGCAACTACTAGTTGTTTTCCTGGAGTGTACTTAACTTCATAATTATATTTTGTAAGTTTAAGACGCAATCTTAAAAGCCGTGGACTTAAATCATTTAATTGTTTGGTTTGCAGTATTTGCAGCAAGGGTTTATGATCTGTTTCTAGTATAATTTGGATTCCTACAATATAGTCTTTAAATTTGTCCGCAGCCCATGCCAGAGCTAAACATTCTTTTTCTATTTGAGCATAAAGCTTTTCAGTTTCCGTTAACGTCCTACTTGCATACATAACAATTGATCTCAGCCCTTCTTTATTTTCTTGCATCAATGCTGCTCCCAAACCATAACAACTGCTATCTGCCGAAACAATTATTTTTAAAGATGGATCATAGTGAGCTAATACTGGTGCTTCTTTCAGTAACTTTTTGATTTCAAGAAAAGCTTGGTTTTGTTTTCTTTCCCAAGTAAACATACAGTTATCTTTTAGCAATGAATGTAGTGGTGCTAACAAGTGAGATTTATTTGGTATAAATCGTCCCACAAAATTTACCATACCTAAAAACTGTAATAATTCTTTTTTATTAGAGGGTGTTGTGAATGAATCTATGGCTTTGATTCTGTCAGGATCCACTTTGATTCCTTGTTCATTTATTACATGACCTAAATAAGTAATTTCTGTCACCCCAAAAACACATTTGTGCTTGTTAATTGTTAACCCTTCCATATGCAACCTTTTTAACACTTCTCTGAGTACCTTATCATGCTCTTCTTTACTTTCCTCAAATATAAGAATATCATCTATATGAATAGCAACTTTCAAGTCTTTAAACAAATTAGAGAACTTCATACTAAAATATTCCGGTGCACAGTTAAGTCCAAATGGCAATCTATTGTATACATATCTACCGAACGGAGTAATAATTGTTGTTATTTTCTTTGAATTTTCGTCTAACTTTATTTGATGAAAACCTGAAGTAGCATCAATTTTAGAAAAATATTTAGCACCTTTTAGCTTTGCCAGAGTATTTTCCACCTTTGGAATAGGATAAATAGGTCTTAAAATATTTTTGTTCACTTCAGTGTAATCTCCACATATTCTTAATTTATCATTTCTTACTACTACTACTATGGGTGAAACAAAATCTGTTGCCTCTTCTATGGGGCTTATTATACCTAACCTTTCTAACTTATCTAACTCCTCCTTGACTTTAGGTAAAAGTGGAATTGATATATTTCTAGGTGTGGCCTGTACATAATGTTTTACATCGCTAATCAATTTGATTTGGAACTCGTCTTTAAAAACACCTAACTCGTTGAATATATTAGGAAATTCTTTTTCTATGTTAACAGTACAACTTAAATCATTAGAAACTGATATTGCACAAATATTAATGACATTCATAGCATCAATAGCTGGTCTACCTAAAATAGCAGATTTTAAATCTTTAATAACATAAATCTTACCTTTAAACTATATTTTTATACTTTAACGTTAACTTAACTGTCCCAATGACATGTAGCTGCATTCCATCTGGTCCTTTAACTGTATCAACATTTTTTACCAAACATAATTTATTTCTTGCTGCAATGTATTCTGGAATTGCACTTATGTCTGCTCCTGTGTCAATTAAAAAATTTACTTTTTGTATAAACTGATTTTCTTGTAATATGTCTATTTCAATCATATATTTATTAACAGTTTCACAAAAGCTCACCTCATACTCTATCCCTTCATTCATTTCTATTTTCCTTACTGATTTTGCACGGCAAAATTTGGCAAAATGACCTTTTTTCTGGCAATGGTGACATATTACTTTATATGCCGGACACTTTTCTCTAGGATGTCGCATTAATCCACAGAACCAACAGTTACTGTTACTGGTCTTCTTGTGCTTATTATCGTCCTTCTTTATGAAATTTAAGGTATCATCTTTTTCCCTTATGATTTGAGTTTCTTCACGCTGAATTTCGGCCTGTTTACAGATTTGAACTGCCTCAGATAAAGTTAGATCGTGCTTGAGCAGCAACCTGTCGCTGACTGTCCTGTCAGACACTCCGATCACGATTCTATCCCTGATTAATTCCTCGCTGAGCGCCCCATAATCACAAAATGTTGCCAATTTGTGCAAGTCGGTTAGGAATTCGTCGAATTTTTCGCCTGTTTTCTGCGTTCTTATATTAAATTTATAACGCTCGTAAATTACATTTTTTTTCGGCGAAAATAAATTATCAAATTTTGTGAGGAGCTGCTCAAAAGTTAAGGGTTTTTCGAATTGTAATATGATGTCTTCTGCCCTCTCGCCCATACAATACAACAAACAATCAGTCTTGTTTTTATCGCTGCATTCAATATTTCCAGTTAATGTCATATACCTTAAAAAACGTGTTTTGTATTTAGGCCACTCTTCAGGCACGAATGAAAACTGCCCCGGACATGTTACTTTCATGGTCTTTTCCATTTCTTCAGTTGATTGAGCTGCCACCATGTTTAGTTTGGGGCCAGTGTTGTTTTAATAAAACTTCTGTTTTGTTTAACTTCACTTTAATTATTGCTTTTGTATTATTTCACAAAACTCCACATTTTACATGGTTTCCTTATTGCGCAATAATCCTCTTTTTTCTTGCCACAGATCTCCATCAACATCTGTCATAACAATGGTCTATGACAGAATATCTCATAGATACTCTTACAACAAAAATGATCTAATTAAAGTTTATTCTAATTTACCACCTAACACTAAAGCTAAGCAAGAAGCTTTTAATAGTGATGTCTGCATTCCAAACAAAAGAGTTATTTAAACAAACATATCTTACACATCAGACGAGGAACTTAAACTCATAAATCTTATAAAAACGTATTAAAACAGTATCTTCACTTAACAAGACAAAACAAAAAAGTCGACTTATCTCTCGGCCCGCATTTTACGCAATCTTTGTCAAAAAAAGTCAACGAAAAACGTGACAATGTACCAAAATTGTATCCTCGATGACACATCTCACAAATATTTTTTCTTCCTTTCCTACCGATGGCGAGACTGTGGAACTGTGGGTTTATTGGAGCCTATAATTTTTTTAACCGGAAAAATGAAGTCGTATGCTCCATTCGCATTCGATATGGAATTCGTTTTAATGGCAACACACCGAAATGCCAGCTTTCTCAGGAGCGAATAAGGTTCATTTTTAATGGGCAAAGGCAAAATGCAACAGATGATAATATGGTTAAATTAGCAAAGTGCCTAACACGCTAAATGCTTCCCGTAACAGCGTATCACCTTCCATTCCAAACCTTGTTCTACCAAGAAATTTCTATTAGAAATATTGTTTTCTTGTAATAGTTTTTTTTTGTTTATATTTATTTAGATATTTATTCCATAGCTTACAACTAAAATCTATCTGGTAATTGATAGTTCAACACATAAATAATATTTATATATCTACCTGAAGTTATGGTAGCTTAACTTAAAAGACAAACCCTTAACAGGCTAAAACTAAATTTAAAGATAATCCGAAAAGCTCTACAACTGTCTAATCAAACAAAAACCTTTTTAAAGATTCTTATCAATTCGCTATCAATTGTTATCACGATGGAGCCATAATTAATTCGGTACCCTTTTCAATTGATATAAAGATTACTTAAATCCAAAAGCAATGCCCCGAAATCTCAAGACATCGGTCGATATTACAAGATTACCTTAAATTTATCTCAAATCGAACATTTGGTTATCTACATTGTATTCAGATGGTTTCACTTTGCTTTATTACTTGAATTCTTAAACATCTGCATTTGTAAGTAGGTTCTTTACAATTTCTTTCATTTTACAATTTTATAATTCTATATTTTAGGCTAAAAAGACTTCATCCAAACCTACATGACATTGAAAAAAAACTTACCTTAATTTAATTTTATAAGGCAGGAAGCTCTGTTTAGGTACCTATATTGATTTTTGGTTAGTTAAGAAAATGGATAACAATTCTAAAATAAAACATGCATTCGTCATGCCTTCATTTTCTAATCAAAACCGTCAAAGCAATGATAATTTTTAATGTCCGTATTTAACAAATGTAAGAACCCCGGCCTTTGAAAATTTATAAAGATAACAACCGCGGTATATAATTTCGTCTATAATTTGTTATTTTTAAAACTTTTTTACATCTCATTGCACATGCATCTTAATTCATCTTAGTTAAGTTAACATTTGCGTTAAGTTAAATTGTTCGATTTGGTGCCAACGTCACCCTTCCATCATAACACCACTCGCCGAAGATTGAAGTTTCATCCACATCGCTTGGATCCGTGGCGAACGACTACAGTCCGATTTTCACGGTCATTTCTGCCGCGAACTTGCAAGCTGTGGAATGAGCTTCCCTCTGAGGTATTCCCGGAGCGCTATGACATGGGGTTCTTCAAGAAAGGTGTAAAAAGAGCTCTCCTTCCGGGCCGGCGTTGCACCGGTGACTCCCCTGGTGTTGCAGGTGTCCATAGGCGACGATGACCACTTACCATCAGGTGGCTCGTCCGCTTTTTCGTCAGCCCTTCAGGCTATAAAAAAAAAATTGCGTAGATATCCATTTGTAAAAACCACAGGAAAACCATTTTACCATTTTTTTATAAAATAAATACCCTGACGATTGCAGTTCAATCGTACACAATTGTCACCTTACTTTTACTTACGTAAAAAATTATAATTTTTTATGATCAACCTGATTCACAATGACAAAAATTGCGGTAAAATTAGCACTTTTTATAACCGATGCGTGCTCCCAATGTTTTTTCCTCGACCACCGGGTAAGAGGAAGTGCGGACGTTCGCCCTATAATTGAGACAATAGGTAGCGATCGGAAATAACCCGGCGGTGACGAAAAAACACCTTTGTCATTGTAGCGCCACTAATTTGACGGGCCAATTTTTTTGGCATCATTCGCCGAAGAGGATTAAGGTAATTGTCACAATGAGGATACGTTTTTAGGTGCGTCACCGTGTAGGTTTTAAGACTTTTAAGTGTAGGTGGACAATTAGTTTTAATAGATTTATTCTAATACTCAAATGTACTTATTGCATATAGCATATTATTGCATATAAAAGCTTTAACGGTATTAATCTTTAAAACTTTAAACTTCACCGTTCACTTTTTTATCTTATAAAAATATAATTTGTCAAAATCGTTGAGACTATAATTATAACAATTAATAAATTTTATTATTCAAAAAAGCAAACTTGAAAGAATTAAACTGTCTCATTTTGAGAGAAAATCTAAGGCTCTATAGGTACATATAGGAACTTTGTATTCGGACTATAACTATAGGTATATAGTCAAATATTCTTTCGGTTTTTTCACATTTCCTGTTTCATGGACCGGCGTTCCCTGGATATCATTCCTTGAAAAGTTAACGATTGCTGCGTGACCACTTTTCCAGCAAATTTAACGCACCACTAATTAATTTTCACGACGAAAAACCTTGCCAATAGCTTTTCTCACAGGGATAACAAAAAGTACCCTTTCACGAGATAATGACGCCAATGACACTGCGTTTGTCCACTGCACTTAGAAACCATTACGACATTTATGACGTGCCTGATATTATTCATGACGTTGTTCCTACCGTATAAAGGGGGATGCCCATCCCTCATAGAGAGATAGGCTCTAAATGCACAATAGAAAAATATGCTACATTGTTAGTATATGATAGTATGAATTGTTTTGTGAAAGATTATTACGAAACAAAGTTTGGGTGTAGAAGTTATGCGTATACTGTTCGACTTACATGCGTACAATTTTCCCCTATTTAAGAAGAGTTATTGTATTGTGTGAGTGTGAGTTATTGTTTGGGAACTCTATTTTATATCACCGTTACGCCTTACATGCTCACTATTATATGCAAGTGCTTGTTTTATTTGGTATATATCCCGCAAGAAATATAATTATTATTGTGTCATTTGGTATACGCCAAAACAGGAAATCTGTGTTTGACATTCTCAGACTGACAAATTGACAAACGTCAATAGCTTTCGAAGTTACCATTACTACAAAAATCAATAATAAAATAAAATTGATCGATACAAGTCCAATTTGTATGTGTAGGATTAAATATATGTATGGTTTTTACATATTATATAATTTCAGTCGACCATTATATATTTAAAAAATTACAAGACAAGCAAACATTTTATTATTACTGAATTTTGTCTACGATAATATTTTATCCGGCAGAATGTTTTTATGATGGCAACAACTAACAATAATCAAAACTGACGTAAAAATATAAATATTTATTAAATCATTTCCATTACTTTTTATTGTACTGCAATGTTAGGCAAACTTCCTATATTGAGATATTATACGCACATATTATATTTTTTTAATCTTTTTTTTTCAACATAATTTCATTTGAGTGCGTTTTAGAGCCAATACCGGGCATCCCCCTTTAGTATCGAATTTATTTGAGGTCTTGTTAGATGATTTGAGAGTTGTCTTCAATGGTCAAATTAAATCACTTAAAAAATTGCAAGTCATGTCGATTAACTTGACGCTTTTTGTGTTTGATTCGCATTTGGTTTATTTATCGGAAAACAGATTTTAAATTCCTTTATTTTTTAAATTTCTTTTAATCCAATATTTGAAATTGGCTAAATAATAGCAAATTTCAAATATTTTAAATTGGCTAAATAATAGCCAATTTCAAATATTGGCTATACTGTATCGAATACCTATTGGAGGCGATATAAGATATTAACCTATTCATATTTTCGACTACATCGAAATAACTAAAAAGTTAAAATTGTATGTGTGAATTCTTTTATTGCATTTTTTTTATTTAAATAGCAATCTATTTCTATCACATTATCTAAAATTATCATTGCTTCAGATTTCAGTAAAAATAGCAACGTGACATTCAAAACTGGTTAGCCATTATATTCAGCGTTAAAAATATGACGATTTGTATTTTAATTAACATTGAATGATTCGTGAGTGTCTGATTGCATTTTGTTTGTATCGCGGCTTACCTCACGTGGTCATATTGTCTGTTTCTTCGTTGGTTATGCTATTATTGTCGGTTTTAAGTCGCAAGGGAGCTCTCGTCGCTGATCGCTCTTAAAAATCAACCGTCCTTCTATATTTAAATTCCTTATATAATCCAGGCCAACGTTTTTTGTCGTCCGTCGTTCGTGTCCGTGGAAACCATGGACACACACTAACAACCAGACTAACGCTGAATGGTCAACAGTGAAACCACTTCCGCCATTAACGAACCGCGGTTTGTCTAACAACCTTCGCTTCTTAACAACTGATCGGTTACAGCCTTTCGTTTACTGATTTCACCGATAACTTTATTTTTTATTGGGAATCAACCTCAGTTTGCTTCAGAAAACTTACGGTATCATCAGCTGCGTCCGAAATAATTTGTTACTTTGTATTATTTATCTCGAACACTACAATGAACCTTCGAAAGCTTGAATGCTCTCCGCCCATAGCTGGCATTTGTGGGGTTCGCCATTAAAAGAATTCCGTATTGAACGCGAATCGAGTATTATGTAGTTTCTTTTGGTACCATAAGTATTTATAGTAGCTTAGTCAGTTGTCTAGTTGGTAGGGGTGCTGTCTGCGAGGCGAGGACTCAAAGTTCGATGTCCGGTTGCAGATATTTAGGTGACAGATTGATATTTGTTCTTAAGTCATGAGCGTTAATGATGTGTTTTATCTTTTCGCAACATTATGTAAAATAATATGTGTTAATCCGAATTATACGCAAATCACCCTGTTTGTTATTTTGGTGCGACAGAATAGGTAATAAACATATTTAAATTGACTAGAAAAATATATGCTGAATTTGGTATTTTAATCTAAGCGTCGTTAACCAAACGAAATTCGAAAGAAGCGTTGAAAAACATCGACTATTTATGTAATTTAGGTACTTAAAACTTAGTTTCGTACCATATTTCACCGGAACCTTTAAAACGGGAGTAAGTAGATACATATCAACCCAAACACCATTCATTCGTATTTAATTACACCGGACCACTTGGTTTTATCGGAATAACATAAATATTCGTGTCCGACGTGCTCTTAAAATAACTATCGTCTATAATTTAGATATAAGAGAAATGTTGTACTGTTTTTGAAATTTAGGTGTTTTTGGAGATGAGTTTCAACGGTATTTTCTTTAAGTTTAAATGGCCGACAAAGAAACAGACGAATTACCTACTAGGAGTACGCGTCTAGGGGCGCGCTAGCTGCATATCTACCCGCGTATACCGTTTTCAAGCTAATATCTTTACTTGCTACAAAACTATTTTATTAGTCACTAGCTGTTGTCTGCGTCTTCGTTCGTACATAGGAGTTTTTCACTATTTAAATTCCGATCCCGCTGGAGCTCTGGGATAAAAAGTAGCCTATATGTTGCCTCACAGCCTCCTCTATCTCCTCGTGAAATCCGCTCAG
The DNA here is from genome assembly GCA_905404135.1 of Hesperia comma. NCBI lineage: Eukaryota > Metazoa > Arthropoda > Insecta > Lepidoptera > Hesperiidae > Hesperia > Hesperia comma. The sequence continues at coordinate 35,634,357 of FR990012.1, forward strand.
CTGTTTCTGAAATTAACGTGCACAAAGTTACAGTTTTATTATATGTATAAATAGATATTTATCTACGTTGTCAATTGGTTAACAAATACCATCTGTTGCATAGACGTAAGAAAAAAAATTGGTTGTCGGTAAAGTCGGTTTACTGACGATAGTTGAACGTGACAACGTCTTAAGAAAATACTGATGGAATGGTAGCATAATCACTAATATAGTCATCCTAAACTATCTTTGAATACTTAGTTATAATTTATTTACTGTTATATTGCAGTTAAAAACCCTTATTAAATATTTTACCAAAAAGACTAGTCGTTGCATACCGTATAACGAAACATTAATCTTTAGCTAATCTGTGCATATTATGTCATGTCAATGTGCCACAAACAAGTCAAAACAAACCTGGCTGGTTATAAATAATTTCGATAAAAACTAAAGAGACGTCAGAGTTACATTGACAAAGGCCGATTGTGCTTCTTTGTCGCTCGTTCCGCGGTCTCGCTTGCACTTCAAGCTTTACATGGGACGCCTCATCACGCCTCATGACGTCAGATAACGACGCATAGACGTCATGTTTTTCGTGCGTGCATCCGGGTATATCGATTTATAAAACGTAACGTTGTCACGTCAAAAAAGACCTCTGGTGTTGGATTGTATGTGGCATTAGAACAATTTGTCCGGAAAACTGCTTTAGCGTCATAAAAAACCCGCACGTAATGCGAGACAGAAATTAGTATCATACTTTTTTCAGGTGAGTGACGTTAAATGCTCATTTTCATGAAATTATAATAAAATAGCGTCCTGTTCTCTTCTACGCCTTTAATCTGTTATACCTATTCTATTATATTCTTTGTGTCTTTGTGTCTTTCTGCTCGCTTGTCGGCTATATTATAAAAAAAAATTGAAATGTAATTTCAAACCCACTCAATATGCGTGAGTCCTTATACCGCCGACCTTCTAATCTTGGTAAAGCGAAATACATAGCAATATAATATTTTTATGTGCGTTGGTCCATGTCTCATGCTCTCTCGTATATTTACACATTTGAAATATGGCCACTTTTATAACCTTACACGTTATGGATTGACGATAAAATATATTAACGTTTGGCCTACTTTATCCTTGAGGGTTCCAGGCATGTAAGTGTTTTCTTTTGGGAAATAGGACAATATTTGGTTCCCCAAAATATTACAGATTATTTTGATCATTATTTATATAGTCACAATTATGTACCTTATCCTCATAGATCTTATCCATACCTTATCCTCATATCCTCACAGATTTACTGTTGGTACTGTACATACAGCTCCATTTTATGCAAATGCAGATTATACAGTTAGTGCTTTTAAATAAGTAGGTACAAAATTGTATTACTTGTACTACAATATATCGTAATATTAAATTAGGTATAATATATTCGTAATTCAAATATATTAGAGGTAAATGAATAAAATTTCTTACGGTCATTTTAAATAACATTTTTATCTAAGAAATCAAACTACACCCGTAAGAGGTAGAGACCTTTAGATAGAGGTACCTTTGTAAATCTGATTAAATTAAAAAGGAAATTAATCTACATGTAATGATAAAATTCTAAAGTCCTGTTTCCTCTACTAAAATATGATAAAAATATGGCTTAACGATAAAAACCCCGACCGACGCGACGGGTTCCAAGGGCACGCTTGGAAGTATGGAAGCGCTAAGTGGGAATAAACGCTCTACAAATGCCACTAGCAGTCCCTGGCTGTCAACAAGCATGTTGGTAACAATATATTAATAGAGTGAACAACTAAAACACATGTGAAGCTAACTACAGTAAATAATGCAAAGCAATAAATATACCTAGTCGTTCTCTGTGCCGTCAACTATTGAGGAATTCCTACATTATATTGTCATCGGCCTTAAACCTCTGTACTTTTCAAGTCAATCAGAATCCTTAAAGTTAGTGACAGTTTCCGTTACATACCAACATACCTACATACAGGTCGAGCTAATAACAACATTTTTTAAATATCTAAACGTATTGATCATCGTAATAAGGTATATGCTATAGAAAGATAGAAACCTTGCAGCAAATAATTCGAATACCTATTACAATAACATCTCTTCTCCACTTCCACACGATGTTTTTCTTCATCTTTTATAGCGAGTGACATATAAACGCTTAAAACGCACGTAACTAAGAAAAGTCAGAAGTTCGTTCTCTGGGATTCGAACTTTCGAACCCAGACCCTCCGACTAGGTGTCCGACTTCTTAACCACTAGCGTATCACCGAATGGTACTGTAGTAATCAAACTTAGTAAAACGTTTCGTATCTCGTCGAGTTTATTGAACAATCTTCTCACACGAACGCCCCCATATCATCGCATATTGGCTCGCGTCAAATTTTTATAACGCGCCGCCGTAGGGAAATGAGGGTGAAGAATATTGTCGGAGTGTTTTAGTAGCTTATGTTGTATGATTCTTCATAGCCTATTGCAGGGGTAATGTCTCGAGTAGGTGTGTCAATAAGGCTTAATGAACCACGTTGGCCAAAAGGAATTAGCTTCTCACGCCTTTAAAAATGTTATTAATTTGATAAGGATACAATAAATAAGCGCTTTTTGTACCCCAGAAAACCAAACATAGCAAGAAATGCAATATACAAAATGTAGTCTTATTGCTAACAGTGCTCTCTTTCAGACAACTTCAGGTGGAAGAGAATAAGCGAAGGACGGTAAGAATAGGAAAAAGGGACGAGAGACTTAGGTACCCTTCTACGGATAAGATAGAAAAGTCAATCAGTCTTTCAATATTCCGGTCTTAGGTCTTGTTAATAGCCGACAAATATACGGACGAGTCATGATGGTTAGTGGTCCCTGTTGTCCTTACACATCAGTAACTCCTAAGTCATCTCCAACGCGTTGTCGGCCATTAAAGAAGGAAGAAAAGAAAGAAAGTACCTACTGGTTCTCAAGCTTCCAAGTGGAACACGACAAGAGCTTAACAAAATCAAGTGCTTAAAACTAACTTTTAAATTGAATTAAGTCCTGTAGGTATACTCCGTATTTTATTGGAAACCCCAGACCACATGCATCATAGCATATTGGTTTGCGTCAAATTTTTCATAACGCCAGCTTTGTACCTCAGGGAAATGCGGTCGAAGAGGGGAGGAAAAGTTATCGATATCGATGTTTTTTCATTGATACGAAGGGATGTAATATGTTTACATTAAGCGGTTTGATATGTCTTTTGAAAATGAAATCGGGAGATCTAGCGTAAATATTTTAATGACTGCACATCGTGAATAACGGAGAATGTGCTTATCAGAATAATTCAATGCGTATTTTTGGATCTGCAGGGTTCTAAACCAAATCAATTCCAGGAATAAATGCTACCTTTAAATGCAAATATAGAATATTTTATATGACTTATAATTGAAGTTTGTTTTGAGTTCGTTAAATTTTTAAGTTATGTTTACGTAACGAAATGAATTGTTAATTTTTAAATTGCATTTTATGTAGGCTATACTTGCAGCCGGTATCATTTCGCGCAATTTTATTTCCACAAAAAATAAGTGTAAACCAACCATACCATCTTCATATTTAAACCGCCGCAATTCATTATTATACTGTCACTAATAGCAGGGCCGTTAATAAAATAAATCTACTATTATAAAAGGCCAATTACAAGCTATTAATTATACCGCCAAGTGATTGGGCGGCGAGTTCAAACGTCCACAGAGTAATGACGATATCAGATGCAACGAGAAATTATACACAAACACAGTGTAAATTAAGTGTTGTTAATCAATTATTATTTGCTAGAGTAATCGTGCTTATGATTCAGCAAGACTATTTCCTTGTAAAGAGTACGAATTGTTAGTTAGATACCTACCTGGTTATTACTATCTTGGTTTCAATAGGGGTGTTATAAACATCAGCTTTTTATTTTTCTTTTGTTTCTTTATTTTTCTTTACATTTTATTGCAGGTACAGTGCCACCAACTTATCTCTGAAATGGCAAAAATTGGAACTAATGTCGCCATGTTAAAAAGTCATTCATAAGTAGGTACTTTGTGGACTTTGTGGTCATTCATCTGTCAGTTACTACGTCTCGAATTGCGAACAATGATTGGTCCAATGCGTCCAACAGCGCCTCTCTTCATTTCACAGATAACTTGGTTTTCTGTTACTTCAAATCAAAAGTCATTAGGCTTTTACTAAATTACTCTACTTTACTATTTCAGGTTACATCCTACAATCCATCAGGTGGAATTGTAGCGTTAACTTTTAATTACCAAAAAAGCGTGATTGTTAAATAGGTAGGTATTCAAAAAACTAATATCGGAATAGGCCATTATTTTGGCAAGGTATTAAATGTAATGATGGGCTGATAGATACATAGATTACTTAAATATGTATTATGGTAATGGTTATGGTAATGTAACAGGATGGATTCCATCATACATTTTTGACGCTACTATCTTAGTTCTTAGGGATAACAAAACATCTAAGAAGAAGTACTCGTACTTACACTTACTAACGCACTAGTTAGCTAACCTTTTACCACCGTTTACTAATTGACAAAACATACTAAGTTCTACGTATAAATTCACATTTGTATGTAATTCTTTTTATTTGCATCCCAAAAAAAATTCAACTTTCCGCCTCTGCGATTATGGCACATGTAGATAGACGGCAAGAATTTAAAATGCCTAAATGGCTTAAAGACTGTTTATTACGTTTTACAATGATTGCAAGTTAAAAACTAAAAAATCTAAACTTGTAGTATGTGTTAAAAATTAAATTCATCAAGAAGTTCACATACAATAAAACTGTTAGAAGGTGTCATTGATTGATGTAGGTACAATTATTTGTTATAGCTGTAAGAGCAATTAACACTGTATTATTAGTTTATTACATAACTTTATTACTTTACGATGGAATAAATAATGAAATTTCTGTAAACCAATTTATACTCGTGAGTACCTGTTTGCATTTAACAAAGACAATTTTATTTTATCAATATTAGAAACTTTCAGTTCAAACCTACTTCTAGGATCCGTAGTTTCGGCTTTGCGTTTATGAGTCAGTCATAGGATACGTAAAAGTCTAGCTTCTTACAGCATAGATACACCAGACTATAGTAGAGTCATCGAGCATAATTATGCAATTGCCACTCTCCACCAATACCAACCTTATTACCTGTGCTCACAGGTTAATTTAGCTTGTCAGAAAAATTAACTTAGGACATTTTTAGATAACGCCGTCAATATTAAATGCACCTTAAGCATTCACGGAACGCTGGCATTTGTGTGCCATGCAACTATAACGAATTTAAACGTATTATAGTTCCAAGATATTTACGAGAAACGAGTTTGACGAGTGCCAAAAATACAGTCACAATTTCACACAAACAGACAGTAGGTATTTAACACTAATCAGAAAAAAATAGAAACAGTTCGTAGCTGGAAAGAATTTATATTTAAATAGAAGTGTATAATAATATCATTAGCCTTTATATAGAGATCAGCTAACAAAATGTTCTTGATAAAAATAACAACTCATTAGATACGCATAGCGGTGATAGCCTACCTAGTGGTTAAGAATTCGGCCGTCTATTCGGAAGGTCCGGGTTCAAATTCCAGCGCACGGACCTCTGATTTTTCGGAGTTTAAAGGATTTAAATGTCACTTGCTACAAACGGTGAAGGAAAACATCGCGAAGAAACCTGCATGCTAGAGCTGAAGGAAAGAAGGCTGAAGCGATTTGAATATGGTTTAGAGTTATATTGTAGCAACTTGGGGTAACATTTATCTATTGTTATAAACTAAAGGATATAAATTCTAAAAAATATTATACCTAAGGTATAAAAAAGTGTACCCCTTTAAATATTTATACATAGATATTTTATTATGAGTAAATAATACATTTAATACATAGATAGGTAAAGCTTTAAAAACAACACAAACTCCTAGATTTGCATCTTAAACTCCTCGCAAGCCCTACAACTGACAATAAAACAATCTGCAAGATAAATCGTTTTATTCATTACCCGAGGACTTAGCTGGAGCCCAATGCGTTCATTATGAAAAATAATGGAATGAGGTAAATCGTGCCGGCAATGACGATTGAAGTGAATTACCGTGAGTTCAAATTATTGCTGGATTACTACTTGTAATGACTCCGCCAATTTATAAGGTATCGAATCCATGCGTTTGACTGCGAATGCACAGAAATTTGTTTTGTATATTGTTGCTTACTCTTTGTTTGGTTTTTTATCGAATTAAGATAGGAAATGTTTATTCAAAACCAGCATTCAGCTGCCGCCGATAACACGTGTGAGGACTTGGATAGGGACATTTAAGAAAAGAAAAGAAGAAAAGAAAGAAAGAAAGAAAATATTGCATAGCGGTGATAGCTTAGTGCCTAGTTAAAAATTCGTGCTTAAAAGCTTGTGCATTTCAAGCATTTAAATGTCGCTTGCTACAAACGGTGAAGGAAAAAAACATCGTGAAAAAACCCGCATGCCGGGGAGTTCGCAAAAACTCAAAAGGTGTGTGAAGTCCGCCAATCCTCGCTTGGCCAGCGTGGTGGACTATGGCCTTAACCTTCTTATTTTGAGAAAAGACCCGTGCTCAATAGTGGGCCATGATGAGTTGAGTTGGTGATGATGATGAGTCCTAATACTAGTTGTTGTTAGTAATAGTCTAGTTACTTGCCTGTTATGAGAGTTATGAGACATCTCGTTCTAATTTGGTAACAGATTCGTTGCCCTTGCCCTTGCCTCTGCTAATTATAACTTCTTGAGCGACAAGAACAAGCCTGTTGTATTGCACTATTTACTTATTTTATTATGTCCTTGCTAGGGTGTACCATAAAGCGTCTTATGATATCCATATTTCGTGTACAATGCATACTTGTATCTATACTCCGTACAATATAATTGCATGGCATATAAATGCCAGTTTTACTCCTATGTGATTAAGGTACCTACATTTAATCTATCTAGGGATCTATTTAGGGAGGGGAGGAGAGGATTTATTTAGGATTACTAAAAACGCCCGTAGTAAATGAGCACAAGTCATGTACACAACACAACACAAGTAAGTGAGCACAAGTCATAAGTTTGATTTTGGCGGGGAGTAGGAATTCCATATGCTCAACGACTCAAGTTTAGTAGAAAATCACTATCCAGCTCATTAGATGTCAACCCTGTGCGTTAAAACACCAAAATAAAGAAGAATACCAAGCGCGAAGCTCATAATTATTAACATGCAAACCAAATTCCTTTATAAAGTTAATTACAGCGTGAGATGTTCACATGGCCGAACGAGCCATTAGGCCATGGACGCTCATTAAAATTTCGTCCAATTCTGTCATCACTGCCCGCCGCGGTCACACAAACCCTAATTGCAGATAATCCCCGCATGTTTAAATGAAATTAAGTTTAAAAACCCACGTAATAGCTTCCACTTTAGTCCCTGTAATGTTGTAATGATTTCAATCGGTTTAATGATTGTTGTAGCTTGTTTTAATGATGTTTGTGTGCTACTGGTTGTTTGGGTTATGAAGGGATAGAATGGACTTGATATTCATCATTAATCCATAGATGTCTTGATGATGGCTTAAGGTTTTCTCTCACAATTAGAGGGTCTTACAGACAGATTGCTGGAATTTATACAAATTAGATAACATTATGGAGATCTCTTAGGTTTCCTCATAATTATTTATTATTCTCTGTACAAAACGAGTGATAAATAACTTCAAGAGAAGGGTGAATACACCTTATATTCACCTTTTACTACAAAATTCTTTCAATTGCCATGGTCAGTGATTTCAAAACAATACCAATCAAATACCTAATAAACAAAGATTTAACACAAGGAAACAGAAAAGTAAAGAATCGAAGTTAGCCATTTAAAACAATTTACAAGCATGCCTATTAACTAAGTACTTACATACTTTTCGAATATCGTATCAAATCAATTTTTAACACGATACCTCATACAGAAAAACACGTACCTATCTCTATCTTCTATCACAGCTATAAAAACCATTCGTTATCATTAATAATTCTGTCAATCTAATCTCAGAACATTCGTAATCAACATCATTTTAGCATCTTCGTGTTATCTAAAACGACCTAATAACGTTTGAATAACTTTGCACTTTAATACATAACAGTTTCGTGATTCAAGTCATGTAAGAATCTATTGATTATGTAACCTTTTTGCACGTAGAGATGTTTCTGAGGAGATTTTATAGGTTGAGAATATTCGCCAAAATCTCACCTATCTAGTAGTAATAAATAAACAATCATAAACCCCTACTGCCAGATTTTCTTGTATCGCTAGTGGCATAGACATCACAAATAGGTCGTCAAGAGCAATACGACTCCAAAACAAACATTATTCTATAAGATGTCTGTTCCTACCGGGCGCGGGCGTTGAATCTAGCTATATTTGTAATCTAAATATCATATCAGAAAGGTGTAAAAAGAGTTCTGCTTCAGGGCCGGCGTTGCACTGGTGACTCCTGTGGTGTTGCTCGTGTCTATAGGCGACGATGACCACTTACCACCAGGTGGCTCGTCTGCTTTTACGTAAGCCCTTCAGGCAATAAAAAAATCATACACTATCTGACAAGCCTATCTACCTGAAAAATAAAATTTAGCACGGAGGTAGTTTATAGTACCTAACTAGACATCCGCGCGCTAGTATGCACCTGTTAAATATAGGAGTCGAGAATTTGATTAAAATTACATTGACTTTAAAGGAGACCCTATGAAGAGTGGTCTTTAGGATTATGGTTAGAATTTATGAAAAGGCTTTTTGGTAAATCAACCCCTTAGAGTAAAATTAAAGACGACATTTTATTTGAAAATTAGTTAAAACTACTTCTTTACGAGCTAAGCCGCGGGCAACAGCCAGTATTTGGTAAATATAATGATAGCTTTCATGTAAATAATGGATTCCCAATATCCTCTTCAGTTAAAATTGTGTGCAGAAGATCATACGAAACATTTCCGAACATGGCTAGCTCGTAAAACACAAAGGCACAAAATTAAAACCACATCAGTGGGACCAGGAGCCATATATCCAGGTCCAAAAGCATGCACAAAAGCGAACACCGGGCGTGTTTTACACGGATAACACCCGGACTAAAAGCGTAGCGTCATAAAGGCCTTTGTTCGAACGAATGCAGTGTTTCTGAATGCAACCTAAACCTGTATCCCGATTGCAATTCGCTTTCAACCCATGAATTTTATATAAGCTCCCCCGAACACTCGATTCAGGCTCGTTTGGTAGCGTAACTAGTGGGAATTGGTACGCCTGTTGCGTACAAAATGCATGAGATTTTGTCCGTCCATTTTTTCGTTTCGGACCACTGTCCTGTGTAATTCAAAAACGTTGACTCTTGTACTGTGTGATATAAGTTTTATTGCATATTGGTAACATATAGCGAATTTAATCAATATTGTTTATTGCAATATTGCTCCCTTTAAGCTTTAAGCAAAAGCAGACGAGGGCAAACATTTCTTCAGTGTTTCCGTTCTTCAGAGGGCACATAAAGCCATCGGTTCTGATTGCAATGCAGTAAAGCAGTTACTGTTATTAAGTCATATCTAAACCTTAAGATGGTGTTAAACTTCCAATATTTGAGTTGGCTATTAATCTTAACACCAATCAATACTTGAGCGTGAAAGAATATGTTTTACTTTTATGCCTCCCCAATGATAGGTAAGTAAAGCCCCGTGTTTAGTAGCGTGCCATTAATGGGTTATACACAGGTTGACAATTTCATGTTAAGTTAACGCTATATAATATTATCCCTATATAAAGTTGAAACACAAAAACAGCAAATGTTCAAGCTACTACTACAAGCATCGCGAGCTGTTAAAGAAATACATGTGTTACAGCAACAGGATTCATTATTCAATGTTCAACGAAACTAAATCATGCGGGAACTGAGGCGCGGACAAATGCGTATATCGTAGTGATGGAACGCTCGCTCCAATCCCAAGTGACGTCAGCCCAATTAGACGTCAGACATTTATTACGTCTTCGCGTCTCCCTCGCGGGGAAGCGCGGTAAATATGAGCCAGCGCTTTTATTGCTTTATTAATCGCTACTGTACCTTTATAGATTAATGCATTAATCATTAATCGACTAATGTTTTCAACAAAATCTACATTCGTGGCTTTCACTTACGTATTAATTGTCAGAATTAATTGGTAATAATGCTTATTTCATATTAATTAAGAATAGATGTTAACTTTATCTGGTAATACGTAAGTCGTGATCCAACTTTGCCAGCGCTGACAAATGCGTATATTATAATGATAGAGCGCGCGCTATAATCCCAGGTGATGTCAGCCCAATTAGACGTCAGACATTCGTCTTCACGTCTACTTGGCAAGGAGGCGCGGCAGTATGAATAAGTAACACGCTTTTATGTTTAAAACAAGATATATTTTTAAATCCGATTTCTTATTTGGTCTTTATAATGACAATGAATCATTCAAATGATTTGACAGAAAGGAAAAAAAAATACTAATATTTTTGATTAATGTAAAATAGAAGATTCAATAGAAGTTTGATAATTCCCTACATTATAATATTGCTTGCGTATTTATAAAGATGGGAGGTGTAGGAGGAAAGATTGAAAATGTGTCACATCAAACAATTTGTAGTTATCCACTGAAAGTTTGGCTACAATAGATCAGAAACGGTCGCAGTGCCTCATGGGCATACTGGTTTCCCATGCCCAGAAACTCAAATAATAATAATAACCACTGAAAGTTAATAAGCAGAAAGTAGTGCACATTGTATCTTACAATGTTCCATCGTCATTTAACTTCGTAATTTAAGTAATTTTATTATAAATCCACACATATTACTGTAGAGGTGATAGCCTAGTGGTTAAGAATTAGGCCTCCTATTCGGGCGGGTTCGAATCCTAGGCCATGATGGGTTGAGACAATGATGATGATTATAAATCCACAATAACTATACACAGTTACGATATAAGTTAGTATAATGTAAAAGGAGTTCTAAGTGAACATCTGTTGCATGATAAAAAAATATGAACATTAATATTGTAACTTTACTCGCGGGGATAAAAATATACATAGAGTGATGGAATCCCTCCAATCGCGGATGACGTAGCCCAATTAGACTTCCGGCATTCGTCTTGTTGTCTCCCTCGTGGGGAAGACTTCTGAATATGAGCGAGAATCGCGCATTTGTGTTTGAAATATGGATGCGTTCTTACGAAACGTGATGAGACGCGCTTTTGTTTACATGGATTACTTTCCCACTTTTACATAAGGGAAACCTACTGGTTACCTACATAAGGGTACCTACTGGTGATTTAATACGCTGATTAGGTTACCATTTTTACAATTACTACTTCTGGTGCTCTATTAGGTATACCTACCTACTCCAAATTTCTTGTGTTAATGGCCGTAAATAACAATATTTACTTAGGTATGTAAAATCTCGTTCTAATTCGATCACAGATGATTTACTACCCTCGATGACTAAGATGGCCGCCTCTTGAAAATGTTCTCAATGTAGAAATGGTACTAAGTGGGCGATGGTACTTTCCCAGGTGAACTCTTGCCTCTTATCAGCTACAAAACACCTTAGGTACTTTCTTTTCTCACTTTGTTGTTGCCATCTATCACAATTGTTCACCAACACCAAGGGTTGACTGGTAGAGAATGCCTTATGGCATTAAGCCTTTATTGTATAACTAGGTAGTTATAGGTTATACAATAAAGGGCAAATAAATAAATAAGATATAATATATCTAACAAAAACAACATGATACACAAGCAGCGTCTAATAGGCTATAAACAAGCCGTAAAAGTACATATAACCGATTAGCTCCACTAACCGTGACGTCAGGTGGTATCACACAGAAAAGGGTGCGTAATAAGATTGGTTGTAATCCGTTTAGGGGTTATGATTCATACGCGGTGCCGTGGCGTGGTTATCCTCGCAGCAGAGGGTTGCTTGATAGCTTTCTGGTATATTGGGATCGGTGTTTTCTTATGTTCGGGTTTTAAGATACAGGGTGTAGTGTTGGTTGTGTTGTTGTTTTTATTCGGGGTTTATGAGTGCTTTAAGTATTTGTTAACAGCTTGTAACAGTCCGATAGTTCGTATGTGATAGTTTGAAATAAAACTCAAAGTAAAACAATACGAGTAAGTATTAAATATTCAAAATTGTGCGGACATTTTTGTTTTATTTCGTATCTTTATTGATGATACAACAGAACGTTTATATTATTAATAATTAAATGGCAAATCCTTGGATAGGTACACGCCATTTATTCTGACAATTTTGGACACGATTTAATTTAACATATAAAACAATACCTACTTGTGTAATTAAACAATGTGCGTGACACACGCTACTGAAGAAAACATTGTAATTTAAATTAATCTTTTAAAACATCGTAACATATACGCCTTTAAATCCTATAATTGTTGTTCAACTACAGTCATTATTATTCAAAATTTGAATATTAAAACGGACTTGAAAACCGACCGAATAGGAACCAATTACGTCATTGCAATAAAAGAGAGAATATACTTTGAGAAGTTAAAAAAAAATCTCCCCTGAAAAATTACCGTTACCAGCAATCATAATAAAATAACACGCAGCGAAGAAACATTAACAAACAAATTAACATTGAAAGGTTTAAGCACCTCGGAGGGTAATCCTTTTATGATATTATCCCGTGGGGCAACCCGTTCTCAAACGGAATAGCCTCAACTGGGGCTCCTCAAAATCCCCCTTTACATAATATCACTTCACTTTGCATACCTCTGTCCATAAAGTTTAGGGTATTTCCTTGGCGTGATATTTTGTCTGTGAATTCTTAAGTTAATCTTTTTATCTTTTTTAGGTTCTTATTTTCGAGTTTAATTTGACAGTTTTCAATTTGATTCGTAAATTCGTATTTTTTTAGTTAAAGTTCCAATTTTATTTTTCTCCAGCGGCCACACCTTTTGGCAATTTAACTGATGTTTATACGAATACTTATTTGTAATATTTGAAAAGGTTTAAAAAGAAAAGTACTTAAAGTTCAATAAGACACATGACGACATAAAGTACCGAGCAACATAACTTAATGTTAAATAATTTTATTGCCGTATCTTCAAATTAATTTTATTATAATGTAAACAGCTATTACAGTGTTATTACTATCTTCTAAGAAATATGAACATACAAGAAATGATTAAATTACAAAACAATTTTAAATTATGTGCAATGAAAGTAAAAATCGCCTCGACTAAGTACCTAATTTAAATGTAAAAAGCAAAACAACATTGTTGCATATATTAATTATACTTATAAATAAAAGCTTAGGTGACAAGACATAAAATATGGTTGTATTACAATCATATAAAACAGCTGGGAATTTAAACGCTAATGCACAATTTGCGGTCACGTGAGGCGGCCATTACAGCCATTACGTTTGGCGCACCAATCACAGTGCGCCGTTTAATGCGATTCCATTTTTGAAAATAAAAATGTAAAATAGCGCCGTAATTGCAAGGTGTATTACAAAGTTCATTGTGACTAAATCAAATTATTAAAAGCGGTTATACTCGTACATAATGATTTTAAACTGAAATCTTGATATTTTGAGCAGAAACGGGTACCTACGAGTACTCACGCATGATATTGCAATTTTTAATAATACAGCAGATGAGCATACAACACCACGTTCCTCCTACCGCCAATAACATCTGCAGCTGACTCTGCAATAAGGTATAGCTTAGCAAATTTTTATAATATAATATAATATTTACCCTATTCTTACCGTAACATTATAAGATGGTCACCACTTAAAAAAGTATAATGGTAGGTAGCCGAAGCTTGGAACCCAATTGGGAACATAAACGTGGTTTGCGACATTAGAAACCTCCCTTGTCGCTGCATGTAGCAAGCTCAATACTCCCGAGGAATCGCGCCCAAATACGCCCCTGGGTGACCGAGACTATCGATCCACAAACCATGCCTGGAATTGCTTAGTTTAATCTTAGCGTGTTCACTCACATGCGCATGAACGTTTGAACTGTTCGAATGTTTGGAAGACTAAGTACCTACGCGAAGGTTCAAAGTTCCCACTTTGATGTGCAACCAAAAACCGTCACAGCTTTGACAGCTTCGAAAACCACGAATATGTCACTCGTGTATAATTGTGTTCGCACGAATATAATAAGACCAAAGTCTGCTACTCAATTGAGTAATTTTGTTATTATGCACATTTTTTGTTTACAGTTATGTACCTATACAAAATGTGGCAAAGTACTCAAAAAATTTAAGTATTTATAAATTAACAGACTTGATCCCTGTCTAATAGCTCCGACCCAGGAATCCTCTGATTTGAATGTCACATAAAACATACTCACTGAAACCAGAAATTTAAACTGCTTCTCTGGGAATCAAATCCAAGACCCTTCGAACATCACTCCAGCTTGGTAGGTAACCATTACGCCATACAAGAGTAAGAAATAATATTTAGGAATTAATATTTAATTTTATTAGTAAGAAATAATATCTACCTATTGTTTCACACCCCTGAGACTAATCAATGATAGAGAAAACCGACGGCACATAGCTACTAGATAGCATTAATGGATTATCGTAAAATCTTATGTAATACACCAACGTTCTCATAAAATAAAGCAGTTTATCAGAAATTATCATCAAAGCTGTTACGGGAATGAGTTACAGAGTGAACATAATATTTAAACCTTATCTCTGTAATTGAAATCACGATGCAATAAACATGAAATCAGTTCATGTAATACGAAAAGCCATGAATAAATCTTACAAAACATTTTTGTATTCGCCGTAGAACGAAATTGCACGGTTATTATGAATTGTAATAACAATAAAAGATAACATCCTTAGTTAATCTAAACGTTGTTTTTAATGATGAAACCTATTCCAAACTGGCATAATACAAACCACAACAGATCTTGATATCAACAGTTTTAAAAAAGGAAGTCCAATCGTAATATGGTTATTATGCGTTCTCTTTTCAAAATTACCAACATGGCGGAGTGATTGCGTTTAAAAGTCGAAGCTCAATAAATTACACAGTTCGAAATGGAACATTTTGATTGGTTGAACGTTCAGTAATGACCAAATGACCAGTGTTTGGTAGATCGATTTAGTATTAAATCGACCATGAGATGAGATCATGTCGTTAAGGGACATTTATTACCACAGATAAACAATTTGACCGCGTAACTTATTATAGACTGTAGACTTTTTTTTTTTTTATGGAATTAAGATAGCAAACGAGCATGCAGTACCACCCTTCCCCTGCCGCCCATAACAACTGTGACCGACCTAGAACTAGACTCAAAGGGACTAGGATGGTTAGTCCAGTTAGTAGATGGTGTTAGAATATTAGTTGGTTAGTTTGTTAATAAGTGCGAGGACAGGGTATGTTAGTGATAATTAGTCCTGTTAGTGTTAGTAATAGTCCAATTAGTTATTGTTAGTATGAGTCTTGTTCCAATTCGGTCACAGATGCGTTGCTACCCCTGAGGTCTGAGATGGTCGCCTCTAAAAAAGTGAAACCGGCTCCACAAACCTTCCTATCCGGAACACAATTGCTCTTAAAAACAATTATTATGACGGTAGGAATGGTACTGAGTACCTTGGCGGGCGGTGGTCCTACCCCGGGCGAACTCTAGGCCGTTACAAAGACGTTAATGGTTCTAAAATTATGTTTAAATTTACTTTTTATTTCACACCCAAACTTGGGCTATTAGGTATCTACTTTTTTACTGCTAGACGTCTTCGATATGGAGAGACGTCAGTAACCTGTAGGAAGAAGCTTCTGAATTTTGGCGCAAAACTTGCATTAGATGGCGCTTCTAGATTTTAAGACAATTTAGTGTTCTGTTCCTTTGAAATCTTCAAGTTTAAAATTAACTTACATTATAAAAATTTTGTTTAGAAGGCGCTTAATTAACTTACTATGTTTCATTATACAGCTTTTTACTAGCGGACAATTAAGACACTTGGAATAATACGTCTACCTTATTTGTTGAATTACCTACGATTTGTAGTTGAGTTATTCTGTTTGACCCATGATCATTATTTGTTTGACCCATGGTGACACCTTTGCTATGGGTAATATTTATGTACAACGATGACCACTAATCATCAGATGGTCTGCCTGTTTGTCGGTGATTTACGTAAAAAACTATAGAAAGAGCTCAAATTTTAACCCTCCTAATGTCTAACGGGGTACGACGCGACGCTACGCAACACGACGCGATGCTACACGCTACAATCAACAACGTCGCGTGTTGTCGAAGACTGTCACATAGAACGCAAGTAGGGATACCGTTGATTTGATCGCGATCGTCGCGTTCACAACGTCGCGTCGCGTCGTTTTCGTCGCTCACGTAGGACACCGCCTTAGCCATAATCATAACAAATACAATCTAACACAATTTTATTTCCACAGCATCGTTTCCAATTACGAGGCGAATCGGCCATCCGTACCAGAATCGGACGCCGCCGAAACGCAAGAAGCCACGGACCTCGTTCACACGGATGCAGATTGCAGAGTTAGAGAAGAGGTTCCACAAACAGAAGTACCTCGCGTCTGCGGAGCGCGCGTCGCTGGCCAAGACCTTGAAGATGACGGACGCGCAAGTGAAGACTTGGTTTCAGAACCGACGGACGAAGTGGAGGTAAGAAATAAAATCAAGTATATATTAAATTACACTGTTTTGCGGCTGTTTTTAATAAAAGCATACAAATCTGAAATCATTTCAGATGTTAATGGTGACAATTATAAAGACAAATTGAAAAAAAATGTGAAAAAAACCTATTATATAGCGGAAATACCTGCATTAATAGATCTTCTTTAAATAATATAATTTATGAATACCTATCTGTCAGTTTCAGATCGATTGAATAAGTAGCATGTATAATGGTAGAGAATCCAACTATTATGTAACAAAAAATTAATCAAATTCGATAAACGAATCAAAAGAACAAAAGATTTAAATTAATTTTACTGTGCATTTTTGTCACAATCTATCGCATATTTTTTTCAAATCTGATTCTAAAGAAAACTCAAAACTCGAAACATTCTGTTGATTTTATTTGAATCTTCCAGAACCCT
This sequence comes from Hesperia comma, assembly GCA_905404135.1. Classification (NCBI taxonomy): domain Eukaryota; kingdom Metazoa; phylum Arthropoda; class Insecta; order Lepidoptera; family Hesperiidae; genus Hesperia; species Hesperia comma. The sequence continues at coordinate 35,651,514 of FR990012.1, forward strand.
AAGTATTATTTTTAAATCAAAAAAATAAAAAACACGAAGAATATTTTATACTAATTAATTAATATGTTGATACATTTACTTTAGTTTTATAGTAATTACTTTTTGAACTGACGCCAATCCACTACATAGCGACACGAAATCGTTAAGATAACCTCAAATAAATCAAATGAACCAGCTGGAATGAACTCAACAAACCGTACCACATTTGTGAAGAACAGATCAAAAATAAATGGTCAATTATAAGGTAAAGATTTAGACAAACTTAAGTACACAAAGTACTTAAGATAACTGATGAAATAAAACTTGCTTTATAACAACACAAGTTTGGTATAGCACGTACCTACTTGGAGAATAAATTTTACTGATATATTATGGGTGTTTACCCGTGGTCCCGTTGGTTTGTCCCGTTGACGGGACCACGGGTAATGTGAAGAAAATACTAGGTTTTAGGATTTAAAGGATAGTGATAAACTCGTAATAAAAGGTTTGTTTATCTTGTACTAGCGGCCCGCCCGCGGTTTCACCCGCGTGGATCCCGTTCTCGTGGGAATATATGCATGTATTATACATAAAAACCTTCCTCTTGAATCACTCTACCTATTACAAAAAACCGCATCAAAATCCGTTGCGTAATTTTAAAGATTTAAGCATACAGACAGACAAAAATAGCGACTTTGTTTTATACTATGTAGTGATCAGTTTAAAGTAGAGTGACAATTTATTATAATTCATCTCTAAGTCACCCTATCACTTTTTATTTTTTAATTTGTACTTCATTATTAAAAAAAGATACCAAGTCACATTCTCTACTATAGAGACATCACATAGATTTTTAAAACTTTCATATTCACTGGTAATAAAAATTTACCTCGAATTTCCAATACATTACTAAACATTTCAAATGTAACAATTCTTAAACAAGAAACAATAAAGAATACCTTGCTGTTACAAAATATACTTAAAATTACAATTTGAAGACAATACACAATACTAATAACATAACATGACTGTAGTGCAAAATCTAACCAACATTACTTTTAAAAAACAAAAAAAAAAACTTTTAAATATCGAACACAACAAATAGTCGTATACGGCGAATGTTTTTCAAATTAAGAAGTAGGGGCGCGTTATACAAAATTCCAAAAGCAGCGACAATGCGACTCGACAGCTCGACACCGCACTGGTGGCATCCGTACCGATTACCTTCTAATGGACAAGTGGTGTTTGTGTTCCCGGCGATAACGTGCTCGATACCACCGGCGCCATGCCACTGATTTTTATTGTAACAATAAAAGAACCCGGGTAAGGTACTTGTTAATCAGCGGGCGAGGAAACAATGAGTTGGGTTTATTGATACATGCTTTATGTTTGAATGGTTTGGGCTGGGGCTTATAATTTCCGCAACACCTCAACGTATATGTATCCGCTATATTTTTTTCTAATATGCACTCCCTTATCTGGCACTGGCAGGACAATAAGACTACTATGATCTGTGAATACGTCATCGACAAAATATGCAGATATTAGGGCAGATTAAGGCTAAACATTTTCTTTAATTAAAGCGGTTCTGAAAATATCTGGGACCAATAATTCGGTGTGCGTAAAATCCGGAAAAGGATATTGGTGACCGACAATAAATAGGTTTAAGACAACCTAAATAAAGGTCTAAGACTCCTTGCAATTTTTTTAACCAAACGTGCGACATTCAACTAAATTTCATTTGACATTCAAAACACGGCTTAATATATATTTTTTTAAATCTCTATAAATCCAAAATCGGACGCATTATCGATTATCGAAAGGTGGAAATCGCGTTTTAATTTGTTTAAAATTCCTTAGTTAACGAAGATCTCGCCTGTATGCTCAGAATGGTGCGAAGGTCTTATCCCCGAGATAGCAATGATCCGACGACCGATAGAATACGGTACGTTGTTTATTATCACAGATTATACTACATCGAAATTTGTGCGAGCGTATTCCAATTTGAGATTAACTATCGGCCGCGCGAGGTGTGGGTTTTGTGTGGTTATTGTAAGAAAAAGTAGCTGCTATTGTTATCTCGTCGCTGTGAGAGTTTTCTCTACTCATAATGTAGTGGGAGATAGTCCCAAATCTAAAACGTGCTACTTCGTTTTATTTGGTTCAAGAACGTCGTCCATAAAAAATATAGACAAGAATGATTCCTACGTTCCGATTTCCTACGTTGCTACATTTCCTACGTATTTCATTATGTTTCTGTTAGGATTGCTGGTCCAAATTTTTAGTTATTAACTAGCTTTTGCCCGCGGCTTCGCCCGCGTGGAATTCGTTTATATCGCGAACCGGGGAAGTGGGGAAGAAGGTACGTCATCAACTATCTTCCTGGGAAAATTCATCGAAATCGGTCAGGCGGTTTAGATTTTTCATACAAACTTTCATCCCCTATTTCAAGCCTTTAGGGGTTGATTTTTGAAAAAAAAAGTAGCCTATGTGTGACCCTGGGTCTTCAACTATTTTTATTCCGAATTTCATCCAAATCGGACAGGTGGTTTTGCCGTGAAAACGTCACAGACAGACAGACAGACTTTCGCATTTATAATATTATTCTTAATTCTTAATAGCTGAACCCGCTACTTCGTACGCACAGGAGTTTATTCCGCGTAACTCCAGATCCCGCGGGATTTCCGGGAAGACAGACTTGTTAGTTTTATATTAATGTTTGTTTAGAAGCTATTTATACCCCATACGCGAAGAAGGTTTTCCCGCGTAAATTCCGATCCCGCGGGATTTCTGGGATAAAAAATATCCTATATGTTAATCTAAGTTGCCCTCTATGTGTGTGCCCGCTACTTCGTACGCGCAGGAGTTTATTCCGCGTAACTCCAGATCCCGCGGGATTTCCGGGAAGACAGACTTGTTAGTTTTATATTAATGTTTGTTTAGAAGCTATTTATACCCCATACGCGAAGAAGGTTTTCCTGCGTAAATTCCGATCCCGCGGGATTTCTGGGATAAAAAATATCCTATATGTTAATCTAAGTTGCCCTCTATGTGTGTGCCAAATTTCATGAAAATCGGTTCAGTAGTTTTTGCGTGAAGGAGTAACAAACAAACAAACAAACACACAAACTTTCACATTTATAATATTAGTAGGATTTTACTTTAAACATGCTAGGCTCTATTCTTACGTCCGAGAATATTTTAAATCATTCATATGCCCAAGTTTCTATTTTCTTTGAAAAATTTAGAATTATTGGAATTATAAACTGCCTACAGACGCCTGTGTCGTATACATTTTGTATATTTAACACTGACTACAGTAAAGCGAAATAGGATGCCACAAAGTGTACAGGTAAATGAATCCCCAAGGCTCTAAGCTCACTAATAACCTCTTCTTCACCATAAAGAAGATGGTAGGCAACCAGATGGGCAAAGCACCTTCCCAAAATGTATATCTAAGTACCGTCAGCATAGTAAAGTAAGAGAGGTATTGGTTTATTACAGAAGTCTCAAAATCACGTCAATCTCTGAGCATTGATTTCAAAACTAAAAGGACCTTGCAAAGAACCTACCAATAAAATGATATTCAATTTCATTATGTCTGGTTGTGTCCTTGTCGATGTACATATAAACACTTTAACCCGTATTAGGTCTGCATGTTTTATTTGCATAATTATGTTAATAAGTTTTAAAACTTAAGTTAGGTACCTACTTAAGTTGTGAATATATTTGATTATATTTTTGCCTTGGTCTGGCTTTCTATTTATCGTTACTTGACGATAAGGACATTTAGAATATCGAACGCGAACGGAGAATTAAAAAAAAAACTTAAAACCTGCATTGCTACTGTCTGTGTAATCATTTATTTATTTATTTAATCTTTCTACAATATTACAACCTAATATATGATTACGAATTACAAAAAAAATCATGATTACTTTTTGCCTATGTCTGTAACCTATAAGTAACACAAAATTCAGTTAATCAAACGTTCTACATGCTTCGCTACTTTTATAAAAAGTTGAATAGTAAAGAGCTTAATAGGACGTGACAAAAACTTATCGCAGTGTCTCGGTCGATTCATCCGACGTCTCTTTGTATTAGAAGCTGTGTTAATGGGGTCTTATCTGTCTTTGTTTTGTTGTATATTATTAAAAGACGGCTAACGAGACGTGTAGATTATTCGGGGTATGTTTTGGAATTCCTTGGGTTTGGAGACTTTTACTTTCCATTTTGATTTGGAATTGTTGCGATGTTTATTGGAATGAAATCACGTTTTGTACGTGTGATTTTTTTAACTTGACAAAGTAGAAGTGCCATGATTATAAGGGATGCTCCTCAGACAGAAAGATGTCACCGATGTGTTACCAGTCATTAAGGGAGGCTTTGACGCGGCTTTGCGACAGAGGAATCAAATTAGGTACTTAAACATTTCTTACATTTTCTAAACAATTCTTCTATTGTCAATTACTTTTTACTGTAGTATTAACTCTTCAATATCAGGGGGTAATTATTAAGATAAAATAATTATTAAGTCATATCAAATTATAACTTTACAGTATCATAAATTATAATCACAATATGGCTATGTCTTTAGGCTCTATCATATTATTCTCTAATCAACTTTCTGTACCTACCTACATGAAAATAATGCACGATGTAAAAACTGTCAATAATGAAATAACATTAAAGTGTTTTCTGTGTTACATCTCTACTGCTATTGCGGCACTACCTCATAATTTCAAGGTTATATCATGTCTCTCATATACTTGCATAACTGTTATAAAATTACTGGTCTTAACTCCTATTTAGACGTTATTCATTACTCTGCACGTCATCGTATATAGATTAGAGTGACATAAATGAAAATGCTCTTTATCTATGACAAATGAGCCTGTGTTATCTGTGCTCGAGTCTTAATGCTCTGATTTGTCTATGACATAAGGCTTGAATGAAGGCTACCGGGTTTTAAATTAATTGAGCGAGCTATTATCAACTCATGGTCGGATGTTGATACTTAATTATGAAAAGTGAGCTTTTTTATGATAGTCTAAGTTGTTATTGACAAAAAATATTGCTGACAAATTAGCATTTTAGTCGATGCACCTATACTTGAGCTACCGCGTATATAGAATTGCCACTCCCGCTAAAATATACTTTGAACGTGCTTTGAACATTATTATTGAAATGGATTGTTTCTGGCTTATCCCCCTTTTTTATTCCTTTAGGGGGCAAACTCCAAATATCCTCTGTTAGTGCTACCCTACAATACCCAAGGAACATTCAAGCCAAATTATAGCTTCTTGCATTTAATAATTTCGGCTGTATGTATTCTGTCGGTCAGGCACTCAGTCATAGAAGTTTTATATAAATTTATTGATTTATCCAAATAGGTATGTACCACAATACATCATTTTATTACTTATACCGCTACTGGTAGGTACCAGCGGTTTAAGTAGGTAGGTAGGTTTTAGTATCTTACTACCGTCATCATAAGTCAATATTGTTTTCCGGATAGAAAGGTATGGAGCTGGTTATACTTCTTAAGAGGCGATCATCTCAGTCTTCAAGGGTAGGAACGCATTCTTCGCCGAATTAGAACTAGGCTATCACTTACAATTACTAACTGGACTATTACCATAGATTAATATACAGACTATTACTAACAACAACCAACAGTCCCTGTCCAAGTCCTCAGACTTATTAATAAACTAATGCTCTAAACAACTAATGATCTAACACCATCTACTAACTGGACTAACCATAAGTACTAGTCCATATTTGAGTCTTGTTCTAGGTAATTCATCGTTGTTATGGTCGGCAGCAGAAGGGTGGTGCCGCATGCTCCTTTGCTTAATTAATTTCGTAAAATAAAATCGAGGCAGGTACCGATTATCGCAATTGTATTACTCATTGGTAAATTGGTACAATACGCCTTTAACTTCAAAAAATGAGATCCGTATCTAACAAGCGAACGCTAAGTGGAGTATATACTTACGTATCAAGTAGGCGGTAACAAGGGGAAACTGGGGACATAAATATTGTATGAGGAACACAACTCGGCAGTTTGAATCATCAATTATTCACCGCGGTGGAAAGACGGACGGTACCATTTTTACATGTATTGTTGTACCAACTTTATAGTCTATTTTTGGGACTTTTACTACCCTTCTTAAGGTTTATTTTACGAGCGTTTACGCGAATGTTTGGGTGGCTTGTGTTATATGATACGCTAAGTGGGCTACGGTTTGGAATGAATGATTTGATTTAAATTAGGTGTATTGTAGTTTTGAGAAATTTACAATTTAAAATTTTGCGCGAGCGTCGTAGAACACTCAAATAGAACGAAGTTGTCGCATCGCACTTTAACTCTGACACTTGAACATCTGACATACTTCATCTGACAGAAGACTTACCTGACCTGACAGCTGGCACCTTATTGGCTGCAATTAATAAAACTAATTAGTTCATTAGATCAATTGATCAACCAGCGTGATTCTTGGACTGACCCAATAGCATACGTTGCCATTTCCGTTACGCAAAATTCTTACATTTTTTATATTAAGTAGATTCAATCCGTGCCACTATAAAAAATTTCATTTCAAAATGTATTCCATTTCCAACAAATTGATCAATGTCATATTACCTACCTTCTATAATCCTTGGCGATATTTTTTATAATCAGTTCATGTGATGAAACTAAAACATATCGGTTCGTTTTAGAGGCACTTTATTAGATATAGCTACTTTAGAATTTTGTGGTTTTAATGTAAATAGCCAAGAAATGAGCAGACAAGTCATGTACCTGTTTATGAGATTAGGGTGTATAAAATAACAGACAACCGGACAAATAGAAGACATTCTAAAAATAGTAATTGTTATAGAGGGCTTCTCAATGATAATTTTGCTAATATATAATCTATAAGGCCAGACATCAATAAATGGCTTGTAATAGATAAAATAATGAACAAAAAGGACTTCCTCTTTATACACTGATAAAAGTAAAGTTCCAATTACAGGTTCCAATTTACAGGAGCCCAGCATTCTTTACGACAATTCCATCATACTTCGATTACATTAGGTATAATTCTATGTTATAACTTAAGTTTCGTAACTCGTATAAATTCATAGAATCCTGTTATAAATTCGATTCTAACCGTACTCTCTAAAAAATTCAGAATTCTATAGCCATAATTGGACATTATCGAGAAACGGGCTGTTCCTTGAACTATTTACACATTCTAAAGGTCGATACTAATGCCGTTCGAATAACAGTCGATTCGTAATTCCGACAAGCTACAAATCGAATTGGAATCCCACGTTGTAACACGTAGTGTTACCCACCAATGAAGGCGAGGTATCCTTACTTATTTACTATTCCTGCTTCATTTTCTTCCTGTAATTCTTTTCCCTGTAAGTGAATATTAAACCTCCCCGAATTAGGGTGCTTCGCTCAATCGAAAAGCAATTCAATTCCGTGTAAATAAAGTCTTTTTTCATTTGTGATGTCTTCGTGCGATTTAATTTCGCGAAGTAAAGCGTTACACCGTATTCTGTCGGTTATATCTGAAGTATTAAAGGCTGTTTTAGCGCGTATTTGAGCGCCAAATGAGTCGTCTTGCGCCACTTCGCATGTCTTTCGAATAATTGTTGCTTGTAGGTTGTCTCCTTAGGAATTAGGGAGCAAATCCCTCTTCTGATTGATACGGAGGGTGAGGGATGGTTTTGGCTCGGAACAAAAGTACCGAAGTCGTTAATTTTTATTGCACCTCATTTCGACGTCGGCTTGAGTTAAGTTTGGTTATTGTTACGTCAATGTTAGGTATTCTATAATGTATCAATTTTGTGTCTCTAGCGATAAGGTGTAGGTATCCTTAATGCAGTTAATCACATGCGCGCGAACGTTCTTACATTTTAGGAATTTTTGCACAATGTATGTAGGTAAAGAAGACGCGAAAATTTGAAGTTATAAAACAAACGTCTATAGATATTCAGTCAGACTAACTTTATTCAAATAATTAACGTAAGGCAAGCTGGGTATATACGCAAAGCAAAGACCACCCAATGATTTGTACAGATTAAACAAGAAATATTGATAGAGAAACTTTTTTCATACAAGAGCAATAATAATAATTATCTTTCTATATCATCGTAAAAGAAGATAAGAATAATGTTACGGAATCCATGTTATTGCCTGTAATTAAGAAAAACTATTTATCACGGATTTATCCAAATGAGATTGCTGATCAACCATTCTATCTCAATCGTGATAAGTCTCTTCATTTACAAATACTTGAGTTAAGTTTAAATAAAGAACGTGGATTGGTTTAGGCTCTAAATGCTTTAAAGAAATTGGGGTCCTATGGCGGGGCGATAATATTATGTCAAATCCAGATTTACTTAAGACATTTTCCTAGCAAGTAACTTCTTAAATGCATTTGTCAAATCAGAGTTGCAATCAGGATTCAAACCTTGATTTAATATGACAGACCGACGTTCAAACCGCAATATTCACTGCTTATAATTAACCTCAAAGAAAACTCTGCCACCTGGCGGATTAAAAATGCGTCACATTAACAATTGTCCCCTGATTTGTCTCGAGAAACGTCCACAATGAGTTAAAAACAAAACCAACCCGGCCCAAGGTGATTAATAAAGCAGGTCTTAATTAGCCGGTATAAATTTGTAAGAATCAACCGCTGCCTGCGAAGCTGAGACGTGGTTGTAGTCTGGATACGCCTTTACAAACAGTTGTTTTGTAAGTATTTGACAAAAACTATTTATGCAATGATAGCCTAGAAGACAAGGATTCGACCTACAAAAAATCATGCGTATTACCTTTTGTAGATGTTGCAGTCGGTTTTTCTTTATTTAGTTATGTGAATGGCTGAACAAGTAGATAAGCATCAACACACACACACGACACACCAATAACACCAACGGTATCACCAATGCGTTGCCGGTTAAGAAATAAAGAAAACGGAGGAAAGAAATCCTTTGGCGACAGACTCAGCCAGGATGGTGTTATTTCATTCTTAACACCAAGAAAGTTTCAGTTACAACGCATATTTCTAAAGCATAACTAATTAATATGATGATACGTATTACCCTTTAATTATCCATTGTATTAGGCACGAAAAACCTACCACGTCTTATCTACAATACATATCTAATATCTTTAAACGAGCAATTCTTGTATATTTATTTATTTATTTATATATAATCACGATCTCGGAAACGGCTGCAAAGATTTTCATGAAAGTTACAGATTAGGGGGTTTTCGGCTCAAGGAATCGATTTATCAAGGTCCCAGGTTCGAGAAAAGCTCGGTTCCCGAGATAAAGAGATTTTAAAAACATCATACTGACGCCATCTATGAAACATTAGGATAACTTCTATGAGGTACTGTTTGTAACGTGTTGAACTGACGCCATCTATGAAACATTAGGATAACTTCTATGAGATACGGTTTGTTTTGTTTCAGTAGTATGAAACTAGATGGCGCTCGAATATATTTTTGTTTTATATTCATTCTTACGTTGAAGCGCTATTTTTGCGTTATACCTACCTATTTTCTGTTTGAATAAAATTAAAAATCAGTGCGATTATCTCGCTTGACCTCGCAGGACGCGTAGTGATAGTTTAACGTGCGTTTGTGATATTTACGAGAATATTTGTAAATAAATGTTAGTTTTGTTATTATCGATTTAATAATATATTTTAATAAAGTTTTAAATAAATAATGGTCAGATCGATGAAATTACTATTGTTGTAAATAGAATCAATAAAATTTTAAGTAGGTACGCCTAACAACTTGCTCATTAAACTAAAAGTATATTTATTTATGTTGTTTAATTATCATAAACATTCAATACATTTTATCGCAAATAAAAATTTCAGTCGGGGACTGCCTAAGCCTGCGAAAAGTACGAAGGAAAGTTCAATGAATTTATCTAATTAAGTATGTACCTATTTAAAATGCAATTAATTCGCTCACACAGTTAACTTCTATGAGGTACTGTTTGTAACGTGTTGAAATTTCAGTAGTATGAAACTAGATGGCGCTGTACAACTTTGTGAAACACGCTGTTGAGATCCTTTGGCCGTAACATAAGTAAAATGAATTTTGTGCTCAGTGAACAGTTGTATGATTTGACTCCTGAATAGATGGCGGAATTCCTCGTATTTCTTGCGATTCATACTAAATATAATTTTCAACCGAGCAAAGCTCGGTCAACCAGGTACTATATCCATAAAAGGCCTTATAAAATAATCAACTCCGTGAGTACTAATTGCCACCCCGCTACGTTTGGCTTATTTAAGGAAAGTTTAATTGTACCTCACTTTATCTAATTATAAAGACGACGGCTTAACAGAAACTCGCGTTGGAATAGGGTTGGGCGAGTGAGTTATCGATAAATGGAAATTGTTTTGTTTTGTGCCTCTTTTTACTGCAAAATGCTGAATGTTCACGCAGTGGTTTTTAATATCTTAATTCTATCCATGATACATTTAAGATACATAATATATTCATTAAATTCAAATACAACTATCATATTATATTCACCGAATTCAATAGATACATATAAGATTTGATTTTGTTCTTGTGTTGCAAGATTGTTTGTTATCTTAAATCAATAAAAATTAAAGAATTTCATTCTCAACATAATTGAAATTCACAGAATTCTGTTCCTTCGACATGTTAAGAAAAAAATGTTTCAAAGTTTATCTTAACATCATCTGTGTAAAAATACGAAATAATTTCCAAAATTATTAAAGGTATGCAATGCATAACCGGTACCTTATTAGTTATTCTATATCGATACATCGACACCAACCTCCTCCCATCACTAAAGCCTCATGCATTAACCGTTCTAATAAAGTTCTCGCTGCGATAATAGACTTAACGCTTTGTTCAATCATTCATTATCTCTAGCACAGACCGACCACTTTAATTAGACACCGTATATATCGTTAAAACACCCCTCTCCGGGAAGGTTCTGAGGCGCGAGGGGAGGGGAGGAGTTCTTACTTAATACGGTGAGGTCGGGAGGCTCATATACCAGTCTAAACTTTGAATTCAGCGAATGAATTACCTTTTATTCAACCCACTGTCAGTTTTACCTAATGAAACGTGAATTATTACTTCAAAGTTTTATTTCATTTGGTTCCATGTTTGGTAGGTAGATACATAAAAATATTATTTTACGAGTCTTTGTTTGTCTGGCTGTATGTTGATCGGGAATCGCGAAAGAAATATTGAATGTAATTTGATGTGGTTTTCTCAGTTTTCTTACTTAAAAACATATTCAACATCGACAATAAATAACATAAATTATGTAAACCAATGTACAATGTATACATAACATTGGTTTACATGTGCCTATATTTGAGAGTTTCACTCGAATTCCATGGGATTCCATTGTTAGAGCTGGACTTGATGGCCATGGCACCACCTGAAAGAAAGCTCATTGAAGAAACAACCAAATCGCTCTTTCAAACAAAAAAAAACAGCTCTGAAAAGACTTAGAAATCGTTGATCATACATAAAAAATAATTATAGACGTCGAACATAGGTCTTCCTTCTTTTTTGAAGTTACTTAAACTAGTAAGAATGATAATAATAACGCTACACACACATAGCCCATAGGAGTCCATATGTCTTGGGGTCATGGACAACACACAAGACTAGGACACACCCAGACCGAGAACGTAAAACACTCATAATTAAAATTTCCGCCTCGCTAGAAATCGAACCCAGGACCCTCGAAATAGCAATCCGGTGTCTTAACCATTGCGCCATTCGAGCCTTCAACATGATCATAAATTGAACCAAGACAGTATACTTACCATCAGGGTGGCGGATTTCTCAGCAGCATAGTAATAATGAACACTATAAACTTAAACACCACCATCAGTTTCAGAACCGACAAAGGATTTACTTTTGATTACGATAACGAATTCACCCTTAATTGAGTCTCTTTAACAGAACATTCGCGCTATCAGCAATGCCTTAAAGCAATTCGCTTTACCACCGACGTGCAACGCTAATTGAATAACGACCTTATTGTACAGACGTAACGTTTAATTTTGTTTGTGTGTTACATTGTATGCAAATAAGGCTAAGTTACTCGGTTCGAATGCTATCTTAATTAGTAAGATACAGCGTATGTATATGCTCCTTGTATGAACATTATTCACGTAAATAATCTTTTGATAAAAGTGGTGTCCTTGTATGAATAAATCGGTTGAAATGCGATAAACTGAGTTTAAACAACACAAAACTGCTTTTATAGACCGTATTGTTGGTAGTGTCGTCTGCTTGCCAGGATTCGATTTCTACCTGAGGTAGGCATTTCCCTTTTTAATTAGTTTAATTATAACTTGGTCGATAGTGGCTCTACGGAGCGACAGGTCCTAGGTTCCATTCCCGGCTGTGGCAGATGTTTTTAACAGCCACTTGTTTGTTCTCGAATGTTAGTGATAAATGTCGTTTAAATTTTTGTCAACTACATATTTTATTATGTACATTAAAGACAAAGCATATCTAAAGTTTTTGACCAAAATTGACCATAATTTTTATGATTTTAAAAACATTGCCTTAAGCAAATAATGAAAGGATATAAGCATAAGAACCTTATCTCTTACCCATCAAATGCAAATGCAAATGCAAATGCAAGAAAAGCAACATGAAAATTTAAATGATTAAGCTTTATATATATTACACTACATAGGTAACTACATACATAGTACAAAAGACTTCAACGCGCCAAGCACTGAAAACGAAATGGAAATTGACTGACATTTCAACAAATTTTACAATCAATACATTGTTAACGGTATCATTAATAAATTTTGATCAATTTATAAGTGCAAATAGAAATGGTTATGAGTACACGATACAGCCAACTTCCTCGGGTCGTTGTAAACGCCCTAAACCACGGATAAAGCTATTGGAGCTTTTTAACGCTTTTTACCATACATGGAGGTAGAGTTATTATAAAACTAACCAGCTACCATCTCCCCTTATAAAATCCAGTATGAAATATTTAAGGTACTGTAAAAGTGCAGAGAGATAGTGTGGAAACATCGCACTTATCACACGCTGACGTCACGGCAAACCTGAATCACGCTAGCGAAGTTTTGTACACCACTTGGATTCATACACGTTCCGAATATGAACAATAATGCATCGCTGTTTAAAATTACGGATACGAATAACCGACGATTGCCGTACACAATAAGACGACTCTTAAGTTATCCCAGCGGTTGTCATAAACAACACGATACTTGAAGTAACTTAAAAATATGCAAAGAAAAGTTTGTTGGAGAGATTTCTTTAAGACAACCTTTCATTTTCACTTCATTCAATTCGAGGGAGTTGAAGAGACTTGTACTTTCGTTCATTAATATTTTAAGCAAGAGTCGCTTATGCTAAAGTGTGTTCACCCCTTTTAAGTAAAGGCCACTAAGAGTTAAGTCGGGACATAAGCCACTTCGAGTCTCACAGATATAAAGCTGTACTAAAAAGGCCAAGAGCGTAGTCTGAAGTATTTTATTATGTTTGAAGTATTTAATATGGTAACATAGCTAATTTAATTATACGGTTGAGTTTCTAAACAAAGCTTTAGTATTTTCTGCCACTAGTATTGGAGTTTAAAAGTAATATTGTTTGTTTTAGAATTAAGATAATAAACAAATTAGATGATCATTATATTGCGTTGAAGCAATTCAAATTTTACTATAGTATTAAAATTACCTAAAAGTTTTTAGAGGTGAAACTTATCGATCATATCATTAATCACCGGGGCAAAGTGAAGCGCTTATAGCCCGGTAGCTTGCATAGATTTAAGCGAGCGCGATCGGGGCGATATACAAATCCACCTACCGATCGCTAGTGAGCAATGGCAATAAATATTTCAGCGTTTCCGTGCTTCAGAAGGCACCTTATTTCGGAAGTCTTCGGGGGAATAAACACTAAACCCTCCGAATTACTTATAAATTAAAACTTACGCTGAAAGAACGTTGAAGTTTGTTGATAAAGACTTCAAATTGACAAATAATGTCCAAATACTCAGTAGTGTACACAAGTCCTTTCCAGTAATTTTAATTCGACGTTAGTATGATTTACAATTATTAAGGACAGACCTCGCCGAGTTGGGCAACTGATCCAACTTTGGGTTGTAAATTGTAATACTCGTAATTTGGAGTTTGCGGTAGTTTTGAACCTCGAATTAAACGTAACCAAGGCTGTGTGAACTGTGGTTAATTTTTGAAAGTAGCTTGGCTTTATATGGTAGTTTTGTAGTAGTTAGATGAGTTTGAAGACACGACATCTAATTATAATCGCCAAATTAGTTAATTACTTTTAAGATGTAATTATTCTCATGTAATTATTCTTACAAAAATATAAATTATGGGTTAATTATAATTTAAATAAGTATATTATGATTTGAAATAATCAAATTTTGCCTATTTTGTGCCTTCATGATTATAATTGTGATTAAAAACACTAAAAGGGACGGTTAGATGAATAAACTTTTATTAAATTTTGATTCATTTTGAATTGCTGCAAAACAATATACCTAATCAATCTTAGCATTTGCATTTATTATTTAATTTTTAGATGTTCTTATTTATTTCTATTCGTGTGCTGTTCTTGTTCAATAAAGCATCACAAACTTCATACCCTCACGTGGTTCTTCCACTCATAGGAACATAGAAAATTTTATTGCAATTCATACAAAATTGTATTTTCATCCCATACCAAATTGCTGCGTAATTAAATTCAAATTTGGAATGTTAACAACGGTTTGAACGCTAATGGGCAAATGAATTATTGAAACTGCAGTCTATCCCACAGTCTATCCCACATGAATAAATACTATACCCAGTGATGATACGTAAATAATTCAGGCTTCATTATAACCTGTGGACAGTACCTACACAGATTCAAAATGAATTATTTGATGTTTGATGACGCCTGAGCTTGCGTTGAACTGTTCGTTTTAGCTGAAAATCGGTTACGTTTGGTAGGATTTTATTTAGTTAGTGTGGCCTTCAGAGACATCATCGCTAGTTAGGTAGGATTATTATAGCCTACGCCCTCTGTAGGATTCTCGGTGTCGAACACACAAAGACAAGAAAACATACACCCGACGGACCGAGAACAGAAGTTAAAACTTATTATTTATATTTCCGAATCGCGGCAGTACGGCTTTGTTCCCATTACCTATGCCATAAGGCTCGCTATTAATAATAACTCAAAAACTGCACTTCAAATGTCGCTCTTTATATAGAAGCAAACGACAAGCATCAAATTGCGGATATAAAGAGACTCAAAATCATCATCAGTTCACCCGGTAAAAAGTCATTAGATAACACATAACAAAAGCACAGTTGACTTAAGAACCTCCTCCATTTTAGAAATAAGTTACAAACCAAAAATTAATACCAATTTCCTTGTTACAGACGCCAAACAGCCGAAGAGCGGGAAGCAGAGCGCCAAGCAGCGAACCGCTTGATGCTGTCACTCCAAGCTGAAGCGCTGAGCAAAGGCTACATGCCGGAGCCTCCTCCGAACGCTGCACAACTCTCAGCGCTGCACTACCAGAGCCAAGCCAACGCGCCAGCGCCTTCGAACACCGCTTTAAGCGCTTTACAGAATCTACAGCCGTGGGCTGGCAATCAGAATGGGTTCCTCAACGCACCGAATACTACAGCCCCGCCACCTCACCCGCCACCCGTCGCGTCGCCGATATGTTGAATCGTTCCCAACATGTAGCATAATTTCATATTTCATAGTACTGAACTGTTGGATATCGTACAATTTCATACATGTCGAAGATTTAATTTGGAAGTGTTCTACGATAACTGCCTGACTTCAGGTTGTGAACGCTAGTTGAATATGAAACTCATTAATTTGACAGATAAGGATTCTCACACGCGGTCCGCGTTAAAGCGATGACTAATGACAACTGACAAGTTTATGTTTTGTGGCGCTAGACAAAACTTGTTTTGACGCAACTTGTCACCAATTTAGAAATTGTTCTAATGTCAATTCGATTGCTTACTATGGCCAAATTGGTTACTGAAACGAACTACATCCACTGTTAGAAGTTTTAGATAACATAAAACTAAGAATTGCAATAATTATGACGATTGACATTTGATACGATAAGAGAACATGTAAAAAGTCCACATTTTCAAGCATGAAATAATTCCTGATTGTATAAATTGTGATAAAGTTACATATGAATTTTAATATCTTTATTTATGCACAACTTCACATTGTAGTAACAATTACTAGTTTTAATTTGTGTATTGTGTATATCCGAAGCAAATAGTTTATTAGCATTTGGAATTAATATAAAATATTACAAGTCATAACTAATTACATTTTTCTGCGAATTTCTTAGGGCTCATATACACGACCGGCACGATGTCAACGGCAGAGACAACTGCACCGGTTGGCGGCGGCCGTCGACGTGTCGGCGGCGGCCGTAGACATGTCAACATCGAATTGCAATCGTCGACATAGGTTGACGTCTGCCGCCGACACGTCGACGGCCGCCGCCAACCGGTGCAGTTGTCTCTGCCGTTGACATCGTGCCGTTCGTGTATAAGAGCCCTTACAGTAAATAAATACAAAACTATATTATTGTGTAATTATGGCTTATTGGTTCATCAAACTAGTCTAAATTTTCTCTAGTAATTTGATCCCCATTGAAAAGACTATAGGAGTAATGTCGGTACATTTTTTAACATATCCTCCTTGTAACTTGATAGACCACAAACCTATCATACAATTCTATAACCTAAGTATGCACTTAATTACAATACAAATTAGTAACATTTTTAAGACATACTCGTTTTTGTTTTTTTTTTCTGTCCGGTGTACAAATACTTATGTCTTAACAATACAACATTCGTTTAAACTATTTGTATTAAGTACAAAATATTAAATTTATGTCTATTTTGTACTTATCTAATACCCATGACGATTAAGCATCCTACTCCCTACTATTAGTGTAGAATTTGTATATAAATTGAAACAGTATTATAAAAATAAGATATTAGGTTTTAATTTCTTGTAATATATTACATAGAACTCTTTCTATGCGTATTTGTATGATATTCCTGTAAAATGTAAGGTTAGATAAGTCCCGAATGAAGAGATATGAATGTATGATATGATATAAATGATTCATTGCATTTGTTAAGAAACAAACCTAAATATGTGGTCGTTCTCTAGTAATAATAAAGATTAATTTAATGATGATGAATCGAGTGGATTTGTTATATGAATAGCCCTAAAGAAATTACTTTTTTACTGTAGATTCAGTAGCCTCCAAAATATGATAATTAATAAATTAGAGAATTATTTTAATATTAAAATAAATTTTGAAATATCTACTTATTGTTGTCTAATATCGGCCTTGAGGCCGCAAGGCGTGTAAACAGCCTAAAATTTACCAATATGGAATATTAAATGTTTTACTACTTCTAACTACCTAACAGTAGCCGAAGTCGGCATTGACTGAATTACATCCACAACGAAAAAGTTTAATTAATATCCAACAAATGTTTTAATAACTCTCTCCACTAAATACTCGTTTTAAAATATTTAAGGAGTAGGTATAGAACATTTTAATTTGTAATAACTTCTAACAGTAAGCGAATTCTGCGCCCACAAATATTTTATTTCTGTCCAATATATGATTTAATAAAAACTTTATCCATTAAATATTTGTTCAAAAAACTATTTTATGATGTTCTAAAATATACATATAACAATAACAATTAAACATGTTTGTGTGTCACGTGATTATTCCGTAGGTAATGTACCTGTATATAAATATTTCACCTTTAGTAAAATAAAACCTAGTATTTGTAAATAGTTGCGATATTATGAGTAGAGCATCGTATGTAGTGATGTAACGCTTATAGAGGTATTGAGCGTATGGAATTGTAATAGCAATGCTTTTCTGTGAATATCATTATACTATACTTACAATTAATGTTGAAAAGTCAAATTATTTGCAAATAAAGTACTGTATACTACAAAATTGTTTCTTATTTTTTAATACCTAACAGACAAATAACATTTACGACTTATACATAATTATGTAGATACTATACCTGAGTTGCCGATAATATGGAATTGGTTCTCCCCGCAAAACACAATTTACCTTGTAAGCAAAATTTATTTACGGTATTTTAAATCCTTACCGTCAATTTGAACGTACCATCACATATCACAGGGGCAGAAAGCTGGCATATGTGTGGGATGCTATTAAAACGTATTCCACATGAGACGTGGGACACCAATGCAATTTCTGTTACCCGCTTGCTTCATTTGGCTTCTGTCACTAAAATCTCTATAATTGCGAAACATACAGGCACTGAGACATAAAGAAGAACATCAGATTTGGGCCTGGAGCGAACAGCTTGTTCAATACCCTCAAATAATCTTGCATATTTTAATACATCAATTTCATATTTAAAAATCTTGTTACATCATATCATTAAAATATTAAACGACTAAGTAGACAATATGTGTGCACGGTGCGTAAGACGACTATGTATATTTCATTATTCCCATCATTTTCCGCAAAAACGGAATATGCACAATGTGGTAACAATATCCTCGATCTAAAAAGCGATGTCTCATGCATGTTCATATTCCAGGCCCAAGGTCCTTAAGAAAGTTGCTGGTCTCCTTTCAAAAGTGGCAAAACAACATAATTATTATACATATACATAGGATATTGTACATAGGAGACGTTCGAGAAAAAATATATAAAAAATATTAGTAGAGTAAAAATGTAAATATACTACACGAAGATACCTACTGGCAACAAACAGTACCATCTCTCAAAAGAAGAAAAAGAGCGTTAAATATAACTCCATACTCTGCATTATTAAACCCACGCAAGGCATACAATAAAGCGAGTGTGGGCGGTAATCGAATGTAATAATACGAGTATCATTTGCTTTCATATTGCTTTCAGGGTTCTGTAAACCTAATGGTAAAATGAAAACCGTCCTTCGGTCACGTCTCAGGTCATCCCATATCCATAGGTGGATGAAAGGTGAAATTTTAAAGCTTCGAGTACCTGTGACTGTCTCACTGCTGGGCAGGAGTCCCCTATCACAATTTAGGGGGTATGTACAGGCCATAGTCTACCACGCTGACCATGTAAGAATTGGAGGATTTCACAATCCTTGGACAACGTTCTGGAAAACATCGTATTTTATTCACCGTCGCAAATAATTACAAAACTTTTGAAAATACGTAGGACCTTATGCGTGCAGGATTTAACTCTTCAATGTACGGAACCCTGTCTACGTGCGTCCGAGTCATATTGAAAAGGTATTTATTATCATAATAAACTTTAGAACACAGCTACACGTGCCAGGTTTTAATTGAAGATTATTACGACCAGTTGTTATAATTCCCTAGACCATAAAAACTTAACATTGGGTAAAATTGTTGTAAACTGTACAGGATTGGCTTCAACCTATTAATGGGCTATTACAGGATACGGATCCTCGGAACTGAGTAGGCCTTGAGTGTACTCCGTGGATATAATATGATGGGGTTAGTGATCAACTCAAGAGTCGAAATTTTATAATTGCCGTTCGAAGTTAGCGTTCCCAGCGTTCGATACGCGTTACCCATAACACTGCAATAAAGCTTTTATCACACAAGAATCAACGCTTTACTCCACCACGCTGCTCCAGTGTGGATATGTGTAGGTAAGGTGTTAAAAGCTCTGTAAGTAGTGCCTGATTGGCTACTTAGCAAAGGTAACTTTAAATTGCTCTCCGATCTGTGGGAGACAACATCTTAATAATAATATATATAAATCTCGTGTCACAATGTTGGTCCGCGATGGACTCCTAAACCACTTAACCGATTATAATAAAATTCGCACACCATGTGCAGTTCGATCCAACTTGAGAGATAGGATACTTTAAATCTCAAATTATAGTCGCAATTTTAATTTATTTCTAATTATTTGTCTCTTATTATTTGACATGACAATTGACATGGCAGTTTTATTCACAGATGAACAGACACCTAGCGCCACACAAGAGAACTAAATTAAGAGTGTTATTATTTGACAGTCACAATTATATGTAACAGATGTCGATACCTTTCGACTGGGTTGAGTAAGTAATAATATTATAAACAGAAATATTAAGAAACAGTAAAATTTTAGACCATTTGTTTAGTAGCTTCGCCGGCGTGAAATCAATTTAATGACAAAGTAACTAATGTTATGATCCAAAGATGTTATGATCCAAAAAATGTATGTCTGTAAACGCAGAAGACTGTTATTATCAATAGTGCTGGTACCTTTTAAAGTAGTAAACTCCAACGGATGGATTTGGTGAACAGTTTATAACTGACTTCTCGGTGTTCATTCTTCAAAATACAATTAAATAAATAGTTCAGTAGCTCTATGAACTGTAACAAAACTAAACTAAATTACACTGCAACTGCCTTTCAGAGACGATATAATTAGAAATAATGATTTCCTTTTTTGACCAAGAGCACAGTCGAATAATCTAAAAGATAATGGCTTTAGAAAACGCATTTCAACACCAAACAACCGCAAATTATCCAAAAACAAATGAATCGAGAACTCCAAAAGGAAGGCACCGAACTACTAAACGAAATCGATTTGAGGTAAAATCGTATTTCCGCCCTAAAGCTCCCCATTTAACGACAATTTTAGTATTACTCTGTAATATAGTTTTAATATCTCCACTGTGGTTGTAATGACCCATATTATAAACGAACGTGACTTCTGTGCTGTCATTAGTTAAAAAAGTAACCTTACAAACTTCTACCCCTTCACTCGTAGATAAAATTATAGTTCTTGTCATTGTAATGCTGGGTTAATTTCGATGTGAGGTTGAAACTGCGTTCTAAACTAGCAATGTAAAGCGATTGTTAGTTAGTGTTGTAACAGTTGTTTTCAAATTTTAAAAGAATGTCGCCATGTAATTGATGAATAACAAAAACCTGGTGGCGCCGTTTTGAGACAAATTACATTTTAAAAATAATTTACGAAGTATTTTTAGACAAAAATCGGTCAAAAGGTTGAGAAATTGGATGTAAATAAAATAGTGACCTTGGGGTCACACTATCTTTATTAGTTTTTATTGACGCAGTGCTAATACAATATACCTATAGGTATGTACTTTATTGACTTTATTATGCACACTGAGCATAATGCAAATGATTACAGAGAACACAACAGAAGGTCTCATCGCTCTATTAGCGATTTCTGCTAGACAACCTTATGACGTAGATCTACCGCATTTTTGGCCTGTAACACATTAACCAATAAAGAGTTGTATATTTGAAAATTAATAAAAAAAATAAGAACATACTTTTCCAGGTCGATCTACTATTTATCACAATCCACTACCTACACATACAAAACCACGTACCTACAAAATCAAAAAATATTTTACCCAAAAAAAAAAACAAAAATATAAAACTTAAAAAAACATTTAATGAGCGGGGTACACATCGCGTGTTGATCCGTGACGTTAATAATCCAAACTACAGCGGGTTAATATTTGCCGACGATAGTTGTCTCCGACATGCCGTGACGGATAAATTGGTTGAAACTCTTGTCAGGCTACCTCATATTATTAGCTTAGGTGCCAGTGTAATGCGACTGCTGTGGATTGGTGCGTGCGTAACTTAAAAATATTCTTTAGTTTTTTCAAAATAAAAACGAGAAAATCACGTTTAATTTTGTTTGTTTATTTTTATTGTAACCTTATTATTAACGATTACAATGAGTGAAATGAATGCCTAGTGGTATTCTCTATCAGTCAACCCTGGGAGCTGGTTAGAAGATAAATTAGGATGTCTGTTTTTAAATTATTCCGAAGAAATGTGTTTCTGAGGTGAAATATATCCTTTGAGGTATTCCGAATAAGGCAAAAATCTGCAAGTATTTATAACAGGTACAGGGTGAAGCAGAATAGTAAACAATATATTATGCAAAGTATTAAAAAATACCAAAAACCCCCTTTTTACTATAAAAAACCGATTTCAACATCGACAAGTAGAGATAACTCACAAATACTCGGCAAATGTCGCTCATTATATCTAAGCTCGTAAAGCACTAGCTTTCGATAATAATCGAAATAATGAATTATCAAAATCGTATCACCCATTAAAGTCATGTAACTCACAAAAATATACAGTCAAATCAAGAATCATCCATCCATTTTTAAGGCGATTAAAAAAAATCGACAGTGTGACAATACACAACGACCCGACTACATAGTTCAGAGTAACTTGGCACGCCACGCCGATTAAAGGACGTCTGTCTCAGGTTCGATTCTCGTGCCCTTACGACTCATTTGTCGGCTAATTTGATACAAATATCACGCGATCTGTGCACGTATTAAAATTATAGTTTGTTGCATGTGTTTAATGATATAGTTTAGGAAGCCGACACTCGACGATTTATCTGTAGGTTCTGCAGTAATAGAAAGTTGATGTTATAGATGTTTGCCATGGTGTAATTGTGTTTATAGATAAGTTATCATTATTATTACAACATATAAGTGTCCCACTGCTGTGCCACGTGAGGATTTGCAGACTTCACACACCTTTGGGAAGATTATGAAGAGCTTAATTAAGAAGCACTGCTTCTCTACTCCGCCTTCTCATGTCCGATTCTTCTCTTATTTCTGTACCTTTTTAGAATAGAATAGAACAGCTTTATTCCATAAGCCACGAACACTACTGCAATGATAAACGAAGATTACATTTAATATTAAGAACACAGTTAAAAATACAATAATAATAGAAACGTTATTATAAGTAGTTATTAGTATTATTATTATTATAGTATTCATATTAGCTAGGTATAGTATTACTAGGTAAAGTAGTTTATTTTATTTTTTGTGTGCACGGTCTTTCTACCAGCTGAAAATGCCACTCTCCAGTCACAGGTCTGCTGGAAGAAATTTCATAAGAGATAAGCAGTAGGTACCTTTGTACCATCCTTACTAGAATTAAGTTTATGTAAACTGTATCTATGTGTGCATAAATTATTAAATAAAAAAAATAAAACATTTACAAATGTGACGACAACAAAACAAAAATAGACAAGTAGGTACATTATAAATACACTGTTATTGCGTGCGGTCCTTGTAGGCATAAATGCAGTGCATTACTTGCCATTTACGATATTTTAATATAACGTTTGTACGTTTTAGATGACTTTAATTAACAGTAAATAAATGAATATACAAAATATAATAACTTAAAAACTCCTAATATTTTATAAATAACACCTATTTGTAAACACAAACGCCTGCCGTTTGATGATAGCAACAACTAATTTATTATGTATTATCTATGAACACCGCCGGCCTGCCACCGCGGTCGGCACGAGATTTGTTTGCATGTGTGTAGTAATTTTGGTGTCCGTACACAGTTCGCAAACGCACACATTCATATAATATCTATAGCAAGGCATGCAGCAGGCTTTCGAACCGAACAGTGCCGAACACGTCCTCGGAAGTAATCGGACATTTTCGTGCTTATAATCCGAGGAAATCAGGTATGCACATTACGCATTTTTGTTTAGTAGGGTTATATTTCGCGCCAGCCATGTTACTTTTCATGTGACGAGCTTACGTATTACATAATTGTTTGCGAATTGCGAGTTATTAATATAGTTTTCATATAAGATTTTTTCATTTTAACATTTGAAAGTGCGTACATTTAATAGTTTATTACTGAGTTACTATAATAATTGTAGTGATTTGCTTTTACTAGTGCTAGTCTGTTGAATATTTTAAAATGTTGGATTGTGAAGTTTGTGTGGATAATGTGTGTTTACTAAAACTTAAAAATAACAAGTTCTCACTATTGTCATTCAGTAAAAAGAATCAAATTGTGTCTAAAGGTAGGTGTGTACCCGAGTTACAAAATTTAAACCAGCAAAAAGGGAATGTAACTCGAAAGTTTCATGTCAAAAGTTATGAAACGTATAACTGGCTGTGTGGTTGTGTACACACGACTAAATTATATTGTTTTCCTTGCATATTGTTTAGTAATTCTAGTACAGTGTGGACTGATTCAGGATATTCAGATTTAAATAAATAATTGCATTAATTTACATCGGGATTTTTAGTAATCTCAAGTAACCAGAACCTTGAATATGTGAAGGCTTGGGTTTAGTATCCGGTAGCAGGGGGGGAGGGGGGATAGTGGGGGTGGGGGGTAGGGGCTTCGATGCTGATTACAACGATACCTCTCGCAGCTCTCGGCGACGCACCGTTTTCGAGAAAATTGAGAAAAACTATTCTAACCTTAAAGTACCAAATACGCCATATTAACCCGAAAAAATTTGCTTGAACTGTCAAAAACCTTATTAATAATTATTATGTTATTTCATTTTAAGAACTCAACTTCAAAAAGCGGGTGGACAGGGACGGAGAAGCGGGGGGACGGGGGGGCCGTAGGCCCCCCGTCAGGGGGGCTCGGGGGGCGAAGCCCCCCGCCAGTAAAAAATAACATACATCTAAACTGGTGGACAGATGGGTTAGGTTAAGGTTAGCTGTAATTATTTACGCGAAAAAAAGGAACCCCGCGAAGCGGGGTTCCGTCGACAATAGTGACAGAGGCCTAATATGACAAACAAAATGGTGGACAGATGCATAGAAAATACATAAATGGGTCAGGTTAAGGTTAGCTGTAATTATTTACGCGGAAAATAGGAACCCCCGGAACGGGGTTCCATCGACAATAGTGACAGAGGCCTAATATGACAAACAAACTGGTGTACAGATGCATAGAAAATACACAGATGGGTTATGTTAAGGTTAGCTGTAATTATTCACGCGGAAAAAAGGAACCCCGCGAAGCGTGGTTCCGTCGAAAACAGTGACATAGGCCTAATATGTCAAACAACTCACGATTTAGCGGTATTAGAGCAGGCAGCTCATAAGGTTTTTGACAGTTCAAGCAAATTTTTTCGGGTTAATATGGCGTATTTGGTACTTTAAGGTTAGAATAGTTTTTCTCAATTTTCTCGAAAACGGTGCGTCGCCGAGAGCTGCGAGTGGTATCGTTGTAATCAGCATCGAAGCCCCTACCCCCCACCCCCACTCTCCCCCCTCTCCCCCTGCTACCGGATACTAAACTTTAACCTATGTGAAAATTGAAGCTGACTAGGTGAGTAATTATAATATTTTAGCTTATTATTTTATTTATCAGAATTTCTTCCGTTGCGACGATCGATCGCTGTTTTGTCTGCGTTGCCGTAGAAGATGTACATGATTAGTATTACATAAACTTCTTCTATTGGAACGGTTTCCGACTTAGAGATCCTTAGCGTGGCTGTGCCTATGCCTAAAATCTATAAAAGAAAATGTTTTTGTGACCGAGTACTTCGCCGCATACCCTGTGTCATAATCCTGTGCACGCCACTGGTTATTACTACATTATACTCGCAAGTGTCCAGTGACCTAGAAAAAGAAGCCCACTCAGCTTGATGCCGTAGGGTAGGCTACGGCGCTGATTTTCAGTGAGTCCTAGTTTTTCATACTTTACACCATAACCCTACACAGCTTTTAACATGCTCAAAAAGTAGATCTGTGGATATTTGGATACACACCAAATATCAGGTTGCCTCATAGAAATTGCTATGTAGCATAAAGCCGCCTTTGATTTGTAACATTAGGTACTTTACGCTAACTTATTTTCGTATACATCAGTAAAGTAAATAAATAAATAAAAAGTTTGAAGGGACAATTTAAACTGTCATGAAAAATAAATAACAAAAACTCGACTTAACTCATTACGCAGTAGTTAATTATCCAAGCGCAGGGAAAGGGTTGTGGAAAGCAATTAGCGGCTAAGTGAAACTGATTAGCGCCGTATCAAATGTAATCCCGGACTGGTGTGCAATTAGAGGTCGATACCGAGCTACGAAACACCGGAAGTTGTGGATGAGCCGACAACACCGGAAGTTGTGGATGAGCCGAAAATAACGGAAGTTGTGGAGGAGCTTTTAACATTCGAATGCTATGATAAAAACTCTCTAACAACGACTAAAGTATAGATGTGATTATGTAAACTTCTCAGAGGTAGCGTAATTCTATCATATAATCGTTATTACTCCTCAGATTATAGGTATTAATCATGTTTGTATTGGAATTTAATTGTACTGAAATTGGAGGATATTGGAATGTTCTAGTAACGTATAGATCCTGACTTGGTGGCAAACCTCAGCATGAAATTGAAATGAAATGAAAAATTAAAAAAAAAATCGGTTTTCAAATGACGGAGAAACATTATGGTCAATTGGATATACATAAAAAATCTTTGATGATCTAATGTCTAGATGGAACATCGAATCCGCGCAAACGTGTCTAAAAATTGTGGCTAACTGTTCCCACAATTTTTATATCATTGTATCATTGATCACGCACACATAGACAATAGACGAACGTGTAAAATATCGCCTGCACGCACACGTGCTTGATATTGTTGCCTTGTTTTTTTTGGTTTCATTGTAGAGCGACGCTCAATCTAGACATTAGATCTTAGATCTTAGATCAAAGATAAAAAATATATGCATCGAACATATATGTAGAACCTCCTCCGTTTTTTTAATACACAATGATTCCAAATTAAATTTTCAATTTCTACATCTGGCGTATTATCTTAATTTTTTTTCATTAATTATCATCATTAGCAGTTATTATATATGTCGATAATTAAGATAAAAAAAGAGTATGTTGTTATTGTGAGGGTAGTTGTAAACGATATCTGTAAACCTACTCTAACTGTCGTAGGAATTTATAACTTCATGGTAAAGTGTATCAACTCTCCTCGTTAGGGGCTTTAGGCTATCAAGTGAGGACTTATTGAGTTGTGGTTATCATATTTATACTGTGGAAGGTGTCTTCCACTATTTCAAAATGAAGTCTACATGTATATGTACGAGTATATTACAATAAAATGCTTTAAGTATTTATTCTGGTGCATCTGTGTTTAGAGAAGAACAGTGGATCCCGTTATACTTTAGATTAGAGGCTACCATCCTAGTTCTCAAGGGTAACAACCCATCTGTGACCGAATTAGAACAAGACTACAATTAGGTACTATAAATAACACGATAATCACTAACAGTCCCTCCCCCAGCCCATAGGTACGTACTTTGGTACAAACTAACCAACTAATGTTATAATACCTTCAGCTGACTGAATTAACCTTTCTAGTGCAATTTGAGACTTGTTTTGTTTCGGTCGCAATTTCGAGCGGCAGCAGCGGAAGGCTTATGCTTCATGCTCGTTTGCTTTCCTAATTCGAAAACTAGCACACTCAGAATCATAGTAATAATAATAAGATAACTTGAGCCCTATAAATTATGTCCACGTCCAATAACGAAGTACTTTCCTTTTTTGGTCAGTACGATCGCTTTATCGTAGATAAATCTTCAAACCAACTGCATTTTAAAGGGCTAATAAAATAAAAATTCATACAGGGGACCTAAATCTCCTTTTGGACACACGTCACTCGACAAAAGGACTTACCGCCTAGATTTGCCAACATTCAGTACATTGAAACGCTTTAATAAATAATCAGAAAACTTTTCAATGTTAAAAATTCTCCCTCCCTCCCTATATTTTCATCGCTTTGACTCGATAACGCTTTTATGTTGTCGTCTAAAAATAAAAAAACGCGTATGATTGTTACTTTTCTGTGAGTGTTCTGTATGTATCTATTGTATTTTAAATATGCAACGTAAAATACGTGCAAAATAATTTCACAAGTCCGTTCGACGTTCAACGATTTTTAGATTTTTTATTTGTCGTCTCTGTTTTTCTACGCAATAATTTCAGAAATGGTGCAACCATTTCAGGTGTGGTTTCCTTACAAAAAAAATGAAACAAGACGACATCGCAATCTATATCGAGATAATAAATATGCACCGTGAGGAATCTTAGCGTTATGTATAGCTTAATTAATTTAATATAAAATGTAACACCTGAATTAAGCATCTGCTTTAAAAACGAAATGCATAAAAAATACAAATAATCAAACCCCTCACTCACATTTGAATCAATGCTCTACGTGCTAATTTCTGTACATTTTAGTTTCAAAATATTTGTGCATGAAATCTAAAAATACGTGCACATGTTAGGGTTAAATTTTTACCAGGTGGTAGGGCCTAGAGCTCACCCGGGGAAATACCACCGCCCGCCACGGTACTTAGTACCATTCCTACCGTGTAATAATTGTTTTAAGAACAATTGTGTTCCGGATAGGAAGGTGTGGAGCCGGTTACGCTTTTTTAGAGGCGACCATCTCAGTCCTCAGGGGTAGCAACACATCTGTGACCGAATTAGAACGAGACTCATTGAGCCTAGTTCTGGGTCGGTCACAGTTGTCATGGGCGGCAGCGGAAGGTGGTGCTGCATGCTCGTTTGCTATCTTAATTCCATAAAAAAAATCCAGCTGTCCTGCGGATCACTAAAAAATGAAATAAAGAGAAAATTTAAACTTGAAATTGCCTTTGACGGATGATAAGTACGTGTAGACAGTGACCCTTGGTCGTCTTGTGCTCAAATATTCACCACGTATCAACACCCTATTTCAAGATCGATTCGCATTTTATTGGTGAAGAATTTTGAGCCTAAACCTGCGAGGGTTTTAGGGTTAACCCGTAGCTGGGCGTTGCTTTAATCCAAGAAACATTATGTTTGAATTTTTTTTTATATTTACTTATCTTTATTGAATTCAGGTTCACCAAATGAACATTACAATGGTTTTGTCTTTGTCATTTAACGTTATAAAACCTAAATAATCTAAAATCACTCTTCTAAATCAGTGAACTATATTATAAATACATACAAAGCAATTAACGTGACTCTCCTGTTATCCGTTGAAAATTTTCTTTGCCTAGAGCCAATCCTTAACGTTGGTAATGCTTGTCATAAAAAGAAAGTGACATCAGAACCTAAGAAGCAATATGCACAGTTTTAGGTCATTAAACTAGGTAGTACCTAATAGAAGGTAATAGTAGGAAGTAGATAGAGGTTCTAATTCCGTCCACAAGATTTTACCCGACATACATATTATGTACCTACAAATATACATACAACCATGATAGAAAGCTTGTTAAAATAGCACATGGTTAAATAAAATTATACACCATCCTGTTACGCAGCAAAATCATAACATAATCATTGAAAGTGTCCAGACAAGCATGGGAAATGATCAGATAGTTTCATATGACGATTTACCAACAGTCATAATTCGTCTCTAGAGGCCCTAGTTTGAGGGGCCCCAGCCATAATAACTTGGACTCGCCCTTTACACATTCCCTCGTAAATTCAGCTCAAATTTTAGTTCAAAGGGCTCACTGTAAATTTGCTCGGTCCGTGAATTCTAAATGATTTCGCACGGATATTAGATTTTAGTTCTGATATTCGGGTTATTACAGATATGATCCGATGATTACATGGTGTCGAAAGCTCGTCAGTTGATTCCCCTTCAGTTTTCAACAACAGAATTATAAGATATCTAAGAGATTAAATAAATATTCAGATAAAAAAAAATCATCAAAACATGGACAAAATAGTATTGTCCATGTACCTAGTAGGTACTTTGATCAGTTGCAGTTATATCCTATCCAAGTTTTCACCTAAACCATGATTTTAACCCATTACTGAACACGGATCTCTCATCATCACTGACGAGGCCTATAGCTTCTCCACCATGCTGCTCCAGTACGGATTGGTAGAGAGATTCTCGAAAGCCTCCGGCATGGGTTAACAACTGCTTAATAATTCCCAACAAATAAAATTATATCTTTACCTTTTGCTCCTTAACCTTGGGTTGTCTAGAAATCGCTCTTTAGACCGCCTACTATATTACATTTTGTTCGTGTATCTTTTATGTTTCTCTCAATACGTACAATAAAGAGTATTCATATTATTAATAATAATAACAATTGGAACCGACAGCTTTACGTGCCCTTCAAAGCACGGAAACGCCCAAGAGATTTTTGACAGTAGCAGTCACTCATCCAATTGCCGTCGTAATAGAAACAACCTGCGGGGCTATGAGAGCATCACACCTACCAATACGAATATAGAAACAAAACACGCTCGAATATCTTTTCTAGTATCGAGTAATCTCAATATTCATGTCAATAAATCTCCCATTTAACACACATTAATGTAGTCGAACCCTCAGTTTTTATTAACACATAAAATCTCCCGGCTGCCCAATACAAAACAATAACAGTTTTTGTAATTCCCCAGCTAACAAGTGAGTGCATAACTTTTCGTACCCCACAAACCTTTGGGGTTTGTGCCCCCTGGAGATTAACACGGGTTCATTCCATCCACAACCTATTTTAATCTTATTTCACACACTTTTAGGTTCAATTTCAAATATCCAACTTATAACACTTACGCTCTATTGCAGCAAAATAAATCAATCTGTAACGTACGCTACAAGCAATTGAAAACCAACTTACCTACATTCGCAATAGAGTATAATTTTGTAAGAAACACCCGTTGGAAATGCGTCGTTTTTTACAGATCTGATTCACATAATCCGACGCGGTGCAAAATTTTGCACTTGACTGTTGGCTCTGTGAGTAACATCTTGTTTCAAAGAGATATAAATTAGAGGGGGTGATTTCTATTCGATATGGTGAGGTCCCAGTGGACAAGATCCTTTGTGATTTTGTATGAGAACTTCTCACGGTCCGTTTGATGGCTTTATTAGTTGGTGCGACGGGTTGTTGATGATTCTGCCAATTGCTCAGACTTTTTTAACTGACTGATTCAGAGTATAGTGTTCTATGGATTCAGACCTAAAAAGTCAAACCTACTACTCCTACTTAAATACAATTCTGAACGTATACTTTACATCACCACCGTTTCAGTAACCCTTAAATATAGATTTTTAAAGAGAAAGAAGACAAGTAAAATTAAAAAATAAACTCCTCGGCACATCTTTTCGAAAAAAAATATTTAGAAGAACTACTTATTAAAAGCTTTATATACATATCTACTACGATTACACTGTCGTCGAACATTATCGTAGGTAAGTAAAACAAAAATTGTCTTTCTGTAAGCAATCTCGGTTATTTAGGTTTCCATTATTTAGCATGTTTATAGAGCACATTTAAAAGATTCGTGTACCAACGAATCCTTTGACCTTCCAGAAGTAGCTATAACAGCAGCTTCACTAATAACAATAAACAATAAGAACATCTCGATCCAAAGACATTACCCCGTAAGTAATCCATAGCCATAGATTAATAATTAAATTCCCATCCCCTATCGCAGCCATCAAACGATGATATCAGATGCGCGTATAATATTAAAGTATAATTGGATCACCCCTCTGCTTTTTATTGTTCTCTGTGCGGTATCGCCCCATCGCTTATTGGAGTTAGGGTTGCCACTGTTTAGTTTCTCTCATCAATTTATATAAAAATCTCCCGTTACTGAGTGACTGACTGACAGACTAACTACTGAACTGAAAGGCATATAAATTATTTAGGGAGTGTAGCGGAGTACTAAGAAAGGATTTTTGATCCCATTGACATTAACTTGTCCGAAAATAATAAGTGCTTTCTATAATCGCCGCTAAACAAAGAGAGTGTACTTGGTGTCATACAAACTAAATACGTAGTCCCTATATATGAATCATATTGTTAAATAGAAAAAAAAACCACTCAAGCCCCACTCATAATAAGCAAAACGGTAACCTAATTGAAAAAAATATTATTTTTTCTTATAACTGACAACCCTATTGTATTTTTAACACTGTTAGTGTCCACGCGACAAGCCGGCAAGTGTTTTGTTTGTTTGGACAGATTGTTATATTGAAGTGCACTCGTTCGTTACAACAGTTACAACAGTTGTTTGTGTTCACGGCTGAGATACTCTTCTGTTCACTTAACTTTGTTATTGTAATAAAATGTATTGTATTATAGTCAGTAATACGTTATTAAATAAAAAATGTATAATACAACGAGTAAGTAAGTTGAACAATCCTCAATCATACTTTTTTATGAAAAATACACGTATATATTTCACGAACATTCGAAAATACCTACCCTGCTTTGGATCTTAAAGTCTCCGTTGGTGAGTAGTTGTAAAAAAAACTATCAATATTGGCTCTCTAATGACTTCCGCCGATGACAGGAGCTGTCACTGTAACGTGACGTCACACGATTACGACGTTCGTAATTAAAGTTTGATCTGTTGCTCCTCTGCAAAGCAGACGTTGTACTAGCAACTTTCTTCTAGCCGTGCTTTGGCAAATATCAAGAAGATTTCGTACAACGCTTCGCTCCGGGACCAACGTGGATGTCAAGGTTGGTAGTTTTCTTTTATTTATCAACTTCACTGGATTGCTCTCACCAGCAATTTTCACTTAAACAACATAAATGTACATAATGTCCATTTTAAATGAAGTGAAACACCCTGTGCGATAATCGTACACTCTTGATTGCAATAAAACACAATTTTATCTGTAATACACTTATTTCAAAATATAACCTATCTCCCTAAATCTGTGTCATATGAAAGAATAGTTCTATGTTTAAAACAATGCATAGTATAACATTTAGAATCGCGATAATTATAATTTTATCACAGAAGAATTACAGCCGTTTCTATTTAACTTCTCCGTACAATTACTTAGCAATAAACTTAGTTCATTGCGTCGACTATCGCGCAATCGATTATAGGTAATTCAATTTCAGACAAATAAATTTTATTACCAGTCCAGTATATCCAGACCTATATATCTTTTGTATGATCAAATATTAGTTCTAGCTGTAGAGCTCAAGTTAAACTTGGCAATTTTGCTAACCCACAAAAGCCCGTTAAAACTCAATACAGCCGGGTCCAAAATACCAATAGTAGAGTTACATAAAAATAGATGCGGCGTAGAACATGATATTCCTAACAAAAAAAATAGAATCCTTGTTTGCGAATGACATGCACAAATTATCATTTTCCAAACAATCATAACCCTATAATGTCTTATTAGTATCTGAGTTAGACGATACGATCCCAGGACACTTGGATTTGCAATAATACAAGTAACTGAGCGATGCATGGTACGGTTTTTGCAATCAAAGATCTTGAAAACAATTCTGAAGGTATTTCTAAAGACTGTAGAAAAAAAAATAGTTTTTGTCATCTGAATAAATAACAATGTTTGTAAGTAAGTGTTTGTCTAAACATTGTGTAGTCTATAGTTAACCCCCCAATCGCTGCAATAAGTTAAGTAATTGTTTGCAGTGCGGGGGTTACGCTCCGTTATGTCCATTATATCGTTATTGGGATGTCGTTAAGAATGGTTTTGTTTTAGTGTCCCACTTATTATGATTATGGCGAGATGGCTTTAGAAGTAACGATGTTGAGCCAAGGGGGGAGTAAAACGCTTTTACAATACATAGTCGTATAAATTGCGTAAAATGAAAGAAGTAACACTGTCCTTCAACTCGTTCAATCATTCTATCCCCACCAACAAGTGCCAAGATTTTTTGTGTACATAATTAGAAAGAAATGACACAACTTCTTCAACCTTTGTCAAGAATCTTTATGATCTTTCTTATAAGTTAGCCCTTTCACACCCACTAAATCACTCCTTACCTACTTCTGTGGCTGTTGGGGTTGTAGCGAATTTTATTTTTAATTAAATGTGTTTTAAAAATAAATGCTGACAAGCTAACATCCTCTTGCTGGAGTCTGGGAGGCTTAGCCAGTTCTATCTTCTTTTTCTCTTCCATTTTTTCCCCGGTAACTCTCCGATAGTGGACGATGAGCAACGGTGACCATTTACCATCAGCTGGATCGTCTGCTCGATTGTCGCTTATTTGCCTATGTAAAAATATCAACTATTTACGACAAAACAAAAAACAAAGTAATCAATAATTTACGACAAAACGTGAACGTTCTCAATTTAAATACATTTTTTTTGTTTGTATAAATGACCGTTGGACTATTCAAATAGTAAAGCGCGTTCACTTAGAGAAAGCCTATGCAACTTCATAAGGTTTACCTACCTATCCAGACTGAAGCATGACGCAATAGAAGCTACAAATAAACTGTCCTGCATTTGATCATAGCAATAAAATCATCCAATTTCTGCGCACGAGTGTCAATTTGGATGGCAATGCAAAAACGCGTTATTGCGATATAATCGAGTTAGCGACGCGCCCCGCAAGACGGGGTAGTTTATCAATATCTGAGTTGTTTGACGAATTAAAAAGGGGTGCCTGCGGTTATGAGAGGGATGTTTCAATTTGATTTGGGGTGATTGGTTGGCGATTGTCACAATTATATATTAACTGGCTTATTATTTCAAGTTTAAAATTAAGTAATTACATTTTTTTATAAATATGCAAGTATTTTAAACCAATTTCAAAATTAAGTTCTAAATGTTAAATATGTTAAATACGTTATATATAATATGTTACAGCGATGTCTTAGTCATTTGGGAACCGATTTTAAAATATGTTTTTTTGATTTGAAAGACTAACAGAGAAGTCCCATTGCGACAAAGTTAGGATCAAATTAATCAAATATTACAATCCCACAGAAATCGAAGGAAACCCCCTTTTATAGTCACGAACCTGTGTTTCATATAATTTCTCAAATGTCTTCCATGTACAGATAGATTTATTTATTTATTTATGTACACTTTATTGACCACAATATAAAAATATTGAAGAACAAATGGCGAGCTTAATGCTAATGCATTCTCTACCAGCTAACCATTAGGCCAAATAGAGAAAACACGATGAGCGGTATAATACAAATATATGTATGCCTATATAAATACCCATATAATAAATGCATAAAATAGGTACTATATAAAATTAATATATACAAACAACATATTATAATATATAATATATACAATATAATATAATAAATATACTTATACCATAATATAATATATATAAATAAGTATCTTACTTAAGATAAATATAAGTACAGGAGAAATGATGACTATGTTACGAGCGACGTTCTAGAAGGAGAGCCTGTAGTTTTTTTTTAAACGTGAGTTTGTTAGCGGGCCCTCTAATTTCCCTAGGAAGAGCATTCCAGAAGCGAATTGCCCGCACTGCAAAGGAATTGGAAATAAAACCAGATCGATGTGGAGGAAAGGATAAAAGATGGGTTTCAGAGGAACGGAGTTGACGGTCGTGGGAGGAACATAGGAACTGGAATTTTGACTTTAAATAGTCTGGCACAAGGGGGTCGAAGAGGATGGAGGAGAGTGAGCAGAGGGCTCTTAGGTGCCGACGTTCGCGAATCGAAAGCCATTTAAGCTTAGAACGATAGTTGGAAATGTGATCATACTTACGTACGCAGAAAACAAAACGAACGGCACTGTTTATTAGTCGGTCCAGCTTGTTAAGTTGGGCTTCAGTGAGATCCAGACAGCACACGTCACCGTAATCGATGATTGGAAATATCAACGCTTGCACCAAATGCACCTTAGTTGCGGCGGGGAGAAAGTTTTTTAGGCGGTTAAGAAAAGTCAGCTTAGCGTTGACACTGCGACAGATTTCAGTGACTTGGGTGCTCCACCCAAGGTCGCTATCGATATAGAGCCCAAGATCTTTTACACTTGGGGAGTACGGTATTGTCGAGCCCTCGAACGTAATAGGTGCCACTGATGCAAGGTCTAACTTGGCCAATTGTCGAGAACTACCAACGATGATAGCTTGGCATTTAGATGAGTTGATTTTAATACCAAACTTCTGTGACCAGCCAGAAACTCTAGCCAGGTCGATATTCAACATATTGATAGCGGAATTCACATTATTTATGTCTGCCTGGGCATAGATTTGGAGATCATCAGCGTACAAATGGTAAGAGCAGCCAAGAAGGGGGGTGAGAGAGTTAATAAATATGGAGAAAAGCAAAGGTGACAGGATTCCCCCTTGTGGTACACCAGAGGACAGGTTATACCAGTCGGATAGCGTCCCATCGACCTTAACGGCTTGTTGCCGACCACTGAGGTACGAAGAGAACCACGCCTGGCATGCGGGCGAAACCTGCAGTCTTGCGAGCAAGGCAAGGAGAATACCGTGGTCAACCAAATTAAAGGCGTTAGAAAAGTCAATGAGAATCAAAATGGTGACCATTGTACCCTCCATGCCCTCCCGTATATCCTCTGTAACTTTTAATAGAGCAGTTGTTGTGCTGTGCCCAGGCCTAAAACCAGATTGAAAAGGGCTGAGAATATTATTCATATATATGTAGGTGGAAAATTGCCTGTGCACAACAGCTTCTAATAGTTTGGAAAAAAAGGGTAGCAGTGATATTGGCCTATATTCCTTTAAACTGGTGGGATTGGCAACTTTAGGTATAGGAATAACTAGACCTTTTCGCCATAGCGCGGGAAACACCCCACTTACCAAGGAATCATTTATAACATGTGTGATCACTGGGAGAAGGAAGCGCAGTATAGGCATAATCATAACCCTATTAACCCCATCGTACCCTCCTGCATTGGATTTAATAGAGGATATGACTTTGCTGATTTCGCCCGCAGATACAGGAGACAATGAGAAGCCATCCAAAGGGGGAAAGGCCATGGAAGAAATTTCAGAAATGGTTGATGATTTCACCGAAGTGTCCAGAGAGGGTGTTGCAGTGAAGTAAGCATTGAAATCATTACCAGAAAAAGAGATTTTATTGGCAGCAGTGGTTTTGCCGATGCCAAGCGAATGGAGAAACTTCCATATATGGGCCGGGGAAGAGTCAGTGACATTACGTGCGATATAGAGTCTTTTGGCTGATCTTACCATTTGGTTACACTTGTTCCGCGCAATTTTGTAGGTGTTCCAATTCTCTTCACACCTATCCCGCTTAAATTTGCGAAAGGCTCTGTCGCGTCGAGTCATGGCCATGCGGACCCCTCTGGTAATCCAGGGAGCCGGTGGCCTTTTAACTTTGACTGCTTTCAGCGGTGCATGCTTATCGTACAATGACAAGATTAAATTATTAAGACACGCAACTTTCTCATCCACCGATGGAGCCGAGTAAACCTTCGCGATATCCATGTTGGCCGCGTCAAGCAAAAGAGCATCGGTATCAAGACGTGAAAAGCAGCGCATCATAATAACCTCTGGCTTTTGTTTTGGCGGTCTAAGCTTGTAACTAAGGTAGATGGCGTCATGTTTAGAGAATCCAGGAGCAGATAATTGGCCATGACAGAGAACAAGATTTGTGGAGGATGTTAAAATCAAGTCCAGCAAAGAATCGGCGGTAATTAGATTGTGGTGAGTAGGTCCCGAGGGAAGAATAGACATATTTACGGACTTTATGAGATTTAGAAGCTTACTACTTTGGGAAGTTGTCTTTAAAAGATCAGTGTTAAAATCACCCATTACGATAACGTGCGAATAGTCGGAACAATGAGCCTCAAGAACTGATTCAAGTCTGGAGAAGTAGTCAACGGCAGGCGGGCAATATACAACTCCGAGAAGAGCTTTGGCGCGTTTGACTTTAATTTCCAGGAACAGGAATTCAGCCGATGCCGAATACTCTGCAGGCGATGAGGAGATTATTTTGTAGAGGATATCGCTACGCAAATAGATGGCGACACCTCCACCACCTTTACCTATGCGATCGTTTCGTACTAAGACGAAGCCCGGTAGACTGTATGAGGTAGTCGGTAGCGAAGGTTTCAGCCAACTCTCTGATATGAGTAACGCGTGAATACAAGTACTGTCAGTCGCACCAAAAGACTCCAGTAGATCCGCATAGTGAGCTGGTATGCTTTGTGCATTTAGGTGACAAATATTTAACGCTAAAGAACATTTAGGTAAGGCATTGCCTAAAAGGTTCCCAAGGGTTTCAGGATCCCTAAAAGAAAGGTCGCTCGTTGTACTTGAAGAATAACTGTCATTGGCTGAGTAATAGATCCCTATTAATTAATTAGAAATTTATAACGTTATGGCACATAATTAGTTATTAAGTACCTATCTGTCTATCTGAATTTCGCATGTACATTAAAGGCGTAAGCAACCTCGTTGCATCATGCAAATTGCCCTACGAATTTGACAGCCAATAATTGCTCATCGTATTAAATATTTAAATTAGCTACAAAGCGCCTATTAATTATCCATTAACGTATAATTAAAATGAATACGAATACAGTGGGTAATTGATACGCATGTCATATTACCTTTAGTCGAGATACGCTGACGGGTAACGTCGAATACGTACACATGTATGAATACGTATACTTAATTGAAAATTAATGTTATTAATAAACCTTTTAAAGCAGTTAATTGTCGGCGTTTTAATTTGTGAGACTTCAGACATCGATGCAGTTCAGCGGAATAAATTAATAGTTATAAAAATTAAAATCATGCTAGTCTACAGCTAACTGAAGTATAAATGCAAAGCAATAAATGTTTACCTTTTATTAGAGGCGACCATCTCAGTGTTCAGGAGTAGCAACGCATCTGTGATCGAATAAAAATAGTCACTGTGCCATGAACCGTTTCGCTGTTCCTTTGTCGGAAGCCATTTCTGAGCGTAATATTTGGCAATGTTTACCTTATCGTTGCAAAATCTTTGTTCCTTGACCTCTGAGGAAATTTACATGCAAGACTTCTCGAAGTTAGTGAAAAATAGACAGAAAGTTTCTGTTACATACATACAGTGTGTTTGTTATATATGTATAAGAAACACATCGTTTTTTTGCCCATCTCTGACTGGCTAGCTACAACCCATTAATGGCCCACTACTGAGCACGGGTCTCACCTCATTATTGAGGAAGCCTAGAGCATACTCCACCACGCTGCTCCAATGCGGATTGGCCAACCCAGTGTCAGAAGTTTTCAAACCGCCCGAAGGCCTTCCGACATGGCTTATCTGCTATCTATCGACAACAACCGATACAATAACAAAATCGATAACAACAACGTAACTTATTTTTTTAGGTAATAGTTTACCTACCTATTGTATTAGTGATGAATTGGGAAGAGTGTAGTTACCCACAACACAGGGTATCCTAGTGTGGGAACTACGTAGATTTAAGTTTAAAACATGTAAACTGTTTTTTTTTAATAAATAATAAATAAATAAATAGTTTAAAGGTTTATAGTTGGTGCAGACCATAATTATAAAACTAGTAATTTGGCGAGCTGCACACTCATTTATTATCTTAATAGCGTAAAAAAATAAAAAATTGGTAGTATATCTAATTATAATACCATTGATGACTTCAACAGCGATCACTTCTCGTTTTCACCGCCATCGTATTAATCATTGAAAAAAAATATCTATTACTATGAGACAGTCCGCGATTTTTCTTTTATTGAACTTTAAAAATAGTAATAAACTCAGAGCATACACAGCACTGCGAAGGATTTGGAGTGTCAGATGGATTTCCCAGTGGGGCTACGTTGGTGTAGTTTGAAACACTTCCCTAAACGTCCGCCATTAAAAATTCATCCAGAAATAAGCTGTTGACGGTGGCGAAAGATGAAAAATATTAGTTTTGCTGTACGAAATGATATGTATGGTAACATAATATTTTATTATAATTGATTACTATGGAGGGCACGTAAAATCGGCGGTCCCAGTTGATATCTTTACCGCGCTCACACACATGCGTGCAAACACTGCAAACCTTTATACCCATATTGTACGAATTGTCACAGCACAGCTTTGACAGCTGGGAATACTACGAATGGTTAAAAACTTCACATTTATATTTGCGAAGCTCCGTCCTACGTTTGTGACTACACAACACTACTATGACTGTACATACAACTAGACTATTAGGTACTAACAAGAACTAACAGAACTATCTATCACTTACTTACTTCTTATCACTATGCCCTAGTCATACTTACCAATAAAATAACAAATTTTCTAACTCTACCTATTTGCTAACTGGACTAACCATCCTAGTTCCAATACAATCGTGTTCTAGGTTGGTCGCGTTTGTAAGGAAAATACAGGTTTTGCATAAAAAAACATTTTAGAGCTGAAATGTTACGTAGTCGAATTATAATTAACTCCTACCAATGTTGTTCAAACACCGTATTGTAAACAAATACGCACATTTGACGGGCGAAATCAATAAACCGTTTGCAAAAGCAATCAAATTACCGCAAGGGTAGGTGGGGTACAATGAAATGGGCGAAACATTTTAACGCCACGCGTCTGAATTGCGCGCTAATTACATTTGTGTTTAATCCGACGTTGTTAGATGAACGAACGGTTGGTATTAATCATTCACTCCGAGCACGCTAATAAGGGCAGCTGTACTTAATAATAACGTTTTTGAAACCAGTCTTTTGTTGAACAAGAATATGATTCAGAATTTTGTTGATTGTTGAATGCTACAATGTTGACGATGTTGTTGAAATGCAAAAGGTATGTATTTGGTATATTATGTGGGCATAGAGTAGATCAGTAGACACATTTTTTTATAATGGACAATTTAATTGTTGTTTAAGTATTATGATTCAATGGCTTCATTCAGTTTTAATGTCTTTGATTATTTTCCATATCAATTATATAAATAGGTTTAAAAAGTTATAAGAAAAGGAGTAACTATGTATAAATCTGACCATAAATTATAAAACCGCCGGAAAAGTGCTTTAAATTATAACGACTTTTTATCAATGCATCAAATCGTTAAAATAAACAAAAAGTCAGAAATGCATAGTAAGACAACACCATCCTTGTAGATACATAGAAATATCCAAGAATAAAAACAAAAAGAATATTACAGAGTAAGTATTACTTATTTTGCGCAGTTTACACTTTATTTGAGCGAGATAGGCGCCTTGAACTTGCGCCCACTGACGACTTCATTCAGAAATTATTGCGCCCAGATTGGCCGTGCGCTTTGTATGAAACATGCTTTATACTCGCGTCCAACTAACGATAACACCCTGTATATTTTAAGTGCATTAAAAATATTGCCTCGTTGCTATGTCCGTTCTTATGATGATAAGCTTTATTGTGATTGTCTTAAGACTGTTAACGGATTGTTTAATTTGGTGGTGGTTACATTTCTAGCTGTCTAGGATTGTATCTACCATATAACTGTCGTATTATCTATGTCAATATTTTTAGCATTTTCATAGCTATTTCGTTAGGTTCCCCGCTGAGATTTATTTCAAACCCGGAAAAACATCTTTTACTTATCCTAAGTAGTTCCCTCACAAAAAATTACATGCGGAAAAATTAATACACAACATGCCTCCCCTTACTCAAGTCACTATACTCCGTGTAAATGCCTCACGTGATTAATAGACGAATTTACTTTAGCAACAAATTAATCAAGACAATGTGAAGCATTTTTGTGAAACAAACCTTGACGCGAGCGCAGCAACGTGACGTCAGATGTGCGCGCGCGCATAAACTAAGCCCGGAGCACACTTTATTTGCGTGATAGTGTTGAACTTGCACCACTGACAACTTTATTCAAAGAGCATTGTTGTAAGGCCTGTATGCATTGTCTGCACTGTGGGAAAAAAGTGTGAAAAAATCGGTCAAGTGCGAGTGGACTCAGTGGAGCGCACTTGCACACAACGGATTCCGTACCATCCAGTGATATTTAATTTGGTAAATAATGATGGATGGATAAATTAATCTCCAGAAAACTACTGCCTCTAAGTAAACGTCGAAACAGAAAGATATTTTTGTAAATCTTTAAGTCTCAAAATCTCTTTAAATTTTTGAAAATGTATCCATTTATCTATGGCGTTAGGTGTTTAATTTAGTTTTTGTTACACAAGTAGGTATAAAGTAATAAATAAAAGGCTGTAACCTTTTATTTATTATTTTATTAAATAAAAAACAGGACATTTCAGGGTTAAAAATTAGGTTATTCTAGACTTTGCATTTTTTTTTCTTGATTTCCCCGCAGACACATGACCCGAGAACAAATATTTATTTCAGACATTTAAATAGATATGCACCTAAATATAATATAACAAATACGAGTATCTATGTTTCGACTTACCTATAGGCTTATTACACCTTCCTAAATTTAGTCTTCTAAATCAGGGGCTACTACGAAATCCGAACTACGAACAACGTACGAAGTTCGATTTCGAAACCTCACACGTCAGTCCTTTCGGAACATTTCCTACTATGAAATTGTATTGGAAACTGACGTGTGAGGTTTCGAAATTGAACTTCGTACGTTGTTCGGTAGTTCGGATTTCGTAGTAGCCCTCCAGATTTAGGTGACTAAATTTAGAATGGTGTAATAAGCCTATTAGTTTTTTGTAATGTTTAATTTTAGTTACAAGGTTGTACGACGTACCTTGAATTTTAATATTAATATGTCAGTGTGTACGACACTTTACAAGTATCCTACTTGCGCACGAGATCGCAGCGTAGGCGGCGGCGATACGACTCCGTGACGACTTATTTACCGACGATCTCCTGCCGAGCCGATAACGGGGAGATAGTTTGCTGGAATTTGTGGAACTTATGCTCAATTGAAGTGTTAACAATACTTACATACATCTGTATAGATAGGTAGGTAGTGTATGAATTGAGACTTATATCTTTCTGGACACTAAACATTTAAAATGCAACCGGTACTCACGATTGGCCTTGGTCACGGTGAACGCAACTGCGTCGAAATATCGGTGAGAAAATTAAAAATCGTGAGTACCCGTTTACATTTAAAAGGTAGGTAATGAGTAGGTAAACATTGTGTTCATTTATATTATTTTTGGGTCGCAATCGCCACATTAAATACACTACATCAAAATTCATGACATCGAAGTAGGTTATCACGACAGCTATCGTAGCACTATATCGATCTATCATCATATCGAAAGCTTACAAAATAGAAAGATAAATGAATCGAATAAAATTGTAGCTTAGGTAACACAGC
Organism: Hesperia comma; assembly: GCA_905404135.1. Taxonomy (NCBI): domain Eukaryota; kingdom Metazoa; phylum Arthropoda; class Insecta; order Lepidoptera; family Hesperiidae; genus Hesperia; species Hesperia comma. The sequence continues at coordinate 35,694,436 of FR990012.1, forward strand.
TAATCATTTTTAGGATCGATAAAAGTCCAAAAATGGGCGCGTTCGATTACCGGCCGGGGCAGATATTTATGTGACAGATAAATATTTAATTTTGTACTCCGGTCATGGGTGTAATTGTAATGTGTTATAATATGTGTAGCCGCGACACAGGTAATAACCTACTGCGGGGGTATGAGTGTGTTAGCGTTTATGTACCTACTTACTCATCAACGTCATCGCCAGATCATCATCACTATCATTATCGTTCACCTCTCATCTGACAGTGAGGAGTAGCTTTACATCTGTGCTAGAGTATAATTTGTGATTCAACCTTTAAACTCTACATTATTAAATAACATGTATGTACTACCCATTAAGATAAAGATATTAGAGCACAATCGGTCAATCTAAATCCTGCAGAAACGGATTAAGAATCCTTTATCTTTGCACCCAAACATAAACTCAGTTTTTGTCCCCATTATCTGAACTGTCAAATAAACCCTTTTCCCAGACATAACTCAAGAACAGCCGTTATCGAATGCATTTCGTCCATTGTCGTCGAAATACTAAATGTCAGTGTTTATCAAATGTTATTTTGGATACGACAAAAGGTTTATGACCTTTTTACAAATATCGCGCTTATTGTAAGGTTAATAGTTGTTATAAGGTGATCTTATTGATTTGAAAATTTGTAGTAGGTACCTGAATTTTTTTAACGAAGTAACATCGCACAGTAGGTACATGGAAGCTAAGAAATGAAAAGTGTAAGATTTTTGCGTGACGGAAATGGAAAGCTCATACATAAATGCCCGTCTGTGGAATAATCAGTTTTATTTGGAGCCAATTATTGTGATCTAAATGTAACTAAATAAAATATTGAATGAATTTCTTTAATTAGGTACATACTTTTAATGAAGTTAAAAGCGATGCCTGTCATTAGGTATCATATCAAATAAACTTCTATAACACATGCATACGTTTACAAGGTGTTGTAAGCTTGTAAGTTTATATTTTAACGGTAAACATGTATAGAACAAGGATACAAAAACTTGTCTCGTTGTCGTTTTTTCTTGTTAAGTTACATTTACTTAATTAGTCGACAAACCGTCAGACAAAGCATTTTATGGTTAGTGATTGCCGTGAGCCCGTGACCTACGGACATTACTAATACTAAACGTGTTTCCAATACGTTGTAGACCAAAAAGGAAGAGAGGGTCTTAATGACCTAATTACATTACACGGACGATTTTAGAATGAAGGAGGTAGATAACAAACACCTAGTTAACCTAGATGAGCAAAAATACTAATAAATACTAACTAACCAACTAATAATTTAACATCATTTACTAACTGGACTAACCATCCCAGTCCCTAAGTTCCCTCGATTGTCTTTCGGCTTCATCAGATCGACTTCAAACCCGCATAAAATTGTAGGTACCTACTTAGTGCTTTAAAATACTTAATGAAAACATTAACAAACACACTAGTCGCCACTACAATTTTCGAAAGAATTGAGCACCTCCTTCTTTTTCCGGGTGTCGTACTCAAAGGGTAAAACGGGACCCTATTACTGAGACTTCGCTGTCCGTCCGTCTGTCTGTCCGTGTGTCACCAGGCTGTATCTCATGAACCGTAATAGTTACACAGTTGAAATTTTCGCAGATGATGTATTTCCGTTGCCGCTACAACAACAAATACTAAAAAACAGAATAAAATAAATTTAATATTTAAGGGGGCGCCCATACTTTCGACGCCTCAGCGATAGTTTAGTTACCTTTCGGTCCAAGAGATGGCGTTGTGGCTAATATGTGGCTACAATAAAACAATGGTCACAGTGGCCTATGGGACAGCGACCATACAGAGCAGACTTTTTTGGCGTTTTTATACATAATGGTACGGAACCCTTCGTGCGCGAGTCCGAGTCGCACATGGCCGGTTTTTTGAATTCGGTTAAAAAGTGACTGTTCCAAGGATGAATAAGTAACTAGCCAGGTGTTGCTCATTTTCTGCCACGTTATATCAACGGATAGATAGTGCGTTTCAGTAACTGACTGCAGATCCAACCTTGTCCAATATCCAGCAATAAAACGCGTAACTAATAGCATGTTCGGCCATTCGTTGACAATAATGTAACTGCTACTTTACAAGTAATAGGGTGTCGTGTCTTAACGTCTTATTATTGCTTATAAATATTTATATGTGCTAATATTAATAGTGAAGGGTGGTATAGTGAAACGCCATTGACATCCAAACAATGTATTGTTAGAAGAGCAGTTTGTTACAATATCAGTAGGTACTTATACTTAGTAGCGTACGTACGTACGTAGCGGTGATAGCCTAGTGGTTTAAGATCTCGGCCTCCTATTCGGAGGGTCCGGGTTCGAATCCCAGGGCACGCACCTCTGGCTTTATCGGAGTTATGTGCGTTTTAAGCATTTAAATATCACTTGCTACAAACGGTGAAGGAAAACATCGTGAGGAAACCTGCATGCCGGAGAGTTCGCAAAACTCAAAGGTGTGTGAAGTCCGCCAATCCGCACTTGGCCAGCGTGGTGGACTATGGCCTTACCCTTCTCAGAATGAGAAGAGACCCGTGCTCAATAGTGGGCCATTATGGGTTGAGATGATGATGATGATGATGACTTATACTTAAACCCTAGGCTACCTACAAGGGATCGGAGTGGACTGCAGCGGCTATCGCACTCGTACCCTATAGACAAACTAACAGCGTAAGGGTGGACTGCAAGTGGCTATCGCACCCGTTAGCCGTGAACTCAACCTTTCCGGAGGACTGCAGGGGCTATCGCTCCAGTTAGGCTGCTAGCTAAGGCAGCTAAGTGAATGAAGCTCCCTTGTTTGTTTGTTTTCGGCGGGCTCCGCGTCTTATATACCGTCTTATATACTTATGTCCGCGTCTTCGGCTGCTCTCGGAGGCGCTCGGGTCACGTTCGTAAATCCTCTGCTGTATGCGATAGGTAGTCGGTGTGCGAGCGGGAAAGTATTCGAGCCCGTGCGTAAATGATTAAATATGGTGTTACAATCTCCCCCTCTGGTACTCGTTAACGTCCCGTAAGAGTACCAGGACTATGCTGGTGCTTGTTTCTTTGGTCTTCCACGCTTTCTGATTGGCATCGTGGGAGTAAGAGTTTGATTTCCATCATCCCTTTTTTCAAACTTTACAATTGCCGACGTGTGATATTTACCAATGGATTTGTCTGGATCATGTGCATCAGCAATTTCATACAGGGAGCTGCCATGTTTTTTCATAATCATGTATGGTCCATCGCGTCTTGGTGCAAATTTGGCTGAAAACTGTTTATCTTGATTGCTTATAGGATGAGTCTCAACCAAAACCAAATCTCCTATCTTATAGCCTGGATCTGGGCGTCGCCTCTGATTTGCTCTATTTCTATTACTGTGTAGTTACATTCTGCGGGTGTAAGGAGACGGCTGGCATATTCTATAGGATGCTCATCTGGCCACTCCCCCTGCACCAAAGCTGCTCCAATTGTTCCTCTTCTTTGTGTCGTTTTGGTGGTAACCGGCCAAGGAGGGCACGCTTACTACATAGAAAATCGTCTATGGGGTCATTATTGCCTTGCGGTGAAGCAAACAATTCTAGGTATATGTCATGTGGTTGTCGTTCCGGAGCGAATGCGTCGCGTAGGTATTTCAGAGCTGCCGGCCATGTTTTGATTTCGTTCCGTACTCCTTGCCACCATGTACTTGCGTTGTCCCGCAACAAAAGTGGTAAGCCTGCCAAGGCATCTTCATCGGAGATGTTTTCAATTTTCTTAAAAATCTCGATGCCTGTGACGAACTCTTCTACCTTACTATGATCACGTTCCCCATGGAATTTCTGCGTACAGCGAGTGAAATTCTTATTCGCCATGGTTGGTAAGCGATTCATCAACTGACTGAACTGCTCCTCTGTCATTTGAACGGACGTCATGACTTTTTTTTCATCTATCCTTGAATCTTCGTAATCGGAATTGTTGTTGCTATTTTCTGACATGTTTTAGGTACTATTTCACGTTGGGCGTCACTGAAGGGTATTATAGTGTAACGCCTTTGACTTGTTTAGGTACCTATTAGGTATTTTACGTTGGGCGCCACTGAAGGGTATTATAGTGTAACGCCTTTGACTTGTTTAGGTACCTATTATTTTTTTACGTTGGGCGCCACTGATGGGTAGTACAGTGTAACGCCGTCGACTTGTTTAGGTACCTATTAGGTATTTTACGTTGGGCGCCACTGAAGGGTATTATAGTGTAACACCTTTGACTTGTTTAGGTACCTATTATTTTTTTACGTTGGGCGCCACTGAAGGGTGGTATAGTGAAACGCCATTGACATCCAAACAATGTATTGTTAGAAGAGCAGTTTGTTACAATATCAGTACTTATACTTAAACCCTAGGCTACCTACAAGGGATCGGAGTGGACTGCAGCGGCTATCGCACTCGTACCCTATAGACAAACTAACAGCGTAAAGGACTTCGCACATTACAACGACTCCACGCCAACGCGGTTACGGAGCAACTCAAATGTAAGCATTCAATTATGATCCTTATATCTTAGGCGTTACGGTTGAATTTCGAGTGTACACTTAGAAAACGTGGACTACTCCCCACCCTCTGCTCACCGACGCCGTTCACACTCGAAATTCAACCGTGACGCCTAAGATATAAGGATCATAATTGAATGCTTACATTTGAGTTGCTCCGTAACCGCGTTGGCGTGGAGTCGTTGTAATGTGCGCAGTCCTTAAGGGTGGACTGCAAGTGGCTATCGCACCCGTTAGCCGTGAACTCAACCTTTCCGGAGGACTGCAGGGGCTATCGCTCCAGTTAGGCTGCTAGCTAAGGCAGCTAAGTGAATGAAGCTCCCGGCGGGCTCCGCGTCTTATATACCAAATCTTCGGCTGCTCTCGGAGGCGCTCGGGTCACGTTCGTAAATCCTCTGCTGTATGCGATAGGTAGTCGGTGTGCGAGCGGGAAAGTATTCGAGCCCGTGCGTAAATGATTAAATATGGTGTTACAATAGGTGGTTTTCAGGTTGTTAATGAAGAGTGTTACTTTGTATCTTTTTTCTTCCTACTTCCTTTTAATTTAATACCTAGTAATTTATTTATTTATTGATTAAGGCAGTCCAACAACACATCACAATTTCATTTTATACAAGGTTATTGAGATTCGTGCAGTGTGATCATGTCACTTACAGGAGTGCACATCTTTCAGCAGTTATAAATTAGCATAAAAACGTTATACATATTATACGCTAGAATAGATGCTACTGTTTAATCTAGTTAAACATAGACTACAATTTAAATTAAATTTTCACAATATTAAGTTATATAATATTAATATAGCCCAATAGCAACCAACACCAATATAATAGTACATGTGGAGGTTGGTATGTTTGTTACTCAGGTACAAAAAACGGGTGTAATGAGGGTGGCCGTTTTTGTGCTCACCAGTTGGCGCCATCGGCGAGGTGAGGTCCTGCTGTCAAAGCCCGCCCATACATAAACAGTGACAAGTGACATTCAGACAAGTGAGAAGTGAAAGTGCCACAAACTTATCTGACCCGGTGGCTAAAATTGGAACTAATGCAAATGTTAAACTGGTTGTCAGACAAAGACAAAGACACTAGCGCTCCCCTTACCGGGTCAGATAAGTTTGTGTCACTGACAGCCAGACCTCACTCTGCACTAGCGCCTCTAGCGGCGAATTCACACGCGTTTACCCTCATTTGGATGTATAGGTATTGTTTAAAACGGAATCACCGACTAGGACAGGTTTCAGCCCGGAAAATTTCATTTAACTTGGAGGTTCTATTATGTTATACGTACCTACATAAGTAAAAAATGGATTTACTATTTTACTACAAAATAATGCATAAAATATGTAATTACTGCAAACTAAGTAAGTATCCTTAAAAAACTTGAAGGGTCACCCGAATAATGTCTCATACAAATTGCAGGTCTGGTATAACACATTTAGTTTCAATACTTTCAATTAATTGACCACCGACACCACTTAGTTTATAATTAGAAATTATGCCTGGCGCACTGCCTAGTAGGTATTTAGTATTGACAGACGTTTTGAAACATTTTGCAAAATATTTATTACATTTGAATTTTTACAGCTTTTAAACACTTGAGTATCTGTACATTGCTACAATAATATGGCGCTGGTTACTATTACACCGTTTTTAGAGGTGACCATCTTTGAGGGTAGCAACGGTTCGGTGACTCTTATTATTGATTGAATATTATCTGGTTGTTTCCTGGCTCTATTTTGGCTATCCTGGCTGTCTCCCGGTTTATCCCTGCACTGCTAGGCCACTTGTCCACATGTGGAACGTCACGTCACAACGCATTCATTAATGCGTTTATCGCGGTTTCATTAAAATGCTTCGACGTGTAAGGCATGGATATGGCACGCGAAAGTGCTGACTTGGCTTGTGACAACTAGTTAAATTTTTAGTAAGATATTATATATTTTGAAGATTGATAATTAGTGATGAAAGAATTAAAAAGGAGGCTGATACAATGATAATAAAGATAAGAAAACATGTTTTAAGGTTAATAAATCTAATAATCATTGGATTAAAAATGGGTAGGTAATTAATACCCTTAACGATAGTTTTTCCTAAACATCGTCCCAGCTTACACATTAACGATATTTACAATTCCGGTAAAATCAATATTTGAATCTAACTGAAACTTAAAGTCTACTTATAGCTTTTCTTATGAATGTGGCTATCTTCCTTTTTTTACACTAAAGTGGAGTACCAGACGTAAGAGCATTCAAATAAACAAAAAACTTCTCAACTTTATTAATATAATAGACACTAGTAAAGATAGACAGGAAATGTAAAATAAACAGTTTTTTCCTTTCTTTCCGCTGCCGCCCATGAAGTTCAAACATTTTTTTTATCAGAATAATAATGCAGCAAAGTAAAAATCGCCGCTCCAAGTACAGCAAAATAAAACGTCGCGTCGTACCACTCTTCACTTTCCTGCAGCCTTACCGGCCAGTATAATAAAGTTTGAACAGAACATAATATTAAATAGCTTTTAACATTCCTCCTGCTATCGTGTGTAGAGACATTTATATTTAGTCCAATACACGTCCAGTGTTTACCTTTTGGACTTATCGCTGTACTTTTTAAAGTCTCGTGATTTCTTCTGGTCCCGTAATATATTGCCTCGGAGACGGCTTTTGGGTACCTTATTGTTGTTAATAAACCTTTTGTAACTTTGATTGTGATTTAATAAATGAGTGTAATACTTTATGTTTATTTTTAATTTTATTTAATTTCAAAATCACAATCTTTCACCTTTCCCACAATGAATGTCATTACAACAACTACTTAATAGGCTCCCCACGAGGTGAATAAAAGAACTTGGAGACATTTCTGTGCCTTACAGGACACTAATGAACCAAAGTCGCAAATAAGCTAAGACCTTCCTTAACTAGAAACCATCATTCAAACCTCCAAACAGTCAGCTTATTTCTCAATTACGAGACACCCGTACCCTGCAGGGCACAAATGATTCAAAACCGCAAATTCTACGGAACCGAGCTCCCAAAAGGTAATCCAACAGCTTTGTCTTAAAAGGATACTGAGCGGTGAGTGATTTGTGGTCATTTGCCTCACGTATTGAATGCTTTAAAACCTTTTAAGTCCCAGCTTAGGGCTGATAACAACGTTATAAATTTGTAATTAATTGAACGTATTAAAACGGCTTTTAATTTTTTTTCTTGCGTTTTAGTCTCGCCATTTTTAATTAGGAATTAAATTATTACTTTATTTTTAATTTAATATTTGCATGTTTGTTATTTATGATAACGTGTCGCTAAACGAGTAAGTAGATATACCTATTACCTAGGTACTTACCTAAGTAGTAAGTATAATTATAATACTGTATTTACCTATTTGTCCCGAATAATGAACCATTTTGTAACATAAATGTAACCGAAAACTTTATTGTTTTTCAGTCAATAACCGGCAACCGATGAGACGAACCACCTGATTGCTGGTCTATTTCGTCAATGGACATCAGCCACACTACACACAGGAAAGGCATTACTGACGTTTTGTCGGCCATAAAAGAAGGAAGAAGAAAGAAGGAAAGTAACGATTCTCAGGCTGGTCATTTTGTCCATCCATGGACAAACCTTACAGACATAACATTAAAAGCTAAGAACGTCATAACTCCAAATCAAAAATATATCTGAATTTTAATACAATTTAACATCGGAAGGTGAAAATCGCGCTGCTGTATAGATTAAGTAGGGGAAATAGTATAATATACTTAGCTAGCAGGCGACGGGGGGGCGCGGGGGGGGGGGCAGTAAACATGGATACAAATAAGCGAACAATGTGTTCTTCGCAACCTCCTCACGTCTGTGATACGCTTTTGGGATGGACCTCTTGAACTGCGGACGCGGAGTCTTGATACTTGGTTCTTTTTGATTCTTGTCAGATTCTTGAAAGTTGTAAATCAATTCTAATTAAAGAATCTGTATACGGTACAGTCATGTGCCTAAAATGGATTCGTCGCTCCTAATAAGTATTCGTGTGAGCAATATTTTTGACAATAACAAGACCGACTAGTTCTCGTGTAATGTGAAAGACAGAGGCGCTCAAAAACTGTAGGCAGTAGCGATCGAACTTTATCCATGAAATTGGTTGGGGAGAGAGGGGTTTTGAGAGCTTTACCTGAGACTAAAAACTAATTTACTACCTATGTTTACAGTGCAATATTTAGTGTGAAATCCAAATTTACTTACCTACATATCTACAAATCCAATCCACGACCTTTGCGGAGTCGTTAACCCTAAGGCTAACGCACACATGCATAACCAAAATCGAGGTACATACATGAGCTTCTGTACTATCCATATTTTGTGATAATACTATCAATAGTATCGATAGTATCGATAGAATCGACTTTTTTATATAATACTATCGATATCATCGATCGATAGCGCAACTATCGATAGTTGGGCAACTCTACCAGTGACAAACACGAATGACGTCATCGGAACTATAGGTCCGTTTAGGCGCGAAAATTTAAACGGTCCGTTTATAACCGCATTTTTTACGATAAATTAGATTGTTTTCAATTTTAAATATGTTTATGACCTATTTTACATGGAAATCTTTAAAATGAAAACAAAACTAAAATATTGCATGTTCCCTATTTTAGATTCCGACGTAGTAACCTTAATCACAATGGTGGGAAGCTGGCTTTTCTGTGGGATGCAATTAAAACGAATTCCATATCGAACATGAACGCAGAACAGAACTCGTATTTTTTATATCTCAGATTCTAACGGAGTTATATGTATTATAATATGAAACTTGCGCCTGTTTTTAAATTAAATCTCCAACAGATTACTGGGAAAACCGCATTCTAAGTACTTATTATTTTTGTATACAGACAGACAATTTTTATCACAAATATCTCCTACATACAAACATAAACCATTTACAGTTATTATAGAATTTGAACAATCAAGTATCAAACACGATAGTGCGGCGTACCGTGAAATGGATGATCTCATAAAAATTATATCCGAGGCAGTGTATTTAGATGGGGGCGTCATATTGAGTGCTCTTCGCAGTCCTACGGCGTTATTGTTACCTCTGTTACCTGCATTGTTACATTTGCCGTATTAAATGTATTATGGAATAGGACAACGTATTGAGACCGCAACACCAATTGTATGCTGAGACTTTATTAAAACTGACTTTATCCTACGCTTTATTGTCGTATGTTGCTTTGGGGATAACATAGGATTATTACATTTCAATATTGTTACAGTGTGATATGGTACCGTCTTTGTCTCTGTTCGGCTTAAAAAGGGTTGACACGTTGCTGACCAAAAACTTTCTTCTTAAAGGAGATCTACGGTGAAATTTACTATACTTATACTAGCGACCCGTCCCGGCTTCGCACGGGTGCAATAACTATTTAATGGATGTTATTATACATATAAACCTTCCTCTTGAATCACTCTATCTATTAAAAAAAACCGCATCAAAATCCGTTGCGTAGTTTTAAAGATTTAAGGACACAAAGGGACAGAGAAAGCGACTTTGTTTTATACTACCTATGTAAGTAGTGATTGTCGTCGTGTCACTCCGAATATAAAACATAAACACCACTTGTAACCCCAAAGTTAGATATATTTTACTGACTATACATCCGTGTAGCCGCAGCCAAATCTGTTGAGCAGATTTAAAAAGGTAAAAACGAACAGATAAACAGTCAAAAATTCTAGTAGGTAATTATTGTACTCGTATTTATATTTTCCACTCATGAAGTAGGATTACAGGCATTAATGATGTAGGTACAGTTTTAAAACTATTTACTTTGAAAATAAAAAATACCGTTCCCGAAGCGAAGCGTTGGCAGCGACTTGTAATTTTGCAATGTATTATGAATTCTGACTTTCAAGAGGGTTCTAATAGGCTGACTGACTCCAAGACACAGACAGAGACACACCGAGAAGTAGAATCCAATTGCTTCTCAACTCAATCCAATTGCTTCTACAAAACCCAAACCGAAGCAAATAGACTATCTCATGTTTATGAAGTTAAATATGTTCAGAAGGTATTGATAGTGGAACCGATGCCGTGTGAAAGATTAATGCTATTGCCGTTCAGTGAATCCGAAATCGGGACGCGCCACTCCGCGGGATTGCGAACATGTTAATAATCATGAGAATCACGGCTCATGGTTAAACGATTAGGTGTGTAGGTACCTTTATTTTACAGATAATAAAGTAGTAGGTAATATATCGTTGTTGGTAAGTTTTTTTTAAATAAAATTAAAGGGGCAAATGTCAAACGAGCATGCAACATAACCCTTCCGCTGCCGTTGAAAAATCTGACTGACCCAGAATGACACAAATAGGGAGGGATGGTAAGTCCAGTTTTCGGAGTACTTTGAGAATAAGCCGTTGGACGACGTAGGTACTTGTGAGAATATTAGTTGTTTAGTTTGTAAGTGAGTAGAAGGACTGGCTCAGGAGCTATTAGTATTAATAAGTCATGTTAGTAGTTATTAGTAAGAGTCTCACTCTATTTCGATTACAGATGTTCCACACTTGAGGACTGAGATGGTCACCTCGAAATGAATTCTATTCGAACTTGGTTTTACAAACACTTCTCGAAAGTCAAACTGCGCCAACACATCAACAAATAATACTTAACTCCCGTGAGCGTCATTGAGAGGAGAAGCAGCAAGAAACTTCCAAGGAGCTTCTTTTTCTACGCACAGGTACCTATAGATAGCATTGACTACCTACTACGACTAAAATAATTATGAAACAAAACCAGCTTTTTTATCTTATAAATAATCATCAAGTTTGTAATAACATTTCATCGTAAGAATGCCAGAATAAATCGTTACAGTAAGAAAAAAACTTAATATTATACAGAAATATTAATTCTATCTAAGTAGTAGGTACCCTACCTATTTAATATTATAAATACCGAACCAAATATTATGGCCATACTTAACACAGACAGACACATTTAAGTAGACGCCAAAAAGTAATACAGGTACTGTAATAAAAAATCCAATTCCCATTCGAGCGTCTCATTAAATGTCTGCTTGAAAAAATTACAACGCAGCGAACGGCGCGGTATGGAAATAAAACATGGCGGAAATTTTAAAATGGACGCTGCAAAATCAAAAGTCATTAATGTCGAATAAGTTAAAAAGTTAAGCGACGCGTATAATAAATCATTCTTTATTTCATCTCGCTACGAATTTTTCAGTCTTTTTTCATCAATTTACACGAACAAAAAATGGCATTCAATTGTAAGCTTTACGTGCCGGATGTTTTTTTTACAACGGGCAACCCGTTTAATAATTTTGACCAATCAGGAGCGAGGTTTCGGTGCCGCGCGCCGCCCTCTTGTCCTCTGATTGGCCGATCATATGGACCAGATTGTGCGATGGCGGGAAACGGATTTAAGTTTAGGGCATCTCATTCTTACGATGGACAGAGGTGCGAACCGTCTTGGTGTGTCGATATCGATTTCGTTTTTTGTTGTGTTTATCGTAGGCAATCTCAAAGATTTTCGAAGGATGCATTCGTTTAATAACTACTATTGTCAAGTTACGTATACGATTAATAAAGCATGATTGATTCCATTGATCTATGCTGTAAATCGTTTAATTTATCGCTTTAATTTGATTCACTTTATTTTTATTTTTGTCGTTTCAATTCACCTACATTAAGTACGATGTTACATAATCTACCATGGTTATATTGAGTGACAAACATTTGATGAGAATGACAAAAATGTGTCTGTCATATAATAGCCTGAGAAGAGAACCCGGGACCCTTTTCACAGACATGGTGATTTTATTGCCATCTAGGCTACAAAGTCCTATAAATAAAATAATGAAGGTCTGTTATGCAATAAACAATGAAGATGTCTTTTATTAGGTATCTCGTATGTCGTTTAGCTTAAATTATTATTTTAAGCCATTTATAAATAAATAAATATCATTTTATCAGTTTTTTTACAATTTTTACAAGGATATTGCATTGTTATACAAATATTTACGTTTAATCTAGATACATCATTTATTTTTTAAGCAACTTGAAGGTATCAGATGATACCTACCTATTCTTTATTGAAGAATTTTAGTCGAGAATGCATTTTATTTTTAAATAACCGTAACTTTTAATTACTTATGCCCTTAATTAGGTACAATCTGGTTAACCATCACGTTAAGTAAAAAATATTTTATCGATAAGACCTATCGACAGTCTCCCAACCCTATCTCAGTTTAATTGAGTCTGGCTGGCCGAAGTTTGCGGCACAATATTGAGTGTAGACGTCACGTCAGTTCGCCTCAGCTTCGCCGCAAGCGGATGGCCTGTTTAAATGATTTGCCTTAAGTTTTACTCAACTTGTAACCTAAATCTATGTTCTAAGTAAAGAAGTTAAAAAGTTTTTCTACTACTTTTGGTTTTTTTGGTAGTTTTGTTAATGTAATTTGTATAAATGCTTTAATATATTTTTCATTAAGCCTTTTCTTCACATACGTACTGTAATTATTAGTAGGTATCTTTCGTATCCATAGTTCCAAGAATGCAATCGGAGCGGATTCAAATTTGTGTGAATCGCATTGTATGAACGTTACGTTACGTAACTACGAATTCAGATAGGTAAAATATATCGGAATGATACGAGTATGGCGTTTGATGATGACTTACCTAAAGGAAAAAACAAACTGAGCAAATATTGTAGATTGTAGATTACTTAAAAAAGTTGCTTGTTTAATGATTTTTTAAAAACAAGTCGTAGGTACCTAGTAGTTGCTACTTTAAGAGGAAACTTTGAAAGTCAAAGGCATGTTCGTATCGAAGAGTGTTAATTTGAGCTATACTGATCCCCTTGGATCCCTGATCTCTGATCCACTATTCGTACTTTTTCCGAGGATCAAGGTAGCTGCAACCCTACCCTCTACCCCCATACCTAGTTACGCCCCTGATGTAAAAATTCCAAACAACAATTACGGACCGCATTAAAAGCACGCACCGCGAGCGGCCAACGATACAACACGATAATTATAGCGACCATCATTTATTCCAATATCATTATTCTTCAAGTTAATATCCACGTAAATGGATCCATATTATATCCTGAAGCTTAATATAGCTAGGGTGGACGTCTGTTTTGGTTTTGGTGGACTGTTGTTTAAATATTCCTGATTTTTAGAACTAAGGGAATTACTTATCTAGATACTTAATTAAATACTTACTTTTATAAAAATTACATAAAAATCTATTTCTGATCTGAAATGCGTAAGATTTTGTTTACTTAAGATAATTTAAAAATGAGTTCATAGTCCAAAAATTAGTTAACATTTGTGTTTTTTAGTAGCCCTTTGTTGTAATCTAAAAAATAATAGGTAGGTATATAATAATTATAGTCTAAAATTAAAAAAAAATCATTACTAAGGTAATAAAATTATTCTCGTGAGTAAGGCCTGAGCGTGTAGGTAGTAGGTACGTACCTACACCGTACAACACGAAAGCTCTGCATTTTTTTGCGTACCTAACTAAAGCTATGTTTATACTTGTAGGTACCTACTTATTAGGTAAAAATATACAAGAAAATGCTTCAGTACTTGTAATATTATTCTCTTATTGCTAGTAAGTAGATATTTGTTTGAAATTGAATGCAAAAATATGAGGTCTAAGAAGATATAACCTTATATTCAAACTTCTTATTCTTCTTCTTATTAGACTCCTTTTTTGCCACGTACAAGCAATTTGTGGATAAAGCTTCCTTGTGAGGTATCCTTAGAGCACTATGACATGGGGTTCTTAAAAAAAGATGTAAAAAGAGTTCTCCTTCAGGCCGACGCGACGTTGCACTGGTGACTCCGCTAATAACGTACCTACCTACCTACCTATCTACTTCTTTTTAATTATAATACTTATCATTGTGTCCTAATATTATTAGATAAGTAACATGGTGTCTCTAAGCATAACTTTAATGGCACTCGTTACAAATGATAGATGAAACTCAAATTACCACAAATATATTATTATACACCTCTGTATTGGAAAATCGTTTGTGACAGACACAATAAAATAACAATCTTATCACACTGACATAAAGTTTGCTTTACGATGTTCCACAAATCATAATGTACTTAGTTCTTCTTCCAGTTACAAGTTAGGTGAAACCAACTTTAACTAGTCATGTTAAGGTTGAAAATCATATGCGTTGACAAATTTCACTGTAGAACTTTTCTAACAACATGCAATTTGGTATTAGATCATGAAAGACGTATGTAGTTACTAGCTTATGCCCGCAGCTTCGCCCGCGTGGAATTCGTTTAAGCTTCACCCCCTATTTCACTCCTTTAGGGGATGAATTTTGAAAAATCCTTTCTTAGCGGATGTCTACATCGTAGTGGCTATCTGCATGCCAAATTTCATCCCCTATTTTATCCCCTTGGGGGTAGAATTGATCAAAATCCTTTCTTAGCGGTTGTCTACGTCATAATATCTACCTGCATGCCAAATTTCAGCCCGATCCGCCCAGTGGTTTGGGCTGTACATTCAGTTCAATCAGTCGAAAATCATAAACTTTCATCCCCTATTTTATCCCCTTGGGGGTAGAATTGATCAAAATCCTTTCTTAGCGGTTGTCTACGTCATAATATCTACCTGCATGCCAAATTTCAGCCCGATCCGTCCCGTGGTTTGGGCTGTACATTCAGTTCAATCAGTCGAAAATCATAAACTTTCATCCCCTATTTTATCCCCTTGGGGGTAGAATTGATCAAAATCCTTTCTTAGCGGTTGTCTACGTCATAATATCTACCTGCATGCCAAATTTCAGCCCGATCCGTCCCGTGGTTTGGGCTGTACATTCAGTTCAATCAGTCGAAAATCATAAACTTTCATCCCCTATTTTATCCCCTTGGGGGTAGAATTGATCAAAATCCTTTCTTAGCGGTTGTCTACGTCATAATATCTACCTGCATGCCAAATTTCAGCCCGATCCGCCCAGTGGTTTGGGCTGTACATTCAGTTCAATCAGTCGAAAATCATAAACTTTCATCCCCTATTTTATCCCCTTGGGGGTAGAATTGATCAAAATCCTTTCTTAGCGGTTGTCTACGTCATAATATCTACCTGCATGCCAAATTTCAGCCCGATCCGTCCCGTGGTTTGGGCTGTACATTCAGTTCAATCAGTCGAAAATCATAAACTTTCATCCCCTATTTCACCCCCTTAGGGGACGAATTTTGAAAAATCCTTTCTTAGCGGTTGTCTACGTCATAATATCTATCTGCATGCCAAATTTCAGCCCGATCCGTTCAGTGGTTTGGGCTGTGCGTTGATAGATCACTATATAAGTCAGTCAGTCAGTCAGTCAGTCACCTTTGAGTTTTATAGATATAGATTTCAAATAATTGCTGTTTAATAGTTATATTCTCCTTATTTCTAGTAATTGTAGTAAATTTAGTAACTTGAGAGGATACCTACATGATTGAAAGATGTTTATGTGAAATGATTGAGGATTTTTACCCGCAAGTTTCTAACGTAACTAGAGTTCTGTCAAATATTCATACAAATTTATTTAATCTCAAGAGGTCTGGATGATAGATATACACGAAATACAATATTTATTACAGGCCCTTGAATACCCACAATACAATATGTACTTACCTAATTATAATTTCCGAGATTGATTCAGCTTCCTAAGACACTTTTATGTTAGTAGTTACCTACCTATTCGATGCAACACTCTAAGATACATAAATTCAATATGAACCTACCACCTACCTACCTATCTTCAAGTAGGTAACTAGGTTCATTTTTGTACTTATGTCCTTGTGGCTTGGAACAGAATACGAGCTTCGGTATCTCCTGCCTGTCGTAAGAGGCGACTAAAAGGGGACTTTCGGGGTTGCGGTCGGCTAGAGTGGGAGCTTGAACCGTCCACACAGCAACCCCGGGAAGGACGACGGTATGTGTAGCCGCATACCGTTGTATCGAGAAGGCTAGCGATGGGGCCTTCCCTCGCGTTCAGAGCCCGAACACAAGGGCACTGCGCTTGGAGGACTCCTGTTGCGTTCCTTTTGGAGATCCCGGAGTTCTCCAACAAGCGCTGTGTAAGGCCACCGGGGAGGTTTTAGTGGGTGAAAACCCCACATAACCCTGTGTCGCTCCCATTCCACGACACCTTTTGAAGGTTTCACCCTCGTCAAAAAAAAGGTTCATTTTTGCAAAGTTTATTCGCTTTGTTTTGTTCTTCTCTCAGTTTTTCTAAAGAATGAATGAATCTTTAATATAATAAACGAAATGAAAGTGAGTAAAACGTAACAATTCCTGGATAAATGTAAACAAAGCAATACATACTTAAAATTCAATGTATTTTCAGTTCCTTAAGCTAGTGACATCTTGTGTCTAATAGTAGAAGTATTTGTAACATACCCTACGTCAAATTAAACGTAGTTTTGCTACTCTCCGCTAGATGGCAAAGACACATTAAATGATTACGAAAATTGTTTACTAGACGGCGCTATATCCCGTTGATAGTAATAGACTGATAACTTCGACCTCAAGAAAAAACCTCACAATTAATAAAAAAGACAAAATATAAAACAGCCCTCAAAAATAAAAAAAATACTTAACTGATAATAAATGAAGTTCTAATTAACATCAAGTATCAATAATCATTTTTATGATTTAGGAGTTTTTTAAATAATGCTTTTATTTGAAATATTAATGTATTTTCGTGTAAAGGCATTGCTTACCGTGGCTGACCGATTAATTAGTTATAGGTATTATGTTTACTTTATCTTATCAACAAAATATACCGCTTCACTCCTCCGTTCCACTGCCACTCATGACTCATGATAACTTAGGTCGACACAGAACAATACTCATGGAGTGTATAATCCAGTTACCAGAGGGACCAATAAAAGAGTGTATAATACAAATAACCAGCACCTAACTGTTTTATAATCTGTGCTTTATCACTATTTAGTCATGCATTTAAAATGTATTAGAGCAACGGTTGCTAGGGACAGGTAGTTAGTAGGTAGGTAGGTAGGTACTGTAAGCTGTTGTTAGTGATTGTCCAGTTATAAGATTTGCGTTTCAATTCGGTCATAGATACCTACTTAGATGTGTTGCTCACCTTGAGTACCTACTACTTAGTTATTATTTCATTGTGCAGTAAAACGCCATTCTATTTATTTATAAGAAAAACAAAATAGGTAAACTTTCGTCATCTCTTTACACTCGTAACCTAGGGACTAACATTTATCTGTCACATAAACATCTGCCCCGGCCGGGAATCGTACCCAGGACGCCTCGTTTCAAACAGGGAAAATAAACCACGATAGCAGCATAGTCATACATAATATTGAAATTGAAAATGAATAAAACAAACATATAACAATTAGAGTATTTTATTTTGATCCGTTTTCAATTTTATAAATATTATTAGTAATAAACATATTCATTTGTACGTCCTGGACTCTAAATCTAAAATACATTTTTTTATAATATTTCTTTTATCTAACACGACTTTCTTTACTTAAAATTATTTTTAATTTATCTTAATATTAACAAGCTTTACATTGTTACTTTGAAAGTTGGATAACAACAATTAATAGGTACCTACTCAATAAAAATAAAATATTCGCATTTGTAAATGAAAAACAAAAGCGCAAATTACTTAAAATAAAAAATTTTATTACACGACTCCAGCCGAATATGTAATAATATTATTTTATTTTGTCATTGAAAAATATCAAGTAACAAGTGTATAATAAAATCAATAATCTGTTGTAGAAAGTTACATAGTTCTAGAACTTCTCTTTCTTCTGTAACAATAACAATATCAACTTAAAATAAATAATCAAGACAAAACAAGGTAAACATTAGGTACTTAAGGTAAGTAGCAACATAAGGTAACATTTTGTAGGCCATAGGTGTAGAAAAATAGGGTAAAAAGGTAATTCGCCGCCCTTAAGTAATTGGCTACTTGAAATTTCAATGCTTTATAATTAGAAAAGTGACATCCTTACTATCCTTACTAATAATAAATGTGAAAGTGTGTTTGTTTGTTTGTGGCTCTTTCACGTCGCAACATGGCTATTTTATGGTATGGTTTGTGTGTGGGGATAGTTAGGAGGGTGGAGAGTGACGTAGGCTACTTTTTACCGCGGAAAAACATCTCATTCCCATGGGAAGATCGATGTTTTGTTAGTTGCTAGATATTTAGTTCTGGAGATGTTAATAGATGGCGTTAGTAAAATTCATTTGCAAGTTTTGAATCACGCTATCAAATACTACATGTAATTTACTTAAGTCATAGGCAAATGTTATCTATTCTATTTTAAGCTGAGATTTCTACGGCAGCGGGACCTACGCGGCTGTTACCTACGGCCTTCTCTAGTGCAGTAATACGTGAAGACTGGAATTTTGCATAATGTTATATGTTATATTCAATTCGAAATACAGGTTAACCGTTAACGCTTAAAATAATAATAAGAAGTAGGGGTGTTTTTAGGTAAGTACATTATTGATCAAATAATTAGAGGTACGGAACCCAAAAGTGAGAGTTCAACTCGAACTTTAAGTTTTATCACAATAATGTAGCACAGTATTTGAAATTCAAACCAATTTTAAAATGTAATTAGAAAAAAAAAACAAAAAAGCCCTTAATCTTCACGCAAAGTAACACAAAACGGTTTATTATTTAATTTGCAGTAAGATTCATTTGGTGAATGCTATATTTTTGTAAATCAGTGCGTGTTTCCAGGTAATGAAGTCTGACATACCTACTAAGCCAGCTGTTATCGATCAACCCTGCTTAACCCTACCTCCACCTCAATGTAAGTACTTATTAACTCTCTTGAATAAAATCATATTAACGTTGAAATTGGTCTGTAGCTTCAATCCATTAAACAGTGAGCAAATGAAGAAGCAAAGAAGATAGGAAGGCCTTGTAGTGACAGGACATAGGTACTTACCTAACTTAGGACAGGGCAAACTCCACCAGTTCCACCACCATATTGTTGCAGTGCGGATTAATGACTGTAAAAGCTACCTATTTTAAAAACCGAATCAAAATTCAACTTTAGTTTTAGCTAGTTTCCTTCTTATTTCGCTCTTCCTTTCCATTTTCACATTCCAATAATTCTGGTCAATGTAATTCATGTAGGTAATCTATTTTAATAATTTCAAACTTCATGTCATTACTAGTAATCCTTACATCTTGCTCACTCTGTCACCTACTCCATATTATCTTTGCGAAAGAGATCAAATTTTAGCGATAAAAATAAGTCCACCATTTACCTAATTTTGTAATGTAAGTATATAAAGGTCTACCTAAACACATACGTAACATTGTTGTTTACAAAAAAGAGGTATCAAATTAATAGAATAATCGTTTTAATACTAAACAGAGTAAACTATAAATATTTAAATAAATATAATATTGATGCGTAGGCAAATCTATTTAAAAAATATTTTAAATACTTCATAATATTATTATAACGCTACGCTATATTTATATATCGTACGTAGATACATATATTAATTTCATAGTTTGGCACATAAGTCGTTACAGCTGCGACGATCTACTGAAATGCATCGAAGAGCGGTTCTTGACTGTGGTCGAACTTGTATCTCTTCTGGTCTACTTCCTCGTCAGAATAGTCACACGGCGTGAATAGCTGGAAACATATACATTTTGAATAATGTAATACAATATGTAGTAGTAGTTAGGTATTTGTAACGGTTTGGAGTGGGATCGGCGAAAGTGGTGAGATTAGATGTAGTGGAGTTCTCCTTCAGGGCCGGCGTTACACTGGTGACTCTCCTGGTGTTGCTCGTGTCTATAATCGACGATGACCACTTACCATCAGGTGACTCGTCTGCTTTTACGTCAGCCCTTCAGGCTATAAAAAAATAAGGTTATTCGAAGTATGGTGTGGTAAGGTCAGAAGAGATATGATGAGGAGGGATTCTTCCAAATACTTTGGCCAGGATCGCAACAAAATGAAGTAACTACGCCAGCGAGCCATCTTCGAGAATAGACAGATGGTAGAGCCAAGAATTCGCCCAGGATACCTAGTACTACTGCCCGCCACGGTACTTAGTCCCATTTCTACCGTCATAATAATTGCTTTAAGAGCATTGTGTTCCGGATAGAAAGACGTGAAGCCGGTTTCACTTTTTTATCTCAGTCTTGAGAGGTAGCAAGACAACTGTGACTGAATTGGAACGAGACTTATACTAACAGCACATTTACTTACATTAACTAACAGGACTAACCAATTCTAACACCATCTACTAAATTGATAAATCCTAGTACTTAAATAAATCCCAGTCACTAAATTGAGTGTTGTTCTAGGTCGGTCGCAGTTGTCGTGGGCGGCAGCGGAAGGGTGGTGCTAATAGTGGTGCAAAATTTAGACATGAATGCCTTGTGAGGATTCTCCGGATTGCTATGGGTTAATGGGATTGTAGCCAAGCACGAAAAACTGACCCATTCCCTCGTGTGTACCGTAAGTACCTAATTATCACACTATATTAACGTCCTCACCTCGTAACGTAAGACCTAACTGACTTACCCTTTCATTGTACGGTTTCCCTTCCAACAGATACTTGAGCTTGTGTATCTGGCAGGGGTTTAGGATCTTCTCGATGCTGCCGGCCAGGTCGTCTCTTTTGTGACCATCCCGTTTCCCGTTGGTCCACCCACGCGAGTACTGGAAGGTTTGCGCGGCGACTGACGTCAGCGACACGAAAATTAAGAGAAGAGCTACGTTGCTCATCATGGTCGAATCTGGAAAGAGGTCTTCTATAAATTCTTCTTTGTCATTATGATCTTGGTAGAGCGGTCGTGGTCAGCATAGAAGGATGCTTAAAGATTAGTTTCTAGTCTTGTCTAGTCTGTTTTACAGCTGCCTTACGTATGTCTAGTCTTACAGCTGCGCTTCTTTATGCATTGCTGCAGGGGATCCCATAAATTAGGCACACGAAATAATCCCTCCCTGTCACATTTGGTCACAAATATGTGATGTATGGTAGAGACTAGAGACAATAAATCATGTAGATATTTCATGATTTATGCCCTTATGTCGTCGAGCATAAGGTATTGCCACTCCCGCTAAAAAACAAATTTATTACATGTGGTTAAGATTCCTTTTTAACTTGTTAGCAAAATTTACCTAAGGCATTTTAAATTCTACCCGTCAGTCTACAATGAACAGGGGCAGAAAGCTGGCATTTGTATTGGTTGACATTTGAACGAAAACCATTACGAACCCAAACGGGGTATAACTAAGTAGTACAATTCTACTGTGAACAATTGATTGTTTTAAGAGAAATTGTTTTCCGGTTGGAAAGATGTGGATCCGGGTACCTACACGTTCTTAGAGGGGACCATATTAGTCCATTAGGTCTAGATACTCACCTCACAACAACAAACAGAACTACCTTGAACAGTCGTTAAAATAATCCAAGCCGATCGAATAGGGCAACCATTTAACCCTTCCTTTCTTTAATCCACTACGTATTGTACTATTAAATACCCAGTATTTTACTCACATAGTGACAAATAACGCCCACACATTCCCAAATTACAAACGAACTACATAAACCTTTGATCTTTGTGAAAAAATCGTGAAAAATCTCGAAAGCCGCGCGCTGTTTCTAATTGCTGCAGCTTCCCCAGAACTCACTCATTAACTGTTCAAGTTACCTGTTCCCTATAATTATTACAATTACAGTACTGCACGGACTTTCCATAATGAAGGTTGAATGGGATTAAGCAGCCTCAATCATTGACTTTGTCCCAAAGCCAGTGACATTTGTTAAACGACGTCTCCTGTTTCACACACCCTACCGAGAGTGCAATTTTGATAAGGTATTAATAGTAATATCTACTGTCATTTAATTTAACTGATGAATGTGAGTAGGTTTTGTAAATGCTTGTGTTAAAGCAAAAATAACTAACAATAAACATTAAGTAATAGCACAACAAACAATTGTATGTTACTTCGCAATACCTACCCTCCAATCATTTAACAGTTTTATATTACCGAATAACTTTTGCTTTTAAAACAACTTTAACAACTTTTAACGACTGTCGTCTACTAATATATGGTCTTAGCATAATATTCTTGTGCTCACATTTGCCAATTTAAAGGCTTGTAAATATTAGACTTTAAGAACAATAAGTAGGAACCTACTAATAACACGTCATTCACACACATTCACTAGGGTGCTCATGCGCCTCATAGCGACTATGAGAGGATGGTAGCTAGCCAACTGGACTACAACCCTACCGCAAACATAGAGTACCTTCGTGATTAAACAGGATGGTATAGAGTCCAGCGATCTCTAAAGAGGGATCGGGAGGCGTAACAGTCCTTTTTATGTCACGTACAAAACATAGTTTAAGTCCTATTTCTAGACGAAACTCAATTCTACACCAAAGTTAACCTTTAAAATTGAGTTACCATTTTGATAGTACCGATGTGACGCGCCGCCGCCGCGCCGGTCCTTGTAAACAGAATACTTTAATGTTTACAACTAAGTATGTAATGTAGTTAGTTCGACTTTTGTATATTGTTTGTGAGTTTTTTGTTTAGAAAGACCATTTTTGTATCAAAAAGACACAATTCGATCTGGAATCCGTTATAATTGCATGACACACAAATGCCAGCTTTCCTCCTATGCGCTTAAGATACATTTAAGATTGACGTCGGGATCTAAAAATGCCCCTAGTGAATTTTGCTCACAAGCTAAATTAAACTGTAAACACTGGTAATAAATTTGGTTTTGTCGAGGAGTAGGAGTTCCTTATGCCCGGTGATTCAAGTACAGTCGTACAAGGACCATTTGGCGCGTGGGTGACAGAGACAGTGCCTTACAGTTTGCCTTACAAGACAATATGTATAGTGTCTTACAGGAAGACACTACTATGGGGTAAGTAATGCGCAACATTACACCGATAATAACTTTGTCACACTGACGGTCTTGTAATCTATGTAGTTGATAGCGACCCGAAACGACCCCGGGTTCGGTTCTCGGTCAAAAAAGATTTGTATCGGACAGAATGCTCCTTCTTGGGACGTGTGTGTTTTTAATGTCAACTTAATGTAAGTTAAGGTGCGTGGTAGTGGTAGTCAGTAAAAACCCTACCACCATAAAAATATCTGGATAAATTGGAAGGTTTACCCCAGCGTCCTTCAAGAGAAATTAGAAATTACTAACAGCCAAAGTCTGGTGTCTTTAGTTGACCGACAGAGATTGATTTTAGCATTAAGTCCATAATATGTTGTATTGTATCTCACTAAAACGATAAATAAATAAATACCTAGCTGACTTCAACATCAACAATAATATGAGGACATCATCAACGTTGCCGAAAACAATAACGTATGCATTAAGGATAACTCAAAAATTACTCGTCAGATTTTGCTCACAAATGGGACCTTACAACTGGGACTGGAACAAGCATCAGCTTTCAGATGTAAAAATAATCTCCAAAATCACTTCACTTGCTGAGAAGTTGTGGAATAACAGATAAAATAAATACAGTCGAACCGAGTACTTTCTACTTTTCTTGAAGTCTGATAATAAATAGATTAGGTAATTAAATAACATTGAATATCATTCAGGTGACTGAATTCATAGTTTCTGATTCTGCTATTCTTAGTAGTCGTATTTAAGGATGAATACCTATTTTAAATTAATTTATGTATTATAATAATTAATGTTAAATAGTAAAGCGCGAAATATGAAATTTTGCTCTGACTTGTTAAATATTAACATATGTTATATTTTAAAACATTAACTACTTATATAATTAAGAAAAGTAATTAATAACATAATATTCCGGTACTTGTTACTTCAGGTTAGTTATAATATTGAAATCAAAATATAAAAGCTATAGGACAACCGTCGTTAGTGCTAAGATATTTCGAGTGCAGTGCTTTGGAGGTGTCAATCACTGTTCCATATACATAGGTAGACTAAATTAATTATCAAGGTCTGTGTTCAGTGTTCTGTGCCTGGGTAAATCTGGCTAAAATCCTTGTAAGTCTCTCAATCACATCTAGGTACACAGCACAATTCAGCACATGATCACATGACCAAGTTCATCTAATTTAAACTATTAAGCTAACGTTACAGCATAAATCAGATTAATAATACAAAAATTCTTCAAGCAATCTTAATTCCATAATATAAACATTGGAAAATTTTAATTAATTACATCAAATATGTACTTCCGGACACTTGAATCACCTAAATAGTACGCGTTTTTAGATTAAAAACTAAAAACAAACAAAAAAAATTTTTATGGGAATTTATCAATGTAATATTCAATATTTAATGACACATAAAATTTATTGAGTATTTGGTAAATTCAACCACATTATTTATTTTTAAATTTGGTTACAGATCATTAAGCCAAATCATGAAAAGATTCTCGTTTGAAAAACTTACGTGACATTCACGGGAGGAAGGAAAACTAAAAGCCGTTCGAAGTCAAAACACCATTCAACTTGAGACTGTCCCGTGACGCGTGACACTTCACTGTGGCCTGCTAACGTGACTCTCTCTCCTTTTATAGCGGCCCGACAACGCCATAATGTGCGCAGAACTATTAAATACTTAGTTACAGTAAGTATTCGGGTTAAACGCCCATGGAAATTGTTTTTGACAAGTTTACATGAAAAAAATTAAGTTATGTGATAAACGACAGTAATTTCATCAAATTAAAATATAATGTTTTTATGAAACGTTTTTTTAAAATAACTAAAGTGTGACACGCCCTTTTTTCTGAGACGCTCTTTTGAGAATACCTCCACCACTCAATACTATTGAGTCAATAGTAATGCATCGGTGACCAAATTACAACAAGATATTTACTAATAATAATTAGACACTAACTACACTATAGTAACGTCTACTTCCAGGACTAACTATCACAAACAGCTTCTCTTCGGTCCGGTTCCTTTCTGGCAAACTAATCGAGTAGTAAGTATTCGAAGTTCTAACACCACACCACCTACAAATTAGACTTATCGTCCTAGAAACAAGACAAAATTGGGGGCATTCGTGTCTTGTTCTGATCCTGCCACAGTTGTCATGGGCAACAGCGAAAAGGTAGTTCTGAATGCATGTTGAATTTAAACTTCTTTACGCACGCTTGACTTGGGGCGTGTGCAAGCGTGACGAGAGCGTTACGAAAAGTGTGATCGCTTGAGGCGAACGGAAGTTGATAAGTTAGTGAAGATAGAAAGAGTTAAGTTACGTACATCTAACATCTAAGACACAGTGCAGGCCTATTGTCTGTATAATCTGTATCATATGTAGGAGCTTTTAATTTATAACTATGTACCTATACTTATAGATGGAGCTAAAGAAGTTTTCAGTCGTGTGGTCTAAACTGTCCAAAGCACAGTCACATTTTTTGTAATCTAACAACCACAAAAAAGCGGTATTATACTACTTCTATGCCAACGTATCTTCGATTCAAGAATTTATATCATGATGGATGAAAGTTTATTAAGTGACTTGAATGTTTAGAAACTTTTGATGTATTGTAGTTGTTGAGTTAAGCGACCCACAACAAAGCTCCCATTTTTGTTTGCGATTATTGAATTAGGGATGACGGGTCACTGTGATGATGGTCACACTGTTTCGGACGTCACGCTTTATAGTATCTCTTTGAATTAAGCATAGGTAAGCATGTTTATACCTAACACTACAAAATCTAAGGGCCGATTTACATTGATACAGTAGCTGGCGCCAGCATCACTGGATTCCGGCTCTACAATGGCACTGGCACTAGGTCATGATCACTGGCGTGTAGTGTTTATACTTGTCGCCACTACAAATTTCAAAAGTTTCCTTCGATTTCTCTTAGTCGTAGGTATTACTTTTGGAATATCTACTTTTCAACAAACAAAAAAAGAATGATCAAAATCTGCTCATAAGCGACGAAAATATCCTCGAAAATACAAAAATAAAACTTTTAAAGGTCGAATCGAGAACCTCCTTTCTGTGAAAAATTCAGATTAAAGCTGTGGTTTTCGCGACGAATGTTGAAGTAAAGACATTCATAATCATAACTAAGGAACTCGTAGGGTAGGACGGCGTCAACAAGTTGTAGCTAATCCTATATCTAAAGTAAACCTAAAATTATTATAATTAAGTCTTTATTATTGTTGAAAATCGTGATCAAAATAGAAATGAGCCTTTATCCAAGATCAGATCATAAATAGATATATCTACTGCTGCTGTGAGGAACACAGGCTCTCTGACACAAAGTAGGTACTTATTTCACTTGAAACAAATTTTTAACCCCATTTTATTTATTAGCTTGACCTGTATGAATATGTAGGTTAACCTATGTTAACGTATGTTAACCTATACCGTGTAACGAACATTTTCAGCCTAATTTTTACCACTTTCGAGAACTTAAAAATTTGCACAGAGGTCAAGGGCTGATGACAATGCAATGTTCTGAATACATTGTTATTTGTTTTGGAAGAATTATTTTGTATGGTAGTATTCATCCATGGGCGTAGCCAGGGTGGGGCAAGTGGGGCACTTGCCCCACCCTGGCCCAGCAGCTCAGTACAAGGGTGGGGCACTTGCCCCACCCTGGCTCTGACCTGAGGTACCTTACAGGCACCTACCGAAACCTAAAAAATTAAATTATCCAGGCACAAACTACCTACATAATAATTATCCGTTAGAAAGTTAACACTTAACGACAACACTTCACCTAACCGCAAGCGTGTCGCATAGCATCCATCTGCCCCATGGCGAAGACCAAATTCATTGGCAAAATTGGCGAGCAGCTAGTCCGCTACCCGACTACCCGGGAGTCGAGAATTCTGGTCGCTGGCTAAGGCTGTCGAGGGCAACTTCTGTCGGTCTTCTTTTCCACCACTGCGATTACTAGACAAATCAGTTGTCCACACGGCAAAGGGGAAATCCGAACTTCTTGGCACTAACTTTGTCGCTAACAGGTTCGTCATGTCTGTCTGTCTGTCCGTTAGTTCGTATGTCACAGCTACTTTTTTCCGAAACTATAAGAACTACCTATATTGTTGAAACTTGGAAAGTAGATGTATTCTGTGAACGGTTTTAAGATTTTCACAGAAAAATGGAAAAAAAGCAATAAATTTTGGGGGTTCCCTTTACTTAGAACTTAAACTCAAATTTTTGTTTTCATCAAACCCATACGCGTGGGTACATCTATGGATAGGTCTTCAAAACAGCTATTAAGGTTTCTAATATCTTTTTTTTTCTAAACTGAATAGTTTGTGCGAGAGACACTTCCAATGTGGTAAAATGTCCCCCCGTAACTTCTAAAATGAGAGCACGATAAAACTAAAGAAAAATTATAATGTACCTTACCATGTAAACTTCCACCCATAATTGGTTTGAACGAGATCTAGTAAGTAGTTTTTTTAACACGTCTTAAATCCTAAAGCACAATTAACCTTTCATTCAATCAACTCAAATATAAATATATTTTTATAATCTGTTACTAGCTGCAACGAAACCCTTCATGAGCGAGTCCGACTCGCACTTGGCCAATTTTTACTCGTAAGTCTGTCAGACGAGCACTACTGTCCCTCGATACCAAGAATTCGAATGAACCAGGTGGTGTTTCTGCAGTGGTGATTAAGACGTGTGCTCCCGAGTTTACTCCCGTTTCAAAGCACCTATTTTCGGTATCCTACACCACTGGAATAGTACCGTCTTCATAGAAAGTAGCCCTAGTTCATCCTATCCCCGAAAAGGGCCATCTTAGTGACCCGGCTAAGTACAGGTTAATCCTAAGGTTATGGAGCGTATTACAAATGTACAGCCCCTAGGATATCTGGAGGATCTCCAGTTGATCAGTGACCGGCAGTACGTGTTTCTTTACGGACGTTCAGCTGGCGATCTTTTAGTATATCATACTCATCGATGGGCCCACGCCCTTGATAGCAACGAAGAAGCATTCCTGGATATCGCTAAGGCCTTCGACCGAGACTGGCAGGGCTCTTCTTGCGAAGCATCCATCTACGGTCTCCCTGAGAGGTCATGCAATTGGGTAGCCAGATTTGTATCTGAGCGACATTAAAGGCCGTACTTGACGGTGGTTGCTCAGATATGAAACCTATAAACGCTGGTGTTCCCTAAGGGTCTGTGCTGTCTCCTACTCTGTTAATTCTGCATGTTAATGATATGCTGGAGCGTGCAACCAGTATTCATTGCTATGAAGATGACAACACGGTAGGAAACTTGTGTCTGAAGTTGAGAATTCTCTAGAGAAAGTCTCGGAATGGGGACGACTCAATTTAGTTGAGTTCAACCCGAGAAGACACAAGTTTGCGCATTTTTCGCTTAGAAAATCCCATTATTCATGGCGCCTCCATTCCAGGGCACCGCGCACACTATTAGTACATGTGTCGGTGTGTCGATGTCATCTGGAAGCTAAGGCCAAATTGGCCTCCGAAGTGCTTCAAGTTATCAACTATCCACGAGTCACTAACAGGCTGAACACCTAGGTTTTAGGAGAGAAATAGGATGTATCTGCGTGTTTCAACGACTGCAAACGACGTGCAAACTTCACGCTTCCATCATCGCACCACTGGCTAAAGATTGAAGTATCATTCTCATCCCTTGGATTCATGACGAACAAGGAGGCTCCGATTTTCACGATAATTTTTGCCGCGAACTTGCAGGCTGTGGAATGAGCTTCCTTGTGAGGTACGCCCGGAGCGCTTTAATATAGGGTTCTTCAAGAAAGGTGTAAAAAGAGTTCTCCTTCAGGAACGACGTTGCACTGGTGACTCCCCTGGTGTTGCTCGTCCATGGGTGACGATAACCACTTACCACCAGATGGCTCGTCCGCTTTCACGTCAGCCCTTTAGGGTATAAAAAGACCGTGGGTATAGTTTCCTAGTTAAGACCATACCTATTATTTCAAAAAGTTGCCCCACCCTGAGCCCAGGGCTGGCTACGCCCATGTATTCATCTCAGTATTTAATAAACGATCTAGTCTAGATGAACAGCTAAACTTATTTTGATACAATTTATATTACCAAATTTAATTTTTCGGAGTATTTGTCATACCGTTTATAATTGTTTTGAACATTATCTTTTTAGTTTCATGACCCATAATTTACAATATAACCTTGTCCATATTTAAATGAGCTATCATTAAAAACGCTTTAACGAGCGGTTTTGCATCCCACTTAATATTCTGTGCATTTCAAGTGACTTCAATTTCAGTTTCAATAGACAACTACTATTATGAGTAGGTATATCAGAGTGTACAGAAACAAGAATTACTTGTCTTCGGTAGGTTAAGAATGTTTTTATAAAAAAGGGTAAAGAAAATAAGGGTTGTTTCTAAAGCAGGGCTTCGTACCTATAGATTCCATTTACTTATCTCGTAGAGCAAAATTGCATAGGTACCTACTACTTAGCACTTAAAAAATAACTTTTTCAACACACTTGCTCGTAAAGTTGCTATTTTTTCTTTAGTCTTACGCCCGGAATGCGGTTTATTACACACTAGTGCGTTTTACTTTTCATTGCCGCACTAGTGTTTTTCTTATTCCACTTTTTTTATATCCGTAAAGAGGTTGTTACCAAAAGATTTATTATTTTGTAAATAAATAAACTTGTTGTACTTAGTCAAAATCTGATAAGATAAGATTATACTTCATCTAATTATCTATTAAAGCATTTAAAAAATACAATATTTTAAATCATTAATTACCGTAAATTCCTATTAGAAATACATAATTATTTAGTTTAATATATTGTGGCTGAATGGCGGTGTTCTTTGCCTCTGGACTTAACCTGCGCGCCTGCGCGCGCATAGTTATTCAACCAAAGATACGGCGCGCGAAAAAATAAAATAAACCTCCGCGCCATTTTGTGCAAACATTTGTTCGTTTATAATTTGCTGATTTGTGACTGAAAAATGTCGATACCTAATTGTTTTTTTCCTCGCAAGTGTGTTGAAAAACGTCGTGTGATACGCGTGTGCTTTGTTCATTACAGTCTTGGCTCTATTACAGCCCTCGCCTTGCGGCTCGGGCTGTGCAATACCGCCTCGACTGTAATGACCAACTTCGCGCACTTATATCATAATGTACTATTTATTGATTTTTTCTGTTTTGGAGTCTGGGATGTTGTTTGTTATTTGAGTCACTAAGAATATGAAATTGCAACTCTCCACTAGAAACAAACTTATTGCCTGTGCTCACAGCGCCTTAAAAAATCTGCCGCAATGTGGCTTCGTGGAAATCTGGATTCATGATCAGATGCTTAGCCTTCCTTAGTAGGTACTTAGTAATAGTTTAAACTACATAGTTATTAAACTCCACACTTTATCTTATGTATAGTAATAGTCTTAGAGTACTTAGGTACCTAATATTTAAATAGCAATACAGGTAATTATTTATCCGTCCATGACCACAGTCCGTACATGAAAGATATAGCTACTTAACTATGTTAAATTATGGTGTTTATTTAAGCATTCTACATCGATGTGTTTAAGGTAGATTTTTTTGTTATTCCATTTCAAGTTATTTTAATCGATTCATAAAATTAAATAAAAAAGTTGTGTCAATTTAAGATTTTAAGGAATAACGCCAATTTTTTTTACATTAAGGCTATTAAATGACAGCTAAGTAATGAATAAAGTTTTAAAAGCGGATCAATTAAATTGAGTGAGTTTAGTAGGTAGAGGATGTAGGTACCTATTTAACGAGTGGGTAGCTCATTAATTATTAAGCCTGATTTAATCTTTCTGCTGGATTTTGATACTAATTAATACGTACTCAAAAAGTTTAAATGAGGTTTATTATGGCCGTTCTCACACAATGCTATTTGCAAGCGCGTAGGATGTTGATAAGGTAAAGAAGCGACGACGTGTCTACGATGCGTTTTCTGTCAGTAAACCATAATTAACCACTAATGGCCCACTACTGAGCACGGGTCTCTCCTCATTACTGAGGAGGCCTAGAGCATAGAGCCTAGAGCGTAGAGCCTAGAGCGGAAGTTTCCTATAAATTGATGATGATCGATTCTTGTAACCACCATAATTATTATTTCTTGAGTGGGTTAAAAATTAATGCAATCAATAAGGCATAGGTCACGTTATTCGAACCCCAATCATTGTAACTACAAATTACTGACAAGCACACTAGTCAAATATAATTACAAAGCAATGAATTAATTATAGCAACAGAATTAAAGAAAAACTTACTAGATGTGACTAGGTAGGTACCTACCTATCTTGATGTCTAACGACTAAAGTGATAAGAAAATAATAATAACATAACAGTAAAGGAGAGTTACAGTGAGGAGAAACATACTCCTCTCCTCATCCAATTTCTAGTGGGTGGATGACTTCCCCTCAGCTCCCCCACTTTATAATCTCTCCAACTAGGAGAAGGTAGATGGGATTGTAAGAGGTAAAGAGAATGAATGGTAAGAAAAAGGAATCTTTAAAGACGTTGCTGGTCACCGGGCAGGCGGTAAAAAAAACAGAAGCTTTATAAAATAACTAAAGAGAATTTAGATTTTGTCATTGAAAAAAAATCAATGATTGGGCATATGATGGTACGTACATACCTGTTCTCATTTCCTATACAATACTCGCTTAAATGAGTAATTAGAAAGAATTTGAAATTAATATTTAGAGTTTTTTTTTTGGGATCTATTTTTATATTATTTTCTTTGAAAGCGGTCATAATTCTATGAAATTTTCAATTATCTACTTACATCATTTATTGTACAAGAGACAGAGTTTTATTTTTATTTTATTTATTTTCTTTTGTTTGGGATACAAACAAATTGTTAAATACAGATACGTAAAACTTATAAATAAGTAGTAGGTACATCTTTGAATAAAGTTTCCATAAAGTTTCCACTTTTTTAGTTTTGTGACATACAGACAGTAAGGCATTTAATAGGTTTAAATTACCCATCTATTCCACGTGATATTAAATTCTATATCCATGGCCGTAGCGGAATGGAGAGTAAGTATGATGTTTCCTTGTGAACTATTGAAGCTTCTAATCAAGTTATTTGTACTGAATAGTCGTTGGTGATAATTAATGATTACCGGATAATAACAAGACTCGTGTAATCATTATGATGTTCCAAATATAATTTCTATCACCTTGTAGCCTAGTTGACAGTGACCCTATGTGCGAAGGGGTCATGGGTTCGATTCCCGGTCGTGGCAGATATTTATGTGACAGACTTTGTGTTTTTTTTCTTTTATTTCATGGATATGACCACAGACTTATAAAAAAAATAAGCAGACGTAACATAATTTTCACCACTACAAAGACGTATGTAAGCAAATAGTAATAGTAAATAGTTTCATCACTTTCTCTCCCATGACTCGTACAAAGTCTATCTCGTTTTGTTTTTGTTGTTGCAACACTCACGCACACATAGACAAATGGGGTTGAAGCACTTTCGCCATCTTGATAAGCTACAAGAAGCTCACTTTTTGTATGAGAACCATAGACAACATTTTGTAGACCACGAATGTTTTGTATGGAGAATGTCAATGTGTGCAGCATGTCTATGTAGTTGTAACTGGCACGCTTTTTCCTTCCATAAATGTTAGGTCTGCTTATTGTTTTTATAAGTCTGTGGGTGTGACGAATATTAAATTTAATATTTACTGTTTCAAATCCAACAGCAAGCCACAAGCAGGGGAGGTGGACTTGGACACAAATAAATCTAGACCTTCCCTTAAAGATATAATATAATTAAAATAATATAATTAATTAAAATAAATAAAATAAAATAAACGCTAACACACTCATACCCCCGCAGTAGGTTACTAAGTACCTGTGTCGCGGGTGGCATGGACTACACATATAACACATCACAATTACACCCATAACGCGAGTACAAATATTTATTTGTTATTTAAATATCTGCCCCGGTCGGCAATCGAACCCGGGACCCCTCGCGTCACAGGCAGGGTCGCTACCAACTAAGCTACAGGGTTTAATATTTATTTATTTGTATAAAAACAGATTTACAAATTGAATATTCGTAAACAACGGCAATAGTATTTAACTGTGTCGCAGCAATATGGGCAACATTTATACCTAAATCTATGCAACTATTCCTACGGTAAGGTAATTTACCATCAAAATAAATGCTGATAAGACGTTTTTCTTCAATTTAATTAGAGTTTTTAGAACCCTGTTAATTTGCATTTAAATTTAGAATATCGTAACTTCAATCGTAATGTCAAAGGGCCTTTGAAAGGTAATAATTACGAATTTAATCTATTTTTAGATTCGCTCGGTTAGACAAGTTCGGAGTCCGGAGACAACATTTTTAGGTACTTAGGTAGGTATCTATATTAATAAAATTATAAGTTAATCAGATGGATTTTTTTTTACGTAAAATAAGTTAATACTGGACAATATGATAGTATCCGATCATGTATTAAAGTTGCAATATTATCGGAAATCAAACAATAGGGATACTTACAACATTTTCAGTTTTACGGAGTAACTACTTAGTTTTAGTGCAGCTTACAAGATTCGATCCAAACATACAAACATTGCAAGTTACTTAAACAAAACTTGTAAAAACATAGGATTGAAGTAGGTACCTAGTACCTACCTCAATCGACTACTATCGAAAATGTCGTTATTCCTCTTTACATATCGAAGCCCTACAAGAGTATCGAATATGTGATTCGTTTTGTAGTTTCGTGTAACATTATCCTCGCAGGATCAAGGGTCTTTATTATCTTTTCTATTCTTTTGTAAACAACTCGTTTGTCTTTAGTTTCAGGTATTGTTTTCGGTAATGCGAAAATGACAGCCTTTTTTGAAAACATTTATATCGCTACCTACAAATTCGTCACGGATATGCGTAATATGGTTAACAGGAAGTTGCGTCAGTACTGTTTTTAACCTACTTCAAAAAAGAAGGATATGTTTTTTATGTTTGTTCAGCGATTTTTTCGTCGTTATAGGCCGATTTTGATAATTCTTTTTTTGTTGTAAAGTAGATATGCGCAGTTTAGTACGCTGTTAAAGACATCAGGATCTGATGATGGCATCTCAGAGAATTCTAGGGGAACTTTCGAAAATTGGGACGACTAGTGCGTTCATTTTGTTAATGTTTTCTTAAGTACCTTCATGAAAGCGCTACAATTTCATTGAGGTCTGGAGTCGATCTGATGAAGCCGAAAGACAGTCGAGGGAACTCCTCAACGATTTACTGCAGTTAGATATCTAGTGTTTGGGCTTGATTAATTTATAGTCACGAAAACTTTACACCTGCTTGTTGAACTGAGCGCCATCTAGCGAATAGTTTTTGAGTTATCTCTGCTTATCGAGGTTGAAGTCGGTTATTTTTTTTTTGTAAAAAGCAACAATGTTACCAAATTGAAATTTAAAACATCAAGGCTGAAGAATACTTATACTTCAGTTACAACAAATTAGATACAGGTACAGTAAGGAGTGACGGACATGAAGTGGAATTAAGTAATAGTTGAAAATACAACTGAAGATGAGAGAGAAAGTGAAGGTGAGAGTGAAAGATGAGAATGAAAGTCAGAGTTACAGGTCACTCACTTCAAAGGTGAAGGTCAGGTCGGGTCGTGAAAGAAGTCAAAGTTAAAAAACTGAAAAATTACGTGGAAAAAATCGTAACTTTTTACGTACTTATGTAAAGCGTGACGACAATACTGGAGATTTTAATCAGTCACGTTAAAAAATATTCAATAAGGTTCGTGAGTGGTATTTATTGAAAACTAGGTTACCCTCCTCTTCTATGGATTAAGTATGTACCTAAACATGACTGAAACTTTCAAAAATGTATTAGGACTTAGGTCTTTTTTAGGTACCTACTTATTCCGCAGCACGGCCAATACAATAGGTTTCTTCATATCAAAGTGAACATTAAATGTACAGTCAATACTAATAATAAACAGAGTCAAAATGTATCACTGATACCACGGTAAATGATAACATTACCGTGCTGATACTCAGTATAACGTTACTTGTATCAAGGGACAGTATGACATTACTATATTCCGTTGATATCATCCTTTTGACTCTTCTGAGTAGGTAGTATTAAGTATTTTTAGTATAATATTTGTAACCGAGAATTTCATATTTTTAACAAACTTCAAAAAAGGAGGAGGTTCTCGATTGTAATTTTTTGTGTTATTTGTTTTTGTATTCCTGCTAGGTGAACGGATTTTAATAATTCTTGTTACATTCGTAAGCTTATGAGTGTCATCTTGTCTCATAGATTTGAGCGACATCTGACGAGTCGTTTTTGAGTTATCTTTAACGGTCGTGGAAATCTGTAATTTTTGCAAAAAGTTTGTATACTTATATTATATGTTTACTAAAATAACAGCAAGAAGTAGGAACTGCTGAAATGAGATGAGGTGCGAAGAGAGATTATGATAAAGAGGGAGTCTCCTAAATGGTTCAAACCAGTCTTATAACCGAATGTTAGTGGCCAGTGAGCAGGCTTTCAAGAAAAGACAATAAAAACTAGGGAAGGTTTAATCACATTAATTGTCAACATCATACTTGATTTTTAAAGTTTGGAAGATGATGCACGAATATTTAATATGAGTATACTGTATAGAGTAAAAACTTTAAACAACAGTCATTTTATTACAAAAAAAATATATTAAAAAAAACTTATAATTACATTAACGCAATAATTAAACCGAGTATAGTTACAATTTACAAATCCATTCACTTAAAGAACTTTCTCAAATGAACTAGGTAGGTACTTAAGTTCATTTTCTTTGTTCATCAAATATGTACATGAGTTTGAATGACCAATTATTGTGGACACAAACCTACTAACCACAGTAACCACAAGATATTCATCTATTAGTCTCTCCGCTCTATCTCCCTCTCGCGCACGCCACAGAGGATTGTCACTGCATTTAATCATCTTCAGTTTTGATCTCCACATATGCCATTTTAGAGTTCAGTGGATCGTGTTGAGGTGACGACGACAAATAGGTGTAAGATGGAGAGGTTTGAGGGTATTCTGAAATCTCTTCGGCATGTGCTAGTTCTTCCTCCATTATAATTTTTGCAAACCTCAATTTAATTTTAGCTTGCCGCTTAACTGAGAATGCTTTAATTGCTTTTGCGTAACCGAGAAAAATGAGATCAGTTGCATCGTATTCATCTATTTCACCCATGCATTGTTCTGAGTTGCGGGTAGGTGTGAATTGGTCCTGCCGAGCCGCACGAGAGTTTTGTGATATCTTGTCATCTACTGGCATGTCTTCAGACCACTCATCGGATCTTGTGCTAGAGTGAGCGTAGTCCAAATACTCGGCTTCCAGTTCATCCTCTTCATTGACGCCATTTGTATAAGGAGACGTGTAACGCAAATGTGGTTTCATAAATTCCATATTTGCCGCCCAATTCCAGTGTGCGTACCTTAAATAGCTCTCGTCAGATGTTGCTGTGCCCTTCAAATGTCTAGTGTAATAATACTTCAGGTTTTTCCATTTACACCTTGCGAGCCCACCTGGAAATTACATTACCTATGTTACCTATGTATTACGCAAGAGACTATTCATAAATACCTTTAAGATATAAGGAGCGAAGAAATAAATAATATGTGAGAGGGTTAAGGCCCAAGCCAATCTCTCCTGCTAGTGGAGCACACTGCTGAACAACGGACGAGATTACGAAACCTGGTGCCTCTCTTAGTGACATTACGCACTGTTGAGAGATCACCGGCGAAGCGACCAAAACGTGAACAAAACTTCCAAGTGACTAGCGAAAAACTACGTAATCACTTTTACAAATCAAACAAAATAACAGTCAACAGTGCGTAATAGGCCTCTAAGAGCCAGTGGATTCTGTACAACTCAGTTTATTCCAGAGGGTACTTTAAGTTGGTGGTTGGATTTTTGGATTTGGATAACATAATTATAGCTTTGCAGCTAGATGCTGCTACCTCGAGTTAAGGGTCAAACTTGTGTTGCAGCTTGGGACTTAACAGTATTGAGTTTCTTCATTTTCTTTCTTGGCCGATAGGGCAATGGTGATTCACAGGCAATAGCCTGTATTGACATCTCAGAAATTTTTCTTGTATCCCTGTATTGTACCTACCTTTTAATTTTCGTTTTTACAATCAAGATATATCAAGATGTTTACAAAATCAACTTCTAACACTGAAGTAACTTAAATAGTATGTTCTCCCTTTCATAAGCGGGAAAGAGATACTTTTTTTGTGTAGCAGTATAATTTTAAGCAAATACACATACATTATAGAGGAAGGTCAATAATATTTTTGAAAATAATGTTGTTTGTTAAAAATGTTCTTAAATAAAAAGTCATTTTCTTAGAAATAACTTACATAATAATGTTTATTTTCCCCTGAAAACAAGATCTTAAAGAGAATATATTTTTATAATATTATTCATTCTAAATAATATAACTAGAAGTTAAGAGAATGAGATGGAGAAAGATGGGACAGAGATTATCTAGGTCCATATACTTTATACACAAATACCTTAACACATTTGTCCCCGAAAAAGGCATATCCGTATTTGATAACCCCACTCATTACAAAAGGATTACAAAATTGAAACACATATAGGCTTACTTTACAACCTTTGAAAACATGGAGAACTCTGAAGGTGTACAGATTTCATCATAATGTTTTCCATCACCAAAGCAAATGATAATTAAATTCTAATTACTAAATTAAAAGAAATGTGCCTTCATTTTTTTTAATTTAGTGATGCTTGCAGGATTTGAATCTCATGCCCTCCCAGTTTAGGAGTCCAACTTTAAAACCACTCGGCTATCACTGCTAGCTTATAAGGAAGTAGTTAAAACAAACATTAAAGCCCTATTTTATCCTCATATGGATGGAATATGACAAAACATGTTCTGAATGGACCTACACTACTTATAAGCCACCTCCCTGCCAAATTTCGTCTCTTATATGTATACAGTCAAGCCTTTTTCAATATTTCATGATGAGTGAGTGACCTTTAGCTTTTACATTACAAAGTCTATCTATAATACCTGTCTATCTTCTATTTCTTCTTTTTTAACTATATCTTACTATAACTTACTAGTATCTTTTTAACTATAACTTACTAGTAATTTCCATCGCTGTAGCAATTTCATTCCAACATTTCTCTTTCTCTTTTCTGTTTTTACTCAAAGCATGCTTATCGTCATATAAACAAGGCCGATCTCTAACTAATTCGATAAATCGCGCAACATCCATTTTTTACGTTGTTTTCGTTAGTTCCCTCAATTATTGACCCAGGAAAAAAAAATTGCCATTTTATGGCTATGTTCCTGTGTTGTATAAAAAAGAATCAAGAAAGATTTATGATAATACAATACAAATTAATGGAAAGGAAAATACAAACAAACAAAATACAATTTGTTTACAGTATTTATATAAATTTTACTGTTATTATGTCACATTGTCAGAATTTTACTGTCAGTCAGTGTCACACTTTGGGCACGTTCCACTACTACAACACAGAACGTGACAGCTGACAGAACACTATTACTCCTAGCTCCTAGCGGAGCACTTTCCGTACCTATAGTCGGCACAATCATAATTCCGATATGACGTCTGTCAT
Organism: Hesperia comma; assembly: GCA_905404135.1. Taxonomy (NCBI): domain Eukaryota; kingdom Metazoa; phylum Arthropoda; class Insecta; order Lepidoptera; family Hesperiidae; genus Hesperia; species Hesperia comma. The sequence goes on from FR990012.1 coordinate 35,733,633, forward strand.
GTATGAACACAAACTAACCTTGTATAGACGTCTTCAATTTACTTATTACGGAAATATATTTTTTTAATTTGAACCGCTGGTAATGATACTATGAAGTGAAGATATTTCGTAGTGAATGATAGGTCACTTTGGTTAAATTATGCAATGCACTATTTACTGTGCATATACAGTACACAGTTTATATTTATTATCAATGCAGCTTTAAAAGTAGGTACACAATGTATTTGTGAATCCACCTCCTCTTCGCTTTGGAAAATTGTTTTTATGTTTACAGTTAATAAACACTTCTTCCCATTTTTGCAACATATTTTATTGGTACATCGCTTCTATTGCTCGTAGCATGATGTTATAAAATTGCCCACAGTTTGTTAAATATTTTAATTAGGCATTAGTCCGTAATATTAAACGCAAGTAACTAGCGGGTTAAACGAATTGGAGTAATATTGTTTACTTACTACGAGTATTTAGATAGGTACTTACTTACTTATACGTACTTACATAGGTAAATACTAGAAATTCTGGCGAAATATGTAAACCATCCCTGCTTGTTTTTTATTTGTGTTATTTATAAATTGTTTAAATAATTTTATTTTATTTTAATCAGTTTACATCATAAATTGTGTAAAATTGAACAAATATTTAAGACGTCACTACAATGTTTTATAAGGAGGCTGGATTTATAGTTATGTGACCTCTTGAAACAATTTATGAATCGACCATAATCGATACATTACTATAATCGAAAGTATGTGCTACCATGTCACACCCAAAATACAAATAGTTATAGATTCCTTAATATGTCTAAGGCATTGCGATTTTTCGTAGCTATTATAAATTCCCGATACATACGTTTTTAAGCCTTTTCCACTCAAATCGGATAATTATTAACTGTTTAATAGTTTCTTCGTTTTCACTAGATTAATGAAATTTCCATTTTAATAACTAATATAATTTCCTCACCTTAACTTACTAGTCAAATTGTCTTATATATGATGTCGTCGTACCGTCACTAAGTAAACATCTAATACGTATCGTCCGTCTAAATCAATGATTTTACCGTGTTTAAAGTGAAGTGCGCTACCAAAATCAAACACCTAAGTGTAGCCTAGTGTGTGAATAGTTAGTATAACTTTACGTGAAAACGATCCGTGCAGTAATTACTGAGTTATTAAAGAAAACATTTTCTAAAACGTGGTGATTCTAATAAATCCGTGACCTACGACAACTCGCCGCTCGCTCGATGCAACGTAGCCGGGCTCACTGCATCGTTAGGCCGTCCACACAGTTATCGAAGTTACAAGATGGATTCATTTAGCTGCGCCGGTTGTAAAAGTGATATAGCATGTAATGAATTTATAAGTTGTCATGGTTGTAAGCTAAAATACGACTTAATGTGTGCGAACTTGTCACCAAAGCGATTTAGAAAAATGAATCAAGAAGCTAAAGCTCAGTGGAAATGCTCAGAGTGCAAAAGCAAGCAACCAAAAACGGGTAACATAGATACACCAATTCGTTCTGCCAGTCACTCCATGGTCGATGTTAAAGGTAAATCCGAGCATCCATCTCAAGACTGTAATGTTACTGTGCGAAGAAATCGTTCAGTGGATTCACACCTTACTCAAGAAAAATTCAAAGAAATCTTAAAAAAAGAACTGATGACAGAAATGGAGATCATGCTTGAGAGAATGCTGACTCGAATGGTTTCAAATCAGCTGAAGGATATAAATAGTCGCTTTGTCGAACTTCAGGAGTCTATGACTTACATTTCTGGACAATATGATGAGTTAAAAAAGCACCTAGACTCCACCACATCGGATTTGCACTGCCTCAAGGATGAGAACAAATACCTTAAAGAACAATTGAACCACCTCACAACTCGTGTTAAGACCCTTGAAGAAGATAACATGAGGCAACAACAATGGGCCAGATTACAAAATATTGAAATCTCTGGCATACCAGAAGATAAAGATGAGAACACATTAACTATTGTGCAAAAAATTTTTAAGCATATTGGAGTCTCGGTCGAATCTTCTGAAGTGGAGTTCGCGCATCGCGTGCAGCCGCGTCGTGCCACAAGCGCCGCGCGTGCGCGCCCTATTGTCGCCCGGTTGAAGCATCGTTTTATTAAAGACAAAATAATGGCCGCTGCGCGTAAACATCGCAATTTAAACGCCAGTGATGTGGGGATTGGATGTGAAACTAGTAATATTTTTATTAACGAACATCTAACAAAAGAAAATAAAATGCTTCTTTCACAGTGCAAACAGAGGGTAAAGGAACTAAGTTACAAATTTATTTGGACAAAAAACTGTCGTATTTTCGTCCGAAAAAACGAGGCTTCACCTCCAATCTCCATATCTTCTTCGGCGGATGTTGTGAAAATTGTTTAAAATCTAATTACCTGTTTATTTTGTGTACTTTGAAAAGTCTTCGTAAATTATTTGTGATAAGGTTTGCACTTGTTACTTGTTTTTATCAGTTAACACAATTAGATACACTTTACACAATTGATACACGCATCAAAATCTCACACACGTATCATACATTATTTTCACAAACATTAATAAACATTACCAACATCACATATACCTGCACTCATCTAATAATTTACTTATATACATATATCCATTTCATTCTCAAATATAAATACAGAATATACTATGAAATACATAATGACGCAACATATTTTTGCATAATAATATCATATTTACAAGTAAAGATAACACATTTATTAACCAATTATTGCTTTCTTTTAGGCACAAGTGATTTAAAAATTTTCATTAAATATAATTATTCATGCCTACTGCCTACACCTTGCTACTTTTCCAGGTACCTTGAATATCTAATTGTTTGCAATATCTATTATAAGTATTGGAATTGTCAACTTGTTTTCCAATGGATACTACACTGAAAGAGTTAAAACTTTTTTATCAGAACGTACGGGGATTGAGGACAAAGACTAACGAATTTTATAATAATTTACTATTACTTGATTATGATGTGGTTATGATAACAGAAACTTGGCTTTATGACGGAATCCTTGACTCAGAATTATGTAATGATAAATTTAATGTGTTTCGTCGTGACCGTGGCTCGTTGGGAGGTGGGGTCATGTTAATGTGTGCACCATACTTGCAGGCGCGTATGAGACCCGAATGGCATTGTGATAACCTTGAGTGCGTTTGGGTGACGGTTCCTTCTAATGCTGTGGGATTAGAGTATGATCTCCACATAGCAGTGGTTTACATACCCCCTAACTCTTCACTCTCGGAGAGAATCGGTTTGTTTGTAAATCTTAGTTCACAAATTCGTAATAATTATCCCAACGATAAGTTTATTATCGCAGGCGACTTTAACCTACCGTGTATAGAATGGACTCAGGATGGACCTGTCATACTTAGGAAGGGCCCTGTTGAAGTCCAGAATTCGGCATCAGAACTCATTGACCATACCGCTTTCATAGGTCTTATGCAATGTAATACAATCTTAAACAATAGTAATAAAATACTAGACCTTATTTTTTCAGACTCGTCCGTCACTGTAAGCAGATCTAACTTCCACCTTGTTAAAGAAGATTGTCACCATCCTTCACTCATTATAACTGCGTCAGATTTCTTTATACCTCCCTTGAAAACACATTCACGAACAAAGTATATTTATGAACGTGCCGACTATAATATCATTAATGAAATATTAAATCAACAGGATTGGTCGTTTATATTAGACAACAACACAGATTTAGAGACTATAATAGATGGTTTTTACGCAATTATAAATAACTGCATACAAACTTATGTTCCTAAGGTTTACCACTCAGGTGTGCATGCTTATCCCTGCTGGTATAGTAGGCCGTTAATAAATTTAATTAAAGAAAAGTTTAAAGCTCACAGACACTGGAAAAAATACAAAAACCCAAACGACTATGCTCAATTCTCAGACCTAAGACGTAGACAAAAAGAAATGCAGTCTGAATGTTATAATTCCTATATAAACTTTTCACAACAAAAAATTAAAAATAACCCTAAATACTTCTGGTCCTATGTAAAATCTAAAAGAAAAAATATTTGTAATTATCCTCGACAGATGACATACGGTAATTTAGTTATCAGTAACAATTTTGACATTTGTTCCGCTTTTAATAAGTTTTTTAAGAGAAACTTCAATGAACCGTCTAATCTATATGTCGAAGACTAAATCTATGATACTTGTTTGTTGCTATTTAGTCTGTGGTATGCGCGAATCGAAAGTGAATTGATAATCTGTGACGAAACGTCAGGCAGTAGGTATGAGCTTGGGTAAGTTTGACAGAACCGGCGATGACAGATGACGGGACGAAACGTCAGTCGAGGGCGAGCAGGGGGCGATGATGGGAAATGTGCCGCGCCGGGTTCGGTCCAATTTACCTGTTTCGTAAACACAGGGTATCTGAATGAGAGTGACTGTGAAACGGTAGTTGAAAGTCCAACGGAGCTTCCCTATTCGTTATCAGGCGTGGGATTGCAACGCGACGCCCCACATGACAATCCGCAAGGCCAAGACACAGTTCTGAGTGAGAATGTCTGGCGGTCTCTTTTGGAACAACAGAATCACGCACGAGCCTGGTTAACAACCTCTGACATATGTATCTCCGATGAAAATGAATGTATCCGGCAAGTTTCGTTACCCGGGAAATAACAATTGAAAGTTTCAATTCGTCAATTCAATTCAAGTGCGTCATTAACCCTCTACCGCATATGGCACCATATATGAGGGTTAAGTTCATAACATGAACGAACTTAAGCTTGCAAGTTATAACAAGCAGCAAGCAGTGATTTGAGTGTAGTTGTAGTTAAAGCTGTTAAAGAAATATGTTTCAATCAGTCAATGATAATAATTGATACGTCATATTATGTACCTAGTTTGTGTTTCGTTGTGGTACCTATTATACAGTGCAGAATAGGTAGATTGTAACAAGGTTTCAGTCTGTATTGTGGTGAAGTGCCAACCCAATAAATGACAACCCAAGAAGTCTTTGTCACATTATTGTGAAGGTATCAAAGTGTAACGGGGAAGTATCAACAAATTCTTTGAATATTGTGCAATGCCATTGTTGAGTGTGTGTATACTACATGAGCCCAAAGGGTCTGCATCATGAGCCTGCAGTGCTGACCTGCAAGGGTGCTCCTGGAGTCGGACTTGGATGTATGATGCTTCGAGCGTTGATATACTACGCAGTTGGATAGCAGGTATCTCCGTATCGTTTTTAGTTCATAGTAGTTCATTTTCATTTCTAATGATAATAGTTTGTTGCCAGAACACTGGTGATGACAGATTATTCAACAGAAAGAATATCCCAATAATTAAAGTCTCCGGGACAACAAATTAATTGAATTAAAGTTTTTAAAAGTTTGTTAATAACACAATATGATAAAATTACAACTAAAAGTACTTCATTAGTTATTACTAGAGTTATCTAATGGTTTTAAAGGTAAAAGACCCATTAATGGAACATAACAGAATTTTTGTGTTAATAAATAAAGTAGTGAATTTCCCTTAATTTAATAATGAGATAATCTGTTTACTATTATTTTGTTGAACGGTGATAGTGTTCCCTATCAGTTTACAAGTTATTTGTGGTATTGATTTTGAGATAATAACAAAATCTAAGTTAATCTTAATCTAATGAGAATTAGGTATGTCAGAATGATACTAAATTATCAATATTGAGTTCTAAGTATTAAAATGAGGAAGTTATTATTTGATTTCATAACTTGGAAGAAACAAGTTACTAGATATGTAACATTTGAGATAACTACTTGTGGTATTATCTCATGAGGTTTTTCATGATATATTTTGCAGATTTAAGTTACAGTGAGACGGCCACGGAATAAATTTCTTAGTTAAAACAATCTGTAAAAAAAAAAAAATGGATTGCAGTAGTCATGATATGGACTAGGCAGTTATTTGGACTCTTTGATAATGACTCATTGAAATAGATTGGAGAGAAACTCCAGGTAATAAGTTTTCAGTAGAAATTGACTCCGTATTAAGTATTCACTTTTGAATTCTTGATTAATGGCTTAAATGACTGGTTTACTTTTATGCACTGGATAATTGACGTCAGTTGACAGTATAGACAGCATTATAGTGACATAGTGGTCAACTAATAAGACTTCTTTATTTTTTTTAGAGTTTTATTAAATTTCAGTCAACTTGTCGAACGGAACTTTCGAAATTGTAATTGAACGGTTTTGTTACTTTGAAAAATGCATAACCCTTATATGAGCACTGGATAGAAGTGTTCTGTACTGTTATTGGTGGGTGCCAGTAGACAGTTTTGCATCGGGATGGACGTTGCAATCAGATAAGAGCTATGTATACGGTTGTTATTTTTGAGAAAAGTACATGATTGTACTTGAGTACCGTTCGATAAGTCAGTTTAGTTGAGAAATGATAACTTTTTAAGAAAAGTAGCTTTTATGAGAAATGTTGTTTGTTTTGGATTAATCTTTGGTAACCATTTAATTTATTTTGAGTACGAGCTGTTATGTTTTGAATTAATGTAAAGTAAAAGCTACGAGATTAAATAAGGAGAAGGTCCACTAGTTAATTTCATATGGGAGATATTGTTTAACCAGTATGTTTGTTTGACATTATCATTGTTTTTAACCTAGTACGATTTAATGGTGGGTTTTGATAACCATGACATTGTAATTGAAGTGCCTGAAGGTCAAGCTGTTAAATTTGATGTGACGATCAGTAATAAGGAAGTTAAGGCAGATGGGTCTAGTGTTGGTCAACGCGGCTTTGGGTATTCTTTAAAGTCATTATTATTATTTACTATTTGATAAAACAGGGCACGGGTAACAATTATTCCTGTGAGGCCACTGTAACCATTCCTGATCTATTGTGACCACCTCATTGCAATCATATCTGGTCTCCTGCACCTACGGTCTGGACAAACCGCAGGATGGTTTTGGGGTCCAGGTCTTTAATTTGGTCAGCTGTAATTAAATACCCTCTCAATATAAGACCCCTGCAGTGAGTGATTGCTAAGTATTCACAGAGGATATAGATGGAAGTTTCCTCCATCGTACAACAGAATCTACAAGTTGCAGTATGGAATCTCAGTCCGGCTTAGACTGAGCCCTAGATAGCAAAGTGATGATTTTGTTGACTTGAAAAGTTATTTGATAATGATGGTGTTTTTGAAGTTGACTTAATTAATAACCTTCAGACATTCCGGTTCATGGGTGAAACGTGAAAATACTGTGCTGTATGTAAATGGTGTAAATACTGGTTTGACAATAGCTCATTGTTTTGGAATACTGTTTAGTCACATGAGATGGACATGTTGACAGGTTTGAAACTAACTTTGAACCAAGTTGGACAGAGACGAGATTTTTAGGAATGCGATTATTGTTTTTGGAAATTGATATTGATGAAGTCAGATAGAGACGAAATTTGAGTTTTGAGATACTTACCCATTTTTTTGATTTCTTTAAAATTAACATTGATCAAGTCGGATAGAGACAATATTTTAAGGCTTTAAAGTAGACCAGGAGCGACTCAAGTTTTGCTATGTTGGTGCTTTTAGATACCCAGATAAAAAAAAAATGCAAGGGAAAATGAATATCAATTTGTGCTATGGATAAATAATGCATTGCAGATATGCTGTGTTTACTTTACATGTTTGCTTTGTTTTGTAACTAGTGACCGCCTGGTGGAAATTTGGCCTCCTGTTTTGGGGCCTAGAGTTGAATGCGCAATGCTCAGGCAGAGCATGTATTACTACTGTTTGTGTGCATTTTAATGATTAGTTGAGATGATAATGACCTTGTTTTGAAAAAGATTTAATAACTTTCAGGCAACTTATCAAACAAAGCTTATTGAAATTATTACTTCTTAAATGTTACTGTTGCTTTTACACATTGCATGGCTTTTGTGTGGACATTGGATACGCATGCTCCTTATGGATGTGATGTAGTTGATGATGGGATGGACATCATCAGCTGTAACAATTGACATCATCAGCTGGAAAGAGGCTACATAATTGTACCCTTATACTGGTCAGAGGTACGAGGGCTATACTATAATGAGACTATAGAACTATGAACAATATTTACTAGATATCTGAACTGGGTTAGTTGATGATTGGATGGAGATCATCAGCTGTGATACTGCAATATTGCAAGTCTAACCGGAAAGAGGTTATCCGCTAAAGTTAACATCTTGAGGCCAATTATATGTCACGAGTTATTGTAGAATCTCTAGAACTGGATTTAGATATAGAATTATGGTAGAGTGAACCATAAATTTTGTATTTGCATTAATTGAAATAAGTAACTGGATAGAAGTTACACGAATTAAATAATTATGGTGGACTGAACCATAAATTTTTGAATATGCTATTTTTGTACTAGAAGGCAGTACAAAATTGAGTAACTGGATGGAAGTTACACGAATGAAATAATTATGGTAGACTGAACCATAAATTTTGTATATGCCATTTTTGTACTAGAAGGCAGTACAAAATTGAGTAACTGGATGGAAGTTACACGAATGAAATAATTATGGTGGACTGAACCATAAATTTTGGTGTATGTTATTTTTGTACTAGAAGGCAGTACAAAATTAAGTAACTGGATGGAAGTTACGCGAATTAATTAATTATAGTGGAATGAACCATAACTTGTTTTTTTGTATTTTTGTACTAGAATGCAGTACAAAATTAAGTAACTGGATGGAAGTTACGCGAATTAATTAATTATGGTGGAATGAACCATAACTTGTTGTTTGTTTTTTTGTACTAGGAGGTAGTACAAAATTAAGTAACTGAATGGAAGTTACGCGAAATTATTTAATTATGGTGGAATGAACCATAAATCTTTGCGCTTGCTTCTTTGTAACAGAAAGCAGTACAAAATTAAATAACTGGATGGAAGTTACGCGATCAAATTAATTATAGTGGAGTTGTTGTTTTGGTACCAGATAGCAGTACAAAATAATATAACGGGACTATAGATAACAGATTTAACTGATTGCGATAGCCAGATGTTTTGCCACATAGAGGTATTGTGAGAATATGCCGTAGGAAATTGGAGGTCAGAATACTATGATCTCGAGCTCGATTGTTGAACGGAGGCATACTAACTTTAAAGCAACCTGTTGGGGGTTACCATGGGGTTGAAATAGTTAGGCGATGCAAATGAAAGGAACCGAGATAATTGTTTGAATAATGTTAACAAGCTGTTTACTTTGGTTTATTGTTGCAGCTTATCCTTCAATAGAAATTATGATGTTATTGTTGTTGAATTAGGCTATGCCACATAAATTTAGCTTTATGGTTACAATCAACCATGTGTTAAGTTAATCGAGGTAAAAATGATGTTCTCTTCATTAACTCGGTCAGGTAGGCCGAGTGGTAAAAACGGTAGTTAGGGTTAAAAAAAAAATGTAACAAAGTTTTTGAAATCCACTCGCAGCTTGTAGCAACAGTAGTCATTTTTGATGTTAAAGATTTTGAGTTTTGTTTTGGTTTGTAGTAATTGAAAATTGCGGATCGAGCAATTGTGATGGCGATCATAACGGAATGGAGCATCACCCAGGGACGGGTGATATGTCAGCGACGGCCGTGTCGAAGACTAAATCTATGATACTTGTTTGTTGCTATTTAGTCTGTGGTATGCGCGAATCGAAAGTGAATTGATAATCTGTGACGAAACGTCAGGCAGTAGGTATGAGCTTGGGTAAGTTTGACAGAACCGGCGATGACAGATGACGGGACGAAACGTCAGTCGAGGGCGAGCAGGGGGCGATGATGGGAAATGTGCCGCGCCGGGTTCGGTCCAATTTACCTGTTTCGTAAACACAGGGTATCTGAATGAGAGTGACTGTGAAACGGTAGTTGAAAGTCCAACGGAGCTTCCCTATTCGTTATATATTTACAAGATTCGCAAAAAAATCAATCGCAAATTGCTACTGTACATGACATAAAAATTACGAGAGAGTATATTTTAAAACTAATTAAGGATCTCGACATATCTAAAGGAACTGGTAGCGACTATATTCCAACAATATTTTTCACTAAGTGTGCAGATTCTCTATCTCTTCCTATCTCACTTATTTTTAATCGGTGTTTTCAGGAAGGCTACTTTCCTCACATTTGGAAAACAGCTCATATTGTACCCGTTCATAAAAAAGGCCTTAAATCATCAATTGAGAACTACCGCCCCATTTCGATCCTAAACGTACTTAGTAAACTATGTGAAAGAGTAGTCCATGCTCATATATATCCAACAATTGACACATTGATTCCCTCTGAACAACATGGATTTATAAAGGGCCGGTCAACTGCTACTAACCTAGGGGTTTTTGTAGACTATGTATCTAATAGTATAGACGGTGGATCACAAGTAGATGTAATATATACGGATTTTGAGAAGGCATTTGACCGTGTTGACCATAGTATCCTTCTGCGTAAATTATCAGAACTAGGTATCCACGGTAATTTGTTGAGATGGTTCGAGTCTTACCTGCGCAATCGTTCTCAAGCTGTAGTGGTAGGTAGTTCACGCTCCGACTTTATAGAGGTTCCATCTGGCGTACCGCAGGGTTCCATCTTGGGACCATTGTTATATGCCACATACATTTATGACGTGGGTAGATGCTTTAAGCATGCAAAGTTCTTAATGTATGCTGACGATACAAAAATCTTTATGAAAATAAAAGGGATTAGTGATTGTATTAACCTTCAAGCTGATCTAGATAGATTAAACTCTTATTACATTGAAAATCGTATTGGTATAAATTTAAACAAATGTTGTCTCGTATCATTCACTAGGAAAACTAATCCAATTAAATATAATTATAAAATAAATAATTTTACTTTATCTGAATTGAATAGTGTTCTAGACCTAGGGGTAAAAATGGATTCAAAATTAACATTTTCGGAACATATCGATACAATAGTAGCGAAAGCATACAAAAATTTAGGTTTTGTTTTACGAGTCAGTAAGCCCTTTTCAGACATTGGATGTTTACGTGCACTATACTTTGCATATGTCAGAAGTATTCTCGAGTATTGTAGTATAATATGGAATCCACAATATGTGACGTATATTCAAAAGCTAGAGAATACTCAGTTAAAATTTTTAAAGCACCTACACTCTCGATTTTCCCGCCGCTTTTCAGATGACAGCGAGTCTAGCCTCCACTATAATTGCATGCCTCTTCAAAGTAGACGAACCTTAATGGATATGTCCTTTCTACATGGCATATGTAATAACTACATAGACTGTTGTGAATTAGCGTTACAAATTTTAAGTTTTAGTGTTCCAAATACACGAACTAGACATACGGCCCTCTTTGCAACTGCCCCTAAAAGAACTAATTATGCTCAAAATTCGATTGTCAATAGGCTTCACAGAATTTATAATAAAACATTTAATACGATTGATATCTTTCACTCTAGTAAAACTTCATTCAAACGTGACGTTGCCAAGGTACTTTGTAAGAATGCGTCAAATTGTAAACATACCTAAAAAATAAAACTTTAAATAAGTAGTAAATAATAGCATTAACATAGGAAAGAAAGTTTTTATAGCAGGTACTCATTGGATAGGTAGGTATATAATACATTATTATTTACATACATCATGTTTAGGTATATTTATTATATCTATCTATTTTAAAATATCATTGAAATATAGTTAAAATTTGTTCACACACACACACACACACACACACACACACACACACATACACATACTCACACACGTTTTCACTCACTCTCTCACACACACACCTCCACTTTTAAACAAATCACATGACAAAGTAATGTGGTGAATACCTTGTGACGTTTTATTAGATCAGTAATAAATTGTAAATCCGTTATTGGCTTTAAGACCTACGTAATAAGTTTAGTGTATAATTTCATTGTTACAAGCTGTGGATTTTGTGAAAAAATAAAATAAAAATAAATCTGGTTCGTTCAATATGCAAGGAGAAGACTATCTTCTTCTTCTACCCGGACTACCAATTATTAATCCCAAAGTGAACAATATTATCATCTATTTGCAGCCATAGTAAAAGTAAGGAGTTCCTTAATTTTCTGGAAGTGTTTAAGTAAGAGCTGATGACTAATTTAAAAAACATGTCGTAGGCACGTCGCGTTGTAATCATAAAAATATGTAAATAATTATGGTTTAGGCGACGTGATTTTTTTAGAAGTTATTATACGATGTGAAAAGTAAAAAATAGAAAAACTATTTATTTGGTTAGTACGTTAACTAAAAGCCTGGATGTAAGGTTTGGCGAATCGATCTTTTTACATTGAACTATGTTAGCCGTGACAACTGAAACAGAATTAGTTAACAGATGAATGTACGCGACAAAAATGAAACCATTAGCGTGTAAATAAAATTTGATCGTCAAGCCCAAAACATGTTCCCTTATCAGCTGTTCGGCTATATCTTGTCTTGGCCGACTACCGATTTACAACCCCCCCTCCCCCTTCACCTGATTGAAGAGGTTACAATCAATTAGGCGATTTAGGCTACTCGGCACGCAAAATTGGGCGAATGAGGGTAAAAGCGTGTGAATTCGCCGCTAGAGGCGCTAGTGCAGAGTGAGGTCTATCTGTCACTTCTCTCTTGAGTGAATGTCACTTGTCAGTTGTCACTGTTTATGTATGGGCGAGCTTTGACAGCAGAACCTCACTCGCCAGTGGCGCCAACTGGTGAGCACAAAAACGGCGACCCTCATTGAGTTCGCTGATGTCTGGCAGCCCTGTCCGTCGGCGAGCGCTCGAGATATATGAAATAATCACTACCGACAATGACTGAAATTAAGAAATGACAGTAATTAGCTTCACTAGGTAGTGCAGTGTAATGAGTAATGACACTAGTTAGTGCATTGAGTTACCGCTCTGCAAATTGTATAATGTAAAGCCCGCCTTATATTTATAGATCATAGAGAATTATTCGTGTTTGTGGTTTGGGGGAATCATTCAAGTGAAGTTATTTATAAATTGCCTCACCACGTTGAATGACTGTGAATGAACATTTTGTCCCATTCACTCGCAGTTTTTCATTCTCAAACGTGAACGCGATTCGTGAAATATGTCCGCTTTTCGTGATATTTGACGTAAATATTGAAGAATATTCTATATATTGTGCTTGGATTTACGTGGTGATTTTTGGTGCTATAGCTGTTCAATAATGTGTGTGTCCGTGCTGTGATCTGTTCATATGAGGCTGCTATATAAAACTGGTCCAATGGAGTCTCTCAGAAAATGGTTCTACAAACCAAAGGTATGTCCAAGTAAATTTTTGTATTGTAATTACCTTTGTGCTTTGTTTTACTTAATTTTCAACCTTCGCGTAGTAATGTTTAATGGTATTAATACTTTCAAAATGTAATTTACACTTAGAACGAGTTTCGCGTATTACGAGTCTTTGTTGTCAGTCTGAATAGTAAATCAGTGGGCTGTACCTATTATTTTTCCACTACGTCGTTGGCAACAAACAAATGCAAGTGGACTCAACAATAATTCGTTTCCTCAATTTCTTGATGCATTACACGCATTTACAGTTGTGAAGTCTTGGTAACATTGTACCTTACGTCATTTTATACTCGAAGTTTTGATGTTTAGTTACGTCTCTATAACTCTTGAAGTTAAATAGGAGAAATTTACAACTTTATTCCGTGTTGTTATCATATTTAGCGTTTATGTACTCGCATATAAGTATGGATGGCTTAAATGTAAATAAACGATCAAGTAATGTGCATGAGTTGACAGTAGGATTTAGTTTTGAATACGTTATCAGTAAGTAGTAACACAACTTACACAAGACAACGACAAGTAGATTGTTTTAGCATTGCATCGAACTTATAACATTATTAGATATTTCAGGGTTTCTTGGGTTCATTGGCTGATCCTTTATTGCAATGTTTAGATTATATTCAAAGATCTTTTTAGAAATAAATAAAATAAAAAATAAATATGGGTTGCAATGATGATGATTAGATATTATAGTCTGGCCGGGCTAAGAATGCGTCCCTGGGCGATGTAACTTTGAACTGGCGTACAATTAATTGACAATTTTTTAATATCTTTTAATTGCCTTATTAACGAGTGATAACATTAAAATCAAACATTAAATCGAATAATTATGCCAACTTACAATAATTGTATTAATCTTGGGCTAAAATTATTACAATTACTTAAATAACAAATATAAAAATAATACCTTTTAAAAGAAAACCACGTCAAACGGCGTTCGTTTAAGGTTATATTCATGTCATATCAACTTTTTGTTTTTGTAGTGATGTGACATAATAACAAGGCAATTGTAATCAAATATTTTTGTAATCTTAATACAATGTCGGTAAAATATAAAATAAAACGTTATAATTTTATAATATATCATATAATTATAATGTACTAAGTATTCAATAAAGTTAATAATATTATTATAATAAAGGTACTAGGTACGCCCAAACATAGCTTAGGAAAATTTGTGTTATAATATTACTCAGATGAATCAAATGAAAATAAAATAAATAAATAAAACATTTTTATTTTTTTCTCTTGATTACATTCAGAAATTATGATTTAATTAATTGATAATTAATTGATTCATTAAAATTGTATTTATATAACAAATATTTATTAAATATTGTTGTTGTTATTGTTGTTGATGATGTTGAATTGGTTTTTTGTTTAATTCATAGTCTGTGTGTTTGTTCCGGCTTGTCACAGAAATTGTTCAATCCATATTTCATACATGTATTTTAGTGGGTAAACATAGTTTTAATGAGTTAAAACATAAAAAACATTGTTTAAAAAAGGATCCCATCCAATTGTTATTTTAAATGTAAATTCTAACACATCAATTTACTACTTTGTTTTACATTTGTAGCGTAACACGTAATTAAAGTCGTAATTAATAAAAAGTTATTACGACAGCTTATTGGGATAGCGATAATATAATAGGAAATATAAATTTTATGAAACATCTTTCAAAGAGCACAGAGTACCTATGAAATAAAATGTTAAAAGTAAAATGTTATACACATTTCGACAAACGCAAACAGCTCAGTATGTTTGTCGCTCGTGTGCGTCATACCATCTTTACACTTTGACACCAACAACAATTAATGAATACATACATAAATTACGTTGCTGTGGGAATATTTTATTTTTACATAAATACGTTTGCTTAGTTATTGCACGAACAATAAAATTTTGTCGCGTTATCGGTGAGGTCACATGCTGTGTCCTTGTCGATCGTTGGTAGGCCGCGACAATCTGTCCCGTTCGTGCCCTTTCACTTTTTTTCACTGCTTTCCCAATAGTCCGGTGAAACTCGGTCGTTTTGATGAACTGCCAAATTGAATGCTTCGCGAAATTCGCTATGTGGGTGTTGTTGGAGATTTTAATTGTTTTTGTGTCGTTCATTGTTTTTTTTTCGTAGTAGAAGCAGACATCAGTTCATTCGTCAGTCATTGTGCTATTTGGCAAACAAAAGAGGTTACTTTAGAATATTGACATGGCGTGTATATTTTGAAAATATTGTAGTTTTTGATTTAGGCAGTAGGCACGTTAAACTTTTATTAGGTGCATATCGTAACAAAATTATTCAGGCTTGTTCATGATTTGAAAGGGTTTCTGTTTTCTCGCCTGCCCGCAAAGCGAGTGGTCTCGGGTTTGATCTATGGCCAGAGCCACAGAGTCGCGTTATAGTAAGCAATCATAAGGCCTCTTTTTCATTATTTTAGGTTTTTTGACTTTATTTATCATTTTATTTATCTATAAAAAATGAAACGTTTAGAGCGTTCTGATCGCTCATTGGAACGCACCAAATTAATCGCAGTAAACGATATGAGTGCGTGGCCATTTATTAAATTTTTTTAACGCTTGTATTTCATAGTGGAAGCGTCTTGAATTATCGTTGTTGAGCCATGATGTCCCTTCATGTAGATGACTTTAGACGTAAAATTTGGCTGGCCTCTTCACCGATTCACACCGGAACCGCGTGGTAGTACGGTCTAGTTCTTGTGAGTAACGAGGGGTTATTCGTTCAGTGAACTAGTCGTGGACTGAAGCCAAAAATGAATTGAATTGAAGGAATTGAAAAAAATGTTTTATATCAAATTTTTTTATTGGTAGTTCTTTAGTTCTTCATTTTTCTTTCTTGGGCAACAAGGCATTGGTGATGTCGACGCCCATGGACGGTGGTGACTCCGTCATATTATTTGTCTGCACGTTTGTTATTTATTTACACACTAATTTTAACAAAAAAAATACCGCATTACGCATTAAAAGGGTATTAAAAAAACTACTCGACAGATAGGTAGATATTTCTAGAATTTGAATGGACTTCATGACAAGCTTCAGCCTTAGAATACAAAAATCTAAATCGGTACACACAGTAAAAAGTTGTCTATAAGACGTAAAAAATAGACTGGATTGCGAACCTTCGTTATAAGTCGGTAAAAAAACTAGTTACCTACTTAGATATCTTTAATCTATCCAAAACTGTTGAAATTTTGTCTATTGAACCATCTGACATGCCTTCATATTTATATCACAATTAGTTCTATTTATAACGAGGTAAATGTGTGTTGAAAGAACTCTCAAAACTCAAATTCTAGGTATCTATGCAAGATAGATTAGCATGTATCTAATTAGTTTGGCTTTGTCTGACGTGAGTGTAAAAGCATACATTCATGTGTCGTGGAGAAGTATTGAAAACAGAGATTTGATGAAATTTCTAATGGAGATGTGCGAATTACGTTGTGATGATTTTCGTAAAGGAAGTAATCGATTACATCAAATCCAAGGATTTAACTTAACATTATTATGAAAGTTAAAACAGGATCGGCGGGGTAGGGTGAAGTGGGTTAAATAGGGAGGGGGTAAACAATAAGATCGACGAAACCTTGCTGCATGGGGTTCCATTTTCTGATTTTTTAAATTCAATTTAACATAACCCGCTTAGTCCAATTTATTGAAGTATGACTTCTTTATAATATTTGTCGTGCACCCTAGACACTTGATAAAGTGGTAATTTTTATCAATTCACTGTAACCATGCATAACATGTGGGTGTAGAACTATATACTAGATACCAAATTCAGATCTGACTTGCTTTGTCATACTTATAAGGTACCTATCACGAATTTTATCAACTTTATAAGTTTAAAGCTTCTATTTAAAAGCTTTATTTCTCGTTAATTATAATTATTACTGCTGTAGTGTTGAAAAAAGTCTCTGAATAATAGAAATTGACTCCGTACTCCGTCGCACACTTCACATTTTACAGTCAATAGTCCATCGATATACAACGTTGCAATCCCTACGCTCAATTAGGACAAAAATATCTTGGTAATTGCTTTCCATTATCAAAACATTATACCGTTAATAGATTTTCATTAGAACATGACTAAGCTTCTGTTTTGCCGACATGAAAACGTTTGAATGACTCATTAAGATCATTGATCTGATATGACCTAATGTGGTGGTTGATATACAATCCGAAATAGGATCCGTTGATATGAGGTTTGAGGGAGCGTTTCAGGTTTGTTTGATCTCAATAACTGTTTCGTTGTGTTGGTCTCGCGGTTGATTGCGACGTGGCCTTTGATTGAGATATGATCGGTGGATGCGTCGTTTTGGTGTTGATTGCGTTTCTTTTGTGGTTACGGCAGAAGACTTCGTTAACGGGGTACGGTCATTATTATATTTATATAGAATCTGTTCTTGAAGTCTTGATAACCAATTACTGTCAAAAAGTTAAAACTTTCGTTTCAATGGCAAATTGGCAACCCGCACAAATTCGGCGACTCTTGTAAGGTTTTTAATAATTCTATAAAAATACAATGATCTCTCCGACAGCATTTGTTTACTATGCCGCACTATGCGTATACAATGTTATTTGTTTAACAGCAAACGTATTCTTGGTATGATGTATAATGCAAGATTTGTCACCAATAGGTACAGTAACGCGAATGCAAAACGAAAGAATCGAAGGGACTGAGGATCACTTGACTCCGACGCGACCCGGGACCTAATGTAGATTGAACGGCGGATTATGTACGATGAGCTGTCAGACAGCTGGGATTTTCATTGTCTTAGTTCAGTTCACTTGCACTCGTAAAGGGTATTAGTGACGTAGGTGAGTCGCGAGGTCAGCTCATTGAAGCCAATTTTCATGTGTTGGAATAGTTAGTTGTGGTCCTTTTTTAAACGGTGAATGTTTATGATCTATGCTAGAAGTCTGTTAGGTTAGATTAGGCATTCTTCTATAGTTCTATGGATATAGGGAATATAAATACTCACCTATACGACCATCATCCCAGTCGTTACGTGGTAATAAAACAAATTTTGTTTAGTAATGATAAGCCTTTTCGGACCTTTTTCGCGAAAGTTGTTAAAATTGATATTTACTTCATTATCTTCGCGCTAATTAAATGGTGGATAAACGCTAGTAGGTGTATGTATGACAATAAACTAGAAACCTAAAAACGTCTAAAGAGAAATTACTGTCAGCAATTTGGGCACTGATCTGCTTAGAAGTTTGTTAATTATCTAGTGTCTTTGACGGCATGTGATTAATTAAAAGTATTATGCCCATATTTATACATTGAATTTGTTTCTGAGCGAAAGAATGGTCTTGTCTTTGATTTATGGATAAGAAAAATATTTAAGTTACCGGTTAGGTGCAGTCTCTTGCCTTATTTTTTTAATACGCTTTTTTAAATCGTATATGCTAACCGATAAAAATCACGAAGTAAGGTACGTAGCGGCATTATGTAAAGATCTCGACCATTAAACACAAGTAACTTTTGATTAATTTGGACGCGACAAAGCAACTTATAACAGAAGGAAAAGGGGACGTGGCTTCATAATATCAATCGTTATTTTATTATTTATCAGATAATATAGGCCCACCATGAATAAGGGAAGTAGGGTACAAGGATGAATGGAGCTTAAATGCACATGTGACTATTTAAATGAATTGATTGTTTTAATAACAGTATTAGTGTATGACTCAGTCAGGTCTCGTGACTCCATAATAGTTGTGATAGTACAAGGCAACAATAATTTGTATCGAGTTTACTCCAATTGGGCACATCAACAGACGTGATATATCGCTATGTTTATGAAGCATTGAATAGATCTTTGTTCGAAGTTTGAAGAGTTATGGACGAGTTATTCCGGTCTGATCCACACAAACGGACCATTAACGTGTGGTTCGCATGTTGGTCTTTGTGCGAAGCATGAACGCGTCTATAATTAAAAAAAAGTATTAGAACTAAATAACATTCAAATAAAGAATATCAAGGAGTAAGTCATGAAATCGACGTCATATGACAGGATGTTTTTGGAATACCAAACGAGTATACATTTTACAGTGAAATTTAGTTTCCTGTGTATGGTAGGTATTATTCATTGGATGACTTTAAGTTTTCGTCTGTGCGTCACCGAAGTCGTATAGTAAATCTTTGTCATTCATGAAAGCTCTGAAAGATTTATATAGATTTTTTTATGTTGTCTTATACCAAGATATTTTTGTGTATTATTAACATAGGATGATAGGCCCAAGTGAAACTTTCTGAACTGTATCAATTAACAATAGCTAATGGAACACTGATCTATTATGTAGCAATCTGTATTCATTATGTGTAGAAAGCTGTTTGTTAATTAATTTAACACTTTATGTACACAGTAAGGTGAGTAAGTATAGTGAACTTAAGTGCATAGAATTTTAGGTACACTTGGTACATTTAGCAATCTCACGCTATCTAGGATTGAATCTGTGAAATAGAATATCCAAGGATACTTGCTTAGCAAGTCATTACAGTAGTCCATACCATCATTAATAAAATTATCGATAGCATAAATTACCTGTCTATTTAAAAGTTATGACCTTAAAAGTTATTGCGCAGATTTTCATGCGGGTTTTATCAAAAAATAGAGTGGATTGATGTTGAATAAAGGTGCATGAGGTAAAACATACAATATTCATAAATAATTGTTAATGGACTCATATGCTGTAAATATGTAGGTCAATAGGTCATTACTATTTGTCACGCAACAAATGATTCATAAGTTCCGCGAATTTGACAGTTTGACATTGTCTTCTTTCTTCTTGCATGGATTGCAACAGTAGCTGATGCTTGTGAGGTTCCTAATGTCCGTTCTTGTTATGGTTATATGGGGCAAACGACCAGGCGAGCCATCTGATGGTAAATGGTCACCGTCGTTTATGAACAACAGTATCATCAAGCGTGACGACAACGCACACGGTGACGGCATGACGCGTAAATCATGCTATCGAATATTTTCGATTATCGAAGATGCTCTCATAGATAATATACCTACTAGCCCCGACAATGACGTAGGTACTTGGGGCTCGGCCGCACCGTAGACATTCTCTGGCAGGAGATCTCCGTTTGTCAACCAGACATCACCGATGTTGTAAGAAAAAGAGAAAAGAAATAATTTCGTAACTTTTTACTGGGTGAATTGATTTTGATAATCTTATATTCGAATGCTGGAGCTCTTCGCTAGGTCCTATTTAAATTTGGGCGACATGTGATGAGTAGTTTTTGAGTTAACCTTAAAATGCGTATTCAATTCTGTACCGTCAGTGAAAAACAGTATAAGTCTAAAATATGAAATGTTGGGAAATTCAAAAAGAAGTTTTAAAATTTTCGAAAAATTATTACTTCGTCAGTATTTCATGTAGAGTGTTGAATGAAAGCTCAATAGTTAGTGTTTATCAAACAGTTTTTCAATATTTAATTATTTTTTATCTATCTTGGTTATTGAAATTTGAAATTTAAAAAAAATGCGAGTTGTATCACTAGACACGAATTTTACTTTTGTGTTTAATGATGTAAATTGATTTGTATCAATTTACACGTGGCTTCTATATGGAGATTACGAATACAAGTCGCGAATAAAAGCGATTTTTTGAACAATTAAAAGACACAATCAAAATTATGTAAAACAAATTTTGTGTGAAATTATGCAGTACAAAGGATGTTTACATAATTTTTAGATAACAGAGACTTTTTTAAAGATAATTATATTGGTTTACACAAAAATATGTATTTATGTATTTTTCTGTGAAAAATGTGCAGATTGGCAACAAAAATCTGAAAATTTTTAATTATCAGACAAAAATGAACTCCCCGTCTCAAAGAGTACATAAAGTGAGTCATGCTCATGCCTACAAAATAAAAAGAGAGCCTTTTTTCTTTCGTATAGTAGGTACACTATCATGAGACCTGTCGTAATGTATCATGGATCAGAAAGTTGGGCTGCAAAGAAGACGGATGAGGGACGATTGCATGTGGCGGAGATGAGAATGTTAAGGTGGATGTGTGGAGTGACGCGAATAGTAAGAAATTAATATATTAGAGGAAGTCTGAGAGTAGCACTAATAACCGAAAAGTTGAAAGGGAACAGAATGTCGTGGTATGGGGCATGTCACGAAGCGAATGGATACTTATGTGACGAGAAGAGAGATGGATATGAATGTACATGGACGGAGGGGACGAGAAAGATCAAAAAAAAGATGGATCGATTGTGTGAAAGAAGATATGGAAAACAAGAGAGTTAGGGCTTGTTTCACCACTTCCTGATAAAGTCCCTAATAGTTTATTAGGAACTTATTGGCCATATAAATGACAACTTTCGTTCCACTAGTGTCGAATAGAACTATCTGGCAGATTAACTGTCTGATAAGTTATCAGCGCTTCAAATGGCTGATAAAGACGTTATTTGGCAGATATCACTGGGTATTAGTTTCTCTGAATGGATCGATATTCAAAAATGAAGCAAAGGTTACAAATCTTACATATTTCGTTTTACATGGTCAAAATATACTTGCAAATATATAAAAAGAGTTAACTTGAATTATTTTGAACTAAAAGTATTTAATTACATAAGTTTTTATAATTTTTCTCAAGTGACGAAAGTTTACGTAGTAGTAACGAAAGGCAATGTGGTGGATAGTGGTAACTGCCATATAACTATCTCACACTATATCAGGAAGTGGTGAAACAAGTCCTTAATGTCTGTCTAGATGACGACTGATAAGGCAGAGTAAAAGAAAAGAACATGTTTCGCCGACCAAAAATAAAATAGGCATAATGAGCACGAGAAAGAAGAAATCAAATTAGCCTTTATAAGAGCAGTAGGATATAGCAAAACGAAATCACTCTTAATAGTCACTACTCATTATATTATTATTATGTAACAGACTATATAATAATCTTCATTAAACTAATACAAGTAGCTAGAGTTGTATTAGTTTACACAATCTTAATAGTCACAAACTAAATAATAATCTACAGTCTTAAAACTAATACAAGTACAGTTGTATTAGTTTACACAAACTTAAGTGCTAAACTAATTTTGTGAATTAAAATAAAACATAATTTATATCAGTTTACACGTTTATAAGGTAGCGAAGAAATATTTTATAATAATATAAGTAAAGTTATATGGATAAACACGAAAAAACTCTTACTTATACCACTATCCACAAAAAATATCTCCGTTTCTATTTGGCGTAGGACTAATCTGAATATACAGAACGGTAGGTAATTTTTTTTGTAATTTTATTACGTAAAAAAATAAAAAATCGTATAAGTCGAGTTATACTAGTTTTCACTGACGGTACAGAATTGATTTCGATAATTTTAATGATGTTCTTTTTCATTTCATTACTTGTCGTGGTTGTAGTTGTTTTTTTTGTTTTTAAAATTCCATTTTATTAATTACACTAACAGTCTCTATGTACCTACACTGCGACCATTTATCATTTAACAAGATGGATTATTACTCAAATTAAATATTACTTAATAGGTGTAAATACCGCTAAGTTAACAGTAATCTGTAGTCGACGATTAAGGTTGTTGCACCAACTGGGACACGTGATGATTTCATTAATAAGTACACAAGTTGATCACGTTTTGTCCTCTTGGTTGTGCATTTGTGTTAATATGAATATTGATTGTTGTGGAGATGTGGTCTTCTAGCTAGAGTAGCAATAGCAACATGGATTTGGACTTTATTAGTTACTTAGATGTTTTAAGGATTATTGTGTACTCTGCGTTGGTAAATAGATGCTGGCGTTTAAATAGATGTAGAGCTTATATCATGGAGTTACGGTATTTTCTTTTTGTGGGATTTATGACATAGTAACTTTTCGATTGTGAATTTATTATAATAGACTAGTGAAAACCGCATCCAAATTGATCACACCCATTTGTGAATTTATTTGTGACGGTTTCAGAGAAAGACGAATGCGTTACAAATGGTAAAATTTTCTTTCATTTTTTACGATAAGTATCTTATTGGTTGTACTGGGTCGTTCCTACCACATGACGACCTATAAGTTATTACTAACTTTATATTGCCACGTAGGACGTAGGTACCACGTACGAGCCCTCTTACATAAATGTGGTCAATAGACAGTTCCACGGAGCTGTGGTGGTAACATGATACGGGACCGCACCACCTTTCACTTGTCGCTGAAATTAATTATGTATTTTAATTTCTTTATCGTTATTGCAAACCTTAATTGTCCCACTGCTCGACACGGATGTTCTCTCAAAATGAGTCTAACAAGGTGACCGAAGTGCGGATTGGCGGACTTTGAGAATATTATAGAGAAATCTGAGATTCAACGAAGAAGGAAAATATTATGAGTTTCCTCATAATATTTTCCTTCTTCGTTGAAGTGACAATTAGATCTAATACGCACGTTATGTTTGAAAAATAGGAATGCATGCGGGATTTTAACCTGCTATCTCCCGGTTCGGTGGTACAAGGTTCAAGTCACTCGGCTATCTTTGTTTGAATTATAATTATGTTTATCAATATTATAACGAATATAATATAATAAGAATTTCTGCAAACATGTCAATATAAGAATGACAATAGTATTCATCAGAACATTAATATGATTAATATCTCTGTCAACTCAACAACTCAACGAATATTAACAATCAATAATATGCTCTGTGTAATAGTCATAGTATCTTTTTAGGGCTCCGTACCCAAAGGGTAAAACGGGACCCTATTGCTGAGACTTCGCTGTCCGTCCGTCCGTCCGTCCGTTCGTCCGTCCGTCCGTCCGTCCGTCCGTCCGTCTGTCACCAGGCTGTATCTCATGAACCGTAATAGTTACACAGTTGAAATTTTCACAGATGATGTATTTCTGTTGCCGCTACAACAACAAATACTAAAACACTCAATAAAATAAAAAATATTTAAGTCGAAATATGGCTTCGATGTATTAGCGATAAGCAACGCCATCTCCTGGCTACGACGCCTCCGACGCTTTTAGTTACCTGTTGTAGTTTTAGTTTAGTTACCTTAGAAGAGATGGCGTTGCTTGTCGCCAACATGTATTAGCGACAAGCAACGCCATCTCCTGGCTACGACGCCTCCGACGCTTATAGTTACCTGTCGGTCCAAGAGATGACGCCGCTTGTGGCCAATATGTGGCTACAAAAAAGTAAATATTGTTTTCATACAAAAGGCCAGATTTTTTTGGCGTTTTATACATAATGGTACGGAACCCTTCGTGCGCGAGTCCAACTCGCACTTGGCCGGTTTTTTTAATTAGCAACATTTGCAATTCTGCGCCCACTAATGTATCCAGCCCTTCGTTACCGTGTGGTTTGCTACTGGCTACGATAAAAGCAAGTTTGCGGTCGATGACGTATCGTTTACAGTTAATCTAACCCAACATACTGATTATATACTGATAGTTAGTATTTTACATAGACAAGTAGGTACATTTTATTGTATACACATCAATAGACAATATAGATATACAGTTAAATGTATAAAACAAACAAACAAAAAGAACAAACGAATAGATTAACATTAAAAGTCAATAGCTAATACAAAACATTGCTTTGGTCCAGATTGCCCCCTCTGAAATAGGGTAACCGCCGTAACCGGTTCCTCTCAAGTATATAAATTGAATATACAACTCTAAGTTACACCATATAAAGGTCATAATTCAGTTTTCCAATCAGTTGAAGCGTAGTCGACTCTGAGATAAGTTGATATAATGTAAGCAAACCTTTAAGTCATTTATTAAAACATAAGTAGGTACATAATACGATGTATTTTGCTATAAGTACGCTCGTTCTAGTAAACAACTATTAATATACAATGTATGTAGTCGGTATCTCTATTGCACATGGTTGATTATTTACATAATATATGGGTGGAATGACATCATGTAATTATATCATTTTGCGCTATTATCATTACTTTTCTACTGTTCGAATGTAGTCTGTGGCTGTACGGACTTTGAAGGTAATAAGAATACGGAATTATACGATTAATTTTATATTATGAATTGGAAATGAAACATTGCGTGGCCGTGGGTAGGTATTCGTAGGTCAATTTTGCGTTATTGTGTAGGTATGTAGGTATATTTCAGATTTTAGAGTTTTAGACTATATTTTTTTAATTTGTTCATTAGGTAGGTCATTATACGTAAGAAAAATAAAAACATTTAAATATGTATTTAAAACTGTACCTAATGACTTAATTGTAATTGAATTGACTATTATTGTCATTAAATTAGAAAATAACGATGAATGTATTGAAATAAAAGTCGTTTAAAATGCACTAACGTTGAAACAGGCGCGATGATAGTATTCAGCATTCGTCGTAAGTCACATCAGGAATGCCAACTGTAACAGAAGGCTGTTGTGGTTATTATACGATACCACGAATTGTTATGCGTGTGTTATAAACTAAGTATCCCTAAGTTAAAGTATCTCGACTGCTAACGCCCATCCATATTTATAATAACGGTCACAATGTAGATAGGGTTGCCAGGTCGCTAAAACTAAAAGCCGGACAGATCCGCCAGTTTGGCCGGACATTTGGAAAAAAAAGCCGGACACCCTATACAAAACAGTTTGACAGCTGGCGATGGGGGGGTGGGGGTTCAAAAGTATTCAGGTAAAAAGCCGGACAGGCCGGACACAAATATTATTTGTAATTTATTATTTTTCTCTGTGTACGGTAATTCTTTTAGTTTTTTCACAGTAAGATAGTTTAACTGTTGCAATAAAGCCACAAAGATAATGTTTTTTTTTTTAAGTGGAAGATTGAAATCAATTGATATCCAAAGTAAGATGTTAAGAACCTATTCCGCTTATAGATAAAGACAGTTATTTGTTACGAATTGTATCCGATGTCAGCAGATAAGATTAAGAATGTGAATACAGAATTTGTTTTGGTCACACGAACGTGTTTGTTTAAAGTGGAATGATAACATACTTATTAGGTAAATTGATATTGGCCTAATCGTGTGTTTTTTGATAGCCGTAGACTTATGACTTCACGATTATTGCTAGCTTTGGCTATAAAGTGCAGGGTTCTGTTGCACTAAAAATGCATTGAAAATTTTCGATGATTCCCAAAGAAGTACGATTGCTTTATGCCTTCGATTTTGTGCAGCAAAACATCAGTGTTGCCTTTATTGTATGTTACTAATGTCCCATGCATGGCTGTGGCTAAAACCCATTAATGGCCCATTACTGTAAATGGGTCTCTCCTCTTTATTGAGGAGGCCTGTAGCATATACCACCATGCTGCTCCTGTGCGGATTTGTGGAGAACGTCCCACGGACTTTAATTGATTTTGACTATGTTGATGTTTCCATTTTATTACTTATCGATTTTGAAATAGGTTTTTTGTTAAAGTAATTTTTAAGTAAAAAAGTTGAATAGCAAGATGTATATTTTGGTGGTTATTTTATTTGTTTGGCCGTGACATGACGTTTGAAAGGATGCACATTAATCGGTTCTGTAACCGGTTTTAGTGACGCGTCATAATATTGCAAAAATAACGGCTCTGTGAACCTGGCACCCGACTTTAAAAAATCGAACTTTTTTTTACTGAATATTATAGATTAGGGTTTGTAGTTGATTGTAGTAACATTTTTTTTGTTTGTAGTAACTCCGAAAAAAAACTACTGCACCTTAAAAAAAACGCAGCACCCGACTTTGACAAATCAAAAATTTAAAAATTGGGGGTTAAAAAGGATCGTTTGTAGTTGTTTGTAGTAAAAAAAATTTCGTTTGTAGTAAGAAAAAAAAACAAATTTTTTTTTCCCAAGTTGCGACATTAAAAAATCGAACTTTTTTTTATTGAATATTATAGATTAGGGTTTGTAGTTGATTGTAGTAACATTTTTTTTGTTTGTAGTAACTCCGAAAAAAAAAATATCGCACCTTAAAAAAAACTCAGCACCCGACTTTGACAAATCAAAAATTTAAAAATTGGGGGTTAAAGAGGATCGTTTGTAGTTTTGTAGTAAAAAAAATTTCGTTTGTAGTAAGAAAAAAAAACAAAAATTTTTTTTCCCAAGTTGCGAAATTGACAATTGAAGTTTTTTTTCTTATTTCTACTAGCTTATAGGTTATAGTGAATAGTTTTAAAGTTATTTTGTTTGTAGCTCCTCCTAAAGAAGAACGAACGGACTTTAAATATATCCCACTCCTCGAATTGATCAAACAAAACTGGTCTTACTACAAACGATAATCTAGCTACTGCAAACGAAACCGCATTACTACAAACGAAAATTCGGCTACTACAAACGAAACCGCATTACTACAAACGATAATTCGGCTACTACAAACGAAACCGCATTACTACAAACGAAAATTCGGCTACTACAAACGAAACCGCATTACTACAAACGATAATCTAGCTACTACAATCGAAAACGCGTTACTACAAACGAAAATTCGGCTACTACAAACGAAATCGCATTACTATAAACGATAATCTAGCTACTACAAACGAAACCGCATTACTACAAACGAAAATTCGGCTACTACAAACGAAACCGCATTACTACAAACGAAAATTCGGCTACTACAAACGAAACCGCATTACTACAAACGATAATTTAGCTACTACAAACGAAACCGCATTACTACAAACGAAAATTCGGCTACTGCAAACGAAACCGCATTACTAGAAACGATAATTTAGCTACTACAAACGAAACCGCATTACTACAAACGAAAATTCGGCTACTACAAACGAAACCGCATTACTACAAACGATAATTTAGCTACTACAAACGAAAACGCGTTACTACAAACGAAAATTCGGCTACTACAAACGAAACCGCATTACTACAAACGATAATCTAGCTACTACAAACAAAACCGCATTACTACAAACGAAAATTCGGCTACTACAAACGAAACCGCATTACTACAAACGAAAATTCGGCTACTACAAACGAAACCGCATTACTACAAACGATAATCTAGCTACTACAAACGAAACCGCATTACTACAAACGAAAATTCGGCTACTACAAACGAAACCGCATTACTACAAACGATAATCTAGCTACTACAAACGAAACCGCATTACTACAAACGAAAATTCGGCTACTACAAACGAAACCGCATTACTACAAACGATAATCTAGCTACTACAAACGAAACCGCATTACTACAAACGAAAATTCGGCTACTACAAACGAAACCGCATTACTACAAACGATAATTTAGCTACTACAAACGAAACCGCATTACTACAAACGAAAACGCGTTACTACAAAGGAAAATCTAGCTACTACAAACGAAACCGCATTACTACAAACGAAAATTCGGCTACTACAAACGAAACCGCATTACTACAAACGAAAATTCGGCTACTACAAACGAAATCGCATTACTACAAACGATAATTTAGCTACTACAAACGAAACCGCATTACTACAAACGATAATTTAGCTACTACAAACGAAACCGCATTACTACAAACGATAATTTAGCTACTACAAACGAAACCGCATTACTACAAACGAAAACGCGTTACTACAAAGGAAAATCTAGCTA
The DNA here is from genome assembly GCA_905404135.1 of Hesperia comma. Lineage (NCBI taxonomy): Eukaryota > Metazoa > Arthropoda > Insecta > Lepidoptera > Hesperiidae > Hesperia > Hesperia comma. The sequence goes on from FR990012.1 coordinate 35,762,534, forward strand.
CTACAAACGAAAGCGCATTACTACAAACGAAAATTCGGCTACTACAAACGAAACCGCATTACTACAAACGATAATTTAGCTACTACAAACGAAAACGCGTTACTACAAACGAAAATTCGGCTACTACAAACGAAACCGCATTACTACAAACGATAATTTAGTATCGTTTGTAGTAATGCGGTTTCGTTTGTAGTAGCCGAATTTTCGTTTGTAGTAATGCGGTTTCGTTTGTAGTAGCCGAATTTTCGTTTGTAGTAATGCGGTTTCGTTTGTAGTAGCTAGATTTTCCTTTGTAGTAACGCGTTTTCGTTTGTAGTAATGCGGTTTCGTTTGTAGTAGCTAAATTATCGTTTGTAGTAATGCGATTTCGTTTGTAGTAGCCGAATTTTCGTTTGTAGTAACGCGTTTTCCTTTGTAGTAGCTAGATTATCGTTTGTAGTAATGCGGTTTCGTTTGTAGTAGCCGAATTTTCGTTTGTAGTAATGCGGTTTCGTTTGTAGTAGCTAGATTTTCCTTTGTAGTAACGCGTTTTCGTTTGTAGTAATGCGGTTTCGTTTGTAGTAGCCGAATTTTCGTTTGTAGTAATGCGGTTTCGTTTGTAGTAGCTAGATTTTCCTTTGTAGTAACGCGTTTTCGTTTGTAGTAATGCGGTTTCGTTTGTAGTAGCTAAATTATCGTTTGTAGTAATGCGGTTTCGTTTGTAGTAGCCGAATTTTCGTTTGTAGTAATGCGGTTTCGTTTGTAGTAGCCGAATTTTCGTTTTTAGTAATGCGGTATCGTTTGTAGTAGCCGAATTTTCGTTTTTAGTAATGCGGTTTCGTTTGTAGTAGCCGAATTTTCGTTTGTAGTAATGCGGTTTCGTTTGTAGTAGCTAAATTATCGTTTGTAGTAATGCGGTTTCGTTTGTAGTAGCTAGATTATCGTTTGTAGTAATGCGGTTTCGTTTGTAGTAGCCGAATTTTCGTTTGTAGTAATGCGGTTTCGTTTGTAGTAGCCGAATTTTCGTTTGTAGTAATGCGGTTTTGTTTGTAGTAGCTAGATTATCGTTTGTAGTAATGCGGTTTCGTTTGTAGTAGCCGAATTTTCGTTTGTAGTAACGCGTTTTCGTTTGTAGTAGCTAAATTATCGTTTGTAGTAATGCGGTTTCGTTTGTAATAGCCGAATTTTCGTTTGTAGTAATGCGGTTTCGTTTGTAGTAGCTAAATTATCGTTTCTAGTAATGCGGTTTCGTTTGTAGTAGCCGAATTTTCGTTTGTAGTAATGCGGTTTCGTTTGTAGTAGCTAAATTATCGTTTGTAGTAATGCGGTTTCGTTTGTAGTAGCCGAATTTTCGTTTGTAGTAATGCGGTATCGTTTGTAGTAGCCGAATTTTCGTTTTTAGTAATGCGGTTTCGTTTGTAGTAGCTAAATTATCGTTTGTAGTAATGCGGTTTCGTTTGTAGTAGCCGAATTTTCGTTTGTAGTAATGCGGTTTCGTTTGTAGTAGCTAAATTATCGTTTGTAGTAATGCGGTTTCGTTTGTAATAGCCGAATTTTCGTTTGTAGTAATGCGGTTTCGTTTGTAGTAGCTAAATTATCGTTTGTAGTAATGCGGTTTCGTTTGTAGTAGCCGAATTTTCGTTTTTAGTAATGCGGTATCGTTTGTAGTAGCCGAATTTTCGTTTGTAGTAACGCGGTTTCGTTTGTAGTAGCTAAATTATCGTTTGTAGTAATGCGGTTTCGTTTGTAGTAGCCGAATTTTCGTTTGTAGTAACGCGGTTTCGTTTGTAGTAGCTAAATTATCGTTTGTAGTAATGCGGTTTCGTTTGTAGTAGCCGAATTTTCGTTTGTAGTAACGCGGTTTCGTTTGAAGTAGCTAAATTATCGTTTGTAGTAATGCGGTTTCGTTTGTAATAGCCGAATTTTCGTTTGTAGTAATGCGTTTTCGTTTGAAGTAGCTAGATTATCGTTTGTAGTAGCTAGATTTTCCTTTGTAGTAACGCGTTTTCGTTTGTAGTAATGCGGTTTCGTTTGTAGTAGCTAAATTATCGTTTGTAGTAATGCGGTTTCGTTTGTAGTAGCCGAATTTTCGTTTGTAGTAATGCGTTTTCGTTTGAAGTAGCTAAATTATCGTTTGTAGTAATGCGGTTTCGTTTGTAGTAGCCGAATTTTCGTTTGTAGTAACGCGGTTTCGTTTGTAGTAGCTAAATTATCGTTTGTAGTAATGCGGTTTCGTTTGTAGTAGCCGAATTTTCGTTTGTAGTAATGCGGTTTCGTTTGTAGTAGCTAAATTATCGTTTGTAGTAATGCGGTTTCGTTTGTAGTAGCTAAATTATCGTTTGTAGTAATGCGGTTTCGTTTGTAGTAGCCGAATTTTCGTTTGTAGTAACGTGGTTTCGTTTGTAGTAGCCGAATTTTCGTTTGTAGTAATGCGGTTTCGTTTGTAGTAGCTAAATTATCGTTTGTAGTAATGCGGTTTCGTTTGTAGTAGCTAAATTATCGTTTGTAGTAATGCGATTTCGTTTGTAGTAACCGAATTTTCGTTTGTAGTAACGCGTTTTCGTTTGTAGTAGCTAGATTATCGTTTGTAGTAATGCGGTTTCGTTTATAGTAGCCGAATTTTCGTTTGTAGTAGCTAGATTATCGTTTGTAGTAATGCGGTTTCGTTTGTAGTAGCCGAATTTTCGTTTGTAGTAATGCGGTTTTGTTTGTAGTAGCTAGATTATCGTTTTTAGTAATGCGGTTTCGTTTGTAGTAGCCGAGTTTTCGTTTGTAGTAATGCGGTTTCGTTTGTAGTAGCTAAATTATCGTTTGTAGTAATGCGGTTTCGTTTGTAGTAGCCGAATTTTCGTTTGTAGTAATGCGGTTTCGTTTGTAGTAGCTAAATTTTCGTTTGTAGTAATGCGGTTTCGTTTGTAGTAGCTAAATTATCGTTTGTAGTAATGCGGTTTCGTTTGTAGTAGCCGAATTTTCGTTTGTAGTAATGCGGTTTCGTTTGTAGTAGTTAAATTATCGTTTGTAGTAATGCGGTTTCGTTTGTAGTAGCCGAATTTTCGTTTGTAGTAATGCGGTTTCGTTTGTAGTAGCTAGATTATCGTTTGTAGTAATGCGGTTTCATTTGTAGTAGCCGAATTTTCGTTTGTAGTAATGCGGTTTTGTTTGTAGTAGCTAGATTATCGTTTTTAGTAATGCGGTTTCGTTTGTAGTAATGCGGTTTCGTTTGTAGTAGCCGAATTTTCGTTTGTAGTAATGCGGTTTCGTTTGTAGTAGCTAAATTATCGTTTGTAGTAATGCGGTTTCGTTTGTAGTAGCCGAATTTTCGTTTGTAGTAACGCGTTTTCGTTTGTAGTAGCTAGATTATCGTTTGTAGTAATGCGGTTTCGTTTGTAGTAGCCGAATTTTCGTTTGTAGTAATGCGGTTTCGTTTGTAGTAGCTAAATTATCGTTTGTAGTAATGCGGTTTCGTTTGTAGTAGCCGAATTTTCGTTTGTAGTAATGCGGTTTCGTTTGCAGTAGCTAGATTATCGTTTGTAGTAAGACCAGTTTTGTTTGATCAATCCGAGGAGTGGGATATATTTAAAGTCCGTTCGTTCTTCTTTAGGAAGAGCTACAAACAAAATAACGTTAAAACTATTCACTATAACGTCTATAACCTATAAGCTAGTAGAAATAAGAAAAAAAAACTTCAATTGTCAATTTCGCAACTTGGGAAAAAAAAAATTTATTTTTTTTTCTTACTACAAACGAAATTTTTTTTACTACAAACAACTACAAACGATCCTCTTTAACCCCCCATTTTTAAATTTTTGATATTTCAAAGTCGGGTGCTGAGTTTTTTTTTAAGGTGCGATATTTTTTTTTCGGAGTTACTACAAACAAAAAAAATGTTACTACGATCAACTACAAACCCTAATCTATAATATTCAGTAAAAAAAAGTTCGATTTTATTAAAGTCGCAACTTGGGAAAAAAAATTGTATTTTTTTTCTTACTACAAACGAAATTTTTTTTACTACAAACAACTACAAACGATCCTCTTTAACCCCCAATTTTTAAATTTTTGATTTGTCAAAGTCGGGTGCTGAGTTTTTTTTAAGGTGCAATAGTTTTTTTTCGGAGTTACTACAAACAAAAAAAATGTTACTACAATCAACTACAAACCCTAATCTATAATATTCATTAAAAAAAAGTTCGATTTTTTAAAGTCGGGTGCCAGGTTCACAGAGCCAAAAATAACAACTAGTTTTTGTATAGATTCATCAATGCAAAACATCGCGTTTGTTTCCAATTGTTTTGTGGGAGTGGTCTTTTAGAACGAGAGGCCCCTTGTTCGAATTACGGAATTACTCGGGATAGAGATCGAAAGGTTTTTTCATTTTTGAAGTTAGGTTAACGTGATCTAAGGGTGAGACGTGATTCACGTGATCCAAAAAAAATCTTGTAAGATGCGTGGACATTTTGTTTACTAAGTGGACTTTACGCGGCGTTCCTTTGACTTATTAATTTCGTCAAAGGTGTTTTTGTCATTGACATTAAGTGTTTTATTTTCAATAATAAATGTACATGTACGTATTTTAAGAAAATTTATTATTTTCTATTCTAAAAAAGGTTTAAATTTTTATTTTTTATTTATTTTTTTTTTTTTTTTTTTAATTCTATACGGATTTCGTTTCGTCTTTATTCTCTCTTACTATGGTAGTGTGACGCATTAAACGCCACAACACCTTGTTTGGACAAAGGACGCTGCAATCAGATACGCCAATCTTGTCCTTATAGAGAGACACTGAAGACCTCTGACGCCGGCAATTAAATTTTTATCGCAATTGTGTGATGTTTGATTGAACACAGTTGTGCAAGTTGTTTGGAAACTGATTCAACCCGTGCTTATTGTGGTGTAACTCGAATATTTGTAAGGGCTCCGAGGGTCATTTGTAATCGATATGACATCGGTCCTATGACGACATTTGTCCTAGTTTAATTAAACTGGAACGAGCTTGCTCTGACGGTGTTCCTATAGTGCTATGACATCGGGTCCTTCAAGAAGCGGCTCTATGGATATATTTGGCTGGCAACTCGTTGGTGACACCCAAAGTGTTGCCATTGTCCATGAGCGACGGTGATCACTTACGACGTTACGACCAGGTGACCCGTCTGCTTGTTTGCCTCTGTTTGTTACATAAGATGATGATAATGATGTAAATAGCCGACAAATGATCAGACGATACACATTATGACAAATGGTCATCGTTGCCTATGGACATACACCAAAGGTATCAAAAGTGTGTTGTAAGTTTTTAAGCCATGAGAACAAAAAATTTAACATCTCTTACATCACTTTATAGTCTTGACTAAACATTTTTGCAAGTGTGGATACTAAGGCACCACTTTCCCGAAACGAAATGAGGTTGTTTACTTAACATTTTCGAGAACAGAAGAAGTAAATACCTACAACGTGGTCAGTGCACTGGATGAAAGTTAAATATGTCGAGTGCTTCCGAGCGTCCAGATTGCGAAGATACCTGTCCATTTGAAATGTAAAACTTGAAACGGGTGGTCCGTTGATTATTTCCCAACGACCTTACTATGTAACCGTGTCAACGAGAACGCACGAGACGGTCTTGTTCCGTGACTGTGACTGGTGCAGAGAATTAACTGGATTATACGGCTAGAATGACGATGCAGTTGCATCGCGGATATTTTGCAGGATTCAGTTTGTGTTTGTTGTAATGCTTCCAGTTTGTTGGAGAGCCTCTCTTTTACATTAAAAATGTCTGATATCGCAAGCCAACCTCTACCCACTACGGTTATGTTGGATGTTTGTTTCTTTGTTTTTTAATAATGTGGTTTTTATGACTTTACCTGAGGTACAAATCATAGTAAATAGTAATCATAGTCCAAATATGGCTAATTTATAAATCATTGGGTAAATGAAATGTGTCATACTATTCCGATACGACGCTTTTTAAATTAGTTCGATACGAAGCTTTTTTAAAAAGCAGAATTGGATCCTGGGCTGATTTCTTACAAAAATTTTAACCCTTAGTAAGAGTAGATGTTGTACAATATAATACGTACGTGTACGTTGACTTACAATTTCTTTCTTGATGGCTGAGAACTGGTCAGAGTCATAGTGGTATAATTTAAGGGAATTACATCAAGCGACTAGTAAGAATGGTTAATTTATTTGGTATTTTCGTTAGAGGATAATCTTGCCAATTAAGTTTCATTAGCCTCTAGCGGTCAAATCGGATCACTAGTTTAACCTTGTAATTGAGAAGGTGCAGTTTAATAAACTATTCCGGTTTTCTAGGGTTTTCTTACTGTTGTTTTGTAAGCTGTTATTTTTAGAGGTTTTTCTTTTTTTTCACAAATTGGGAAGCACTCTATTGATAGTTGGGAATAGTAAACATAAATAAACAAATAATAAACGCTAACATGCCCTTATCCCCCACACTAAAAATCCCTATGCCATGGGAGGCGTAAACAACATAAACACCACAACACACAATATCAACGACCTGAGAATCATCATGAGACCTGAGACCCCTTGCTTTACAAATATGGTCAAAAGTCATAATGCTCGTTATGTTGGCTTATTTTAAATTAAACCCACAAATGCTTATTTAATTTTCGCTTCTAGCGTTCACCCATGTGAGAAGAGAGTTGGCATGAATATTGAAATCAAACAAGTATTAGATTAATTTAATACGTAATGTTGTTTTGATCCAGTCAGTGAGAACTTTCGATTTCGAAGAGAAAGGAGTTGCGTTTCGATGGCTCGCTGTGCGTTCGTACTTGTGATTGTTGATATGTACGGAATACTGAGGCCAGGGTCTTGTGTGAAGGCGGATGTGGACCGTTTAAAATTACATGTGTTTTATTTAAATTGTCTACAAAATGAAATAATATGAGTTATGTGGGTCCTAAGTCTGCTAATCTATATAGATCTGCTTCTTTGCGTTGTGTTTGAATTTGAACTGATTGCCACATTTTGTAGATAATTCTCGCCGAAAAGCTGCTGGACTAAAGTTGTAGAGTATTTAATTAGCAACGAAAAATGTTAATTTTATGTAAGGTGTTTTCAATCGTTTACATGATAAGTCATAAGAACCATCTGCGCTCTTGTTTACAAGATGGTAGCCGCGGGACAAAGATTGCGACCTCGCGAACTTGAATTTAACTACTTTACACTCCCCCTGTCTTAACATCTAAAAATAAAATTAGGTACGTCGCCTAAGAAAAACAACACCAAATGTAACTTTGGAATGGACTGTATGAGTTTGGCCTAACATTGTTCGTGACTATCTGTTTTAATCAAATGAATAATTTAAAACTGATCACTTAGTTGATTGTCACCAAATAGACGCAACGCCCCAGCAATAAGCCTCACGCAAGTCCAATTAGAGGAAATTTTGTCTACCTTCACAGTTCGTTCTCTTCTCTCTTCTTTCTTACCCGATAACGTATGGCTATCGTCATACCTTTATACATATTACTTATGTCTATGGGCGGATGGTACCATACCATCAGCTGATTTGTAGTACGTTGTTAGCTATTCGTATAAAACATAAAACTACTGATAGACAGTCATTCGTATGTACATCACCATAGCAACCCAAGTTTGATTCTTTGTTGAGCATTGGTATCCTCTCAGAATAAGACTGGCAGACTTCACACACCTTTGAGAACATTATAAAGTATTCAGATGTGTAGGTTTTCTCGCGATATTCAACTTCATTGAAACACGTCATTTGGCATTATCAAATGTTTTTGTCGTATACGAAAAAATCGATCTCCTCTCGGGATCCCAGCATTTGAACCACTGCCATCACGGCTAAGAATGGATAATTGTTAGGTATTAATACTTAATAGGCCAATCTGTTTTACATATATGTATAACGTTTTTGTTTTGTTACGTTTGTGGAGCGAATGAAGTCGAGTTGCGTACCAAGTCAAGGGCAGAGATTGTTGTCGTAACATTAAGATAATAATTTTTTTTGTGATTGTTGCCGTGGAATAAAGTCGTTTAGCTCTAAAAGCGAACTGTTTATGTACCTACCTTATCTAAAATATTTTTCTTTTATTGTTATGCTTCATATCAGCATACAATAAATTGATGTGGTAGATGCTAATAAATGACGTTTAAAATACCCACATGATTTACAAATTTTATTGCTGAAAATAAAAACATAGTGTTAAACACTAATAATTTTGTTTTGTATGCATGCAAAATACAAATCAATTTTATTTAGTGTCGTTAACCTTTCAGTAGTTTTCCCTTGTCCATAAAGTATCCGGTCATGCATTTGCATTGTCTTCGGAATTTGCAATATGCACTTGTGTAATAAAAGCTTTAAAAATACGATTTAGTGGTAAAAGTACTGAACGTTTAGAAAGATTTCATTGCACAATAATAATGTCTATTACATTAATTAATTTAGTAATCGCTTTGATAGTTAATGATAACGTCGAGAATGTTAATGATAGATAACATTAATTCGCAATGGTAATTTAATTAGATAATAATTCAGAGTTGGTAATGTTAACAAAACGAAATTATGATCAATAACATTGTGGCAATTTTAAATGATTAGCAATCTTAAGGTAATTGTGATTGATTTCGTATCGATTTAATGATTAAGAGGTAAAACTCCGATGTGATATCCTGAAGATTTTAACAAATACTTAATCATTCGGTTAGTCATTACTCCATAATACATCAAATTTAAATTGGTCCTTTCTTTCTTTCGACAATTTCGTGTGAAAGAACGAGATACATTATATTTAATTTTGACGCCGCTGTTATTTTTCTACGTTCCGTTTCTTCTTTCATGTATGGTCAGATCAATGTGTTATATAAGGAGTTGTAACCAACTGAGCTATATCGATGACATACTGGTTGGTGTTAGGAACTTGTGGAGGAAAATCCGTTATAATACCAATTATATGCCGGGCTTCTAGGGCATCCACTTGTAAGGATTCTGTTAGATGTATCCTTGCTTTATCTCAATGTTTGTTGTTTTTCTTAAAGTACGTTTGGAATGAACTTCCTTATCGCACGGTAAGGATGGAAGCTAGAAAGTGATAAGTGTAAGATTTTTGCGTGTCGGAAATGGGAATGTAGCTGTATGCTACGAGTATGTGCTGAGCACAGTCATAGATGCGCGCTTATTGGTATATCAGTTTTATTAATTGCTGCCAATAACGTGCCAGCTATCAGGTCAGATAAGTCAGGCGTAAGTTGAGGTATGTCAGATGTTCAAGTGTCAGAGGTAAAGTGCAACATTTTGTTCCAAACGAGTGTTTCACAATCTCATGCATTTGGTTATTTTCAACGAAATGAAAAGGTTCAAATTGTCATATAGAAAAGAACATCGGTCAAGTTCCAATCAGATTCAGGTACTTACATGGAAAAAGTTTCGTACCCTTTTCTTAATATTTTAATTAAATGTATTTAGCGACCTTTTTCATGAAAATATTACTGGGCAATTAGAATAATAAATAATAATTTCAAAATTATTTCGAATTCCCACGTTCGGTAACACAGATAAGAAAGATTTCCTTATATGTAGATATATTATTTTACTAAGGTGTTTTTGTTAATAACATTATTAAATTGATGTCCTGCATAAATCAGAATAGCACCGTTTGAGGAAAAGTCAATCAGGCTAGACATGTGTTCGAAATTCGAAGAGGAGTAGAAGGAAAACCCACGCTCTGTTTTATGTTCTTGTAAATGTGCTAAAATTAAATTTTCCCCTTCGAGTTACGCATCGCATACCTAAATGGTTTATCAGTATAAACCATCTCTATTTCCATGCAGGACTAGCATATTCTCCTTTATCGGTAGGTAAACAAATGTATTAATGTAAATAAATAAACGTAAACTCACTCACGCATACCCTCGCACTAAGATTCCCGGTGTCTGAACAAGGACACACATCCAGACAAAGAAAGCTTGCCTGCTGGGAATCAAACCCAGGACCATTGGAACATCGGTCCGGCATGTGAACCATATTGCGTCAAAGTTAAAATTGTCACATAAATATTTGCCTCGGCTGGGAATCAATCCTAAACTTTTCGCTTCGTGACTAAAAATAAGGTGATGGTTCCGTAAAAATATAATCTAATTATTACCTAAGCCTTCGAATTATAGTAAAACCAACTTGACCTTGAAATTAAGAGAGGCGCTGTTGGACGCACTGGACCAATCATTGCACTCAATTCGATAGGTAGTAACTGACAGACGAATGACCACAACGTACTGATGAATGACTTTTTAACATGGCATTAGTTCCAATTTTCGCCATTTCAGAGATAAGTTGGTGGCACTATTATTGATTTTGTTTACCAAATGTTTATCAATATTAGTATTCAATGTTTCACGGCAATTAAAATACAAATTGAAGCCTGTGTTATGTATTTTAAATATTAAATACCGATGTCATAGTGTTCTTGCGTGATTTGAATTCGAGGAAAGTCGGTAGCTGCCAGCCTAAATATATTTTAAATTGTGTTTGATGTATACTTTCTCTGAGTGATTTGGATAAACTTCACCAATGACGTTTTAATCGCTAAGCTGTGCCGAAGGTGTCATTGGCATATATATCATTTGCTAAATTTATCATCTCGGACACTAAACATAAAACTATAACGGGTATATACAGAGTATATGCAGCAGGCCTTTCAATCACCTTGTAACTACCCAAAACAATACAGTAAATAAGTTATGAAGAGTTAGTTACCTGCCCTAAACATTACGAAGCCAACAAAATCACATCGTGCTTGCCCTTTGCATCTCAGGAATTCGTGACTCTCAGTCTCACGCATATTCTCTGACCAGATTTAATATGCTCAATCATGTGTGCTGTGTGTATCAACAAAAAATATCAGGCTTACTCGAAGGCAGTAAGCATTTAAGCAAGTAGCCTGTGAAGTAGGCTCAATGGATATGCTAACTAGATATGTAATGGATAACTAGACAAAACTTTTTCTAATACCTAGCCTAGAACTGGTTTGAAAACACTTTTTTGTGTTCTTACTCTCAGGCTAATAGCCAAAACGCGCCGCCCGTGTCTATTGGCGGCAGACTTCTGCATTAGGGTTAATTACTTAACAATAACCTATAAGCACATTTCAAAGGGAAAGATCATTCGCTCATCACGATATACAGCTATAAAGATGAAATTGCCAAGAAGCTAGAGGTTAGTGGACATCTGCTAAGAAAGGATTTCGTCATATTCCACTTCTAAGAGGTTTAGGCGTTTCGATGTTTCGTGATGAGTGAGTGAATATTATATTTAGATAAATCTTTGATATCGGGTCATGTGTATATAATATTATAATATTTGGTAATAGTATTTGGTGTCTATGCCGCATGTGACGTCACAGGAGATCCTAATGCGCGGAAGGGGATGGGGGAGTGGGTTAACGTATATTTGTACATAAGTCGCCGAGCACATAGAATTGCGACTCCACGCCAAAATGAAACTTTTAACCTGTGCTCTCAGTTTAATTCAGCTTGTAAACAAAATTTACTAAGGACATTTTATAGATCTCGCCTTCAATCTTAAATCTAGCTTAATTGCATAGGCGAAAAGCTGGCATTTGTGTTCCACGCAATTAAAACGAATTCCAGATGGAATACGAACGGAGTATTTATTTATTTATAATTTTATTTTTATTGTTTTACTATAATTAAAACGGTTTACACCAATTACATTAATTATAGACTCCACAGTTATACTTCTCGCTCGCAGAACTTCATGCATACTGACAATATTTCCGGCCATTCATCTGCAAACAAATCAAACTCAGGGTATGCATCCAGAAGAGCGTTAAGTTTGGCAAGAACGCGGGGAATAGGCGAGTTCGCTCTCGCGACCGTGTGCGCCGTGGGTGCAGCGAAGAGTTTATGTTTGCGCGATCGGGAGTAATTATTAGGCGCAAAGAATCGACACAACTCGTCACTGAGGTCTGGAGCATCTATTCTACCACGGAAGATCTTACAGGCTGTGATCAGCTGATGGTGATCTCGACGAACCTCTAATGAATTGTAACCCAGGTATAGTTGCTTAAGTTCTAATCTGGATCGGAAGGACGGTATCAACCGAGAACTCGCACTTAAAATTCAACGAACGCATCATCGATATTGCATTTGCATTTATTTCCGCAATCAGCTCCAAGTTAGCGAACGTAAACACGCGAGCGTTATGTTTTGGCAACCGATCTAAATACAGTACAGCCACAGTGTTCCACTGTCGGTCGGCAATATTTCCTACAATCATCCCGGTTTATTGTTTGGCTTGTATCCAAAGTGACTCTGTTTATTTGCGATGCGATTCGCGGTTAAGGCGATAGTGTATGCGACACCGGACCTATAAAATTGTGGTGTCATTTTTGTTCGAAGAGTGGAAATGGTTTAAGTGAGGGCTTGAATTTCCTGCTGATTCTTGATGTTGATGCAATATTATCAACCATGAAGTTTATAGCTAAATCCGATTTTCTTCAATAATAGATTATGAAACTTGATCAAGCTACCATTAACAAAATAAAGTTAGTTATTATGTTATAGACATATAGACAGACTTACAGGTGTACCGATCTTTATATACCGGTAATAATGCTACGTTCTACCGAGCAAACGGATCAGGAATCGATTCCTTTGAGAAGGCACAGATGATAGATCGTTTTGTTTATTAGTGTACAGTTAAAGGTTTAACTTAGTATTGTTTGTACTAATTAACTTTACTTCTGAATTTCTTTAATTAAAAAGAACATCAATCAAAGAATCAGCAAGTCTGCAAACAAGGAGCAATTGATAAGGTCAACAGAAGCAATACCTACTGTTTAGTATTCTGTGCCAATAGCCTAGACTTAAAGATCATTTACATACTAGAAACTATTTAGAAATAGCCGCTTCTGTTCTCTGTCCTCTAACTATATTTAAATTGCTATTGCAATTTTGTTCGAACGGGATTCGGTTGGATAGTATTATGGTTATGATAATCTCAATATCATTCATGGTCCGTACCTGTTCGTAATATTTATTATGTAAATATCCGATAATCCTAGTTTTAGTTAGTTCTCCGAATTGATTTCAGCATAAGCCATTTATTCTCTATTATTTACGCATTTGCGGTCAATAATGTTCAGATAAATAAATAAAAGAGCAGCCGAGCTACCTAATGGTAAGTGATCAGCACCTCCTATACACAACAATAATACTAGCGCGTTTCTAACCAAGAAAAAGAGGTGAGCTCAAGTAGGTTCTAGGTGCTCAACTTAAATAAAGAAGTGATTTAGCTATCAACTCCACTTAATGTTATTTTAATTTTGATTGAAATTCAATTAACTATACTAACTATCAATTCCTTATCTTGAAATAGAAAAATCTTATCTACTTAAGACTAGTGACGCCAATGGTGTTTTTTTCCAAATCGCTATTAAGATACTTATAATTAAAATGGTTTTTGTGTCACTGTCGTATTAAGCCGTCCGACTATTGTCACGGCTCACCCACATTTTACGATAATAAGTACCTCGGTTGGAGGAACGAAAGTGTTCAATCAAGTGTGACGTTGCCTTGATCTTATTGTGACCGTTCACTTTGAACTCTTAGTTTGCAGGTTTTTGTTAGTTTTTTTTTTATTTTATTCGCTGGTTAGAGCGTTCTGCATTGATGGTAAGTGGTCATTGACGTTCATAGACGTCATTACATCAAGGTCTTCCGTCGTAATTGTCATCATCAACGTGTCTCGCAACTGTCTCACTGCTGGGCACAGGTCTGCGCTTACAGTGCCACAAACTTATCTGGCCCGGTGGCCAAAATTGGAACTAATGCAAATGTTATACTGTAGTCAGGCAAAGACAGACAGTAGCGTCCCCCTTACCGGGTCAGATAAGTTTGTGGCACTGTATAATGTGGGGCTTATACTTGAGTCGCCCAGGATACTGCAACTCCCCGCTAAAAACAAATTTATTGCCTGTGCTCACAGTTCAATTTAGCTTGGTAGCAACATTTACTTAAGACGTTTTAAAATCTCGCCGTCAATCTACAATGAACCCTAATCACAGGGTCGGAAAGCTGGCATTTGTGTGGGTTGCGGTTAAAACGAACAAAGTATTTTTTTACTTTTAATTCGATGCCGTACACTGCCGTACACTGACAATATCAATGATACGAGTTATCACAAAATAGTGATGTAACCGCGACTCACTCGACTCGTTTCGATTTCAAGAAATATGATTTAAGTATATACTTATATATTTTCAGCAAGTATTAACTTATACAATATCGAAAAAAATACCTAGCCGGGTAACGAATTCTGTTGGATTACCTCATACTCCTCATATCAATTGGTTGTTATTAGGGTGCACAACAGCACTACGATCAGGAGAAGAATATTTTACCTGGCCTTCATGTGTCGCGTTGGCTCATATCTATATTGTTACCATAGAAGATCCATAATAGTTTTTGCTTCAGGGGTTAAAAGCATTACATACATGTTAATGAAACTGAAGTGTCTATCTGTTAATATTCAATATAACTGTGTCAAGTCAAGCGCTTGTAACACTACTATTAACGGAAACTTATTAAAAATTTGGTCACGCTGTATTTCTGTTTGTCCGGACTAATCTTGAGAACAATGGACTGGTTTTAATACGAATTTCACTGGAAGATAGAGGACGGTATGGGGTAAATAAAGGTCAACTCATAATTCCAACGGGATCAGGATTTACATAGGAAAAACTACGTGAAGTCACGGACACAGGTAGTCGTTAATAAATAGACACGTCACTATGAAGACAATACAAAAATAGGAGTTGCGATCGGGTTTCTTATCAGGATAGAAGTAAGTAAGGTCAGTTGTTCCACTAGGTTGATCAAGTAAAACATGTAGTTAGTTACCTAACAATATCATTGAAGCTTAGGTACCTACCTAGGTACTTATTGCAGTAATAACTCTATTATTTGGTGACGTATGGTTGATATCGGACTGCCGCCGTTCGAACGGTTCTAGGGTTGATTCCCGGCCGAGCCATACGTACTTGTACGACTGTCACATAAATATAATTTATGTGACAGTCGTACAAGAGATCTTTTAGGCGCGTGGTTGACAGAGACAGTGCCTTACAGTTTGCCTTACCTGTAAGTCGCTGTCTCTGTCACCCACATGCCAAAAGCCTTGTACGACAATGTCGACAATACGTGGTTGGATCCCGGATCGAGTGTCATTTTTGTGTTATTCATGCTACGCGCTGACCAGGAATCATAGAGCACGTCATCGCAATAATATCTTTTTTTTTTTGTTAACAAGGGGGAAACCTTCAAAAGGTACCCTGTGCCGTGGGAGCGACACAGGGTTTTGTGGGGTTTTTACTCACTATATCTAGTGCACCAACTTCCAGACTCACCTCTACTCAACTGGATTTAGCCCATTTGGGATACTAAATATTGAAATATAGGCAAGCGTAATGAAAATGATTGCAGTGTAAAATATTAAAACTACAGTTGAGCGTCTATCCGTGCACCTGTGCGGGTTATGACTAATCTCTTTAGTCATTACTAAATGCGCATTGATAAACGGTAACTTAACTAACACTGTGCTAGTTTCAAATGACGAATCACAAGTATGTAGCTGTGAACTATTCATTATGTATTTTCGTTGGCGTTTGGTTTAGATAACACTGACTCGTAATTATTAATATTCAATTAATATGTTGAATATGATAACAGGGCTATTTAATAACCATAACTTGTCTTCGGTATTCAGGCCCATACTAGAATTATTAAGTAGAAGGTACCTAACTGATATAATTTGTGAGTTAAAACTTAAAAAAAAATCCTCCGACGCAAAAAATTCTGGTGTTGTAAGTTTGAACTCTCTTTCTGTGGGGATCCACAGGAGAGGATCTCTCTTGTCTCATGAATAAAGGAACCGATTTGGTGCGAGTATTCTGTTCGAAAGCCAGTTAACTTGTGATGGTTGTTACTTTTTACCTGTTTCATAGAAATTGGTCCAGCGACAAAAATCTTCATTGAAGTGAAGATTTTTGTCGCTGGACCAATTGGACCAATTTGGACCAAGAAATGTGTTCTGTAGTTTTTGCGTAATATTAGTACAGAGATAAAAATGTTGACAAATTATTCACATCACCAATCTCATAATAAACATATGTAGTACCTTTGGGGATACAAATAGTTACTGATTAAAATATTATTATTGTCTGGAGTGTCTGGACTAAGCAGACATGGTGTAAATACGAAAACGGTTGCTGAACTTGAACCAAAATGACGTCGTTGGGTCGACCAACTGGCCCTATGAAGGTCGACTTGTTGACGGCGTCGCCGCATCGGTGTATTTTTGGCAGAACTGTTTTTGTGTTTAACACTGATGGCAATGAAACGATTTTGAGAAGTTCATACCGATCTCTACTTTTGTAACTATTTTTCATGTATTTAACTGCCCGTTTTTTTTTTAATGGTAAATAATATAAAGTACATACTGGAAAAAACAATTAGCGGTCTGATTCTAACGATGGTTTACGCCTAACGATTGGTTACGTACGTACAAACTGTGGAATGAGCTTCCTTCTAAGGTATTCCCGGAACGTTATGACATGGGTTTCTTCAAAAAAGGTGTAAAAAGAGTTCTACTTCAGGGCCGGCGTTGCACTGGTGATTTCCCTGGTGTTGCTCGTGTCCATAGTAAGTTGTAATGACCACTTAGCTTACCATAAAGTGGCTCGTCTGCTTTAACGTCAGCCCTTCAGGCTATAAAAAGTCGATGCTTTTAAGAAATATACATAAATGTTTGGTTATGTTGTTGAGCATAAATGTGTTATTACCGTTGTGGTAATACCAAAATTCACTGACCTTACGGCGGGCGTTCGTCTGTGGTGACCTTGTACTTAGTATGTAAACATGGTCATTACAATGCTAATTTGTGTGTTTTTTGTTTATACCTACATCATACATGACGTCGCGCTCTAATAATGTAATGTTTCTGCATATTTTTAATGAACGGTAAAATTATGGTTGTCTTTAAAAATAAAGTCGTAAAATCTTTTGTGCTCACTCACATTCACGCAAATACATGAACCCACAAAAATGCTTCGCAATTTCGCAAATGATTTTGGGAAATTTTAGACAACGTAAAATGTGCAGTGTTTACACATTGTAAAGTTTGTAAAATCGGTCGTTACGTAAAGATGAAGTGCCAAAACCTCCCAATGATATTTTTCTTACAGCGTAGTGTTAATAATAGTAGTTCAACCAATGTAATGTTCTATAGTGTTCTCCTTATTCTTTCCAGAGAGACGACCGTTCCCTACTGGCGCAGTTCTTCTTCGCGGACGATGCGCTCAACATGATCGCTACGGAGCTGGACTCCTTCGACGGCCGCAAGGACCCCGAGAGATGTTCCACGCTCGTCAACCAGTTGAGGCATGCCCAGGTAAGCTTCAACGCACAGACCCTCACAATAACTACCTTGGATCTCTAATGGTATAGAAACACGCTACACAGTCATAGCCGCACTCTAGGATTCCGTGTGTCGTAGGTGCCATGGACAACAAACAAGACCGAGAATGGAAATTAAAACTAATCACTCAAATATCCGCCTCGCTGGGAATCGAACCCAGGACCTTGGAATAACGATCCGGAGTGTTAAACATTGCGCCATTGTTCGTATTTGTATGATGAGTTTCGTTTCTCGGTTTTAGGGTAAGTGTGTTTGCATGTGTGTCCATGGTCACCACGACACGAAATCCTAGCATGGGTCTATGAGTGTGTAGCTTTATTTATTTGCCTTGTAGAGGTGATTTGTAGATTTTTATTTTATGTAGGAAAACAATTTATGATTTTGTGACTTGAATCAATACTTTGCTATTGATAACTTGCCCACAATGATATGACGTATTCTTGCCCGAATGTGGTCGCGGTATAAAGCCAACCTTCCATCCTTGACATGGTTTTCATTTGTAATGTCCGATTTTATAGGTACTTGTGTACACGCAATTTTTGCGTTGTGTACACATTGCATTTGCGCTACGTTACACCTAGAAAATTATTTTAAGCAAACATTTTCCTTATAGAGATGACTCTCCCGTTTAGTGAACGCACTGCAGTTGAATTTGAAGTTGAACAATTTCGTGAAATCGTTTTTCCGTTTCATTTCTCGTTAGGCCATAGAATACAGACATCTAGTTTAACGCCATAGATGGAAAATATTGTACGTCAGCTGTACGCACGGTTATAAACCGTATCCTTATTCAAATACGGTCTGATGTCGTTTAAATGCCCATTTAGGTTTATGTCGAGTGCAAGGCATGCACTTGTGATACGAATGCGTTATTATCTAGAAGTGTTAACGCCTTTTGACGTCATTTATTATGCGTGGACGTCGTGACGTTGTGCGCGATTGTGTGGTACGGAATAACATGTAAATATTACCGTCTTATTATGGATTTAATTTAATTATCTCGGCATTTACGTACGAGCTAATTAATCTGGCGTTCCTCTGGTACGTCCAACACGTGTATTTCGTATTACTTTGTCGTAGTTCTGTCAGTTATGTTTTAATGAATTGGTCCTCTTGGCAACATGGGTTCTTGCAACAGTTACAGAACTGTCCCACTTCTGGTCTCGAGTCTCTTTTCATATTGTGAAGGATACCTACAGGTAGTCCACCACGCTACTCAAGTGCGGACTGACTGACTTCATACACGTTTGACAACTTTTTGGAGAACTCTCTAGTGCGCAGGTTGTAGTAATGACAAGATAGTAAATGACATCAACGGCGGGTTTTCCTTAACTGTATGCGTATGCCGTTGTCATTTTTTTGTTATAAACAAAGTCATGGAGTGACGTAACCGCAACAGACGATAGAACATTTGGAGATGGATGAATGCATAGTGAATATTGGATTTTGTTTCTTTCGTAGAATGGATGACTTAATACCTTACTGACTTGAACTTTTTTTACACTTAAATGGTTATCCTTACCTAGAGATGTTATAAGAGTATTTTTTATGGTTCTGTATTCTAAATTTTACATACTAATAAAAACTTAAACTTATAGGTAATTCGTGTGTCCTCTCATAAATAACCTCATCGCTACTGTAATTGTGCTCGTACCTCCTCTTATAGTGTGAGGAGTGTAGGCTTATAGTCCACTATGTAGCTAAGTGGAGATATTTGGCAAGCATCAACCGATCTGTATGACACAGTTAGCGAAACTGTCATTCGTTGATTCCTGGGTTCGAATCCACGACAAGCAGCAATTAGATAAAAATTATGAGTTGAATTGAAATCTCTGTTGTTAGTCTGGGTGTACATACCTATGTGTATGTTTTAGTTTTTGTGCATCTATTGAAAGAATAATTTATATGCGCGTGTATGTTCAATGTTTTCTTTCGCCTAGGTTATTTATTATTAACTACATTACGTAAAAAAAAACAATGAATATAGAGGTGTGCAGGATTCGGACCCAGGCACATTTTGCTGCTGTGTTACCTTGCTCTTGCCCTATAACACAATAACAGCCATAATGATCAAGTACCATAAATATCATGGATATTTACTTGAAAAAAATATTATTCCTTTGTACCACGTTAATAACGATTGCAAATCTACCGGTTTTTTATCTCTTGGCATGGTACGTTTACCGATGAATCACTCGATGAAGGTCGAGCGTCTGTTTTGATAACTTCACAGAAATGATTATTGTAGACGGGGAAACTCTACTGCGTTCACTGTTATAGTGTTATACTCTATACTTACCTGATGCATAATTGTTGTAAGTAATAGTTATAAGATTAACAATATAATACTATGTTTGAGATAAAACCAATGAAGTCGTAGTTTGAAGGACTAAAATATACTTTTATGAAGCTTAGTGAATTTTAAACGAAAAGCAATTAAAGTATAAAATAAAAATAGCAGTAAATAATGTGAAAGGAGTACCTATAAAGTGTAAAATAATATTAATAAGATAATAACAGTTATGCCGTTCTTTCTCTGAAGATAATCTTGGGAGTAGTAATGCTTATCTTAAATTACATTGCCATTGGAACTTGGGCAATATGCAAAATGTAAGTAAAAGGAAGGTTCTTATTCAGTTCGCAAGCTTTGACCCCATCTTACGTACAAACATTGCAATTAAATAATATCTTGTAAGGCAAGTCTATTGATGCAAGAATGGCCAAAAGCACAAGTAAACATGTCAAGGCCAATACCTATGAAACATCCTTTGTGTTGGGCAGTAGGTAATATGTTAAAGTAGTTTGTGTAGGTACTTCTTAAAAGTTACTAAGGGAAAAGTTTGATCACGATTACCTACAGATAAAGATTACACCTGGAGCCCCGGAAATGCCTCGGTGAGCGTCTTTCGTGAAAAGGTTGTTAGAGCGTTCTCAGCAGGGTAATTATTGGACCTACAGATGTACCTAATCATAATTGTAATCATGTTTACACTTTAGGCAAAATGCACTATGCCCAGTTGTAATTAAAATAATCATAACATTTTGCCTATATTTGGCTCATCACCTCATTATATCACGCGATGGTAAATTATGACTAGAAGTTTGGAGTTATAATATCGACATCATTAAAAACTACTCCTGTAAATCCCTGTAAATTTCTCACTCGGTCGGAACCCGTTCAGGCGTGTCCAACAACAAAGACGGGTTTTCCAGTTTTCGTAATAAAATTGTACTTGTACCGCGCGCGCCACAGAGAAAGCCTTCAGTCAGACAAGCCGCGGGGCGATGGGAAAGTTTCGAGTACTTACTCATTATTTTAAACTCCGTGCCAGGAATATCTCGGAAGTTTCGACGGATTTAAATTATTTTTCTCTGTGATATG
The DNA here is from genome assembly GCA_905404135.1 of Hesperia comma. Lineage (NCBI taxonomy): Eukaryota > Metazoa > Arthropoda > Insecta > Lepidoptera > Hesperiidae > Hesperia > Hesperia comma. The sequence continues at coordinate 35,783,380 of FR990012.1, forward strand.
AAATCCAAAGAGATTTAAGTTTTATACAATTTACTTCTTTGAAAGCCAAGCCATTTTGCAAGTTGTGAGTGAAGTCTTGATAGCTCGGTTTCGGCTTTTATTTTAACGCACACACACGTAGTCACTTGCACGCGGACTCATACACATACACACACACACAAACAGACGACACACGCAACTCCTCAATACGTTTACTTATTTACTACTAGCCTGGTCGTTGTTCTAGAATCTACAGCATAATTTTATATCTCCGGTTCTTAGCGGTACCGTGGCGTATAAAGATGAAAATACATAGACTCCAGTTTCTAAGTTTGACCGCCACTTATACAACTGCGAAAACCGTATCAAATATCAATTAGTACTTTTTGCATGATGGCCGGACAAATATACAGACGAACAGAATAATATTTTTGGATGTTTGGCATCTAGTGGCCTTATGAAGACCACTCGGACATGTCTTTCTCAAACATCTCCTATGTACAGACATACAGACACAAACCAGATACATTTTTATAATAAGTATAGATATAGATAATGCATCCGTAGTTTATTGCGTCTCAAAGCGCGTCTCGAAACCATGAAGGTCGAATCTGTACATGTCCTTGCCACGATGGATTTCGCGTACCTATTTCGTAAGCGTTTCCGCGCCGGCCTCTGCCGCCCGTTCAATGTTATATTTGTTATGGTGTGAGCGTTATTTCGACGTATGAGGTTTTTAGTGCAGCGTTTAACATTTGAAGGTTGGCTGCTTTGAGTAAGATAGGAAATGAAATGAATTTTATCCGAACGTGGATTTACAAACACTTTTCGTTAGTCAAACTCACGGAATACTATTCCGTGGTTAAACTACATCATAAGTGTCATGGTCTTGGAAAAAGAAGAGACAAGAAACTTCCAAGGAGTTTTTTTTCCTAGTAGACAACTACAATAAGAAATTTTTGTTACGTCCTTTTTCGTAAATAAAACATGTGGGATCTGAAATGATCTTCATTAACAGTTATATCTACCCAGCTTAAAATTCGATTAAAAAAAAAGGAAAACTTAGCACAAGGGGATCTTCATCCAAGCTTTGTGTTAGTCTAGGTATAAGCTGAAAAACAGCGATATTCGTGATGAACATACTAAACACAAAGTAAATATTTACACTGGTCAGCAAAGATACCAGCAGGTAGCTAGCCCACTTCTGGAAGGCAGCGTAGTGTAGACAGGAGTCTGCTCTAAGGTTACGTTGTTACGAGGAGAGATACAGAAAACACCTCTTAATTACGAAGATTTTTCTTCGGTTCGGTTGTATCTGAATAACGAGGACAGATACGTATCAAGTTATACTTACGAGGAGAAATATGGATCATAACTCTCGTACTCGAACTAGAAAGTTGGGACATGATGTTGTCTTGGCACTCCCTGTTTACTTAAAAGAAAGCATATTTGTGTTTCATGTGTTGCTTTTTATGTTGTCATAGTTACTCATGAAAATCAATACTGTTTAATTCACAAAATATGTGCCTTTTGTTTTCAGATAAGAAATGTTTCTGTGTTCAGTAAAAGTATAACTCGCCAAACAGGTTTAAAGACTTCGCAATAAACGTGAATGAACTTTGATACTACTATGCGAGTAATAATTGCTAGCTCGTAATATTTCAACTCAACACACGCGATGCCTCATTTCATTTGTAACTTATCGCTCACAGTTCAACTAAGGCACAGGTTCTCAAATGTATTTCAGGTGTCCCCTTTAAGTTTAACGATTCTATAAGAATCCGCTTAATTTATAATTCTTACTAAATAAATTTGGACGTGACGAAGAAAACTCTGTATATTTATCTATTTTTGCCACAACAACGGCACTTATATATACAAAAAAGGGGAAAGGAAACACATGAAAATCACGAAACTGCTTGGCCTATGATCTATGAAGAGGAAATGACAGGGTGGTAGTTTATTAACTGAAGAATTCAGTTAATAACGAATTTTGTGATCTGTTCGCGTGAAACTATCCCCGATCGACAGCTAGTAATTAACTAGTTTAATAGATTTGTTTTAAATGTTCAGAAACGATAGAATGTTTATAAATATCTAATAGTAGTATAAAAATATAGAACGCGTAAATATAAATGGTGAGCTTTTCATGTTTTGATCGACATGTTTTAATGTCCCCAATTCTTCATATTTACGATCACACACATAAAGTTTTCTAACGCCCGCAATGAAATGTCATCGCCCAAAACGCGTCGCCCACGTAGCGTCAATGCAAACTTTGAGAAACACTGGCCTGGGGTTACTACATCAATGTCAAAGTAGTAAAGGTGTGAAAGACCATCATCATGATTCATGACTATGAGCCAAAAGAATACACGACTGAAGTCAACAACCGTTATTAATCGTAAGTTTTATGATATTAATCGCAAGTTAACGTTACGCGTTCAATTAAGGACACAGGCAATATGGAAGGAGGAGACACAGACTTTCTCTTTCGCGGCGATCGCGGTCGCAGCTGGTAAGTCGATACCATCGATTGCTCCAGTAACAGGACTAGCGGTTCTTGATAATGTAATAGCTAGCTCATTAATGAGCCGTGCAAGTCCTATTCACTTCCGAACTAAAAATGAACTTCTGCGAATCGTATGAGGTATGTATGACTATTCTAGTTATTTACGAGTACAATCTACAAGTATTTGTGAATGTAAACATTTGTACGATGACTACTAATTAGTATTTACTATTTACTAATGGCGTTTCGACTAGATTATTCGGTGTCGATTTGTCGTGAATTATGGTTATGGTTATTATGGGCAGTGGCAAAAAACTCGTCGCGTGTAAAGCTATTGATCCCTGTTGTTATTATACAGATTATATGTACTTGAGTCGCCGTAAATATGGAATTGCCACTCCCATATAAAACAAATATTATTATGCGTGCTCATAGTTTAATCAGTTTGTATGCAAAATTTACTTAAGGCATTTTAAACACTGGAGCAGCTTGGTGAAGTATGCATAGCTTCTGTTGGTCACTTCAGTATTGTACAATAGTGAGTAGGTAGAAGCTAAAGGGGCAAAACTAACTTGTGCAGAGATGCTGATAAACTAAGTTTGAGAACAAATGAACCCTAAACTCGAAAGTGTTACTAATAAAGCAGTTCACTTCACAATGAACACGAGGTACGCTTATCGATAAATTGAGCTGTAAATACGAGCATAGCGTGGTATGGCGCGTGATTTGCCAGTACTATACCTATAGGTATGTACCTATTGGTATTTAATGTTGATTTCATTTAGCGGTTCTACAACCTAGTCGGTAGTGACTCTGCAATCTGCATATCCAACGTGGTCTCCTGGTTCGATTCTCTGCTAAGGTACAAATATATGTGATGGTTAATGTTCGTTCTTATGTTCTCGGGTCTTGGATCGTGTGCTGCCCCCCTTTGTGTGACTATATTGTAATTACGCGGGAGTGTGTGCGTAAGTACCGTCGACATTAATTTGCATCACACCTGAAGAGCTGTATTCCCATTTTACTGGGCACTGAATATTATTTATACTCCGCGTTCGATACGGAATTCGTCTTAATTACATGCCAAACAAATGCCAGTTTTCCGCCCCTTTGATTATAATATTTTATTATTATTTTATTATTATTATTTAAGGTTCATTGTAGATTGCTAGCGAGAATCAAAAATGCCTTAAGTAAATTTTGCTTACCAGCTTAATTGAACTGTGAGTACACGCACTAAAGTTGTTTTTCGTGGGGAGTGGCAATTTCATATCCTCGGTGACTCAAGTATAGTTAATGACCTGTGTTATTATTACATATACCTACAACTACATATATTATGTTGGTGCGTACGACGCCGTTTTACGTCATTCAATGTGTTCCGCGTAGACTGGAATAGATTTGCGTCGCGTCGGCCTTCTGTCTGGCTGACATGTTAGTCTTTATATTTTCAGAGGCCTGAATAGGCTTTGACAAACTCAATATTGTTATGCTTATGACCCTTGCCATTTTCTGCCGTTACCTACCAGGTGGGATTATTGACAAGCATTGACTTATGTTTAAATAGAGAGTCCTCTACCTACTCGTACTTAAATTAAACTACGCAGAAAAGAATATTTTTGTCTCAGACAATAAGTGGGTAAGTATAATAGAAAGAAACTAATTTTTGAAATGTTCTAATTTGAAATACAAAATTAAACTTTTTTTTTCTATTTCGACTATGATAACAGCCAGCGGTCGAAATTCGATAAGAAGAGAATCTCGCAACTTCTTTCCGTAGCCGCCACACTGCAATAGTTATCCTAGGTCGCGCGCGGTAGGCGCGCTACGGTGAGATTAGAGGTTTAACAAGGTGAGCATGACCTTCGCTGTGATAGAATATAATTATGTATAGGTTACTCGTTTTAGATTGATGTATTTAACACGATTTTAAGTATAACCGGCGTGGATGGTGCACATTTTGTTATTAACACATCATGATATCTTCATATTTTGTACCTAGGTATTTTGCCGAGTTCGTAGAATGTGACATAGGTACCTAGTAACAGGTAGGTACTAGGTAGAATAGGTATTCTATGTAGTTCTTTTATGGTACGAAGATAACTTATGAATGTGAAAGTGTGTTTGTTTGTGACTCTTTCACGTCGCAACATGGCTATTATATGGTATGGTTTATGTGTGTGGGGATAGTTAGGAGGGTGGAGTGACGTAGGCTACTTTTTACTGCGGAAAAACATCTCATTCCCATGGGAAGATCGATGTTTTGTTAGTGCTAGATATTTAGTTCCGGATGTTGTTAATAGATGGCGTTAGTAAAATTCATTTGCAAGTTCTGAATGACGCTATCAAATACTACATGTAATTTACTTACGTCACAGGCAAATGTTATATCTGATGTTCCAGTATATCATTTATAATAGGCTACTGTTTAGCCCAGATTCCTACGGGAGCGGGACCTACGTGGCTGTTACCTACGGGTCCCGAAGCGAAGCGCGGGCGGTTCTATAGTAATAATATAATTAAGCTAACTTGGAAATGTCAATTTCAGTAAAATTACCGTTTTACTTAAGTTGACTCCAAAAAGAATTGCGATCTGTTCCGATCATGAAGCAAAGCTTCATGGTTCCGATAAGTAAATGTAATAACTTATTCTTTGTAGGTACTTTTTTACAATATTGTATTCGACGTTTCCATTGCGCAATATTTTCCACCTGCCTATCTACGTACCTAGATTACAAGAAAACAGATGTTATACGCAATAGAAACACAACTGTCAAATACACCAATAATCCTGTTTTGTTATTTCTTTATGTAGGTAGGTATCTCACAAGTGTATTTATAATTATTTTATTTAAGAAAAAAAGAAAAAACAACACCAGGTTAATTTTATCTACTTATATCTAATCTAAATACTTGTAGACAAATGGGTTCTTTCATGTTATCATATTGTCATTGTCGAACACAAAAATGATTATCGGATATCTTTTAATTCTACTTCTATTATTTTAGGTTCTAAGAATATGATACTTACAGTAAATAACTTTAAACAAAATAGAACCGACTTTAACGCCGAAAAGTAAAATTCGGTTCAGTTAAACGCGTTTAATATTCCTTAATCCTTCTCCTAAGTCTGATAAAGACGATGCTGAAAACCGTATCAAAGTCGGTTCAGCCAAACAATATGCCTAAAACCTTCTCGTAAGTCTGACAAATACGATGCTGAAAACCGCATCAAAATCGGTTAAACCAAACGCGAGATAATCGCGCACAAATATACATACATACATACATACAGGTCAAACTGAGAACCTCCTTTATTGAAGTCGGTTAAAGACTTACAAGTTATTAGTATAGGTAGATTTGGTTTATTACTCTACGCTAGTGGTCAATACACTTTTTTGACTAAGGGTGGGCCGCACAAGGGCTCTTTTTACCCATCGTGTAGGCACCATCGGGGCCGCCGCTGTCTGTATGAGCGCCCGCGTGCAATAACGTTTTGAGTCCAAAATAATATTTTCTGACTGAAGGGTCAATCTCATCAACACTAGAATTATTCAACGTCTAGCCGTTACCGCTGAAGTGTTAATTAAACTACATATTTACATATCTGGATCGGTGTCTGTTATGTTTACATACCGATTGATGTAAACAGAATCTGTGATGGTCACAACGGTACTTGTAACGTAGTTACGTTAGGTCTACGTGTTTACCGTAACATGTTTGTTAACGTCTGGTCAAGTTAACATGGAAACAAACTTTTTATTTATTGATAAGGTGAGGTCGCAGTTGTAAATGTCACGGGGCTAATATCACGGAAGGGTTATTGTCACATATAATATATGACGTATGAATTCAGTGGCTAAGTTTTAGTTAGGAGGCAAATTAATGACCATCATATCTAATAATTGTTTAAGAAATATAACCATTATAATATTATTATCATCGTAGCTCGCAGCTCTTATACACGTGAATTTAATTCGATCCGATGTCCATTTTGACGATGGTGATGAAATGATGCAGGATATATAATAATTAAATAATTATAAAAATTATTATTATTAATAATAATTATTTATTTAATTGATATTTTTATTGTCTATTCCAGGACCGGGTGCTGAACATCACAAGTCAGATAATGGACCAACTGCTAGGAGACGAGCGGGTGGCGCGCGGCTTCCGGGTCAAGTTTCCCGAAGACGTGCTGCAAGACAACCTCGCTGGCCAGCTCTGGTTCGGTGCTGAGGTGAGTGGAATGGAATGTGGTCTTTATTTTGTTGGAGTGAAGGTTTGGTTTTGCTTGTGCTGTTTTGAATGTGTGTGTGGACAATGGATGTGAAGGTTATGGAGAATGGAGATGGAGATGCGTGCAGGATTAAAGAACCTACAAACTAACTTACTTATCACTACTTGGATGTCTGTAATTCATTTGACAAATTGACAATCACTCTTTAGGATTGTGTCGTTGCGTAGTAGCGTAATAGTTGGTAGTATCTCTGCTTGTCGAACGAGGGGCTCGATTCCTGGAGCAAATATTTTTGTACTGATATATTATTTATGTTGTCCGTCCCCGCGACTCTGGCTGGCCAGGTCTGACGACACGATTTTTGTAAAATCGCTGAGCTGAATTTTGTTGAAATAATGTCGTACAGACTTGTAATCGCAATCATTCTACACCTTGCAGTGCCTGGCAGCCGGTTCGTCGATAATGAACCGCGAGGACGAATCGAACGCGATGCGTCCGCTCGCCAAGGCGCTCACGCGCAGCCTGGAGACGGTGCGCTCGTTGCTGCGCGAGCAGTGCCTGCGGCCGCGCGGCGCGGCGCTGTCGCAGCACGACGACATGCTGCACGAGAGCTTGAGGATATTTGACAGGTATGGTGTACGGAGTAGGGATCGATAATGAACCGCGAGGACGAGTCGAACGCGATGCGTCCGCTCGCCAAGGCGCTCACGCGCAGCCTGGAGACGGTGCGCTCGTTGCTGCGCGAGCAGTGCCTGCGGCCGCGCGGCGCGGCGCTGTCGCAGCACGACGACATGCTGCACGAGAGCTTGAGGATATTTGACAGGTATGGTGTACGGAGTAGGGATCGATAATGAACCGCGAGGACGAGTCGAACGCGATGCGTCCGCTCGCCAAGGCGCTCACGCGCAGCCTGGAGACGGTGCGCTCGTTGCTGCGCGAGCAGTGCCTGCGGCCGCGCGGCGCGGCGCTGTCGCAGCACGACGACATGCTGCACGAGAGCTTGAGGATATTTGACAGGTATGGTGTACGGAGTAGGGATCGATAATGAACCGCGAGGACGAGTCGAACGCGATGCGTCCGCTCGCCAAGGCGCTCACGCGCAGCCTGGAGACGGTGCGCAGGGTGCGCTCATTGCTGCGCGAGCAGTGAATTTTTGTATGCTTTAGGCGCCAGGCTATATCACTGCCTGGGGACCGAATGTTAGTCGCTTGGTGGACTGTGCTCTAGGCCTCCTCGATAATGAGGAGAGGTGCTCAGTAGTGGATCATTAATGGGTTGTAGCCATGGAGTTGCAAATTCCAGTTCCTTTTAACAGATTTAAAAAACCGACGAAGATCTGAATTTGACTGTTTTTTTTTGTGTTACCTCGTAAATTTTTGCTGCATGTCGAAAGGTGAGGCTTAGCGTATGGTCCCATTCGAAAGACATCTGACGAAAAGTGTTTGAGTTATCCCTAATAATGTGTATTAAATTGACTTCGACTACCTACATTGGTGATGATCTCACTTTCGGTTTTAGTGTTAAAATTATTTAACTGCAGTTGATCGCATGAATTACGGCAGCAAGAAAAACGCCGAAAGATACAATTTTAAATTTACCTTAATTTAATTACCTAATTAATTTAATTTAATTTAAACGCAAGCATTGGAAATACATAATATATTTCTTACCTTGTTTGACGAGTTGGTATTGCGTTGCAATTGTACAAAAGATAACTAGGTAACATTTAACAAAAAACCGGCCAAGTGCGAATCGGACTCGCGCACGAAGGGTTCCGTACCATTATGTATAGAAACGTCAAAAAATCTGGTCTGCTGTATGAAAGCCTCACTTAAATATTTAATTATTTTATTGTAGCCACATATTACGCACAAACGCCATCTCTTGGACCGAAAGGTAACTAATATCGCTGAGGCGTCGAAAATATTATTTATTAACTTAAATATTTATTTTATTTTGCTTTTTAGTATTTGTTGTTGTAGCGGCAACAGAAATACATCATCTGTCATTGAGGTACTATGTTAACTATACTCCGTTCAGATTGGAGCTGGACAAAACCAAAACAGTGCGTAAACAGTAGCCATATAACACAAACTTTTTGTTCGTATTCACGGTAATTATTTTGTTTGGTTAATGAAAAACTTACGAAAACACATAACACCCACTACACTATAAATATTAACAAAACTAATGTGGCTAGACACAAAAATAATTTTAAACAAACAATAAAATTAACGTATTATAGGTATAAACAGGCTTAGAACAAATTACGGTATTTTGAAGAAGGTCTCAAATCGCTTTTCGTTTTTAAGGTTGTGGCTGCATGAGTTATTCAATTACGAAAGCGTTAATAACATTATTTTTACCGTATGTTCTCGCAGTTTGAAGTTTTTATCGATCGCTACATAGTTAAATATGGAATCAGAAAAATTATAGTCAGTAGTTTAGTCGAAACACAACGCATTTGATTCAGACATAAATGTCACTTAGTGAAAACCCTAAAAATGGTTTGTTTACATTGTTTCCAGCTCCATTTCAAATAGAGTATAGAGACGCTACGCCAAACAAAAGTGATCCATTTCTCGGTTTAAAGATATCCGTCGCTGCAGCGCTAAAAAAAAACTTACTGTCTAATCTATCATTTTAAGCCGCAGCGCTTGATAAGATACAAATAGTCGTACAAGGATCTTTTGGCGTGTGGGTGACTGAGACAGCGCGTTACAGGTAAGACAAACTGTAACGCGTTGTCTCCAAAACATGCTGGTCGTTGTATTCAATATTCATTCAGTAACATGGCGGGCGAATGGCGGACGATAAATAATTTTTCGTATTTATTTTTAAAATTGTGAAATCTGCTTACTTAGTGATGTAAAGTTATTCCTGTGCATTTTTTCGAGTTCCTCAAATTATTATCGAAATATCGTAATGCACGCCAAGGCGTTTTTTATGATGGTTGCTTGAAATTCACTGAAATTCCTAGACGTCATACACGTGCACGACGTGCAGTGGTCTCGAACGTAAAAGTGCGAAATCGGTAGAATTGCCCACTAAAATCGGTATATTTGTACCAAAAATCGGTAGATGTCAAAATATATACAATATTCAATCAAATTCGTCTTAATTACAAAAGATAAACTTATAGACTAATTTATATACAGCAAATACACCTAATGAGGGTAACCGCGTGTGAATTTTCCGCTAGAGGCGCTAGTGAAAAGGGAGGTCTGTCTGTCACTTTTCGCTTGTCTGAATTTCATTTGTCACTGTTTATGTATGGGCGGGCTTTGACAGCATGACCGCACTCTGCAGTGGCGCCAACTGGTGAGCACAAAAACGGTTACCCTCATTAACCAAAAAGAAAAAGATTAAAAGCTATTTAAATTCTATGTAAAATTACTAAACACATATACAGGCTAGATAAACACAAAAAAAATTTTTGACGCTATACAATATTTAATGAAATGAAATCAGAATTTCTGTTCATATCAAGTGTAAGTGAGTAAATTCCCAAGCGGGAAACCCCTTATAGTACAATGCAAATTTTTAGGCGGGCACGGTGACTTGGACAAAAAATAATATTTTTGTCTTTCACGTAAATTTTGTAACTGGCAATCTCGTTCTTTCAAATGTATGGGTGAATCTACTGATTCTAAATTTATGGTTGAGGGATTCCCCTTTCCCATTAACGTAAAACATAAATGAAATGGGGTGCCAACTTAAAATTTTCGTAAAATCGGTAGAAAAATCGGGAGAATTTACACGTATTCACTAAAATCGTGGAAAAATCGTTGCATTTCGGTATTTCGGTAGAACAGAGCCCATTTCGGTAGAAATACCGAAAAATCGGTAGGTTCGAGACCACTGTACACGTGTGTCGCGCATGCGAGCTAGCAACCGTACTGAGAGAGTTGCGGTGCGGTGCATTCACCGCAACTGACTGGCGTATAAAATTTCTTTGCGGTGTCTTCTCTAGTACGTTAGTACATAGTATCTCAATGTCATCTGTGAAAATTTCAACTGTGTACTATTACGGTTCATGAGGTGACAGACGGACGGACGGACGGACAGCGAAGTCTCAGTAATAGGGTCCCGTTTTACCCTTTGGGTACGGAACCCTAAAAAATAACCGACTTCAAAATCGATAAGTAAGGATAACTTACAAACTATCCGATGTCGCTCAAATTTATATGAGACTAGCTACCCGCCCCGGCTTCGCACGGGTGCAAGTTAGATTTACCATAGCAGCGCCATCTATTGATTACTTACTCAACCCAGTCGAAAGGTATCGACATCTGTTACATATAATTGTGACTGTCAAATAATAACACTCTCAATTTAGTTCTCTTGTGTGGCGCTAGGTGTCTGTTCATCTGTGAATAAGACTGCCATGTCAATTGTCATTACTTGCAAAACTTACTGTCAAATAATAAGAGACAAATAATTAGAAATAAATTAAAATTGCGACTATAATTTGAGATTTAAAGTATCCTATCTCTCAAGTTGGATCGAACTGCACATGGTGTGCGAATTTTATTATAATCGGTTAAGTGGTTTAGGAGTCCATCGCGGACCAACATTGTGACACGAGATTTATATATATTAAGATTGACGTCAAGCAACAGCTTTCGAATAAAAAAAACAATTATAACAATCGGAATACTCAGTCAAAACGACCGTATATTAATTAGACATTATTAAGAATATCTCGGAAACTACCCGTCGCATGTCGCTCTAATTTAAAAGAGACAAGATGACAAGCACTAGCTTTCTAAAAAAAGAAATACCTATCAAAATCGGTTCACCCAGTACAAAGTTAAGAGACATATACAAAAAATTACAGTCGAATTGAGAACCTCTCTTTATATTTGAAGTTTATTAATAAGAACATTGTTATTGTACAGTTTACCTAAATTGCGTCGCCTTCGATTACGCAAGCGGATATGTTAATTTAATAGTTTGAATTCGTTGTTTTGAATTGAATTGTTAGATAATGTGGGGTTTTCTCGGCGTTTTATACAATAGGTAGATAGATAGTGCTTGATTCATTTGTCTGGTAGGTATTTCTTGTTTGTTTGATTACGAATTGATGTTTTGTTTAGGTTGTGGAATGATTCATAATATGACCGTCATGGTTTTAGTGAAGTACCTAGCTATTAAAGTAGAATTAATGTAAACAATCCTATCCTACTTCCTACTAATCCTACTAATATTATAAATGCGAAAGTTTGTAAGGATGTATGTGAGTGTGTGTGTGTGTGTGTGTGTGTTGCTCTTTCACGCAAAAACTACTGAATGGATTTTCATAAAACTTTGCAGTAATATAGCTTAGACATCGCAATAACATAATTTGTTACAATTTATAGAGATTTTTGAAGGGACTGGTTACCCGAAGCGAAGCGAGGGCGGGTTTACTAATATACTTACAATATTTGTGAACCAAAATGTGGATGATATTGGGAATATTTTAATGAGAACAAGTTTTTTTTTTATTTTATTCCATTTATCATATTTTACTAAGTAATTCTGAAGGACTGTGTTTTTGTACGTTTCGCAACTTCTAATGTGCAATCGGCGGAAAAACCTTTAACGAAAATAAATAATATTGCAGTTTATTTGTTGCTCGATTAGATATAAACATGCCTATGATATTAATTATCATACTGTTATCAAATTGATACATATTTATATATTAGCTTCAAACCAATAATGACTTATTAGATGGCACGGGTCTATTTCAATACCAGCTTGTTTGGGATTCAATTTAAATGAATTTCATGTCGATCGCGAAATAATATTCATTGAAGTGATAACTTCTTACTAGAGGGTAAACCGCTTCGTTACGTAACGCGTTACGGCGTCAGTCTGTCTGGCTTTTATTTCTCTCACGCATACGGCACCGGAAGACAGGCTCCTCTCTCACTCTTAACCCACAGTGTTAGCCGTATTTCGGACTATCGCATTTAAGTAATAACCTAAGCTTTTCTCAAGTCCATCAATTTCAATATGGAGTTAAATAATTCAACGTACATTTGTTTAAGTTATCACTTCTATATCGCCTACCAAGACGCACACTTTTTTAACATTAATCTTCGGCTCGCTGGCTTTGAACCTAAGACTATCGGAGTCGAACATGCAGAGGCGCCGTAAGTTGTATCAGCGCTCGCGTGCAAATCCTCTCCCCTCGTCGTTCAATATCAATTCCAAACAGATTTACTTTTATGCCGCCCCTCCGTGGTGCGATGCATAATAACGACGTCGCGGATTGGTTGCAGACTGTTCGCGGAGTTCGAGCTGTGCTACGTGAGCGCGATGGTGAACGTGAAGACGCCGCACGAGTTCGAAGCTCAGCAGCTGATCTGCGTGCTGTTCTCCGAGAGTCTACGGCGGGCGCTCAAACAGAATCTGCTCACTCAGGAACAGGTGATTATAAACTACTTATACAATACACAAGAAAAACTGTTTAGTTCGAGCTGTGCTACGTGAGTGCGATGGTGAACGTGAAGACGCCGCACGAGTTCGAAGCTCAGCAGCTGATCTGCGTGCTGTTCTCCGAGAGTCTACGGCGGGCGCTCAAACAGAATCTGCTCACTCAGGAACAGGTGATTATAAACTACTTATACAATACACAAGAAAAACTGTTTAGTTCGAGCTGTGCTACGTGAGTGCGATGGTGAACGTGAAGACGCCGCACGAGTTCGAAGCTCAGCAGCTGATCTGCGTGCTGTTCTCCGAGAGTCTACGGCGGGCGCTCAAACAGAATCTGCTCACTCAGGAACAGGTGATTATAAACTACTTATACAATACACAAGAAAAACTGTTTAGTTCGAGCTGTGCTACGTGAGTGCGATGGTGAACGTGAAGACGCCGCACGAGTTCGAAGCTCAGCAGCTGATCTGCGTGCTGTTCTCCGAGAGTCTACGGCGGGCGCTCAAACAGAATCTGCTCACTCAGGAACAGGTTATTATAAACTATGGGTCACTATCTGAAAGACCTTTTCGCTGATAGACAATTCTGCTGTATGACATAAAAGCAGATTACCCCGTTAGCAGAGAGTCAACTCAGCTGGACGACATAAAAGCCGAATGAACTTGTAGCAAAATGTCTGAAATTGTGAATAGTCGGTATGATTAGAATGCCTTATTAGCCAGAAGTCAAGATAGTTGGATGACAAAAACTCAGAAGGAGCTAGTAGAGGAAACGTCTGGAAAAGAATAGTCTAAATCGTTTGTCCACTCTCCCAAAAATATATTAAAAAAAAAATTAAAAAAGACGCAAATTCGCGCGTTTGCTGATTTTTCATCTCAAAGGAAACGTGCGTTCGTACGGCCACCCCTACAATGCAAACTGGCAAATTAATATTCCTCCGTTATCAGAAATAAGTGTGACGTATTCACTATTAATATCTGACACGCTCGAGTAGGTATATCTTTTTTTTTTTTTTTTTTTTTTTTCGAATGGACTGTAACTGTTGGCCCTAGTGGCCTTCACAGTTTTACGCGGACTTGTGGGCGGGACTGGAGAGTCCACGCCGAGAAGACAGTGATCGCACTAGCGAGGTGGGGTGGTAGCCCCAGCGTCGCTCGGAACTAAAAAATACCTAAACTACGACAACCTAAGGGCCCCTCCTGTGAGGGTCGAGCCTCGGCTTAGGTCCTCGCACATGGGAGGGTTGGACTGTGATGCCTGCCACTCGGGGATACCTCGTGACGGCAGTATGGTAACTAGGGGGTCCTCGTCGCCGCCGGCGGCGACGCTGTATGTGTGACGTGTTTCTGTGTAGTGTAGTTTGAGTGGGCGGGGCGGAGACCAAGTAAGACTGGTTCGCCACTGTAATTGCGTCGTCGGGGTCTTCTAACACATTTCTAGGCCGTCTGTGTATGGCCTTTGCGTCCCTGACGGGAACGTAAGAGGCCGCTTGGACTACCAACCGGTTAGGGTGGTCTGCAGCTGACTCAAAATAGGTGGAAGAGAGCCATTTTAAGTACTGAGCTATGGTGGGCAGCTCTAGATCGCGATGTAGGTCTACGTTGCGCACGTACCAGGGCGCGCCCGTGGCCATGCGTAAGAAGCGATTCTGTAATCTCTGCAGGATGTTAATGTGCCTAGTGTGTGCGAACACCACACTGGCGTACGTCAATATGGGACGGATTACGGACTTGTAAAGTGTCGTCTTGTTACGGAGCGACATTTTACTTGTTTTGCCTAATAATGGATAGAGTCGCCCTAGTATAAAAGCGGCTCGGTTACGCACTTGTCTGATGTGCTGCGCGAATGATAATTTATAGTCAAATGACGTGACCCCTAGGTATTTAACTGACTTCGCCCACGGAATAGGGCGATTATATAATGAAATAGAACGGGACATTTTCCTACTGGGACGTCTATTAAAAAATATGGCTGCGCTTTTTTCTGGATTGACCTCTATTCTCCATTTCGCGAACCACTCGCCCAGGGCGGTGGCCGCGGCCTGGAGGTTCGAGGTGATACGGGACGGCAGCGGGTGCGTTGTGAACAAAGCGGTGTCATCCGCGAATAGGGCTAACTCCACGTTTGGACTTCGGGGCATATCGCTGGTGTACAGCGCGTATAATAAGGGCGAGAGGGCGGAGCCCTGCGGGACTCCGGCCCGGATGGGATGGGTAGAGGATAGGGTGCCCTCCACGCGGTATCTGAACTGGCGGTTCGACAGAAAGTCTCGTAAGATGTGTACGAGTCTGTCTGGCACACCCATGTGTATAAGCTTGTATAACAAGCCGTTGTGCCAGACTTTGTCGAACGCCTTGGCCACGTCAAAGAATAGGGCGCCCGTTCCCCTTTGCCTCTTTTTAGAGAAGCCAGTGAGAATGTGCTCCGTTAAGCGGTGCACCTGTTGAACACCGGAATGACCGGGTCTGAAACCGAATTGTTCCTCCATCAAGAGGTTTTTTGACATAGCGACTTTTTTAAGTCGACTTAATATTAGTTTCTCATAAATTTTGCCAAACGTGTTGAGTAAACTAATAGGACGATAGCTCGTAGGCTTATCTTTAGGCTTGCCAGGTTTTGGGATACCTATGACCTCTGCCTCTTTCCAGGAAATCACGAACGAGATCGATCTGGGGCATTAGGCCGTTAGCGTTAAAAGTCGCTAAGGCGAGAGAGCGGGGTTTTACCCTACTAGTGTGTGTTGAGTTGTGCATAATGGATGTACTATCCATTATTAAACCCTACTAAATGTGCTTGGGGTCATCAGACACCCCAGAGATTCTATGAAATCGGCGTGTTCCACCGCGGCCCACATGATTTCATCTGATGATCGAGCTGTGCGCAGCTTGGCTGCGAGGGCTTTCAGCTGGCCCACGTCGATACGCGACATGAGCCCGCAGACTAAACGGAAGTCCTCCTTGAGGCTGTTTTCCTCACGCGCCTGGGGCGGGGAGGGACGGGGCGTTGCCTGAGGGGCATGGGGAGGGGCGGGGGCCGCGGGGGGGACCACCGGGGGAACCGGGGCCGCCGACGGAGCCCTAGCCGGCGGGGGAGCCCGCGACTTGCTCGTCATAGCGAGCGGGGAAGACCACGCGTTGCGCGCGGGGGCTGGGGCCGGGATTACCGGGAATTCGTCAGGGCGCGGCGCCTGAGGGGCGGCCGGCCTGGGCTTGGCGGGCTGCGCAGGCTGGGAAGCCCGGCGGCTGGGGGCGCGTCGCTTCTTATGCGGCGCCTTGGGACAGCCTCTATAATTGGCCGTGTGCCCGTGCGAATTGCAGTTAACGCACGCTGGCGGATCTGGGGAGTCCCGGGTTCGAGTGCACTCGGCAGTGCCGTGATCGCCCAGGCACTTCACGCACCTCGGCCGCGCGAAGCAGTTCCGGGCTGAGTGCCCATAGTACTGGCAGCGGTGGCAATGGCCGGGGCCCGTGCGACTGTAAGGCGTTTCCACCTTAATGCCTGTGAGCAGGCAGACGGACGTGATGTTAAACACCTTTTTTCCGTCGTCGGAGCGGTCGAGGGCGACCAGGACCATGTCGTACGGCTTCCGCGTACGCACATGAGTCATCCGGTGCACTTCTTGTACCGGGAGGCCCTGGGACTTCAGGTCGTTGAAGACGACCTCAGTCTCCAGCTCCTTGGGGACCCCCTTGATTACGACCCTGAGGAGCTTTTCATCCTCCCGGGCGTAGGTGTGGAAATCGAACCCAGTCCGAAGAAAAGCCGTGAGGCGGCGGTGGTCGTCCGGAGTAACCGTCTGGATATCGATACTGTGACTACACACACCTATCGCACAGTACTCCACTTCACTAACACTTCACTGTGACGCACTATACTCGAACACTCGATCGCAATACAAAATTCGAAGAACACAATGGACGCAAAAAGTAACGGTTTTTTCACCGGCGCGAATGCGTGCATTCGCCGCCAGCTCTAAAATCGGACTTTTTTTTTTTACCTTTTTTTCTTTATTTTTAAAAACCTATATATAGTAAACCCAACGCAGAGAGGCGCTATCGGACGCATTGGACCAATCATTGCCCGCAATTCGACAGGTAGTAACTGACATATGAATGACCACAACGTACTTATGAATGACTTTTTACCATGGCGGCATTAGTTCCAATTTTTGTCATTTCAGAGATAAGTTGGGCGCACTGTACGCTCTCCCCACCAGTGAAGGGGCATACATCTTAATATAAACTTTTTTTTATTTTTAGCATCTAAACTTCACAATCCAACAACAGGTCCTGACCAACGGTCCCGACGACGTGTGAGTGTCACAATGGCGGGTGTATACCTCACGGATTTAAATATCTCTTTTGATTACAAACGTCTGTGTACCTCCCTGTGTGTAATAGGTACACCCGCAGTCCTGACACTCACGACGACGTGACGCTTTAGTAAATCCCCATTTAGCCTCTTGGACTCCTATACCATAATTATCAGAGTTAAATGAAAGTGTAATATTTATTTTTCCGTAAAACGTTTTATTTTTTTAAACTATATACCTACTAATAAAAAACAACTCGTTATATTGGAATAAAATAAAAACTTATTCTGACACCATTGACAAAATAATATTTTTAATTCTTAAGCTTAAACAACTTGGGGCAAGCCGCTCTTACGTTGGATCCTTAAAAATTGGACTGGACTATAATATACCTACCAATAGTTTGGCGTCTAGCATTCACGTCTATTAGTAACTATGGCATTTAAATTATCAAGACCATTTGCTACAAAGTCATTAAACGCTCATGTCAATTTAATAACTATTACTATGACATATTAAGGTCCAGACGTTATGCTACAAGGGCATTTAGTGTTCATGACTATTTAGTAACTATGGCATTTTAATTTAAATACGTTTTGGTTATTTCTTCATTATGCTACGTGGGCATTCTGATAGTCACCCTAAACTATCTGTACAATACTATACAAAAACTCTTTATTTTATACGATTTTACAAGTACATTCAGTACAATTTCAACTTAAAAGTGGATGCAGTGTAGTAGGTACACATTTACTATTTTATAAATTATTTATCTATATTGTAAATGTAATTTTTGGTATATAAAAATTTATGTATGATTTTAAATGTGATTTTTTATACCTATTGCGGCTTTCAGGGTTCATTTTAAACACTTTTTGAAAAATTATCCGATCCCCTATAATAACATTTAAGTTTACAGACAACTCGACTAAAAAGTTTGATGTTTCGCAAACAGTTTCCGATATATTACGGTTGTATTCTCCAGGTGGACTCGTACGATCCAGCGCTGATGTTCGCGGTGCCCCGCCTGGCCATAGTGAGCGGCCTGCTCATATACTCCAGTGGGCCTCTCAGCATAGACAAGCCGCCAGGTTTGTCATTATATTGATACAGTTAAACGGGACCGATGGGTTCACTAGCCCTTCGGAGGAAATGCTTAAGAAATTATGGCACTATACTTAGTAAGTCGCCATGATACGGAATTACCACTCTCACAACAAAAAACAAATTTATTATCTTTGTTTACAATTTAATAAACTTGTAAAAAAAAATTTTAACATTGAAACGAACTCCATATCGCAAAGATACTTTGTAACACGACTATTATTGATTACAAGAAACAATCAAAGAACCTCCTCACCTAAACTCACAAAGCCAACAGTAACCAAACCAATCCCGTTTCATTCCAGAAGAGATGTCGGACATGTTCCGTCCGTTCCGCACGTTGCTGCACAAGATCCGGTCGCTGCTGTGGACGCTGGACCGGCGCGAGCTGATGGCGCTGGAGCGGCTGCTGTGCACCAACGAGGACGTGTCCAGCTTGGCTGGCTTGGACCTGCCTGGCGGTGAGTGGTGGCTAGTGGTATTGGTGTGGGTGAGGTTTGGTTGGTGGTGATTGGTGAAAGGTGTGGTGGTATGGCTAGTAGGCTAGGCTGTTGAACGGGTCCTGGGTTTGGGTTTTGATGAATGTAAATTTCTATTTTTTGTACGTGTGTCCTTGACTTTGACTATTGTCTAAGGTACAAAAGGCAGGGGAGACAGGTTTGGACTCAATGGTCGAGCTATTAGACCTTACCTTACTCTTAGATCTACTAGGCATGCCTTATAAATAACCAAATACAGTAAGGTCATTAAAACTCGGCCGCTCTGAACTTCGTTTTCGGAGATGTTTGCGCAGGTACAGTAACTGACCAATCAAAACACGACGGTCATGACAGTATTTTGTGATGCGCTGATTCGTATTGGCGTACCTATCTTACTGCCCGCACTCCCCGCCTCCTACCACCATTTTTGGCCTTCAACAGCTGCGCAGCCACTCGTAGCGCTATTCAGATCGGCCGAGTTATAATGACGTTACTGTACACATTTATTTCCTCCCATCCCCTTAATTGTAAGGACAGATTTAGAGTGTTATGTGATAGATAATGAATTGAAAAAAATAAAAATAAATAAAAGTAATATGTTATTTTGACAGTGGACACATCGAACGACCCGTCGTGTTACCCGGACATCGGCGAGTTCGTGTCCAAGTTCTACGCCGACCACGTGCACTGCCGGGACCTCTACACGCAGCAAAGGTTTGTCCGTCTGTCTTCATTGGAAATATGAAGTTTAGTGTTTTTTTTGCAATAGACTATTTAGTCTACACATCAACATTTGTTGATTAATTGCTAAATAATGGTTTTTAACTTACAAAAAGTTGTAATATTAAGTTGTTAGTTAAGGCTGTATAAAATTATATATTATTGTTAAAGACAATTCTACACAAGTTTAACTTCAAGAAGTTTGCCTACAAAAATCGATATCTATATTTTTCTTTATGAAGCTATCATAACGTATTGAAAAACAACAGTAAATCAATGTTTTATAACACAGTGTAATAATTTCATAGAATATGTAAATTCACTCATTTTGATGTCATTCATTTCGATTTCATTTCACTCATTTCGATTCACTAAAAATGATTCGTTTCCTCTTCCAGCTCCAGCGAAACGACAATAACCGACGGCGATTACTTACCCGACAACATTGAGGTGATGACACCGATCATCGACGGGTTGAGGCGCTTGAGTGAGGAGGTAGAGGACTCCGAGACCGAACCGGAACTGAAAGAGGAACTGCCGAGACAATACGACACGACCAGTACTGACACATTCCAAACTAACGACAGCAAAGACTTCGACAAGACCAGAAAGACCAGCAGAGGCGACGGCGCTAACCTCTCGTCGCTAAGAAATCTCTCCACTAACGGGCTCATGATGTTCGATCCTCTGGTCATCAACGCCGTCTCAGCGTCTACCTCAGCGGACGCCAATAGACTGATACCGGATTTAGACTTAGTGACGTCACTCGATGAGCAAGTCACCGAAATCGCTGACAGGCTATCCTCGATAGCAGCCGATGTAGATATTTTAGATCACAATCAGATCCATTCGTTTTCCACTAATGATGTTCCAACGCTCATATCGACCGAAGGTTCTGAGCCGTTCGGTTTGAGTGGACCCAGAAATGAGTGTATGCCGTCCACTAGCCATGGATACTTGATACCGAACGCTATAAGTCATGAACCAGTAGTCCTATCATCGTTATCGCATAATAATTCTGCTGTCTTTAATCAAGAAGAGAATGGCGAGAGTAACGGAAATACTGACCTACCGCTCATCATCCCGGACAACATCGATTCGGTGATGAACGAAAACTTGTCAATAGTAACAGCAAATCTTAGTTCTCTTTTACTCACTAATGAGGAGTTTAGACAGAATTTTATAGATAACGAAATGGTGGAGCAGGACAATAGTAGCTTTCATTCGGCTAAGATGACAATAGATGGAGACGAGGATAGAGTCAAGTTTATGCTCGGTTATGAGAGCGATCATGAGTCGCCAGGCGATTCGGGAGTCAGTACAGAAAACACTAGTCTAGATAGGTCACCTGACACAGATCAGAATAAAGTAATCAAAGAAAATCATTTCATGCAGCAGAACAGAGTACTAAAGAGTCCGGACGGCGAAAGAATTGATGAGAAAGAGGTTCAGAACGCGTTGGAGAGTTCGTTTTCTAATGGCGACGTGACTGTAAATATAAATTACGTTGAACAGGACAATCAGAAGAACGAAGCAGGGTCGTCGCGTGTAAATAGTGTAAATTTAGATAGGTTAAGTTCAGATGACAATGTTATTGAACCGGTCAGAACTGAAAATTGGGGTGGAAACACCCCGGATGAAGATTACATGACTATAGATGAACTGATCACTGAGCTACGAAGGCACAGGGAGTCTGATAAGAGAATCAGTGCGTTGATAGATGACAGTAGGAGTACTAGTACGGAGGCAGCTAATTCTTCTCAGAGCAGTTCGAGACAGAGGAAGTCTAGGAAGTCTAGCACTAAGAGTAAGAAGAAGAAGAATAAGATGTGGTCGCCCGGCTTGGTGATATTGGACAATAGGTCGACTCAGAGTCACAGTCCGTTGAGGTTGAATTTGGACCATTTTGTGGATGAGAGGTGAGTTATCAGACATTTTGGGCGCTTTTAGTGTCACGCGGATTTGCTCACGCACGCGGGGTTGGCCCGTATGCGTGAAATTTCACGCTGCGGATCATACGCAGTTTAAGTTTCAGTCTTCTGCGGGTTGCGTAACGGGTTGCGTAGACGATTAGTACAATACGGTGCGTGCGCCCCGTCCGACACTAAAATGAGCAGTAAAGTTGTATTTGATAAACGTATCTGTATCAAATACAATTTTTGTATTTGATACAGAAATCGCAACCCAATTACAATCATAATAACGATTCACGATCGTTTGAAATAAAAAATCGCAAGCACGAAACAATCGTGAGTACCAAAATAGTGAGTACCAAAATCGTGAGTACACGAAAAGTCGTGAGTACCCACCAAAATCGTGAGTACCCGTTGTAACTCCGTAACGCTGTTCGCAGTGGCACGTCGTGCGGCACGTCGGAGTGCGCGGACGACGAGCAGATCGCGCTCGCGCTACAGGCGCAGGAGTTAGCTGCAAGACAGCAGGCGCGTGGCAAGTTCAAGTACGTATGTATGAGTAGTATGTACCGGTTGCGGGGCGGTTACAACCGGTTAGAACCGGTTTGGTCCGGGTTGGAACTGGTTTGGGGTGGGTAGAGTGGGAGTGGGTTGGACCGGTTTGGTGTGTGACTGGGTTGGAGCAGTTTGGATTATGATTAGTCTAGATCAGTTTATATCATAAGCAGTTTGAACCAGTTAAGATTATAATATAACTTAAAACGCTTACACTCTCTCAACCCTCTTACTAGATTTCTGTGTTGTTGGTTGCACGAACAACACAAAGAAATACTTAACATTTGGGTCACTAGCGACCTTTTTTTGGTCATTGGCAAAGTTTTTCCGCGCTTTACTGAAGTACCAGAATTTGAATTTTTCACGTCTTACGGCAATCCACTAGGTACTTATAACCTCGCATTCCTAGGCACGTGCACAAAGATTAATTTAATTTAATACAGTCTACATCAAACAAACTCCTCAGGTCGAGCGAAGACCTCATCCACCGGCTGTTCGTGTGCATAGCGGGCGTCGCGGACCAGTTGCAGACAAACTTCGCGGCGGATTTACGCAATATACTGAAGTCGGTGTTCCTAATGAACCAGACGCCCGAAGTACCAGAGCCGCCGGCGACTCCGCCCGCCGAGGTCGAGAAGTCGCCGATAGAGTATGAAGTGTCTGAGGATCAGGTTATACAGAATGGTGAGTTTTGTGTTAATGGTGGTTTTGTGTTTACGGTTAATTGTAGTAGTGTATTATTGGTGAGTTTTGTGGTAGCAGTTGGTATGCGTCATGCGTATGATTACAATAGAATAGAGGTTTATCAATTAAACAAGATGAGGGCATCTTTAACGTTATTTTATATTTGAATAGTTTAAAATCACTGATATTACAAAAAAAGGTCAATTTGCGTGTTGTTCGCAATAGTTAACTAACAGTTTTCAATGCCTAATCTATTGTATAGTCGTACAAGGATCTTTTGGCGCGTGGCTCACGTGAGGGTGACAAAGACAGCGCCTTACAGTTTTCCTTCCCTGTATGGCGCTGTCTCTGTCATCCACGCGTCAAAAGATCGTTGTAGGACTATAAATCATCGACGTCGACGTCACGACCAAGCTTAATGCAAAATGGTGGCGCGTTAGCACTATGTCATTATAGTTAAAAAAAATCAATTAAAATGATAGAGATGAGTAACAACTTTTGTTAGAACATTTAACATTCGATATTCAAACATTCCAGGCAGCTCATTCGACAGCGTGTACTCAGCGGAAGAAGTTTACGCAGATAGCGCGTCAGAGTCGAGCTCGCCGGCGGACAGGCCGCACGCCGCAGCCGCGCGTCGCAAGTCCATCGACGCTGCGGCTCCGCTGCAGGCGTCCGTGTCCACCGGCGATCTCACCTACAGGTCAGTGTTGTGTTGTGTACCAAATGTGGCTCGGAGTCAGCTCGCCGGCGGACAGGCCGCACGCCGCAGCCGCGCGCCGCAAGTCCGTCGACGCTGCGGCTCCGCTGCAGGCGTCCGTGTCCACCGGCGATCTCACCTACAGGTCAGTGTTGTGTTGTGTACCAAATGTGGCTCGGAGTCAGCTCGCCGGCGGACAGGCCGCACGCCGCAGCCGCGCGTCGCAAGTCCATCGACGCTGCGGCTCCGCTGCAGGCGTCCGTGTCCACCGGCGATCTCACCTACAGGTCAGTGTTGTGTTGTGTACCAAATGTGGCTCGGAGTCAGCTCGCCGGCGGACAGGCCGCACGCCGCAGCCGCGCGCCGCAAGTCCGTCGACGCTGCGGCTCCGCTGCAGGCGTCCGTGTCCACCGGCGATCTCACCTACAGGTTAGTTGTTTTGTTTGTTATGTACCAAATGTGGGTCGAAGTCAACTCGCCGGCGGACAGGCCGCACGCCGCAGCCGCGCGCCGCAAGTCCGTCGACGCTGCGGCTCCGCTGCAGGCGTCCGTGTCCACCGGCGATCTCACCTACAGGTTAGTTGTTTTGTTTGTTATGTACCAAATGTGGGTCGAAGTCAACTCGCCGGCGGACAGGCCGCACGCCGCAGCCGCGCGCCGCAAGTCCGTCGACGCTGCGGCTCCGCTGCAGGCGTCCGTGTCCACCGGCGATCTCACCTACAGGTTAGTTGTTTTGTTTGTTATGTACCAAATGTGGGTCGAAGTCAACTCGCCGGCGGACAGGCCGCACGCCGCAGCCGCGCGCCGCAAGTCCGTCGACGCTGCGGCTCCGCTGCAGGCGTCCGTGTCCACCGGCGATCTCACCTACAGGTTAGTTGTTTTGTTTGTTATGTACCAAATGTGGGTCGAAGTCAACTCGCCGGCGGACAGGCCGCACGCCGCAGCCGCGCGCCGCAAGTCCGTCGACGCTGCGGCTCCGCTGCAGGCGTCCGTGTCCACCGGCGATCTCACCTACAGGTTAGTTGTTTTGTTTGTTATGTACCAAATGTGGGTCGAAGTCAACTCGCCGGCGGACAGGCCGCACGCCGCAGCCGCGCGCCGCAAGTCCGTCGACGCTGCGGCTCCGCTGCAGGCGTCCGTGTCCACCGGCGATCTCACCTACAGGTTAGTTGTTTTGTTTGTTATGTACCAAATGTGGGTCGAAGTCAACTCGCCGGCGGACAGGCCGCACGCCGCAGCCGCGCGCCGCAAGTCCGTCGACGCTGCGGCTCCGCTGCAGGCGTCCGTGTCCACCGGCGATCTCACCTACAGGTTAGTTGTTTTGTTTGTTATGTACCAAATGTGGGTCGAAGTCAACTCGCCGGCGGACAGGCCGCACGCCGCAGCCGCGCGCCGCAAGTCCGTCGACGCTGCGGCTCCGCTGCAGGCGTCCGTGTCCACCGGCGATCTCACCTACAGGTTAGTTGTTTTGTTTGTTATGTACCAAATGTGGGTCGAAGTCAACTCGCCGGCGGACAGGCCGCACGCCGCAGCCGCGCGCCGCAAGTCCGTCGACGCTGCGGCTCCGCTGCAGGCGTCCGTGTCCACCGGCGATCTCACTTACAGGTTGGTGTTGTGTATGAATAATCAGTAGAAGGTTTAATGTATAATTTTCATTACTTTAAAGGACTGTGATGTGACAGAAATTTCTAAACTCAGATTGAACTCATAGAAATGATGTCAAATTATAGATCTTAAATCTATAAAAATATGTAGGGTGCAGCAGAAGACTTAGGCACTTCTCACACAACGCTATTCATGAGCTACGCGACTGCAACGCTACCCAGAATTAGTATGTATTTGACACTTTTGCCTGACAGAAGACGCATCGTTCTGTCAGTACATAGTGTCAATAATAATCTAATAAATAGCGTAATGTGAGAACGACAGAGAGCCGTCGTCGCCCGACCGCGGCGGTGTGGAGCGCGCGCCTGTGTGGGTGCCCGATATCGCGGCGCCCGCATTACTCTCCCTTTATTAGGGTGCGGTTCCACTGAGGCGGAGCGGAGCGGAGCAGTGCGCGATTCACCAATCACATGGCTTGAAAGCCCAGCTCATTGTGCCTCGCGTGGCTTTCAAGCCATGGGATTGGTGAATCGCGCACTGCTCCGCTCCGCTCCGCCTCAGTGGAACCGCACCCTTAGTCTTGTCAGTTGTTTAATCTTAGACCTTAGACAGGGTGCCAATTTAATTTTAGCCTCTATTACAATAGCATTAAAGCTCAGTTTCCTCTGCACCAGAACGCCGGTGATAAACGACAGAGAGCCGTCGTCGCCCGACCGCAGTACCGTGGAGCGCGCGCCCGAGTGGGTGCCCGATATCGCGGCGCCCGCGTTACTCCCTTAGTCTTGACAGTAGATTAGCAGGGTGCCAGTTTAATTTTAGACTTTATTACAATACAATTAAAGCTCAAATTGTTTTGTACCAGAACAGACCAGACTTCCACTTACCAAGATAATGCCCCTTACATCTTAAAAGATATTATAAACCAACACAGGTCAGTTTAAATGTAGACCTTATCTCAATAAAACTAAGGTTCATATTCCTCTGCACCAGAACGCCGGTGATAAACGACAGAGAGCCGTCGTCGCCCGACCGCAGTACCGTGGAGCGCGCGCCCGAGTGGGTGCCCGATATCGCGGCGCCCGCATTACTCTCCCTTTATTAGTCTTGTCAGTTGTTTAATCTTAGACCTTAGACAGGGTGCCAATTTAATTTTAGCCTCTATTACAATAGCATTAAAGCTCATTTTCCTCTGCACCAGAACGCCGGTGATAAACGACAGAGAGCCGTCGTCGGCCGACCGCGGCGGTGTGGAGCGCGCGCCCGAGTGGGTGCCCGATATCGCGGCGCCCGCGTGCATGCGATGCTCCGCCCACTTCACGGCGTTCCGACGGCGGCATCACTGCCGGAATTGTGGTGAGTCCTTGTTTGATTGTTTGTTTTGGTCACGTTTATTTGTCTGTTAGTAACGGTTTGTGTTTGATTGCGCTTTGGGAAGCCAGGCCCATCAACAAGTAAACCAGAACTACATTCGGGAATTATTGTTCGTGGCTGTGAGTCCTTAAGCAGACAGTTATTTTATGCATCGGATTAAATAAATAATACAAACGCTATGATTTGTGTAAAGCTTGCCTAATTTATTAGTGAAAATTACACTCAAATTGGTTAAGCAGTCATTGAAAGGAGCGCTTACATCATCACAAACAGACAAGAATTAAAAAGAAGTCATCGTTTTGGGTTCTATTGAGTTAATAAAGACCCCCTGTAATAGTTTTTCCTCATAAATGTTCCATTTATAGGAAAAAATCGGTTAGAGATTTTTTACATCCTGAAGCTAGGTTTGCAAGGAGAGGACTTAACGTGTGCGTTTTATATCAGTCTACCGATAGTAGAAGATTGAAATTGCACCAACGTATTTTTATTTCAAGTTTCATAATACTTACCTCTACCGCGTCCACTTTTACGCACACAACTGTACGGGACTATGTATCTATACTATTTTTGATCGATGCTTCATAAAAAATTCTTTATATTCCAGGCAAGGTATTTTGCGCGGCGTGCAGCTCGAACTCGATACCTCTACCGCGCTTCGGGCAGCTGAAGCCGGTCCGTGTGTGTGAAGTGTGCTACCCCGTGTGCTGTCGCCCGCGGCTGCGGTGAGACTGTGTGATAACACCGCGGTAGTATGGTTTAGGCCGGCTCCACACGTTGGCGCCAACGTTCGCGCCAACGTTGGCGCCAACGCCATTTTCTAGCTCCACACGTTGGCCGAGTAGCGCCTGCCAACTCCCAACGCTCGCCCCAACGACGATTTTCTAGCTCCACACGTTGGGCGAGTAGCGTTGGCGCGAACGTTGGCGCCAACGTGTGGAGCCAAGGTTATAGTGACGCGGTAGTATGGCTCACGGTGGATTGTGTGTGGGTTGGCCAGTGTATGTTGATCTGTTAAGGGGGGATTTCGGCAAGTATGGCTCTTTGATACGTTCATGGATAGGTTGGTGTGTTAAGGGTTGATTTCGTCAAATATGCGATTATCGTTGCTATAGCGTGAATTGTATATAATTATGTTCATCTCTTAGGGCTGATTTAAAAAAATATAGTCCTAGACTCTACGACAATATTTGGTTATCTAGAGTAAATAAAAATTATTTGTCTGTTATGTAGTGATCTATCTCGGATAACTTCGTGGATTTTGATAGCATGCGGCCATTTTCAATAAAAATTATTTCATTCTCTTGACAGATAACTATGTTATGATGCAGCTCTTAAATTTTCTTCTAAATACACAATAACCATATTTTTTGCTTATGTATTAATAATCCTATATTTCTATAAGTATGGGCCTAGATGACTTATACTCTTGTCTCACTCCTCTGATAAATGTATTTTTTAGTTTATACGGCTGCGTCTATATTTTTCGTCCTATCTCCATTTGCTATGCCGCCTATCGTTTTATGTTTCTTCCTTGTGGTGCAATATGCAAAACTTATGTGCTTCTTCTGAGGTTTTGCTGAAACAATAATAAAAAAATATCCAGGAATTATGTGACGTCCCTTTTTGTATCAAAAGTTATTAAGAGTTAAAATCCCCCTCAAAAGTGAACAATTAACATACCACATTTAACATATTACATTGGTCACATTTAACATATTACATTGGTCACACCACGGGTCAGCTAGTATCGGTCACCTGTGAGCCATAATAGCGTGGTATTATTGCACAGAGTAAGAGTTTCAAAAGGTTAACTGTACATGCTAGGCTATACCTGACAGTTTGCTTGTACAAATAAACTTATCAGACAAAAGCTACATAGTGGACATTATGTGCACGGTTGTACAACTTAAACTACAAGTTTACCTGTACAACATGTACATTGAACTATACTGCTAAACTCCAACTGTACATGTTCCACTGTACAGGTAAACTTTAACTGTACATGTACAACTATTCCCACAAACTCAAGTTTACCTGTTTAATTAAATCGTACATGTAAACTTGATGTCAGGTAAACCCTAGTATGTATAGCTAGCCTTACTGAAAACATTTATTTATGAACTGTACAGAATATTCATCACATATTTGTATTTGTCTTGTAACGAAAATAACATCAGAAAGTCTTGCCATTTGCATTTTATTCAGCTCCATATTACTTATTTTGATTTTGATTTCATGAAATTCTGTCAGTTTATATTCATAATGGAAGTGGCAGGCAAGTTAGACAATGACTTGAAAAAACTAATGTACAATATTGACGGTAATATTATTTACTTTTGGTATGAGATCGTGCAAAGCGATTTCATGTTTTTTTTTATGTTAAGTTTTATAAATTCGTAAACTGACCTTAACATTATCTTCTATTCTTAATGCTATTCAAATTGAAATTTACGTTATGTACGTTATGCACTTAGAAAAGAAAAAAAATTGCCACTTCGATTCATGTATTGGTTAACTTAAAACGAGTGCTAAGGCATCTAATATCTTCAGTAATATGGACGCTTTCAAAGTCAAAGAAAAGTGAAAAGTTATGACTTAATGACATGTAAGCTTGTTAAAAATGGAATTTTCCAATTTATATTCAAATACAACCCTATTATTCCATGTTACGTGACCAAAAACATAAAGTATTTAAGTTTTTCTAACCTGCCATTTTTAGTGTTGTCCTTCGTAGCTTTTAGTGGTAGTTTTTAATTTTTTTTTCGTCCAATTTAATATTTTTTTTCTTGTAATTTTACTAACAAAAGTTACTTTGAGATATTCTATTAAGATTCACGTGGGATAATCTTCACTGAGATAATTATATTATGTATTTTCGAGACATTTGATGACATATTGTATTTTTAGATTTGGAGATGTTAAATGTTAAGATTAAACTATGGTCAAGAGGTTAATATGACGCGATTATATCTGTAAGATAAAACAAAATATTTAATAATTGAGATGGAGCATAAATAAATCAATTATTTAGATAATTAATTGATCATAATTAAATTAATCAAGAAGTGAAAATTAAACGCAAACTTAGGATTCTTTGATTTATTTGCCGATTGTAAGAAATAATAATATTATATTTTTTATTAATTCTTTTGTCATAACTTTTGTGTAGACATAAGAAGAATTGTTCATGTAAAAATAATGTTACTAACATGAATGGCTCATTTTGTATTATTAATAAAGATGACAGAATTTAGGTTATACTTACTTTTACATCACAGTTCGTTTGAATGTGTGTATTACGCGTGTTCATAAATATAATTATATATTGGGAGTCATTTATAAATGAAGATTTAAGGTGTTCATATATTTTGTGTATATGCGTGCGTACGTGCGTGAATTTTTGAATGTGTGTATGTTTGTTTGTAGGTAAGACAAAGGTCTATAGCCGATGCGACTGAAGGAGTTGTTATATTATCTTCATATCAATTCCTATTATAAAAAGAGTTTTAAGTTTTGAGCTTGTTTATAGATATCAATGCAGTTCACGAATGTTTATGAGCTGCATTGCCTTGACTGCTAAATTAAAAAAATATCTTCTTAGATGTAAGTAAAATTATCGTTGTAAATATCGCAATCATTACTAAAACCGAGTTAACTATGTGACACATCAAAATGTTTATATGTGGAAAATTATTAAAAAGTTTGAAATCAAAAGATTTATCCTTAGCATTATGAATTAAATTGACTGTTTCTTTAATGAAAATGATAAAATTTAATTATCTTAACGTGAAGATTATCCCCGATGATTGTAGATTATTTTGTTGACTATTAAATTAATGCAATTAGAAAAAAAATATTTTTCCATATTGACTGATGTTACATGTTACGAATGTTTATGATAAGGTGTCGATAATTTTTGATATGTATATGAATGTGTGGCTCTCTAATTTTTAACTGTTGCGATTGTATATTGTAATATGATTTATAACTAATATAAAATGTAGTTTTGTCTGTGTTTTAATGTATAAACAAGACAATAAGAATTATTTGAAATAAAAATACTTTTTAACCGAATTCGAAATTTTAATCGAGTTATATAGGCAGCGCACAGTTGAATTATGGTTTTCTAATCGGACCTAAATAAGAGTCTTTGATTGACTATAAAGAAACATATATAACTATAACTATATTCGTTTGGTTCTAATCAACAAGAAAAAAGTAAGAGTGAATCGACTGTAAGATTGTATCGACTGTCAATCGAGTTTGATCGTTTTCGGGAGTGAAACCATTATGTATTTCTTTTAAAGTAATGTACATCCTTATTGTAAATAAGCTGCATTTTTGTTCAATTTTAAACTTTTCGGGCATAATAATTAGTGTAAACATTTCTTCACTACTAAATAATACACATTTTGTATTCTGGAATTGATAAAAATATATATAAGTATTAGATGAAAATCTTTTACATAGCTCATAAAATTATATCTTTTTGCAGTTTTTTCCCGAGAGTAATGTTAACACTAAAATACTTTTGTTTGTTATGTAGACATGTGCAAATAGAAATATATTTTTAAGAATAATATTAAGCATTGTTTATATTCTTAACGTATTATAAATAAAAAAAGATATTCCATAACTTTTTCTATCCACTGGTGTAAGTTTTGTAGGCTATTTTTAATTGTAGTTGTGTGTTTCACAGATATATCCGTCTCCTTTTTTGTTATTTGGAGTGAAAAAGATAGGTATTGCTTGACCAGAAAAATAGAAAACCTGTCATGAGGGCGCTAAAGTTTCCTTTTTTATGGCAACAGTACAGACAACAGTGAAATGTTATATATGGAAGTAAATGTTATTTTATACGAAATGTTATTTTAGCACATAGAAAATCACTTTTCTTTCACGAATATGAACAATTTTTGTCATTTTAGCACAAAAAAGACACATAAAGTAAAAAACAAACATGAGACATACTGTGACAATTCAAACTCACTGACAAGCAATTTACGATTGAAGATGGATTGAAGTTTAGAAACTAAGCGTTGCCAGTATAAGAAATTAGTTCCATGAGTTTACCGCAATATGGCGAGGTTTTTTATATTCCTGGTCAAGCAATATATTGTGTAACGCACACAGTTGAATGGTTTGACGTGTATGTAAATTTTGTATAGGTCACCTGTTTTAGTCGGTATGTATTCAATTTAGTATAGTTTGTGTCATAGCTTTTTGTATATTGAAATATGAGTTGTTAAGCGATTGATATCAAGACCACAAACATATAAGTGATATAATGATACTGTTATATATTTTAATCGTGTAAAATAAATGTCAAAATATTAGCTAATCAGAGGTTTTATTGTTAATCTAAACAATCATAATAAGTTCATCTATTTCATAATCTAATAATCTAATTATTTTTTCATGGACAAAACAAACGAGCATGCATCACCACCTTTTTACTGCCGCTCATGATCTTGACGAAAAAGACTCATTTCAGGACTGGGATGGTTAGTCCAATTAGCAGGTATAATCAAGAATGTTGGTTGGTCAATATGGTAGTACATATTATATTATCCTCATACGTACTAAGGCAGGCACTGTTAGTGATTGACAGTCTTGTTACTGTTTTCCAACAGGAACGAAGTTGCAGTTAGAATTATTATTAATGAACCAACTAGACTTGCCACTTCCCGCTAAAAACAAATGTATTACATGTTAATTGAACTCATAGGTATAATTAAAGTTACAGTAAAACCAACATAACTGAAATGAAGAGAGGCGCTGTCGGACGCATTGGACCAATCATTGCACGCAATTCGAGAGGTAGTAACCCATGGACTTATTGGTAGTAACTGACAAATGAATGACCTGAAATGAATGACTTTTTAACATGGCGGCATTAGTTCCAATTTTTGCCATTTCACCATCATTTCACAGATAAGTTGGTGGCACTGTACGACATTTTAAATTGTCGCAGTCAATCATCAGCATGATTAGGTCCATTATCATCAGTCAATGTACCCAAATCACAGACAAAAAACTGGCATTTTTGTGAGATGCAATTAAAATGAACCCGTACGCAGTGTAGTAAAATACCCTGAATGCGAAGTCAGGTGTTGCCCGTTCGATTCCCTCAGATATTTTTGTGACTGTTTATTTTCGGGTCATAGGTGTTAGTAGTGATATTATTTGAGCAATATTATACTTAATTGTATTCCAGTTATAAAGTTGTGGAGCCTGTTACACGGTCTTCAAGTGTAGCGACGCATCGGTGACCGAATTTATTCAAGACTAACAATTACAAATTTATCAATGACAATTTTGACAATGTTCAGCATTCTGCCATCTGACTGAGTTTGCCATTATTTTATTAATATTAATTTGTTTATTCCCGAAGATTGCCACACCTCATCTTACAGTCGTACAAGGAT
Organism: Hesperia comma; assembly: GCA_905404135.1. Classification (NCBI taxonomy): domain Eukaryota; kingdom Metazoa; phylum Arthropoda; class Insecta; order Lepidoptera; family Hesperiidae; genus Hesperia; species Hesperia comma. Next base: position 35,816,411 of record FR990012.1, read on the forward strand.
CTTTTGGCGCGTGGATGACAGAGACAGCGCCTTACAGGTAAGACAAACTGTAAGGCGCTGTCTCTGTCACCCACGCGCCAAAAGATGCTTGTACGACAATACACTTCTTGCTGACCCTGCTCGATTTTATTTTTAGTAGAGATATAAAATTCCGCCGTTACAAATTATTTTATCTTGCGCTAAAAAAGGTAGTTAAATATGGTCCTATGACATTTTTTATTTATTGCTCCTTACTAAAATTGCAAAGTTTGCACTTAGAAATGAAGAGAATCCGTTTTTTTTAATTCTGATTACAAAAACTGCGAAGTTTCGTCAAGGAGTGGAATAAATTGCCAGCGTCGGTGTTTCCATCCGATTATAATGTGAGTGTCTTTAAATCAAGAGTGAATAGGCTGTTACAAGGTTAATGCGCTATACCACCCATCGACTTTATTATCACTTACGGGTGGGATCGTAGTCAAGCGTTAATTTATTAGAAATAAATAAAAAAAGTTTGTATCTACTCCAAACTGAATAGAATACGATTTATTTTAATCAGCCGTCAAACTTAAAATAAGGTCCATGGAGTGACCTATGTCTGGTAAAATACTTATGGCAAATCTATTCTTGTGTGCAAAGACCAAGTCTTCGACCCCCGTTCGTCCGCAAGCTCATATAATAAAGAAGAATATCATTTTAAGACGCGCATGAAACCGTAGCGATTACTCTGATGAATGATGAATAATAACTCCCTGTCGGCGAACGCGACCTTCGACACGTTATCGAAACGAATGGCTGTTTCAGATTTATTGACTTTTCCTTCAACTTCTTGTCGTTATAGGTTATAGCAGGCATAAAGCAAAGTTTAAAGTGATACTTAAATTGTGAATATCTTTCGCCATATTTCACAGTCTTTATTTTATTCTAACCTTATTTTCGTGAGTTCATGAAACGGTTTATCGATGGGTCCTATGTATATGGGCCAAAATGTAAAATTAGAACTTTACAGGAGAGGCTTCCAAAGTTTCAATTTACTATAACTTTAAATTGATAAAACCGAAGTTCCCGAATCTTTGCTTATTTGCTAAGAAAACTATTTCCCTCATTTACACTGTAGTATTTTATATATACATTTATCTGGTTTTTTTAAATGTCACATTGGCCCTTCTACGTTAGTTTTTGTTAAAATTATTTTTTTTTGAAAACACCCTAAAAGGGCCGATATACCATGTTGGCTATTATACGCGTATTACCTACGCTAATTAGCATAATGTATATATTTTTTTAATTTTTTATCTATAAAATCAATAAACGATTGAAGTTATTGATAATTCATTAATTAGAATATAATATAAAATCTTCGTTTTAATTGTTGTTTTCATTTCCCAAAGCCAAATTCACAAAATTCCGACATCTAGACATCTTAGCGTGATAATTAGATGTCATTTTTACATATTAAACTAAATTGTAACCCAAAAACACAACAATTACATTTCGTATTCATCTTTATTCATGACAGTGCGGCCGATGCTCCGTTCAACGTATAAGTGTCAAATTGGCTGATTGTTCCAAACTATAAAGAAACGCGCGGGAAACTCCCCGCGTATAAATCTCTAACTACGCTTAGGACCTTATACGTTTAAATTCATGTTACATATGCCGTTATACCGTAATAAAAAATCGTGTTTCTATGCTGAAATCTTTTTTTTTAATAGCTCACATGATTCATTATATCGATAAGATGCGTTACCCACAAAAAAGCCAAAATCGCCAAATTGCTAGTTTGGCCCATATACATAGGACCCATCGTTATATTGATTGGCTGTAAATTATGAATGACCCTCTATTGATCCATGAATGAATCTCTTGATACCTGCGGCCTAGAGCATACTCCATCACTCTAGTTAGTGTAGCTGGAGGTGTGTAAGTTAGTAGAGAGGTGCAACCATTTTTTATTTATGATGACAACTGTTTTTATACTTAATTACTTTTTGTACCCGACATCTGAATATTTTGAGATACTTTGGTAAGTGTTTAGCGTGAATCGTAGTCACTAGTAGCATCCAAGAACGCGATGCTGCCCAAAAAGGGAAAACAATCTGCATTATTATGCAGCATTCATATCTACAGACATGCGCAGACACGTAGCGTGGCAGACAAAACATTCTCGTTGAAAATGCTGCCGTGTCTGCGCTGCGCTGCGTTTAAATGTGAATAATATGTATGAAATCACATTATTTTGTCAGCCACGCCACGTGTCTGCCACGCAAGATGCCTGTAGATATAGAATACAGCATTGTTGGTAACGACCATGTCGACCATGTATGAGTACCGTAAACTGGATAGTCCGTAAGCCTTCGAATTGCAACAGGAGGCATCTCTTTATGGAATTTAAATAGCAAACAAGCATGTAGCATGCAGCTTACACTACCCATCCGCTGCTGCTCATGATCACAGTGACCAACATAAGACTAAAACCAAAATACGGATCGTAAGTCATCAGTTACCAGATGGAGTTAGAACATTGATTGTTTAGTTCTTTAATAAGTGTAAGGACTTGGGTATGACATGTGATAGTTTATTCAGTTTAGTCCAATTAGTATTAATCGTAGAGAAAACTGGTAGCATAGCTTGTTTGTACAACAGGGATGGTGGATTTAAGATTGATGGAGTTCCTTACACCCTGTACCATAAAAAAGCCATAACTTAAAACAATTTCCATTCATAAACTCAGCCATAACGTAACTCAATAATATGTTCCGTACACACAAACTGTTACGTTGAAACTTTCGTAGGTGTATTTCGCGCGATTGGAGCTACGAAATTAATATTGAACTAGGGTTTGCTAATGTTATTAAAACCTCTAAACGATGCCCTTTCTTACTACTTAATCAATTTGAATAATGCTCATAGCCCGGCGGCTTGTGTCGATTCCAAGTGATCGACTAAGTTAAGCAACTGCGGGCGCGGTCGGATGGGAGACCGCTAGTGGCATAACGTATTGAGCGCTTCCGTGCTTCGGAGGGCACGTAAAGCCGTCGGTCTCGGTTGTTATCGATAGATAGCAGTCGTTAAGCCATGTCGGAAAGCCTTCGCGCGGCTTGAAAACTTCTTATACTGGGTTGGCCACTAACCCCTCCGCCAATCCGCATTGGAGCAGCGTGGTGGAGTATGCTCTAGGCCTCCTCAACAATGAGGAGAGACCCGTACTCAGTAGTGGGCCATTAATGGGTTGTAGCCAATTTGAATAATGATAATATATCCATTTCATTAATAAATTATATAATGACGACCGTTGGTCCGTTAGCGAAGCGAGCGTACTGTTTAAATTTTTACACACCAAGGGAGACACATGTTACATATGTGACAGATTAATGTTTGCTCGAGAACTGAGGCTCTTGGGGACGAATGGTGTCTTATTTGTGTTTTTCAAGCCACTGGACGGTGATCAATTTGGTGCTACAACTTTGTAGACACTTTATTGACCATAGAATGTTCTCTCATTTGTTGAAAATTCATTTAAAACGCATTTCCTTTGGTTGATAATATTATTAATATAGATAGCATAAACCCGACAAAACACCCAATGTTGTTAATGAAAACAGAATAATTCAGACTCATGTCCAAGTGGAATTTCCATTTAAATCAGTAATTTTATACATGCATGCAATCGAAGAACCAATCCGGCTATTAATTATTACCGTAACATTTTACGATCTACGTGTTTTTGTGAACACCATGGTACTCGTATGCGTAAATATTATGCTCATTGGGATATTTTTGAATACAATACAGGGTGAGTGGGCATTTATTAGTCAAGGACTGTTCCAAGGGTCCTAGGTTCAATTCCCAGCGAGGCGGAAACTTGAATAACGAGTGTAAAGTTGTCCTTATCTAGTGTGTTGTCCATGGCACTCTGGACACAGGGAATCCTAGTGTATGGTTATGAGTAAGTATATATGTAGCGTTATTGTTATTAAATTGTTTAATACTGTATCACTGTGTAAGTCCATTTTAGGGTCTGTGTCACGTTTAAATTGGTACGAACTATGAATGACGGACACTTTATGGAAAGATATTAGTGATATCGTAATTATTATCGACGCTTTTTCGAAGAGATACCTATTTATTTTAAACAGTTAGTGGTTGATTTATGATGGACGGACTAGTGAATAGAAAAAGTACCTTGTATTCTTATACCACGCATGCTCACCAAAGGTGGATCGAAGAGCTTTACATTATGCAGAAGTACTTTTTAACCGACTTCAAAAATATGGAGGACTTTTTTAAATGTCAACTGCTATAAACGGTGAAGGAAAACATCGTGAGGAAACCTGCATGCCGGAGAGTTCGCAAAACTCAAAGGTGTGTGAATGTGAAGTCCGCCAATCCGCACTTGGCCAGCGTGGTGGATTATAGCCTTAACCTGAGAAGAGGCCCGTGCTCAACAGTGGGCCATGATGGGTTGCGATGATGATTATGAGTACTTTCTGAGTAATCCCTAATAAAGCGGATTTAATTGACTTCGAATACGTTGATGATTTTCGATGGATGACTTTGAATGTTCCGAAAATTCTGACGTTAAATCAAATCCTGCAATGATGTTATGATTTGCAATAAAAATATTGTTTCTTTTCAGACTCTAGTGGTGAACGAAGAATAACAGGCGGGAAACCTGTAACCACATCAAAAAGATACATGGTGAGACCTCTCGTAACACAACATCGTTATCTTTAAACTCAAAAGTGGATTGAGTAGGTACTGGTCTCTTTTTAGAATGTGGAGGTTAAGATCATAGTTCACAACGACAGCTCAGTGCGGATTTACAGACTTCACATACCTATGAGAACATTAAACATTATGGAAAAGTCTGAAGTGTACAGATTCCCTCACGATGTTTCGTTCACCGAAGCAAGCGATTAACTTCTGTACCTACATATATTAATTGTTCTCAAAATTTGTCCTATACGGACTTGAACCTGAATCCCACTAATCTGGAGTCCATCGTTTAATTCAAAACGCTTTTCTATCACTACATTTTCTTCAGCGTTTCGTCACCTATTTTTTTTGCTTATCTTTCAGTCATATCTTCTAAAAGCACCACCGTCTTCAAGAGCCTATGACGCATGGCTCTGTGGGGGGGCAATAGTATCCCCCCTCTTCATAGTAACGTCTGCTGCATGCATCGAAGATGTAGAATTTATGTATGCGATCGCGGGCTACGGCACATACATTAACTTTGCTGATATTAACACGAATGCGTGCACTAAGAAGATGAGAAAGAAGGTTATCTTAACTTGCGTTCCGAGAGGTCAGCTTAAGTATTTTGGTGTGTTTTTTTTGTGGAATTAAGGTAGCAAACGAGCATGCAGCACCATCCTTCCGCAGCCTACAAGTCCAGTTACTTGTTGTTAATATGAATCTCGATCAAATTTAATCAGAGGTGCGTTGCTACCCCTGAGGACTGAGACGGTCGCCTCGTCGGTCGCTATGGTGATGTTGAATAGGAAACTAATTTCGAAATTATTTTTTAAAGCGACGATATAAATATCGTGTTTAAACTAATATCCCATATTTTTAGCGTACACCTTGCATTACGACAAAGTACACAAATGGTCCAGCGTAGATATTGGAGTGGTGAAGGTAGAGTCACCATTCGACTACGCAGACAAGTCGTACGAGGAATTCTGCTCGTACATGCCGAACCAAATACGAATCAATTTTGATAACAAGTACCAGAGACCGGGAACCGATGCCATAGTGATGGGATGGGGACATCTAGAGATATGGCGAGATGTAAGTTTTATTCCATTTTAGTACAAAAAGGCTAAAAAATAAGTTAATGCTTAAAGGTCACAGCTCATTAGAGCCACCTGGCACCCACTCCGCACCGCCTCGCCTCCTGCGGCTAGTATTCTTTAATGGACTTGTATGAGCATGCGCTCACTATATCAACTCCGTAGCGTCACCAGATCGCCTTGGTTATAAGCCCTTCACGCGCGGACGGCGGGTGGTCCACTCGGTGACAACTCGCTGCTCGAATGCTTGCCTTGCGGTGACTGGGCGTTGCTAACGCACGGGTCCCGCGAGTGGACCGCGCGCCGCCCGCGATTGATAGGTACTTTCTTACAGACTACTCGAAAATTCGTGGACCACTCGTTGACCGCGTGGGGTCCACTGGTTGACCGCGGGACGTTTATTGGTGATAACACGACGTCTACCCGTGGACTACCTGTCGACAACGAGTGGACGCTGTGCGACGAGTCGGTACGGGGTGGGTGCCAGGTGGCTCTAATGAGCTGTGACCCTGATAGTCCCATAGAAATACTGCGTTTGCGTTCAATTTTTAACACAAAAAGTTAATACATTTTTTTTGTTTACATTTAAATATTTGATGCTCCCATAGAAAAACTGCGTTCACGTTCAATGTTTGTTTGAATTTGTTTGAATTGCATCCCACACAAATACCAGCTTTCCACTCCTGTGATTCTGGTACAGTTTAGACTGAAAGCGAAAATGAAAAATGCCGTAGGTGCGTATTTTTTGTTACAAGCTAAATTGAACCGTGAGCACCGGTGATAGATTCGTTTTTAGCGGGGACTGGCAATTCCATATTCTCATGCTGTTGTTAGTAAGATTTGCTGTTAGTAAAACTTGTTATGACGTTCAAAGTTGCACAGTTCACTTTACCAGATAATGGCATTAGGTCCGTTTTATAGCTCGCTGAGATCCTATTATCGTCGATATTCGGGTATTGTGTCAGGCTTTTACCTGACTGGATATCATTCTTCTCACTTTCCTTCCAAATTTAAAATTCTGAAGCGTTTGAGCTTATTCGCTCCCAGTGTTTTTTTAATCATAAAAATCAAATTGGTAATCGCATATAAACGGGCCTTTTTTAAACACAGTGGCGATCTGTGACTGATAAACTTCACGTAGGTGCTTAAATATTATTTTATAAAGGGAATATGTACGTGTTCACTGAGAGATCGTAAGTTCTTAATTAACAGTCCCACTTAGTGGAAAGTGGCGATACAGTACCTACTTTAAGTTCAGTAGGTACATAAGTAGGTACTGAAAGGAGTGCTCAGAAAAGACTGTTTTACAGTTAACTTGTTTATTAAATAAAACTTATGAAAGTACATCTATTTTCAATGTTAAAAATAATATTATCCTTTTCTTTATATTTATGTCTTCTTCTGACAGGTTTTTTTAATACGGCCTGTTACTCCTTCTTATTTAAATAATTAGCGATTGTCCAAAAGGAGTTCCTTACAGTACCTACACTATTATTGCTAATGAAGACCTACTCACTCTATTCTTAAACTGTCTTATTAATAAACGTGGTGTAAAGTTACTCCAAGTTTAAAACTTCAACTTGGAATAAGTTTACACTGCGTTAATGAATATGACAGAAAGAGTCCTACATGACGACTTCAAGTAATTATAAGTGAAATAATTTACACCACATACAAACACTTCGACAAAACTAAAAAATTATAACCAAACGACAAATTAACAATTGAGCCTAAATAGAAAAGTGTATAATTGGTAACGAATACAAAGCTAAATTTTTTAACGGTTTTAAAATATAAAAAGACTAAAGCACGTATTCTACTACGCTTTTACAATATAAATTTTATTAGTGGAGGGCCAAATGGTACGAATTAATTTTAAAATGGAGACCGAGAATACGTGTTGAAAGCATAAAAGTATTCTCCGAAAAAGTACGTCCACTTTGTCGATTTGAACCAGTTTTTTGAGGTATGGCTCTCGTTTACCAAACGGACGGAAGCGTAATGAAAACAGCTTTTCATTGTGAAAGAACAAAATGATTTTTGTTACTTGTGTTCAGTTTGAAACCAACAAAAGCGAATTCCATTTCGAGCGTTCTTAAATTTTTACCCTTTACGTGGGCAAACAAAATTCATTTTTGTATTTAATTACACATTTTTGTTCATTACTTTAAGTATAAAAGGCGTTGAAAATTTAGTTAAATATAGTTAATTGATTCAGGCGTTACTTTGCGGAACTCCATTATTACAGATTAGATGTTAATCTACTTTGCAACAATCCGCGAGCAAACTCGTATGTATGATGGTGTATACTTTCATGCAAGTAGCACCTCCCTCCCTCCCACATAGGAACATGCAACGAACAAAGAATGTATACACCAACATACACACCACCACCAACACGTGTTTCGCCCCAAAACAAAGGTCTTTGTGACCGACCGTCGTAGAGTCTACTTACCCTGATGATGCCCTGTTTTGGGGCGAAACACGTGTTGGTGGTGGTGTGTATGTTGGTGTATACATTCTTTGTTCGTTGCATGTTCCTATGTGGGAGGGAGGGAGGTGCTACTTGCATGAAAGTATACACCATCATACATACGAGTTTGCTCGCGGATTGTTGCAAAGTAGATTAACATCTAATCTGTAGTTAAATATAATTTTATGATTGCAATATTATAATAATACTAGCTGATGTGTCTCGACTTAGTTTTATCCCTGCAGAGAATTTGAAAATAATCTTAGTAGGTACTTTAGACAGTTGTTCAACCACCGGCGATTATCCAACTAATTAATAGCATTTTCTCGCTCAAGAAACGTACAATAATTACAACAAACAAAAAAGATGCATAAGCTATGTTATTGCAAAGTTCCATCATAATCCGTTCAGTAGTTTCTGCGTAAAAGAGTAACACACATACATACATTACATACATACAAACTCTCGCATTGACTATTAGTAGGATAGGATAATGCTTCTTTTTCAGTCGGCAACCCTATTAATAATATTCAATGTTTTCAGCTCTCCGACCCTATAGACTACAACCAGGCCAAATTGCAATATGCTACCACGAAAATAGTCGATAAGAACGTATGTCGAGTGGCCTACGAAAATGTCGATGGCATGGACGAAGTCATTGATAATTTTATGATCTGCACATTCCGTACCGGTAACCTGGATGATACCGGAGAATACGTGAACATGAACAGCAGTAAACCATTGGCCACCGGATGTAATCTTACGACGGTCGTGGTCATATTATTTTATCTGCGATAACCCTGTGCCATTTTCCAAATCATTTCATTCAATGCGCACATCGACAACTTGAAGAATTTACTCATTTATGAATCTTCATTCATTCATTCATTAGTTTTCATTTTCATGAATTATTTATTGGTCTATTTTTATCATCTGGTCGCTGGCAAATAATTCAAATATTGTCTACCCTACTGCCTCAATTTCGCCCAGATTTTTAACTTCCATTTTGAAAAGACTTTGAATGTGCAATAATGCAAGATTTAACTGACTTAAATACGTTTGCCAACTCGATGTCGAAATGAAAATTTCTAGCCATCGTCATCGCGGTGAGGTAATTGAGTTTTTAATCCTTGCGGTTCGTTCACTTACATTAACTAAATATGTGACGTAAACATTACTCAAATAAACCGAATTAGTTAAGAGGGGGCCCTTTATTCTATACGATAGTTAAACCTAAATTGTCCGAAAAGAAAAGTGTGACAACAGCTGGTTTGACCGATTTGAAACAATCATTTAAATTCCGGCGAAGACAAATACTTGTTCCGTGACCGACAATTATCGCTGTTACGTCACAAAAAGGGTTCAGTAGCCTGAGTGTGAGTTTTCTCTACGATTTACCTTACTATCACGTTTGCGTTTATTCTAATTAAATGTATGGAGATATTGTCAGCGCCTCTAGCGGACGGTTAAGACAACTAACAGTGCGAGTGTAGGTTTCAAAAAACAGTTATCTCTAACTTTGTAGTCACGTTTTTACAAACTTAACTTTCGAGTGAGCGTATTTTGACATTTGCGCGAGTGTATGTTGCTATTTTTAGTTACCCTCTTGAGACCCGAGAGCTTACATGTAAGCTCATGCGCCGAGGGCCCCAGGACCCGCGAGCATTCCTGAATGCTCATGCGTCCAAAGAGTGTTTTTGCCTTAGAGTGTCGTATTAGACTTTATTAAACGTGTTCAAAGTATATTTACTCTGTAGCCAATTAGTCAATGTCCACTCTAAAAATGTTTTCTCTATGGCCATAGTACTGAAAAAATTAGATAACCTTTGTTTAGTTTGGAGGTTATTCACCCGAAGTGCGCGATACAAAATTAATGATTTCTTATAAAATACGGATAAAAAAGTGTAAATTTCGTTTAATATCTTTAGTTTACAGTGTTTTAGATTGATATAAGTGAAAACAATGGTGATTTTTGTGTTTAATTGATTCAAAACATATATTTCGTCTTGGTAAGTGTCCGTTACTTTTTCGTCTGATGGTTTAAAAGCGAAATAATTTTTAAAACTAATTGTTTCGTATTCCAATAAGAAACAACACATATTCCAATTGGAAAAATCGTGTAGAATCTATTTTTAACATTAGTTTTTAATGAAACTCACTCTTTATCGTGTTATTTTACGCAAATTCACGGAAGGTGTCAAATTACACTCTTACAATAACAATAACAAAAGCTTTGAGCTCGGTTTGTGATAAGACTTTGTAAGAGAACTGTGCTTGTATTATATATCAATGAGTTCGGAATATCATTTCCTAAATGAAAAATATATTACTTTAGCCAAAAATTACGATTACTAAACACACATTTGACTAAAACGAAACCCTTACGATTACGGGAAATTATCCTACCTTTGTGATGTTTACATTTTTTATGATAAACAAATGTCCTAAGTAACCATATGTAAGCATGTAATACTATTCTTGAATAGTTTATCTATAAGATAGTGTAAAAATATCTGAAGAATTCGTTATAATATTTTTACAATATTTTTTTGAAAATGAGGTAAACGCGCGTGCGAATTTCCGCGAAGTTCAAATTTTTTTCGCGAGTTTCGAAGACTTTGCGAGTGTAAATGAGAATTTATTTATTTCTTATTAGAATGTTTTTATTTCTTATTAGAATCTACATATTCTGTAGAAGAAAAGGGTGTAAAAATAAAGCCACTCACACAATTATTATATTTATAAGAAATATTTATTGTCAACATAACAGAGTTTACTAGTTCCCTCCGAAATAACGGCCTGTTATAAATTATAAACACGTTCTCGTGTTCTGTTTTTTGTTTCATCTCGTAGTTTAACTATTGAGCTCTTGAAATCGGCCGCCAGCACCTGTTATAACATAAACATTTCATCATGAACGACATAAGTGTTCAAAGTCAAGTACCGCGCTCAGATTACGCGTCATCGCTCGCGACGCTCGGGTCTTAGGGGCTGCAGACGTTTCGGGCGCGCGGGTCTCCAAGGGGCCTAACTATTGAAAATATACGCAAACTCCGAAGTAAAGTTACTCACTTGACATTTGGGAAGTGAAACGTATTTTAGTCAATAGTTTGTGATGTTATTATATGAAAATTGTGTTCTATTTTAGTATTTTGTGTGATTGAGCTAAATGTTGCACGGAACAGCGCATAATTTCTTTGCTTGGAAGTTGTCGATTGAAGCCCAGGCTCAAGATATGGGCAACCATCAGCGGAATTAATCACAATAATGAAATTAATGACCTCAGTGGAATGGAATTTAGAAATAGATATCGCTTCAGCAAGCAAGTATTCAAATTCAAGTTATGAGTTTGAAAAATGATGTGACTTAGAGCCCACGCAGCGAATTGATGGTATCAATTTGATCCTCAAACGAGGATGGTTCATGTATACGAACATACTGTGTAGTAGTGCATATAAACATCAATCAAGTGACTGCATTGTTGGAGAACCATATTGTAATGGAGGAGTTTTATGCCTGTACTATAACAACTGTGAGGAGCAAGCTCTGCAGGAGGTGGTGATATGAGATGTGGTGAAGCGAGGGCAGTTTTGGCGTACTGGTGATGCCAGATGTGGAGTGGAGAGGTGCTATCGAGAGCAGCGGTGCTTTTGAGGGGAGGAGTGCTATAGTGGAGAGGATATAAAGTTCTTCTTTTTCAGGTTTTCTATTAAAATGTTACTGGCCAGCGACCTGGCTGGTACCTATTTGAAAATGGAACGACAACAGCAAAGGAAGATTTTGTTATTGTCAATACATACTTTCATCATTGAATAAAATCACAGATTACTATATGTACTTGTATCTAGAATAAAGTGTATATGCTGTAGTAACACAAGTCATATTTATTTTGCCTTTTTATTTCATAATAATTATATCTTTTCCAACAATAATGGCTAGGTACTAGAAAAAATATTTCTCAGAAGTCAGTCTACACATTCACTATAATAATGTTTAAAATAGAATTAATCACAACATTATTGTAATATTTTCATCATTTTGCACATTTCAAATCAAAAGTTTGCTTCAAAGTTTGGATAACCCGAAGGCATTGATTGTATTGATGGTAGTCAATTTTGCATATTTGAACCACCGAGAGATAAGGAACACCTTTACTTGTGTAGAAAACATTATCATTCAATATGTATAAATTTCTTAAACATGAAAACTAGGTATGTGACATGATATTAGTACATTGTATTGCATTGATTTAAATGAAAAATAGGTATATTATTATTTCTTAGGTTTGTGGTAGTAACTGCAAATCATTCTTTATTTGGCAAGCAGTTTGTCTTTTAGTAGATAAATAAAATTAATTGAGGCTAAGGAAGAGGGTTCAATGTCAATAAAATAAGAAGATGGTGCAGAATAATTTTAATTGCCCTTTCTAATACTGTTTATTAACTTAAAATGTTAAGTTAAACTATAAAACAACAAACTGTATTTAATCTTAGGATATATTATAATAAAGATTTTTAATTTCCCTATATTTTTTTTACCTTACAACTTATAATGTCTCTACTTAATAATTTAACAATAGGTATAACAAAGATGATTCACTTATAATAATAAAAATAATTATAATACCCTTTAATTACAAGAAATTACTTAATAATTAACTAAATCTAATTTTCAATTTCATCATTTTCTCCCACACACATCTGCATGCTTCTTAATCAGTGGAGAAAGTGTTCCGATGCTCTGTCCACATAAGACTGCTGATTTCGGTCACTTGGGTGATCCGGGTAGCAGATAATCTTCATCAACACAGGTGTGTTTGGCCTGCTAGAGTAGTTGGCCGCTGTGGTTCCATACATCTTGTCTCAAATGCTTAACAGTGACATTGTTCATGGTGATGGTTGGGGTGGTTTATGTTTCTACCATATATCTTGATCTATAAACAATAACAAAATTAACAAATTAAGTAAATGTGTATTTTGAATTCATTAATATAGGTACAAGATCACAAAGTAGACGAAAACAATAGGTAAATATTAGATTATTTAGTGCTGTATTACCTGCCATGTTTATTATTATGGAGCGATCAACATGAGGAGCCCAATAAAGCCAGAACCGTTTCTTCCAACTCCATAAGCCTTTTGCACAGGCTGACCACTAGTGCAAGATAGAGCTTTATTGTATTAACCGCAAGCAGCATTTTTTGTATTATTCTTTAGAACACTTCACACCTAAAATGAAATTGAATAATTGTTAGTTTTACATCACACTAATGAATAACCACACAAAATAAGTGTGCAAATGCTCTGCTTGTGGGTGACTTATTATATCTATATTTATTTTATTTATCTATTTAACTATCCATAATATTTATTTAAAACATTATTTATTATTCTATACACCTAATAATATTTATATTAATTCTATTTACACACACACATACATTCACACATCAAACACACTAACATATTCATACATTTATAATATTTATTTTATTCTATAACAAACCCGGGTGATACGCGTAGTATGCAGCCGGCACCGCCTATACCATAAGTATAGTTACGTAGATGCGCGCGCGCCGCCTCGGCCGCTACTAACTGGCCAGTCGGTTACCGCTCCCTCGCCAGTCAGCTGTTATCCGTTCAACGCGACACTCGTGCCTCTCGCTGCGCTAGCACTGTCATACATACTTGTACTTTCCGATCTAACCTAGACTACCTAGTTCTTTCTTCCATTTCTCTTGCTTGTTACTGTACTGTGCTCTCCTTCTGACTTTCTTTCTTGTGTGTTTTGTGTATTCTACTCTCGTGTGTATCGTAATACAAAAGTTCTGTGTTCTATCAAGCCTAGACATTTTCATTTCTTCATCTACGCACGCATACCTCACGCACATCGCCATAACTGGTGACCCTTCGACGCGAGCACGAAATAAGAAATGTCGACTTCTAGCGGATCGGACACGGCGCCATCGCAAGTGAACGTTACGACACGAACACGGCAAAAAACTAAAATGGCGGAACGGGTGACGGAGCCAGAAATTGTAACTCCGAGCGTTGTCGTGTCACACGATGTGAAAATTCCTCCATTTTGGCCGGAGAAACCTGCAATTTGGTTTGCCCAGGTAGAAGGACAGTTTGCGATACGCAATATAACGGACAATACCACGAAGTTTTACATCGTGTTGTCAAATTTGGACCGTAATTGTGCAGCTGAAATTGAAGATATTCTCATCGGACCTCCGGATTACCAGCGGCTGAAACAAGAACTAATTAAACGGTTATCAGTTTCCCGCGAGAATAAAGTCAAACAACTGTTGATGCATGAGGAGCTAGGAAATCGTAAGCCCTCTCAATTTCTTCGGCACCTACAACATCTAGCAGGACCTAGCATACCGGATGATTTTTTAAAAACGATATGGACGAGTAGACTGCCTGCCGCGATGCAACCCATTATTGCGTCACAGCCCACGCTGTCCCTGGATGCCTTAGCGGAACTGGCTGACCGCGTACACGACCTGACACCGCCTACTCATCATGTCGCCGCCGCGGCTTCATCACCATCAGCGTCGTCGACCATCGAAGAGCTGGCTAAACAGGTTTCTGAGCTCACGCGACAAGTAAGTGCTCTTACCACCATGGTGAATCAACGGTCGAGACCACGGGAACGCTCAGCACCACGACACAGAGACCGGTCAACATCGCGCAGATCTGATTCGTGTTACCGTCGGTTTCCAACGTGTTGGTACCACAATAAATTTGGAGCGCAGGCCAGAAAGTGCATCAAACCGTGCGACTATACGACGGGAAACGCGACTGGCAATCAGTGATGGCGACAAATGATTGCCAACGGTCTACCGGTCGCCTATTCATCACCGACAAAAATTCTAAAACGACTTTTTTAATAGATACTGGAAGTGATGTTTGTGTGTATCCGATCAAAGAACTTCGCGAGTGCCGTAATAAAACTTCATTCCAATTATGTGCTGCTAACGGGTCTGCTATCGACACTTATGGTTACTTACAATTAAATTTAAATCTTGGCTTACGTCGCGACTTTCCGTGGCGCTTTGTTATCGCTGATGTAACTAAAGCCATAATCGGTGTTGATTTTTTGTCACATTACCAACTAAGCGTAGACGTAAGTAACCGTAGGCTTGTCGACGGCTTAACAAGCGCTAGTGCTCAAGCTGCTTTAGCTACACCTAATAGTTTAGTTCATAGTGTTAAGGTGTTGACTGGCGGGGACCAAGCAGGTATGTACTTACCTATTCTATCACAGTACCCAGAGATCACGCGGCCGGCTGGTACTCCGGGTGTCACCAAACACTACACTGTACACCATATTCGCACCATTCCCGGGCCTCCAGTGTCGTGCTCTCCACGGCGGCTAGCCCCGGACAAATTAAAAATCGCGAAGCAGGAATTCCAAGCGATGCTCAATAATGGTACCGCCCGCCCCTCCGACAGTCCCTGGTCCTCCCCACTCCATCTAGTATCCAAGAAGGACAACGGTTGGCGTCCTTGCGGCGATTATAGGTTATTAAACGCAAGAACTATCCCTGACAAATACCCTATCAGACATATACACGATTTTTCGCACTGTCTGTCTGGTTGTAAAATCTTTTCAACGATAGATTTAGTTAAAGCCTATAATCAAATCCCAGTTGCTCCTGAAGACATACCTAAAACGGCCATCACAACCCCATTCGGCTTGTATGAGTTTCCCTTTATGACGTTTGGTTTGCGAAACGCCGGACAAACCTTTCAACGGTTCATTGATGAAATGACGCGTGGCCTTGAATTTTGTTTTCCATACTTAGATGATATTCTAATTTTCTCTAAGTCACAGAAGGAGCACGAAGACCACTTACATCAAATTTTTTCTCGAATGAGGGACTACGGCGTTCTTATTAATGTCAATAAGTGTGTCTTCGGCGCGCCGAATGTAACATTTTTAGGTTATAGTATTTCTGAAAAGGGCACTAAACCGTTGGAGAGCAAAATTCAAGCCATATCCGAATTTCCTGTCCCAAAGACGGTTAGAGAGCTTAGACGATTTTTAGGAATGATAAACTTTTACAGGCGATTTATACCAAACGCCGCGCACGTACAGGCTCCACTAAACGCTCTCCTAACCGGCTCCGTTAAGGCTTCGCAGCCAGTCGACATAAAGGGCGACGCCCTGCACGCCTTCCGCGAGTGCATTAGAACGTTAGGCGAAGCAGCACTGCTGGCTCATCCTGACCCACAGGCCAAGCTAGGACTTGTGACAGACGCGTCTGACACTGCGATAGGCGCTGTGCTGCAGCAGTTTAGCGACGGACATTGGCAGCCATTAGCATTTTTCTCCAGGAAACTCAGCCCCTCACAGGTAAAATACTCTCCGTACGACCGCGAACTTCTCGCCGTCTACGAGAGTATTAAATATTTTCGGCACATGCTAGAGGCCACACACTTCACCGTCTATACTGACCATAAGCCGTTATGTTACGCATTTCACCAGCGAAAGAACAATTGTTCACCACGTCAGTATAGACATCTAGACCTTATCTCACAGTTCACGACTGATATACAGCACATTTCGGGCAAAGACAACGTTGTAGCTGATACTCTTTCCCGCGTGAACGAAATTCAGTTACCAGTCGACCTGGAAGTGTTAGCAGAGTCCCAAGCCACAGATCCCGAGCTGCAAGAATGCCTACAAGGTGACACATCTCTTCGACTTAACAAAATGTCAATCCCTGGGAGTCGTGCCATGCTGTACTGCGACGTCAGTACAACGACGCCCAGGCCTTTCGTTACTTCGAATTTAAGAAGGCAGATTTTCCAGTCACTGTATTCCCTCAGCCACCCCGGCGCTAATGCCTCCGCTAAACTCGTAGCACAGCGCTTCGTTTGGCCAAATATGCGTAAGGACTGCCGCGAATGGTCCAAAACATGTTTGGCATGCCAGCGCACAAAAATTACACGTCACGTCGCATCGCCTGTAGGTAGACTTGACTTGCCTTCGTCACGTTTTAAATACGTGCATATCGATCTGGTCGGACCATTGCCTCTCGATGACAGATTCCGTTATTGTTTGACAATGGTCGACCGTTTCACACGGTGGCCGGAAGTCGTTCCTCTCTCAGACATCACAGCGGAAACGGTAGCGAAAGCATTTATTTCATGCTGGGTATCACGATTCGGCTCCCCCACAGACATCATCTCTGACCAAGGTAGGCAGTTTGAATCAGCACTTTTCCACCAGTTGTCAAAATCCATCGGCTTCAAACAACGGCGCACATCGTCCTACCATCCCCAGTGTAACGGGATGGTTGAGCGCTTTCACCGTCAATTAAAGGCCGCTATAACTTGCCACGCAGATCACGGTTGGACCGAGTCCTTGCCATTCGTCTTACTCGGCATAAGAAGCGCGTTTAAAGAAGATTTAATCGCTTCTTCAGCCGAACTCGTCTACGGGGAACCACTCCGTCTCCCTGGTGAATTTTTCGGTGACAAGGTCCCCGGCTATACAACTGACATCACTGACTTCTCGGCGCGAATCAAGTCTTTCGCTGAAAAACTCCGTCCCGTGCCACCGCAACACCACTCTCAAAAGAAAGTCTTCGTGTATAAAGATCTTGCTACATGTAGCCACGTATTCCTCAGGGAAGACGCGCTACGTGGTTCACTACAGCCTGCATACACCGGCCCGCACGAAGTTATAAAGAGAGACTTGAAAGTATTTAAAATTCGACTCAAAGGTAAAGACGTGACAGTATCCGTAGATCGTCTAAAACCGGCCTACATATTGTGTAACGACCTGAAACCACAACCTATCCCTGCTATCTCTCACCCTTCCCTTCCTTCTCCTTCTCAATCTCCATCCCCATCTTTAACACCGAAAACAACGCGGTCAGGAAGGCAAGTCCGCTTCCCGGATTATTATCGTCCGTAAACACGGCCTCTGGAGGGGAGTGTTGTGGGTGACTTATTATATCTATATTTATTTTATTTATCTATTTAACTATCCATAATATTTATTTAAAACATTATTTATTATTCTATACACCTAATAATATTTATATTAATTCTATTTACACACACACATACATTCACACATCAAACACACTAACATATTCATACATTTATAATATTTATTTTATTCTATAACAAACCCGGGTGATACGCGTAGTATGCAGCCGGCACCGCCTATACCATAAGTATAGTTACGTAGATGCGCGCGCGCCGCCTCGGCCGCTACTAACTGGCCAGTCGGTTACCGCTCCCTCGCCAGTCAGCTGTTATCCGTTCAACGCGACACCCGTGCCTCTCGCTGCGCTAGCACTGTCATACATACTTGTACTTTCCGATCTAACCTAGACTACCTAGTTCTTTCTTCCATTTCTCTTGCTTGTTACTGTACTGTGCTCTCCTTCTGACTTTCTTTCTTGTGTGTTTTGTGTATTCTACTCTCGTGTGTATCGTAATACAAAAGTTCTGTGTTCTATCAAGCCTAGACATTTTCATTTCTTCATCTACGCACGCATACCTCACGCACATCGCCATACTGCTTGATAAGTAGCCGTTTTACCTTTTTACATTTTCCTGTTACTATACTTTCGCCTGTAAGACTATTGTTTAGTAAGTATGTTCTTGCCATTTCTTTCTACTTGAAAGTCTTCTACCTGGGGTTAAACACGGATTGTTTATATCGTCATTTTAAGAAATAACAAAGATAACATCACTGAGGTATGATAACATCCAATCCATCACATAGAATAACTTTATTCATTGATGATTAGAAAATACTTTTGCTCCATATACTTAATTAACCAATATTTCAAATTGTGTACATATTGCTCATTTTCATTATTACACTTGGTATTTAATCAAAAACTTTTAAGTTCAAAATCCTCGCCAACTAATGGAGTCACAATAAACAATAACAAATAAATTAATAAAATACGTAGGTAAGTGTCAAATGTTGGCGTCATAGCAACATGACGCTACAGTTTTATCTCTTTTTTTCTTTAAGTGTAAAATGAAATAGCGATAGCTCATTCATAACGGACATAATGCTCTTTATTTAAGTAGCGCTTGAATCCCTGCGTATGATTAGAAAAAGTGAACTTTTAAAATAAGTTGAGTTATAGGGGCCTCTACCAACATAAAGAACTGAACTTAACTATTGAAAAAGTGAGCAAACTAAAAAGTTTGCGTTAACTTTTAGGGAACCTACACTCGCACCACTTTACGCGTACTAAAAAGTATAAGTTAACTCGATTAACTAGATAGTAGCGTTTCGCTGTTTTATGTTTGAAACTCACACTCGGGCTACAGAATAATTCGCTTCGCTTCGGGACCCGTAGGTAACAGCCGCGTAGGTCCCGCTCCCGTAGGAATTTAGGCTAAAAAGTAGCCTACTACTCGCTCTCTTCACTCCACCCTGTCTGAGGTGTGTGGAGCCCTCGGGACAGTTAGTTCCCCTTTGGGGGTGTCTCTCGCGGCCCGTTAAAACGGGCCGGTTCTTGGGCTGGGCCCTAAGGCCCTTGGTTGTCCATCTGTGGTTAACCAATAGGTCAAGTCCGTTGAGTGGTGGCCTTTTTACAGGCCACAGAGTCTTAAACGGGATGGGGTTCATCTTCGCGCCGCCCAGGCGATCGAGGCCCTACCGGGTGAATCCCGCTGGTGGGAAGCCCAGCAGGAGCCGATCAGCGCCGGGCGACGACTTACGAAGCCCCAGTATCAGTCAGTGCTAGCCCCGTCCCGCGCAACCAGCAAGTCGCGCGGGAAGGCCCAGCGGTCCGGTGGACGGGCGTGGAGCGGCGCCAGGTCCTGCAGATGCGGGAACCGCGACGCGTCGACACGCCCGAACATGTTGCGTGCCAATCTCTCGATGAAGTCGTTCAGGCTCTCGACTCCAAGGTCCCTCTGGTCTGCTGGCACTATCCTGTTGGCTGAGCAACTTGCGAACATCAGTCAACAGGATAGTGCCAGCGGGCGGGCGGTACACTGAATACAGCCGGAGCGGGGAGTAGCCTATTACATTTGCCTATGACTTAAGTAAATTACATGTAGTATTTGACAGCGTAATTCAGGACTTGCAAATGAATTTTATTACCGCCATCTATTAACAACTCCGAAAATGAATATCTAGCAATTAACAAAACATCGAACTTCCCATGGGAATGGGATGTTTTTCCGCGGTAAAAAGTAGCCTACGTCACTCTCCACCCTCCTAACTATCCCCACACACATAAACCTTACCATATAATAGCTTTGTTGCGACGTGAAAGCGTCACAAACAAACAAACAAACAAACAAACAAACAAACACACTTTCACATTTATAATATTAGTAAGGATGGTAACCCTAACTCGTGGTATGTTTCCGGCTCGAGTCGAGGGTCCACCAAATTGTTTCCGTTGAGATAAGTGTGCGTCGGCCATTCGCCGTAAGGTTTTTACCTTATGGAGGTTCATATCAGATAGTATGTCCCCCGGTTTTTACATTGTAGGTTTCTACATAAAACCGTTATTGTTATAAAACAGCTGTTGTTTTGTAAATGTTATATAAATAACAAAGTAATGCCGCGATGTCAGAATTCAACTCAACAAAACCAAAATAAGAAGGCACATCAACAAAA
Organism: Hesperia comma; assembly: GCA_905404135.1. Taxonomy (NCBI): domain Eukaryota; kingdom Metazoa; phylum Arthropoda; class Insecta; order Lepidoptera; family Hesperiidae; genus Hesperia; species Hesperia comma. The sequence continues at coordinate 35,837,288 of FR990012.1, forward strand.
GACAATTTAAACAATGAAGGCCTTTTCATTTACCGACGTTAAAATCAAACAGGAAGAGCAAATTTTTGAAGCGGAAAACAAAATATCTAGCGGTGTGTCAAAATCCCAAATTGCGAATATTCGAGGCAAACGGGGAGACGTGAACTGACAGGAGCTATCGACTAAAAAGGTAAAAAGAATGTTGCGAAGCATTGTGTTCCTCACAAAAGGTCCATCAATACCTTTCCCAGGTCAGCCTTTTGTTTTGCTGCGGGAAATCGAATGTAAATAGGCCATGCAATGTTTTTGTCTTCAGTCGAGGCACGTGTCTCTAATGTCTGAAGTCTAGAGCATAATGCACAACGTTGCTCCAGTGCGGATTGCGTTTAGTGATCAATAACTGAAGTGTCGAGATTTTCATACCAATCAATGGACTTCAAAATCGATTGAAAGCTATAGGTATAACGAAAACACCCGAGGGCGATAACTTAAAGAACTTCGAAGCATGGACACGCGCACGAATGCAATTCTAGCAGTTATTAGTCCAACTATCGACCGCTCGCAAAAGCTTGTCCCGGGAAATGATTAAAGATCGAGTATGATTATGACCGCTTCTGTAGGCAATTATTTATTCCAGCTTCGGGAAAACTTATTTTTTAAGCTAAAACTCTACCCTACCTACCCTCGGAGCTAGATGCCGCATAATTTTTTTTTTCAGTTTATACTCTTTCTTATCCTTTTATGAGGGAAAATTTCAAAAATTCGAAAAAAAGTAGCAAGAGCGTGGGTGGGGCGTAATCATTATCAGGTTTTGGGCAATATGCACCAGATCAAATTATAAACTGTAATTTTGCCCAATATCTTTTCAGACCAGCAGCTAACGAAAAACTTCGATTTAGACCCGTACTTCCAATAAGAAGTGGATGAACGAGCAAGATATTAAAATACAAATAAGATGAATAATAAAATTTAAGTGTTACAAAAATGGTTATCTTTTCTTTTCTGTTTTCCTATTTTTCATCTTCGCAACCAACAGCTGTTTTAATATTGGCCAGTGTGCTTGCAATTGTGGCTTAGTGGTGTGAATGATCATAACTTGCTTAATATATAAAACAATGTTTTAAAAGTTAATTTTAACTATTTATCATATTCCATTTTATTATTTTATTTGCCTCTTTGGGCGTCAAGTCCGCCCATTGTAATAATAACAATAAAGGGCAAACAAATAAAAATCATGAAAATGATATATGGATCATTGTATCGATAAACGCACATTTAATCATTTATTGAGTGTGAAGCTACATAACACAAGAGATAAAATATGTACCAAAATAGTTTGAAATCCGTTGTTCATTTGTAAATAAAGATTCGGTGCTATTTCGATCGGGCCTATGTTCATTTCCGTGGCGAATCGATCAAACAATTGCTTGTTAGTACACAATTGCAGAGCGAGACCGAATCTCGTTCACAGCGTAAACAACATAGGTGAATTATTGAACCCCGAGCTGCGCTGAGCAAATCTGGCCTAGTATTTCCTATTACCGATATCGTTTATAGTCAGTTCCATGGGCTGTAGTTTGATTAACAGAGGTGTTTTGTTTATTCATTGCATTTGGGGATACTCTGATTCTTGCTTGAGTACCAAGAATCCCGTTACAAAATGCTTGCCGGTAAAGTCGCTTTACGGAGGAAGATTTTACGTGATAACGTCATTAAGAAAACATTTTTGAAAAAAGCACAGTTTTATGAATTAAAATTAAATTATCACATCGGCCGATGGAGTGGAAGATAGGCAGATGAGTCACAAGCCGAACGGTTAGATCGTGCCTCTATATGGCTTGTTCCGTGCTCTCACTTGCGCGCTCGGTTCGGGCGGAACGTGGCACTTTTTCTTGCATGAAGCATATTCATCGATCTCTGTGACGTTATCACGTCAAAATTGTGGTATATGCTGTTTACACTATCAGCAAAACTTGAATCGACAGGTGTACAGAAAGTTAAGAATGTCACGGGATGGATGATGCAAGTAATTTACTTTTCAATTTTATTTTATGCAACAGGCAAGAAAGTTGCGTCATGTAAATGAGGCTTTAGAGATGTCACTATCCATCCTCGCTTCGATTTGAACAACTTATTTTTTGGTACAATTTATCAGCCATAGGTACACTTTCCTTCGACTTTGTTAAAACAACTTTGTTTGTTTATTAACAACTAGCTTTTGCCAGCGGCTTCGCCCGCGTGAATTTCGTTTAAACTTCACCCCTTTATTTCACCCACTTAAGTGTCATAAACGTAAGAGTAGAAAAAATAATCAGAAAGCTTCGAACTGCTAAGCTATCGGGAGTTACACGTGTTATTGTGAGTCAACCATAAAAGATAGACATATGCTGTCGTGGAATATTTTTTATATAATTTTAAGGAGAACATTTCCGTCATACATGATTTCTGTGTAGCTTTAACCATTAAGGTTGCACACGCGACGGAAGCTTAAAAAATGGAGTAACTTCTCCCGTTTCCCCAACATTTCCCTTCACTGCTCTGCTCCTATTGATTGTAGCGTGATGAAAAGTATACTATAACCAGCGCGGGAGTATGAAAAATAATTGTACCAAGTTTCGTTAAAATCCGTCGAGTAGTTTTTGTTTCTATAACGGTTATACATCAGACAGACAGACAGACAGACAGACAAAAATTTTACTGATTGCATTTTTGGCATCAGTATCGATCCCTAATCACCCCCTGATAGTTATTTTGGAAATATATTTAATGTACAGAATTGACCTCTCTACAGATTTATTATAATAATTCGATTTCGCTAACAATTTAATACAATTTATTAAACCATAACAAATAATAGTAGGTACTAAGTTATACAATAACAAAGTGGCGTGATTGTTTCGCCCGTGGCAATCCAACAATTCTGCTTTCTAATGATCCATCAATTAAAAAGGTCCGCTTCAATTTTAACGAAATTTCCTGCGCCGAGGGAAACGCTAGAGGCAAATTTATTCACAAGATTGTTGAAGTTTTTGTGAACAATCCATAAGGGGCTAACTTAAATTACCGAACTCTCAAATTTATTAGTCCATTAATGGATTTCCATTAAAATAGTACGAACCGCCATAAACACAATATTAACTTGTGCCCTAAAACTTTCTAAAATGTAACTGTTGGTTGTATGTAAGTGAAAGAAAAGCGAGAGAACCTATTGGGAACCTTTTTTAACATAGGTTTCTAATTTTATTTATCTTTCATGGAACTAAACATTGGTATTTATGAACGGGATATACTACACATATACACATTCCTTAGAAATAACACAAAACCATTGAACAGCGAGGCAAAGAGATGGAGCCTGAAAATTTTTAAAGTTTCTTAGATTGGCTGCAACCCATTAATGGCCTCCCACAGAGCACGGATCTCTCTCCACATCTTTAAGGAGGCCTAGAGCATACTCCACCACGCTACTCTAGCGCGGATTGGTGGATTGGTTAGAGGCCAACATGTAACATGTTGTAACACTTACTTTTTCATATACAATTTTCTCTAATGTGCTTGTATTATTGTTTACGTTGTTGGTGCAACGCATTAAATAAAAAAAAAATACATACTTTCTACGCTCCATCTATATTCCTCCTTGATCAAAGAAGTAACGCTGCCGTTCGTGTGAGTGAAATATGGTTTTCAGACGTTACTAGAGGTGTAATATTCTTGATTGCAATTTGTGTAAGTGTGTTTCTACGGACTAGGATGTTACCTACATTTTATTTTGCTGTGACTAGACTTGAATTTTTACCGCGTACACAGAAAATGGATACTTTTAAATATTATAACTACTCATTTATCTACATTTTATCGTAAATTTGTACAATGGGCGGATTTAATTCCTAAAGGCATTTTACAGATGTTGATGTTGCTTAGAAATCTTAGATTGAATACTTTGTAGTCCGCTTATTAATAGTACCTAATGCGAAATGCTTGTTGTTTATTATTATTACATATTTTTCTTAGATTTTTGCATAATAATTATATGTTAATCTAACCACATAAATTTACAAAGGTCAGTCCTACGCTTGTGGGTTAGCGTATTCGCGACTGTGAATGAGCGGCCCTAAGATTGACGCAAGCCGGTTTCAATTGCTAAAGCAGATAATTATCACAAGTAGTTTGACAAAGCATTGTTCTCCATTCAGAGACAGACATCGCGAATATATCCCCGCCGTGTATAATTGTATTATACTCTGTGCTTAATTACTACGCTTTAGTTTATGAATGAATGGGAGGCCATTGATTTATTGGTAATCTCCTGGTAATTAACATTTTGGAGTAAAAGCTTGCTAATTTATGAATGCGTCGTGTAGGTATATTCATTTGGGTCGTGTTGAAATACTTTGCCACATTTCATGTACTAAATGTGTGGAGCATTTGACAATTAGAAAACTTGAACCCCTGTTCGAATATTTTGTATAAGTAGACTGTGAACGTTCCATTATGCGGTGTCACGTTATGCACGTTACTCTACTACGGCTATACCTAGGGTTACCAATTCCTTTTACAAAAAAAAAATATATTTAGGTTTGAGATGCATGATAAACAGTATTTTAGAAAAATTAACAGTACTTTATGTGTGTAATGTTTTTAATCCATATTTTTAGAGCTTCTCGCACAATTTATTAATTTAGTTTTTTTTTTGTACTGCACTAAGTGGACTTTGACATTGAAAACGTATGAGCGTCTCAGTCGAATACTGAAGCAGTATTTTGTATACTTTTTTTGTTCAACAGTAAAAAGTATAATTTAGCGAAAAACAGTAATATCTAATACTGTTTTTAACAGTAGGTATAGTTGGCAACCCTAACTATATCTGCGACTTAACGCGTTAATTAACGCGCTAATGTGGTGAATTCAGATGAAATTGGATTTGTCAAAATTGTCATTGAATCTTATTTTCATGTATTAGAAATTCAAGTTATGTTATGATAGAAACCTGTTGCTCAGGATTTTTAATTTTGCTTCTTAATCGTCGTTTATCAAACTGTACCACTAGGAAAGATTAGCTTGGGCGTAAAACGAATGGCGAATCACAAGTCAAAATGATTAACTATAGTTGACCTAAAAGTTAGAATCTGCAGTATGTGAAGTCTGTATTAAAACCAATGAAAAGGTTCGCCAATAAATAATTCAGTCGAGTGGAGCACAAAGATCACGCGGGATTACCTCGCGCTATAAACCGGTTACTTTTTATGATATGAAGCGCAATATTTTCATTCAAAATTCAATAAATTGCGAGTGGGCTGAGGGAATTGCCAACAAAGTGTACTTACCTATTACGTTTATTAAAGCAGATTAAATATTTATCACAGCCTATTCACTGTATAACATCGGAAACCTTCATAAAGATGATAGCTTGCTTAGTGGTTAAAAATTCGCTACCGCTACCGCTACTCAGGGGGTGCAGCTGAAATTATTGAGGAAACAAAATGTTCCTCTACACTCCCAAAGGAACATACATGTCCTTGCGTTTAGCATTTTCCGCTGTGCGTTGTCTGCCAGTCATTCACTCAGTAATGGAAGAGTCTACGAAGGACTATTATGTAGTCCGAAAATATCACGAATTTTACGAAATGTAACTCTATCAGAACCACCATCTTCATAGTGGATTTTGATTATTTTAATGGAAATTTCGAGCGAAATTGAATTCATTGTAACAATTGCCAATGCACTAAGAATACGTCGAAAAACTAAATATCAAAACTATCAAGTTGTCGGTGTTTGTTGCAATTGAAAAACAAAGTTCTTGTTGAAACACCCTATACATTTTATCGATGATCGATAGTTGATATACACACACCGTGTCGTGTGGTCACCTAGCTAGTAATTAAATAACAACAAGACCTCGAAATTTTGTTAAAAATAACCAAAATTGATTAAAAGACATGCGTATAATAACATGGGAAGTAAAAGTTAATGTTATTTAGGCCCCGTTCCCTTGAGGTTGGCGTCGGCGAGTGTTCTCACAAGATAACAGCTAGAATATAAATGAAGAGGTCCTTTTAAACCAATTGACAACCTCTTTAGAACTCTATGTATCCGAGTTTTGAGTTTACCGCCCCAGAACTTCACTTTGCGTTAACAAGTTCACAGATTGTTTATAGAACCTTCCAAATGAAGTCAACAAACCAAATTAAGCTGACCCCAACCCAAACTAAGTAACGTAAATGTAAACCTTAATATACGGAGTCAGAGTTGCTTTTAGTTTTAAAGTTTGGTCGTGTCAAAACAATTTGCACTTGAAAGGTGAACTTTCATGAGCGGTTTTAAAGAATAATTCAGTTTGTGTGTAAAGAACGTTTGAGTGTAATCAAAGAATTGTAAATATTTAAGTTTTTACCGCTATAAGACCCTGTTTTTCATTTGCATCGTCTGATATTTTAGGATCAAAGGCAAAGACGCAAAACATCTATCTCATCTATCGCATTCACACAAGATAAGGAGTACTTACGCCAATAAATAAAAAAGAGAGAGAATCATACTAACTTCTGTCTCGCATTGCGTGTCGGTTTTTTCTTTAACGTCAAAGAACTTTGCTAGACAAATTGTTGTTGTAAGTCGTAAACGTAAGATTTCCGAGAGAAACAAGATCGTTTACTATAGATACTTGAGTCACCAAGAAAATGGAATTGCCCGTCCGTGCTGAAAAAAAATTATTACTTGTGTTCACAATTCAATTTGATTCGTAAGGCCTACTGTCCACGGACGCGTCAATGACGAATGCATGCAACCTACAAATGAAAGCAGGTGTATTTTGCATATTTGTCGTGTCGAACCGTGGACACAGATTTGATTATTTCTACGCAAGATGCAAGCAATCGGCAATTGACGATCGATAGCGTGCGTATGACGTGCGGTTTACGTGGACAGTAGACCTAAGCTAAACATAAGACATTTTATTTCTCGCCGTCAATCTACAATAATTTGGAATTTTAGGGTTGACCTTAAAAAGAATTGACATAATTGAACTAAACTTTAGGCAACGAACCTGTTTCTTTTTTTTTTCAAAAAATGAATTAATTACCTTTGTAACGTCCGTTTTCCTCCTTGCTCCTCCCTCCCACCTCTTTATCCCCTCATGACTTGAAGATGTCTAAATCTGAAGACAGGCATTAGACAATATACCTACTTAGAAACCTACTCAATTATGCTCTAAACGTCTTAGAATAAATTAGGCTAAGGGATTGGTGTTAAGAATATTTGAAAGTGAATTAAATTAAACCGTGTGAGGAATCCTAATTGAGGAAGACAAGATAATATAGATGTTACTACCAAAGATACTATAACTATCTATACATACACTACGATCGCGTTTAATATGGAATTTTTTATCATTGCATCCCACACAAATGCCAAATTCCATGGAAATTCCATATTGAAATTCCATATTTCATTGCCGACCAAGACACTAACTGGCGACTATTACTAACAACAACTAAAATGACTAACTGTCACTAACAATCTCTGTCAGAGCGCTCACATATATTAACAAACTAATCAACTAACATTCTAAGACCATCTGTTAACTGGACTAACCATCCTAGTCCCTAAATTGAGCGGCAGCGGAAGGATGTTGCTGCATGCTCGTTTGCTATTTTAATTCCATAGAATAGACAAATTAGAACCAGTATATTTAGTCCAGGTAGCAGATGGTGCTGTAGACGAATATAACATACACTAACTTTTAATGATTATTTCAATGAACACAACTATATTCTATATTCTAATTACGCATATTTAATTATCCCAACTATTTCATACTTTCTACAATTTTAGCTCTTTATTTATCAAAAACACGAATGCTTCTAATTATTTTAATAACATTTTAGATATCAAAGTAAAGCTTTCAATCAAATATAACACAAAACTGACAAACTTTGTTGACTTATTTGGGGAGATTTGATTTCAACCCTCTAATGGTCGACTACTGAGCTCGGGTCTTTATTTATCATTGAGACGGCCCTAGACTCCCTAAATATATTTCGCTACACTGCTCTAGTGCGGATTGGTGGAGAGGTTAGTGGCTAACCCAGGATCGGAAGTTTTCATGCCGTCCGAAGGTCTCCAACACATCCTACACGACTGCTATGTATACCAACCGGTACCGACGTTTTACGTGCCCTCCGAAGAGCAGAAGCGCTCAAGAAATTTTTGCCACTAGCGGTCACCCATCCAACTACCGCGCCCTTAGTTGCTTTTTGTTGATCAACAGCTGACGACCCTGTAGCTTAGTTGGTAGCGGCCCTGCCTGCGACGCGAGGGGACCCGGATTCGATTCCCGGCCGGGGCAGATATTTATGTGGCAGTTAAATATTTGTACTCGGGTCATGGGTGTAATTGTAATGTGTTATATGTGTAGTCCATGCCACCCGCGACACAGGTACCTAGTAACCTACTGCGGGGGTATGAGTGTGTTAGCGTTTATTAAAAAAAAACAAAAAGATTAACTTACTTTAAGATTAACACTTTAATTAGGATCGACGCCACTTTAATTAGGATGGAGGATAAAGGCCGTTCTCATACTACGTTATTTATTTGCTACGCGACTGCGACGCAATCCGCAATTCGCTAACACTGCAGTGTTCACTTAGGCACTTCTCACATTCTTCTCACACAACTTTTGACTGACAGGACACGCATCGTAGACGCGTCGACTCTTTACCAGGACAACATAGGCGTTTGCAAATAGCGTTGTGTTTGAACGACCTTAAATTAACAAATCTATCCACATACTACGATATCGATTGACGCGTTTAATCCGACATTTTGGATGGCGGATAACGCTAAAATTACAACGCAACGGAAATCTATAGACATATTATTAATTGGGCGTATTTTGGGATTATCCTACAATTACTGCGAGGATTTGCCAAAGATATAGTTATCATCGTAAGCATACTGTGACACAATTTGATACACTATTAACGCTGTTAATTATACGAACAAAACAATTATGGAGCTAAACAGAATCTTAGTGTATAATGTGTAGGTATGTCGTTTATTTTTGTACTTACATACAAACAGATAACCAATCCTTCATAGTATAGTTCCTTCACAGTAATTTACATAAAAAACAGGAACGCGCCGGTGTACAGCCATGAACAGTTAATAAATTTCTAAACGCAAGCGGGTACTCACGATTTTGAATTGATTTATCGATATTTCATAATATATGTAACAACAATAATAACAAAACATAAAATTGTGATATTAAAAATGGACGATAATTCCTCTCCCTGGTCCACAAAAGTCATAAATTGGTTCGTGGCGTGGATATGTCATAAAACTCATAAATAAGCTCTTGTGACATATTTGGGTAAAGAAAATGTCAGCCTTCTTCACTTTACGGTTAATATTCTTATTTTGTTGTTATTTCCTAAATCCTATTTCTTAATAAGTATGTATACAATATTCTAATGTCTATTTATACCAACTATAGGTACCTACCTACCTATAGATGTCTATTTTTAACACGCTTTTATTAACTTCACCTGTATGTTTGTATGTAACATTTCTGTTAATATCTTCCGTGCCCCTCAGGCGTTTTGCTTCAAATTCATAACGCACCTATAAACAGTTGATCCCTAATTTTCTAGACCCTTTCCACGCAAATCTATCGCGGATTTTCCTAAAAATAGGCGTTTTTCCTAACTTCTTTAATTTCCACCTTCCCTAGCCTATAACTTCCAAGTTTATCATCCGATTTCTTCCAAACCGACTTCGTTGTGCTTGTACAACTGCCCTGCGTCGATCCCACCGCTTTTCAAGCCAATCCGACGAAAAAAGTGAAAACCGAGTCATAGTGGTAGATCTCGTACAAGTTAATTTTATTTGTAACCGACTTCTTTGGGCGCGATTTTGACCCACTTTAAACGGCCAGATTTCGTTCAAACTTTGTAGATTTATCGAGTTCCGATGACATTACACTATTTTGATAAAATTATTCCAATTTTCAATATGCAAAATAAGAATTTAATTTTTTTTACTCTCACACTAATGCCATCTACCCATTTGCTACTGCCATCTACCCATATTTACGGGCAACTAGCTATAACTCCGTATTCAGATTGACTGCGTACATTACGTTTTACTAGATGGCGTTGTTCTTCTGTTTATTTGAATTCTAATTTATTACGGGAGTAATAGTCGATAGATCGATAGAGACCAAATAATAGTTTAAAATTATAAAAACAAGCTATTATAAATAAACAAAACTGAAAAGGAGAAAATAAATTATAGTTTAAAAAAACTAAAAAACACGCTTTTTATAGTTAACTGAACTAAAAAAATTGAAAATAAGTTTAAATAAATTTAAATTAAGAATAGTGTTAAAAATTTCAATAAATATGAATTAATAATAGTGTAAATAAAGAAAATATTTTATTTAAAAAAAGCGTGGGGTGCTTTTTAAGATATTATCAAAATGACACCATGCATATTCTTAATTTAAATTTATTTAAACTTATTTTCAATTTTTTTAGTTCAGTTAACTATAAAAAGCGTGTTTTTTAGTTTTTTTAAACTATAATTTTTGTCAATCACTTAAGAACCTAAGAAATACTGTTATGGTAAAATCAGCTGAACAAATTAGAGCCGCATAATGGGTAGGTAATAATAGAGGAACCTATACACAAAGTCTCAAGTGGTTCCATAAAAAATAAATTTGTAACACCAGTATGCCAAAACTGCCCTCGCTTCAGCACATCTCATATCACCACCTCCTGCAGCCATTGCTCCTCACAGTTGTTATAGCATAGGCATAAAAATCCTCCGTTACACATTATTTGGAGATTTTTAGTAATCCCGAGTTAAAAACGTGGCGAAAATCTAGTTGTCACAAAATATAGGCAATAATATTATTTCATAATCATCAATAAAATAATTAATACCTAACAGTACAAAAATAACATAATAAATACTAACTAATATTTTCAATATCAGTTCCTATCCACTTTAATACAGTTTAGGTTTACCCATAATGGACGTAAGGTCGCAAACAGGTCAGGTGAGCGACGTGAATCCGTTTACGTTTCCATTTCCCGAGGCAAATCACCGAGCGCTGCGCTCTTGTTTTGTTTTTAAAGTTCGATTTTTGAATCGTTCCACGTTTGAATTGTTCGTTCTTTAATTTTTTTATCTTGCACCGAGCGGCCGGGCGATTAGGGCGCATTCAAAAAGAACGCTGGTTACCGGCGCCGATCTGCCAGCGCTTATCGGTATAGTCTAAGATCCGAATCTAAATCGACACTCATCGGGTTGATAAGAGAATCAAACACACTGATAGAAACTTTTTTTGATAGTTAAAAATATTTGTTAATATTTAACAAATAATTTATTAGAGACCACTTTTTAGTGCTTAATAAATATTTCTTAGTATTTAAAAAGATTTATTAATATGTAATAAATGAATATCAGATTTATTAAACACAAAAAATAATTTTAAATACTAAGAAATATTTGTTTAATACTAAAGAGTGGTATAAACTAATACTTATATTCTGTCCAGGATTTTTGTTGTCTACCCATTTTTAATATATTTTCTAATATACCAAATTTATTATAAAATAATTTTGATTCTCTTATCAACCCGATGAGTGTCGATTTAGATTCGGATCTTAGACTATACCGATAAGTGCTGACAGATAGGGACAGGGATGGGCAAATGGGAAAAACATATCGACATTTATCGTATCGATATTTTCCAAATGTATCTGAAATTAAATTAAATGTATATGATATTTCGATATATCGACATTTTTTCCCAATATGCAATTATTTATAAAAATTGCCAAAATATTCGAAATTTTAAATTACCTAAATACACATCTGGCTGTTATGGCATCAGTTTTATTATTAAAAAACAGGTTTATGTACATGTAGCCAAGAAAAAATCAACATAGTATACAGTGCCACAAACATATCTGGTCCGGTTGCCAAAATTGCAACTATGCAAATGTAATACTGTTGTTAGAAATAGACCAAGACAGTAGCGCCCCTCTTACCGGGTCAGATTAGTTTGTGGCACTTTACCAACCAAACCAACAAGCAGTGTCATTGTCATAGACAAGTAGGTCATAGACTGTAATTTTTGTTTGTGTTTGAAGCAAAGAAACTAAACCCATATAGCCTACTGCATACCTACTCTTTTTCTAAATTTAAGAAATCGGATTGGTTAAATAGGTACATGATGCAATCCATGAGCAGACAGCTGAGCTTTAAATAAATAAATATTAAATCTGAAAAAATATCGATATTTTGATATATCGACATTTTTTACCCAAACGGCCCAAACCTACTGGCAGATCGACGCCGGTAACCAGCGTTCTTTTTGAATGCGCCCTTAGTTATGCATTCCGTGGCCATTTGAATATCGAAGGTAGCGAGGGATTCAAAGTACGTCGCCCGAGCCAAAAATATACTTGCTCCCGAGTGATACACTCTACTTTTCATCCCCCCTATGAGAAAATAAAAGGCGCCTCAAATCCAGGAATAATACTGTCACAGTCACTAAACTAACTAAACTGACTAAACCGACTAAACCGACTAAACCGACTAAACCGACTAACCCGACTAACCCGACTAACCCGACTAACCCGACTAACCCGACTAACCCGACTAACCCGACTAATCCGACTAACCCGACTAACCCGACTAACCCGACTAACCCGACTAACCCGACTAACCCGACTATTATTAACGGGCAGGAAAAGTTATATGAAAATTAATTCCCGTCCGCTATTTAAATAACGGACAGGAAAAGTTATATGAAAATTCATTCCCGCCCGCTAAATAGAAAACACCAACTTTGGATCCCCTTAAGACCGAACCAAGTCGTCTTTTTCGAATAGGTGGGATGAAAAATTCTTTTAAGAGTATCGATTCAAAATCGTCGGCAACTCAGATATAGGCTACGGGGTCTATTGCTACAATAAATATTACCTAAACTGCAAAATGTCAGTACTTAGCATCATAATCCCTAACTCTGCATTATGTTACAGAACCTTCCCTTTGTCTATATTATTTTCTGTCAATTCCCAGAAGACAAGGGTAGTTCGAAGCTTTCATTCGCAGGGTAAGAGGGTAGGTTATATAAAACAAAGGACGTTGAGAGATACCTTATAATTCAGCGATCTATGTTATTGACATTATGAAGTTTTGAAGGGTTGAGGATAATAGATTTCTGTACATGCTGTGACAAAAGGAACTATAGCTGACTCGCCGAGAATATGGATCCGCTCAATTTAGCATGTAAGCAAATTGATTTAAGGCCCTCTAAAATCTCGCCGTCAAATTGCAAGTTACCTTATCACAGGGGCGGAAAGCTGGTATTTGTGTGGGATATTATTATGACGAATTTCATATCGAACGAGAACGCAATATAAGGCCGTTCACATACAACGCAATTTGCAAGCGCGTAGGATCTTGTCCATGCGTCGCTCGTGAGTCGACTTCCTATTTACAAAGTCCCGCACACGAGGAGTCGCGTCTACGATGCGATCCTGTCAGTAAACACTGCAGTGTCGGCGAACTGTGGGTTGCGTCGGCGTCGCGCAGCTAATAAATAGCGTTGTGTGAGAAGTGCCCAAGGCTTTGGTTTTTAGGGTTCTGATCCCAAAGGATTATAAACGGAGTCTTATTAATATGCCTCCGCTATAATATGTCATTGCATCTCTTGAACGAAAGACTCATGACATTTTTACACAAGTCACAAGAAATGATAAAAAGTTAGATCCCCAAGGAGGTACCATGCAAATAACATTAAGAAACATGTTTTTCTTTTACATTCTGGGGTATTTCTTTCCGTCCCATACGTCGATGTCCTTCACTGAAGAAAGTAATAATAAAATTCTCATACGCACATATTTTTTTTTGGAATTAGAGGCCCGGATCGAACTTGTAGTGATATCGCACACACGTCACAGGATGACATCATCAAAGCCTGAATCACGGCATCTAAAATTTCTACAATGTCGCATACTTATAACACCCCGAGAGCATTCACTTGAGGCCTCGATCGCCCAATAGTCGTCTCTCTGGCGGGAGATCTCCCTTTGCCAAAAACCAGGAGTGTATGTGCCAAAAACCCAGGTCTTCCGAGGATGTCTAAAGTTCAAGTTACTCAGCTATCCTTTTAATCAGTCTTGGAGTAGATTCAAATAAAGCTACAGTTATTTGACTCAAGTGGAATTCATGAATTAAGGTAGTAGTAAAATGTCTTGTCAAAGACAAATTTATTCATCGGTGAAGGTCTATTATTTCTATTTTTAACTCAAAAGGAAAATTTAAGCATAAAGCCAAAGGCATTTTATCTTGTTTCTTATCTGTATTGTCTTTAAGGAAATTTTAAGGAAGTCTTTAAGGAAAGTTAAGCAAAGTTAATAGTTACACGGATAGTTTTTGTGATAGCTCTTCTCATTGATTTTGAAGAAAGTTTTTTTTTGTAAAAACTTAGTTATTATTTTAATTTAAATTGTCAAGCCAGCACGCAGCACCATCCTTCCGCTGCCGCTCATGACAACTGGGACCGACATGAAACAAAACTCAAGTCGGGGTAATGATGGTTAGTCCAGTTAGCAGTTCCTTGTTAGCTATGAGAACTGGGGTAGGGTCTATTAAGTAGTATTACTTAATTTTGTTGGTTGTTGTCAGTTTAATAGCAAAGTACTAACTTTGCTATTAAACAATTAAGTACTTAATTGTTAGTAAAAAACTCGTCCTAATTCGATTACAGATGTACTTACTACCTTTGAGGTCTAAGGCCTCTTAAAAGTGTAACCGAATCGATACGAACATATGGAATATCAGACCGAATAGAATAGCAATTTTCCGTCGAGGTTAAATTTGTTAGAGGTGGGTTAAAATTTTAATGGAACTCTCTGTTGTATAGAGTTCTAAAGGTGATTTTAATTAAACGGGGCTCAGAATGTTAAACCTACTTTATTGGGTGAAATTACCGGTTATACCTTGTATGCTTTAGCTTCTATATTTGATAGGTACCTATATGTTTTTGTATGGATATGTTGTTGTATGTAGGGGTATATCTAATATGTTTTTTTAAGAGACATATATTATGGTCGCCAAACGAGAAGCGAATCCTTCGTCACTATTGACAGAAATGCCACACTGTTTAAAAATCACGTCAAAGGCATTATTTTAAAGAAAGGTTATTACAAACTTGATGACTTTTGTAAAGATAAAACAGCTTGGACGTGAATTTCGTATTAGTAAGTATTTGTAAGTTTAATCTGTAAATGTGATAGGAAAGGAGCTCTTTGGGAGTTTCTTGCCGCTCCTTCTTCCAAGACCACTTAGGTACCGTAGGGATGTGTTGAAGTTATAGCGTAGGTGGCTTGATTTTCGAAAAGTGTTTGTAAAAAAACCTACTTCGAATAAACATTTCATTCATGCATTCATTCCCGGATAGTAAATTACAGTAGTTAATTAAGCATGCATTTTTGGCAAGAAAGAAAGAAAAAGATGGGTGTCTAGGCCCCAGAAGAATTATGACAACATTAGGGTTTTCTAATTAAAAATTATTTGTTAGACGTAGCTCAAATATCACATGGATGACACTAGCTTTTGATTAAAACAAAATCATCAAAATCGGTCCATCCGGCAAAAGTTTTGAGGAAATACAAGTAAAAAATAATCCTACAGGTTATAAAGGACTTCCTCCTTTTTTAAGCTGGATAATAAAATAAATACAATCATAGTACCAACAGTTTTTAATATTTTGTAAAACTTTTGTTATACAATAATTAACATAAAAAACAAAATATGTAAAGAGATAATACAACTTTGAAACGAAGTTTTCCTCTCGCAAATTCTCTAAACAAAAAGTTATTCCCGTTATAGGAACAGATTCGTGACTCCCAAAAGTTAGTTCAGTTTACAACTTGTTACCTAGTTAGAAGTTATATTGTGGGTTATTGTTTTTATTTTTTGTGGAGAACAAAAGTTTACATGTTAAAGAGGTATTCAGTTTAGAGTTTAAACGTAAGGATTTGCTTTGGATTTATTTATGCGGCCTAGATATTTGGCCTAAATATTTATTTATAACACCATAAGTAGATATGATAAGTACTATCTAATTATTAAAAAATCAAAAACCCAACTGCGACGAATCTGTCTATACATTAAAACTGTAACTGATCGCTGTTTGTGCACGTTAATCTCAAAAACGGCTGAATGAAATTTTTTGGACTTTCACTGGGAAATAGAGAAGGCTGTGGAACAATGTAAAGGCTACTTTTCATTCGGAATCTGAAAAAACTGCTATGTACGAACGAGGTCGCGCGTAACAGTTAGTTACCACTAAAATCTTTATAATTATGATAGTCATTTCACGATCCTTCATTTGACACCCATATTGCTAAGGTAAGGAAAAACGAGTTATTCCGGTTTGATACTTGAAAATAGATCCCGAGAGTGGATCGATATACTTTTAATTATTTTTTATTCCGGTTTGATACCTAACGAGTAATACCTACGTGGATCATAATATTTTAAATTATTTTCTATTCCGGTCTGGTCCATTGACTATCTGTTATCACATTTTAGTACAGTCAGCAAGAAATATGCATACAGGTTTTATTATTCATTGATTTAAGGGCCAAACAGTAATTGTTATTGTTGTCATAATTTGATGTTCTAAAGTAGGGCCATTTTAATAGGCCACATTTGACAACTGTTTGTCTTTGCTTCATAGTGAGGATAACCTGCTGAAAAACATCGATTAAATTGAATAAATCGATAAGGACTTCAAACATCTGTAAATTGAATGCGATTGTTATTAAAAGTATTAATAATATGCGCACAGTCGGCACAGTTCACACAAATAACATAAAAAAATTACAAAAATAATGCGTCAAATAATGAAATTATGTCTTTTTTGTAACATTTCACGTTTCTAGATACTGACTTTTTAGCCAGACGTTATTATATAAATGAATGATTACATATTTTTTGGCCTAAAATGTAATAAAATTAATTTTGTTTGTATTAAAATACATTTTATTTTGTAATCGTGAAATACTTTTTGACGATTACTTCAACTTCTCGAATTCAACTTATCTACTCATCTGTTTCTTTCGGTACCATCCCTGATATTCAAAAAGAAAAAGAGTTCACTGACGTAACTTTGTAACGACGTCAGTTCCTTACTTTTAAGTGTAAAAAGTTTAACAATATCTAGTATGGAATGTATTAGATACTATGGGGTGCCTCCCTTACAAGGTTACTTTGGAAAATTTTGACGAACTGTCAAATGTGACCTATTAAAATGGCCCAACTATATTTTAAGGTTTATTTTTATAATAATATGATTTATCTGTGGTTAAATATCTAAATATTTTTTTTATTATTTATTAATCTAAGGACCAAGCATAAATCAGTATGATTGTTTTACTGTGATAATTTGACATTGTAATTTTAGTTTTTTTGTTATTTGAATAATTATCTTCAGTCACTTATTTACAAATTTAATTGTTTCTTTCATACTTAATTAAGATTTTTCCAAATCCAAGGAGCAAATATAACTCAATGTAATTGTGAATACTATGACAATTTTAAAATTGTGTTTTAAATTTTATTTTCATAATTTCATTAATCTTTAGTCTCTTACAAATTGTTGTTTTTATTATTTAGATTTATCCAAATCCAAGGACTAAATATAATTTAACATAACTATGAAAAGATGATTTCAAATGACTTAGGTAGCGTAACATAAGTATGTGATGATTCTTATACGAATAAAAAGTACATATTTTTATTTCATCAACTGTTTTTTGTTTGACTGTACTTACCCATTATAAACAGGAAATGGATCGATCCGGAATGGTCAAATTACAATGGATCTAACCGGACAAAATACCTATCATGGATCTTGTAGTGTGGATCATACCGGAATAACCCGGAAAAACCTATCCTCTCTGGTTTTTTTCATTATTGGGTGCTATATTATTTTATATGGACTATGTTACCAACACAATTTTGACGAATTCAAAGACACTTCAAATGTCAATTCCTTTCCAGCCGTTTTGGACTTTAGGGCGTGCCAAAGAAATGAACATACCTACATACAATCAAAAAATTGCTTGCCTGAAAAACATTACCCTCATGACGCAGTCGGGCAAGAAATATTTTATCATCGCCAAATTAAACCTAAATTATCCAAAGTTCCGTAGCAAGCCAAGAACGAGCTCTTCGACAGTTTTACAACCTCGTATGATCAATTTCAGTGGAGAGACAACTTAAACATGACGTGGGATTTGCGCGGGGAGCTAACTCATAACTATGTTAGTGACGTACATAGACATAGTAGATGGCTTCCACCTACCCATACGACGTACCGTTCGCAACGTAAATTCTTGTACGGTCAGAATATACAAGCTCAAAATTAAAAATCATTTTATTTATTTAGGTATCCCTAACACACTTATGCATTTACTCAACTTATATCACAGCACGTCTTTTAAAAAACGTCATCATCATCAACTCTCATATCTATCATCATCGCAACGCATAATTGTGAAACTACAGGGATTGATGTAGCAGTGATAGCCTAGTGGGTCTGGGTTCGAATCCCAGGGCACGCATCTCTGACTTTTCGGAGTTGTGCGTTTTAAGCATTTAAATGTCACTTGCTACAAATGGTGAAGGAAACATCGTGAGGAAACCTACATACCGGAGAGTTCGCGAAATTCAAAGGTGTGTGAAGTCTGACAATCCGCACTTGGCTAGCGTGATGGACTATGGCCTTAACCTTCTCATTGTGAGAAGAGACCCGTGCTCAATACGATGGGTTGAGATGATGATGACAGGGAACGGATTTCCTCTCACAATGTTTACTCAAGATGTCCATTTCCTTCACCGTTTATAGTGAGAAACATTTTAAATACTTGAAACGCACATGACTCCGAAAAGTCAGCAGTGCGTGCCGTGGAATTCGAACCCGGACTATCCGCGTAGACGGCCAAATTCTTAATCACTGGACTATCAGGGCTTCCGCTTGGAGAACTCACTGGATTGTAAGTTTCCTCACGATGTATTTTCTGTGTTGGAGCGAGTGACAAATAATTAAATTCAAACATGTATAGCTATAACAGTCCGAGAGTACAACGTTCAAATCAGTCGGCTATGCCCATACGTCTCGGAAGAAACGGCAAAAAACTTCGAAGGAGATAATTTCTATCTAATAGTTATAGATTGCACTTAGGTACTATTTAC
This sequence comes from Hesperia comma, assembly GCA_905404135.1. Classification (NCBI taxonomy): domain Eukaryota; kingdom Metazoa; phylum Arthropoda; class Insecta; order Lepidoptera; family Hesperiidae; genus Hesperia; species Hesperia comma. The sequence goes on from FR990012.1 coordinate 35,856,545, forward strand.
CGTCAGAAAAAGTCATGTCCAAGTAGTTTTATCATTAAAGTAATCATCAAGTTTAATAACAATTGACACGTTTCGTTTTGGCAGCTAAAACGATGATTACAAGTGTTAATGTGATAGAACACCGTGAACATTATTTTCCATCGGTTTTGTCGATAATATAAATCGACTGCCATCCATCAAGCCGCGTCGTATTGTCGGCTAGGTACCTAACGAGTTTGCTTTTCATTCTGATTTAAAATTCTCTTTATATTTTCACTCATCGGAATACTAAACTAAGGTATGATGTAAAAAATGTTTCCAAGCGAGGGTACTAGAGAAAAACCCTACAACAAAACAAAGCGAGGAGTTGTAGCAGTGATAGCCTAGTGGTTAAGAATTCGACCTCCTATTCGGAAGGTCCGGGTTTGAATCCTAGGGTACGCATCTCTGACCTTCGGAGTTATGTACGTCCTAAGCATTTAAATGTCACTTGCTACGAACGGTGAAGGAAAACATCGTGAGAAAACCTGCATACCGAAGAGTTCGCAAAACTCAAAGGTGTGTGAAGTCTGCCAATCCGCACTTGGTCAACATGGTGAAGTATGGCCTTAACCTTCTCATTCTGAGAAGAGACCCGTGCTCAATAGTGGGCCAAGATGGGTTGAGATGATGATGAAGCGACTAGAGATTACTATTTCAGAACAATAACAATTGTAAGTACATTGTACTACAGATTTCGTATATCAGTTAACAATAATGACAGAGCCAGCGAATAACCAATGAAATTACGAATACGTTTCCCAGCAATGCAAATGGTTTGAAATTTACCGTCATTTTGCATAGATCTCCATCCACTCTGTATTTCGTGGCATTTGAAATAGATGCTGAAATTTTGGTGCGAAATTCTGATAACGTCAATACTTGGAGGTCAGTAACGTGGTCATTAGATTTGCGACCACGAGGGATTGCTCGTATACTGGCAAAAGAGCGTTGTTACCGTCTACTAACTATAAAGTAAGTACCAGCCTGCCTTTCATCTTTATACCTCAAGCAGTTTACGATATTTTGTGATATATACAGATAGATAGGACCAACAGCTTTACGAGTACATATATTATTCTTTGAATCACGAAGCCACAAAGTAGATTTTTCCACGAGTTGTCACCCATCCATCGATGTAAGTCACCGGGCTATGAGGGCTTCAACCATACATGTAGTTTAAACAAAAACTTTAACGCCACAAATACATAACTTATTGGAACTATTCCAATATTCACGAAATACATTATAATAGCAATCGAGTTTCCAAGTTAGATCTTCCAATACGCAAATTGGAACATCATCCATCGAATTCGATACTGGAGTGCTGTTCGATCTTTAATTCATAAAGTATCTGGAATCTATACCTACTGATATAATGATAAATCTGAAGATATTTTTTTTGTTTGAACCCACTAATCTCTGGAAGTGCCGGTTGGATTTGAAAAAATATTTTTCCCGACTTGGAGCGAGGGCGGATAATAATAGAATTATTGTTATCGGAAGTTTGTTGGAAGAAAAAATCGGAATGGCGCATGGTAGGAGAACGCTAACATTAATTTTAACTAAAAGAAAATCGGTTCACTTAAGACGGAAAAATTGCTAGATAGTGGGTCACAGAATAAAAATAGACGCCAAAAATGGCCAGGATACGTGATCGCAGTAGGCACATTAAAGCAATATCCGAGTAGTATGAACGATCGACTACTGAACTAGAGAGATGTAAAGACACCTGTAATTTTCAATATTATTATTATTAACGATTGAACGTCACTACGAAACCTAAGCACCTAAAACTTTTCTATCATGTCCTCAAAGATACGTGAAGTATGTAAGTGTGTGCCTCTCTTCGCTTCGAGAAACTTGTTCCACCGCTCCTATTGGTTTGTGATGTTATATTTAAAGCCTTCGTCGATAAATCGACTATCCAACACAAAAAGAATTATTCAATTCGAACCAGTTGTTCCTGAGATTAGCTCGTTCAAACAAATTCCTTGCTGTGTATTTCATTTCTTAAAGCCTGGTTATGATTGCTTATTATTAAGAGGCCAGTTGGTTATGATTGCTTATTTTCAACGGTAGCGTTAAATAACGTCTGGTATCCTGTAAGTGGCAATAACGATCTTGGAGCGATCGCAATTAAAAAGTTCTCGTCAATTACTCTCAAGGGGTCTTGGCTTTACTGAGTGATTATCGTGTCGGGTTCAGAAGGGGTGGAATCAAGAAATAAATATAAATAAGTCATCTTAAGTTATACGTATAAGAAAATTAAACTGGTTTACGAGTATGTCTGTACATGAGATAAAGTGTACATATCTATGTATATCTACATAAAGGATCCTTAAAGAGTTAAAGAAGTCAAAAATAATATATGAGAAACATTGTTTGTATGTCATATTTCTTTCCAGGCGTCACGCAAAAACTATTGACTAAAATATATGTATTATTGAATGTCAAGTCCAAAAAATGGTGTCTATTTAATCTTAACATGCGACTTACTACTTGAGAACACAATTATAAAAGTGATCGATGTATGTATGTTCATTAAAGGTTTTATTTACGGATCAGTTATATATTATGTGATATATTTGGTGATTTCGTGATGAGAACTGAAACTTCCCGATAAAAAATATATTACACTAGCGGCCCGCCCGCGGTTTCACCCGCGTGGATCCCGTTCTCGTGGGAATATATGCATGTATTATACATAAAACCTTCCTCTTGAATCACTCTACCTATTACAAAAATCGCATCAAAATCCGTTGGGTAATTTTAAAGATTTAAGCATACAGACAAACAGACAAACAAACAAACAGACGGACAAAAATAAATAGCGACTTTGTTTTATACTATGTAGTGATAATTTACATATGCTTACAGTTCAATTTAGCTTGTAAGCAAAATTTATACCTACTTATGGCATTTTATTATCTTGCTGTTAATCTGCAATGAAACTTAATTACAGGGGTGAAAATTTGGAATTTTGTGGGATGCAATTAACGAATTCTTTGTCGAACACGAACGCCGTACAGTGTTAAATAAATTTCGTAGATCCATAGAACCTAATTCGTATTTTTTCAGGCCCAATGATCTTTGATCTCCGCATATTTTTTTCTTGATGCCGCGTCTGTTATTGGCACACAATTCTATTTGAATGAATAGTTTGGATGTTCGGGCTCAGATGACAAACTGGATTATATAATTTTTCAAGCATGTCGTGGATAAGACTGCGCTGAAAATAACGCAGGAGACTTAGTAACATAATGCTCAGTTGTCTAATCATCATAGTCCCGATTTTATTCCTGCGTCAGTCACAGTTGTCATGGGCGGCTGCGACGGGAGGTGCTGCGTGCTCATATATAAAGCACGCGTGCTATATCAAGTCCTATAAGGGTTGTAAAAATGACCACAAGTCACAGACATACAGATGTAAACCTTCGTACACTGTGCGCTCGAATAACGCACACAGACACCGTTCACGGATACGTAACATGCACCAAACATGCATCAACAGTCGTACAGGTGGTTCTATACATATTTTATGTCCGTGAACGGTATATGTGTGTGCATTGTTAGAGCGTGCAATGTTTGTAGCTTTAGATCTATATTCTATACATGTGTATAATTTGTGCTATGACTAGGGCGCCTTTAGGACTCTAAAGTTCAAACCACTTCACTATCACTGCTTGAACATTAAATACATGTGCTTACAAGCATGTTGGTACGTCAATGTTCGTGAATCTGTGCTAATGTTCATTATTATGATACGCTTTAGTGCGCTAAGGACTTTCGTACCACAGTATATGGAACTACAGTATTCTCCCTTTGATGTTAAACAACGTGCTAACGTTGCATTATTTTAACTAAATTGTCTAACAGTTTATAAAAAAGCTATTACGCTTGAAATGTGTATTAAATTTTTTATACCTAACTTGAATTGTATGCTTTGTTATCAACAAAAAAGTTACAAACATTATTTTATTTTTTGTTTACAAGTATGATATGTGAATGGTGAAACAACGTTAAAACCATCAATAAGATTATATGGAACTCAAAACAATTACATTTTGGCAACTTAAATTATTTGTCGTCAACCTATGTAATAAACATTTTCCAGCAGCCAATGTGTAGTAAAGAAATGTACCAAAATCATATACGCATGTATAATGAAGCATAAAAAAGAATGACAATGTGCTTAGAGCCCGAGAACAATTTGTAAACGCAAGGCATAGGGTTCTGTGACATGAAAAAACAGCCGTGAAATAAATAGTCACAAAAATGGTTCATATGCATAATTCACAATTCTGGCAATATCAATATGGCATTGATAGTGACATAAGGCTGCTATCCACTGAAGGGGTGCGAGACTGCGGAGCGGAGAACGGAGAAAATTAACCAATAAAATTGCATAAAATCTCCGGTCAGCGCAAGTGGACAGGGATTGCGTGTTAGCTATTGGATAATATTTTTTCCATTTCTCCGCTCCGCAGCCTCGCACCGCTTCAGTGTACAGGTAGCCTTATTCTACTTCTTATCGCTCAAAACTTCCCAGAACTCAGTTAGTAATCTGGGATCCCCGCTCCTCAACGGATCCCCCTTCGTTGGCCGACTGTATTTACTTTACTACACACTTCTAGCAGCATGATTAGTCGTCGCTGCATTTCCAATTATGAACAGAGGAATCCATTACCGTTTGCATCCGCTTTCGAATGGCAGACGCGGAGTTATGTGGGTGGAAATTAATGTCACTTACTGCGATGCGCGTATGGCTTCACCGCTTATGACTAACCTTATTAATGGAATAAGTTGAAGAACATGAGGTTCAACTTTTACTTGGTCGTCTCCAGGTATGACGGAACTTATTTAACCGAGTTCTAATAGGTGAACAACTAAACCATATTATGTAATGGCGATATATCCTACTAGTAAATCCGCCCTCGCTTCGCTTCGGGAAACCAGTCCCTTCAAAAATCTCTATAAATTTTAACAAATTATGTTATTCTGATGTCTAAGGTATATTACTGCAAAGTTTCATGAAAATCCGTTCAGTAGTTTTTGCGTGAAAGAGTAACAAACCCACACACACACATCCTTACAAACTTTCGCATTTATAATATTAGTAGGATAGTAGGAAGTTATTTCTTTTAATAGCAAGCATACGAGCACACGATCCATTATTGAGTGATTACCGTTACCCGTTACCTACAGATATAAGTAGGTACTGTCCAAAGGCACCGCCAATGCGTTGCCGGTGCCGGTGAACTAAAACAAGCGGTACAAATACATGAGACATATTAACGTGATATTCAATGCATTGAAGATTATACGAAATTGGTTTTTCACAAACTATTTTGGAAAGTCAAATTACGTCATCGCTTCAGCATGTATTGGAAGAAGAAGTGGCAAGAAATTTCTAACAGACATTCTATTTATTTTATACAGTTACAGATTTACTCCTACTTATACCTAAATATCAAACTTATATCCAGTCAGTTTCAAAAAAGTGATAACTAGACGATGTATACGAGATGGGTAAAATGATCCAACACAAGATATAAATACCTTTCATCGGAATGAAACTGGACAAAGGCGTTTGCCATCTGACAAGAGAGACCAAAATAAAATGGATGTCTATACGGTGCCTATATTGGAAAGATGGGAGTACGGAGCTGTTACGACTAGCTACTTCAATTTCAGTGCGTGTTACGTATCTAGAATTGAATTCCGAATTGGCTTTGCTGCTGCGTGAATCAGTCAATTTCAATATGACTGAAAGTTTATAAACTTCGCCTAGTCCTTTGTAGCGGAAAGAAAAATTACGTGCATATGTAACAAATGAATAACTTACCTACTAGAAATTTTAATAAATTCTTGTTATGAATTTCCTTACCTTTCTGATTGCGCATGGACTGAAATGTTCAAAAATCATGTACAATCATGCATTCCAAAATTGATAATGAATTTCTTAATTAATAACCATTGGGAGCATTATGAGAACTTTCAAGAGTATACATGTTATACCTACATGTTTGCCTCGTAATGTTTTCTTTCAATTAGTTAGGTAAGCAATATTCTATAGTACCTACAATAAGCGGACCTAAATTTATGATGTAATAACAGTCTACCTATAGGAACTTAGAACTCTGAACCGCACTTCCCAAAACAATAGACGAAGTGAGTGATTTGAATATTCATGCATTTGTAACTAACTATTGTCTAAGTTTTGCTTAAAGGTTCCAAACTATCAGAATTCTCTGGGAAATTCAATGAAATATGACTTCTATCCATTAGAGCTCAACTACGAGTCTCGTCTCATGAATGAAGGCCTGACGAATGCTATACCGCCCTTGGAAATTGATCTACAGTCCTTGGCAATGTACCTAATAAATAATCACTTGATGAGATGGTAATTAAAGTGTCAAAGTTTGGGTGTTTACCCGTGGCCCCGTTGGTTTGTCCCGTTAACGGGACCACGGGTAATTTTAATTCCCCGTAGTCCCATTGCACTAGGGGTTACACTTTTATCGACTTTTTCAACTTCTGATATCGATATAATGTTTGAACCTCCTTAGAATAAAATAAAAATCCATGATAATGGCATATTGGAAACGTCAAAAGAGCATTCTTCTGACTATACTAGATAGAAAAAAACAGTTATTTACAGTTAATTTTATTCAATCTTAAGCAAATGAAATTAAATTTATTTTATATGATTTTGGTTTTCAAAAACATTTTCGACAGTCAAACTACGCCATCGCTTCAACAAAGCTCTACGGTAAGTGATGTTGGAAGAAGAAGGGGTAATAAACTCCCAAGGATTTTTTTCTCTACTCACAGTTACATACTACACTTATTCCTACTTAAGGCTATAATATAACAAAGCCATGTCCAAGGTGTTGCAGGCTGTTTCGCTTACATAGCCTCATCATTTTCCTTACTTACTAACTATTCTCTAACACTTATGCTTCCTTTATATGATAGCTGAAAAACTGGATGTTTTAAAACATATCTACACAATAACTGCCATACATAGGTATTTTATGGATATTCCTTAAAGTAGGTACATAGATTATTTTAATTACCATATTTTACCGTCAATCAGATTCCGACCGAGATTTTGTTTAATTACATGAGAATTTGGACATCACCATTATAAGATCAACCTACTTAACCGCTAAAATCCGATACTAAAAACCGGTAAAATCTTCAAAAAACTAAACAAGTTTTGAAAGTTAAGAGAAAAAAATAAACCTAAAATTAAAGAAAAAACACTTAAATTCACTGTTCGGAAAAAAATACTCACAGAAGAAACTAAACTGAAAATGTTGAATTCATAACTCATGTACACATATATTACACTAATGGCTCATTAAGATTTACTAGTTACTGGCTGCAACTTTGTCCACGTGAGAAAGAAACAACGTCTGAATAACCGTAGGGAATGCAGGGAAAATTAAGCTCTCCATTGTGAGAAAAGATCGAAAGGTCCAGTGACGCTGCTGGCCACCAACCTTCTTTATTTTAATTTAAAAAAAAGTGTAGATCAGGGTATCAACATTTCAAGAAACTTTTATAATATATCGGATAATTTAATCGATAAAAACTATCATTTGTCCTTTTTCCACGTCTACTCTATATCTGTACTATTTCATTAAAATTTCCTCGTCGTCCTAGTGCAAACTTAATATGTCCTAGAAGGGGGACCACGAGAAAGCAAGGTATGCAATCATACATCTCCACTTTGGTCGCGTTAAATTTATACACGCGCGCGCACACACATACACACGCAAACACACGCACGTAGATATGTTTTAAAACATCCAGTTTTTCAGCTATCATATAAAGGAAGCATAAGTGTTAGAGAATAGTTAGTAAGTAAGGAAAATGATGAGGCTATGTGAGCGAAACAGTCTGCAACACCTTGGACATGGCTTTGTTATATTATAGCCTTAAGTAGGAATAAGTGTAGTATGTAACTGTGAGTAGAGAAAAAAAATCCTTGGGAGTTAATTACCCCTCCTTCTTCCAACATCACTTACCGTAGAGCTTTGTTGAAGTGATGGCGTAGTTTGACTGTCGAAAAATGTTTTTAATCACCAAAATCATATAAAATAAATTTAATTTCATTTGCTTAAGATTGAATAAAATATACCGTAAATAACTGTTTTTTTTTCTATATAGTATAGTCAAAAGAATGCTCTTTTGACGTTTCCAATATGCCGTTATCATGGATTTTTATTTTATTCTAAGTAGGTTCAAACATTATATCGATATCAGAAGTTGAAAAAGTCGATAAAAGTGTAACCCCTAGTGCAATGGGACTACGAGGAATTAAAATTACCCGTGGTCCCGTTAACGGGACAAACCAACGGCACCACGGGTAAACACCCCAAAGTTTAATGTTGGCCGAAAGTCTCCGATATAACGTAACGATTCTTATCTAATGATATGTAAAAATTGACGTTAACCGACTTTAATTTTTATGTTTGTCAACTCATAACTTCGTATTGCGTCAACTGATCGTGTAAATTTTATTTGAAATCTTTCATTCATTCATAAAAATTAGAGCGACGCCTAACGGGTAGTTTTTGAGTTATATCTACTTATCGATTTTGTTTTTCGTAAAAAATAGTTATAAGTAATAGTAAGTATAAATTGTTTTATTTGGGAGGCAACGAATTTTGTTAACTAATTGTAGTGTATAAAATTATAAATACAGGTGGGTGTTGTCACCTCACGCATTGCATGCTGCATACTTTATTAGTTGCGGGAGGGGCTTCCTACCCTACCCCCTACCCCCTGATAGCTTACCTACTTTCAATCACGGACAGACGTGCGGTGTTTACAATGAGCCGCAATTTTACAATAATCTTCTTCTATCTTCTATACATATAGTAAAACTGTAACTGGTCGTATGTTTGTGCACGCTAATCTAAAAAACGGCTCAAGGATTTTTTTGGGACTTTTACTTGGAGATAGGGAAGGCTGTGGAGAAACATAAAATATAGGTTTTTTCCCAGAGTTCCTACGGGATACAAATAGATACAAATAGTATACTGATCTCTACAAACGACCTTGACCTTCAAGGATCTCTGCTCATTTGTCATCTATTTACATAAAATACCACAAACTTTCTCAACAAGTGGCAAATGTACCAAATACTCAACATAGCTACCATTTTATGCGAGGCAAACAATTTTCTAAGTGGAAGGTTTCGTTGAAATGTTTAATGCAAAGTTGTTCCATAATTCATAGGTTTTCCAATCCTCCGAGCGTATTGAAGAGGTATTGTAGTCGATTAAGGTACTTGTTTTACTAAACTCTATATCAGATTTTAAAAGAGCGATTTCGCTAATATGAATTTAAATTTCTCTGATCCCGGATGTTGTTAGTTTATTGTGAACATGAGGTAACATTTAACATTTGTTATTGGCTGCACTTTCTACATTAAACTGATTGAGCAATAAGCGCGCATATATCACTGGATTCACACCAAGTACATTCACATTTTCGTCACGCACTTCCCTTGCATTTTCTAGCTCCAAAAAGTATTCCAAGGTAAAGTTAAGTCAGATGTAGGCATTACCAGCTTCCACCATGATAGCGATACCCGAGTAGGTGAAGCGGTATTCTTATGCTGGGTTCACACGACACAGCATAATTTTGTAACCAACATAATAAATTGGACTGCAAAATTATATACGTACTACAATACTGGATTGTGTGATACTACATAATATAATTTATTCTATTACATACCTTCGTAATTTTTGAAATTTTTGTGCATGCTGCATTTGAACCCAAGTCTACATTCGTGAGAGTAAAGTACAAACAGCATAGGTATCAAAGCTGTAATTTAAATGTTGATCAAAATATATTTTTGCTATGAGAGGAAACACTGCAAAACCAAACCCTAATAATGATGTTGTAAGCAATCGTACCGGGCTTTGTATTGTATTGTACACCAATAATCCAATGTCAGCTTTCTGTGAATAAAGAAAGCTTCTTATCCCCAGTTTATTCCCGGTTACTAGTCGGAGTTGCATTGTTAAACCCCTCGAATCCGATCTGTCTCTTATCCTCGCTAATAAGCTCTACAATCTAAAGAGCTTGAGGGGTGTAATAGGATTTTATGTAGATTTCAAGTACTTCGAAAGCGTATTTTACCTGAGATTGTATTCAAAGTAGCTGTGATAAACGAGTGAAAATAATGGAAGATAAACTTTTAGAAACCAATTATCTGTTTTGACATTATGCGATGCGATGGTCGCGACAGTGATGCGACAATACGCGCGTGTGCAATGTGCATCGCTGCGACTTTTTGACGCTGAGTTGTCGCTAACAAAGTAAATTGCAATTACCCGCGTTGTTGCCCCGTTTTATTATAATGTTAAAATGAATAAAGTTTTTATAAAGTGGCTAGTCTTTTGAGTAAGTGTGCTTTACTACCCAAGTGTACTCTGCCTCTTACCTTTGAATTGCAATATTTTAGAATGTAGTCAGTTTTTTTTTTGCGTTCCCCTAACGCGCCTTTTTGTTTGAATTATTAATACACACTTACGTACTTTAGGATTGAGTTTCTTTTATTATTTTTTACTTTTTAAATGTAATTTCCAAATACGACTAAGCCAATTTCTTGTGTCGGGGGTTTTTTAAATTTTTAATTTAATATTTTATTACTTCATAAACTCATCCTAATCGTAATCTCATCTAATCTCACACACAGTAATAAAAATGTTACTGTGTTGTGTTTGTACTCTACAAAGGAGATTTTGAATAAAAAATTTTGGTCTTCATGTGGTCAAGCTAAAAATATTATTTTAATTTTTTTTCTATCCTTGTTTGTTTGGGTATCTCGCAAAAACTACTGAATACAATTTTTTATTACTGGCATGGCTGGAGTTTTATCATATATGATACCCCTATTTTTGCGTCTTGGTTTAAAAATGGTAGGTATATGTTAAATCTTGAAAGGGGACTCAACCTGAGATATCCGTACTTCCGTACTTAATATTATAAATGTGAAAGTGTGTTTGTTTGTTTGTTTGTTTGTGACTCTTTCACGTCGCAACATGGCTATTATATGGTATGGTTTATGTGTGTGGGGATAGTTAGGAAGGTGGAGAGTGACGTAGGCTACTTTTTACCGCGGAAAAACATCTCATTCCCATGGGAAGATCGATGTTTTGTTACTGCTAGATATTTAGTGCCGGATGTTGTTAATAGATGGCGTTAGTAAAATTCATTTGCAAGATCTGATTCACGCTATCAAATACTAGGTACATGTAATTTACTTACCTATGTCATAGGCAAATGTTATATCTGATGTTCCAGTATCTCATATTATAGGCTACTTATTAGGCGATATTCCTACGGGAGCGGGACCTACGCGGCTGTTACCTACGGGTCCCGAAGCGAAGCGCGGGCAGTTCTCTAGTAAATAATATTATGATGCAGAACACCGTCAGCCGGGTCAGCTAGATCTGAAATAATTACGTACCTCGTCAGCAGATAATGTAATCAATTACAAATAACGAAGGTTTGCTCAGTATTACGATAACGAGACTTTCTCAATTGATAAATTGAGGCGATCAAGCTTTATTTCGGATAAAAATTGACGAATAATTAAGTCGATTTATCTCTCAATTATTTACTTGGAAATAGTCCTGAATTATACGTCGAAATACGACAATCGTTGATATATACTTTTTACTAGGTGATTTGGCAAATGTTGTCTTACAACATAAATTATTATTTTATATCAGAGGTTCTATCCGCCGTATTAGGATAAAACTTGCATCATTTTTATATGTTAAGTTAGATCTGCACTGAATCTGAATACAAATGTGAAAACCACATCAAATTTCATTAAGTAGTTTTTGCCTGATGCCTGGTCAGGCAGAGAGACGAAATTCTAAAAATAATGGTTTTTGCTTGTATTCATAATTTTTTAAATGAAATGAATAGGTTACATCGTTAATTAAATTATATTAATCAAATTATTACACCATATACGAGTCTACGTACGTAGTTGGTAGTTAGATGGGTGACCGCCAGTTTACAAACTTTTTAAGTGCTCTATGCGTCGGAGGTCTTGGTAAAATGGCCGGTTTAGTCGTCCCAGTTGTTATCGCTAGATAGCAGCTGTAAAGCTATTGTAATACCGGTCATACATATTCGAGTGTTGAAATACATTCGCAAATGATTATGCGGAGTTTTAGATTTATTCGTGGTTTTTGAAGTTGTTACAGCTGAGACGGTTTATGGTCGCACATCAAAATGCGTGAACCTCGACTTTTGCGTAGTATCTCACAGATTATTTCTCAGCATGTCACTTGATTGCGAAATAAGGCTACCTTACGGGGTGTCCTACGTGAGCGACGAATACGACGCGACGCTACGCAACACGACGCGATGCTACACGCGACAATGACAACGTCGCCTGTCGTCACAGACTGTCACATAGGACGTAAGTAGGGATACCGTTGATTTGACGTCAGAATCGCAACGTCGCGTCGCGTCGTATTCGTCGCTCACGTAGGACACCGGAATGTTGTCTCACCTCGCGAGAGATCTCCCTTAGCCAAAAAATGAATAAGATTAGGTTATTTAATAAGATTTTAAATAATTATCTCGCTTATAATTAGTTTAAATTTAATCCGGCTTCCTTGGAGCGTCTTGCGGTAGTAAACTTAATTAGAATTTAACGTAAATATTGCGTTTGTGTTTAATTATTCCTGCCCACAATAAACTTTCTAGAAACGAAGGAAGTATAAAAACTTCAGACGTCCTAGAAATAATGGTTTATTAGCTTTAACAACATGTAAGATTATATTTTGTAGAATAATTAAAAACACATCCTTTTGTTTATTTTGTTATTTATAAGCAATTCTTAGGTTTCGTGTATTCCATCTTTAGAACAGTTTTCTTAATTTACTTTTAATATTAAATTAAGAAAACTGATGTAAAAAAATTGAATTAAAAAATGATTGAAGCATTGTTAAGTATATCTTTAGCCAACTCCGATCTGACTCAAAATCAACCGTAATTGACACGAGATAAAGCTCACTTTTCAATGCTGTCCTATAGGTTGAATCCACTGTCTTAAAAATTGTTCCACAGGTGCAAAGTTTAAAGTTATCCGGAGTAACTCCAATTAAATTCTTACGAAATAAAAAGACAAATCGTCTGATTCTTAGCAACTCTCCAAGACTTCGAAAGTAAAACAATAATAACAAAGACAAATTTGTCCAAGCCCATTTTTTCTTGTCGTAAACAATTTGAATTTATAATTCTTAACTTGTACTTTCAACGCCCTTTTGTCTCAAGGCGTTTTTATAAAAGAAACACGTGAAAGTAATAAAATAGGCCGGTATTTCTTGACTAAATTGTCGTAAATCTGTCGCTGTAAATTATGTTTCGGAAGTTCACAAGATTTTTATGGCGGGTAATACCCTGGTAATACGGCAATACGCTCGAAATGTTTGTCGAAACGGCCAAACGACAAATTAACGTAATTTACTGTCAAATTACCTTCACATCCTAGTATTAAATGACCTGTGCGTCTCTGAATAGGTAAAAACAAAGAGACCGACATCGGAGGTATGTTAATAGGGTTCCGTTCATGACCAATAGGGTACTTTCCGTAATGAAAAATAAACTATGAAATTTGTTAAAAATGAAAATTTATGTAGAAATATACTTTAATATTCTGATTTTGAGTCATAAAAGCACATAATTATTTTAATAAACAATATTAAAATTCGAAATTTTTAATAGGTAGGTATGTCACGTGATCTAAAACACGAGAGGCATTTGATTGGTGTGACGTCATAAAGGCAAACCTATTCCTCCAAGAACCAAACTGTCAGTTCAGTTTCATGCATAACAACTTGAATGAATGCCGGTCATACATACAGTGCCACAAACTTATTTGATCCGGTAAGGGTGGCGCTACTGTCTTGGTATTTTTCTGACAAAAGTATAACATTTGCATTAGTTCCAATTTTGGCCACCGGGTCAGATAAGTTTGTGGCACTGTACAATTTACCATTATTACGTCATCAAAATGGCTGACAAGTTCTGACAGCGTTTTTCCGGAAATAAAAAAAGAATTAATATTTTCTTTTATTTTAAGGCCAGAAAGCGTGTTTATTTTGACGAAATATATTCTTTGTTGCCTTTTATTAGGAAAATCAAGATTATTTTTCACTACCGAAAGTACCCTATTGAGTACGGATAGGATTTTTGTCGAAATTCGTGAAATTTAACGTGAATTTGTCTATTCCCGTATAGTAGTTATAAGCTTTTTATACAGTATTAAAAAAATAATAATTGAATTCTAGGAGTTATTCAAATTTCATAATTATAATCTTTTGTTCTTGGCCTTAGTGACATTTCATAAAATTAAATTTACTCTCGGAGGACTCTGTAAATTACGAAACGAATACTTTTTTCTTAATGTTCTTAAACAAACGACCAGACTTAAGTCAATGGTCAATGTTGCCTATAAACATCAGTCACACAAAAGAAATCACAGATGCTTTACCAGATAAGGAAGAGTTATGAAAGTAACAAAGATAACTTTTAACAAAATAGAACCGACTTTAACACCGAAAAGTAAAAAATCGGTACAGTTAAACGCGGTTAATATTCCTAAATCCTTCTCCTAAGTCTGATAAACACGATGCTGAAAACCGTATCAAAATTGGTTCAACCAAACAATATGCCTAAAACCTTCTCCTAAGTCTGACAAATACTATGAGATAATCGCGCACAAATATACATACATACATACATACAGGTCAAACTGAGAACCTCCTTTATTGAAGTCGGTTATTAAGTAAAGTATCTCATGCTCAGCGGCTGACTCAAGTAAGAGGTTGGTACATAGCTTTCACGGAGTACTACATAATATCTACACCAGTTTTCTCATTACATTGCACTGAACATAGATCAGTATAATTTATGCTCAATCTATGGCACTGAGCCAATCATAAGTTAGAATATTGAATCACTATCGGTTACTGAATCATTTAACTTGCACAACATGATCAATTGATCACAACTCAATTATGTTTGGAGTGGAGATACGCACAGATTACCTACTTGTTTAATTTATCACTGTACTAAACACTTACGAATTAACCTTGATTAAATCAGTGAGTCAGTAAATTGTTGATTTACTCAGTAAATAATTTGGCTTTCTATTTGGGAAGTCCGAGTTCGAATCCCATGGCCCGCACTTCTGACTTTT
The DNA here is from genome assembly GCA_905404135.1 of Hesperia comma. Taxonomy (NCBI): domain Eukaryota; kingdom Metazoa; phylum Arthropoda; class Insecta; order Lepidoptera; family Hesperiidae; genus Hesperia; species Hesperia comma. Next base: position 35,871,819 of record FR990012.1, read on the forward strand.
CGGAGTAATAGGCGTTTTAATAAAATTGAAGGAGAACGTCGTGAGGAAACCTGCATGCCGGAGAGTTTGTAAAACTCAAAGGTATGTGAAGTCCAATCTACCAATCCGCTCTTGGCCAGCGTGGTGGACTATGGCCTTAACCTTCTCATTCTGAGAAGAGACCTGTGCTCAATAGTGTGCCATGATGGGTTGAGATAACTAGGCACTTGCAAATCATTCTTGATTTAATCAATTAAATGATCACTATGAGGTCATTTTATGAAATAAATAAAATGTTATAACATCAATAATTTCCTAGTAGGTAACACGGTCGGTAATAGGTCATTGACCGTAATGTCAACTGCTTACTCAGTCATGTAAGTTGTTACCTGCCTGTTTATAACGTGCCTTTAGAATAGCAATGAATAAATCAGTGTTCCAACGCCGTTATTAGTATTTAGGTATTTCTAAATTAATCTACATATTAATTAGGAAAATAATTACACCTCCATATTGTTGGTCCTTCGAGCCGGATTACTAAACTACGGCCAGTCAGGGTTTAGTCGATTTTCTCAGTTAGATGATTTTAACATGTAATTTTTTTATAAATGCCTCAATTTCATAATCTTGTAAGCGTTTAGTTGCTACAAATATCAAGTTATTAATCTAAAACTTTAGAGTCCAAAGTTTAAAAGCTTAAGAGTTAAGTGAAAAATGTCCAAGTTACCGCATGTCTCTTTCACATTTATTTCAAGAACGTAGCTAGACCCAGTAGACAGCCCTATTATAACGCTATTGTACGTACTTGTAGGGTTACACTGTGAGCGGAAAGTATTAGGTTAGTTTCCTAATAGTAATTAGTGGTGACTGGTGACTATCGCCATTTGCGTCGGTTACACAAAAAGGAAGAAGAAAGGGAGGAAGAGAAAAGCAAGAAGAAGTTTTTTTATCTAAATTGATAGCATGTTCTTCTGTACTTGAAGTTTTTTAGGGCTACCTGAAAATTTCGAATCAGAATTAAGAAAAAATAAATCAAATTAATAAATAAATTTGTTAATTAAAAAATTAAAAAAATAATTAACTAATTAGTTGCGGATGCAGATTTGTTTTTTAAACAATTAACCTTTGCTATCAAATATAACTTCATCACTCTCCTTGCCTCAGATCAAATTTATCTATCTACCCTCAAATAATTTATTCCTGTGCAATTTTTGGTATAGGTATAAAATTCTACATTTGTGTTTGGTCGTTTGCTACCTTATTCTCATTAAAACAGTTCGTGTTTTGAAATAGATTACCATCGGTCATGATTCCTCTCACTTCACCTCACTGTGTGTCAACACTGTCAACTAACTTGTTGCTCTTCTGTGTTTTCTTTCAGGAAAAAAAATCTTTACTTGCAAAAAAATTCGAAAGTTACACCTTCTATTTATATTAAAAAAAACTCGAATTTAAAAATTCGAACATTTCTATAATGCAAGCCCGCTACAATCAAGGCCGGACCCTACCAAGCGTAAAGAATTGCAAAAGGCCCTCGAGGGAATTATTAATGCTTCAAAGGCTACGTGGCGAAGCAGGATCTCAGTTTCACGACGTATATTCATCGACTGCAGAAACCCGGTATTTTTAAATGACGTAGCTTCATGACTCTTTTAAGATTTTCATAATACTTAGCCCGTCTAGTTTTCACTTGGAGAAACCTTACCTTTCTTCGAGAGAATTAGTTTCTTGGATTTAAACATCGCTTTATGTCCGTAACAAGTTTTTTAGATCTTTGAAGTAAAAACGCCCTTTTTACGAAAGTAGGTACGCGAAAGGAGTATGACGGCATAGTATGAGTTTGTATGGAGCCGGTGCAGAAAACAACTTTTTTATACCTCACCTCATAAGATACCTTATCATTTATGACATCAAATTAAAAAAAACATTATACTAACAATTACAAATTGCTTTATGCGCACTAACATGTGAAAAGACGTGATCGTGTACCCATGTGAAGCAAACCTTGATTCGGATGAATTACGACTATAATTTTATGGTTTCCAGGAATTAACATTTTACTTACCTACATATGAAGTTGATAAGAATCGTCTGATTTTAATAAAAATTGTGAAAAGTTATCCTTTTTGACACTTTCGGATATTGTATAATATCCGGTAGCAATTCAAGAATGTAATATTCACTTCCCTTCCACTCGAAATATGTTCAATTGCAATAAAGGATAAAGATTTGCCCTAATCGAATTATAACATTACGGAAATTACAATTTCGGCAAGTGTATTCAAACGTTCATTCATTTAATTTCCTTTTGATGGTGAATTGCGATCAAATCCGAAAGGAATATTACAACAGTATTTTCAAGCAGGTACGAGAGATATTACCAAATAGGTACTATAATGTGTTTCAAAGTGGACAGAGTTTTTTCGTTGTTTTTATATTATTAACAAAGTCAAAACTTTTACAATGTAATAGGTACAGTAGCACTTACTTTGTTAAAAGCTTTTTGCACAAACATTTTATACAAAAAATGTGAAAACGATTTTAAAAATTAAATATTGTCTCTTCAATTACATAACAAATAAAATTAAATTATTTAACAATAACCCGTAACAGTCCCTAATAAAACTTGGTCAATAATTTAACAATAAATCCGTAATAAATATTGCCGATATCGAAATATTTTCCTCAGCAACCATCGGGTTAACATAAAACGGGTGCGTTCGGGTCGTTTAAAGCAAACATAAATTATTCGGGCGGTACACGGCAAGATTTGCGGGTTAACTGATCCCAGGAATTTATCTGCATAATTATTATTATTTAAAGATTTTAGCCGACCGTAGGTACTAGGCATAGACGTACCTGTGTATATTACGTCTATACATATAAATAAAATTGAATATTCTGTCTGAGTATTTAAAAATAACTTTGTGTTTTCAAGTGTATAAAGTTGTATTTACATGATATTAAACCACAAACAAATGTTTTTTTTTATTTTCTGTCAAATATTACTGTGACGCCTAAAAACAACATAGGCATTTTATCCTTATGCTGCTTCTAAACCTCGAGGAATGAAACGGCGTTAATACAACCAAATCATCATCATTTGATGGGTCAAAAAAACGGACACCCGTATCGCTTAGTGCTTAATGCTATTATTAATGTCGTTAACAAATTAACGCGTTAACAAGTTGGCCACACGTGCATGACGTCTAATTTAGAGCGTTAAATTAACGCGTTAAGGCGCAGGTGTAGCCATATATTCATGTCTCTAGTGGTACAAGAACTGCTAGTGCACTGATGTGAGTGTGATATGTGTGTGTGCTTACGAAACAGACATTAATAGACAGACGTGTTACCTAAGGGTGCGTATAGATTATAACATGTTATATAACTTCTGTTTTATAACACCTCCACACTATCTAACATTGTTGTCTAACAATGAAACATGTAACAAGACCGTACACATTAAAATAACATTGTTGTATAACAGTGTTTTATAACAATTCAATGCGTGTCATTTCTTAAAATATAGCATATAACATTGTTGCAAAAACTAATAACATGGTGTATAATAATAATAACATGGTGTATAATAATAATAACAGGGTATATAATGGTGCGTACAGACTATGTAACAAAACATGTTATAAAACATAGTTAAATAACATGTTTTACAAATGTGGACGCTATATGTTACAAAAACAAGTTATACAACATGTTATTAGTTTTGCAACAATGTTATATGCTATATTTTAAGAAATGACACGCATTGAATTGTTATATAACAATGTTGTTTTAATGTGTACGGTCTTGTAACATGTTTCATTGTTAGACGACAATGTTAGATAGTGTGGACGTGTTATAAAACAGAAGTTATATAACATGTTGCATAATCTGTACGCACCATAACTTGTTTTTGTAACACATATCGTCCACATTAAAAAAACATGTTATTTAACTATGTTTAGTGCGACCATGCGACCATTTCATGATATGGTCGATCATTTCATGATGTGAGCAAATCTACGATGTGGCCACGACATAGACATTCGACACATTAGGGTTGCCACTTCTAACTAAGCTGTTATAGAAGCGTTGGAATATTGGATCATCGGTAACTCATACAAATGCGTAGTACCTAAATATATTCACCGTATATTACCTGTGTTATTACCACTGTGTTATTGCCACTTCTAACTAAGCTGTTATAGAAGCGTTGGAATATTGGATCATCGGTAACTCATACAAATGCGTAGTACCTAAATATATTCACCGTATATTACCTGTGTTATTACCACCTCAAATTGTGTTAACTAAATGGATGTAGGTATTCGAGATTTTTTTTACGTCATTAACACCTACTACCCGAGATCAAACTTTTATCTGTGACACAATATCTACACGGGCCGGAAATCGAATCCGATACCCCTACGCAGGCAGAGCTAATACCATCTAGACTTCAAAGACTTGTATAATTACCTGAGTCATCAGGAATATGGAATTACTCCTCCCCGCTTAAAACAAATTTAAGTACATATTACATTGTGCTCATACTTTTTAGCTTGTGAGCAAAATTTACATAATGTATAGCGAAGTCTTGCTGTCAATCTGCAATGCACCCTAATCACAGCGGCGGAAAGCTAGCATTTGTGTGGGATTCAATTGAAACAAATTCTATACAGAACGTGAACCCAGTATAGTTTAGACTGATATACTGCCGTGCTAAGCGCAAAAACGGTATCTCATTGAAAGTTAATTTTGAGAACATTTAAGTTTTGTTAAATAAGTATAGTTTTATAACCCAGTATTCGCCGCACGCATCATACTTTGCCGTTATGCGGCTTTGAGAATTGTAATAAATATCCAGCAATTTTTTAATAAGTTTTGGCGGTAATTAAATACTCGGCTTAAGTAGAATTTAAGTAAAGTTTCGGCTTAAGCATTATTAAAATACCTCTTCAGTGATTTCAGGTGAAACTGGAAGAGCATTAACTTTCTTAAGTGTTTGTTATACGTTTTAAATAAGATACAGATTTGGCTTACATCATATTGGATGTATATTTTCTAAGCTAAGTATCCGATGCCATAAAAATCTAATTTTTTTTTTAATATCGCTTTTGTGCTCGGTGCGGCAGTATAGATGTCTCTTGTACTTGCTACTTTGTGACATTATTGCTATCCAGTTGTTTAGATAATGTCGCGAAAATGTAATAAAGTTCCGTTTTAACGATTACTACGGCTTATTTCTTCGATCCCAAATCCCCCGCCCGTAACAATATCAATGTAAGCTTATTTCTTTCCTTGTTTCTTGGACTTAGTTCTGTACGGTATTTTTATTTTAATAGTCGGCAAAGCCGATGAGTTATCTGATAGTAAGGCATCAATAAATTCAAATACGTCTCCGATGCATTGATGAGCGCCGTTCATCGTTCGCGTTAGATCTGGAATTCGTTTAAAAACCAATCCATACAATGCTAGCTTTCCGCCTCAAATTAATTAAATATTAATGTAGATTTCAAATTGACGGTGAGGATTTAAATTCAAATTCAAATTCAAATTCTTTATTTTGGACAACAGTGATCCATTTCTTTGTTAGTAGAACATATTATAAAACTTAAAGACTATGTTAGTACAACCTACAACTAAACACAATACAAAACAATAAAAACACCATAAGTAAATTTTACAAGATAAAGTGAACTGAGCACACGTAATTTTGATGTGTGGAGTGGCAATTTCATATTATATTCTTGCCAATGTCAACTTTGTGTCTAATGCGTTCCGTTATCATTTGCCACATACTCCTTAGTTACAGTATCTAATGCCATCGGAGTGGATCAAAAAGTGTTACTGGCGTTGTATCAATGCAACATATCCCTAGTGTCAATATCTTTGTTTAGAGTACCTCCAGAAGTTTTGTTATGGAATACAGGTAGTAAACGAGCATGCTATCACACTTCAGTTGCCGCCCATGACATTTGTGACTGACCCAGAACGAAACTCAAGAGCCTTGTCCTAACTAAGTCACATGCGTTGCTACCCGTGAAAACGGTCATGTAAAAAAGTGTAATCAGCTCCATACCTTTTTATACGGAACACAGTTGGAATCAAATCAAATCAAATATGTCGGTAGAAATGACACTAAGTAAGTAAGTAAGTGGCGTGCGGTAGTACTTCCCCGGGTGAACTCTAGGCTTTTAGCACTTATTCACGTACCAGTTTTTATTGAAATGGCAACCCTGTAGCAATTTGGGGAGCGCACTGAACCGTGTAGCGATTGCTTATACCAAACACCCGATGCCCACCCATTGGAAACTGGAAACACTGCGTTTCAAATATGACGCAAAACGACCAATTTAAATTGGACCACAATCAGTGAAGGTTTAATTTGACATCAAATCCGTGTGTACTGGATACATGGATCGTTTATACATCTCATTTGTTTCAATTAAAGTATTTGAATTAAATTCGAGTAGGTATTTGGATAATATTTTGCAAATGACATTCAAAACCTTTCTTTAAACATAAATTAATAAATAATGTATGAGTAACGCTTGACACTCGATTCACACATATCAGTGAAGTCACCGTTCCGTCACAGTACCGGCAAATCTTTCATAAACTCGGCATTATCAGCACTGACACTGCACTGATATATACACTATATATATACACTTACGAACGATTCACACATATCAGTGAAGTCACCGTTCCGTCACAGTTCCGGCAAATTTTTCATACATTCTCGGCATTGTCAGTGCAGTGTCAGTGCTGACAATGCCGAGAATGTATGAAAGATTTGCCGGAACTGTGACGGAACTGAGACCTGATCGACCCTTATAGCCCCACACTAGGATTTCCTGTCTCGTGGTTGCATCAAAATCATACTTAATTGATGTCAATTAGCTTTCCTCCATCAAATGGAATATTAATATTATATATTGAAAATGTAGATGACACTGACATGATTTTTATGCCAAAAATGCCTTCTATCATTTTGGAAAAGAGCTTATTTTCTTCAAACTAGACCGATTTGTACCAAACATAGCTAAGAATCACCGTAAGGAAACTGGTTTTCGAATGAAAAAAATCCCATGAAAATCGGTAAATCCGATTGGGAGCTGCGGTGTCACGAGACAGACAAATAGACACACAGACCGACACCTCTTTTTCCGTTGGGGGTGAAAAAGTTATGTCTATTATGGTACGTACAGACAATGTAACAAAACGTGTTATAAAACATAGTTAAATAACATGTGTTACAAATGTGGACGCTATGTGTTACAAAAACAAGTTATACAACATGTTATTAGTTTGTGCAACAATATTATATAACTTTTGCGCACGAGTTACCTACTTGTGCCTTAATATAAAACATTGTTATACAACAATGTTGTTTTAATGTGTACGGTCTTGTAACATGTTTCATTGTTAGACAACAATGTTAGACAGTGTGGGCGTGTTATAAAACAGAAGTTATATAACATGTTGCATAATCTGTACGCACCATTAGAATGACGCCCAACAATTTCTGAATTTGACTATAAGGCTGTCTGTCCACTGAAGCGGTGCAATGTTGGGAAACGGAGAAACGGAGAAATATTAACCAATAAGATTGCATCAAATCTCAGCTCAGCGCCAGTGGACAGGGATACGCGCTAGATATTGGTTGATATTTCTCCGTTTTCCGCACCGCAACCTCGCACCGCTTCAATGGACAGGCAACCTTATGGGTCACGTTTCCCGAAGCGATTTACTAATTGTTATTAAATCCTAGCACCTTACCTCCAAGTAATAATTATTCAAAATTCTCCACCGTATCAAAATCCAACCATCATCTGCTACTAGTCCTTTATTATCAAGGTATTATGTAACTTACTCGACCTTGCGCCACTAAATCTAAAGCTGGCGGCTTGCCAATGTCTCGATAACTTGCAAACTTCCACTGTATTCTCATTAGCTGTAAAGTGGTCATGTGAAACTCATGTTTACAGACGCAATAGAAGAATTAAAGGTTTTTAATTTTTTTGTCTGTTTGTCTTATTCTATTTTGTTGTCTATTCTATTCTATTCTATTCTACTCGTAGTTAGTTTAACTTATGTGGGTGCATATTTTATTTGTACTAAGTTTTACTTTTTCTGGTAAGTTTTACTCATTGAAACAAATGAATGTTTGTTCTATATATTTTTAATTACGAGTAACAGAAAGTACCAGTAGTAACAGGAAGCACCAGTACAGGAAATGATGTAAAATAATTACGGTTGTCTGATAAATTGTTGCGGGAAAGAGCGATTGGTCCGTCGGGAACGAAGCGATGCATATTTGATGATCCATTCGTTGTTTGTACGTTTTACTAGTAAATAATCGAATTTCTTCGAGATTTCTTCACTTTCTCGTTCAAACGGCGGCGGTTTTACGATTCCCCGAGGCTTGTTGTATGTGGGTCGGAAAGGCATAACTTACTCGCTACGTCAAGTGATTTACTGCGCGCATTAATCTTTAATACGATAAAATTGTAATGCAGTTTGCTACCATCATTTTTTGCCATTGTTTTGGATTTTTAGCTTATGACGGCATCTTATTTATGACTGGTAAACTCTTTCTCGTTTCGCTTGGGGTAACTTTTTCCTTAAGTTTGCAAAGAGAATAAATCAAAAGAATTAACCGAACTTTATATTTCATATTTTTGCTTGTGAACGGATTGAAATATATTATTCAATTTAAATAGCCAAAATTATTTTTATGTTTACATAAATATTATTATTCTTGCTTTTTATGTAAGGTACCTGTACAAGATCATTTGTAAGGCTATGCCAATATCTAAATGATATAAACCCATCCCAGTTTTATATATTGAGTACCTTTCGTAAGATGATATCATATATATCACGCGGTGACGTCACACCTTGCCTGAATCACACTATCGAAGTTTTCTACATCGTTTTCTTTACAAGTTTCGAAAGAGGTGCGTCGGAACTCCCTCCACAAGCATTAGGCTTCACCTGGCTGGAGAGGAGTGTTTGGTCTGCTTAATATAACAATATGTTTATAAGTCTCTGGGTCTTGTCAGTCACTCACCGTTAGTATTACGTTAGTGTAACGATGATGTATTGTACTTACCTATAAAATTTCCTTTGTCGAATAAGCACAGCACTTAATGGAAAATAATTCCCAAGTGACTTTGATGTTCTTTGAAGACTAACACTTATATTTCTCCAAGGCACTCATAATGCTTTGTTGTCATGTTTTGTGAATGAACTCATTATTAATACTGTCTGTCTGACGGTGGCAGGGAATCCTGCAATCAGGACTAAAACGCAGGTTAAATATAAATTTTACTTATATTATTGACTGTAACTAGTTATAGACTTTTTTTTTATTTTTCTAAATATCGCTGGAAAAATCAAATCTTCTATTGTGTAAACAGCCTCGTATGAATCTTCTTTAACCAAAGATTAATCAGTAACAGTCTTATCGCAGGTTTCATTCCATGTAATCAATTATATTTAAATAATTTTATTTGTCAAAGATTTTCTATACGACGCAATGTTTCAATAGTTTTGTTCGAAAATTTGTGCTTGTCGTGTGGTCCCTTATAAATTTGAGCGATATCTGGCGAGTGGTTTCTGAGTTATATCGAGTGTGAAGTTGGTTATTTTTCTGAAAAAATTTATTATTTTGTAAAAAGTTATTATTCTTGAGTTCGTTTTATTTCTATCAGTTCAGTTCTAGTAAACAGATGTTATAAATTTAAAGAATTCCGTTTCAACATTATTGGAAAGATAACGTCAATTTTATTCGGTTGAAATATTTGTACACGCAAGGAATAGCTTTCTCGAAACGATGCGAGAGCGAGCTTACCTAGTATAAAATATATTGTCTATCTGTGATGTAGGTTATATTATATTGTTCTGGGAGTCCAAAATCTTGTTTTACAATCATTTTCTAGTTCAAATTCAAGATATTCGTAGAAGCTATTCAACCGTTTCTGCAAAATAATGTAGTTGAACTGACAATAAAAGTTTATCATACCTAGAGAAGGTAATATAATATTACTGGTCTTATCTAAGAAAGAACTAATTGCTCTATACCTTACATTAATGTTGCTGGTGTGAATTTACATATTCAACGTTTATATTATTCGTTGATTATTCCAAGACGAGCGCTCATAGCTCGGTGGATTGCGTCGATCCTTAGTGATCTTTATAGTGACTGAGGTAAGCAACAGCGGGTACGTAAAGGTAAAAGATTTTAATTAAATGCGTGACCACTAGTGACAAAAATTCTAGAGTTTTGTTAAAGGTAATGCAAAGGAAAATTATACGTATATAACTATATTATGCGTATTTATATCAAGTGAGTCAAGCTAATCAAAAATTGTGGTTTATGTGAATATTATTAACAACTCACCCACTAATATTCTAACACCGTCTATAACCTGACCACAATAATTAGGCGCATGACAGATAGCAGTCACGCGGGCCCCCCACCCCGCTCTAGCCCCGCGCGTCCCCTAGTGAGGCGCAGTCGTGTACAATTGTACATTAAGGTCATTTTGACTAGGCTGATGTGAACTTCGTTTTCCGAGATGTTTGCGCAGGTACAATAACTGACCAAGTACAGGTGGTAGGGCCTAGAGCTCACCCGGGGAAGTACCACCGCCCGCCACGGTACTTTGTACCATTCCTACCGTGTAATAATTGTTTTAAGAACAATTGTGTTCCGGATAGGAAGGTGTGGTGCCGGTTACACTTTTTAGAGGCGACCATCTCAGTCCTCAGGGGTAGCAATGCATGTGTGACCGAATTAGAACGAGACTCATTGAGTCTAGTTCTGGGTCGGTCACAGTTGTTATGGGCGGCAGCGGAAGGTGGTGCTGCATGCTCGTTTGCTATCTTAATTCCATAAAAAAAATTGTACCTCCATTAAACATTCACCATGGTACTTTTGGTACTACTGCAGAATGTACTACGAATACCCATCCCTAGTTCCAATGACGTCTTAACTGACATGCGCCTAATTATCGTGGTCGGCTAGTACTAACTGGACTAACCATCCCAGTTTTTAAATTGAGTCTTGTTCTATGTCAGTCACAATTGTCATGGGCGGCAGCGGAAGGGTGGTGTTGCATGCTCGTTTGCTACCTTAATTTCGCACACTTAACACTTCGTATACCAAAGCGCCAAACTATTCAAATACGACGCAATTAAAGCAATTTATGAATTATCAGTCTTAGACCGAAGGTGGGCGGCTTCTTTGACCTTTTAGAACACCCTGATTTGCTGACTAAGGGCGGCCACATACATGCGGAATTCCGAAACGGAATCCCGAATAGGGTTGTAACGATATATCGGAAAACCGATAATATCGAAGAGGACACATCGATATTTTTATCGATATTTGCGTTATAACGATATGATAATATCGATATCATATCCGAAGAAAAAAATCGATAATTCACGACCTTAGATAAGGCTGTATGGGCTTTGAACATTAGCCTTTTCTTACAATTATAATATTATCGGTTTTCTTATAATATTATCGGTTTTCCGATATATCGTTGCAAGGTTGCAACCCTATTCGGGATTCCGTTTCGGAATTCCGACTGTATGTGGCCGCCCTTAGGGTTGGGTCAATAAAGCTTTCAGATACAGCCAATTCCATCAAAAAGGTCAAATGTAATTTAAATAAATATTTCATTAATATATGATGACTGTGATTAAAAAACACTAAAAATATCATAAAGCCTTAATGAAACTCAAATAAAAAGCTACAAAACATGTATAATAGTAAAAAATACGACAATCCGCCATGATATGCTATAGGTAAACCAACTTATCTCTGAAACGAAGAGAGGCGCTGTCGGACGCATTGGACCAATCATCGAGAGGTACTTAAGAATGACTTTTTAACATGGCGGCATTAGTTCCAATTTTTGCCATTTCAGAGATAAGTTGGGCGCACTATAAACGCCGAACCGCTGTGATTGACGTTTATAATGTCACGTTCGAGTATAGACCTACAACGATCTTTTGGCGCGTGGCTGACGTGAGGGTGACAGAGACAGCGAATTACAGTTTGCCTTCCCTGTAAGGCACTGTCTCTGTCACCCTCACGTCAGCCATGCGCCAAAAGCTTGTAGGACTGTAGCATATTGTTTTGTTCTCTTTGACACTTCGTGTGCTCTAACGTGACGTCACATGGGATGCCATGACACTTTGGAGCGTTTTGGTGAAAATTTTATAGTTTAAATTTAAAATATGTTTTTTTTAATAAAAAACAGTTACAATACATTTCCAAATATCATATAACAGGTTTTGACAATCTGGCATCATGCTTATTAGAGCAATAAATCCAGGGAATAATGAACTTTAATGTGTCCTTGCGTTTATAGTCATTTGTAGTTTCATTTACATAAAATCGTAATCGTAGAACTATACCAGTTCTTATCCACGGAGAGTTATTTTCTCCCTGTACTCTATGAATATTCAAGTTTGGATTTATTATTCAGGGATGTTAAATAGCTCCGTAACCGTAACTCAAAATATCCGTATCCGAATAAAAATCTATCCGTAACCGAATCGGTTATGAAAGTTTCGGTAAATTCTGGGTAGGGACGAAATCGAAATGAGACAAGTTATAACAGGTTTTTTTTGTGCCCATCCGAGACAACATTACTTACCTATGCGCGAGTCTTGCATTGTTTCCTATTATTTATTTTTCTTTTTGTCTGGTTGCAAACCCATTAATGGCCCACTACTGAGCACGGGTCTCTCTCATTATAGAGGAGGTCTAGAGCATACTACCACTCTTCTCTATAACTATTTTATACACCCGTAACCAAAACCGTTTAAAATTTTAGGAAATTCCGAAATAATTACATATCTGTTACAGTATCGTAATCCGCTATTCCTTTATCCGTATCCGAATCCATATCCGAAATTTCCAGAACATCCCTGCTTATTATTGTGACGAATTACCTCATAGCTCGAGAATTATTACCCTTGGTATAATGCCATTGTTTTGCTTGGTTACTCAGCTTTGTATTTGCATAGACTTATAATTAGTAAAATACTAGATTATTCTACGTATTATTCCCACTGAAATATTATAATACTAGTGAACGCCCTCGCTTTATTTCGCGAAACTTAAATAATATATTTCCCCTATTTCAGCCCCTTAAGGGTTGATATTTTGAAAAAAAATAGGTAGCCTAAGTTTGATACTGCATCATCAAGAGTGACACGTTGTATTCCGTATACAAAAGTGTCCACATACCGTGTAAAAATGTATCAAACTCTTCAAACGAGATCCAATTTATCCAATAAATTAGCAGAATCGGAGCTCAGTTATTAAGTGTTAGTGAGAGTCTCGTTCTAATTGGTCCCAGATAGGTTACTACCCTAGAGAACTAAGGTGATCGCCTCTTAAAAGTGTAATTAGATCTACTTGTCTAACTGGAACAGAATTGCTATAAGAACTATATTATTACAAGCTAGATTTAGTAGGTACTAGATATCGTAGCGAGCGGTGGTATTATCCCTTGCGAACTCTAGGCTCTATCACCCCTTATTTATCCTCTCAGCCTAGACTTGATATATGACTCAGTAAACTAGCGTTATTACGAGTCATGACCCCATAGCCTAATTCGTAGCTGTCCTGCTTGCGGTCACGGCTTGGCCACGGCAGATATTCCGATGTATAACACCCAAACGTATTATAACTATATTTATATGTAATACATCTAGCATTACGTTCAAATTCAAATTTAAAATAATTTATTCATGTAGGTATCAATGATACAATTATGCACATCATCTATTTGATTTTATTGCCATTTCGCAAAGGTGATCTTATCATTACTTATAATGGAGGAGAAAAGTGGCGAGAAAAACTCTTCAGCACATTTTTTACAACAGACTCACTGTCTCAATTATAAAACGCTAGTGACATAACGCTACTACAACGCCCGTAACATACGAGTTTCTACTACGAAAAGGAAGTGACATGAAGTGCATTTTTTTATTTACTTATCCGTTCATTACCAACAGGCCAGATAGCTTTGACCGAGGAATGTGGAAGACAATTGAGAAGACAATCTTGATGTTCAACCTTATTCAGAATATACCGTTTAAAGGTGTTCCCTCACGACAAGCATTCGCGTGTATTGTAACGTTTAAAATCAATGCCATCAAAATAAAATGTACCTTAATCGCATAGTAATAAGAATGTACAAATCTATACTAAATGTTACATTACAGTGCCACAAACTTATCTGACTCGGTGGCCAAAATTGGAACTAATGCAAATGTTATAATGTTGTCAGTCAAAGACAAAGACAGTAGCGCCCCTCTTACCGCGTCAGATAAGTTTGTGGCACAGTACACGCGAATGCTTGCGGTAAGGGAGCACCTTAATAATTATTAACTGTAATCGTGGCATCCTGAGGGTATTATGAAGATTGCTTGAACCCGTTGGTGTCGACAGTAACCTTTGTTCGTCTCAAAGGGAATCTTAACTAAGTTTTGAATTTATTGAACAAGTTTTAATAATATGACAGGGTATTACTTTCAAACTAATAAGTGAGAGGATGAATTGACTTGGAGATAACCGATACCGTTTTTTTTAAATAAAATCGAGTTATTTAAATTGATTTTGAATAAAAAAATGAAGTTATTCAAAATCGCAGTGGGTTAAATCGTTTCTATTTCTGATTTAAATAATTAATCAATTTTTTTGGATAATTGTAGTAAATTCAAATTTATTCCTGATTTAATATGCTACGTTTAAATTCACGGATTAATAATATTTAATAAATTATAAATGTTAGTGATTTGACTGTCGACCCCATAGCTCAATTTTTATCTATTGAACTTATAAATGCTTGCTTATTGTCGGATCATGGATATACCTACGGATTCCACTATCTTACCGATATATTATTCTTAGGTAATTCTAATATCATGTCGGATAAAACCACGAGATCGAAAACGGCGTTAAACTGTAAGTTAAAGCGATAACGTTCATATGTATTCGGTGCAGCTAATACTTGAATGTCTTCGGGTGCAGGCAAATGATGTAAAGCCACTGGGAACGGCCGAGCTAGTACGTTCCGCACTGAATATACAAGTAGACTTAACAGCAAGGAAATGAAAACATGAATTTAAACCCGTAATCTAAGTTTCTTTAGACATATAATACGAGTATAACCATCATCATCGCTTATAACAGTGTTCGTAGCATGAGTCACTGGTATTAAAATCTATCTATTCTCTATCTATGCATATAATAAAACTATAACTGATCGCTGTTTGTGCCCGCTAATCTCAGAAACGGCTAAACGGATTTTTATGAGACTTTCACTGAGAGATAGAGGAGGCTGTGGAGCAACATATAGGCTACCTTTTTTCTCGGAAATGCCGCGGGAAAACTCCTGTGCCCGTACGAAGTCGTGGGTAAAAGCTAGTAAATAAAAATAAATGGAGGAAAAATGTTTTATTTTAAAAAGTGTCCATGACGCAATGTTTCTATTACCTTTATATTAGGAATTGAGTTGGGTCAGCATTCGGCCACGACAGATGTGACAAGGTCCACAGGCAGGTTATTTCAAAACGCGAAATACACAAGTCACTTTTAATACGTTAGGATGTGACGTTACCTTAATCTGTTCCTTTTTAGTTCAGATGATAGAGATCTTGAAATATTTCGCAAGTTTTGTGATTTTCAAATATTGAGTTAACTGATGCCCAAGGAGTTAGGATCGGATACCTACTTGACACAACTACAACAAGTAACTACAACTAATTGATAAGAGAGCTAGCAGATTTCTCGATCAAAGGAAAACTTTTCAATAGAGCAAGTAATACAGTGAAGGGGCCTACTTATGCATCGACATTTTTTAAATTACTAAATTATTTTACTAGGTACATTTATTTATGATTTTTTGAATTTGTTATTCTCAATAATGTGCATTTAATTTATGCTCATTACCTCATAACTTTTGACTAGGTGTTCCGATTTTGATGATTCTTTTTTTGTTCGAAAGGTAGTGCGTGTCATGTGATCCTTTAGTTTAGAGTGACATCTGGCGAGTGGTTTTTGAGTTATGTCAACTTCGATGTCGGTTATTTTATTCTAAAAAGTTACTTATTAGGATAGAAAACTCTGAATATCAACGTTCCATAGGGTTGTATTTGTATGTACGGTTGACGACAAATGAATAGACAAGTAAATAATTGTTTTACCCTAAAGTACCCTAAAGGCGTTGCGGGCTATGTAACACCAGATAATTCGTTTAAGAGCTGTCCACAGTTAATACGTTTATTGCCGTAGCACCCTTTACTAACTGGTCATCTTGGTATCAATATTAGTCTTGTTGTAGATAAGTCAAATATCGCGGCAGTGGAAGTCTTAAGAGCTGACGAGCTACCTAATGATAACCCGGAGAGTCACCTGTGCAACAACGGCCCTGAAGGAGAATTCTTTTTGCATGTTTTTTTGAAAAACGTCACAGCGGTCCGGCAATACCTCAGAAGGAAGCTTATTCCATTCCAAGGTTGTGGTGGATGCTCATTTGCAATTTAATATTCATAAAACAAGCGTAGTAAACTATTTTACACGTTAATTTTTAAAGTAAGTAATATTTTTTAATGAACTTCAAAAAAGGAGGAAGTTCTCAATTCAATTGTATTTTATTTGTGTGTTACCTTATAACCTTTTTCTCGGTAAACTTATTTTGATATTTTTTATATTTGATGCCGGTAGAGTCCTATATAAAGAACGTCATCTGACGAGTCCTTTTTGTTATAGCTAAATAATAAGTATTTAATCGACTCCGACTACGTTAATTATGTGCACTATTGTTGATTTTGAAGTCGATTTTTTGTGACAATTTATTGTAGAATTTGCCTAAGGTAATTTATTATTATGTGCAATTGTTTCAAATGCTTTATAGCCACTTAAAGGGAAACAAAGCCAATAACAATACTATCTTTCTCCTTTATAAACGGACTTTATTTTCCCAGTTAAAAAGCTAATAAAATAAATTCACAATAGCCAGCTCACTGACCTACTTGCCCCACTATGCCGCGGCGCGTTTAATCGCTGAATAAAACAGTTATGAATAACGCTCACGTACAACCAATAGAGAAACTAATATCCGGCTCGAAGGACCAATGTTTATTTTATCGTTTAGGTTAAACACAATTTTTACGCTATTTTGGCACGTGACAAACACGAAAGAAATATTGTCGGTATGATATAGTTTTCTGTTATTTTTTTATGACCAACCGAACATAATATACACACTCATACTCGATGAAACAAAGTGAAGTGAGTTATTTTATGTGTTTGCTGCTTAAATTCATGCTTATGCTTATGTAACATATCTGAGGCATGCAGATCATGGATCTTTTTAATGGCACTCCACATAAACGCCAGCTTTCCGCCCCTGTGATTAAGGTTCATTGTACATAGATTGAAAAAAGAAGAGAGTGAAAATTTAAAAATTTTGATTATAAGCTGAATTGAACTCATATTCTAGGGGACTTTAGTACTACCTGTACTTATTCTAATCTGACAGAAATATACTCCAACCTGAGTAGAACACGAAAAGCTAGTTACAATAACTAGCTTTTCGTGTTTGTCATTTAATTTAAATGCATCTTTGTCATTTAAATACTCATCTGCGCTATTAACTCTTGCATACCAAATGCGCTTTTACACGTTCCTTGAACAATTGTATAGGCGAGTCACGTATTGCTTTTTAATCCGCCGAGCGCGCAGTGTGGAGTGGAATATTTCCAATTTTTAAAACATTATGAAGAAAAAGAAGAAAAAGGTGTGGTGGTTTCCGTATTAAGTTTACAGAAAAAATATTTTCTAAACGATTTAAAAAAGAGGAGGTTTTCAATTCGACTGTATGTTTTTTTAACCGACTTCAAAAAAGAAGGAGGTTCTCAATTCGACCGTATAATTATATGCTTTTTTATGTTTGTTCAGCGATTTTTCGTCGTTTATGGGCCGATTTTGATAATTCTTTTTTTGTTGTAAAGTAGATATGCGCAGTGGCGTCCTTTTAAAAGGATCACCAGGATCTGATGATGGCATCTTGGAGAAATCGAGGGCAACTTTCGAAAATTGTAGGGACGACTAGTGTGTTTCTTAATGTTTTGATAAGTACCTACATGAAAGCGCTACAATTTCATAAAGGTCTGGAGTCGATCTGATGAAGCCGAAAGACAGTCAAGGAAACTCCTCAACGATTTACTGTAGTTATCTAGTGTTTGGGCTTGATTAATTTGTAGTGACGAGAACTTTACACCTACATGTTGAATTAAGCGCCATCTGGCGAGTAGTTTTTGAGTTATCTCTGCTTATCGAGGTTGAAGTCGGTTATTTTTTTGTAAAAAGCAATAATTATCTTAGATGTGTTACCTCATAACTTTGCACTGGGTGAACCGATTTTCGTAATTCTTTTTTTATTCGAAAAGTAATGCCTATCGTCTGATCTCATGTAAATAAAACATTTCCCACGTTAAAAAAATAGTCGAATTGAGAACCCCATCCAATTTTTCAAAATGGGTTAAAGATACAAGCTCTCAACCCCTATCTGCAGCTGCCTCATTTGGCTACTGCCTCAAATAAGAGGGTTAAATGAGACATCCGTCTTCCAATAAAAACATAATCTAAATCACGTAAGCGATATATTTCGAAATTAAATTTAACGTATGAGGCGAGCGACGAAAATGTATCATCCTAAGCTAATTTGTATATAACAACATTATCCTTCGACCTATATCGATCGCGACACGGTATAAACAGATTGCAAACGATTCCACGAAGGGTATCCATATTTTAGTCAGTAGATAAATTGACTGAAAGGTTAATATCTGGTGAAATTGGCCAATGTGTACTAGTATGAGACAGAGCGATGTATGTGGCACAACAAAAATTCAACGGTCAGCTTGACTACTTCTTTATTTTAAGAGAAAGGACTCTATATCTATAGAGCTGATAAAACTGCGCTTTTCATGAAAAAATCCGGCACGCAATGCGAAACAAAACAAAGTACCTAACGTCATATCTATCATTTTTGTGGAATTGTCGTCAGTTGTTCAGTTGTGTAAATTTTTCGAGTAGGTATATCTTATTGTTTCCTTTTGCGGATTTGTAAATAGATAACATTACTTAGATGAATCCAGCACGGTCATATTATTATTATTGCCATATTATGGGTTTACGGCTGGTATGTTGCACATTTGAGTCGTAAGTTCTATCCCGCAATAATAACTTGAGTAGCAATTGCAGCACAACATCGTTAAATGTTACGACCGTCTGCTTCACTGGACGAAGTATTTCTTACTTTCTACCAATACATTGTAAAGTCGGCGGATATAAGGCAGTAGTCCCACCACCGGCGACTGACTATCAGCTATTATTCCGCTTAAGAAACATACTTACAATAGATATATCGATCAGTTACAGTTTTATAAACTGAAGCTTCTATAACGACGTGATTTTAAGGACGAAATATTTAAAGGCTCGTTTTTATTCAAAAGTTGCGTAATTGTTTCTCTAAACAAGAAGTTGTGGCATATTTTTATTTTTCCTCTTGAAAAAGCTAAAAAGTAAAAAACAAATCATCAGTTTGAAATTTCTATGAAAAGAAGATAAAAATTAAATTTAATTAATGTAAAGTACATTGTACGTCCGTACAATATATTTACAAAAAGGAGCGATAATCGAATATAGCATTTCTGAATAGGGATGACTCCCTATTCAGGTCGAATTCTGCACACACCTCTTATTTTCTGATCATGTTCGTTTTATTCAAATTCATTAATTCACATTTGATTCTACCACCATTAGACTATAATTATTATATTATCAACTAGCTTCCGCCCGCAGGCTTCGCCCGCGTGGAATTCGTTTAAACTTCACCCCCCTATTTCACCCTCGCCGGGGTGGAATTTCCAAAAATCCTCTCTTTGTGCTCCCCTACAGACTCCAAGGAACATACATGCCAAATTTCAGCTTCTTCCGTTCAGTAGTTTCGGCTGTACGTTGTCTGTCAGTCAATCACTCAGCAACGCAAGAGTTTCATAATATAAAGATTACTTTGGTGTAGAAAATATGTATGTTGAGTAAAACTATACATCTAAGAATGCTTCATGATGTTGTCAATGGTGTGTAAAATCGGCAATTCGCAATTGGCCAGCGTGGTGGACTATGGCCTGTTCTGTTCTCCTCACATAGTGAGAGAAGATTGACAGTAATGAGATAGTTATGGGGTTGCGATGATGATGCTGACGACGATATAATTTACAAAAGTTATTTTTGTAAGGAAATCATCTATCTAATATATTTTCCATCCATATAATAAAACAGGAAGTAACGGAACGTATGTTTGTGCACGCTTATCTCAAAAACGGCTGAACGAATTTAATGAGACCTTTACTGGGAGTTAGAAGTGGTTATGGAGCAACATATAGGTTACTTTTTATTCCGAAGTTCCCGCGGGATCGGGATTCACGAAGGAAAAACTCCTATGAACGAAGTCGCAGGCCACAGCTAGATTGAAAATACACGAGTTTATAAATGGATTATAAAATTGTTCACTGCTCGGGAATAATCCAAAGTCACAGCTTGCTTCCAATTCGATCTGTTCTCCAGACAACTTTAATGCGAACTTACTGGCACTTAATAATACTGGTAGATTGCTTTTGTCTATTTAAGAGGTATATAGAGATCCTTATTATCTGGTAAGCTTTTATTAGCAAATATTTGCACAATTTTATATTAATTTTGAACGGATTTCGTCACAGATATTCGGGTTGAAAATGACAAAATCCGAGATGGTAATTGGGTTTAATAGTAAGTTTGAACTTTCGTTCATTTTAAAGAAGACACTATGCAACTTGTTTTATTTAAAGTAATTTAATTATTTAACACTTTTGATAAAACGTTTTGAAAACAGCTAGTTATTGTATAAAACGCAATAATTTGTCGTAATTATATAGTACGAGTATAGTATTATCGGAAATTTAGGATGAATCAATATTAGAACACCCGCTTTTAGTCAGCCGACAGTAATGAAGAGTTGATCCAGCGCCGAATAAAGCCTTATTATATAGACCTAAATTACTCACCGTATTTGCTTCCACATTTCAGTAATATTTGCAAAGCAAATTGTTTTCAACGGACGCGTGTTTGGAATAATACAATTCATAAATTTAATATAATATAGGTAATGTTATCGAAAGTTTGGGATAAATCGATAATGGAAAACCCTCCATTAGTCATCCGACAATAATAATGAGCTCAAGTATATCCGGCGCTGAATAAAGCCTTATTATTAGTAAAAGTTAGTATTAGTAGTACATAATAGAATGTCCTTCATTAGTCATTAGACAGTAACGACGGCTGAAGTTGATCTGGCGCCGAATAAAGCCTTATTTATTACAAAGACCTAAATTAGTCAGTCATATTTGTATCATTTTATTACTCAGTAATATTTGTAAAGCAAAGTGTTTCCCACGAGCAAGTGTTTGAAATAATACAATGCATACAATACACAATACAATGTAATCAAAAGTTCGGGATAAATCAATAATAGATCCCCCATTTAGGTGTTCGAGCCTCCGCTTGAACCACCTGTGAGATTACACCTTCATAATTCGTAGTCAACTACCCTCGTTTTGCTCACAAATCTTACCCAAACCAGTCTGTGTTTGCATTTGCTATCTCTTTCTAACTCTGACTTGGCAGCGCATGGCTGTCCTGTTCGACAGTACGCTTTCAATATTCGTGCGGTCAACACGTATCATCTCACTGCAGGGACGACAAGTGCCAGCGGTGAGTTGAATTATTTAGTTATTACACCCGAAGAGACCAAATTCCGCTCGGCGCCTCACGGCCCAGCGACGACTTGGGAGTTTTCCCATCTTTACCGTTACTATTGCTTTCGGTATCTCATGGGTCGAATAAACAACGTCGTGTAAACTTATCGACGTAGACTGAGGCACTCGACGTCGTATTAATTGCGTCGCATCAATAGCTCGACACCCGACGTCGTATCAGCCACTCGGTGTCGCATCAATTACTTGCGTCGTATCATGGACTCGACACGTCCCGTCGCATCAGTAACTCGACACCCGACGTCGTATCAGCCACTCGGTGTCGCATCAATTACTTGCGTCGTATCATGGACTCGACATGTCCCGTCGCATCAGTAACTCGACACCCGACGTCGTATTAGCCACTCGGTGTCGCATCAATTACTTGCGTCGTATCATGGACTCGACACGTCCCGTCGCATCAGTAACTCGACACCCGACGTCGTATCAGCCACTCGGTGTCGCATCAATTACTAACATCGTATCATTTTAATTAACAAAGCTGTAAATTGCATTACAGACATGGGAGAGCATACTACAATGGGAGAATTGGCTCGCCCGCCAGGGAACGAGAACGAGGACAACACCAAGATATTCCAAGCCATAGTATCGGCCATAGACGAATATTTCCCTTCGTCGTGGCGCATGTGGCGCGTCATAAATTACTCGTACCACGATATTTTTGGAGAAGAAATCACGCAAAAAACGGACGCAAAATTACGATTTGCCTTGCCTCTCGATGTGCTAGCTAGGGCATTTGACCCCTCAACCACGTCTTTGTCCGAGAGACGGTTCCGTCTTATAAAGAACACGATTCTGGCGTGGCCCTTAGGAAGAGCCTTGCTCTATGCTCCACACGCAATAATGGAGAAAATTCACCTCCCGGACTACACCAATTTTGTGAATGCCGTGCGCGAGTTAAAACCAAAATTGGTTAATAGACATCGCGCATCATCTCAACTTCGTGAGTCCATCGAACAACGCGAAGCATCACATTCTCAGGAATCACAGTATGCATCTCCAGCAAACAGTTCCCCTTCAAGAAGTCTCAAAAGGCCGAGGACGGGTTCCCCTATAGGAGTTTCATCGCCAAAACGAGCAGCTCATGCTAATAAGGACGCACTCCTAGCAGAGGTCCTTACGAAGCAGACCGAGATGTTCAGCAAATTACTCAACATGACAACGGAGCAAAATGAAAATATCAAAATGTTACTCAACCGAGACGGTTTAAACGCAAACACAGGGACAGATGCTGCAAACGAGTCTTTTGAGTCAATCCCGGACAGTACAAATGAAGACGACGAAGTTGACATTCCTTCGTGCTCTTCTACAAGACGAAGCGTGGCTTCCATCTCGGAAGAACAGGCTCTTAAAGACCAAATCGTAGAAGCTCAGCGTAAATTAGCCGCTCTGAGGAACAGTGAACTAACAGAAAATGAAGACACTTTCGACTTTCTGCCATTTACGGTTGAAAAAGAACCGAAAGTATTAAAGGCCGATGCTGAATTGTTAAAACAGGGGATAAGTTGTCAACGGTTTGGACAAGAGGGCTGGCAAAACATCAGGTACTCGGAAACGCAGAAGTTGTTTCAAGCCGCCCCAGCGTTCAGTTCCCTGAAGATTAATAATATATTGGCAAGTGCAACGCCCAGTTATAAATCCGTCAATATCCTGGAAAAAGTGGATATGACGCTGGGAGCTGTGACTAACGGTTTGCTCCAACAAAGAAGATGTTTTCAACAACTCCTGGATAAAATGCCACAAGACGTCAGACAACAAATCGGAAAGGAATTTCTTGCGGCAAATTCAAATTTCAGAAAGGTCTCTGATAATTTACTCCAGTACGTGTGTGGTCGCCGTGCTGAGGTGATCCAACAGAGACGGGAATCATACCGCCCTGTAAATCGCGTACTGAAGCAAATTCTGCATGATATTCCCCCATCGGAAAGTCACTTGTTTGATGATAAGGCGTTAACTGAAGCCGTTAAGGAACAAGGTGGCATTTATAAGTTTTTTCCGATCAGGCGAAAGCAGGCATCGCATACCGACAAGCCTAATTACAACGAGACAAAAAGAAGAGATACTTCCAGAACATTACCGAGCAACTTCACCTCTAAGAAAAAGAGATATAGCAACGATAATTATGCCAAATGGAACCCTGCAACAAAAGGAAAGAACGGATTTGGAGGTTCAGGCCGAACACACGCTCACCCTTCCAAGAAAAAAGGAGGAGGGGACAAAAAGTGACTCATTCAAAGCGGGGTGCCTAAAGCAGCACATAAACAGCTGGAATCATGCACCCGCATCCATTCTCAGAATAATAAAAGGTTACAGAATCCCATTTGGAATAAAACCTCCATTAAGAATATTTTCCAAGTCGATGATTCAAATGTTTCAAACCAAATCCTCTCCAGAGATGGCCCAAGAAATGGAGGACATGATGAAATCATCTGCTGTGGAGCTGTCAAATCAAAGAACAGGTTTCCTATCCACCTTTTTCTTAAGGAAAAAGGGAGATGGAACAAACAGACCCATATTCAATCTGAAAAGATTGAATCAATATGTTGTAGCTCCCAAATTTCGCCTGCTCAACCATCAAAGCATTCCATCTCATCTGGAAAAAGGCGATTACATGATGAAGATAGATATTTCGAACGCATACTTCCATGTTCCAGTCATAGAAAGTCATCGTCGGTTCCTATCACTAGTGTACGAAGGCAAAATACATCAGATGACCTGTTTACCTTTCGGCCTAGCGAGCGCCCCAGCAGCGTTCGCAAAAATAACCAATTGGGTCGCTCACCAATTAAGACTGAGAGGTCTAAACATCATAGTTTACCTGGACGACTTCCTATTGATACACAGGGACCATCAGACCCTGACAAAGCACATGAATGTTGCTACAGAGTACCTAAAACATCTAGGATGGAAAATAAATGTTCTAAAGTCATCACGAGTACCGATGAAAGAATTGGAATGATGAAAGAATACCTAGGGATCACCTGGAATACGGAGAAAAACGAAAAAAGTATCGGATCCCAGAAAGCCGTAAAGCTGAAAAGTCATTTAGGCGATCTCATACAGGAAAGGCAATGGAGTTGGTACGATGCAAAAGTAATTTTAGGGAAACTAAACTTCGCATCTTATGTCGTTCCACTAGGTCGCCTACATTGCAGAATTCTGCAAAGACTAGCAAATCGCTTGCCAAAAAACAGGCGTTACAAAAAATTCGTGTTAACAGAGGAAGCCCTAGCGGAACTGAGCTGGTGGCTACAGAATGTGAGTCAAAAATCTCCGATCCACTTTGCCCAGCCAACTGTGTTTATAACTACAGACGCTGCCGATCGAGGATGGGGAGCGATAGTGAACGGTCGTCGTTTCTGGGGCGAGTGGCTTCGTTGCCAACAAAAATGGCACAGCAATCAGAAAGAGCTTTGGACGATCTACGAAGTTTTGAATCGATTGGGTCTCGAGATTCGAGGGAGATCTATAATGATACAAACCGACAATCGTACAAGCGTGGCTTATATAACGAAACAGGGAGGTACTCGTTCTCTAACGTTACTGCGAACAGCAACAAAAATCTTAGAACTGTGTCAAACATTAGAGTGTCACATAACAGCTCGTTACATACCAGGACAATACAACGGGATAGCGGACGGACTGTCCAGGGGCAAGGCTCTGCCGGAGTGGCACCTCAACAAGAAAGCCTTACATACAATTTTTCAAGAATTGGGTCACCCGGACATAGATCTGTTTGCTTCACGGGCGTCAGCGATTGTACCGGCCTATGTAAGCGAGGACGCAAAAGACCAAGAGAGCCAGTACACAAACGCATTCAGCAGGACGTGGCGGTACAAGCTGGGATGGATTTTTCCCCCGCCAGCATTAATCCCTCAAGTGTTACGACACCTGAAAACATCCGAGGGCCAATACCTACTGGTAACTCCTGTTTGGACGCGAGCATTCTGGGAACCGGAAGTGCGAAGACGTGCCTTGTGCCCTCCACTAAGAATCCCAGACCTTCGAATGAATCTGATCGATTTACGAACCAACCGACCACCTCCAGACGTGGAGAATCTAGATTTAGTGGTCTGGAAGATTCAGGCTGGATAACTGAAATGAACGGTTGGTCCGAAAGGGAAGTACAGCTACTGGAAAGCTCATGGCGCTCGTCAACTTTAAAAACTTACAAACCGGTTTGGTCAAGATGGCGAAGTTGGGCCTTGTCACGGGGTTTCTCCGTGAGCAATCCAAACCCACAATCGCTTGCCAAGTACCTATGTCATCTTTTTCTTAATGAAAACCTAGCTCCGAGGACAGTGGCCTTACATAAATCAGTTGTCGCTACATTTGCTAACCCCAATGGGTCTACAACACTGAGTTCACACCCACTGGTAAGACAGGTGGTCAAGGGTATATTTGCCAGAAAGCCACCACAGAAGAAGTCATTACCATGGAAAATTGAAGACTTGTTAAACCACCTCAAAACTTATACTATTCAGGAGGATAACATTTTCGCAGTATCAAGACACACATGCACCCTTCTGTTACTAGCATCTGGCAGGAGAGTTCATGACTTAACGCTCTTGAGTATCAAAGAAGATTCGTTCGAAGACAGGGGTGATGAAATCATTTTTTGGCCCGATTTTGGGTCTAAGACGGACACATATTCTTACAGACAGTCAGGTTGGTCACTTAAAACTGTGGAAGGCCGGGAAAGCCGCCTGGACGTGGTATACTGGGTTAAGAAACTAATTGATATATCATCAAAACGGCGCAACTCTAAGAATATTCATAATCTTTTCATAACTACTAGGGGTAGAGTAAAAGGTGCCTCTCGATCCATAATAGCAGGTTGGATCGGATCGCTTTTTAAAGAAATAGGAATAAATGCTTCCGCAGGCAGCTTCAGAGCCGCAGTAGCTACGGACATTTGGACCAGTAATCGATTGGATATTGATGCTCTATTAAAAAGAGGAAATTGGCGCAGTAAAAATACTTTTTTTAATCATTATTTTAGAGAAATACCTAAGCCGACAGGTACGATAAACAACGAATTAGTTAACTGTTTCAATCCAATTTAATTTGTAAGTTGATTAAAATAATCGTGAAACTAAAAGTTACCATTTTGTTAAGACCATTATCTGGAATAAATACTTATCTTTGTTTAATGATCATTACAGTTTATAATTGGTATACCTGCCCTAATTCACAGTACGCTTTATGTATGTCAGCGCCGGCAGATAGTAAACACGTCTCACAGGTGGTTCAAGCGGAGGCTCGAACACCTAAATAGAACCGTTTTTCCCCCAAAGGGTATAAAACGGATATTTAGGTTTCAGCCGAAGCTTGAACCACCACTTAATGCCTTGCCGGCTTTAAGGTACTGACGAACAGGACAGCCATGCGCTGCCAAGTCAGAGTTAGAAAGAGATAGCAAATGCAAACACAGACTGGTTTGGGTAAGATTTGTGAGCAAAACGAGGGTAGTTGACTACGAATTATGAAGGTGTAATCTCACAGGTGGTTCAAGCTTCGGCTGAAACCTAAATATCCGTTTTATACCCTTTGGGGGAAAAACGGTTCTATTATTCATGAGACAGTATCGATGAGTTCAAGTTATCCGGCACCGAATAAGGCCCTATTAAAAGGACCTAAATTACCCGTCGTATTTGTTTCCCTGTTCAGTAATATTTGTAAAGCAAAGTGTTTCCAACGAGAGCGTGTTCGGAATAAGCAATCACGGCACGGCTCACTGGTCACCCCGAAACAGGATTAAGGTTGGTACGAGTTTAACTTTCACTGACTAAATATAAAACAAAGTGCCTTGTGATGTTTTGTTATGTTACGTGCTGTGTTGAGGTGCGTGGAACAACTTGTATTAGTAGTGGATGAACTATTCAATGATTGATTGGTTTATTTGTGGTTATTTTTGTGACATAAGGTCGAATAATAACGTCGAATAATAAGGTCGAATAATAATAATAAGGTAACGACCATAAATAAATTAGTTACATATCAATAAGAATATCTCAAAAACTACCCATCAGATGTAGCTAATAATGTCTCCAGGCGATAAGCACTACTCTTCTGATAAAAAAAATAATTAAAATGGGATTACCTAGTATAAAGTTCACATACAAAAATATACAGTCGAATGGAGAGCCTCCTTCTTTTTGAAATCATTATCATCATCATCTCAACCCATCACGGCCCACTATTGAGCACGTGTCTCCTCTCAGAATGAGAAGGTTAAGGCCATAGTCCACCACGCTGGCCAAGTGCGGATTGGCGGACTTCACACACCTTTGAGTTTTGCGAACTCTCCGGCATGCAGGTTTCCTCACGATATTTTCCTTCACCGTTTGTAGCAAGTGACATTTAAATGCTTAAAACGCACATAACTCCGAAAAGTCAGAGGTGCGTGCCCTGGGATTTGAACCAGGACCCTCCGAATAGGAGGCCAAAGTCTTTAGCCACTAGGCTATCACCGCTATTTTGCTATTGAAATCGGTAAGTGGACAATTTTTGAAGTCAGTCGATTTAAAGTTATTAAGATTTTAAACATGGCGGGGTCGTTTGATCGATTTCCGGTAAGGGCACTGCACAAAATACCTTGTTCTGTTTAGGCATTGGGGTCAGGATTCTAGGCCGCCCTACTAATGATCTACCTGTTAAATTTTACCCTAAGGCAAATAAGATTCAGTGGCCAATACACTTATATTGATTAGTTACTAGACCGTAAACCAGTTTGCGTTGGTAGCTCGCCCTTTCACGTGATTTGACTAAAGCGATTACTCAGAACACCTACATATGTACCTACTCATGTATGCCTAGTACCTTCGCTAGTCGATGCATAGTTAGATATTATATTAGTAATATACCTAACTGGTTGTGTAGCTAACTTTACATAAAATTTCTATATGCAGTATTTCTCTTTTAAAAGTATCGATTCTTGGATGGCGTCAAAGGACGAATCGTGAATGAAATTCGTTTACTACCAGAAAAATAGGAGAAAGTGGCTTCTAGTAATGGTGGGCATTACTTTGAGTTAAGGATTTTGAACTCTAATATAAATATTTAAATACAGCTTTTAACATCCGAAAAAAACAGTGAGAACTTATTCAAGGACTCAATCGTTTATACCAAAATTACCTAAATTATAGCTTCAAGCTTCTTCAATAAAGAAGCGCTCATAGCCCGGCAGCTTGCGTCGATCCTAAGCGATCGACAAAGTTAAGCAATAGCGGGCGCGGTCGGTAGTCGGATGGGTGACCGCTAGTGGCAAAAATTTCTTGAGCGCTTCCGTGCTTCGGAGGGCACGTAAAGCCGTCGGTCCCGGTTGTTATCGATTGATAGCAGTCGTTAAGCCAAGTCGGAGGCCTTCGGGCGGCTTGAAAACTTTCGACAATGGGTTGGCCACTAACCCCTCCACCAATCCGCATTGGAGCAGCGTGGTGGAGTATTCTCTAGGCCTCCTCAGTAATGAGGAGAGACCCGTGCTCAGTAGTGGGCTATTAGTGTGTTGTAGCTTAGCAGCTTAGCTTATAGCTTCAAAGGTGAAGTATAAACAGCTCAGCTTAGATATGCAGCCAATTTTTTTAGGCATTATGCTATTTAAACTGGACGAGTTTAATGTAAGCAATTGTCGGAGCAGAAATAATGATGAGTTTTCTGATCTTGGTGTCTGTCTGTGTGTCATCCATGACATCCACGACACAGGGAATCCTGGCGTGCGGCTTAAAGTGTGTAGCGTTATTTATTAATCATTCTAATTCTAACATACAGCAATTTGTATGTAAATATATTCAAATGCGAAAACAGAAAGAGATTAAACTTACTAGCCCAAGATAAAGATCTTCACTATTTATAAACTTAACGAATAAGGTCCCCAAAGGAGTATGCGGGCGGTAAACTAATTAACTACATGTACTCGTATATAAGCTATATGCTGACTAACAACAAGGTATTACCAACGCTTACAAAGGGCTTATTGTATTGAAACCACAAGCACGCTGCTAACTTGAGAAGACAATTAATTTGGTGATCTGTTGACATTGTCCTCGAATTTAATCAAAATTGCTTTCATGTAGGTCATGCAGTATTAGTTTAACCGTAAGCTTACCAATTACCCTTAGTAAGCAGTGATAACATTTATGCTAGGGTGTCCAAGTTGATATTTTTTAAGAGTTTTATTATTTATCAACTAACTTGCAATATTTGCACATATTTTGTAAGTTGAATTGGAGCTAAGCACACTACCGACTTTTTTGTGTATAATTTATTATTTTACTTCCAATGATAATATAAATAATTTTACTATGAGCATGACTAGATACTATAAGCAGGAATGATTATCTAAAATGTATTTATATGCTTAAATTGAAGTCTTTTTACCCACGACTCCAAAAGAGGGAAGTTATAAGTTTGACTTGTCTCTGTTTATCTGCCGCCTATCTGTGTGTTCCGTGGCATCAAAGCTCTCAGATTCATCGATTTCAGTATTCAATAATTACGTTATATACACTACAAATCCATGTTTACTAACTAATTATAGGTAATATAATATAGTTGCCGCGTTGTCACTAAATATCTAGTGGTATGACGGGTGACCCGGTTGCTCAGTGGACCGTCTTCAGGGCAAGTCCCTGCTGCTATTTATAGCATCCACGCACACTCTTCGTCGGTAGGCATACTCTATCACAACTTGTGTATAACATTTTTGTAACTATGTTTCAGTGGAACTTATTTCTTGGCTGGTAATGCGTTGGTGGTAGTATTGTCATGGGCGACGGTGACTACATTAAGAAAATATCGTGTTTGTTTGTTTGTTTTTGTGCGTGCAGAACTTAGAAACGAGTCTACGAATTTAGAGCCGATTGTTTGCAGTAGGTATTATGCAGCTGGGGGTAAAAATTGTTTGTTTGACAGACAACGCATAGCCAAAACTACTGAACGCAAGAAGCATACATACATAAAATATGGCATACATGTTTCCTGAGAGGTGTAGAATTCAGAAACGGTTCGGCAGAGTATTTTCGGAAACCCACCCTCCTAAAAGAATGAACAGACGCGGACGGGGAAAATGTGGGGAAAATTAGTAAGATGAAACACAACCTTTTAAAAAGCCGTCAAATATTTTTTCGAGTAGGTAGTACTAATGTACTAATAGATTGTTGCAAAACCATGGTAGTTACGAAATAGTAGTAAGGAATAAGTTTACAAGCACATAATTACAAGGAACACGAGAGCAGGCTTCAAGTAAGTACAACATCTCGCCAAATCCGCCATGAATTTAGCTATGAGATTACAGAACCCCTAGACCGTAGCTAGCTTGCAAGTTTAACCACCGCGCGTTGGTTGTAATTTATTACTGATCCATTGTATCTATATCTTCGTAACTACTCCGATGAACGCTTTGAAATGCATCAACATTCTGAAGTGGATTGGTGGTTTAGATAATAGTCAACCTTACCAATGCTTTTCTGGACATTTTCAAAGGGTTCTGGTAAGACTGAGCATCAATAGCCTGAATTTTGCGACGAAATTTTCACATTGAAAAGTTGCAGTTTATTTTTAAATTTTTTTTTGACCGATTTCAAAAAAGGAGAAGTATCTCAATTCGACTGTATGTTTTTTCAGCTCAGTTTTTGTTCATTTCGTTCCTTATTTTACTCTAGGTACATCGTGTTCCAAGTACCTAATCGTTATTTGATAAAAACAAGAAAAATTTAAAGATGCCCTGTAAACCATAATATTTTCTTCTTCTTTTTTGTCGGTTTCTTCATTACTGAAGGTCGTGCCCGTTTTGATATGCCCTGGTGGCGGAGCTGACGAGCTGCTTCCACGCCACCCTGTCCTCTGCTTTTCGAAGAGCTTCGGTCACTGGGATGTCTGTGATTGCCTTCACCACGTCGGACCATCGGGCAGGTGATCGGCCTCTAGGTCTTCTTCCGTCTACCTTGCCCACCACAACCAGTTTATCGAAGCTGTCCGGTTGTCTCCGAGCAATGAGTTTACTATTATAACATAAATTACCGTCATTGTTTCGGAACATGTCTCTTTTCAATCGATTGTACACAACAGCCTCAGGGCGCAACGTTATTGTCCACAGTTTAACGTTAACATGAAGACAACGTTAAAATTTTAAGTTAAAATTAATTCAGCGACGTAAAGTTCGATCATTTTCATGTTTGATAGCTGTAGGTCTATTTGTATTCAGTTAATTTTATGTTGTGTTTATTTTTGTCAAAGAGAAATAATATTAATAAAAGAAGCGCTCGTGATTTTGTGGTCTACGGATTTAAGTAACAGTGAGTTGGTGATGGGTGACGGCTAGTGGTAAAATTTCTTCAGCTCTATCGTGCTTCAAAGGGTACAATAACCTGTTGGTCACGGTTGGTACCCTCTGCATTTGTTATGCTATATCGAAGACCTTCAGGCTGCATGAAAATTGTGACATTTGGGTTAAACAGTAATCATTTCAATGCTATCGTATGGTCGCTTTTTCTTCCAAGACTACTCACCGTAGTAATTTGTTGAAGCAACGGCAACGGCGTAGTAAGACTTTCGAAGTGTTCTATTAAATAATGTATACTTCTCATAAACACTGAATTCATTCATTCATTACATAGTATAAGTTAATGGCCACAGCGATATCGTCTTGGTTAGTGTTGGTGCAATAACGTAGAAGCCTGTTCACTCTTGTCCTGAAGACAGTTAGGTACATTGAACCATCTAAATACTTAACAGGAATATCGTCGCAAGCAATTTATTTGTGCTCTTGAGTTATGAGAAGAGATCCATGCCTCACAGGTCATTATTGAAACCGGAGATTCGATTAAATCTTTAAAGGTCGACCACGAAAAATGTAATTTAGAATAAATTACTAAAACGTAATCGAATTCACGTTATTGTGCCTACAGAAGCAATAAGATCTTAATTTAATTATCTCGAGGCGATAAGGGTTAGGTAAGCCTAATTGCTTTCCTTTATATAGAATAATTGATTTAAAATACATAGCAGGTGGTATAATGCTTAAAAGTAATCGTTATTATCTTTATTCAATGACATTAATGGACGAAATAAGGTAACTCATATCGGTTATATTGTGTTTAAATACAATTAGGCACTTCTCACACTACGCTATTTATTAGCTACGCGACTGCAACGCAATCCAAAATTCGCTGTATCTGACACTTCTTACTGACAGGAGACGCATCGTAGACGCGTCGCCTTCATACATTGACAAGATTCGAGTCGCTTGCAAATAGCGTTGTGTGAGTAGTGCCTTAGGATAGTAATATTGTTATAAGGTAAAAGGTATACCCGATTTCGGTGAACAAAGTATCACTTATGATCATCGCAGTCAATAACAGTCCCACTGTTGGATATGGGTCTCCTTTGACCATGTGAGGGGCAGAGGCTATAGTTCACCACCCTGGCCAAACGCGGATTGGCGGACTTCACACACCTTTGACAATATTAAGGAATACTCACGTGAGCAGGTTTTTTTGCGATATTTTCCTTCACTAATACAAGTGTTACTTAAATTATAATAGGCACATATTTTTTTAAGTGCAAGATTTGAACCTATGTCCCCTGTAACGGGAGTTCAACTTTTCAAACCACTTGGCTATAACCCAAACAATTTTATCGTATCAAAATAGTAGCATCAAATTATATTACTGATGTTAGCGCCTACCCACTCAGTAAAATCAGATTTGGTATCAAAATAAGAGGAATTAGATCAGGCTTAAGGGTTGAATAAATTTATTCAAATTTGGAATCCCAAGATTCCCAGAGTACTTGCGACAAACTTTTAAGAACGTTTTGCAGGGCTTGCGAGTTTTCTCACGATGTTTACCTACGATTTTTTAAGCTATTGCATAGCTTCTATCGCGGGCCTTGAGCGTGGAGACCGAATCCAGAAATTCCGTAACGAAAAAACCTAACACCCCCCACTCCGACTGGCACAGCGGTGACATCTATCGATAAATACCAGAACTTTTAATGACTTTTTGAAATATCACGCTTGTCTCTTTAGTTCAGCAACCCGCCTTTAGGTGGCATTGGTTGTATTGGAAAACTACCGTAATCAGCTGTTTGTGAGAAAGTATATAGGTGTATAGGTATTTATCATCTATGTACAACAGTGAATATCTGTACTCGTATAATTTGTGTACAAAGTGTTTTAAATATGAATAAACAAAGTGCATTTATTAATGAAGAAAGTCACGAAAAAATAGTGAAAGAAAATGAGTTAGTACTCTATATACATTCATTTTATTATTATTATCACAAATGCAGTATTATTTATTGTAATAGCATAAGTTGATAAAAAATGCTATGCAATAGCTTTACCGCGGCAGTCTCCGAGTGCCACACGTCTTTTTATTTTTTTTATAAAATTGTTCCTTATAACATACACTCGACTTTTTATAAACTGACATAACTTTTATTTATTTTTGAACTTCTCACCACATTCCTAGTGGGGCGAAAATTTGATTGAAGACTAAATTTCCGTTCTAGGACTAGACTGTGTTCTAGTCTTGTGTGTTGTCCATGGCATCCACGTCACATAAATCCTAGTGAAAGGCTGCTCATTCACATTCGTGAGAATACGCGAACCTACAAAGCGTAGGATGGACCTTCGCAAATTTCGCAAATTTGTGAAAACTTTTTGGCACATTTGTGATATGAAATTATTAGAGTCAAAGCTGCGATAATTTGTGCAAAGTTCGCGCGCATGTGTGTGAGCGCGATAAGGCTATGAGTATGAAGTGTTATTATTTATTTTGTTATTATTTAAATGGGAGGAAATGTTCCGAAGTTGCCACAATATTTTCAGAAGCTAAGTGTTGTTTTTAGTACTATCAACTAATACCTCATCTCGTCTAAAATCGCCTTCGAACGTTTGAACGCACCGATGATTTCAGTTCAGTGCCCTTGGGTTCATTCCGGATAAGCAGTCTAGTGCCCGTTCTTGCCTAATCCCCCTAGACTAATAGTACCTCCGTACACTTGTACAAAGCTTCTAGAACTGTTGTACTTAGCTATCTCTCATTAATACGAGAGTAACGAGTGGCGTCTGCAAAGTTTTAGTCTAGTTATTTTTACATAAAACTATTGACGACGAATGGAACAATGGTTAATGCCGGTTCGTCATTCCAAGGGTTCTGGGTTCGATTCCCAGCGAGGTG
Source organism: Hesperia comma (assembly GCA_905404135.1). Lineage (NCBI taxonomy): Eukaryota > Metazoa > Arthropoda > Insecta > Lepidoptera > Hesperiidae > Hesperia > Hesperia comma. Next base: position 35,906,900 of record FR990012.1, read on the forward strand.
GTAAGATGAGTTTAAATTTCCGTTCACAGTCGGTGTGTGTACATAATATATATGTCCTTGTTTTCTTTGTTGTCCATGGCACCCACAGCAAAGGGAAGACTAATGTGGGATATAGTCCCACATTAAACTTCCACATTAGACTTCCTTACATCAGATGGGATCGCTGTCAAGCACTACCTTACTACGAAATAAAAAAAGAAGTAATGCTTTCCTCCTTGTAAGATACCTTCCTCTTATTGGCATCAATGATCAATCTTTTACGATAGATATGTAATTCAAGTGAATTTCTTCTAAATATTTCAGTGTAACACGTGTAAAATTATGTGCGGGTACTGCTCTCACTTTTTATTTTCGAATAATCTGTATTTAAAATGAATTTATTAGTGACTTGGCTGAGCTTAAAACTTCCGAAAACAGCTTTTATATTGAAAAATTACACAAGTTATGAATAATTGATTGGTCGTGATATTAAAGTGTCATTTGCTTGATTCTTTCCAAAACACCATTCGCCCTCCAAGATTATGATGCGGTACCAAAATAAATCCGGTGATTACAATGAGTTTGATCTTGTAAATTAATTGTTTGGGAAACGATTGAGATAACACTTCGTCCAGGGAAATGAAGAGCTTTGTGTTAAGCGGTGGGTATTAAAGGGAATTTTGTCTTGATTAACAGACGAAATTTTTTATATAAGCTTTTGCCCGCGGCTTTGCCTGCGTGGAATTCGTTTATATCGCGAACCGGGGAAGTGGGGGAGGGGGTACGTCATCAACGATCTTCCCGGGAAAATGAATCGAAATCGTTCATGCGGTGCAGATTTATCATACAAATTTTCATCCCCTATTTCAAGCCTTTAGGGGTTGATTTTTGGAAAAAAGTAGTCTATGTGTGACTATGGGTCTTCAACTATTTTTATTCCGAATTTCATTAAAATGAAACCGGTGGTTTAGCCGTGAAAACGTCACAGACAGACAGACAGCCAGACAGGCGGACAGACTTTCGCATTTATAATATTAGTATGGATTAGCTGTTGCCCGTGACTTCGTTCGTGCCTGTTCGTTCGTTGTTTTGTCTTTTTAGTCCTTTTTAAAATATATATAGTTAGCATAGTTAAAATTGGCGGTAGACTCAAAAAATACCTTCACAAGTGTATTGAAAAAATATCTACGTGAATAAATTTAATGATTTTGACTTTGACTTTAAAAGTTATTTTGTTACCGTTATTTGAATTATTTTGTAACGTTATATAGTAACTTGCCCTTGATACACGCATCCCGCTACAGGGTGCTGTATAGAGAGCGAGCTGATATGATGAAATCGCTTGCCCAGTGATGGTCGCACAACAGAATAATATGAACTGTAACCCTAGAGATTTATTTCAGATGTAGATTAGAAATTTAATTATTTAAAGTACCATCCAGAGCGAGCTGATACGATGAAATCGCTTGCCCAGTGATGGTCGCACAACAGAGTAATATGAACTGTGCCTCTATTATGAGTTGTTGTAGTAAACGTAAAGGACGTTACTATTGCAGTTAACGTTTAGAATTTGTATGAGAATTGTAGTTCAGTATCGTAACCGCTAGAGGCGCTGTACGGATTCTCACACAAATTCTAAACGATAGACGCTAGCGTGTATAGTAAACTATAGTATTAAAAACTCATAATAGAGGCACTGTAACCCTAGAGATTTATTTCAGATGTAGATTAGAAATTTAATTATTTAAAGTACCATCCTTATTATTTTAACGCCAAAGTTGTTTTTGATATTCAGCCGTTTAATAACTTACTATTACTTATTATAATAAAATTTTAGCTTATATCTGTATGTGAAATATCTTTTAGAAAATCTGTTGTTGGCTATTTTATATAATATCTACCATAAAAATTCCTAGAATTTTTGTCTGTTTCATTAGTACATAGTATCTCAATGCTGTTTCATGTAGAGTTTTTTCTTGATTATCTCAAAAATAGCTTAATCGATATCAAAGCGCTTTTCACAGATACGAACTTAAAATTTCCTTATTGCATTAGTTCCGATAAAAATACAACTTTATGACTCAAGATTAGCTACATTCTTAAGTAAGATAATTGATATTGATTTTTTGACTTTGATTGACTTTTTTGACTATTGATTGACATTTGATAAAATTACTTTACATTAAAAAGCAATGATGTTAATAAATGCTTACAAAATATAAAAAGTTAAATGAGAAATACGCCAAAGTTAAATCAACGTTTTTAGAAAATTACTCTTCAACGTTACTTAAAGCATTGGAAGTTTCTAATAAAGTCTGATGCAGTACAGCAGTATGAAACTGTTAGTAAATTGGTCCTGACTTTAACCAAGTGCATGAAATTTCTGAAAGATTCAATCTCTCTCTGAAATTCGCGCGGTATTTTCCATATTAAGAATCGCGTAGGTGGTCTACGCCGTAGACACTGATGTAGATGGAACGTAGCGAGTGCTACGACATGCTACGGATTTATGTAGCGTATGATTGTATTCATGCCTCAAATAACATAATGAATTATGATTTAGGGGAAGAGTAAGTTTGTTTATATTTATAAAACATATATTAAAATACATAGCATAAATTAACTTCACACCTATTTTATTTCTGTATGAATAATATTTTTTTGATTTTTGACACTTTTCCACGGTAACCATTTTAGCCTTCAAGTATAGTGAAAGAAAGCACACTGTTACTTCTACCATTAACAACAAACTAGTTATGAACTACAAACACGACTAACAATAATTACTGACAGTCCCTGCCTAACTAAAGTTCTACCACCATTCTCCAACTGGATCTATGTATATCGAATACGGTATAATGTGCGTCGGTCACAGCTATAAATTCGTTACCTACCTTACCTTACACTACCTTGATTATATAAAAAGTCTGTCATTTTTATGAAAAAGAAAATTCATTTAAACACCGTAGACAACATGACTAGTACAGTGCGCCCAACTTATCTCTGAAATGGCAAAAATTGGAACTAATGCCGCCATGTTAGAAAGTCATTCATAAGTATATACAATACTTTGTGGTCATTAATTTGTCAGTTACTGCCTCTCGAATTGCGTGCAATGATTGGTCCAATGCGTCCGACAGCGCCTCTCTTCATTTCGGAGATAAGTTGGTTTTACTGTACATCTAATTTAGAACTCACGTAAAAAGAAAATCTAACAGGCTTTTAATTATCTATGCTATAACATGACTTATGAAGACATAAATTTTTTGTCATAGTAATAACTGACCTATTTCGCTTAAGGAAACCGAGAACTGTCAGACACAGTAACGCGATTCAAATAAAGCAAGTAATTTTATTAACATTACTATAACAAGTAATTTCATTACGTAAAAACAAGTAAATTTATTGATTAATTTCTAAAGCATGCAATAATGTGGTACAAGCAAAATTCAAATCGAGGTTGCTTTTTAGACCGAACCAATATTTAAACAAAACTGTTTTTGACTACGCCAACAAATTTTGTAATATTTTCTGAAACCCTTGAATTTATCAGATGCATAATTACTTATCACTTTAGCTTAAACGCCCATTGACGTGTAAAAATTGGATCAGAGAGCCTTTTACCATCTTTGGAACGTGTAAAAACCAACCGAATTTCAACTCTCTATCAACTTTATCTTAGTTGATTTTAGGCTAAGCACTAAAATTCGATGAGACGAAAATTTACAACGCAAATTGTGTTTGTTCGCGATTGGTTTTTAATATTAATATCAAGATTGTTAAATGATTTTTTATCGAAAAACTTTTAGATTCGATTTACAGACTTTTTATCGAAAACAAAAGTTAACTACAAGGATCTTTTAAACATAAATGGGTAGGTTACCTAGCTAAACAACAAGTAGGTAGGTAGTAACAATTTGTCATGAACCTATATCCATACTCTATGGCTACACCTGCGTCTTAACGCGATAATTAAAAAGCTATTGTGGTAAATAAAGAACCGGATTTTTTAATCATGTTGGATTGTATTCCAAAACTTTTGAATCAGTTTACGCTAAAGCGAAATCTATCTACATTGCTAATAATTCCTTTGCACATGTAATAATATTATACTATATCTTTACTATTCACTAGTGTTTCACAGAACATTTTAGGTTGCATCTATATGACGTGTCAGAAGCTCGAGCTGGTTGTTCTTTAGCATGATTTCATACTATTTTACTCTGTGTAATGTGTAATTTCCTTCCAAGTAGGTACTCTTGTCAAACTAAGCAATGTGGGCTTCTTTCGTCAGGACGTCAACTCAGGATATCAAATGAAACACAGGATTGAGCCTCACACCATCACATAACCAACTGCTTTATTCAATGTTGTTCAACGGCTACGGTGAGCGATCTTGTGCGGACGTTCTTTGTGTTGTTGTGCCCAATAAATTAATTATTTGTGTACGCAAAATTGACTCATAAAGTGTGTAACAATTAAGTATTATAAGTGCAAAGTGCAGTGAACAGTACAAGTGTTTAAAAATACGATCGAGAAATTACACTGCTGAGGTAGGCTCCTCTTCACCTCGGGTAAACGAGACGGGCTGCGATTAGCGAATAATTCATCTCGTTTGCACAGCAAGGCGAGCACACATTGATACGTGTTTGTTGCTCTTCGCATCCAAATATGCCAGTCATTAAATGCAGCGCTTGTTCTTCAATCATACTAAATAATGCGTATATGGAATGCTCGTATGAAAAGTGTAAAAAGAAATATGATTTGAAGTGTCTTAATATAGAAGTCAACACTTTTAAGGGATATACTCAATCTTATAAAAGAAAGTGGACTTGTCCTGAGTGTATTTCTCCGACTCATAAAAGGAGGAACACTCCAAATACTACAACTCCAGTTGAATCGAATCCAATAGATTCAAACATGAATCCCTCGTCGATCGCCCGCGTCAATATGCAGCGTGGAGGTCAGACAGAATATTCGCCAACAGAAATGGAACATATCACGCTGCTGGTCGAATTAAAACAGCTCCGAACAGAAATGTTAGAACGTTTAGATAGTCAGGCTCACGCTATAGCTCAATTGCAAAACCAATATTACGAGACAAAAGGTGATATTGATAAATTGGTTGGCATTATGAAGGTAATTGAGGAAAAAATTAGTTGCAAAGCGCAAGATGGTATGTTAGAGAATTCTACATACACGTTTGCAAATGCAGTAACTGAGCAGGCTAGCCATAATGGTGATGCGAAAAAAGCTAAATCTACGAAACAGCGCGTCGCTTGCGCTTCCGGAATGCACTTGCCGCATGGTAACACAAGTGGGGCCACGAAGTCCGCCGTTATGGCGTCTGATTCTGAAGTTTTGCCACAAACTGCTGAAAATACTATAGGCGAAGAAAATAATTTGACTGCACGGAAGAATCGACCTGTTAAATTTGGTAAGCAAGCAAACATCCAAGTTGGCAAGAATGCAGAATTGACGTCAATACAAGCTTCTGAGAAGAAGAAATATCTCCATGTGTGGCGCTTGCACGAGGAAACCACCGTAGAAAATGTAACTAATTATGTCAAAAGTGTATGTGGGTTAGATATCTACATAAATGTTGAAAAAATCAATCATAAAACGAAAAGAGATTACTCATCGTTTATTATTGGAGTAACTGAACAACAGTTTGAAAAATTAAATAAGGCGGAGATTTGGCCGTTACATGCGGAGTTTAATGAGTGGATTTGGTTTCGGAGATCCAATCGAAATCAAATGCGTAAATAATTGCATAGGCATATTTTATCAAAATGTTCGGGGTCTTAGAACAAAACTAGATGAATTTAGAAATAATATTGAATCGTTCTCTCTGGATCTCTATGCAATTACCGAAACAGGATGTAATTATTCGATACAAGATGCTGAAATTGTTCCGCCGGGGTATCAAATACTGCGTTGTGATCGAGAGGATGGACGAAAACAGGGCGGCGCGTTTCTCGTGGCCACACGCCGGTTTGAACTACGCCGAGTACTCATAACGAATGTGTCGCTCAACGCTTACGCCTTCGAGATAGTGTGCGCCTCAGTCTACTCGCACAATAAGTTTATGTTTTTATGTTGTGTTGTATATATTCCCCCAGTTACTTCCGAAAGCGAATATATGGTTTTGTTTAAAATAATTGAGGATCTTAGTACTAAATACAATGAAATAATTGTAGTAGGAGACTTTAATTTATATTCTTGTCCAGCTAGTATTTGTAATTATTATGAATGTTTTTTAACTTATTGCAATTTTACTCAATATAACCAGGTAGTTAATCATCTGGGTCGTACGTTGGATTTGGTGTTGACGGCTGGGTTCCGAGGGACGGTGTCGGTGGCGGCGGCGGACGATGCGCTCGTGCCAGTGGACCCGCACCATCCGCCGCTGGCGGTGACGGTGAGCGGCCCCTGCCCCGCGCACCCCGCGCACCCCGCGCACCCTGCGCCCGCACCAACAACATTTGCGTCCGATAAACACGCTCAGAGTATTCGACCGCAATGGAACTTTTATAAGGCCGATTACTTTAGGTTATATTCCATGTTTGCTTCCACAGATTGGAGTGATTTATATGGTATGGAGGATTTAGAATCCATGATAAATTATTTTTACGATGTTATCTACAACATTATAGACGAATGTGTACCGCGGAAAAAGATTTACAAAAAAAAACATAAGTATCATTATCCCAGTTGGTATACAGCTGATATTATTATTGATTTAGCAAATAAAGCTGCACTACATAAGAGGTATAAATCAACTAAGTTGGATGATGATTATATGGAATTCTCTGAATGCAGAAGGCGTATAAAAATTGCCATTGGGGTCGCCCATAACTTATACAAAAGTAGGATTCAGAGTCAGCTAGTCAAGGACCCTAGATCTTTTTGGCACTATATTAAAAGTAAGAAGGCTAATGTTAGTATGCCGACTATAATGAAGAATGGGCAATATTTAGCGAATGAAGATTGTGCTAGGGAATTTGCGAATTTTTTTGAATCTATATATAGTAGGGAACCGCCACAGCTAAACATTGAAGCGGCAGTGGCAGGCAGCGGGGCGACTGCTAATTGGATACATTTAAGTAACTTAAGTCCGAAGGATGTCAGGCAGGCATTGCTACACCTCAAGCCAAAACGTTCAACCGGACCAGACGGTATACCTGCGTTTCTTTTTAAGGATTGCAGTAGGGCACTAGAGCTACCGCTTTGTCATATATTTAATGCGTGTTTGAAATTAGCGGAATTCCCACGTCGGTGGAAGATTACAAGGGTGATACCGGTTCCTAAAGGTGGTGTGGGATCCGATATCCATGGATATAGGCCGGTAGGAGTGTTGTCGACCCCGGCAAAGGTGTTTGAGTCTGCTATTCAAAGTCGCGTTTACGAGCAGGTGCAAGTGCGTTTGTCGGAGGCGCAACATGGTTTCAGGCCTGGGCGCAGTACAACCACGAATCTACTCAATTTCATGGCACGAGTGGTGCCAGCCGTAGATGCGGGTGTGCAAGTAGATGTTGCGTACTTCGACTTCAAGAAGGCGTTCGACACAGTCGATAATGACGTGTTGCTAATGAAGCTTGCGAAAGTCGGGTGTACGCCTCATCTCTTGCAATTACTCGTCAGCCATATGACGGATCGTCGGCAGTATGTTGAGTACAATGGGTGTGAGTCCGAGCCTTATAATACCTGGTCGGGTGTGAGCCAAGGGAGCAATTTGGGCCCTCTTGAGTTCCTGATAATGGTAAATGACCTCCCGGAGGTTGTAAGGCATGGAACTTGCCTCTTATTTGCTGATGATCTCAAGTTGATGGTGGAAGTAAGAGATAGATATGATTGCTATAGGTTGCAGGATGACATAGACAGGATTGTGGAATGGAGCCATCATAACAAGCTCTATTTTAACGTAGCCAAGTGTGTGGTTATGACAGTCTCTCGTGCTCGAACGCCGGTGCTTCACGATTACACTATTGAAGCAGAGCTGATGAAACGTGTCACACACGTGCGGGATCTTGGTGTTAGTATCAACCAGGAGCTAACATTTCGCGACCACGTCACTTCAATCTGTAAGAAAGCCTACAGAAACCTAGGCTTTATACTGAGACAGTCGCAGGGCTTCACTAGCATCACTGCAATTAAAATCTTATATGATGCTCTGGTAAGGAGTCATATGGAATACGGTGCAAGCGTATGGGCTCCATATGAAGAAAAGTATATCACCATGTTAGAACGAGTCCAAAATAAATTTACGCGACATCTATATTGGAAACTGTATGGGGTATACCCTTTGTATCCACTAATGTATCCAACATTGTTTGTGTTGGGGATGGTTGGGTACACGGAACTGAGAGTGCGCAGGGACTTCGCACTTATAGCATATTTAATTAAAATATTGCGTGGAATGGAGGCAAATTCGGGAGTCTTAAGCTATTTGAAGCTCTGTGTGCCTGACAACTACATACAGAGACGCCGAAAACCAAAACTGCTAATGGTGCCGATAGCTAGAACTGTGCTGTTGCAGAAGACACCACTGTCACGGGCGATCAATGTAATTAATGTGCTGCATGATAGGGTGGATATATTTTGTGATCCATTGAGTAAGATTGCAATAGTGTTATTAAATTTGATTAGTTATAGTTAATAGGTATAATAGTATTTAAGTTAGTTTAGTTTTAGAGTGTTAAGTCAATATTAAGTAATAGTTTTATTGTAATTATAAGTAACTTAATGTGTCTATCGCATTGGGTGTATACCTGTAATGATAGGCATTGTAAGATAATAAAATAAAATAAAAAAAAAAAAAAAAAAAAATGATCTATTGGCTCAATATGAATACTCGTTTTGGTTTGCTTTGGTATTGATTGGATTTACTTTGCGATATTACGATATTGATTTATCGATCGAATCCACTCGCACTCGCGGTCACACATTATTAATCCACAACTTTCAAGATTCACGGCATTACAATTAAGAAGGAATCTTTACAATAACAAGATACCGGCGCGATATCAATATTCCATTATTTCTCTAATGACAGCGCCCGCGCGCCATAGTGTATTGACTCACCACCGACCCGCGCGTACCACAGACTAAATAACATCAACCAAGCATTACGGATTTACTATTCCCCGACACGGCCATCGCTGACATGTCACCCGTCCCTGGGTGATACTCCATTCCGTTGTCATCGCCATCACAATTGCTCGATCCGCAATTTTCAATTACTTCAAACCAAAACAAAACTCAAAATCTTTAACATCAAAAATGACTACTGCTGCTACTGCTGCGAGTGGATTTCAAAAACTTTGTGTTGCATTTTTTAACCCTAACTACCGTTTTTACCACTGCTTCCTAAGTGTCTTCGCTATGAAGAAGAAGCAAGTGGAACAAACTCCATAACATAACACTTGTTTAGAACAAAATTACCAATTCATTATTTGCGCGATTTGTTTTAGCTTTTACTCGGTACGTCGTCACCGTATAACTCTAATCGGTACGTCACCGCTATAAAACCGTATTCGTTTCGGCATCTTCCCGTGATCCATCCTCAAGCACGCTCTACCAGCGGCAACACGTAAGATTACCTGTAACAACCAAATACACACGCGAGTATCTCTTCACGCTCAGCCCTTCCTGACCTACCATAAAGTCATTCTCAAAAATTCCGAATTTCGTCTTTATCTAACTTCATCAATGTCAATTTCCAAAAACAATAATCGCATTCCTAAAAATCTCGTCTCTGTCCGACTTGGTTCGTAGTTAGTTTCCAACCCTGTCAACATGTCCATCTCATGTGACTAACCAGTATTCCAAAACAATGAGATATCGTCAAACCAGTATTTACACCACTTTACAGCTTTAATCCAACCAGTATTACACAAATTGTCAGTTCACCCATGAACACAAATGGCTGAAGGTCATTAACTCAACATCATTATCAGATAACTTTTCAAGTCTCAAACGTCATCACTTTGCTTGGTACACTCTGTTATTAACGCCTATGTCGAGCGTGGACGTCAAACCTGTGCCTATGTCGAGCACGGACGTCAAACCTGTGCCTATGTCGAGCACGGACGTCAAACCTGCGCCTATGTCGAGCACGGACGTCAAACCTGTGCCTATGTCGAGCACGGACGTCAAACCTGTGCCTATGTCGAGCACGGACGTCAAACCTGTGCCTATGTCGAGCACGTGTCTCCAACGCCTAAATCGAGCGTGGACATCAGAATCCTGTGCCTATGTCGAGCACATACCTTCAACGCCTAAATCGAGCGTATACACCACAAGCTGTGCCTATGTCGAGCACATCGCTTCAACGCCTAAATCGAGCGTATACACCACGAGCTGTGCCTATGTCGAGCACATCGCTTCAACGCCTAAATCGAGCGTATACACCACAAGCTGTGCCTATGTCGAGCACATCGCTTCAACGCCTAAATCGAGCGTATACACCACAAGCTGTGCCTATGTCGAGCACATCGCTTCAACGCCTAAATCGAGCGTATACACCACAAGCTGTGCCTATGTCGAGCACATCGCTTCAACGCCTAAATCGAGCGTATACTACAAGCTGTGCCTATGTCGAGCACATTGCTTCAACGCCTAAATCGAGCGTACACACTACAAGCTGTGCCTATGTCGAGCACAACACCAAGCATCGTGTTGACCAAAACTAGGCCAGATGGGCCTAAACTTCCTCATTACTGATTTTCACTTCAAATTCATCAACTTGACCTTCAGGCACTTTCATCGCAATGTCATGGTTATCAAAAACCACCATTAAACCGTACCAGGTTATGAACAATGATAATGTCAAACAAACATACTGGTTAAACAATATCTCCCATATCAAATTAACTAGTGGACTTTCTCATGACTTAACCTCATAGCTTTTAATTTAAATTAGCTCAAAACATAATAGCTTGTACTCAAACTAAATTAACTGGTCACCAAAGATTAATCCAAAACAAACTTTACTTTTCTCATTGAAGTTACTTTTCTCAAAAAGTCGACTCATCGAACGATACTCAAGTACAATCATGTACTTCTCCCAAAAATAACAACCCGTATACATAGCTCATGCAAAACCGTTCATTGGCACCCACCAACAACAGGACAGAACACTTCTTTCCACTGCTCATATAAGGGCTATGCATTTTTCAAAGTAACAAAACCGTTCAAATAAAATTTCAAAAGTTCCGTTCGACAAGTTGACTGAAATTTAATAAAACTCTAAAAAAATAAAGAAGTCTTATTAGTTGACTACCATGTCACTATAATGCTGTCTATACTGTCAACTGACATCAATTATCCAGTGCATAAAAGTAAACCAGTCATTAAAGCCATTAATCAAGAATTCAAAAGTGAATACTTAACACGGAGTCAATTTCTACTGAAGACTTATTACATGAAGTTTCTCTCAAATCTATTTAAATTAGTCATTATCAAAGAGTCCAAATAACTGCCTAGTCCATATCATGACGACTGCAATCCATTTTTTACAGATTGTTTTAACTAAGAAATTTATTCTGTGGCCGTCTCACTGTAACTTAAATCTGCAAAATATATCATGAAAAACTCATGAGATAATACCACAGGTAGTTAAATGTTACATACCTAGTAACTTATTACTTCAAAATTATGAAATCAAATAATAATTTCCTCATTTTAATACTTAGAACTCAATATTGATAATTTAGTATCATTCTGACATACCTAATTCTCATTAGATTAAGATTAACTTAGATTTTGTTATTATCTCAAAATCAATACTACAAACAACTTGTAAACTGATAGGGAACACTATCACCATTCAACAAAGTAATAGTAAACAGATTATCTCATTATTAAATTAAGGGAATTCACTACTTTGTTTAATAACACAAAAATTCTTTTATGTTCCATTAATGGGTTCTTTACCTTCAAAACCATTAGATAACTCTAGTAATAAGTAATGAAGTACTTTTAGTTGTAATTCTATCATGTGTTATTAACAAACTTTTAAAAACTTTAATTCAATTAATTTGTTGTCCCGGAGACTTTAATTGTGATATTCTTTCTTATTTAAAATAGCTCCCAACTATTCAACCAAACCTAATTAAAGGTCCTCCTATCTAACAATAAAAACAATGCAGAGATACCGGACATCCAGTAGCGTAGTATATCAACACTCGAAGCATCATACATCCAAGTCCGACTCCAGCAGAACTTTTGCAGGGCAGCACTGCAGGCTCATGATGCAGACCCTTTGGATCATGTAGTATGCAGACACTCAACAATGGAATTGCACAATATTCAAAGAATTTCAAAGGGTTTGTTGATACTTCCCCGTTCCACTTTGATACCTTCACAATAATATGACACAGACTTCTTGGGTTGTCATTTATTCTCTTAAAATACACGTTTACAAGCATGATTCGTTACTCATAATGGCTTTGAATGATTTCATATCATTTATCATCGAAATATTTCTCGCCAATGTTTCGTAAACTTAGGTTATGTTTCCATGAAAATTGTCATTCATGACTTATTAACATCTAGTTCTTCAGGATTCTTTATCTCACTTCTGATGACGTGTCAGAAGCTCGAGCTGGTTGTTCTTTAGCATGATTTCATACTATTTTACTCTGTGTAATGTGTAATTTCCTTCCAAGTAGGTACTCTTGTCAAACTAAGCAATGTGGGCTTCTTTCGTCAGGACGTCAACTCAGGATATCAAATGAAACACAGGATTGAGCCTCACACCATCACATAACCAACTGCTTTATTCAATGATCTATTGGCTCAATATGAATACTCGTTTTGGTTTGCTTTGGTATTGATTGGATTTACTTTGCGATATTACGATATTGATTTATCGATCGAATCCACTCGCACTCGCGGTCACACATTATTAATCCACAACTTTCAAGATTCACGGCATTACAATTAAGAAGGAATCTTTACAATAACAAGATACCGGCGCGATATCAATATTCCATTATTTCTCTAATGAGAGCGCCCGCGCGCCATAGTGTATTGACTCACCACCGACCCGCGCGTACCACAGACTAAATAACATCAACCAAGCATTACGGATTTACTATTCCCCGACATATATTTAATTTACTTAATAGCCACATCAGTGAATCCGAACACATCTCTACATATCGCCTTTGTACAGTTAATAACTATTCCAAGTAACATACAATTTGGTACTCTAACGTTAATAAGTTAAGGTTTATTGTCACCTGTACAGTTTCTGAGCCTTACAAAGTGTGCCTAAGTCTTCTTATCAGACAGTATTAATTGAAGTTGACGGTCTGAATAGCATCTGTCGAAAGTTGGGAAGCCGTTGTAACCGCCAACAATATCACAAGTCAATTTATTTAATTAAACTTTCCAAACTTGTATATGAAAAGCCCGATGGTTGATACGACTTGTCTTTAGAATGGATAAATACAAGTACCAGTTAGTTTGTTGGACTTTTATGTTGATTGAAGAACCGCTTCGCACTCGAAATTCGACTATAATTATTCTGTTTAAGGATTAATTCACATTAACATTATGAACTTATACTTACATTTCGAACGTTATGTCACGATATTACAAAGGTACGGTTTACCTTTTTAACTTAATGACCTACATTTTAATACTAGCTGATCTGGCAGACGTTATCCTGCAACGTACATAAATAAAATATATTGTTTACGTCTCAGGTCCTAAGCAGGTTATCGTGGTAAAAGATACATCAGGTTTTAAATAAGACCTCCAGCAAATAGGTACACAAATTTCAAGCTAAAAGTATCTAGGGGAGCCAGGGGCATGTACTAACAAATTTTATTATTTTTGCTGTAATTCTGAACTTAATTAATTTATGAAGACAGGATTTACTATCAACATATAATAACTATCTCTTTTTGACATAATAATAAAAATAATCTACAATTCGTATTAGTTTTTGCTGTAGAGCGGTTTTTTTAAAAAAAGTCGGTAGTTAATACTTACCCCGTTATTGGGGCAAGTATTAACTACGCTGGGGCATATATTAACGGAAATATATTGCTTGATTTTCACCATTATTACAATCTTATACACTAAGTAAATATTAATAAATTTTTGTAAAGCATATTATTTATTAATAGAATTAATAAAACTATCTCTTTTTCACTCAATGCCGCTTAATACTTAAAGCTTGATACAACATTAGGTTATTTTTTTATCAACACTTCTTTAATCAGTCTGTATTACACATTATACTTATAGAAGAAAGTTTCAACGCTCTACCCCTACGATATAAGCTTTTAAAATTATATAACAAATATGCAAAAAATAATAACTGATTCATTCATCGTTAACATTTATAAAAGTAAACAAAATAAAATCATAGATACAAAAATTAATATCTTTTGCTTGACATCTATCAAACTTAATAAAAAAGCAACCTTTATTCATCAAACTTAATAAAAAAGCAACCTTTATTCATCATTCACCTTTATTCATAATAAATGGGGTGTTTGGGGCTCCATCCATCTTGAGCCCAAGCCGTCCTCACCTGCTCGTGGTGCACCCTGCTGAATAACGGACGAGGTCACGGCGCCCGGCCCCCCTATTTAGGGGTCCCTGGACTCTGTACCCTCCAGGTCTGGCCCGTAGGTACTTTCTGCTGGTGGAAGGGTTTTACCCGACTGGTTAGCTACCACCCTCCTTCTAAAAATCAGCCGTGAAATGTTCTCACGTGTTTCGGCTGCAGTGTCGGAGAGCCAGATCCTCTTCCTCTTCTTCTTTCTCCCCCATTTCCAGTCCTTTCCTTCCCACTTGTAAGATTGAAAGTTGAGGTTGCGTGTTCGATTGAATAAAAGTCCGAAGTGGGTAAGGTAACCGATGTAATTCCTTTTCACAATTAGACAAGTACACAGCTTTACTTTATACGAAAACAATACACGGCTTATTATCGCGACTGTAGGATGACGACTGTCGGGACTAGTGGCGTGCGCGGGGAAGAAGATTAAATTTCACAAGTCATCATTTCGCTGTGTCCCAACAATCATCCCCCTCTTATAAAAAAAGAGAAAAAAAATTGATCTGATACAAGTTATAAAGTAATAGAATTTTAACATGCTAAATCAATGCACAAAGGCACACAGGAATGTGCTGAATTGCAAAGACAGTCGTCGCTGTAGGCGACGATGTGCTACTTTTGTACAAAAACAAGTATCTCAAATTACATTCTTGCAGAATTGCGAACATATCCAAGTTGATACTGTACTTATAATATTAATAACATAATAATGATTCCATGAATGAATATGTTTAAAATTATCTTTAGACAATTTGAAAATAAAATATCGCAATATTATTTTGAACAATTATTACACTTTAGGAGAAATATGACACAAAATATTATATTGACACACTATACCCAAAAATATCTGAATCTGAATTATCGCATATCTGACCATTTATTAACTAATACATGAACCACTGAACCACTGTTTTCAATAAAATTTATCACTTAACACGGACTGTCCTGAGACATATTCTGACCCGAACTCGGCTGCATGACTGCGGGTCCTGCAGGATAAACTGATGCTAACTCTTTCTTTATCCATTTTTTGGTACGAGCACAGCACCGCTTTCCGCAAAAACACACGAATAAAATCGTTAGTGCTACAGCCACCACGATAACCACGGTTCCAAAAATTTCTAACTTCTTTTCCATGTCTCCAACTTGTCTCGCATTATTCGCACCTTGCTGCGCAATAATGACTTCTTCGTTTTTAGTATTATAGTTGCCCATCTTAATAATTGGCATAAAATAAAAATAAACTCACTTTGATTAAAATAAATGATAACAAACAATATCAGATTCCGAAGTGATTGAAAACAGTGATTTTACATTATTTATATACTAACTAAATTTCACAATGTGTTATTCAAAACAATTTATGTTATTTTAAAAATAATATAATTAATAAGTACTTTCTGCAAATCGCACGGTTCGCTTTATCTGCCTTCCACTGCGCGTGGTTCTGAGTATAGGCGGAAGCGATTTTGTTTCATAATCTGAATTATTAGAGACTGTACTACTGTTATCTTTTTGCAATAAATGATTATCCACTAATGTCGTTTTTTCTTCATCCAACAAATATGCAGGCTTCAACCTATCTATAGATACCACGATATCCCTATTATGTAACCTGATTTTAAAATTTTTACCATCCCTACCTAAAACTAGGAATGGGCCATCATACGTAGGACTGAGTGATTTCTTTAAAATATCGTTCCTCAAAAATACATGCGAACACTTACTTAAATCTTTACTAATGAATATTTTACGCGACTCGCTAACCGCTCGTGAATTTGGCCGCACCCTACTCATAGCTTTACGCAATTGTTCTAGAAAAACATGTTGATCACTAATCCGCTGATTCGATGTTTGGAAAAATTCACCTGGCAATCTAAGGGTTTGTCCATATACTAACTCAGCAGCACTCAACCCTGAATCGGTTCTACAAGCTGCTCTCAAACCTAACATAACTGTAGGTAGCTCATCAGCCCAATCTGAAATACCTGTCAAACGCGACGTTAACGCGCTTTTTAATGAACGATGCCACCTCTCTATCATACCATTGCTCTGTGGGTGGTAGGGAGTAGTTCGGATCCTTTGCACACCCATAAGCTTCATTAACTCGTTAAAAAGGTCACTCTCAAACTGCCTACCCTGATCCGTCGTGATTCTACTAGGACATCCAAACCTACAGATCCACTGATCATATATTACTTTAGAGACCGTGTCAGCTGATATGTCGGAAACCGGTACGGCTTCCGGCCAACGCGTGAATCGATCTATAATTGTAACACAATAACGGTATCCTAGTCGTGACGTAGGCAAAGGACCAACAATATCCGTATGAATATGTTCGAACCTAGCGCTGGAAGGAAATCTAGAAACATCTGACTGCGTGTGTCGACTCACTTTACATTTTTGACAAGAAATACACGCTTTGCTCCACTCATTTATATCCTTGTTCATCCCTGGCCAAAAAAATCTTTGAGTTATCATTTTTCGAGTCGAACGTATACCAGGATGGCTAATATCATGAATACTGTGGAATGCTTTTTTACGAAAATTTACAGGTAAAACAGGTCTAGCACTACCCGTTGAAACTTCACAATAAACACGCTTATCACTATAAGGCAAAATTACATACTTAAATACTAACTTACCGTTTCGTTCTGAATCTGACGTCACTTGACCTTCGCGCTCCTGTGCCCTTACCAACTCGTCGTAGTCTATTGCTGTAGGACAAGAAATAGATTCAACGCGTGACAACGCATCGGCGACTAAATTTTCTGTGCCACTGACATGCTGTATGTCGCTAGTGAATTCGCTAATGTACAGCAATTGTCTGGCCCTTCGCGGAATCTCCTTATCTGTGCCTAATTTAGAAAAAGCGTATGTCAAGGGCTTATGGTCGGTGAAAACGGTTACTTGCCTTCCTTCAATCATATTTCGAAAGTGTACCATCGCCATATAGATAGCAGTTAACTCCTTATCATACGTGCAATACTTTTTTTGAGTAACTGATAATGCCTTAGAAAAATAACCTAGTGGTAACCACTTTCCATCTATCTTCTGCTGCAAAACAGCACCAACACAAGTGTCTGATGCATCCGTCATAAGTGCTAACGGAGCGTCCATAGAAGGATGAGATAACGTAACAGCATTTTTTAAACCTAACTTACACTGCTCAAAAGCTTGAATGCTGGAGTCTGACCACTTAATCTGTGTTTTATCCTTCTTCTTAGAATTATGTAAAAATTTATTAAGTTCAGCCTGATATGAAATAGCATGCGGAAGATGAGACCTATAAAAATTAAACATACCCAAAAATCGACGTAGCTTTTCTACCGTGTCGGGCCTTGGGTAGTCTGTAATAGCTTTTATTCTGTCAGGCAGGGGGCTCACACCATCTTTTGATACCTTGAAACCTAAAAAATCTACCGTACATTTACCAAACACGCATTTATTTAAATTTATAGTGATACCTAACGCATCCAACCTTTCAAAAACCTTGCATAAATGTTTTTTATGAACATCCTCGTTTTCTGAAGCTATAAGTATGTCATCTATATAGCAAAATAGTGAAGACACACAATGACCGTTTTCATTTTCAATACGCTCAATACCTCGCAATACCTGATGGTCCATGAACCTCTGAAAGGTCTGCGCAGCATTCCTCAACCCGAAGGTCATACGGGGAAACTCAAAAAGACCAAATGGAGTAGCTATTGCTGTTTTTTCTATGTCTGACGGTGCAACGGGTATATTATGATAAGCTCTATTTAAATCTAATCGTGAAAACAAACTCTTATTTATTAACATATACGTAAAATTATGTAATCGGGGAATGGGGTAACGGTCGGGTTTAGTTATAGCATTAAGTGCTCTGTAATCACCGCACGGACGTATCTGTCCGTCTTTCTTAGGTACTACGTGGAGTGGGCTCGACCACTCTCCCTTACCAGGCCTACAAATACCTAATTCCTGCATCAATTCAAACTCTTGTTTCACTTTGATATAACGATCCGGTGGTAGTGGCCTAGGACGCGCACATACCGGTGGACCGCTGGTATCTATATGATGAAAAACTGAATGGGACGAAATCTCTTTAAACGCCGTCGGCTTAGTTATACCTGAATATTTCTCTAAAATATCTCGATAAGGATTATCGCTCTGAATACTTGTAACCGTAGGCTCGCCATACTGTATGATAGACCCATTCGCGCGTAAACTAGTTACAGTATCTATTAATCGCTTATTATGTAAATCTACTATTAATTTAAAATGTTCCAAAAAGTCTGCGCCCAATATGGCTTGTTTTACGTCACAAACAACAAATGTCCACTTAAAAGATCTGCGGAGCCCTAAATTTAAATCTAAACTTTTAACACCGTATGTCTGAATTACTGAATTATTAGCAGCAAAAAGTTTATAACTACTATCTGAACGTTCACACTTAAACTGACTTACCGGTAACACGCTGACATTGGCACCTGTATCCACCAGAAATCGAACTCGAGTCTTTCTGTCCGTAACGCACAAACGATGGTTCTTAGCAGCCGCTGCGCACTCCCCCACCATACAGGACTGGGCGGCGATCAGTTTTCCGATTTTTTCGGTACTCCCGGCTGCTTCCAGTTGCATGGCTCTTCACAGGCCGTCGCGCGCATTCCGTAGCGATAATGGTATCTGCACAACCATCTCGGATTACTTGGCGTTCGCTGTGGGCGTCGTGACCTCGAATTAGATCTGCCCCGATTCCACGTATTTCCACGGTTCCGGCTTCGTCCTCGTATCTCGTTGACCTCATTTCGCAAAGCCTTAATCTCCAAGGTCATATGCATCATTTGCGTTAACATATCTTGCATCGGAGGGGCAGACGACGTACTGACGGCAGCTACCTCACCACTGTGCAGATTCTCCATCACCTTGTCTGCTATCGAGGCCAGGTCGTCCAATTTGGTGTCTTGCGCCACCGACAACACTGCTTTCACGGCACCAGGTAGTCTCGATATCCAAAGGCGTCGTAAGGCATCAGTAGACACGTTGGTGTTTCGGGCTAACTCTGACATTTTTCGAAGTAGCTGTGACGGTCGCTGCGATCCCAGGTCCATCTCACTCACTAGCTTGTTGAACTGACGTTCGGCGCTCTCTTCATATGCAGTTAATAATCTGGTCTTGATCGTGTCGTATTTATTTTCAGAAGGCGGCGACAGAATCAGATCACCAACTTGTTGTAGAGCGTCGCGGTTTAACTTGGCAATAACCATATTATATTTCGTAGCATCCCCTTGCTTCTGCGGCTCCATAACCGACTCGAACTGGGCAAACCATAATCTGGGCATGTCCACCCAAAATTCCGGTACTCTCGCTGACACACTGATGGTTGCAAGGTCACCGTCTGAATGCAGGCTTGTTGACGGGGTCTGGAATTTACTGCTCCCCGGAGTCGTCATCGTCGCGGTCTGAAGTCTGAATATCACGCCGGTTCTGAATCTTGTCTCCGTCGGTTCTAAATACCTTGCCAGTTGACTTCGGTTCGTCGGGGTCACCAATGTAAGATTGAAGGTTGAGGTTGCGTGTTCGATTGAATAAAAGTCCGAAGTGGGTAAGGTAACCGATGTAATTCCTTTTCACAATTAGACAAGTACACAGCTTTACTTTATACGAAAACAATACACGGCTTATTATCGCGACTGTAGGATGACGACTGTCGGGACTAGTGGCGTGCGCGGGGAAGAAGATTAAATTTCACAAGTCATCATTTCGCTGTGTCCCAACACCACTCTTCATCTATTTCCTTTCCTGAAGCAGTATGTTGTTGGTGTATCTGGGGTCCGTTTGGTGTCGTTACAAGCTGTTCTCGTGCGTCGGGCGTGATGGACAGGCACGGCGGCCAGGGAGAGCCGATGAAACGTTACCGCTGGCGCCCGTTGGTTGTTGGGGACCCGAACCCAGGAGATCCCGGTCTGGGAGGCTGTCCCGCCGCCAATGATAAAAGCCCGTCGAATAATTTCCTTGCCGGTGACGGGAGCCGGGTGTGGACGGGGACTTTGTTCACGGGTTGGATCGGGGGTCCTTCCGTCCGCCGTACCAGTCGCTCACTCCACCCGATTTGCAGAGAGAGTTCGCATGACACTGCTTTGTCCCTGGCGACACCAATAATGTATTGCTTCCAGTTACTCTTTGTCTTCCCCGCAATCAACAAAATGAGAAAGTCGTATAAAAGAAAAAGGTTAAAACCAGCGGCATCCCCCTCCACATTTCAAATGGACTTTTGCAACATCAGGGGCTTACATTCTAACCTCAACGCCGTTCACCACCACCTTGAATCGGCGCGGCCGGCCTTACTCTTTTTGACGGAGACACAAATATCGGCTCGAGAAGAAACATCTTACCTTCTGTATCCTGGATATAGATTGGAACACAAATTCATACCACATGCTGGTGTCTGTGTGTTCTCTCGAGACGATATTTGCTGTCAACGCCTCGACTTTCTTGAAGGAAGAGACCTGTCTACTATCTGCGTACGCGTTGACCATGGTGGTCAAACGCGTGTTTACATCTGCTTGTACAGGTCTCATAGCGGCAATACCGAAATTGATCGACTCTTCGAGCACGTTCAAGGGGCGATCGATTATGTGCAGGAGCGGATTCCTCGTGCCGAAGTGGTGATCCTAGGCGACTTTAACGCCCATCATGTTGAATGGCTTGGATCACGTACAACGGACTACGCGGGGAATTCTGCCCACAGCTTTGCCTTGGCCAATGGCCTCAGTCAGTTGGTGTCCAGCCCAACTCGGATCCCTGACATTGACGGTCATTTTGCTTCCACTTTGGACCTCCTGCTTACCTCCCACCCTCATGATTACGCCGTATCCGTCGAGGCACCGCTTGGCTCGTCAGATCACTGCCTAGTGCGGTCAACGACTCGATTGGCGCGATCAGTAGATCGGAGACCATGCGCGTCTCGCCGGGTTTGGCATTATAGATCGGCGGACTGGGATGGTTTGCGGGAATTTTATTCATCCTACCCTTGGAGGCGCATCTGTTTCTCTTCGGCTGATCCCGACGTTTGCGCCCTGTCCATAGCTGATGTGGTACTCCAGGGCATGGAATGTTACATTCCTAGCTCTGTGGTACCCGTTGGTGGAAAAACCCAAGCCTGGTTTGACAGAGACTGCTCCAAGGCTAATAGCCTGAAGCAATCTGCTTATCAGGATTGGCTAAAGGCGCGCAAACTAGGTTGTGCAGACGCTTCTCAGCTGAGGAAGAAATTCAATGCTGCCTCCTGGTC
Organism: Hesperia comma; assembly: GCA_905404135.1. Lineage (NCBI taxonomy): Eukaryota > Metazoa > Arthropoda > Insecta > Lepidoptera > Hesperiidae > Hesperia > Hesperia comma. The sequence continues at coordinate 35,928,739 of FR990012.1, forward strand.
CACAAAAAAGCAAATCACCAAGGCAAAGTTCAAGCACATACACAGAACAGGCAAAAGACTTCTAGGTTACCCTTGTGGCAGTCGAGCCTTTTGGTCTCTAGCCAAAGCCATCCAGGGCAATTTCTGTGAATCGTCCCTTCCACCTTTGCGCAGAGCAGACAATACCCTGGCCCACACTGCTAAGGAGAAAGCCGATATTCTAGGCACACTCTTTGCATCGAACTCGACTTTCGATGACGAGGGGAAAGCACCGCCTACCATCCCGCGGTGTGAAGAGCTGATGCCAGACGTTCGTTTTAACCAAAATGCCGTGCGTCAAGCTCTTCTCTCCCTCGACATCAGTAAGTCGAGTGGGCCGGACGGTATACCTGCTCTTGTGCTAAGAACGTGCGCTCCGGAGTTGACCCCGGTTTTAACGCGCCTATTCCAGCTTTCCTATTCTGCCGGCATCGTGCCGTCTTCCTGGAAGGTAGCTCTGGTCCACCCTATTCCCAAAAAGGGAGACAGGTCCAACCCATCCAATTACAGACCAATTGCGATAACCTCTTTGCTCTCCAAACTAATGGAGCGCATAATCAACTTCCAATTGCTCCGGTACCTAGAAGATCGCCAGCTGATTAGTGACCGTCAATACGGTTTCCGTCATGGCAGATCTGCTGGCGATCTCTTAGTGTACCTTACTCACTGCTGGGCGGAAGCAATCGAGAGCAAGGGAGAAGCATTGGCTGTGAGTTTGGATGTGGCGAAGGCCTTCGACAGGGTGTGGCATAAGGCATTATTGTCTAAGCTGCCTTCCTACGGGGTACCCGAGAAGTTGTGCAAATGGGTCGCCAGCTTTTTATCGGAGCGGAGCATCAGAGTCGTTGTTGACGGTACATGCTCGGACACCAAGCCCATAAACGCTGGCGTCCCACAAGGCTCTGTGCTGTCGCCTACACTGTTCATCATGCATATCAATGATATGCTCGACATCGAGAATATCCATTGCTATGCTGATGACAGTACAGGCGACGCCCGTTATACAGGCCGAGCAAATATGTCTCGGGTGCAGATTGAGGAGAGAAGGAATAAACTTGCGTCGGAAGTCGAGACATCTCTGGAGCGGGTCTCGGAATGGGGCAGACTAAATTTAGTCCAATTCAACCCCGAGAAGACACAAGTTTGCGCGTTAACCGCTAAAAAAACCCCATTCGTCATAGCACCACAGTTTCAGAACATTCCCCTTAACATCTCTACGAGCATTGGGATCCTAGGTGTCGACATTTCGAATGATGTTCAGTTTCGGGACCACTTGGTGGGTAAGGCTAAACTGGCTTCAAAGAAGTTAGGGGTGCTCTATAGAGCTAAGCGGTACTTCATGTCCGAGCATAGGATGTTGCTTTATAAAGCACAAGTCCGACCTCACATGGAGTACTGCTCCCACCTTTGGGCTGGGGCCCCGGCTTGCCAAGTGGACCCTTTTAACCGTATCCAACGGCGAGCTGTTCGTCTTGTCGACGATCCCAAGCTCACAGACGGTTTAGATCCACTCGAACTGCGGAGAGATGTGGGCTCTCTCTGTGTCTTCTACCGTCTGTATAACGGGGAATGTTCCGAGGAACTGTTTGACTTAATACCTGCGGTTAACTTCCGCCACCGCACTTCACGGGATAAAGCCAGGTTCCACCAACACCACCTGGATACCTGGCGTTCGTCCACAGTTCGATTTTCACGTCATTTTTTACCGCGTACGTGTAAACTGTGGAACGAACTTCATCCCTCAGTGTTCCCACAGTGCTATGACATGGGGACCTTCAAGAAGCGGGTCTATCGCTTCCTTCGAGGCCGGCAACGCGTTGGTGGCGCCCCTGGTGTTGCCAATGTCCATGGGCGACGGTGATCACTTACCATCAGGTGACCCGTCTGCTCGTTTGCCTGCTTAGGCTATAAAAAAAAAAAAAAAAAAAAAAAAAAAAATAATCATCGTCAGAGTTGCAGTTTAGGCATACAAAACTGTATGGGTTCCCTTTGATACATTTTCCATGCGCCCATTTTTTGCATGACCAGCATTCAAACCAATCAACTCCTGAAGTATTTGATGAATACGATCCACCACATGCCATGCCTGTAATTTTTCATTCTGAAATAAAGAAATAAATTTTTCAACACACTTGCTCGTAAAGTTGCTATTTTTTCTTTAGTCTTACGCCCGGAATGCGGTTTATTACACACTAGTGCGTTTTACTTTTCATTGCCGCACTAGTGTTTTTCTTATTCCACTTTTTTTTTAATATCCGTAAAGAGGTTGTTACCAAAAGATTTATTATTTTGTAAATAAATAAACTTGTTGTAGTCAAAATCTGATAAGATAAGATTATACTTCATCTAATTATCTATTAAAGCATTTAAAAAATACAATATTTTAAATCATTAATTACCGTAAATTCTTATTAGAAATACATAATTATTTAGTTTAATATATTGTGGCTGAATGGCGGTGTTCGGTGCCTCTGGACTTAACCTGCGCGCGCATAATTATTCAACCAAAGATATGGCGCGCGAAAAAATAAACCTCCGCGCCATTTTGTGCAAACATTTGTTCGTTTATAATTTGCTGATTTTATACCTACCTAATTGTTTTTTTCCTCTCAAGTGTGTTGAAATAAATTTTGTAAAACATCTTTCTACATCTTCAGGGGCAAGTATTAACATGTTAAAACTTACCCCTGATATTTTGTTAAAACTTGCCCCGAGCATAACGCTTTTAAATAAAACATTGTATGTTTAGAACGACAAAAGATAATTTAATAGAATAAACGTGATATTATAGCTAGATAAATGACCATCAATTCACTATAATCTGTATGAGTTACATGTATTACATTTACTAAAAATCAAAAAAGTTTTAGTGTAAAAAAGATCGTTTACCTGCTAAAATTCACTCATGACACAAAACTTTTAAACGCGATGTCCGGACGACACCTGACAGGTCGCAACGTGATCGGGACGTTGTTCTTGTCGTCGCATCGCGTACACAGATCACACTCATTACTAGTTTTGCATCTATGAGCTTGTTAGTACTTACCCCCGTTAATACATGCCCCTGGCTCCCCTACTAGGTAATAGAAACTTGTGCGAAAATCATTGTTTAAGCGCGATGCTATCACAAACATACAGATAGTTAGACAAAAATTCTAGAATTAATATTTTTGGCTTCTATTAACCCCATAAAGATCTTTATTTTTTTTCTCTGAAATATCTCCTATGTGTGGACGTAACAAAATTTAATTTATTATAATAAATAGGTAAACATAGTAATTATTGAAATTAATTATCACATTTTCGTATCTATATTTACCAACAAACGAGTAAACCTGCACGCGTACAGTTGTTAAATAAGTTGTGTAAATAAATGCCTGGTGTCGGCTGATAATCCAACAATGATGCTTTGTTCCGTAAAAACCGGTCGGCGCGAGGCTGCGTATCGCAAATTATGGGAAACATCGGGAGACTTCATTATTACATCCTATTTACCGCGCCTAGTGTAGCCAGGCGTCCGGATAACTTAGGACATAGGATTATCCGGACAATGTTAGGCTCTTTGATTGCGTGTCCGGCCAAACGGTGTCCGGCCTGTCCGGCTTTTGTTAGGCTTTTCACATTTTAGGGTCTATTCACACATATCAGTGAAGTCACCGTTCCGTCACAGTACCGGCACAGTGCAAAATATTCTTTCATACATTCTCTATGAACGCGTCCCCACTTGTCAGTGTCAGTGACGACGCAGTGCTGTCAGTGTCAGTGCCGACAGCGGCAATCACGGACGCTATTGTTGACGACGATATTTTTTGTCGGATATGGACGCCGCCAAAACGAAATGGACGAGCAACTGATAGAATTGGTTCGAGAAAATAGTGTTTTCTTTTCTATGATTTGTCTCATGTAAAGTATATGGATTCAAAATACAAATCCAATTTGTGGAACAAAATAGGAGCACAATTAAAATTAGATGGTAAGTAACGTTCGCATAGACTTTATTTATCGGCTTATTATTCTATGCATTTGTTTATTATATTATTCGTCCAAAGCAATAGCTATCATTGCTAGCTCCGTAGTACTGAACGCCATCTCGATACTTGACGACGAACACGTTCACTGAAGCTCCGTGAACTGACCACTGATATGTGTGAATTGAATCACTGACGCAACACTGAAGCACTGATACTGAACTGATCGGACACTGTGACGGAACGGTGACTTCACTCATATGTGTGAATAGACCCTTAATCATTGTCCGACGTGCAAGTCGTTCGGATACGTATTTTGTACTTTAATGGTCACATTTAAAAACGTTGATTGATTTCTTTTCACTAACGACTTAACACTGCTTTGTTCTGTTACCACCTTCCCCTCGCCACTTTTATTAATAACATTCATTAATGATTATGTAATAGGGTGTCCGGATTTTTGACCCAAATGTCCAGCCAAAACTGCCTGATTTGTCCGGTTTTTACGTTTGGCGACCTGGCAACCCTAACCGCGCCGCATTATATTCCTTGTTAAGCTAAGAGTAAATGCACATAGGGCACTCGGCTTGTGCTTATGTCTTCGCTCGGGGATTGTGTCAAAGTAGATTAATCTTTAATCTGTTATAATGGAGTTCTGGAAATAAACCTGATTTTTATTTTTGAGTTAAGCAACAGCGAATGCAGTTATTAGGTAGATGGGTGACCTTTAGTGGAAAAAATGATGTGCTTTATAGAGCACATAAATTCATTAGAATTTACGGTTCACTATTATTAAGAGTCGTTAAGCCATGTCGATTGGCTTCGTGTGGCATGAAAATTTTCGGTAATTGGGTTGGCCACTAATCATTCCAAAAATCTGTATTAGAGCAGTGTGGTAAGCTCTAGGCCTCCAAAATGTTCAGAACACAACCGGGCACACGGAATTCTGCAGCAATTTATAAGTGAGTAAGCGTTTATTTCTATATAAAACATTTTTCTCAAAATACCAGTAGTATTTCTGGGGCAAAAAATAACAACTCCAAAATCAACACGCGACAGCAATTAAAAGCATGCACAAATCGTATCAATTAGTGTTAATTGTATACAAACAAAATAAATATAATTTAGTTCCATCCAACCATTTTATTTTAATCAGAGGATTTAAATAATCATGCCACAGAAGATTCAGTTTTACGCTTAAGTTAATTAAGATCATAATTCTGCGATGGAAAAGGTTTTGTTTTTGTTTTGTTAAGTTTTAAGCCTTTATGAAGTTTTAAATCTATTATAGCAGGATCTCGCATGTTTTGCAATGTATTTAATGAGCAAAATTTTGTCTATCTTTTAGCGCTTTGCACATGGAGCAACTATTGCAGCAACAGGCAACCGGCAACTGGCAACTAGCTGTTTACGTACATTTCAATTGGACTGCGCACACGTAGCAACTCGAGTTTCGAGTTCCGGTGATCATTAACAGTTTTCAGTTGCTGTAATCGATGACTTGGTTAATTATGGTTAGTTCCTAATTGCCGCAACTAGCAACTGTTAAATATTATACCAGTTTTTAAAGTTGCCGGTTTCCGCAACTGTCAATCGCAACGCGTCGGACGATTTCACACTCTCCCTCCCTCTGCCTGTGCCTAGAAATGCGTAGATTGAACAACTCGCATAAAAGTTGGTCACAAATTGCTATAAAATTGCGGCAACCGTAAACGTTGTAGCAACTATCAACTTTTTACAAGAAACTTTTAAAAAGTTGATAGTTGCCTCAACTTAAGTTGCTCCGCGGGCAAAGCGCCTTAGGAAATGCTTTTCAAGTTCGAAAAAATCAATTGAAAATATTGTTCAATAATTTATCTTATCTCTTAGTTAATCTCGTTCTTCGTCTTAGTAAATGCACATAAATAAAATAGTAAATAAATACAAGTTGTTATGAAAAGTATTAATATAATCTAGGCAGGTACCAGTATACCAAGGTAATTTTAAAATCTATTATTTATGTGTTTACCTCTTAATGTGAAGTTTTTTTTTATTTTCAAATTTGGCGAACGAAAAATCTAAATCCTATTAACGTGACTAGTTCAATGAAAAGTTCGTGACTTGTATCAGCTTTTCAATTTATCTTGGAACAATCTAGTTGTTTACTTTGTCGTCGATTTTTATGTATATATATACAAACACATCACTCGAATGGACAAACATAAATGTCGAGATTTACTGTTAAAATTGGAAATAGATTTAGTAAATGACAAAGGGGATCCGCCAAAATTGACCCAGGCCCGGCGCCAAAGCAGCAATGTATCTCAGTTTTTAGAGTAAATATAGTAAAAATATTGTATATATTCGGTTTTTCTAAATTCAAATGCTAACATATTTTTTTTGCCCGTTGAATTTTCATAGGCGCTTTATGTAAAAAATACATTTATAAGAGAAACGTCATTAAATTCATTGTACTATACCATTGTAATACTGTGATTATGGAATATAAGCATGTATAATGTATATTAAGTATGTTTACATATTTTTCATTTGCAGTTATATTTTTATTTTGAAAAAAATTAACTATGAAAAAATTACCTAGAAGTTCGAAACTATGAAAAAGTGGAAAATAATGGACTATGAAAAACTGCAAAAGAAAGTTATTTCAATATAATTTACATGCTTATATGCCATAATCACAGAATTACAATGGTATTGTACAATGAATAATGAAGTTTCTCTTAAAAATATATTTTTTTACATAGAACGCCTTTGAAAATTCAACGGGCAAGAAAAATATGTTAGCATGTGAATTTAGCAAAACCGAATATATACAATATTTTTACTATATTTACTCTAAAAACTGACATACATTGCTTTAGCGCCGGGCCTGGGTTTTTTTTTGTATGGGATTTGGCGGATCTCCTTTCTATACACATATTATACAAACCGTGTAGGATTATTATATAACCTACAAGATGTTAATTAATGGGAGCGAGCTGGTTTTATAAGGTAGGCATATTAATAGGTTTTCTTTTTACCTTTCAGATATGGGACTGATCATACCCACTTCAATATCAACAAGTGAAAAAATGAGAACATCATCTACGTGATTGAAGCCAATGAAAATATATGCATTACAAGGGATAAGTCAAAAACTATTCCTCAGATATTGTTCAAACTAAGCTAAATAAATAGGACCAAACGACATCAGTCGTAAAAGAACTCGTATGACATATACACATTGAGTAGCCTATATATTGCTCAATAATGTCCTCTGTTGTCCAGTGAAAGTTTTATAAAAATCAGTTCAGCCATTCCGGAGAATAATCTCCAATGATAACACGGGCAAACAAAAAGTCAGACAGATAGACAAAAACTTTAAAATCTTTTGTTTGTGTTTTAGTATAGTGCAAATAACGATAAAACACTTAAAAATACATTTGGAAATGACAGACTGACCCTTCAATTTTATTTATTTATAGATGACATCATTACTTCCAAACATTGTAACTAAAGTATTAAATTTTTAACTGTAATGACCCCGTAATGTTTACCGTCAATTCCACTCCACTGCGGTTGCGGTAACGCTGCGTGCGAGCGGCGGCGCCGTTATACATAACTGACTGTCGTGCCCTTTACTAAATGTGTTTCATTACAACACGTTAATATAGGTCAGCGACAGAGGATTTTTAACAATATCTTTAAGCATTAATTGATTTTTTAAATAACACTTGCTATAACCAACTAATATGGAAATAGTTGTAAATAAGAAAATTAAAACCTCTATATTTGCTCCATGAGTATAATATTGTTCACGGCACGACATCTAGATGTTGTTGAAATGCCAAATGCTTTACATCATTTTGGAAAGAGCTTTAAATTGCTACTGACAACAGCAAGAAAACTGACTTTCTAATTAAAAAAACACAGTGAAATCGGTCAATCCCTTTGGGTACTAGGATGTCATAAGACAGACAGACAGATACTCAGACTGTGTGGTCAAACATATAACAACCCTCTTTTTACGTCGGGGGTTGAAAACTTATTAACTGAACTAACTATTATAGTCCTGATTTGAGTCTTGTACTGCGGTAGTCACAGTTGTCATATTGCAGAAACTTAGATCTGTATGATTGCGCATTGTGAGTCGTGAGTTAACCGAACACGCACCAGTACAGTACAGTACAGTACTCGTACCATCGGATGCTGTGCTTGTTTATCTTCCATTTACAGTAAAAATAACATATTTATTTCTTAATAAAAATGCAAATGACAGACTTGTTTAAAATCTGGCCAGCATACCAACAAAAAATCTCGGCGTAATGTTTATTTTATGAATACCAAAGGAAAATTTATTAAGAATTCGTACGTTTCTTCGTGTTGTTTACATTTGGTACATTTTATTTGCAACTTTTCTAAGAAGTGGTAGTCAAGTCCTTTGAACGTTACGCCAAGTTTAAATTCTGCACACATCTCTAATTTACAAGAAGTATGTGAATATTAGAAAGGATGTTTTCAAAAGCGTGTGTGGATTACAGCTTGCGTTCTTCACATTGTGAAATGAGTTACGGGTCCACAAGTGGGACATATGGAAGCGATGATGATGATAATAAATTGATAAATAAGACTACCATTTTACCACACTAATGACCACCAAGTCATAGATTTCCGTTCAACACATAATACGACAAGCAAAGAGGTAACATTTTTTGTACACAGTGTGTACAATTTCTCTTTCTTGTATATTTTACAATTATTATTGTTTTAGCGGCAAAATGTACGCTTTCTTTTTCAAAATATATTTATATTTCGAACCAACAACGGAGCATTAATTCTTTGCGAACTTTCGACGATTCACGAGAAATATTTAAAAGCCTATTTGAATAAAGTTAACTTACAGGTTTGAATTTCAAGTACATACTAGAAAAAACTTTTTATGTATCGTTTTGAAAGCAGATGTTGCTTATTAACTTTGAGTATACTTGAAATTTTATGAAGGGAAATAAAATAATTCATCCACAACTTAATTCAATTACTGCATTGACAGCGTCCAATCCCAGTCTTAGATTTTATTATACTCTCTGCCTCGTCTCAAGCGGTCTACTTTTCTCTTTTATACCTACTTATGACTTATGACGCTTCCCATCTCCTCTCTTCATCTCAATTCATCTTGTTTGAAGGAGAGTGAACAAGAAAGCAGAAAAATGCTGGAAAGTGCATAGAAATCCATGTTATTCCACGTACGTTACTTTGGGAAAAATTTATGGTTTCTTTTAACATATCAGCCTGTGTAAACAAGTTGCAAATAACTTCTACCTTATTTCTTTCTTTTCTAGGGTGATGTTTGAAGAGTTCATCTTCATCTCAACCTATCAAGGCGCCCTATTGAGCTATGAGCGAACCTGAGCGAACTTTCCGGTAGGTTCCCTCACGATGTTTTCCTTCACTGTTATAGCAAGTGACATTTAATGTTTAAAACGCACATAAATCTGAAAAGCATCTTGCTTGCGCACTCGGGATTCGAACCTGGACTCCCGAGTAGGAGACCGAACTCTTAATCACTAGGCTATCACCGCTTCACCACTGCTTTTTGAACAGTTATTATTATTTAATTACAAAATTTAATTTAATAACGTCATATCGCGGACTTCCCTTTCTTAATCTTTAGGTTATTAACGTTCTGGTGTCACGTTGAGACGAATCTTCATTAACAATAGACTTGTTTATTTTCATTCATCATTATTATGTAAAATCATCGACTATTTGTGTTGACTGTGGTATTTTTTAGCTATCTACAGCACACGGGGAATTTTAGTTCAGGTCTATTTATTAAGAAATTGCCAAAAAAAATCATGAATTGGAAGGTATTGTGACAACCATAATATATTTTGGTTTAATGGCGTGCACGACATGAAATACGATGATAAATATTTATCTTTGCAATATGTTAACCCGGGCCGCAAACAAAATGTCATCAATATGATAATTTATATGAATACAAATATATTGTAATTGGATTTCAGAATGTAGTCGCGTTATATCTATTAAGGCTTACGCCCAAACGCTTACGAACACGGACTTATTCTCAGTACAAAGCTGACAGGATTACACTAATGGTTTATTACATGACAAGATTTTGTTGATTACTAACGACCCTGCTCTCGCTTCGTTGATCGTATAATTTCTACATAGCCTAGCATAGCAAGTTACATAAGAATGTATATAAACTTATAAAAACTTTCCTTGATAAATATTCTACCTTATGGTGAAAACTGAATCAACATCCGTTGCGTGGTTAAGAAGAAGAACACTTAGAAAGACACAGACACACAGACAGGTGGAAGTGGTCGCGCCAATAATTAATTTACGTCATATTTATAAAGTGTGTACATTTTCGTCGAAGAAATTAGACTGAATACCCTCATTTTTGTTTTTTTTGACTTTGTTTTGTTGTGCGTGGTCCAACAGTCAGGATCAAAAGACAGACAGGACATGCAGTACAAACCTCGCCAGAGTGTAGCTAGGAGCACTCTCTCCTTCGGGAACCCAGCAACCACGCCGGCCGGCATGTGCTTTGATCCAACGTCCCAGTTTACACCACACCGTCTCTCGATGCACTTGCGGAAGGCACGACTAAATTGCAAACATAAAACCACAAACCACAGCGAAAACTGGTTTTAAGTAGAAAATAATCACAGGGTAGTCCTTGCGCGGAGCGATAGTCGTAACTCGAAGAGCGCGATGACGCATGTTTTCATACTACATTGGTGGCGCGCGCGCTGTGGCAGAGGCAGTCGCGCGTTTTGTCGATGCTTGCATGTTTATGTAAGTATGGAGTTAGGGATGGAAGCGTATTGTATTGTAATATTAAATTTATAGAGCAATATTAGCGTCACAAAACTGAAAAATTACTTTCCAGATGTCAAAAATTACTTACCAGTATGTTGAAGCTGGTTGCTAAGACTTTACCGAAAAATGACAACAAAAATGTATAAATTATCAAACAATGAATCATTGAAATCTGAAAGAATATCTCTCAAAATCCCAATGGATAACCAATTTGAAATTTCTTGAAAGAACTCGAAAATTCTGCTTTGACAGTAATTTTTTCACGTTACCCAAGGGTCAACTAAACATAAGATCTGAGGAGTAGTCCCTAATTTATTGTTTATAGTCTTTTATATTGGAACATAATACAACACTTTAGGGAGTTCTGTAAAAACCTTAAGGTACTGAAGGGAGCTTGGAGATTATTTTATTAATGGGAGTACAGTACTTACTCTTTCGATATTGCTTTCGCTATTCGTAACTTTTATGTTATTTGATATGATGGAAGAACAAAAGGATTGTAACATTAGGCTGGTGGCCTATCGCCGGCGAGCAGCGAGTAGCTATGGGCTATTTGTTCCCCCAAGAAAGGGCGCGTAACAAAAGAGACGCATATGTAAGCGAGTACTGGCCCACGGGGTGAACAGTCAGTGAGTACTCGCTGAAATATATATGTCTCTTTTGTTTACACGGAATTTCATATCTTTTGTACGTGTCTTGAACAAGTAAATATGTAGCTGATATTCACTCGTTGACTCGCCGGCAGTGGGACACCTGTCTGAAGCTGCTCATTGACATTTACAAGAATTTTTATTGAACCATTTAAACCAATTTACGAATTTTTATTGAACCATTAAAACCAATTTACAATTTGAGATTATCGTAAACAATTGCAATAGTTGCAATATTAGGTATCTACCCCTTGAACATCAATAAAAATAAATTAAGTAATTAAGTACATTAAGATATTACTGTACGAGTATATATCACATGTATCAGTTAATTATTTAGTGGAACCTCTATATTGAACTGTTTGTAGATAAACAGCTGAGAACGTTTTCTTGTTTCATACTCTATAAAACGTGAACTTTCTATTGCGATACTAAACAATATTTTTCTACTGACGGTACTAAGTTATAATTGGTATGTGTTATATGTTAAGTAAAACAGTTCAAAATAGTAAGTACCCGTTTTCATTTAAAATTACGTATGTAAGATATGGTTGAGTGAAATTAAGAATTATATCAGTAAATATATTTCAATTTATTTATTTGTATTGTATAGTACACGTCATTATTATAATAGATGATACAGTTATAGGTATAGTCACTTAATCAGTTAACAATATTTAGCATGCATATTATACCTAACTTAAAGTATACAAGTTAAATAGCAGCTACCTTAAAATACTTTCAATTAATAAATTACATGTGTCTACTAATTAAATATAAAAAAATATAAATGTATTAAAAAAAAAATATTACAATTAAAAAATTGATTGCACAGAAAAAAATTAATTTAAGCTAAATAACGATAAAGGCACTACCTTTACGCTGTCCTTTATTATATAATTTAATATAATTTAATTCACGGGTCATTAGCATTACGTTAGAGCAAAGAATAATAAGACTATAAGGATACCCAACCGAAATTTCCACAGTAACTCACGTCGAGGACATTTTGTCAAGTGAATTACAAAGGTGCATGCGTCTGTCTGCAGTTGCTAATTGCTTCAAAATGACGCTCTCATGCCAGTAATTACTGAAATGAACTGAATCTGCTTTATACGTTCTGTAGGTGTAATTACGTATGCCCGCAAAAGGATGAAATACAAGTATATTTTTAACAAATAAAACAAATAAATATGTATATTCTCACACTATATGCTAACTGGACTAACCATCCTTAAATTGAGTCTTTTTCTACAGTGCGCCCAACTTATCTCTGAAATGGCAAAAATTGGAACTAACGAAAAGTCATTCATAAGTACGTTGTGGTCATTCATCTGTCAGTTACTAGTGTGCAATGATTGGTCAAATGAATGTCAAATGCGTCCGACAGCGCCTCTTTCGTTTCAATCTTAAGTTGGGTTTACTATAAATCGATCACAGTTGTCATGGGTGGCAGCAGAAGGATGCTGTTGCACGATTTTTGATACCCTACTTTCACAAAAAACCCTTGACGCAAAAAGAGGGATGTTATAATATAGGTTTGACCTGTGTGTGTCATTGTAGCTTCTGAAAGGATGGACCGATTAAAATTGAACCAGGTTTTTGCGGCAAAAGCACTTTACTTGCACCCATACATGAAAATAAGGGTTTAGGTAAATCATTTTGGCAAGTCTAATTTTTCTTAATTCACCTAATTACTGCGTTAATTAAGGGTGCGGACCCGTGCTCCACCTAGGTTTTCCACCTGGGTGACTGATGGCGTTAGTACAGTGAAACAGTAAATTGTTTTCCTTAAATGATTCAAATGATCTAAACAATTATAATAGGCTAGCTAATGTGGTGCACAGAACGGAGTTTAAGTATTATTTACAAACCTTCTTGGTGCACAATTTTTAATTAAAAATAACGCGTTAAGACGCAGGTGTAGTCGTAGAGTAACAGAAATCCGTTTAAAAATTCCGTCTGAACAATTTATCATGTACGGATACAATAGATTACAAGTAAAGCGTGTGTCTGGTCCTGGGTAAATATTATACCAGTAAACACGGTATAAATACCATAGGCGTTTGTTTACTAAGTAATATGAGCTGGAATGTTATTTCTCTCCTATCTAGAGTGACGTCACGCAAGGCTTAGCGATGCGCACAGTAAACAGAAGCGTTGATGAGTTTCACAATTGATTACAGCACAATGTAACATTTCTGTTTTAAACTTGCCAAAATCGTTGTCAGAACTATGAGCTAGAAGCTACCTAGTTTTAAGATTAGAACTAAGAGCTTGTGGACTGTGAGGACACTAATTTCAAAAATTAAAAATTATGAATGTAAAAAAAATAGTTGATGGCCACCGACATGTCATAACAACTGATTATAATAATTATTCATGATTATAAATGAGACCGACTGCGTAATGAGCGCTCCGAGATAAATGGAAACGCTAAACAATTCTTGCCAATAACAATCGCTGTGACTTAACTAGGCTAATTTACATTGATACAGTAGCTGGCACCAGCACCACTGGGTTAAAAAATTCACTCAAAGCAACAAAATAAACCACGACAAACAACTTACTGACAAGCAATTTACGAGTGACGTTTAGAAAGTAAGTGTTGCCAGTAAAACAAATTAGTTCCATGAGTTCACCGCAATATGACGAGGTTTTCTATACCTATTACCTATTCCAGGTCGACCTATAAATCAAATTCCGAATTCTAATCAGAATGAATTTCAATCCTATCAACGTCAAAATGAATTTCCATTTCCAAGATACACGGTGAACGTCCAATCAAATTGTGACAAACCGTAAAGCCGATGTGGACGGCGATATCTGTCAGGGGTGCCGTTATAGCAAGGTAGATAATTGAATTCAATGCACGACAGATGAGGCGATTAACGAGCCGATCTCATTTTGCGAACCCTACCGCTCTGGTAAACAAGGTGGAGAATTTAAAATTAGATATTAATTTTGGTACTGTTTATTATTATTGTAAACTTAATAAATTATTAACTAACATAGGATAATTTAAATCTCTAGGTAAGATAAATCAAATTTTGATTTAACTTTTCTAAATTTTCCTTTGCCGTTCGTAAGTGTACTTGTTTATAATTTTTTTACGTTGATAGCCGGCAAAAAATCTACTCACCTGTATCTTCAAAGAATATTAGCACTTGCTTCGGTTCACGGAAGTACTTCGATGTTCTTCGAAGTTCAGTTTCCCTTGGGAAAACATTGTGTGGAAACTAGCACATCTGAGAGTTCTCCACAATATGAAGTCGATGTATGAAGTCGACCAATTCGCACTTTGTACACTTACCCATCATGTTGGACACATATTGTCAGAAGAGATCAAAGCCGAAGTGGGACTGAAAGATGATAAATAATCTACCAGCTGGGATATAACAAGGCATTAAACCTCGTAACGAGTCGCCTCCAAAACAGAAGTAAATATGTAAGTAGATGGCTTCTTCACTTATCTATTAATCAATATTGCTCCCAACCCGACCCTTCTGAAATTCAGTCTCATATCTCATTCGGAACCAGATGTTATCTACCTTAGGACTGACCTGATCTATTATTGAATGGTATTTGTTGTGATAGTTTGCTAAACGAAACTGTAATGCGAACAGTGATAAGTATTGCAATATTAATCGCGAGAAAAAAATCCTTTTATTTATTAGCATCTGATATCGCTGTTGTGTGTTATGGGTTAAGCCAAGAAATGAGCATGCAGCACCACTCTTCCACTGCCGCCTATGACAAGTATGACCGACCTAGAACAAGACTCAAATCAAAGATTCTTAGTCCAGTTTTCATAGGGTGTAGTTAAAATGGTAGTTTATCAGTTGGTTAGTACCTACATAATTATGATGACTGGGGCAGTGTGCCCCAGTAATGCCTCATTTTGCCAGTAAGCCCCCTACCCACCATATTACGAGGTCGTGTTTTACCATCTACCTTTTCCCTAAAAAATTGGTAGTCTGGTCGGTTTACGGAATATAAAACATTGATGAAAAATTGTGTACTTTTTTGAATTACATTGTAATCGCATCAGCCGATGAAGTGCAAGAGAGACATTGACGTAGACGTGACACTTTTTCGTGCATGCAGCCGGTGTTCATCGATTTATAAATGACGTCAAAAATACTGCATTAATAAATATCTTACTGTACTGTAGAATTAGCCATCACTCTACTTAAATCAACAATCACTTCAACCTTTTTACACAATTTATTAACAAAGATCGTTTTTCTATGGCCTACGTGACGAGGTACCCGACCTAATTAAATCTGCTCCCGGATTTAAAACGCTGCTTAAAAATCTAGCTTCATTTCTGAATACGAGTTAACGCTCGCTGTGTCAATAACAGATTTTACGAACTCAACCTCTCTAAATCTCTATACCTAGATTCCCAAGCGGTAATTTGAGCAGGCTAATTAGGTTAATTTACTAATGTCCCACAAGTTTTACAACGGAAAATTCATGTTATTTAATTAACCCCCGACGCAAAAGTGTTATAAGTTTGCCCTATCTGTCTGTGTTTCTGTGTGTCTGTGGGTCTGTGTGTCTTTGTGTTTATCTCGTTGCATCGTAGCACTCAAACAGATTCACCGAATTCAATTTGGTTTTTTCATTCTAAAGCTTGTTTCCTTACTCTTTTAGCTATGTTTGAAAGAAATTGGTCCAGCAGTTTGAAGGAAATCAGCTCTTTTGCAAAATAATTTAAGACATTTGACATTTCAACGCCATCTAGATATTGTGCAGTGAACAGTTCATTTACTGGAGAAAATCTAATGAACATTAATTAAATCGTAATATGATTTATTACAGTTCTCTCACAGTGCACTAGATGGGGCTATACAAAACGTCAGGGGGTTTTAAAACTTTCAGTTTACAGAAATCTTATTTGCAAGTTAGATATTACAAACATCAAAGAACCGATATCGGTATAGGTAATGCACCGGCTGTGTGACTGTTACCCAGCTGTTACCTATATTCGTATTTTATAATCCTATTCGCCAAGTCCGTATGCAATTTCGGGGCACAGCGTCGAAAAAATAAAATTGAAATGGATTAGTCTCTTTCAGATGCTAAATTCATTACCCTAAACCCAAGCACAAAAGTCTTTTAGTTGGAAACCAGTTAAGGCTATCGAGGAATAAAGATTTTTCCATAAAAACTTTTGTTTTTTTGTTTTCAGCGTCACAAAGTTGGCAAAGAGAAAACTTTTCATCTAGGAACGACGAAAAAGGACTAAGTAGATTAAAAATTTCCGGCGAACCGCAAGTAGCAGTCTTTAATTGATTAAATTAACGCCAAATCAAGAACTTCCTTGGACATAATTATGCTTTTTGTATTTTTTATATGCTACTAATAAACCCGCCCTCGCTTCACTTCGGGGAACTTACCAGTCCCTTCAAAAATCACTATAAATTTTAACAAATTATGTTATTCCGATGTCTAAGCTATATTACTGCAAAGTTTCATGAAAACCCGTTCAGTAGTTTTTGCGTGAAAGGGTAACAAACACACACATCCTTACAAACTTTCACATTTATAATATTAGTATGAAGAATAGGATAGGACAGGTATTACTCGGAAAACCGACTTCGCTTAGCCTCAGATAACATAAGTATCCTATGTCCAAATCCAGTATTATTATCCACCAACCTTAAACTAGGGGTCTAGCAGGTTTATCTTCAGAACCATAGATAGACTATATGGTTTAGCGTAAAACCATGTTTTGTAATAAGAATTGTACGTTTGAATGTAGCTTTTGTATGAAACAAGGTCTAGACCAAGGTACAAAAGATAAACCAAGATCTCATAGTTTTGGTCTAAACCAATATTTAGACCACGTTTTGTAATAAGACTGAAAATGTTTAGTGAGTCATCCATAATAAGATCGGCATACCGCATATACAATCGCGGACATTTTTGTAACCCTTTTATGATATCGTAGTATTATTATTTCGTTGTATCTTATATGGTTTAGCACTCAAATGTAAGCACTCGAAAATCGTGTTAGACCGTGAAGATTTTTGAAAATCCAAAAACAACCTGATAATAGGCTATGAAAGCTTATCTCATAACGTAAATTTTTACGCTTAATGAATCCTGATCGCTGTGCGTCCAACAAAGTAAATTTCCCCTGTGCGCTTTTGAACTGAATGAACTAACGCATTGGCTCTAACCGAGGTCCGTGAATGATACCTGCGGTTATTATGTAAATGAATGCGTTTATTCCTACCTTTTTCTGTTTAATGAACCTCTGAACGAGCTTGCCCTGAGTGTACGCTCGTGAGCTTTTATTGCTACGTTTTAATTATAATTGTATATTTATATACTCGTATTTATATACTCGTCGTATTGATGTAGTGGTGTAATGTACCTAATAGTAGTAGTGATATATAAAGGTATGTGGATTAGATTGTATTTATAAATGCGTTTGCATTCCGAGGAAACCACAACTGAGAGTGCTTCGTATAAAGTAGGTACTCTGTGCTCTCTCTCTGTATCTCGTACCAAAACAAACAATTATCTTGTGACGTCGTGAATAGTAATAAATGCTAAGACTTACCTAATAAAACGAATACTCTAGCTGTCCCCGCTTACATATAAAATGTGTCACGTATACTTACTTCCCTTGACAGAAATAAATACGTGGGCTCGGGTACAAAGTGCCACGGCTTTTAGCAAAACGGTGCATTTTTCATAGATACTGTCCTCAAGGCACGACACTTGTTAACAAAAATGTTGGTGAAACGGAATGAAAAATAATATTTTCATCCCACCTATTCGAAAAAGACGACTTGGTTCGGTCTTAAGGGGATCCATAGTTGGTGTTTTCTATTTAGCGGGCGGGAATGAATTTTCATATAACATTTCCTGCCCGTTATTTAAATAGCGGGCGGGAATGAATTTTCATATAACTTTTCCTGCCCGTTATTTAAATAATAGTCGGGTTAGTCGGGTAAGTCGGGTAAGTCGGGTAAGTCGGGTTAGTCGGGTTAGTCGGGTTAGTCGGGTTAGTCGGGTTAGTCGGGTTAGTCGGGTTAGTCGGGTTAGTCGGGTTAGTCGGGTTAGTCGGGTTAGTCGGGTTAGTCGGGTTAGTCGGGTTAGTCGGGTTAGTCGGGTTAGTCGGGTTAGTCGGGTTAGTCGGGTTAGTCGGGTTAGTCGGGTTAGTCGGGTTAGTCGGGTTAGTCGGGTTAGTCGGGTTAGTCGGGTTAGTCGGGTTAGTCGGGTTAGTCGGGTTAGTCGGGTTAGTCGGGTTAGTCGGGTTAGTCGGGTTAGTCGGGTTAGTCGGGTTAGTCGGGTTAGTCGGGTTAGTCGGGTTAGTCGGGTTAGTCGGGTTAGTCGGGTTAGTCGGGTTAGTCGGGTTAGTCGGGTTAGTCGGGTTAGTCGGGTTAGTCGGGTTAGTCGGGTTAGTCGGGTTAGTCGGGTTAGTCGGGTTAGTCGGGTTAGTCGGGTTAGTCGGGTTAGTCGGTTTAGTCGGCTTAGTCAGTTTAGTGACTGTGACAGTATTATTCCTGAATTTGAGGCGCCTTTTATTTTCTCATAGGGGGGGACACATAGGGGGGAATGAAAAGTAGAGTGTATCACTCGGGAGCAAATATTTTTGGCTCGGGCGACATACTTTGAATCCCTCACTACGTTCAGGATTCTACTAAAGAATCCCTCGCTACGCTCGGGATTCTACTCTAGAATCCCTCACTTCGCTCTGGATTCAAAAAAGCGCCCTCGCCGAAAAAATATTACTTTGCACCCTTGTAATACAATCTACTATTAAACATGCGATGAAACTGTAAGTGATTGACGTTTATAGATATATTTTTTATTTACAGAATAGGATATTATTATATTCTATAAAAATAAACTTTAGTGTCTTTGTCTGTGTGTCATGGCTCAGTGCGTTTGTTTTAATTAATCTCAGACACGTTGTAATTGACTTGTATCCAGTTTAACTGTTTAATTTAATAAGGATCTTTATTTCAATCTTTTTATGAATCGATTGTAACGAACTTATATTATTGCACTTTAACTCTAACACCTATTTGGTGTCATGGCCAATGGCATTCTATACCACTATATGTATATATGTATATTTACCATATATATGTATATTTATGATATAGGTACCTCACCTGTAAGCTGAAATACCTAACCTTACTGCTGCCTCTGCTGTAATGGATAAAATCTTAAACAATTTTTCCTCTAGCCTCTAGGTATTCGTACCCTGCGATAAAAAACTACGTTCCAATAGTATTATATCGATATGAAGGCAACGAAGAAAATGTGAAGCAATTGTTTATTGCGTGTTTATATATTATAGGTTTCCCGAAGCAAAACGGCCGAGTGACTAGGATATCTGCCACGTATGCAATTTGTCACTCTCTTTTTGTTGTCAAACATTATCGAGTCGATAATATCCACTCCTTTGGTTATGCGCATATTGATAGGTAGTTAAGAGGTGGAGAGTACCTACTTACCATAAGTACCATTTCTACTGTTTAATAGCTGTTGTTCTCACATTTTCTCAGATGCAAATTTTTTCAGAAGCTAAATTAAATTGTGAGCGCACGTAACATTTCGTTTTAGTGGGTTTGGCAATTTCATATTCTCGGCGACTCAAGTATAGATAGTTTATAAAATAAAACAATAAATTAATTTTAATATACTTTATTTTCGACTAGAAATGTTTAAGTAATACCAAACACCAGCTTTGGTATTTAACCCTTAAAGGGATAAGCTTCGCCCTATAAGTCGTAGCATAGAAAATAATATTTACAATACTGATGAATTTCGAATACAATATTTTTACTCTAAGCTTAAAACTTAAACACTGAGTGTATCTACACATTAATAAAATTTTACAATGCAATTGCTACTTAATCAACAATGATAGAATTTGTAAGTGAAATAGATATTCTCTATTATTATTATACGTAATACATATTATTATACGTAATTATTAAATTCAATGTAAATATTTACATGTTAATGTTATAGTTAGATAATTAAAGTATTAATCTATAATTGCTTAACTATAAAACTTACGATTATATTGACAGACAAAATATTTTATAGGTAGAAGTTAAAAAATGTTGACTTAGTAATAACTTTTCATTACTTTTTGACGGTTAATTGAGAACTAACTGATTTTATTTACCTATTATCATTAAAATTGCCACCAATGTTAATGATTTTTCATTGATATCTTTCGGTAAAATTATTTGAAAATAAAATGATACACCATAGAAAATATCTATTAATGTTAATATACATACATATAAACGCTTTTATGTACATATGTGTGCTTACACAAAATTTGTATGCACACTTACATACCTATCTATTTTCGGGTAAGCAAAAAAATACACAAATGTATACATACGCACACAATAGATAATGCACACCTATTCACAAGAACGTTACATTGTCCAATAAATCAATCGCGCATGATATATCGGTATATAAAAATTATTAAAAAATTAAAATGGCTATAGATCGAGGGGAGTCGGGTTTAGACCTAGTATGTAGAAGAATTTTATTCATAAATTAACTCATACTACACGCCCTATAAGTTTGTACAGACCGAAGCTGGACACACTGTATATGAATGGAAATTTAATATAATACAATTAATAAAAGTAAAAAAATCAGAAATTTTGAATAAATTGTAATATTTGTTTCGCAATGGCTAACATGCCGGATCGCAATTGAATTCCAAGGGTCCTTGGTTCGATTCCCAGTGAGACGGAAATTTGGAGGATGAGTTTAAATTTCCATTCTCTGTCTAGGTGCGTGCCCTTGTCTTGTGTGTTGTCCATGGCACCAACGGTACAGGGAACGCTAATGTGGGGCTTTGAGTGTGCGCGTTATCTACTTACCTAAATGAACTTTGAACGATTATATCTACATTATTGGGACTGCTATATTATACTTTCAAAATATTTTCTACAAACACTGCATTGTCATCCGCCTTTGACCTCTGTGTAAATCTTCTTGAAGTTACTGAATATTTCCGTTACGTACATAAATACAGATCTAGCTAATAAAAGCGTGTCCAAAATTAATCCAGATTCATTTGAATTGTATCCTGTAGAAATCCTTTGAAAAATATAATCTTCAAAAAGTGCGAATGATAAAATCCTTAAAAGGGATATCCCGTTATTATTTCCAGAGTATTTTAGAACCCACTAAAGCTTATCCGAATTTATCTCTGAATCCGGGAACATTTTCCGTTCACGCACTGTGATTACGGATTGCTCAAAATGCTTCAAATGATACGCTTCGAGTAATACAAAATTGCTGTCTAATATTATGATATAATATTGCGACACGTTTCACTCGTTGAATATCACTTGGATAATTCAGTTTGGCTATTTTGAGAGTTAATGAAATATTAAATTATAATCGTTATCACAGGTTGTCCACCTATTATAGTTACAACGAGAAACATATATAGTAGGTATTTAGGTGTTCGAGCCTTAGCTTGAACCACATTTGAGATTACCTTCCAATATTCGTCATTAAAATAGGCTATCTCACTCGCACAATGCATCAAAATATAGTGTTGTCTCTGTCTATGCCTTCTCCCCCCTCCTCACACGCAGCGGCCGGTGGCCATTTTGCTTCAGTACGCTTTCAATATTCGTCGGGGCAACACGTAAACCGTACAAGCAAGTACTTACTCTGAAACTTGCCTCACATTCCGCTCGACGCTCATAAGCTCAGCGACGATATTATTCCCGCTCGGCGCCTGTCGGCCCAGCGACGATATTATTCCCGCTCGGCGCCTGTCGGCCCAGCGACGAAGCGTGGCGCGTCGGCTCGTTGAGACCACGCGCCACACTGCTCGGGACGACGCGATGGCTCAAATGGAGCAGCGTCGTCTCGATTGAGGCGACACGTCGTCTCGATTGAGTCGACACGTCGTCTCGATTGGGGTGGCACGTCGTCTCGGTTGAGGCGGCACGTCGTCTCGATTGAGGCAGCATGTCGTCTCGATTGAGGCGACACGTGGTCTCGATTGATTCGACACGTCATCTCGAATGAAACGACGGCTCAAATGAGGCGACCGTTCAGATGAGACGACATGGTCTCTAATGAGGCAACTTGTCGTTTAGGGTAACGAGCGAGCACATAATGTATATACATATTGCTCTGATTTCAATAAAGTTAAGCAGCCACTTGTTTACTTGCAGAAAATGGCCGAATTATCTACTTTGGGTGAACTGGCCTTGGAGACGTATCAAACTGATACAAGAGCATTCTCGGTAATCGTTGCTGCTGTCGACCAACATTTTCCGAACGGTTGGCACGAATGGAACAACTACACCTTTCAAGAGTTGTTTGGGAGTTGTGGGGATCAGATATCCCCCTCCGTAGAAATAAAGCTAAGATTCGCCATCCCTATTGTGGATATGGCTGGTGCCTTCAACCTATCAGCATCATCCTTGTCGAAGTGCGAATACAGTGCTCACTCTTATATGCCCCCCACAGTGTAATGGGAAAAATACATGCACCATCTTACAATATATTCAGGGACACCGTGTCCAGACTCAAATCAAAATTAAAAAGACGCTTGGATGCCTCCTCCGAGCTAGGAAGTGACGACCCACGGTCAAACACCGATGAAGCATCAAAAGCAATCCACTCACGCTCAATTTGAGAAGCAGACCAGGGCAGTAATGAGCACTTATTAGCTACTATCCTTAGCCAACAAATGGCCCTGTTTCATAAAATGATTAATATGCAATCGGAACAGAATGAAAATGGTAAGTTGTTGCTGCAAGAAAAATCAACGACAAGACTTAGATCAAGACTTAGATGGATCCTTTGAATCCCTCCCAGATAGCACTGGGGAGGATGTAGGAATTGCCCCTCGGTACGTTCACGAGAAGTTGAACTTAGGGGCACAATGCATGCATCATGCCGAAGCATCTGATAGTGAACCTACTCTCGATTTCACCATGAAGACCACAGGTCAGGAATCGAAGGGGGCTTTTGCGACTCAGAGTGGCGCAATATCCTTATGTTACGGCATACCTTTATGCCAATAACACAAAAACAATTTCAGGCTACTCCTGCCTTCTGTGCTTAAACCCGAATAACCTCCTCGCGGGTATTACCCCAGAGTGGAAATCTGTCGCTGTCCTCGAACGATTTGACCATACTTTAAGAGTGATCACAAATGGGTTAATTTAATTTAACAATGGATGGTTTTCCAACAACTGTTAGATTGTTTACCTAAATGAAAGGGAAAGTATGGCAGGACTTCGTTACAGCAGACTCAAAATTTAGGAAGACTTCAGACTCTTTACTGCAATATGTTTGTGGTCGGAGGACAGAAGTAGTACAGAACCGCAGAGATCTTTTTACATGAAGGGAATTATCTTTTTACATGAAATACCCCCTTCGGAGACTCATCTCTTTGAAGAGAAAGCTTTCACTGAGGTAGTTCAGGAACACGGGGAATTCATAATTTTTTTTTCCTGACAAAAGGAAGCAAAATAAATCTTCTAGATACGGAACAACATTGTGACATATGTTATGCATATAATAAATGAAATGAAATAAATTTCAGCGCAAATCAAACCTGCATAATAACCAGGGATCTACAAGAAGAATTGATTCCCAAAATAAAGGAAAGGGTGGAATGGCACCCCACTCAAAGCACAAAGCAATCGAACCCTACACACCAACCAGGCAAATTCAAAAAAAAAGGGGGGGGAGGCACACGCAACTCCACTGACTCCATCCGAGCGGGATACCTCGCATTTCACACAAGCCAACGGAGGGAGGCACTCGAAAGTATATTAAAAATTATAAAAGGCTACAGAATCCCCTTTCGGACAACCCCACCTATAAAGCAGTTTACAAGGAGAAACAGACTCTGGCTTCAAACGAAACATTCCCTCGAATTGCCACGGCAAAACTAGATTGCAACGCCTTACAAAAATCCATTCATCAAACGGGTTTTTTGGTGAACGATGATCTTGAGGAAAAAAAAAAAATCCAACAGGGAGAATCGCCCTATATTCAACCTTAAGAATTTAAACAATTATGTTCATGCCCCGTCTTTTCGTCTTATAAATCAATTTCAAATACCTCTACATCTAGAGAGGGGAGAATATAATTATGATGTATATAGATACCTCGCAGGCATATTTTCATATCCCCATTCATCAGAGTCATTGCCGGTTCCTGTCCCTCGCGTATCAAGGAACCGTTTACGAAATTACTTGCCTCCCATTTGGTCCGGCAAGCAGTCCGGCCGCGTTTGCCAAAATAACGAACTGGGTTGCGCAACGACTAAGGCTAGAACACTTGCGAGTCCTATTATTTTTGGAGGATTTCCTAACAATTCACCTAGACCCCCTAATCCTGGAAAGTCAAAGCAAGTTTGCAATGACATACTTAGAGGATTTAGGGTGGCATCCCAATCGGAAGAAGTCGTCTCTAACCACATCAACCAGATTGGAGCACCTGGGGATCATTTGGACACAGTAAAAAATACCAAGAGCCTGTGCCCCAACGGTTCTAAAATAAAGCACATCATATCGAAGTTTCTGCGGTTGAAACGATAGAGTTGGCGGACGTTCCTAAATATTACTGGGTAAACTAAACTTTGCATCACTGACGGTACCGTTGAGCAGGCTTCAGTGCCGAGCACTTCAGAGAGCCTCAAATCGGTTACCAGACAAGATCCCTTACAAGAAGTTTCCCTTACGGGACTCAGCGCAAAAGGACTTATTATGGTGGATGGAGAATATTCAGAAATGCATGCCAATACATTTCGAAGATCCCTCGATCTTCATCACAACGGACGCAGCCGATCTAGGTTGGGGAACCATAGCGAACAATCGCTATTTATGGCAACAATGGTCAACGACTCAGAGGGAATGGTAGAGCGACATCAAAGAATTATGGACGGTGCTAGAAGTGCAAGACTGAATCTCGAACTGACATTGAAAACCGTTGTTCTCCAATCGGACAATCGCACGAACGTAGCTTACATAAACAAGCAAGGGGGAACGAGATCGTTAAAATTGCTGCGAGCGGCACGACAAATCCTCTTATACTGCGAACACCAACAATCTCACCTCATTGCGCGACATATTCCGGGTGTATACAATGGAATAGCGGACGGCCTGTCGAGGAACAAATCCATGCTTTTCTAGAAGTTTCGGACGCCGGAAATATATTTGTTTGCGTCGAGGCGATCAGCTGTGGCAACTTACATATGTGAGCGAGAATGTCGAAGACAAAGACGGTTGTTTCAACGACGCGTTCAGCAAGAAGTGGAAGTACAAGTTAGCATGGACATTCCCACCTCCGGCATTAATACCTTCTGTGTAACAGCACCTCCAGTCGGACAAAGGATTATATATTCTCATCGCTCCAATTTGGGAGAACGCTTTCTGGAAACCAGAATTCCGCCTCAGGGCAATGGGTTCCCCTCTGCTTATCCCGAACATCCACAAGAATTAGATCGATCTACAAACAAACCGAGCACCCCCACAGGCAGAGCACCTTAAATTGAGGGCCAGGATGGTTCGGGCTGGTCACATCAAGTAAAAGGATGGACTGAATCAGAAATTGCTTTATTAGAGTCATCCTGGAGAAAATCATTGTTAAAAAGTTTCAAACCAGTATGGAGAAAGTGGTATACTTGGGCCATAAATAAAAGTATCCCGACACACAATCCAAACCCACAAGATTTAGCAAGGTACCTTTGCTACCTTCATGATGAAGTCAAGTAAGCTCCCAGAACAAAAGCAATGCATAAGTCGGTCGTTGCAAAATTTGGAGGAGGTTTCGCTATACGCCCTCCTACTAACTAACTACTACTAACTACTAACAATTGTCTTAGAAAATGGAGGACTTAATAAACTTTTTAGTATCGTATAGCTTCAACGAAAAGGATCTCTTTGCAGTCTCCAGACATGCTAGCGTTCTACTGTTGTTGTTACTGGGGGAAGGGTCCACGACATCACCTTATTATCCCTAGAAAGAGGACCATTTGAAGATATGGACGTAGAATTACTATTTTGGTCAAACTTCGGTTCCAAAACAAATTCAATCTCCTACAGACAGTCGAGCTGTCTAGATGACTATTGAAAAATGGACGCAAGGACAACAACAATAGATTTGACATAGTTTTTGGATGAGGATATACGTCATATCAATTTCTCATAAACGTCGAGCGTCAAAGGGTATTAGCAGCATATTTATTACCACACGCGGAATCGCCAAACCTGCCTCACTAACGGTTTTTGTGGGTCGGATCAGAACTTATTTAAAGAGGCTCAAATCTGTGCTTCGGCGGGAAGTTTCCGTGCTGCCGTGGCGACACATGCCTGGACTAGCAACCGGTTTACGGGGAATTATTGGCAGTCAAAGAACACCTTCTTTAAACATTACTTTAAAGATGTCCGCAATGTTCCAAGACCTAACGTGAATGCTCTCTCTGGATCCTTCACTGTTACATAAATTAATCTTGGTAAACATTAGCCGATGTGTTTGATTAATCATCTAATTACATCAAATTGTCTTACTACGTAGTATTTAATTAATTACTTTATTAAACTCCCTCATACTATTCTGCCAAAATAATGTATTGATTGAATACTTGTCATTATTATTACAATAAATAGCTAAAAATCATTATAATATACTTATGCCTTGGACTTTAAATCTCCCTATTTATCTCTATTACATCTGTCACAGTACGCACACGCAGCGCCGGCAGATAATAAACACGTCTCAAATGTGGTTCAAGCTAAGGCTCGAACACCTAAATAGAACCGTTTTTCCCCCGAAGGGTATAAAACGGATATTTAGGTTTCAGCCGCAGCTTGAACCACACCTTCAGGTCCTTGCCGGCCTGAAAAGTACTGAAGCAAAATGGCCACCGGCCGCTGCGTGTGAGGAGGGGGGAGAAGGCATAGACAGAGACAACACTATATTTTGATGCATTGTGCGAGTGAGATAGCCTATTTTAATGACGAATATTGGAAGGTAATCTCAAATGTGGTTCAAGCTGCGGCTGAAACCTAAATATCCGTTTTATACCCTTCGGGGGAAAAACGGTTCTATTTTAAATAATTTTTTTTCATTGATCAAATACCACGTTATTACATAACAGTAGTGAAAAAACTCGATTATTTCAGAAAGGTTTTGGTAAAGTGCAAATTTTTAGTATTTACTAAAAATGCTGTCTTTTAAAATAACATGTACCAAATAAACGCTTTAATACCGCGAAACGAAAAGCGTGCGCTATTTTTAACTTTTAATGTTATAAACGCTTTGAAATGCAAATAAGTGGGTGATGTTTTTTAGGATTACACTAACTGGAGATTAGGGTTACCAGCTCAAAAAGTGAAAAAATGGACAAGAAAATCAGGCCGTTTTAATAACAATTAAAATTTATATATTTTTTATAATATGTAGGTATCTGTTTCTTTACCTATATTTCTTGGTATAGTTAAAATAAGAAAGCTTATGAAATAGGTACTTAATAAATTTTTCCTGTAATTTACGATTTTTTTTATTCTGACGAAACGTAAAGCCAGACGGTACCTAGGTAGGCCAAAAGTTTGGACATGTCCAAAAAAATAGGTACTGGTAACCCTACTGGAAGTTGAAAATGTGGTTTGAGTTTTCGCTACAATTTTTTGCTACAACGTTGTGGCTTATCGTTGGATTCACGTCGCTTCACAATAGTCTGTTCTCGAGATTAACAAACGAATACCTCCTGCTAAGTTTGTGGGAAAAAAGTATCAAAAATGCTTTATTTATGCATGAATAAATCTACAATAACTAGGTTACTAATAAACGCAGTACAGAGTTTATTTTTAA
This sequence comes from Hesperia comma, assembly GCA_905404135.1. Taxonomy (NCBI): domain Eukaryota; kingdom Metazoa; phylum Arthropoda; class Insecta; order Lepidoptera; family Hesperiidae; genus Hesperia; species Hesperia comma. Next base: position 35,957,069 of record FR990012.1, read on the forward strand.
TTTTTGTACCTTTAACTTCAGAGAATTATGTGACAGGGACAAATAATTTTAAATATGGAATAACTTTATACTGTTTAGTAGGACCATATTTACCATTTATAATCATTTATTCCGCATAAAATTAAAAAGTCACTTCCTAAGAAACAATAATATCATTAACAGGATAACAGACGGTAATATTTGTGGTTCAGTTTATTACTATTACAACAATATTTTCACATGCACATTGCACAATATACGAAATTATGGTCATATTATTACCTAACTGTTGCTTAAGGATAGCCCGCGTATGAAACTTTTGACTGATTTTCAAACAAAGTCTAAACTCCTATGTTAACTCTCTTCGGGATGAAATATGACGAAACCCATGATTCTACTCGTACTATGAAAAATCTCTCTGCCAAATTACTTTTTTAAACAACAACACATGCCATTTCTACCACTGCCACAATACATTTGTATGCTCAGACCAATAAACTATAGACGGAGCGCCGTGAACAAAAGCGTGAAGCCGGCAAAAGTCAGCCGAAAGCACACATCGAAACCAATAGAATGCCCTATGTTGACAGTTTAAACTAGAACAAATTTAAGCTTTATTTTTTGGAACACAAAGCTTCATTAATTTTTTATTATTTAGAACACAAAAGTCGTTTTGGTGTTAGTGCCGCCGCGTGTATTACAAGGCTAGGCTGACTTTTTGTTGGCTTCACTCTTTTGTTTCCGGCGTGCCCTCTATAGTTTATTGGTCTGAGTTTGTATGTATCGTTTCTTGTAATACCTAAATTTTCTACCAAAATGAATATCTATAACGTCACGCTCAGAGTATAATGATAACGCACATTTAAAGCTTCCCCGACCGTTGGACGTAATGAAAATCTGTCATAGATACGAACTATGAAAAGCTGAATAATGCCCGTAACGATGTAGTTATTATGCCAAGACGATGCTAATTGACAAAGTGCCATTAGGCTAAGGCTAGAAACAGAGGAAATTAATGACGGTAATGGAATGTTATGTGAAACTAAGAGTTGTCTTAAAACGAGTGTAAGAGGGCAGGCAGTTTTGAGAATCGATTTGTTAAATCAAAAAAGTGATTTCGGGAATTAAGTTCACGTTTGAATAACTTTCTAAACTATATTATCTCAATCAAAACTGATGCAGACAGTATTTGTTGCTTTTGTTGGATTATATAGCTGGGCACTTCACATACTGAAGAGAATTCGTTTTCACGAAGGAGGTAAGTGATACTTAACTTCTATCTTCTATGCATAAAATTAAACCTTTATAGATACGATTAGGTATGAGTAGTATCTTTGGGACGTCTTATTGCTTCAGTGAAAATCGTACATTTTACTTTATTGACGTAATTTGAATAAAATAATACATACTTTTTTACTTGCTATATTAAATTTATTAAAAAACCGACTTCAACATCGACAAGCAGAGATACCTCATAAACCATCGTCGAATTGAGAAAATCCTCCTTTTATGAAATCGGTCAAGAATATTTGAAAGGCAAAATATTCTAAAAGATAAAGACGATATAATCATTTTCCCCAAATTTTATAGTAATAAATAAATGTTACTTGAAACCAATTATGCCTAAAGTTTAATCGCAGACCCAATTAACTTAAACATGAACATACGGATCGGATACGCGGTCTGGCAGAATGGATTATAAATTTGATGTTATTCAGATATTCCGAACGTTCCGCTTGTGTGGTTTGGCTGAATGCTTTGAGTGATCAAAGCTTGCGCGTGTATCGTATTGACAGTGATCATGTCTGCATAGGCACGAATATACCTCGAAAGCATAACATTTATAAAATAACAAAATGATTATTCTGTAGCTTTGCCCAAAATACCTATACAATTTAGTTATGATGATTATTATTTTTTTATGACCAAAAGGTAGTAAACAAGCATGCAGCACCACGTTTCCCCTACCGCCCATGACAATAATTGTGACCGACTTAGAACAAGACTCTATTTAGGGACTGGGATGGTTAGTCCAGTTACTGAATGGTGTTAGAATATTAGTTGCTTCGTTTGTTAATGTCTGAGAACATGACACGACAAAATGTATTCATAAAATGATAACAAATTTTAAAAACCTTTAATCTAATTTCTTCTATTTATTTTGTTATGTGAGTGATTAAAACATAAATTCAACTTCGCGGTAAATCAATCATCCACAAGACTTAGATTTACAGGCCGTATCGGTTTGGTAAATCATCGTTTATCGCTAAATAGAGCTTAATGTCCGGTGAATGATTTATGGATTTGAAAGGTTAAGGCTAAAGAAATAAGAGTCTTATTTGCAGCAATAAATTGAAGATCTTTGTATGAAAATATTGCAGGATTACTTAAAGTATTTGGGATTATCTTTATTCCAAAAGAGAATACTTGGGCTTCTTTTTTATTTATTTTTTAGTTTCATCGTCGTTTAGGCGTCATAATAAAATCATGAACCAGCTATTTAAATTTAGATTTATCTATTGCGTATGAAAACACGATGAATTTACAATAAATAAGTAAAATAATCTGACCTAATTTTATTATACTCGTTAATTGTCATGTCATAATAGTTGTCGTTTTACTTAACAATGGTAATACATTCTTTTGATCAAGTAGGTTCTTACACAAAACACAGAGTAGTGAGATAAAATTGATATCCATACTTTGTCATTTATAAGTAACTCCTTGTATATTTATGAAATTTTGTTAGTTGCTAGTGTATTTTGTAAGTGAGAGTTGAATTTCTTAAACTCATTAACTCACACATTTTCGGCCGCGATTGATATATTGGCTTTATGAATACCTATAATAATGCTTTAATTTACTTTGAATAGAAGAAACTGGAGCTTTCAAAACGTTTTTTAACTATAAAAATATACTAATATGGAGAAAATTATTCACAAAAAAGTTCATGCAAGTTCATCTTGACGAATCTAAAAGTGAAATTCCTACTTATTGCAAAATAGGCAGTATTTGAGTCGTTTATGGAGTTTCAACGCCGACATACACAAATCTGCTTATAATTTAAGTATGTATGACTATTTAATTGATAAATTAAAGTGCTTCTTTGATGAACTGTAAAATACATTTATCTATTTCATTATTTTTCCATAATAATTATCAGATAAAGTTATATTTTGCCCTAAATTAACTAATACAATTATTATAATTATTATTATTCGTAACATATTTTACACACAATGCTTACCGATTTGATTAAAGATATAATTGCACATGATGTATTATGCAACATAATTTCAATTTACATTCTAACCTATACTTTTATATATACACATCCTTATCTAAAATGCACGAAATAATGTTCTAATAATATGTAAACATATCATAACCGTAATTACTAAATGCTACTAATACTGTCAACATAAATTATAATTACTATTATCCAATAATTACAACTCTAAATAATTAATATCTAATTATGTTCATTAGCGCTTTTCCCCATTTATCAAAGTACCTAAAGTGCTTAAGGATTTTTGTAATACTTTTAGCTTCTAATTGGGTTTTAAAGGGTAAATTTAAATCTGACGGATACATTATATTTTTGAAGTGTGCTCGAGATAAACATTGTGTAACACCAGTTTTACGTGAAAAATGATGCCTAGAATATGAATAAATTTCAGGCGCTCGAAATATAAAAGTGCAGTGGCTACCCACAAGCGATAAAAGATTCGCATTCTATACATACATTTCAAATAGGTATTGGAAGATTTTTTATATAAGTTTATATACTTTTACAGGATCAGTCCCAAAGCCTGATCACTTAGTTTGTTTATTCAACTCAGTCTATCCAAAATATTTGCCTGATTTACTGTATGACTGTTCCATTATCGATCCTGGAACCTGCAAAGTCACTATCAAACTAAGCTTAGGTTTGTTTTGATTGCCTCTTAATTATCATTATAACTAACTAACCTGCGACGTCTAACACATAATATCTACTATTAACGTTATAGTGAACAAGATTTGTTTTTAAATGCATTGTTTATATAGAATTACCACTTTCCGCTAAAAATATACTTTCTGTGCTCACAGTTCAATTAAGCTTGTAAGCAAATTTTAATAATGCCATTTTAAATACTCGCTGACAATAATAATAATATGCAATGTACCTTAATCACAGGGGCAGAAAGCTGACACTTGTGTGGGATGCAAATTAAACGAATTCCAATGCATGAAGACTGTACGACGTTTAGGAGATAGGTACTTAATCCGTCAGATATAAATTATTTTGACTTAACCTTGTGTCATCGCGAGCGATTATGTGATAAATACACTAATCGATAATACACAAAGTGCACGTTCCTATATGTATTATTATGTTAATAAAAATAATAGGAAAGTATAAAAATTTCAGTAACATATAATTATACAGGTATTTTTTGAAGACGTAAAAAGAAAATTTCAGTATTCAGTGATCAAAAGTGAAGTTAAGTGTTTTAAAAAACTGAGTTCACTACAGTGTAGTTTTTGGTGACAAAATGACGAAAAAAGGTCAATGTAATATTTAATTAAATCAATAATATTTTCTTTTATTCTACATAAAAAATCGAAGACACTTTTCAAAGTGTCATTAAACCTTTTTTTACATACAAACACAACAATCATACATAACTATGTTACTCGTTTTAAATAGTTATCATAAGTATATAAAATGAAATCCATACTAATATTATAAATGTGAAAGTGTGTTTGTTTGTTTGTTTGTGACTCTTTCACGTCGCAACATGGCTATTATATGGTATGGTTTATGTGTATGGAGATAGGTGGGAGGGTGGAGAGTGACGTAGGCTACTTTTTACCGCTGAAAAACATCTCATTCCCATGGGAAGATCGATGTTTCGTTAGTTGCTAGATATTTAGTTCCGGATGTTGTTAATAGATGGCGTTAGTAAAATTCCTTTTGCAAGTACTGAATTATGTTATCAAATACTACATGTACATTTACTTAAGTCATAGGCAAATGTTATGTCTTCTGATGTTGATGTTCCAGTATAATTATCATATTATAGGCTAATTTTTGGCCGAGATTCCTACGGGAACGGGACCTACGCGGTTGTTACCTACGGGTCCCGATGCGAAGCGCGGGCGGTTCTCTAGTTTATAATAATTATAGATCTATGACTTCCATAATTTATAATCTTTACTCGCTCGCGATCACGCAATGAAGTCTGTCAGGGATGATATAAGGGTATTTAACGCCTACTAACTACTTAAATTTTTTATATTGAGTAAAATAAAACTGGATAATATTATAAATTAAGTTTAAGAAAGTTAATAATTTGTAGGAAAAATATTATTTTTAATTTAAATTAAAGGTCGTAATTTAGTTTCTGTACAATTGGATAATATTTTTGTGGTTCTTTCAATAGTTTTACCTATAAATAGAAAATATTAATTACATTTTAAAATATTTATGTTTTACGATTTTGATATTGAATAATAATTATTTATCATTAACATTAAACATTTGAATATTTAAAATATTAACAACGATAAAATATTTGAATGGGACTTTACCTTATTTAATATAGTTAATTAAAATTTTGTCGTTTTGTTTCAGATTCAATAAATTTTCTTTAGTGAATACTAGAAGGTATATAGAAATTTAGGAAGGACATATTGTAAATATTTTAATTACAAATGTAGTAATTAGAATTCTTCAATTCCTAAACGCTTTAAGCCTACAACTAATTTCATAAAACTTAGTTATTTACAAAACTTATATTAAAAAATTATTTACAAAAGTATCACAGGAATCTTTAAATGACAAGTTAAAGGAGAAAAATATTTGCAGAAATATTTATTAAGCAAAATACGTTTCAACAGGAACATGAAAGTATTTGCTTGAAGTTATAAAATAAAAATTGTTATCGCTAATAAAATATTTTATTTTCTCATTTTCATATAATTGTATGATTTATTCATAAACAAAGTCTTTGGATAACCTTTGGTGAGGTTTTATTGCACTAAATAAATATTGCAAAACCCATTAATTAAAACTAAGGTTTTCTTTTAACGTTTCAAAAATTATACATAATATATAGCAGGTAAAGATATTTCGCTTGACATTTTTTGCTATAATTAAACAAGTACAGTTTCAGAGATTATTTTAGATGTAAAGCAGATTTAATGAATAGTAACAATATTCATTGTTAATTTGTAGGGATATAGTCCTATATAATATCGTTTAGGATACGTGTCGAAACTAAAATTTAAAGGAAAAGTAACAAAAAGTTATAATAAAAACTGATTTAGGTATATATTATAAAGAATGTGGTAAATTAAATACTTAATTAGTGTTATAATAATTGACAATGAAATAATTAACAATAATTGAGAATAATTAACAATAATAATTATTAAACGTTTGTAACGTAAAACAAATTAACCTGTGCCACATAAGGTTAAAATTTCATGTGGAAATAAAACGCGTCACTGGAAAATTGGAGCATTAAAAGTTTGGCCAACATTTCCGCTGCAAATCATAATTATGGACCGACGTCCTATGAGTTTTCTCATTGACTAAAACTTTACAATCCTCACTGTAATATAGGTTGCGCTGTAGCGCTTTTAAGTTTTAAGTGGGATTTTAACACTGCGTGTGAAAAAAGCGCTTTTTATTACTAAGCACATTTTAGTTGGTTTTAAAAATTATACTTTTTTACATTTCAACAATTATAATATGTAGCCTTGCTTTTATGAAGCTTGCTTTGATGAAGCTGTTGATTTTATGGTTTTTCAGTTTATTATCGTATCGTTCAATATAACATTTTATTTTTACGAAATCTTTTCAAATGCAAAAGAGCCTGTGATCGATTAAGAATGGCCAAGTAAAAAGTAGAATGATATAGTAAATTATGTTGATTTAATGTTATTTATGTAATTTTGAACATCACCAGTGCTTTCAAAGAAGCCATATAATACTTTACACAAAAGAACTCCAAGGAATTATTAAAATAAACAGTATTTTCTTTGCTTTGGTGTTATAGTTTTGTACAAAATAAGTTAACGGAGAATTTTCAGTATTCTCTATTATTTAAGATAACCTACTGATAATATTGCTTTATATCATTATTTTTAATAAATTCCTTAAAAACTGAGTACCTTAAATTCATATCAGGTTTTGGAAATCAAATGAAAATATCAATAAATATAACATTTTTCATCTCTTGTCCTACTGTGTCAGTTAATACAAATCTGATCTATTTATAATAGTAATAAAAGTAATTAATAGGTTTAAACTTCAGTTTTAATAGGATATACAGCAGCTATCGTTGATTTAGTAAATACTGCCGCAAATCAATGGCAGCTTTAGTTACTATTAGTTATTACTACTTTCATGTGTCTTCTTTATAAACATCTATCGGCACTTTTAGATTTTCTTTGCGTTCTATATCTTTCAATTCTACAAGTAGGATATTATTATCGACATCAGTAAAATAAACGCATAAGACATTTATTAAATTACTTACCGATTAAATAAATTCACGTTATTGCAGCAATTACTCTAGGGCATAAGACCACGATTTCGTAAATCAAAGTTTATACAACATCACTTTTTTCGAGAAGTCCGTCATCGCTACCCTCGTCTTGCTGTCAGATGTGATAGTCTCTTAAAGGCTTCACTGATTCTGCTGACGACCTTGGAGTAGGATCCACTCCTGACAGTCCTAAAGACCCGCTTCTTCTGACCACGAGAGTTTTCGTGCCGTAGTCAGTTACGAAGTTCTCGTTTCTCGTCGGAGTATTCGCTCTGACGGTTTGGTAGCCGCAGCAAGGAGGGTATCTGGAGGTCAGAATCTTCTTGAAGGCCTCGCGGAATTCTGTGTTGAATATTGAGTAGATGATGGGGTTGAACGCTGAGTTGGAGTATCCGAGCCATGTCAGGATTTTAAAGGCGAGATCTGCAACAAAAGTTAGATGTTAAACATCGCCTACTGGCATAACTATTACAAAAAAAAAGACGGATTGTAGTCGACGTCAATTAAATATGCCTTAGGGATAACTTAAAAACAACTCGTCAAATATCGCTAAAATTTATATGGAACCACATGACCTGTACCAACTTTCGAACATAAAAAGAGTCATTGAAATCGGTGCAGCCAATAAAAATCGGAACAACATCTAAGAAGTTGCTTAAGTTCAAGAAAACCGCGAGTCGTACAAAGATCGCACAAGATTTTCATAAAATTAATATCAGCTAAACTGCTGTAGACCTTCACAAATTCATTATATCTAAATTTTTCTATACCCACAGAAATTAAATACGGTAAAATTCATTCAAGGCAAGTTCATTAATCAAAATGACGAAACCGGATACTAAATTTATCACGCAAAAATTACAATTCACTTAGGTAATTAAAATTTAACATCGCTTTTAAAAAGTAACGTCGATACGTCAATATAATTTTGGTGAATTGTATTGAAATAAAATTGTCTTTTTGGAAAATACCCTAAAATTTCTATTTTAAAATGACTTCCATGCAACACAACCAGACCATAAAAGGCCTGACTGAATCGTTTAACCGCGAAAGAAGAGAGAAGAAAGAGTAATATTTTTAGAAGTAAACTCAATGGTTCTAATAAGAAATTAAATGTATTTGATCTTTACGCATTTTAAATAATTTACTTATACCTATCGAGTTAAATGGATAAACTTAGGTAGATATAGAATAAAATATAGTCTTAGAGTGAGAATTTCTTTTATAAGTACTATTATTATCTCGGTACTTTTTTGCGGTGTGTATATTTACAACAAACTACTTATTTTATGGATAAAAAATTGGTTGCCTGTAACGTCGGTATACGGGCGAAAGTTTTACGTGACAACGACTTTAAGTGGTAAAATAATTTTAATGTGAATATTCATTCGTATAGTAGGAAGAAGGATGAAATAATAGTAACAATTTAAAACATTTATTTATACTGTCTAACCGTCATGTGAAGGCGGAAGCAATTTAAGTTTAATGTTTTATTTTTGTTAAATAGTTCCTCACTTGTAAACAAGATGGCATTGTACCAATTTGTGAAACGCGCTAACGAGTGTAACGTGGAGTTTATATAAGAGAAAAATTTGTAGAGGGCAATGTGTCGACTTCTTTGGTTTTATAATAAACTGCTATTTTGGGTTTGCAAGCAGTTGTGGTTATTTGTGAAGTTGACCCTGCGTTCCCGTATCTTCATGGGGTAAACGTATACAAAGAATTATATTTAAAACATTGTAACACCATCCGCCATCTAGCGCTGCTAACCGTTAGACCATTAACCATTAGTCACAACTAAGTGAGGTAACAAACTAGTTACTCTACTTAACCAGAGATGGCGCTGTACCATTTTCTGTACACTGTTACCACCTGTTACCAAGGAACGTGAGCGGAGCTTACTAACGCAGTTTCTTGAAGTGCCTCCCGGCAAACCAATTTATAAGACGTTGTCACGTCAAAATGGTAACCAGTATTGCTAATAAGATCAATGATACTCGTATGATGCCGGCCAGGAAAGGAAAAAAGACTGGCTTTTAGACCTTCAGTTGAAATGATTTCTAGTCTGATCCCCAAAATTAATACCCTAGTAGATCAGTTATATATTTTTTCAACACACTTGCTCGTAAAGTTGCTATTTTTTCTTTAGTCTTACGCCCGGAATGCGGTTTATTACACACTAGTGCGTTTTACTTTTCATTACCGCACTAGTGTTTTTCTTATTCCACTTTTTTTTTTAATATCCGTAAAGAGGTTGTTACCAAAAGATTTGTTATTTTGTAAATAAATAAACTTGTTGTACTTAGTCAAAATCTGATAAGATAAGATTATACTTCATCTAATTATCTATTAAAGCATTTAAAAAATACAATATTTTAAATAATTAATTACCGTAAATTCTTATTAGAAATACATAATTATTTAGTTTAATATATTGTGGCTGAATGTTCGGTGTCTCTGGACTTAACCTGCGCGCGCATAGTTATTCAACCAAAGATACGGCGCGCGAAAAAATAAACCGCGCCATTTTGTGTTTTGTGCAAACATTTGTTCGTTTATAATTTGCTGATTTGTGACTGAAAAATGTCGATACCTAATTGTTTTTTTCCTCGCAAGTGTGTTGAAAAACGTCGTATGATACGCGTGTGCTTTGTTCATTACAGTCTTGGCTCTATTACAGCCCTCGCCTTGCGGCTCGGGCTCAATACCGCCTCGACTGTAATGACCAACTTCGCACACTTGTATCATAATGTACTATTTCTATTCCGACTATCTATTAACATATTTTAGGACAGTCAGCAACAAAAAATATGCCTACAGGTTATATTAGATAGTCGTTCTTAAAATAGGCCTTTTATGGCTAAATCAAGCAAGTAACAGAAAAGTCAGTACTTATTAGTTAACATAACCTCAAATAGATGCCAGTTAATTACAAGACCCATAAACTTCTCAGAGTCCACCCCTATTATCCCATAACGTATAATATGTAGGTGCTTGACCCAAATACCTACCCCATAATTACTCTATGGACATGGTGGTTGATGTATGGGGTTAAACGACGTATTAGGTACTTACTAATTATTATGGTTTTGCTCGTATTTGGAAATTATACTTCCTGTTTCATATTTGGCTGTTTGATGGTATGAAGAGTTAATTTTTTTTTAATATTTCAGTCAATTTTCAAATGTTACGAGTAGGTATTGACGATCATAAATATTCATACGGAGATAAATTTTGAAGTTTAAAATATTATAGCGCGAAATAATTAGGCCAGCAAGCAACTTTAGGATAAATACATTGTAAATAACACTGTTTACCTACGCAAAAAAACTTACAAAACATCACCACATTTGCAGGGATTCTTAGAAATTTTCAAGGTAAAATCAGTACGACCAAATTCCCGATTTTAACACGTTCACTGCGTCTGCACAAAAATAAAACTTACTGCCCATGCGTTACGAGTCATAATCTTGCCGTATCAGTATTGCCTGCTGTGCGTTACGGCTTGTATTTTGCTGTACCAGGACCTGACTTTGAAGGCTCTTACAGACATGGAAACCCATGTTTTACTTTAAAAAAATAAACGAATCGATAGATTGTATATCTATTGACACATGGCTAACGTCGCCAGGGTCTCGACCTGATATTTTAGAAGTTATGGATAATTTTGAAAATCAACGATTTCACGGCAATATACATGCCGTGCCGCATGTAGATCGATAGACCGAATTTAAAACTAGTGTTGGGAAACATTTGTAAGATAGTTGAAGATTGTTATTTTATTTACATTTATTAAAGTCATGCAAAATTAAACAAAAATATAAGTAATTAGGAACATAAGCATTAAAATTATTATAGACCAAATGTATCGGATCAATTTCTTATCGTATAGTTAAGATTTAATTGTGAAAAAATTGCAAAATAGGTTGAAAACTGCTATTTTATTATCATTGATTTGTCATGCAAAATTAAATATATATATATAAGTAACAAGAAACATAATCATTGCAATTTGAGATCAAAGATAATGGGATCAATTCTTAATCGTCTGGTTAAGTTTTGATTGGGAAAAAATGTAAAATAGATAAAGACTATTATTTTAATAACATTTATAGCTCACCACCTTCCGTCTTAATTACTTTATTTATATTAAGTTTCTTACGAGAACGCTTCATATTAATTTTCGAGCGCTGATAAAGCGCAATCCAGTGTCGATACGTGCAAACGATGATCCTTGCGCACATCACTACGGCACACTGAAGCTGCGCGCGAGTTCCCTACAGTGCGGTACGGCGTCTAAGTTACGGCAACATACATGCCGCATCGCACCATAGATAAATAATTAAGTTCTGGTGCGTTACGGCACCATTATATGCCGTACTTATTTTTTCGAAAAATGGAATACATTTGAAGAAAGAAACTTGGATATATATTTATCTCTTTTCTGCGTGCACGGGAACATATAAAACCCACCCCCGCACCGGGCGTAAGACACAGACAATTGACCGCCGCACAGTTCGGAAGTCAAATACGGCAAAACTCTGCCCGTAACGCAGCGAACGTGTTAACCGAAGACACCGGTATTTTTTATGCGCGAAAATAACACGCTTTAATCATTATTAAATTTTACTACCTTTTTACTGAGAATTTATAAAAAAGAAACTGCCAAATTAAAAAAGATGATTTTCTGTACCATAAAATAGTACATTACGATACGGTGCGTAAAGTTGCCCATTTTTGAACGGCGTGAAGTTAGCGCACGAGCGAAGCGAGTGCGATATACGCTGTTCAAAAATGCAACTTTACGAACGAGTATCGTATATTATTTTATAGCACGAGTGACATAACCCCGTATAATTGTAGTTACAATAGATAATAGTTATGTCATGATTTTCTAATTTAATTTATTAATTTTGATAAAAGTATCTGATTTTGTATGAAAGGAGGTATTGACATATGAGTAACTGGCAGGTTAGCAAGAAAAGAAGAAAAAGATGACATTGGGTAATGGCATTAATGCCACCAACTTATCTGTTCAGTAGAAAAAAATCATTGATCTATAAGGACTATGGATTAGACACTAAAGCAAAAATAGCGAGCCTGACAATGCCTGTCAAAATTTTAGTGAATAAAATATGGCCGATTCTACTAGTGTTGTGCGCACTACGTGGACGGAAACACTATCGATATTTAGTTTAATGACTAACGATATAACAGCAATAATACATGTCGTTCGTCTTCTCAGCGATATTAATATTAATTTTGATACCTATAACTGCGATGAACTTGTCATGTCATGTCAACCAAAAATATTTTGTAAAAACCAGCTATCATGATGATCTGCTGAACAACAAACGAGGACACAACGACTGATCCCCCTTTTTAGACGATCTCAGAGATAGTGTTTTAAACTCTGCCAGTTAATTAGGTACCACCCTCTTGCTTAACACAGCCGCCAAACTATTTGTCTTGTTCCAGTTAGGAAATTTAGGTAGTTAAGGCCTTTATTTATTATATGCATAATGTAAAATTATCAAAATAGAGTTCCATAACCGAAGTTTAACCATCGGAAGTAAAATACTTATATCTCAATTTGGCTGTATTGTATATAACTAGGTATATACAGGCTTGAAGTTATGTTAAGTTTTATATCCAATATTAAAAATCAATCCTTCCATTAACCAGTCCGCCTACTCCTAAACAATGCCACTTTTGCTGATTCTGAATGTACCCGCTGAATCCAGAAAAATCGCGATAGATACTTACATAAATAAATAAGTCATATGTAGCACTACGATGAATTTAATTTTAGAGTTTATTCAATAAAAGCTAAGGGTGAAGATAGTACTGCTGTGTGATATGATCATATGACTGACAATTTTCTTCTGATCACCCATGATTGTGTAATAACCCTTAGTGCATTAATATTGTGGAAATGGGACCGAAATGTAAATAAAAAACATGTGTCTATGTACACAAATTTTAATTTATTTGTTTAAGGCTATATAATGTACAGCATAATTACAAAAATACAAATAAAAGTATTATAGCACATTTATTAATTGGGCACAAAAAGCGATCGTATCGCTAACTAGCGAATTCTTCAAGATAAGTTTTGGGCAGATAAGATAACAGAGGAATAATTATAATTGCTTTTTACAAAAAAATACTTCAACAAGACGAGGGTTTATGTTTTCTGGAACAATTATTTCTAGCCACTTCTTTTTTAACGATTTATTTGAAGGTAATCTATTGAATAAAAACAATTATTTCAACTTTCTTCAGCGTCATTTTAAATTATCGATATATCGAATATCGATATTTTAACACTTTCTACCCTAAGTGTCATTGAAATGTAAACCGGCTACTCAAATATATAAAATAATGATGTAAAACCCAACAAAACATTAACAGGCCTACGCAATCCTCGCACAGATCTTCATGCAGCAAAAACATAATATATCAATATCATTCAGATATTCAACAAACAACGAAAACTGATACCTACTATAACTTGTTATTTTGGGTGTAATTTATTTTTCCTGGCTCCGCATTGTAGTATACCACACCTCATTGTGTTTTAATGTTTTTGTTTTGCTTAAAAGACACCACAACACCTCCTATCAATGCCTATTTTAATATATTTTATAGTTTTGGGTTTATTAACCATTTTGTTTGACATAAGATGTCATTTGTAAGGGTGAATAAAAAATGGCCGGCCTGCTACACACCAACCAGCTAATTTCATATGAGGTTAAGGATTAGGGCGTCTCTAAAGACAACGTCAATTTTGAAATTTTATGTCCGCTGTCAAGTCTTTGAAGTGCGTGTGCTCCATGTGTTTTAATTCGATTTCAATTGCAAAAAGTAATTAAAAATGCCTGAGCCTCTTAGAAGTGATGCAACATTAGTTATTTTAAAAGTTTTAGATTGTACGAGGGAAGAAAATCGCCTGCTAACTCCGAAAATAACGTTTGAATATGTGGCAGAATACGTCGCAGTTACAACATGTTAGTGTTGCTATTGCTAGTTAATTAATTGTCCGATAAAATTCAAATAAATATTTCTGTTATTTTATTTTCCTCACTTATGTTTGCATAATCAATTAAAGTGTCACTGAATTTATTAGGTATCGAATTTTTTTATACTTCATATAATTATATCTTTATTACAGTTATATTATAATTATATATTTGTTACAGGAGTTAGTGAACAATTTGTTTACAAGCTAATGAGTGAAAAAAAGCTGAAGAAATTTCTCTGGCGCATCGCCATCATTTTCCACAGGGATTTCTCGTGTTGAACCCCTCAAACTTAGAAATCACGATGACAATTATTTTAATAAAATATATAAAAATATAAATAATTATAGTCAATAACAATGGATTTTTTATTTCTCTTGTCCTGAAATTTTAATTTTTATATGAAAAAGTAAAATTTGACTGTGTTGTCCTACGTAATTCTTTTATTTTTGGATGTTTCCGTTTTTTTAAGTTATGTGCGTTTTAAGCATTTAAATGTCACTTGATATAACGGTAAAGGAAAACATTGCCAAACCGCACTTGTTCAGCATGGTGAACTATGGTCTTAACCTTCTCAATATGAGAAGAGACCTATGCTTAATAGTGGGCCCTGATGGATTGAGATAATGTTAACATCCTATGTTACTGCTGTCATTGCATGGTAATTTAAGTTAGTAGCCACAGCTCAAGTTGTGTATCTGTATTCGTCGGAAAGGCTTTGTCATCATTTACCAGCGAATTATGTGCAACATCAGCTGGTAAAAATCATAGGTCTCAAAGTTGTTGAGCTCCCTTGACAGTCGCCAAATTTTATTATATGGTAACATTGAACGCTGCACTAGCGACATCCGTTTACTGAACAGATAAGTTGGTGGCACTATAAATTATAATAGCGATTGTAATGTTGGGAACACAGGTTGGGAAATAATAAATGTGTAATATGATTAAAGTATAAACAGGTTATTTTCATTATATTATTATGATTAATACTTTATGATTATGTTATGATACTTTATGATTTAATATGATTTAATACTTTAATTTCATATAGATAACATATCTTTTTAAGTTGTTACGGAGTTAAAACACTTTTTAAGTTGCGATGATGTTATTGTTGTTTTATGGTGCAAAAGAGAATTATAAAGTGTAACATGAAGAGTCAGATAAAAAAATACGAAAGGAATTATCACGAATTTATTAAGTTTAAATTAAAAGTTTTCTACCACACAAAATTAGCAGTAAGCGCTAAGTTGGCAACACAGCAATCAGGTGTCAGTGACGTTTCGCTAGTGTCAAATATGGCGACTGCGATTTGTCTCTCAGAACAATTACAATTTAACAAAACTGGACAATAAGAATTTTGCAGATATATGTTGTCGACTCAAAATCTTTGTTTTTTTATGTTTTATTATTCAGGTAAGAACTGCACGAAATTATGAATATAAATTCATTTTTGCATGGTGTGAAGTTAGCGTCATTTGCCATGTAATAAGGAGCTACTTACGCCACGGCTAACCGTGGCATAAATGCGGGTTTAAGTCACGCTGTATATTTTAGATATGTATGTATATTTTAGATAGTGCCGTGGAATAGATTCACGGGCCGAATTATTTTGGGTCGCCTGTACAAAAATGTAGATTGCCGAATTCCGATGTTATTGGCGGTAAAAGGGACTGCGGCCGACCACGGACTACCACAACAAGGGTCACAAACCCTCTGGAATTGTCCGGATATGTACGGACTTTTGTCCTTCTATCTATTTTGTTAATTTGCCCGGCGTTTTGATAGAGCTTAGCTTAAAAAAAATGAATTAAATCAAAAATTGATACGATTATTCGATACATCTTATGAATAATAATCTTTTAGCTTGTAATAAAATATGATTGACTTATTTTTGAAATGTCCGGAGTTTTTTAGCGATGTCCAGATTTTTGCTATAGTGTCCTTCTTATAGCCTGAACAAGTGAGATGGTCACCCTACTAACCACAACTGAAGGTCAGAAATCGTGTCAACAACTTTCGAGACCTGAATTAATTTTGAACGCAAAACATGGCAGGTATTTTTATTCTTTTACCGGTAATTCCATTATAATTCTAAGACTTAACGCCTCATCCATTGTGAGCCGAATAAGACGTAATGACGGTCTTGTCTTGTTTAGGGATCCTCACATTGAATGAAGACACGAAAACCTTTATCACTTGTGGGCGCAAATTTCTACTAAAACTTTTTTAATTCTACTAAAACGATTCCTATAAAATTTTAGGTTTGGGTACCTACTGTCTAGACGACGGTGACCAGTTAGCCATTTTATAAATTTTTATAAGCCATTTTTTGTTCGAAAGCTGGTTCTTGTTGTAAGGTCCCATATAAATTTGACCAACATCCAACAAGTATTTTTGAGTTACCTGTACTTGTTGATGATGAAGTTTTTTTTTTGTAAAAAATTAATTACTACTACTTTCATAGCTAAGCTATAAACATTCTAATGTGCAAAACATTATGTACCCTAAGTATGCTAAGTTTGTATTTTACAGAGTAAAGTTTTACACGAGAAAGCTTCTGCGGGTAGCGCGGGCACATTTAGTAACCACCCCACACCGCGCCGCTACAAGGATAGGTACGGAGTACAATGCTAAAGTTCACAAAACATTTGTTTACAGTATTTGTACCTCAAAACTATTCAGATAGTTCAAAAGTTTCATGCTTATTCTCTTCTAGCTGTTTTTTGTTTAGATTTCTAGTGGTCGAGGCCCCAAGTGACTAGACCGCTACAGAGCACTGGAGAGCATTCGCGCATTGATGAAGAAATCTTCGATAGCGTGATTTACGCTTCGGTGACATCTATGTGCGATTTGTGTGCGATGTCGCCACAATTGCGATTCGAACCTTGCATGCTTCTCTAATTTTTTATAATAATACGTGCCTATAGTCAATTAACAATCCCTTTTTTCTGTGAATAAAAGCATCGTGCGGAAACTAGCTCCATAATGTTCCCAAAGGTGAGTGTGAGGGTGGCATGTACCCCTCACATTATGAGAAGAGATCCAAGCGAAGTAGTAAGACATTTACGGAGTATGATAATTTGAATATGTTTGCAAGTAATACAAAAAATAATCAAATACATACAATTCAAACACTTACTATAATATTCTAGTGTGGAACTTTGAGTGTAATGTTTAAAAAAAAAGTCAATCGGTGATCTCTTATAAACAAGAGGATTATGCTTCTTTGTCAGGCAGATTTTGGCCATTTGAGGGTTAACATAAATCACTTACCAGGTATACAAGTCTTGCAGAACGCAGCAACGATATTAACACAGAAGAACGGCACCCAGCACAGCAGAAACACGCCCATTATGATCCCAACGGTGATGGCCGCCTTGTGATCGGAGACGTGGTACGGTGATGAGTGGACGTGCGTGTGAACGCGCGTCCGGACAGACTTCGTCCGGTTATCTGGCAGCTGCACCGTCCGGGTTACCGCTCGGATTGACTTCACGTGCTTCTGTGCGTAGCAGTATAGTCTGTGGAAGGAATGACCAATTACTATGGGTCCTACAACGATTTTTTTGGCACATGACTGACGTGAGGGTGACAGAGACAGCACCTTAAAGTTTGCCACAGTTTGCCTTCCTTGTAAGGCGCTGTCTCTGTCACCCTCACGTCAGTCATGTGCCAAAAGATCCTTGTAGGACTTATAGTGTAATGCTTCAGACACGAGCTTGAGCAACGCACACATTGACACTGGTCACGGACACGAAACATTGTTTGGAGTTTTACATGCTGACCTAGGGTAAAATTTGTGGCACCATGAAGAACAAAAAAAAAATTTTATTTAAAGATTTAAATTATTTTTAGATAGGATACAGTTCAAAATGTTCTATAATTATAAAACTAGCTTCCCCCCACAGCTTTACTCGCATAGAATTGTTTTTGCAGTTAAACCCTTTAGGAGGTGACTCTCAAAAAAATCGTCGCTTAGTGCTCCCCTATGCTCCACAAGGAACATGCCTGCCAAGTTCAAGCTCCTTGTGTTCAGAAGTTTCGCCTATGCGTTGTCTGTAAGTCACTCAGTAATGCAAGAGTTTTATTTAAAGTGATGATAATTCTCTGAGAATACTGTTTATAACACAAAAACAATTAATATTCTTTGTGAAATTAAATCTTTACACACTCTGTACAAGCTGCTAACGCTGCTAAGTTTAATAAGACTACAAAGTACTTAGTCCTGTGCAACAAATTACTTAGTCGCGGTTTTAATATTACCATGTGGTTGGCGCTTTTATAACAAAGGATTTCTGCAAAGTAACGCCTGAGACTAATAACTTTAACTACAATGTAGGTACTAAGACGGGCCATGTCATACTATGGAATTAAAGTAGCAAATGAGCAGGCAGCACCAATCTTCCTCTGCCGCCCATGAAAATTATGACCGACTTAGAACAAGACTCAATTTAGGGATTAGGATGATAAGTCCATTTAATAGATGGTGTTAGAATATTAGTTGAATCGTCTTACCCCCGTGTCTTACCCCAATAACAATTAAAGGAACGATGAATAAGATCTTACTCCTACCTACTATACTTTTGGAGATATTACTACAGAAATAATAATTGTAATGTGTTAAAAGTTCTACTTCCGGCACCCCGATATAACCCAACATTAATTATTAATTACAATAATTATATAGTTGTGTGTATAATAATTCTGTGTATAATAATTTATTCCTACGATTTATTAATAAATTCATTTATTGTTTGAGATTATATAAGTGCTATTGACTTCTGATTTAATTGAAAAGTGGGGTTGAGAGTAGGATATAAATATGGCGAACTAAGGTAGTGCAGGTCATTATTTTTGTAACAGTTGTAAGGCGAAGTTCTGCCCGAATGTATACTTGTAAAATTAATTGGTAATTAAATATAAAGTGTAGAGAATAATGTGTATGCGTTGTAATAAACAATGTGTAAAGATGCTGCTGAAGTTTATTTTTGGGAAATAACCTATCGATAGGGAAGTTCATCGTCCTTGCTGCAGCCAGTGTGATAGCCATTATCACACTTCAGAAGTGGGGATATTTTCCTTTACAGCCCATATTATCTTGGTCAAAGGAACGGAGATTTTTTTTTTGACACGCCATCCATGTCTACCAAAGTAATCGCTGGCATGCGGCGGGGACTTCTTGTGATCGAAGGAACAAAGAAACGAACAGGTACGTCATATTCATTTTGTCTTAATCAAAGGAAGTGGTGTATTTCTTAGAAGGTTATAAAACCTTATGACAGTTCTTAAATATTGAATGTTTTGGTTAGTGGTTGCTGACCCGTTTCAGATTATTATTTCACAAAACTTTAAGATAAAATTACCTAACGATAGGTATATCTACACGACAACACAAAGCACTTGTACGTATTCACATGGAAAATAATAGTAATAATAATAATTGTCTTGTTGCTATCTAAAGTGAAATAACAACAACAAAATCCTCTTTATTATACGCCAAAACATATTACATGATCACATTATCACACAGAGATTAGTACAACAGGCGGCCTTATCACTAAATAGCGATCTCTTCTAGACAACCTATTAAGCTGAATACATAAATAACTTTGGAAACAGGGTAGGGTGTACAATTGAGCTATAGAAATTTATTTGTTTGTCAGCATTAGAACAGAATAGTATTTTCAAAAAAGTAAATACAAAAAGGAAATAAATAACAAAATAACAAGACTGTGGTTAGAATAAAAACAATCGATCTAATAATATCAAGCCGTTATCTTGCATAATAAATAAATCTGTGTAACTACTATATAAGAAAAGTGACTACATGGCAGATCTGTGTGACCACTATGAAAATTCTGTGCGTCTACTTGGCAGATTTTTACGGCTACTATAAAAATACTGTGTGTTTACATGGTGAATCTGTGTGGCTAGTATTAAAATGCTGTAGAACTGCATGGAGATCTATGTGGCTACTAAAGAAATGCTGTGTGTCCCCATAGTTAGGTTGTAGGACTATCGGCAGATCTGTGTGACTTCTATGAGAATTCTGTGCGTCTACTTGGCAGATTTGTATGGCTACTATGAAAATACTGTGTGCTTACATAGTGGATCTGTGTGGCTACTATGAAAATGCTGTAGAACTGCACGATAGATCAATGAGGTTACTAAAAGAAATGCTGTGTGTCCCCACAATCAGGTTGTAAGGCTATTATGAAAGTAGTATAACCTTTATCATATAAAAAAAGCTTTAAGTTTTAACTAATCTCCGGGATTAGTGTTTCAAGTATTGAATTGACTATTCACTTTATTGAAGAAGACTAAGTTTTTAAGCATTGCTCTACGACAAACAAAATATTACGGATAAATGGTTACAAACGTAAACAACAACTTTCTCGAAGCAAAGCAAGGACAGTATCTAGTAGTAGGAAAGCATTTTTTTGGTTTATCTCCTTATCATCTTCCCAAAGGTACTCTGAAAGAAATCGCAATTTTGCTATAGCCTTTTGTGCAAAAGTTATATAAATTGCAATATTTTTATTCCGGTTTGTTGTCATAGTGTGCAATAAATTATAATAAATAAATAGATAAAAATAAAATGCGAAACAGATTAACCTACAGAGGATTAAAAGAAACAAGCGATCAATAGTAAGTTGCAATAAGTTTTTATTGTACATGCGATAATGTTATTTTTTTTGTTTAATAATTTTGCGAATTAACTAGACTTCTTTCAACATACATTCTGATAGTTCTAATGACAACATACGCACGCTCAGGATTCACCGCAGCCAAAAAAATCCTCATTACCGACTTGCTTTACAATAACATATATACGCTGAATCTGTTGTGTAGTGATATGTTAACATATCTATGTATTATATGTATGTATGTAAATATGTATCTTATATTTGGTATCTATTAACGAAAGCTATGGCTAATTGGCTCTTTCTCATGAAAGAGGGAATTTGACAAAATAGTCATATTATTTATTGATACATGGGTCATGAATATTAAATGAGTAATTCAAGTCAAATAATGCTATGTGTGCCGAAATAAAATTAATACACGGTATATTTCATGGTCTTGATTACAGTTACCATATTTATTGAAGGAAATTTTGGGTTCAATCCACTTATGCTCTTGGTTTATTAATTTATTTATGTATCGTTATTCACAATAATATTCAAACTCGATCAACCTAATACATAGACTCGTTTGTGATATACCTACTTACATTACAATTTTCAATTAATTGGTTTATTACTTACAACGCATGTTTTAAGTATTAAATATTCAACACAATTATTGTCATCACGAATTATCTCTTAAATTATGCCAATTGATAATTTTATCAAGTAAATACCTTAATTGATTTCGTCATAATCATTTTATAATAATGATTTACTAAGATATTATTTTTACTGTGTTTATTAAGAAATTTTTATGAAATACACTTAACGCATTAGGACGTAGCACCTGTACCTAATGTTAGTGTTATTATTTTGGAATAAATAAATAAAAAGTAATAAGTAATTAGGTAGGTATATACGCAATTGAAGGTGTTACTTTGTGTTAATGCTGTAAATAATTCAATAAAATAATTGTTTATTTATGTTCCTATATTAATTCAAACGTTATATTTAGTTACAACACCATGAAGCAAAAATTTAAAACAAACAAGATTTATTTATATGTAGTTAGGTAATAACCTCGCTGATATAACATACATAATAACTTTAGCTTTATTTTCCATAGACATTAAGTATTGGCTTATTTATTCCACTTATATCACCTCGTTATATTATTCATTTGTTAAGGTTCTTCAACAATACATTCTTAGAATTTAATTTATAGGAGATCCATTTCCCTTACCTACAGCAGTAGGTACACATCACTCATTAGTCATAAATAAAATGATTACATGGAATATTATATAGAATAAATAGATGCTACTATTTATGCTTATTAAACATACTTAAAACAAAAAAAAAATAATTGAAAATCTTAATTTACCTACAATAGAATATAATCAGTACTTTACGATCTCATGTAAGTACACCAATACAATCATTTCGATTACATACAATTGCATTAAAACATGAAAGATAAAAATTACTTCTTCATGGGCATTTATTAATCAATTATTAATTTATCATAAGAGAAAAAAAACTAACCCTAATTTTATAATTTTATTTGATAAGGTCTTTATTAACTCCATATATTAAACTCCACCGATATAATCATAAATAATATATATCCATAAATAACCATTAAACTCCATATATGTATTTGCCGTAGGATTATATAAATATCTTTCACCAATCATAACATGCACCAACCACACGTTCACATTTATTACACACACGTTCATATGTACTATTATTACTAGTTCACATAATTATATATTACAGCCATCATATATAACGTCATGGATAAATATTTTTTTGGAAATAGTTAAAAATATATTTGTTTGCGTTTTCCCGTTTGACGTCCTAGCATTTATGAGAAAACGGAGTCGGTTCGCATAAGAATTTGAATTTGCTTCTAAATGGTCGCTCCTAGTTTTTAACGTTCGTCTTATTGTACATACCTAGTTACTCGATTCACAAAATTAAAACATTACATACTTCTGACATGTCTTCCTCAACAAAATACGAACAAAATACTTACGAATGTATGTATATTGAAAGGCTTGAGTGAAAATGAGTTTTGGGAAAAACAGGATTAATTGAAACCATTTATCCTATGTTATATAAACAAATACAGTATAATTGAATTAAAAAGCTGTGTGAAATACATTCAAAGCTGTGTGAATGGAATTTAAAGCTGTGTGAATTAAATTAAAAGCTGTGTGAATTAAATTAAAAGCTGTGTGAATTAAACTCAAAGCTGTGTGAATTAAACTCAAAGCTGTGTGAATTAAACTCAAAGCTGTGTGAATTAAACTCAAAGCTGTGTGAATTAAACTCAAAGCTGTGTGAAATAAAATCAAATTTGTGTAAGTTACATTAATAGCAATGGGATAAAATAAATAAATACAGTTTGACTTTCTATCCTGTACGTACTTAATAAAGTTTAACTGATCGGTTTCTGTACATGGCAACAAATTTAAAAATTTATAATAATATGCGTGTGTCTTTATTTATTTACCATTTTGTCTATTTGCCTGTAGGTTTGTGCACACTAATCCTCTAGAATTGCTTATCCGATTTGAATGCACTTTTCAGATTTCTATTTTGATGGGCTTCACTTAACATTAGACTGTAAAAAAAATCAAGTTCTGTGTTGGAAGAAAAATATAAACAGTAAATAAAAATTGTATAAACAGAAAAAAATGCGATTGAGGAGAATGCAAACTTTACCAAAGAAAAATAAATATTATTTTATTTAACTTTTATTGACAAAAAAGCCCGATTATTATTTATTACTTAGTACAAATGGCGAACTTCTACGTGATAAGATGTTCATTCTATCTCCATTAAATTTGCAGTAATTACAAGAACCAGTTACTCGTTCGGTGTTTCAATTTCAGATGCTGCCGTAGACCAGTGACAAAGCGGGACGCGAGCAGACTAGCAATGATGACCTAATGATGACCGCCGTGAGACACGACAGTTGCAGGATGGCCGAGTGTTAAAAGTTCTACTTCCGGCACCCCGATATAACCCAACATTAATTATTAATTACAATAATTATATAGTTGTGTGTATAATAATTCTGTGTATAATAATTTATTCCTACGATTTATTAATAAATTCATTTATTGTTTGAGATTATATAAGTGCTATTGACTTCTGATTTAATTGAAAAGTGGGGTTGAGAGTAGGATATAAATATGGCGAACTAAGGTAGTGCAGGTCATTATTTTTGTAACAGTTGTAAGGCGAAGTTCTGCCCGAATGTATACTTGTAAAATTAATTGGTAATTAAATATAAAGTGTAGAGAATAATGTGTATGCGTTGTAATAAACAATGTGTAAAGATGCTGCTGAAGTTTATTTTTGGGAAATAACCTATCGATAGGGAAGTTCATCGTCCTTGCTGCAGCCAGTGTGATAGCCATTATCACAAATGTTATAAAGTGGTATTTAGTGGAAAAAAGCTTATTTTAAGATTCGTTATTAATTTATCAATAAAATCTTTTAAAAATCAATTTAATTATTTAAAAACTAAAATGCAAATATGTTTCGTCCGTAAGACAATGAAAAGTAGATAATATAGGTATATAATATATGTACATAGGTAGGTACTCTTTACTTTCATACGTCGAAATTATGTCTCAGTTAAACAGATCGTTAACTGAATAGTTAAGCCGTAACCACAAACTATGTAATGGGATATATTATTATCACACAAAATACATATAGTGAGTACCCGAGTCGTAGTAAAGTTTATATAATCCGCAATAAATTATGTTTAAAATCATATCTATAGTATATTATACCCATAATTATAACTACCATCTAATAGGCATGTAAAGTCCCTCTAATGGTAATTTACTATAATGTACTTTATTATCCTCTAGGGGGCGCCAAATTCAATTTAGTATGACGTCATAATTATGTTATAGCTTATATCTAGTGGACGATGAAGACGCTACTAACTAGGTATATCTAATTTGTCGAATAATAGTAAGTAGATAGAAATTCTGCAGCAACATAATGGAATGTAGGTACAGAATATACCTACTTACATACTTAAATAAAATTATAAAAATTAAAAAGGGAATCTTAAATCAGTATACATAATTATATAACATTACCAAAAAATATACCATGATGGGTTGAGATGAAAATAATTGAATATAAAAAATATCATCACGAATTTTGTTTTGTATTTTATATAGTCGTATATATGTATTTTTCATCAGAATTTTGCCTTACTTTGATTTTCAGGAGTTTATCTGTGTAACAAACGAACAGTTTGAAGGAGTTTAGTTTCGAGCGGTCTAGAACAGACATTTGCTAAAATAGGCTTGGGATTATATTCTGTTGTATCTATTGGTAGACGAAATATATTGGACTTATATTTGATAAATACCCATGAAATCAATGATTTCAGTATAGTTCGGACAGGGTATGTATACCTACAGTCATGTTTCTTATTTTTTGGCATTCTAAAGGCCAAACCTTTGATTATACATATACACGTCCCAAACGTAGGCCACTTTTGATGATTCACGCGCAGGTTTAACGTTAAGTAAATACTGTCAGTACTCTCTACACTACAGAGTACCTTGTAGAGAGAGGTTGGACTTGTATGTGCCACTTACAATTCAAGTATCATCACATCACAGTCTCATCTCTCTTTACTAAACAAGGAATTCCAGAGAAGATAGTGACGTATTTGCTTCCTATATAATTGTATTGGTACTATTGAACAATTAAAACAAACCCAAGTATCAATAAATATCGTCAGTGTAATATCCGCGATGATAAATTAACAAAATACGATCTTATAACTATATTTAATTATCCTAGTGGACTAATTACGCTTCGCTTCGAGATTCTTGTTCTATACGTTTACAAAATTAAGTATTTTCCCATTTATCATCCAATATTTTTCGTCGATGCTCCGCTCCTATTAGTCGTAGCATGATGGTAATTATAGCCTAAAGCCTTACACGAAAAATGGACTATCCAACAAAAAATAATACTTTTTAATTTGTACCAGTATTTTCTGAGAAATAAGCCCGTTCTAACAAATACTTCAGTTTTATAATAATTATATTACTGTCTTTTTTTACCTAAAATAAATTAACGCTTGACAACGATCCCACCTGATGGTAAGTGGCGATGAAGTCCAAGATGATGTGCGCACACATTTATAGAAACCTATTCACTCTCCTCTTATTCACTACCTTATATAGATACTTAATTTTATACTAATATATAAATCTGGAGAGTTCGTTTGTTTGAACAAGCTAATCTCAGAAACTACTGGTTCTATGTGAACAATTATTATTTTTGTGTCTTATAGTCCATTTAACTACGCATTCATTAGGCTATATAACATCGCGCTACGACCAAGAGGAGCGGAGAAACAAGTCTACCAGTAAATAACATTAATAAATTCAAAGCCAACATACCTGCAGTATATACTGATCATGACGATGCACGGCAGTATGAACGATATACAACTGGAGACGACAGCGTAGGTCGGAGTGAGGACCAGGGCACACGTGGGGTACCGCGGTGGTTTCTGGGTGGCGGTAGACTCTTCCAGCGGCCGGTGCAGCCCGAGGGAGATCGGGAGGAAGCTCACCAGGACAGCCAGCAGCCATATCAGGGCTATCGTGACGATCGCCACGCGTCTGGTTACCCAGCGACCGTATCTAGGAAAAGAAGGAATTGAATACAACTTCCACAAGTGATATAATAGAACATTATCAAATAGTCCAAGACAGTTTATATATGTTGTTAGGGATAACTCAAAAACTACCCGACAGATGTCGCGCAAGTCCACAGGATAAGCACCAGCTTTCGATTACATAAATCTAGTATTGATAAGTATCATTGTTGAAGCGGTAATAACTTATAACTTGGTAGTCAGCACTTATCCATAGGTCTTACAAATAAAATTTTGGAGAGAAAGCAAGTACACCTACTTGCGGCCTGGCTATTTACACGACAGATCGTCCCATCAATTACTCATACTTATAAATACTCGACAAACAAACTCAAACTCGACAAACGAGTCATTTTTGACATTAATTTTATCGTGGCTATTTATATGACAAAATGATTACATGGGCGGGTGCCTCTTGTTTGGTATAACAACTTTTCGTCGAAAATCGCTTCGACTAATTTTAGTTGGAATAAAGTCATTTCACATAATTATTCATTTGATCGAATATTTGATTGCCATAATTTTATTTCTTATCATCATTTGTTTCGAATAATATCGTTTGATCGA
Organism: Hesperia comma; assembly: GCA_905404135.1. Classification (NCBI taxonomy): domain Eukaryota; kingdom Metazoa; phylum Arthropoda; class Insecta; order Lepidoptera; family Hesperiidae; genus Hesperia; species Hesperia comma. The sequence continues at coordinate 35,984,529 of FR990012.1, forward strand.
ATGTTCAAATGCGCTAATTTTAATTAAAGTAATTAGGTTAGCGAGGAGCGAAGCGACGAGCGTGTTAGGTTAACAGGAACCATCGCACGAGCCGAGCGAGCGAAGCGAGCGTGCCGCGGCAGCAGCCGGCGAGTGCCAGAACCGACTTTAGGGCATTTATAACCTGAACATTTCATGAAATGAACATTGTATAAAATAATATTCGATCAAATGAACATTATGTCAATCAATATTACACAAAACGAATATTCGATCAAATGAAAATTATGTCAAACGATATTATACAAACTGATTATTATCTTAAACGTTGTTCGATTTATTAAAATTATATCAAAAGTTTTTTACGAAACAAGGGTAAACCTACATGGGCGCTACACATTCTTTCGCTGTATTACTCCCCTGTTCCAATAAGTTTTGGGAAAGAATTTCTCATACCAAGTAAAGGGGTAAAGGGGCCATCCATCAATTTGGCAAAACAACTTTTGCTTGTAGTATGTATATCTTATAAAGGATTACCACCCAGGCTTTATTCATTTTAATGCTTCGATCAACAATATCAACTAGATTTCGGTCCTCTTACAAAATATAAGCTACGAATAAAAACATTCCACGTAAATAAGGTCCCATCTACATAATTTTATTTTGCTTTTAATTAACAACCATGTTACTTAGCAATAAAGTCACAAATATTTTAACATTATTCATATAGGTACTTACGATCATTCGTCACGAAACAAAATAAGAGCTGATTTCGTCCCAGTTGCATGCCGTGACCATGATCCATGCAACTGGGTCGAAATATCGGCGTACAAAAATACATATCGCGTATACCCGTTTCATAGTAAAATGTGTACAATCCGCGATGAGTTAAGTTTAAAATCACTAGTTAGTCTTGTTGATCAAAGTTGTAATGCGTATTATTAATTGTTTCATTGAAGGTGACCATTACATTTTTGGAAACTTACACGGTTTATAACATCTTTTAACGTATCTAATAATGTCAGTGAGATGTTCCTTTCCAAACCAATTCACTCCACCCAACTATAACTACCTACTAGATCAATAAATATTCTATGAAGGTGAAGAGAAATTTACCATCTTACGTATTTATTATGGAAATTGGATATTATATATCTTTGTCTTGCTTATATGCTATTAATAAGACGCTAGGCGGCTAACGCCATGCAAGGTAAGGTGGAAAATCTATTAGATGTTGCAAGGATTATGCACTAAGTCTCTTACTGACATGTTCTTAGATGCATCAAACTTGTTTATTCTTTGTTTCCTTTGTATCAAGCGGTTTATACGTTTTAGATATCTCATTTAAAAGGCATACCTATAGAACTTCCATCGAGCCATACCCTTATCATTTTTATTTAATTCTTACAATCGTAGTAGAGCTAAATAATTTATATTCTATCTGAAGTCGACAATCCTTTTAAACAAGTTTAAAATAGTCTTAGTGGTGGCTAGTATCGTTCATATTCAATCATACGGCGTTGCATTATTGATACCGCTGGTGTTTCTCATGCCCATAGTCGACGATGACCGCTTACCATAAGGTGGCCTGTCTGCTTTTAAGTCAGCCCTTCGGCTTCGGGCCATAAAAACACTACTGTTTACTACTTATGGATTTTTGTCTGAACTTCCTATTAATAAAATTCTACAAAAGGTAAAAATTCCTTTAACCCTTGGGATTTCGTTCCAGACTTACCTTAAAGGGTCCTTAATGTGTATGTATCTGTCCAGCGATATGGCACAAAGGTTGAGTATGGATGCGGTGGAACACATGACGTCACACGCGACCCATGTGTCACAAAACTGTTCGCCAAACACCCAGTATCTAGAACAAACGTCAAAATGAAATTTTTGTGATTACTTATTTGGCTACAAATCAAAACCGGCCATTTAAATAGCGAAGATCATTCCTCATAATTGGGGGGGGGGGGGGGGGCTGAAGTGTCCAGTATACAACGTGGTTACCACCATACAACATTAAATTTAATTTTATGTTCCTAATGATTACCTAAGCCCCCAAAAAAATTTTCAATCAAATACCTGCTATACTTTAGCCACAGCAATTTTTTTTCAATATTCAAAATTTCAACACGCTGTATCTATTATTATTGTAATGGCAGAAGATTGTTGCCGCTCTTGTCAAAAATGAGTGACCGATGTTTAGATATAGGATGTTCTATTTTTTCCTCTATTTTTGTGCTGTTTAGTATGATTGAAAAAAAACATTTTTGTAAATAAGATGTTAGGCGTTTTTTACTAAATGTAATATGTTCCTTGCATGAAACAGGGCTCGTGATTTCATTTATTGTTGTATGGTGGTATCCACCTTGTATAAGGTGTTCAAGGTGTGCACGGCACGCTGGCGGTACGAATAGAGGGTAACAGGTGGACTGCGGAGGGGCGGCAGGATACATTATTTCAATAAATGTAAACTGACATATCCTTGGTATACTACAGTGACTTCGTCCGTGCCATCAATCTATAGTGCCTTCACGATTAAGTTAGATAGTCCTCTGAAAGAGGGACCGGGTGCCGTAACCTCGTCCACTTTTCAGCATGAGGAGGTCAGCGAGGAATCAAAGATGTCGGAGCCTCAGACTTGCCAAAGTTTATATTAACACTTTACAACACCAGCAAACGTAATGTAGTTATTATAAATGAAATATTTTCCACGAAAACCGCCCACAAAGGAAAAAGATAACTAAAAGTGTACCATCAATATTTATTTCATTAGCAACTCGTGTTTCGCCACGAAACAGCATCATCAGAGTAACTCTCCAAATGCGGTCCGCAAAGTAACTTTGTTACATGCTAGCGGGTTGTTGCGAAGTAGTTAAATACTACCTACTCGTTACGAAATTATACAAAAACTCGATATGAAAGACAAAACCTAGTTAGTATTGTATTTGTTTGACTTAGTGAAGGTTCTTGAATTGGTTGGACCGGACCGTAAAGCCGCGGACCCACCGGAACGCACGCTGTGCACGGGCACGCGTCGCACGGGTTAATTTGTTTGACAACGTGGGTCAACGTTTCCATTGCAGCACACGCTATACATGAAACTCACGTGTCACGACTATGTACAATTATAGCGTTCAGTTTTGAATTGTACGCCTTATAAAATCCACGCTTTTCGTGTTGATCGTAAAGTTTTAAACTTAAAGAATGGCATTGGAATTAAGTTTGCTAGACAGTTCGTCCGACGATGAATTCGAAAGTGAGGTTGATGATCTATTGATAATTGAATTGCAAAAGAAAAGAAAACATCGGTTTTGGATAGAAAATCATATTAGATACAGAAATAATCACGGCGAATACAAGACGTTATTTATGACTTTAAGTGAAGAAAAATTTGAAAATTATTATCGATTATCACGACATAATTTCCACATTATACATGAAATGATTAAAGGAAAAATAGAGAAAAGGGATACTAATTATCGAGAATGTATAAGTTCTGCTGAAAGGCTTGCCATAGCCCTGAGGTAAATTTAAAGTCTAGTATGTTTTTAAAAATTGTATTTAGAGTAAGTAGCTGGCATCAGGCAACGTGCTGGCATCTGGCAAGGTGTTGTCTTCAGGCAAGGAGCTGGCGTCAGGCAAGGTGTTGTCTTCAGGCAAGGAGCTGGCGTCAGGCAAGGAGCTAGCATTAGGCAAGGATCTGGCATCTCGCTCGGTACTAGCATCTTGCACGGGGCTTGCATCAGGTAAATTTGTGGTTTGATAATTTGTGGTACTTGTATATCCATAAGAGGACGAAGTAGATGGTGTGGAGCAGTAGTAATTATTTACTGAACCATAGGACAATGCTTCTTCTTCAGCACGAGTAATTGTTTCAAAAATTTCTCGTTGTACTCTCAGTTGTAAATACTTCGGAAGGTCACGTGTTTTTTGACAAAGACTATCGAATAAATTAGTTAATGCATCTCGTGGTCGATGTGAATCAATATTTCTCATTCTTTCTTCATCTCTTTCAAGTCGTCTTTGCTCTCGATTTTTCTCTCGGATCTGAAGAATCTCAGTAATTTCCAGTTGCTTGTTGTTCCTCTTTCCAGATTGAATTGTGGACGATGTTGAGAATGGAGAATCAGGCGGCGGGGTAGGTGAATCAATAACATCGTTATTCGTATTTGTATCCGCAGTGTTTTGAGTGTCGTGACTAGTTTCTTGTAACGGATTTGAGTAATTTGAAGAAGTCTCGTTATTTTCTTTTTGTGACAGTAAAAACTCCATTAAAGCCTCATATTTCCATGGTTTCAAGTTTTGTGCTGCCTGCCCCGTGGAAGTTTTACGTCGTCGCAAAGCTTCTCTATGGCTATCTCTTAATTTCTTCCAATGAGATTTCGCTTCCTTACCTGAAATAAAAAAAATATGTATGTTTCAGATACATGGCAACAGGAGATTCATATCAAACCATAGCTTATAGTTACAGAGTCGGAAAAACCACAGTAGGAAGAATAATCAATGAAGTTACCGATGCTATATGGGATTGTTTAACACCTTTAGTTTTAGAAGAAATTAAAGATGAACATAAGTGGAGAAACATTGCTAAAAATTTTGAAACTTCTTGTGACTTCCCTCATTGTGTTGGAGCTATTGACGGCAAGCATGTGACAATAAAAGCACCTCCAAACTGTGGTTCAGATTATTTTAACTATCTTAAAGAACACTCGATAGTGCTCTTAGCGGTTGCCGACAGCAAAAAAAAATTCATAATGATAGATATTGGATCTAAAGGAAAATTTAGTGATGGAGGAATATTACGAGAAAGCAACTTTGGACAGAAGTTATATGGTAATAATCTTAATCTTCCACCCGATGAAGCACTCGTAGAAGGTGGCATCAAAGTTCCATATGTCTTTATCGGAGACGAAGCATTTCCTTTAATGTGTAATTTGATGAGACCATTCCCCAGAGAAAACAATGTAACACAAAACAAAAGAATTTTTAATTATCGTCTTTGTCGAGCAAGACGAGTGGTGGAAAATGCATTTGGTATTCTGAGTGTGCGTTGGAGAGTTTACAAAAGACCATTTGAATGCAACGTAGATACCGTTATAAAAATAGTTAAGGCAACTTGTGTGTTACATAATTATCTAATGGAACATGGTGTCACCTATAATTCAGTGACAAATGCGGATATAGCAGCAGCTTCAATTGAGAACCAACTTTTAGACTTAACACACTCGGGATTTAGAAGTTCTAATGACAGTTTTTTTATCAGAGAAGAATTTTGTTATTATTTTAATCATAAACATGTTTTGAGCTGGCAACATGCCCGTGTCACAATTTAAAAAATAACTTGTAGGATAAATCATAAAATAGATAATAATTATATTAATTAAATAATGTGTATTGTATTACAAAAAAAACTTTTCACTCACCATTTGCCATTTCACATTCCCTGGCTATACGTTCCCAAACCAAATCCTTTTTACCGATGTCTCTGTATGATATATCGTTCATTTTCCATAAACAGCGGTGTAGTTTAACTTTTTCTATAAAGTACTCCATAGTAATCGGAATGCCACGATTAAATAGTCAAAAAAGACGCAGTATCGTCAACAGGTACGTGCGAAACAGAGTATAGCAATCAACAAAATGGCGGAGGCGCCGCTTCCTCGCCCCGCATCCACCTCCTCGCCCCGCATCCACCTCCTCGCCCCGCTGTCGTGCACCGCGTATACAGCGTGTCTAACGTTACCAGCGTTGAGCTACGTGCTCGCATATTCGAGGAAGCCACGAGTGTCAATTCATGCGTAGCGTGTCCGTGGGTTGCAATGGACTCAATCACATATATTTTCTATACAAAGCAAAGCTTGAGGCACGTGCGTAACCTCTTCGTGCGTTGCGGTGGATCCGCGGCTTTATAATTAAAGAGTCCATGGCTACATAAAACACGTCACATCCTAGTCCCTAAATTGAGTCTTGTTCTAAGTCGGTCACAGTTGTCATGGGCGGCAGCGGAAGGGTGGTGCTGCGTGCTCGTTTGCTATCATAATTCCATAAAAAAACCAAGAATCGAGCTAGACGCTCTAAGAAGCAGCTTCTTGTTATATATAACTATAGATAAGGGATAGAAAAAATTAATTAGTTTGTACTAAAGTTAAGACATAATTACCCAAGAAGATCGTTGACTCCAGCGAAAGTCATAACAGCGGCAGCAACTAACATGTCAGCGATCGCCAGCGACGCCAGAAAGAGGTTTCCGATGCGTCGCAAACCTCGGTCGGTGTAGATCGCGATGCAGACCAGTATGTTGCCTGCCGCGCTGACAAATATCAGCAGTGATAGGAATATACCTGGAACAAATGGATAATGTCAGAATAGGTTTAAAATTCCATCGTCAACTCAAAAACACTTGTGTATGTAAATCATGCGTGTAACCATGTCGTTTTGCTCTATAGCACAGAAGAAAGACATATTTCTGCCATTCTTGCAATTCTCAACGTGTATCGAAAATTCTCATTGGGGATGTACAGTAATAGGCATTAATTTTTCTTCTGAAAAGCTGATATTCAAATATCTCAAAATACGTTTTATGCTTGCAGTGTTTGTATAATGTGTTTGTAAATATAGTATTGAGGAAAAAAACAGATCTACAAAGCGATGTAGGCTAACTGAAAAAAAAAATTCATTTGGTCACAGTGTTATTAACCGTTGAGGAGTTCTCTGTTTTGGAGCCAATACTAAGCGTGGTGGTCATGCTTGTCATAAAATTTCATGTTCGTCGAAACTCAAACAGCATGACTCTCAAATCGGTAAAGCAAGAGGAAGGAGTTTTAATTAAATTTGCAAGATTTGACCCGAACCACAACGAACAAAACATTGTAAGTAAAATAAAAGCTTTTTAATTAACTTTGTAATTCTTGCGATCTGCTACAAAGTCTCACCTACCCTGCTATCTGGGTCGAGGAGTGTGCATAAATCTGTCCTCTGAAAAAACATGGTCTCAGGTCGTACAAAACGATTAACTTGTAATTCTCACACCGAGCTCGAGTTTCTGACAATATGTGGGATTAAGAGCAAAGTCCATTGTTGGTGACATTAAATAAATTAATTAAAAAAAACCGACTTTAACATACACTAGCACCTACCTATAGATATCTAACTCAAAAACTACTCGTAAGATGTCGCTCAAATTTAAATCCACACAAACATCATGCACCACCTTTGGAATAAAAAAATCACAAATAAGGGACGAGCGACATCTGACGTGAAGTTTTTGAGTTATCTCTACTTATCAATTTTGAAGTCGGTTATATTTGTTAACAGTTAAATTTTTTGTAAATGTTACCTGGTTTATTCGTAAACCGTCAAGTTTTTCTTAATCAGAACATAGCAGCTGGTTGTAGTGATATTGAATATTTTCCTGTCAGGTTTTTAATAATACCCGCAAGATAAAGACAACTGATTGACGTAAGAATAGAGCGAACCATAACGTAATAAGACAAGCGACACAAACGTAAGTATATTCCGTGTATGAAAATAATCTTTTCATCGTGTAGTAGTAGTAAGTTTGATGAAAAATACGAAGAGTGGGTAATTTCATTGAGAAAATTTCGAAGTGTTGAAAGTTTCACGAAATATTATGACAAAACTATGTATGTGTGTATATATATATATATATGTATATATATGGATTTGTATATGTATATTATATATGTATTTGTATATGTGATTATATTGTTTATTTGTATTTATGTATGAGGTAGGGATTATTGTATTTATTACGAGTTTTATTTATTCCATATTTTGCATACCGCCATCGTCGTTTTATCACTTCCCGAAGGTCGACTGGCAGAGAATGCTTTTAGCATTAAGTCCGCCTTTGCTTCTATACGTTTGTATGGTACATAAAGTAATAAATAAATAAATAAAACTAAGCGACTAGCTGAAATGGACAAAAGACAAGCCATTATTGTATATTATGTAATTAAAAACCATCAATTTCATTAGGAGACACGGAAATATGGTGGCACTAGCTCTTACCCGCGGCTTCGCCCGCATGGTCAAAGGGAATCAACAATGAGTTGTTTATCATAAATGGCAATACATGACAAACACTATTTTAATACGCTACTGTAGATGATATTATATGTATGTCTTTCCATTTGGGGATAGAATGTAAAGATTCTGGGCATTGGACACACGCGAACATGCTACATACAATTGACCATGGGAGAATCACGGTTCAGCGGATAGCGTGTATCAGAACTTGCAAATGAATTTTATTAACTCCATCCATTAACAACATCCGGACTAAATATCTAGGAACTATCTATTACTTAACTATCTCCAAACACATAAACCATACCATATAATAGCTATGTTGCGTCGTGAAAGAGTAACAAACAAACAAACTTTCACATTTATAATATTAGTATGGATGTAAAAAAGAACGCTCTACAAACAACTTTTCTCGATTTACGCTCGAGGCATTCCCAGTCACAAATTGTAATATTCAATCATTATGTTTTGTGCCTCTGATTGGCATAACGTCAATGGATGTATCTTCTTTAAACCGTGCTCACATTGATTAAATTTGCTAATCGTTAGCTAATTACAGAACCTGGCTATGAAAGAATAAAATAAAAGGTCGATTTATTCTGACGAGCCTGTTGAAGACTGCTGACTAAGTAATTTAAAATCATTAGGAATGCCCAGTGAACATGAAAATTAATTCGTTACCAATGTAGAAAAATATTTTACAAGATTTTCATAAAATTCATTCTCCAAAACCGTCTGAAACCCACGCTTTCCATTTTTATTTTATAGAACATTTTACGTCAGAGTTTTAATTTGTTACAAGCCAGTTATTTTAATAAAGCAATTTCACTTCGACATAATAAAATGGACTAAATAAAAATAATAAGATTAGGAGTATAAAAGAAGTATAAACTTCATAATCAACACGTTCACTGCGCCTAAGATTTTCTTTTGGTACGATACAGGTTTCTTTTGATCTTATAATAAATTTCCTTAAGGTGCGACACGACATTAATTCGACCCCGTATTTCTAACAAAAGCAGATTTCGCCCCATTCACAGAAAATATGTAACTACTTCGTTTTTGGCGCCAGCACTGAATGAAAACCTCGTTCGGACCTCTTTCAGTCCCGTTTCCTAGATAAAAAAAGAATGTTAAATAATTCACATTCTGGAGAGTTCGCAAAAACTCAAATTGGCAGCATTTTGGCTTGGCACCGTGGTGGATTATGGTAATATCCAAAAAAAAAACTCCGGGTACTCACTCACGGCTCTTGATGAAGCTATACATTCAGTTTCAAGAAATGAAATAGGTAGTTCTCTTTAATAGTACTCTTTAGTGGAGATATTTCCCAAAATCTCGTTGCTCGCTACACCACCGCCACGAACATAAATGTCAAGTTTTGGAGGTGCATTGTCTGTCAATCACTCCGTAATGGTAGACATTGATTAGCATGGACGGTACGCATCATACGCAGCATAATAGATCTTTCCATGGGAATGAGAGGTTTAATCGCGGTGTAAAGACTGTTATGTAATGTTACTCTTCAGCCTCCATACTATCTTTATAATTATGCTGCGAAGTGAAATATGAACAAACACACTTTCGCATTTATAATACTTATTTGTTATTAGGCTACTCACTGACCATTGCAGGCTCAACTGACATCTACACAGAATAGGCATAAGGTATGTTAATTAGTGCATGTTAGATTCTGATGTGGGGCGGAGGAAACTCCAATCCATATACTCTGTGACTGCTTAGCAATTACCCACTGCAGAAGTCGTAGGACTGTGACTTGGAGGTCACACAATCACAAAAACCAGACCTTATCAGGTCCTCGGTAACGTACTAGGGGACCAGATCTAATTAAATTTTGATAGCGAAAATACTCACGGGGATACAATAATAATAACTGATATTATAAAGGACGATACAATACTCCCCATTTTCACTTATTTCAGAACCTTTCAAAATCCCATTATGTGTAAAATAATGAAGGTAAAAATGTTGTGAAGAAATTGTCAGTTTATTATCTTGTCTTAATTAATTAAGAATGATGAAGGTCGCGTTATAAGTAATTTACTTTGATATTTTAAAGATATTACAATTAATTCACTTGCTTGTCTTTCTTCAGAAAATGCGTTTCCTTTATCAGTATACTTAACACACTCATTTTTAGCTTGCTCATAGGTACTTACATACATATAATAATTAGCTTGACCTGTATTGTATGTACGTATAGTATGTAAGTATAATTATGTTATGTTACGGAATTTTCAGGATTATTTTGTTATATTTGTTTTGCTTTACATGAAGTACATTTTTCTTTTCAATTCTTTCATTTAAAAAAATCATAGCCCATGAGTATTAGCCCTATGACATAATGACATAAGACTTCACAAATACTCAAAACCCGAGAATAAAGTCTGTTACATAATTTACTGGTCGATATTCAAACCCGGGACCGGCAGCAATGTTAGTAACCGCATTAACTACTATAAATCAAATTTCTATAAAATCCTCGTCAAGTACTATTTACAACAAGGTCTGAAGAAGCTTTACACAATGAAGAGAGATCGTTTCAATTATTTAAGAAAATTCGGTCAAGTGGTTAATAACTTTTCAGGAAGTCACTTCAAGTTACTTCAGATTATTAATAGATTTACTTTGTCTTACTGTTCAGTTTTAATTAAAATGTAACTGGGTTATATTTATTTTGTGTATAGGAAGTAGGTATTTAAAAAAAATATGTGAAGTTTCTTTATAAGGTCAATAGAAGCCAAAAGACTATTTTTAGAATTTTTGGTTGTGAATTTGTCCGGGCATCATGCGGAAACTATTTAAAGAAATTTGATGCGGTTTTCGAAGAGTGTTTTAAAATAATTAATTTTGGATAAACTTAATTTTATTTCAAAATTTACTCGCGGCTTTGTGCTCCTTGAAGTCGGAAACCGGAAACCTAATTTCCGGTACAGAAACTATTCTATGTCCTTCTAAGACTTCAAACTATCTCTATACATTCATCGAAATCTAAGCAGCAAAGTAAAGGTCCAAAGGTGCAACGGTAGCAGACAAACAGATATAAAGATAATTATGTAGATGAAGAGACAAACAGATAGAGATCATTTTATCTTATTGGCTTAATAACACCCTCTTTCTAGAATCAACTGTTTAATTATACAAAAAAAATCCAAAACCTAGAAATTATGTTGTTAAATATTGTATAAAAAGTTGCTGGCTCTGTAAGCGACTTAGGTAATTTATTTAGTTATAAATAGAATACTAAATAAATATACGTAATTAATTAGTCCTATATTTAATTCCTGAGTAGGTACCTAGGGGAAAATTTTATTTGCGTTAAGCAACCAACTAACTTAGCCGCAAAAAAGTTTAGACAAATTATTTATTACTCTTAAACGATATAGGACAAACAATGGTAAAACCATGGTAAAACAAAATGGACTTTCTGAGTAAATGGATTTTTGTGGGCGTGAGTGTCCGTGTGTGTGTGTGTGTGTGTAAGTATGTGTGTACAGTAGAACCAAAGATAGAATGCGCGTACAAATCTTCGCCAGTGGTCGCGTTTCCGGAAACAACCGAATTATTGAATCGTAAGAGCCCTAACCAATGCTCTTGCATTTAGCATCTTGTGCGATAGAAATAGGAGTCAATATCAATCGATAACAAGTTCGAACGGTCGGCGGCGGTCGACGTGCGCCGCCGGTGAGTTGTACGTCAGTCAGTTGTCATAATATATAGAGAATATATAGAGCTGATATTACACACCCTCCTTGGTTTTGTTTTCAGAGGTAAGTTTAAACATACATACATACAGGGTACATATAATATATTTTTAACTCGTCATTTTAATAAAATTCAAATAGAATACACATAAAAAATAAAACACATAAAAAGCTTACATAAATTTGATAGAACATAGATGTTACAACTCCGCCCATTTCATCTTCTTTCAGATCGAATCCTTCCAGAATGGATAAATTTAAACGTGGGAAGCCGCTTAACTCACAAGCACGGCAAATGGTATTTAATGTGTACCTTTATTTCTTAAATGAAGCTAATGTATTCAAAAACGACCATGACGGTTATTTTAAAAAAGTTCAGGAGCGTGTGACAAAATCTACAGGAATTTCACGCCGAACTTTGACTAATATATTGAACGAAAAAAGGCAAAATCAATCAATGAAATTTTCCACACCGAAAAAAGGAAAACCTAAAAGTAGGTTTCGGATGGGACTTGATGATTTCGACTATTGTGTAATTCGAAATATGATATACAATTTTCAGTTGACGCTCAAAGAACTCCCAAATGTAAATAATTTGAGAAAAAAGTTAATCGAAGCTATTAATTTCAAAGGCTGTGTAGAGGCTCATCTTGAAAGACATGGGGTTTAGGTTTCTGAAAACTGATACCAACCGACGGTTACTTATGGAAAAGCCAGATATACGTTTAAAAAGGATAAATATCTCCGAGAAATACAACAGCTGAGAAATGCTGGTAGAAACATAGTATTTATGGACGAGTCATACGTGCATACATCGCATACTAAAGGTAAAACTTGGCAAGACAGCAGCAAAAAAGGTATTAAACAACCCATTTCTAAAGGAGAGCGAATTATTATTGTACATGCAGGCAATGAAAAAGGCTTCGTCTCAGGGGCTTTAATGTTACATAAATGTGTCGACTCAGAAGGTGACTATCATAAAGAAATAAACGCCGAACGTTATCAAACTTGGCTACGCAATCAGTTGATTCCCAACTTGCCTCCTAATAGTGTACTGGTAATTGATAACGCCCCATATCATAATAAGCTGTCTGTAAAACCACCAAACTCAAATACACCCAAACCACAAATGATTGCGTGGTTACAACAACACAATGTTCCTCATGACCCAAATAAACTCAAACCTGAATTGTACGAAATTATAAAAAGACACAAAGAACAATACACAGAATTTGCCATTGACCGTATAATGGAGGAGCATGGGCATAAAATTGTACGATTGCCACCATATCATCCAGATTTCAACCCCATCGAAAACATTTGGGCGCAAATAAAACAACACGTTGCCAAAAGAAATATTGCAATGAACGTTACGTCAGTTAAAGAAGCTATTTTAGAAAAAATCAACAATATAGGTTCGGAAGAATGGAAAAAAGTTCGTGATCATGCCCTTAAATGCGAAGATGAGTATAGGAAATATGAGTCAAGAATCGATAGTTATTCAGATGAAATGATTATTTACCTAAATCTTCTTTTCATTTAAACCTTCTTTTTTCCATCGTTAAATCGTCGTCGTCGCTTTCCTATGTGGGTCATGCGTGAAATCTCGTTACTGATAAATCAATATTAATTTATCTCTTTTACCACAAAAAAAAAATATATATTAAATTATGCATGAAGTAAATGTACTTTCCACTCTATATAGATATCATCTGACAACGCTTCGGAAATACGACCGATCCCGAACAATTGCGAAGAATGCTACGCGCATTATTATTTTGGTTCTACTGTATGTGTGTGTGTGTGATCTTTATACGTACCAACAAGAAGAATTGACAGCAAGGTGACCGCATCGGGGTCGTCCGCATCGTATTCCACCGTCGTGTCATTTGCGAGACCAACCTGTGCCAAGGAATACTGAATTAATAATATGACCATGTGAATAAACTGGTAGTAACCACAAAAATTATACTTTCTCGCTTCAGCTCATTCATAACCAAGTAACAAGAATGGTTCTCTCCCCATCGCTGAAGAAGTCTTAAGCATGCTTAGAGGTTAACCCAAGCTTCGGAAGATTTTATGTCACCGGAATGCCTCCGACATACCTTTCTTTCTTTCTTAACTTGGTCGGTCACTTAGGATCAACGCAAGCCGCCGGGCGATGAGCATGAGCCTTATATTTCTCATCCCTTGGGAATTAGATCAAATCCCTGTATCCACTATATCCCCGCGACATAATATACCTTAGCTATTAAATTTCCACTATCCGCAACCATTACTCCGCTTCCGGCACTTAAAATAGCCGTGAGCGGAAGCCAGTGGATTTGATTTGAGGTCGTTGACCTGGCTATATTACTCGTGTCTAATAAAATATAAGATAAAAACACCTTTTAAACCCATAATAACTTTTCCAGTTATTTAATTTAATTTTGCTCTTAATGGTGATTTTCAAAGTATCACAGTCAATAATGAACTTTTATAGACGTATACTTTCGTCATGTACGTCTGTATCTGAGGTCTGTATCTGTATGTTTTGTACGTCTAGCGGAATAATATTATTAGACGTACTTATTAACACAAAATCGAGTTAACAGACAGGTTCACAGGTTTCAAGGATGATTAATTATACCAGTAACAACATTAATGCATTCGACGGCACGAGATTGAGGGCAGTATTCTAATATGCTGCCCCAATATAACCGTCGAAGCATTTATTGGAAAAATGTCGTCACGATTTTTCCCGAAGCGAGGGCGGGATTACTATGAAGTATGAAGTTTAATATAAATATGATTTAAATTGATTTATTTCGTTTAATTTCCACGAACTCCCCAATTAGATTTAGACCAAATCTTTCCAAGAAATAATGTTACAAAAATGAAATAGTATCATTCTAAGTATTTTGAAGTGGTGGAAATTTTGCAGTCCCGTTGGTGCGTGAGTTTCACCCGCATCCGTAATTTTCAAAATTGCGTGCACGTATTAGAAAGTAACACCTATCACTCGCTTATGTGAAGAATACAATTAACACTTTAACAGCCAATCACGTCCTGAGTGCGTCACGCGTTGATTAACTCAGGACGCTGATCACGTCTTCAGTACGTGTCTGACTTTCATAATTTTTATTTTAAAATGACGTCCTTGGTCCGTGTTCCGCGTGTATCCCCGAAGGAGTGTAATGCTTTAGCTACGCACACATGCTCGATTCACCGAGGTGGGTCACTTGGTGTGAGTGAAACAAGCGATCGAGTGGCGCGCTGCATCAGTGCTCCCACGCCGCTATCGCGAGGACGCAAGGAAGAACGTGTTTGACTTTCTTTTTTTTTCATTTAAGCACCTTTTTTAAACTTCATTTTATTTTAAAAAAAACTAATTTACATATGTTTTTTATTTTTATCCTAAAAATAGACAAGTCAAATAGATAAATAAAAAAGAATTATAGATTCATCACAGACAGTTTTCATTTTATACATTTTGCAATATCGGCGAAAATCGCCGGCGTACCAGGTAAGGCGCGTTTTAAAACGCTCGGCTGTTAAAGTGTTAAATTATATTATAACTTGCTTAAAAGAAAATAGGTTCGTGAAGAAACCTATACGCCTGAGAGTTCTCCACAACGCTGTTGAAGTCTACCAATCCATACCATGGCGAAGTATGTCGCTATCACTCACATTGTGAGAGGAGACTTTCCATCAAGAATTTCAAAGATGAAGGTACAGAAATTAGGAGCCATACGAAAAGTGCATACGTATTTTATTTAGTTTGCTTTAACACCGCCAACGTTAATATGCTTCACAATGCCGGGATATGATACCTACATAATGTGACAGCCATGGCGTATCTGCCTCGCTAAACAATAAACAATAGGGGCCATAGACATGCCAGGCGGACAATAGGAACAATAGGAGCGCGGCTATCTCGAAACTACGCGCACGACGCTTCGCCATGGTTGCAAGGAACATACTCGAATCTTATGCGAATCGGGTCCGGAATTAGCGGGAATGTTCTAGATTGGCGTGAATAGTAGGTGAGTGGTATAAAAAGGAGCACTCGGTCAACCGCGGACATTCTAGTTTCGGAAGCGAAACCAGGAAGATACCAGCGATACCTACGAGCGATACCAGTGAGAAGTGAAGTGATTTCTACGGGCGATACAGTGTTCGACGAGTGTGTTTACGAGTACCTACGTGCATAGTGTTGTGGTGTGTACTGTGTACAGTGTTTAATTGTGTATCTACGGGTACAATAAAGTCTTTGTGGTACATTTTGGCATTTTCTCGAACCCCATACTCCTGACACGTAACAATAATACAGAGCTCGTAAAATTAATTGTTGTTTACTTTTTGTGCTTTGTAAATTCCACATAATGTCTTGTGAGTAAGATTGATTTTGTAAAAGCAGCAATTTTAATCGTAATAAATTATTGATTTTTGTGTACAGTTTTGCAAATGCTACCTAAAATTATGATTTTAGGGAAGAAATTTCATTAAAATATATTTATTGTACATAACCGAAGTCACTTTTAAGATAGTAATTTCTATCGGACCGTGTATCTTTCTCTAATATATCGATGAAGGAGACCCAACTCACAATGGGGTAGATCTGGTTTGTAAAGAAAAAGAATTAGTCTTTAATGCGTAGATGGCTCTAATTTATACATCTCGTTTAACGTAATGAGATGCAGACATACTACAAATTTATGCAGTGACGATAAGAGAAGTGATGTAATAAACGATCGGGCCTGCGTCGTTATTCACGGGGGTAACGCGCCATAGACTGCGTCATATATATTTATTTAGAAATGCCACGCAGTTTAGCGACTATACATTTAAAATGGAGTTACCTACCACTATACGTTAAAAACAAATTTATTACGAGTGCTCACAGTTGTATATTAGGTTGTAAGCAAAAACTTCAGTCATTTTAAACCTAAAAAATTAACCTTAATCACAGGGGCAGAAAGCTCATTATTAGAGTCGTCTAGTCTTGTCAGGTGTCGAAACTTCCAACTCTTTGGTTGACCACTAAACCGTCCTCCTTCTCAATAGAGCAGTGTGGTGGAGAATGTTAGAGCTGCCCAGTTACCTATATGATAGTAGACTAGTGAGAAATACGGTTTTCAGTATACCCTGTTAGCCATAAGCTTAAAATTTGTGTTGAATAAACGCTATGTTGAAGGAGTTATATTTGTGATGACCGTTAATATTGGTTAGATTAAATATCTGGAAATGACAAATCATTGGCTTTAGCGGTTTGCAGTAGGGGTTCTTGAAAGAAATAGTTTATTTACATAACACGTAACGAACAAAATGTATTTAATGTTGGCTTTTAGAAGGAGTAATGTTACAAGATAATTATTCGTGTTTTTAGTCATTAATTGAATCTAAAATAAAATTAATATTAGGTAAGTATACAATTTTTCATTCGAATCCATGAAACGTTCTTGACTTCTGTCATTGTGTCTGTAATAAGAAAAATAATATTATAGTGAAATGATAGTACGTTTATGATAAAATTCATTTCGATTTGTTAAGCACTCTATGTGGGGAAGGTATCTTCATGCATATTCAAACGTCGACTCGTTGACATATCACACGCATAGTTTCCCAACACGATTAATGGAAAGCATTTTAACTGACTGAAAATAAATAAACGCTGAAATACATACTTCCGCATTATGATTTCCAGTATCAGGAACGGGCATTATAAAGAACTCATTACTAACATGACGCGAGACACACATTTATGTAATAAATAATAACAAATAAGCGCTAACACACTCATACCCCTGCAGTAGGTTACTAGGTACCTGTGTCGCGGGTGGCATGGACCACACATATAACACATTACAATTACACCCATGACCCGAGTACAAATATATTTATCTGCCACATAAATATCTGCCCCGGCCGGGAATCGAACTCGGGACCCCTCGCGTCGCAGGCAGGGTCGCTACCAACAACTAGGCTACAGGGTCGTCTAATGTGATATTATAAATGTCTGCCCGCTCGGGAATTGAATCCAGGACCTCATGTGCCGCAGGCAGATTCGCTACCAAAACTAGTAGGTACATCTTTTTAATAAAATAAGTAACTGATTTATTTTTGTACCTAGGATACACTTGACCAAGAAATTTACGAAAGTCCAATAGGACCAAAATTTTTTTTTCAGAATTTTTGTCTCTCTGTCTGAATGTTTATCCGTGTATAATGCAAAAATTACTCAATGAAAAATGCGATTTTGGCAGCTACATTACTGGATGCGTAACTTGTAAACTGGTACATTTTATTTCTTAATATAATACGCCGCTTAGAACGTGAGCTGTAAATATATTTTGAAGAAGAACGTCTGCCGGGTCAGCTAGTTGTGTAATGATAATCGTATTAAAATTATAGACATAGGTACAAGTGCCAACAATTATACTTATAAATGCCAAGAATATTAATTATACTTGAATCGCCGAACACATGGAATTGCCACACCCTAAACTAACTACCTAAATGAAACTAAAACTAAAACTACTAAGTCTTTTTAGTTCCCACTGTCAATCTGAAATGAACCTTAATCGCATAGGCGAAAATCTGGCATTTGTGTTCCATGCAATTATAATGAAATCCAGATCGAATGCGAACGGAGTATAAGATCAACAAGAATTCAAACATAATACTAAAAACACATTTCACAAAGAAAGATTTTCAAATAAGCTACGAGTAGCCAAGGCGAGGCTAACGTAAGCTACATTTCTAGCAAAATGGCGTATTTGTATGCAAAATAGCGCTTGTTCAGAAAGGCGTGGTATTGTGTCCGGCTTGGCCGCCAAAATCCTCACTATTAAACTAGCCACGGTTTGCATTTACTTGTGTCGCCGATAAAATGGAATTTCTATTCGCCGCCAAAAATATTTTTATTACGTGTGCTTACAGTTCAATTTGGCATGTAAGCAAAATTTAAGATATTTTAAATTCTCAGCGTCAATCTTCAGAGGCGGGAAGCTGGTATTTTTGTGGGTTACCATTAAAACGGATATATTATTATATATTATAGGGTTACCATTTGGTACGTAGATTATAATTATAAAGGTTAAAGCCAACATTTCTAACATAACATGGCTTCTCCAAGATCGATTGGTGACCACGAGAATGCGTAACTCCCGGGTAGAAGTTCATTGTTTATGTGTTCAAATTCCATCAGCATATTCTGGGAAGTTCACAGATACTTCACATAAATTACATACACATTTTAAGTAACAGATATTTGCGATTGATCAAAATTCTTCATATCTACATAATATATTATCTATAATCAACTATACAAATATAAATGTATATATTATAGGCTGTTTGTTACTACCGTCGTGTCGTCGTGTTATGTAATAATATCTTCTCGACATTGTCACTGTCCTAGGTAAGATTTTTGAATTCTTTTGTCTGCCTGTCTGTCTATTCACATATCGCGCTGTAATTTAAGAACAGCTTGATCGTATTTTAATGGGACTTTCACTAGAAAATAGAGAAGTATAGGGGAAAATATATACGCTCCTTTTTATTTCCCAATTCCCACGGGATCAGGATGTACGTGTGAGATAATCCCACGCGTTACATCGGCACAGCTTGTTAAAATAAACCCGCCCTCGCTTCGATTTAGGAAACATGACCCTCAATACACTCGAAAATTGTAAGACGAGAGTCATTAAATTGGCACAGCTTGGTATACATACATAAATTTTGTTGTGTACCCAAGCCTTTTGGTTACAAATTAAAGCTTGTAAATACTCTCGAAATTATTTATTTCACTTTAACAAAAATAGAGGTGCCGCCATGGCGCGTAGGTTAACAGAGAGAGAGAGGTACAGAGTAGAGATCGCATAGACACTCTTGCAAACATAGATTATAACTTCTATTACTCTTATAGGTACTCTATAAGCTTTAATATATTACGCTTGAACCATGTATGATTATATGTATGTATAAACACTAGTTGACGCCCTCGTTACGCTTAAGGAGACTTGCTTTTTACTTTTCAAATATTCTGTAATTTTGTGACATGTTTAAATAATGTTCCCCTCGTAATGGTCGTAGAGTGATGATACACAGCCAGCTTAAGCCTTCCTCAATATAGGGATTGTCGCTCACAAAACACGATTTACCAGAAAATAAATACCAAGCAAAGCACGGTCCGTATCGGATATTCAGTACATATTTTTGTTTAAGACTAAGGGTCAAATCACACCGAGACGAGACGCGACGCGACGCTGCGCGCAGTCTTTCAAAGAGCGGCTCAAAATAGAACTTTATTTTCTACACGAAAAGATAAACATTTCATTGTGAGAATTCAGAATACGTTGCTTCATGCAGCGCTGCGTCTCGTGACGCCTCGCGGCGTAGCGCGGTGCATCGCTACGCAGCCGTGCATCGTCGGTACGCGCGGCGTGCAAGATTGCCTACTTTTACGATGCACCTCGCGGCATTGAGATGCGTCTCGCGGCGACGCGCGGCGCAGCGCGAAATCACTGGCCTCTTCCAGTATCGTTGCGTCGCGTCGCGTCTCGGTGTGAGCTGACCCTAAGGGTGCGTACAGATTTATTAACATGTTTTATAACATGTTTTGTTATATAGTCTGTACGCACCCTTAGGAAGCAGCCTATGATAGGCAGACAGCAAAGAAGATAATTATAACAATAAGATACTATTTTTCTCCTTTTGGGTACGGCATTCCAAAAAATAATTTATTATTCGAAGCACAAATTCCCTGCATAACAATAAAGTTACTCAAATGTGTTAAAATTATAGTAGTTGTTGGTAATTTCATATATTGTAATAAAGAGTGCTTTGTCTGCTTTATTGCCTTCGAAGAAAAGGTTGAATATAGTTGAAAATACTTCACTACAATAGAGTTGGGCATTAGTAGATCTTATCTCGAGTTCTTACCTCGAGTTTTACCTCACTTTATTTCATGTTAATGCCCATGTAAAATGTTTCTAAATTAATTGGATAATGTATTCATTTGAAAAGAATTTTTAGACCTTCTACGAAATGAAATAACCTCACCAAATCTAACCTCAGAACCTAGTTATCAGCACAGATACTTACTTTTTACAACAACAAAAAAAAACAACTTCAACATCGATATTAAACAATCAAAATGTATGCATTATTTGTGAAATACATCGTGTTTTCATGCGATGACCAAGTCAATCTTGTTATTTGAAACGTTAAAGATAATATTGAGCTGGTTAATATAAGATGTTGTTAGGTTAGATAATTACGTAACAACTTAGGACAAAAGGTCCCATAAGTAGGGACTGAATAAATTAATGACCGACTTGGTATTTACATGGATCTCACAACCTTTACGGTAAAAGCACTGAGTTGTGAGACTTGGTTTTTTCTACAAGTATTGTTTTTTATGGGATCTATTTCCTTTTTGTAGATAGTCCTACTTTTTTCCTTTTCGGTACCTTCTACATGATAGCCTAGTGGTTAAGAATTCAGCCTCCTATTCGGAGGGTTCAAATCTCAGGGCACGCACCTCTGACTTTTCAGAGGTATGTGCGTTTTAAGCATTTCAATGTCACTAGCTACAAACGGTGAAGGAAAACATCGTGAGGAAACCTGCATGCGGGAGAGTTCGCAAAACTCAAAGGTGTATGAAGTACGCCAATCCGCACTTGGCCAGCGTGGTGGACTACGGCCTTAATCTTCTCATTCTGAGAAGAGACCCGTGCTCAATAGTTGGCCATGATGGGTTGAGATGATGACCTTCTACGTCTTGTGTACCAACAACAAATTTCGTGCTTCTAGAACATGTGCGAAATCCGCAACCATTCAGTAGCTTTTGTATGATACACGGGATAACATACAGACACAACATATTATATAATAATAATTGTTTATAAAATAGCTTAACTAAATTTAATGTAGATTGTAATTGTAACACTAAGATAAGACACAGAATTTTTATACGATACGACTCTTATAACAAAAAATTGTAAGACTTTTATTTAGGTTCATTAGAAGTTTTTCCCAAGTTAGGAGTTACTCATTAGTACCGAAACGTGATGGTTTTATGGAAAAGAAAATTTCACGGATTTTTGTCGTAACGAGTGTAACCCTGTCAACTAATTAGTCATCTCTAATGTCCTAAGCGCTCATAGCACAGCGGCTTGCGTCGATCCTGAGTGATCGACAAAGTTAAGCATCTTCGGACGCGGTCGGTAGTTGGATGGGTGAGCCCTAGTTGCAAAATTTCTTGAACGCTTTTGTGCTTCGGAGGCCACGTAAAGCTGTCGGTCCCGGTTGCTATCGATAGATAGCAGTGGTTAAGCCATGTTGGAGGCATATGGGCGGCCTTTAAACTTTTGACACTGGGTTGGCCACTAATCCACCAATCCACACTGGAGCACCGTGGTGGCGTATGCCCTCGGCCTCCTCCCTAATGAGGAGAGACCCCTGCTCAGTAATGGGCCATTAATGGGTTGTAGTTGAAGGTTCTAAGGACCTAGGGCCTATTGGTTGCTTAAAGTTGCGGTAGTTGGTCGCACAGCGTTGAATCCGTTTTTAAATGGCCTCTAAACGAGTTGAGTTCTAACTAATGTGTAAGGGCCCATAAAGGACTGCATAAATTACAACGACCCGGAACCGGTCCCACTAAGATGTAAGCATTGAATAATGAGCTCTATGTCTCTTTGAAATGTTCTGCGTACATTTATTTATTTATATAAACTTTATTGACCATTATAAAATACTGCGGTACAAATGGCGAATTTAACGTATCTATGTATTACATAAATATTTGCCTAGGTCGGGAATCGTATCCAAGACCCGACGCGATTCGTGCAAGTTCTCTACCCAAAAAGGCTCTAGACACGTTTATATTACGTGTATCCCTCGCAAAGCAGCTCTTGTATAAAATTCAAAGAATCCTTAAGCTTCAATTGTCTGTTTCAGAGAAACAATTTAATAATCGAAGTTTATCCTACACAAAAACCGTTCTATGGCATTATTATTCTGTAATTAGCGTTATTTATTTTCATTTCTTCATAGGACTTTCTATGGTTTCCCTTTCACTGTTTCCTTTCCTGCAAAAGGCGAAAAAGATTTCCAAAACGGGATATAAAGTAAAAAAGGTAAAAGTGATAGTTTTGATATGAATGATTAGTTGTGCTAGCGACTTTGTGTAAAGATTTTCCCGCGTGAATCCCAATCCCGCGGGAACTTCAGGAAAAAAAAAAGCCTATATGTAGCATATGTTGCTCCACAACCTCCTCTATCTCCCAGTGAAAGTCCCATAAATCCGTTCAGCCGTTTCTAAAATTAGCGTGCACAATCAGCGATCTGTTCATTTTATTATATTATGTCTGCTTTGATGATCTAATGTCTAGATAGAACATCGAATGTTGCTAACTGTCGGCCAAAATTTTTATATAATTGTATGATTGATCACGCAAACATAGACAATAGACGAACGTGTAAACATCGCATGCACGCACACATGCTTGATATTGTTGCCTTGTTTTTTGTTCTCATTGTAGGGCGATGCTCAATCTAGACATTAGATCATCAAAGTATGTATGTATAGAATATATAGAAAATAGAATAAATTTGAATTTGAAATCAAACCTGAAACTCCTCACTCCGCAGGGACACAACAAACATAATTACAACTCATTTGTTGGCCCAGTTACATTCAGTATCCAAAATGAAAATTGTTAGGCATAACAGAACGCATTTAATGTTATAATTCTAAACTCATTACAGTTTAGAACACAACGCAAAACCAAAGTTATTTGCAAACGTACATGTAGTAATGGAAGCAGACTAACATGAAATTCTCTCGCATCTCTGTTAATTACAACCTTGCCTCGGTTTTAACATTGTAAGCTAACAAGATATTTTGTTGCCTTTTACCTATTAACAACGCGTACAACCACAAAATTGCTAAGATTATGATAAGAGTCTACAATCAAAATAACCGACTTCAACATCGACAAGCAGAGATAACTCAAAAACCACACGCCGTATATCGCTCAAACTTATATGGGATCACACGACAAGCACCAGCTTTCGAATAAAACAAGGATCATCAAAATCTGTTCACCCAGTCTAAAGTTCTGAGGTAAACATAAAAAAACCACATTCAGTAGAAATTTTTGTCATAAATTTCTACTGAATGAACCAGTTTTGGTAATTATTTTTATATTCGAAAGCCAGATTTGATATGTCCGTTATAAGATGAGCAAATCTGACAAGTAGATTTTGAGTCTCTGACTCTGAGATCTCTAATAATGTGTAATTAAGTAACGTCGACTATCTACATTAATAAAATGTCTTCATTTTATTATGGGTCGATGTTGAAGTCGGTGTTTTCTTTGTTAAAACTATGTATTGCATTTTATATTTATAGTTATTTTCACTAGACAGATAGGTGAAAGTATTTTTAATGGAGTTGAATAAGCAAACGAGCATGCAGCACCACCTTCCACTGTCGCCCATGACAACTGTGACCGACATAGAACAAGTCTCAATTTAAGAAATGGGACGGTTTGTACAGTTAGTAGATGTTGTTAGAATATTAGTGGGTTAGTTAGTTAATAAACAAGGTTAAGTATAAAGTCTTCCTCCAACTTGCCTAGACATGTCCGATGAACATCTAAAATGAAAAGGTTCGTTAGGTTTAGGCAAAACTTTGTACATTGTCAACCGGGTAAGTTGTTGTAGAGTTGTGCTAGTTAATTGCATTATTGTTATAAGTTTGTTCAGCGAAGAGTAAAACATAAATTATGTTATATTAAAAAAAACTGTATCAAAGTAAAGTAAACAGTAAAAAGGGATCCATGGCTTCTTGTCTATTATGTGGAAATGAATCCAATTAGCCTTTATTTTCCTATTCCTCGAGTTGTCTCAAGTTTATTAATTATGATTTCACTTTTTCGTTTTCTAATTTCAGACTCCATAAAATGATCAGATCATCATCATCCTCATTATCTTCTTACCCATTTCCCAATTTCCTTTTTTCCCCTTTTTTACATTCTTTCGTAAAAGCAATCACTTCTACACTGGCTCTGTTATCTTTCATACCGTCTCACGCACAATCCATCCATCTTCTCTTTACACATTCTCAACTTTGTTCACCCATATCATACCAATCATTCTTCTCGTCATATGCGCTTACTCTTTCTTTATCATATCATATGACATACACTTGATTTAAATAATGACCTTAGTAGTACCATATTGTTGATCTAATCTAGTGAGAATAGTTCGTAGAAGTGAATTTTTTTCAATTAATCGGATGTATAAAAGTCGATGATCATTATGTTCAAAGATTCCGACATAATTGTTATTTATAAAGCTAGAAGTACGTTAAAAACTATGCTTGTATTAAATTTCGGCTCAAAGCAGACAATATTGTGATAATGCTGCGAAGTAATAAGCACAAAGGTTAAGAGTAGTCAGAGATTGTTCATTAATTATTCCTTATACATACAACATGGAAGGAGTCTCTACCTTTGTGAAAATACCTTTTGTTAACAACATTTTGTTATTAATCAGTATAGTAGTGTGCTAATTAAACGTTTTTTTATGGAATGAAGATAATAAACTTACTTTCGCTGCCGCCCATTAGGCCGCGGCCTCGAATCTTGCGGGCAGCGGCGCGGCGGCGGCGGCGGCGCGGGCGCGCAAGATGTTTTGCATGTTATCAAATGGACCGACCCTCGAAAACTGCGGCGCGGCGGCGGTGTAGGAGCGGGTAACGAGCGGTGGTTGACAACGTCAAGCGGTGACCGCTCTCGCGTCGTGTGCGTCAGAATGGCGGGTCTGCTCATATTTAACGTTGATGTAGATTTAGAAAAAAAAATCCTAAGTATATTCGAACACAAAAAGTTCTTTTATTTATACCGTGTATAATTCAAAATCACAAATAACTTTCCATTTAAAATTTAAGACTTGATATCGACTACGATACTCTATAGTACTCTATACCGTACGCTCAATATACTCGTACCTATATAGGGATACTAGTAAACCCGCCCTCGCTTCGCTTCGGGGAACCAGTCCCTTCAAAAATCTCTATAAATTTTAACAAATTATGTTATTCCAATGTCTAAGCTATATTACTGCAAAGTTTCGTGAAAATCCGTTCAGTAGTGTTTGCGTGCAAGAGTAACAAACCCACACACACATACTCACTCACATCCTTACAAACTTTCGTATGTATAATAATTATTGTATAGTTAGTAGGATAGGTTAGATAGGATAGTAGGAAGTAGGATTTATATCGGATTATATTATAGAATAAAATTATAACATTGAGATCCCAAATGTGGGCACAATACAGAAATTAATGTCTGTCATTTATGTGCTTTAGCTTTAAAATATGTTTGATGAAAATCAGTTGAGCCGTTTAAAAGTTGTGGGGGGTGAAAGTGGGGAAGAATAGCCGTTTGTATGCAAATATACTCGTGTGGGGTCTGAAATGAAAGCGCACAGTAAGAGAATATTTATGAATTAATCGAGAATATTCTTACAAAAAGTATAAAATAAAAAATTTAATTAAAAATTTAAAAAACCCCCGACACAAGAAATTACATTTAAAAAGTAAAAATAATAAAAGAAACTCAATCTTGAAGCACGTAAGTGTGTATTGATAATTATAAAAAAATACGTCGCGTTGAAAATATGACGAACAATGTTTACATAATTGCGGGACATTATGACTTTTCATTTGGCAACCTTACACAAAAAGAATTACGTATCCATACGGTGCACCGCTAGTTGATATTAAGGTTGTCATGCACACAAAGTGAAAAAGCGACTTCACATCATTCGTTGCTTTTCTTTGCGAATTTTATATCTGCCTTTTGGTTCTATAATCTGAGTATTGTATATTCTATGACTTAAATCAGTCTCAGGTTATATTGTGTTAACGATGTGACGCTTAGTGACGACGTATATTTGAAGCGCTGTTTGTATACTAAAACACTTAAACTTTAAATTATACTTGCACTAACATGAATTTCGAGCTTTAGATAAAGAAGTATAATTGTTAAATTTATATTTTTCAAGATTTTTAATATTTAAATTCTTATTTTGAATGTAGTTTGTTTTGAATAACTTTTTTCTTCTGCAATGATAAAATAGTGGGTGTTCAGAGTTTCGTAAACGGTTTTTGTTAATGACTATTTATCCTTAAAAGCTACGGAATCCAGACTACTAGGTTTTTAGGAAGCAATTAGGTAGCAATTAATAGTGAAAATAATATTTTAATTATAGCTATAATTATAATAATATTTTATTTTGATAGTTCATATCCCTCTCGCTGTTCTTGCTAGGGTAACGCACACGGTGACAGCCCGCGCAATCGCATTGTAGTGTTGTGCAATTTATTTAGGTGTCGTATACGTAATATTTATTTTATTTACTTCTTTACTCCTTGTCTGTCATCTTTATCCTCTTTATCTTCTTCCTTGTTCACTTCCTTTAATATCCTTGCCTTTCTTTATGACTTGTTCTTTTATGTTATTTTACAATTTTTAATACTTTTACTTTCTCTTTTAACTGAAATTGTAAATGTTTTAAGATTATATTGATTACTTTGGAGTTAGGTATTTTGATAATTAATCTAATTATTACTTTGTTATTTATTTGTTGGGACATTGTCTCTGTTCTTCACAATTTCGATAAAACTCGCCTTTTATTTTTCTTGTCCTATAGTAGGTATTCACTTCTTCATTTGCCCACAATAAAACGAGTGTAAGAAATAAATTTGAATCGAAAAGATGTTGTCTCCGTTGTTCAGACATTTCGTTCGCGAATAAAACAAATATCTCAGCGACAACACTACGCCGCTATAGCGCCGCCGCGAGTTTCCAGAACTAGCCTGCGTTGCCCGCGCCGCCGCCGCCGCCGCCCCGCTGCCCGCAAAATTCGAGGCCGCGGCCTTACAACTGTGAACGACACAGAATAAGAATCGGGACTAGGTTATTATGTCCAACATACCTTGTAACAACGGTAATTGGTAAATTTAATTTTTTATTGGATGCTGTTGGTAATAGTCCAGCTAGGTTATTCTGTAAGGATATCTTCATTTGACATCGAAAACTGAATCCGCGCGGTGAGATTTTGATTTTGACGTACATCGCATTCTGTTAAAATTAAAACCGACGGCTGCGCCAACCAAGCTCGCAATCGAAGTGACAGAACTCACCTGAGTGAGCTTCGATATCGAATTTGTTTCTTTCAGAATATCCTTGCAGTTCGTTCAAATTCGGTGACAGATTTGTTAGTAAGGGTCCCCGCAAACTGGCCAAAGCCACCGGGGGCTGTGGCGCTTCTTTTTAGAAGCGCGGTCCGGCCGACAGCCGCTTCGGCTGAATCCTGCACACTGTTATTGGAGCTGTTGACTGTTGGGCGGATCGCGCTTCTAAAAAGAAGAGCCACAGCCGCCAGTGGCTGCGGTCAGTTTGCGGGGATCCTAAATATCAGTACCCTCAACTTTACATACACTTCTGATTTTTATTAAATTATAGAAGGTAGGTTGTCAGTCCACCGTTCGATCTTTTCGCACAATGGCAATGGCGCGTTTAATTTTTACCGCGTCCCTATTGGTTATTTGAATCAGACAAGCGACGCCGAGGGCAATTAAGGAATTATTAAATACATTACCAAAATAAAATTCTGTTTTCGCCAGTATATAAACGGGACGTTACGCGTGAACAAAAGTACAATATGTAAACCTATTTGTGCATCTGCGCTATTTGCACGAGCACTCGTGCATTATTGGTTTAATATCGGTTTTTCCGAATCAAAGGATTTCTTATTTGTAAATGCATAAGCGACTATATAAATGCAGCGTAAGAGTTATAACTAAATAAGAGGAAAAAACACATGAAACAAAACAAAAATTATTTTTCAAATGCCGCTTAAAATGACGAAACAAACTTCCCTCTTATTTTACCCAACCTCAAAAAAAGACGGTACAACTGTCCTTTTAATGTTAACCGACAGTTATGTTATATTACACACAAAACAAAAATGAGTCAAATTAAACCTCCTTTTTTGAAGTCGGAGTAAAATGAGTTGAATTGAGAACCTCTTCCTTTTTTATTTTCCTTCTTTTTTAATTGTTAATTAAGGTGACAACATTTCATTACAAATCGTTTGAAGATTCCACAACCGATCTAAAAATGCCCTTAGTAAATTTTTATTTGAAAGTATATTCAACTCTATGCTCAGATTATAAGTTTCGTTTTGATTCCCAAGTGATGTCAAATAAACAATTTCTACTACGATTTTCAATGGATTTCAAAAGGCTGATAGATGGCACAAATTCTTGATCTGTTTTATATTACGACCCGGATGGCGCAATGGTTAACACGTCGGCACGCTGTTCCGATCGTCCTGGGTTCGATTCCCAGCGAGGCGGCAATTTGAATGATGAGTTTAAATTTCCGTTCTCGGTCTGGGTGTGTGTCCTTGTCATGTGTGTTGTCCAAGGCACATACACATACAGGGAATCCTAGTGTTTGAGTGTGAAGCATGAGTATTATTATTGTTATTATTTTATTCTGGAAGTAATCCGAGTCTGTTTGATTTTGAATAAAAAGAAGGTCACATTTTTATGGCGACTCAATATTCCTGCTAAGCGATGGGTACTAAGGTTTGGCCTCGGCATTCGGAATTTCTGAACCTTCTTTTAAAGATTAATAATTCTTAGGATCTCGAATTTACTTCTTCAGTAGGTACTGGATGGCAGTAGCATAAAATATAGTACACGAGTTTAATAATTGCTTTTAACAAAAAGAATTATCGACAAGCAGAGAGAAGTCAAAAACTTTATTAATTTATTAATTGTCGATGTTGTAGTCACTTTATCGTTAAAGTTAAATAAATGTACTTACATTCGTGGGCAAAACGAAGTTGAAATCCATCTTATTCTTCTGCGATGAACTGCATGATGGAGATCAGATTTTTGTGTCCACCTTCAGAAGAAACCCCTGATGCGACCTCCAGGCTATATGGAGAGGCCCCATCGCGGTGGCTCACATATCTGGAACAATAGTGGTTCATTTGTAATTTAATTTTTAAACTTTATTACGTCCACAGTAACGGGTCACCGCTAGTTAAGAGGCAAAATTTCTTGAGCGCTTCCATGCTTCGGAGATGTCGGAAGACCTTTGGGCGGCTTGAAAACTTCCGATACTGGGTTGGCCACTAACTTGGTCCTGCGTTTGATTGCTAGCGAGACAGCTATTTAAATAACGAGTTCAAATCAGTTCTTAGTTTACATTTTGTGATTTTGTTTTGCGCGTTGTCCATGGCATTCACGACACATAGAATTCTACCTATGGGAATGTGAGTGTGAAGTGTTATTTATTATTCATTTAACAGCCAGTGCAAAGTTAGACAGACTTAAATCTCCAGAGTATTCACATATTAAATGTAACGACCTCATTCCCAGATAAAAAACACAAGTTTGAAGTGATGTGTGTCACGGCATACCTGTTTATTTAACAATTCTACAATTCAAACAATGACAATGACAAACATTTCATATTCATCGATCTCTTTTATGGATGGTTCAAATCACGCTGGGTTACTTTTAGGGTCATGAGAGTTCTTTTGTGATTTGGTAGGTACACTTAGACTGCCAATTCTGACTTAGTGTAGGCACCTATTTACTTTTGGTGAATTTAAATCTATAATAATAAAACTTTTAAAAGAAATAACATTATAAAAAAATGTCACAATACACCATTTTACAATAGGCGTAACGAAAATGGAACTATGTTTTTGAAATAGATTGGATTATATTAATATACTCGTATGGTCAGATTGTTTAGTTAATCCAAGCCCGTTTTTACAAGGTCAATTTTATTTCATTAACCTGCAAAATGGGCTTAGAAAAGTTGAGTAGAGTTGAGAACATCATATACCTACATGCATAAACCGTTGCAATGATTTATAAGAACATACATAGTTTATTGTACTTTTAGTTCCAAAAACATCATATAATTATTTTGTTTTAGTTTAAATAAATAAATAAATAAATTTATTGTTTACCGTTGGTTTTTATACAGATGTTACAATACAAACAATAAACAGTTCTCAATTTATAGGTTAATTATTGTTATATTAAAATTATTACATCTTACTTGTTTACGTTAATAATAACATTTGAGTTTATAATATTAATAAAATTAATTCATATTGTTATGTCACAATTTATAAATTCTGTTATGTCATAATATATTGATGTCAAAAGATATTTTTTCAGTGTTAGCCTAAATTTACTTTCTGGTAATGTATGTAAGTGAGTAGGTAAGTTCGCATATAATACATGGAAGACAGAAAAATGAAAACTGGTGAAAGAATATCCATACTTTTATTAATGACTATTCACGTCTCGCTTTCAAACCTATTGAATACCCCATTGATTGGGGAACTCATTGAAATTTTGGATTATCACGTGAACTACGTGCCAGTCACGATTTTGAATAACGCTTTATTAAATGTATGAATAATTTATCAGATAGGGGAAAGTTTCGCAAAAATTTGGGGCCACGGTAATATACTGGGCG
Source organism: Hesperia comma (assembly GCA_905404135.1). NCBI lineage: Eukaryota > Metazoa > Arthropoda > Insecta > Lepidoptera > Hesperiidae > Hesperia > Hesperia comma. The sequence goes on from FR990012.1 coordinate 36,015,859, forward strand.
CAAATTGTGCCAAATTTGATTTTCTAAGGTGCCACGGGTAAAACGGTGCAGAAAATAGTAATTTTTATATCATTTGGAATATTTCGTGTAATACTTGAGTTGGCGACGGTATGAATATTTTTCTTTATGTAAATTTCTTATAAAACTTTTATAAACACTTGCTTTGATTTATTTTCGTGAGGAATTTATATATTTGATATTTTCCTCGTGTCCATTATTTTAATAATTAAATAGTATCAGCGTAGGTATATAAATAAATAATAAATAAACGCTAACATACCCATACATTTTTTGTATAGGTAAGTTGCTAGGTACATATCATATTATTATGCATTTGTGACAGCTATAAAAATTTGTGTAAGCGAAGTAATGAAAAATGAAACAAATAAATATTTGTGTTTCATTCAAAACAAAATCAAAAGGTCGTTTGAGAAAAAATAGCCAAGACAACAAATATTTAACCGGTGTTCCCAAGTTAGTGGGCAAAAGTAATTTGTTTACTCTTTTTAATCAACTTCAAAGAACGAGGTTCTCAATTAGTCTGCGGGATATTTTTAGGCACGGACCACTAGAACTGTAAAGACTGGTTAGAATTATACTTATTTTATGTTGGGTTTTACGTAGCTTCCGGTATTTTCAGTTTAATTTTTGTGTTTGAACCTTGCACCTTGTAGTCTCATAGTTCATAGTTTTCATCTACAAAATTAAATTGGGCCTTATACTAAAGAATTGGTATACTTAAAGTAAAATCTAATTTTTAACGAACGAAATTCTGAAACGAACGGATCAATGGTCATATTTTGAAAACACAAATGTTTTATTTACAAAAATACATAATATTATATTATATTAAAATTGCATATAAATATAAATAAAAAAATATATTACATTAAAATTGCATTTAATTGATTTGGTAGAATTTATTAAACAAATACACAATTTTTATGCAATCCAAGGGCTTATTTGAAATTGTATTACAGAAATGCAATCCGTGCTTCTTGGGGATTTAAAACTTAAGAAGTGAAGTGATATTTAATTAAAATATTTCATTACATTTCCTTCGAATAAAATTCTGTACTGCATCGGTGAAAATACTCCTTATTCAATACAAAGTATAAAATATATTATCTCCTTAAATAGACCTAGCCTAGTTCGAGACACGGGGTGTCCGGGTTCGAATCCCAGGGCACGCACGTCTGATTCTTTGGAATTACGTGCGTTTCAATCATTTAAATATCACTCGCTATAACAATAATTAAGCTCCTAGATGAAAGAAAACATCATGAGGAAACCTGCATGCCAGAGAGTTCGCAAAACTCAAAGGTGTGTGAAGTCTGCCAATCCGCACTTGCCCAGCGTGATGGACTGTAGCTACAAATTTGCAGATATTTTGTTGTTTTCCGAGTCCCAAGTAACACTTTAGCAAAGACTAGATAAATATAAACAAGTTTAGGTACGAGTACTTGCAACTGTACGTTCAGTACGGGTTAAAGTACACGACAAAAGTCATATGGAGAGATCTTAAAGAAGTGAACACCACCTTCATCACATAAAGCTGGTACTCTACACATTTTATATGCCATTCCGTTTATGTTCAGTGTAAAATGTTGAGTTTGTATGTGGCATATAAACTTGACATTTTATATGCTTCTTGGCTCTGAATAAAACTTGAATATGAAAGGTATGTCTTCATTTTGTAACACAATGTATGAAAATGGAAAATATAAAGCTTTCACAATAAGAGCAAACATCTTTCCGCGCGTATAATGTACATGATAATTTATGAGACAGATATTAGGTAGTATATATCTTTTGGATAGGTACCTATCTGTTATGAAACAGGTGTCACGGAGATATTTTATTGAGATTATAATACTTTTAGCACTCGTAACCCGGCGGCTTGCGTCGATAAGTAAAGCAACAGCGGGCGCACATTATGCTCTTCAGAACGTGACGGAAATTGCACGCACCGTTCACAATTATTTATTTCAGAGGGGTTTTTCTTTCTTCGAATTCTTTCTTCCTTTCTTCCTCACCCAGTAGGACATCGTTAGGGCGCGACCAGGTATATTAAATATTACTTGGCATCTTGGCTTGGCGTCATCAGCTTACCCTGATGATGCCCTGTTTTGGGGCGAAACACGTGTAGGTTCATTCTATGTTCGTTGCATGTTCCTATGTGGGAGTGAGGGAGGTGCTACTTGCATGAAAGTATACACCATCATACATACGAGTTTGCTAGCATTGTTGCAAAGTAGATTAACCTCTAAACCTCTAATCTGTTATAATGGAGCTCCGCAATGTAACGCCTGATTCAATTAACCATTTGTAGGTGATTTACACATTATCTATACTTAATAATATAAAGCAGAAGAGTTTGTTTGTTTGTTCGTTTGAACGTGCTAATCTCAGGAGCTACTGATCCGATTTGAAAAAATCTTTTATTTTGAATGTTCCATTGATTGAGGAACGCTTTAGGCATCATATACATATATGACATCACGCTACAACCAAAAGATATGGTTACAGGGACAACATCCTAGGCGCATGCAAATAGCGTTGAGAACGGCCTAATCATTGAAATATCCACCTCGCTGGGATCGAACCAAGGACCCTTGACGATCTGGCAGAACCTTTGCGCCATAGGGTTCTCAATAAAGACTTACCTATAGCTACTATCGGTGTATTGTTAACTTAAGAGTTATGGAGTCTCGCTCGCACCGTGGCACGAAACAGTCGATCTGTTTTACTTAACGCTCTCAATTTTTGTACCTACCCTCTGTGCAAATTGTACTTACGGTATCAAAAATGCCTAAGTGTGATAATTGTGCAAAAGTAATAGCCAAGAAATCTGCTGCTCTGGAGTGTAATACGTGCTCAAAAACAGTGCACGCAAGTCAGTCCTGCACCGGTCTAACCACCAAACAGTTAGCGGCACTCCGCAATGCCGACAACCTTGAATGGACCTGCGAAGACTGTCGCCGTGAATCTCCAAGACGTAAGTCATTCGTTATCCTTGAGGAAGATGAAGAGGAAGACGAGGACGAAACAGGAAGACAGGGGAACGACGGAGGACCTAGCGCGATGAAAAAGTTGCTAAGTGACATATCGTTCGAGGTAAAAAAAGCAGTCAAAAAAGAAATAGGCACTTTAAACGAAGCACTCAGCTCCTGCAGTCAAAAAATGGATGGAATCACTGATACCTTAGAGTTGATTACTGGAAAAATCAAAGAATTGGAAAACAAAAATACATACCTAACAAACCAAAACAAACACCTAGAACTGAAAATCGAAGCCTTGGAACAACACATTGGCTATATCGAGCAAAAACAACTGAATAACACTTTGGAAATAGCAGGGGTACCCGAAACGAAGGACGAAAATACGGAATATATTATCAGCAAGTTAGCTACGAAAATGTGTATGGAAAAGAAAGATATAGTAACAGTCAAAAGAGTGAAAGGGAAAAAAGACAATGACGGAGTGATTCAAATATGTTTAAAACAAGAAGAACAAGTGGACAACTGGATACGTGAAGCGAGAAAAATAACAATTATTGCAGAAGATTTAATTTCTTGCCCAGATCCCACTACAGCCAAAACAAAGATTGTGATACGCCGAGCCCTCTCAAGTACGAATAAAAGTCTGTTGTGGCAAGCTAAACTAAAACTAAAGGACTCATACAAATATATTTGGTTCCAGGGTGGTAGAATCTTAATCCGTAAAAACGATAACGATAAGCCAGTAATTATCAGAAATGCAAGTGATATCGAAAAAATGGCGGTAGGAAAGAACAAAAGTCGGTAGAAGAATACCTATAGCATTAGTTACTACAACAGGCATTAATGAAATTTATAACTCTTCTAACCTATGTGAATTTAGTTTATATTTACCCAAACATACCTCTCTATTTAATATTGTTCATATCAACATAAGGTCTATTATTAAAAATTTCAGCTCGTTGTTGCAATCTATAAACCAATCACCAATAGATATTGATGTTATTATCTTAACAGAAGTAGGAATCTCGATAAGTAGTGAACTTATTCAATTATTTAGCATTAAAGGCTACGATATGTGCAGTGTGCTTCGTGAGCGACGACGTGGAGGGGGTATAATTATGTACATTAAAAAATGCCACTGTTTCGAAATTGTAAATAATCTACAGCTAATCCACTGTGAATCACTAATTGTTAAAATCCAAACCCGACACCGCTACACGACTCACATCTGCGCTATTTATAGGCCGCCTAATGAAAGCAAACACCTTTTTATTAACGAACTAAAGTTATTATCATGTCACAGTAATATTAAACACACAGATTTGTATCTAGTCGGAGACATTAATATAGACCTGAAATTGAAAAATAACATACAAAATTACTACTTAAACAGCTTGGCTGAGCTTGGTTTAACGAGCACGATATCCGACTTCACACGAATTGAAACTCGAGATGAAAACATAACACGGAGTTGTATCGACCACATATTCGCGAGATCGTGCACGTTAGACCTCTACTCGGCTGCGCTTGGAACGGTAATAGCAGATCACCGCATGTGCGTACTGTCATGCGTTGGGACCCCCGCAAGCAATAATATACAGGATGTGGTAGTATACAAACAATTAATAAATAACGAAAAATTAATATCACTTCTTAAAAATATCGAGTGGAATAAAGTAGAAAACATGCAATGTCCGATAGAAATATATAGTTTTATTAAGAATAGTTTTGCAAATTGTTACAATAACGCCAAATATACAATAAAAGAGCGTATTACTAGCAAAATAAATAAAGAACCGTGGATAAATAACAAGATAAATCATTTATGCCAAAAAAGAGATGAATTATATACTAAATGGAAAAAAGATACCAATGATAAAATGTTAAGGTTAGAATTTAATAAAGTTAGGAACAAAACGCATAAAAGTATAGAATTCTCACGAAATAAATATTATTATAAAGAGATAAATATAAATAAAAATAATCCTAGGATACTGTGGAATATTCTAAACTCTCTTACTGGCCGAGTAAATAAATCTATAGATGCGGCGATTATAAAAGCATTTCAAAAAAATAATTTGACAGCTAAACAACTTGCTAATAATTTTGGTAAAGGCTTCATTGAGAATGTTGAAAAAATACTACCTAACTGTAAACAAAAACTGCTAGACAATTCTACGTATATATCTCCAATAAACAGCTCAATTCGGTTTAAAGCAGCAGATGATAGAAGCATAAATAAAATTATTCAAAATTTAAACGAAAGAAAAGCACCCGGATTAGACAAGATTCGCTGTATAGATATTAAATCATTAAGTGAAAAAATTACTAAAGTAATTGCTAAGCTAATTAATACAAGTGTCTCCTCCGGGATTTATCCGTCAGATCTAAAAGTAGGCATCGTAAGACCAATTTATAAAACAGGGCCGCATTGCGATTATAACAATTACAGACCAATAACGATACTTCCTGTAGTGGATAAAATAGTAGAAAAATATATATGCGATCAAATACAAAATTATTATATATCGAATAACGTCCTATCCAGCGATCAGTTTGGCTTCCAAAAAAATAAGTCTACAATATCGTTACTATCAAAATTTACTGATGAAATTAATAATTATCTAGACCAAAAACAACATGTAATTCTCTTATTTATTGATTATAGTAAAGCATTTGACACACTACAACACGACTTACTAATACAAAAGCTGGATAACACGGGTATTCGAGGGCCCCTTCTGAGGTGGTGTGAAGATTACCTTAAAGGTAGGAAATACCGGGTTAAGATCGATAATGATTATAGCGACGAATTCTGTGTATCTACGGGAACAGCCCAAGGCTCAGTCCTCGGACCTTTACACTATCTTGCCTTTGTAAATGACATGGGAAATGTAATAACATATAGCTCAGTATATCAATACGCTGATGATACTTGTCTAGTAATAGCCGACAAAGACATAGCAGAGGCAGAAAGAAAGCTACAGCACGACTTTACTAACCTCTGTAGATGGTCACATGATGCTGGTCTTATATTAAATACATTAAAAACTAAAATATTACATATACGCTCGACCCACTCTAATAAATATGAAAGACCAGTAAAAATATTAGCACACGCCCATGATTGCTTGCATAATATAACAGTAAATAGAAACTGTAACTGCAGACATCTAGAACAAGTTAATTATTATAAATATCTTGGCCTCTTCGTGGATGAAAGGTTTCACTGGAGAAATCACGTGGAGTATATTTGTTACAAACTGCGTGCTATGCTAGCAAAATTTTCAATACTAAAATTTAAAATACCCTTTAAAATTCTTTTAAATCTGTATAATGCTCTTGTCGAATCAGTTGTATCGTACGGCTTAACATGTTATGGTAAAACCTTTAAAACTCACCTAAATAAAATTTATAACTTACAATTAAGAATATTAAAGACTATTGTACCCAGAAAAGTTAAACTTGAATTAATAAGAGAAAAAAACAGTGTGGGTATATTTAAATACTGTAAAACACTACCAATACATAATAAATTTAAAATGCTTTTATTAACCGAACAATTTTTGAATAAAAAACTACAAACTAAAGTTAATCACAAAACTACAACACGAAAAATTACCCAAAATAAACTCGTAACACCTAAAATATGTAACTACTACGGAAAACGGACAAATAAATATCTAATACCCACCCTACTAAACCAAATACCCTCAACTATACGTTTAAATATAACAGCAGATAACTTCAAGCATAAACTTACCAAATACTTTAATGAACAGATACTATATATATAAAAAAACAGTAAGTAATAATATAAATAAAAGGTAACTGTAACGGTATATTACAATCGTTATACTTTAATATTAAAAGATAAAAAAAAATAATAATAATAAAATAAAAAAATAAAACAATAAATAGATACATTTAATTAAAATATTTTACATTAATTTGATACAACCTGTATAGAGAGCGTTAGTAGACCCGAGCGGCGTGGAGCTACACGGATTTCCCGCTCACACTTAGGAGTGCATCGAAACCGGTTCCATACGTTTACAATGCGCACATAGCGGCGACAATAATATGCAATGCAATTCATTAGCAGTACTGTTTCCTTATCATTGATGTAAGTAAAATTAAGTATGAGACTGTTCTTACCCGCGGACAAACCTCGAGGTTTTTGCGGGTAATTTAAATGTAATTTGTATTTTGTATTGTTTGTTTGGAAATAAAAAAAAAAAAAAAAAAAAAAAGTTCCCCAAACCTAATACATAATATACGCGTATATACGTATACAATCCCACGTGAAATTTTTAAGCACACGCCGTTCTCCAACATATTTTCATATTGCCCCACAGTAATGCTTGCGCAAATACTTACCGCTCTGAACGAATAAGGCAAAACCACATGACAAGTGGTTAAGGGCATCTGCACACTTTGCACGTTAAGTGTTATTTGATGTGTGGGGCATTATCATTATCTCTTAACTGTCCACTAGGTTATAGACTCCTATTACTTTGAGGATGCAGGTACGCTGGTCATTATAGTCAGTACGGTCAGTACGAATTAGTAGATTAACTATGACCTTAACGATCTCATTGTGAGAAGATACCTTTGCTCAGCTGGGATAAGTATGTATGGGTTGCGATGATGAATATTAGGTGTATGTTGTTCGTATTATCTAATGTTGATAAATATTATCATCAATATTATATTGACTAAATATTGAACGTGTGCGGCAAGTCAAATAGCGCTATTTACCTACGTACCGTCCTACACTTGGGGGTTCGCATATTCGCGCGATTGTGAATGAGCACCATAATAAAAACCAGACCGAATATAATATGAAGACACCTTTCAGTACATACTCAGAGAAAATTGCTAGCACCCTTCAATTCGTCGCGGAACACCTACGTAACGTACCTACGTACACCCGTTTGTGTATTTAATGTACTACTCCTTTTACCTTGTAGGTATAATGCATTAAACGCGTATTGGGATTGAGGGCGTTTGAGTGCGTTGTTAGAAATACGCAGCTGAATTTGGCGAAAAATAAAAATGGGTTTGTCACGAATGGTTAAACGTGTTGAAGATGGTATGACAAGTGATTAGTAGGATAAGTTAAGTTTATTATTGTAATATTAATAGAAATCCTGTCCTCCCCGACAATCTTCAATGAAGATTGACCTACATGCTAAATTTCAGCTTCTTGCATTTCGACTGCACCTTGTCTGTCTGTCACTCAGTCACGGAATAGATTTATATACCTACATATAAATCTATAATGATTAATGCTTGATTGATTGTATTCAGGTTTTGGTAAACTTTTACAAGTTAAGCACATTATTCTGGAACCCTGCTTATGTACCCAAATGGGGCTTCAGGTAACAGCCCCAATTCTAGACCATTTTTAGATTATTATTTTTATATTCCTCAAAATATTTCAAACAATCGTGACCCTTACGGACGATCATGCATTATAAATTATGTTTTTATAGCCTGAAGGGCGGAGAAAAAGTTTGAAGTACCTAACTAATAAATAAGGAGCATTTATGAATAGGTAAATCAGAGAATGTTATGTGAATTTATGGAGTGGCTTTTTAATAGTTCTGAGTACCTAATTAATTTATATCTTCAAATCAATAGGCTTCTTCTAAGTTACCGTATTACTCTAACTTATCAACGTCACCACTCACCGTTAAATAAAAGGCACAGCATCAAATCACGCGCTATAAGATTTTATGACTAACTTACCCGGAATTCATAATAATTTTAAAGTTCAATTGATTTAAGATCGAGAGACCCACAGTCAGACGGACAGACAGATCGAAGTAGGTGAGTTACCTACACAGTAGGTAAGTGAATTATCAGGCTTTGCTGGGAACATCATAAAAAATCTTACCACGTTTACAATAAAACTTTACGCACAAACATTTCACTGATAGTACACAACTTATATTTATAGCATAATTTCCTTATTCCTTACTATGGTGTACAATAAAATTTAATAAATAACTAAAAAACAAATGACACGTTAAAAACACTAAACACGAATCATTTATTCTTATAAACACTTTAACACAACTCCACTAATATTCACTAACAGTACGAACGTCTTGTTTTTCAACTAGAACCAACGGTTCCCGACTGAGAGTCGACTGAGTAACTAGCAGGAAGTATGGCGAGGGGATTCAATGAAGACGTAGTTTATATTGAATAATAGCCATACCTGAAAGAAACCAATTAACGTCTAGATTGTCCTTTATACTAGATATACTTACAACGAAAACGGCACAATACACTAATAAAAGTCTAAGAATGAGATATTGCCGTTTTGACAATTAACTGTTTGTAGTACGTTAGATATACTATAGTTAGTTTAGTGTTGTTGGGGATTCCATTTTATCGTAAAAACAACAATTCTAGGAGTAACTAATGCATGAAACTTCTTTTATTTCAATTTACTATTTAATGGATTTATTTACAGGATGACATTGAATTATTGTTTTTATTTATTTTATTTTATTTATTTTATTATGATTTTGATTTTATTTTGACATTATTATGAATGAATGAATTGTATACCTAATCTTATTTTAATATTGACAATATTTGCATGACATATTATTACTTTACAATTGACTATTGAGGACATTAAAATTAATGAGTGCGTATTGTTATTGAATTTGTTGAATATTTGTAATTAATGAGATTATTGAATTATTGAAATTTTTGAATTTTGTAAGTATTTTAAATGCTGATTATGTTATTTAAAAGGTAGGCTAACGAATTGGGGATACCTGTAATGTTAGTTTTTAAGCGTATGAATTAAATAAATAAATAAATAAATAAATTTATACAGCCCATGATAAAATAGGGTTGTCTACCAAGACTTTCAGGCTGGACACTTGTGCGAATGCACAAGTGTAAGAGGAGCTTCCCAAATGATTGTTTTCGCAGTGTTTGACACATTCATGGTTTTCCAAGCTCTCAAAGCAGTGACGGTTTTTGGTAATAAAATCAAATCAAAGCGTGACCTTCAACCTTCGCGCAGTCTCCCACAGATTCGAGCACACATTCGTACGATATACAAATATATATTTCTATATCTGGATACTAACTGAAAGCCAGGTCGGGCTTACTAGTCCATGACATTTTACAATTGGATTATGGTTACCGCACCTACCCTTCGTACCTAAATATACATATCTACTACTTGTAAATTTTGACTTTCGAGGGACTATCAGGGACAGGCAACATATTAAGTTGTTTGACTTCGAATTTGTTTCATTATATTAACGGCTAAATATATTAGCAGAGAGTAAAATAATCTCGTTAGCGAAATTCAGTACTTAATTTGTAGGCCTATTTAAGATTTTGTTAGGGTTTGAGTATTTCATTCAGCATTAAAAGTTAGTACAAAGTAGGGGGTTGATTATAAAAGGTACGAGTAATAGAGTTGTAGTCGTAAAATTTAATCCCTCGAAGCTCAGACTAAATGAATAATGAATAATGAATAACGCTTCACACTCAAAGCCCCACACTAGGATTCCCTGTGTCGTGGGTGCCTTGGACAACACACAAGACATGGACACACACCCAGACCGAGAACGGAAATTTAAACTCATCATTCAAATTGCCGCCTCGCTGGGATCGAACCCAGGACCCTCGGAACAGCGATCGGCGTGTTAACCATTGCGCCATTCGGGTCGTCAAATATCAAAATAAATTCAAATAAATTCAAATTAATTCAAAGTAGTAAAATGTAACAACAACAACAACAACAACAAAACTCTTTATTGTACACCAGTAAAAAATAGTACAAACATATTGTCTTAGGTAATTAATGTACAAACGGCGGCCTTATCGCTTAAGAAGCGATTTCTTCCAGGCAACCATTGGGTAGAGGACTACTTTGTTCTAGAGAAAAAAAAAAGTAAGGGTGTACTAGCTGTTTGTTAATACATATTATAAAAGTGTCGTGTAGTTATTGAATAAAAAGTTATATAATAATTTATGAATGAGAGAAAATAAATAATTATAGTGAAGTGGTCTAAGAAGTTAGAGAGAAAGAAAATATGATTTAATTAATCTTTTAAATGTACCCACAGTCTGAGCGCGTCGAATATATAATGGCAGAGCATTCCATAGTTGAACAGCCCTAGCTGAGTAAGATTTCGCAAAGTAGGAAGATGTACATGTAGGGAAACTTAAGGTGAGATTGGTGGAAGATCGTAGAAAACGATCGTGAGTAAGATGTCGATACTGAAAAAATGACTTTAAGTAATCGGGTGTACTAGGATTGAACAGCACGGAGTAAAGAGAAGCAAGAATATGAGTATCCCGGCGAAGACGGATAGGGAGCCACTTGAGTTTTAAGCGATATTCAGAGACATGGTCATATTTACGAAGATTAAATATGAATCGGATACAAAGATTTTGAAGTCGCTCAAGTTTATTGAGTTGCTCCTCTGTTAAGTCCAGATAGCATGTGTCGGCATAGTCAAGAATCGGAAAGAGTAGAGAGTGGGCAAGCGCAATTTTAGTGGCTGTAGGTAGAAAATTACGAAACCTGCGAAGTGATCTGACGGCAGAGAACATTTTCCTACTGACCTCGTTCACTTGAGGAGCCCATGACATAGTCCGGTCCAAAATAATCCCTAGGTTCTTGACCTTTTCGCTATAAGGTATTATTGTTTTATTAAATAAGATCGGAGGTAATTGTTTCCAATTGATTTTACTTATTATTCTAGAGCTACCGATAATTATAACTTGCGATTTTAGTGGGTTGACCAATAAACCATGTAAACGACTCCAGTCCGATATAGCCGCAAGATCATCGTTTACAGCCCCGATAACTGCTGGGAGGTCTTCAAGTTTGCCTTGCCTGTAGATCTGCAAATCATCTGCATAAAGGTGGTAAGAAGAAGATATATGGGAACTGATAGAATTAATAAAGATAGAGAAGAGAAGAGGAGACAACACGCCACCTTGCGGTACCCCAGCCATAGTCTGAGACCAGGAAGAATATGAATCCTTAACCCGAACTCGTTGCCTACGGCCCAAGAGGTAACTGCGAAACCACTCAACTGCAGTCGGAGATATGTTTACAGAGCACAAAGTAGCTAGCAATAAGTCAAAATCAACTGTGTTGAATGCATTGCTGAAATCCAACAATGCTAATAGCGTGACATGCCGCTTGTCCAAACCCAGACGAATATCGTCAGTGATTTTTAGTAACGCAGTAGTCGTACTATGACCAGGACGGAAACCGGATTGTAAAGGATTTAATAAATTAAACCTGGATAGGTACGAACTTAACTGATTGTAAATAAGACGCTCACATACTTTAGATAGGAATGGTAGGATAGATATAGGACGATAGTCAGAGAAACTGGAAGGGTTGGATTTTTTGGGTAAAGGAATAATCAGAGCGTCTTTCCAGGCCGCAGGGAAAGTTCCAGAGGAAATGGATGAATTCAGGATATGTGTTAAAGTGGGTAGGATTAGGTCAAGTATAGGAATGATCATTTTACGACTAATGCTATCACTGCCAACTGCGTCAGAATGAATGGACAGTATGCTCTGCTTTACATCACGAGCTTCAAATTGAGTAAAATGAAATGATGGATAGTTGGGGGGAAAAACATTTGAAAGAGCGTTAAGTGTTATATTTTTGGCATTATCATCAATGCTAGACGTTTTAGAAAAGTGCTGGTTTAACAGCTCAATGTTTGTTAAATTTGTAGGAGGATCCTGACGCGTTTTCCCGACACCAAGTGACCTGAGAAATTTCCAGACCCTAGCAGGGTCTTCATTTTGCACTGATTCATGAATGTGGCGTCGCTGCGCATCCCTACACACCTTATTGCAGTGATTGCGTATAGATCGGTATTTATCAAAATTTTCGTCACTGGGGTCAGACTTATATTTAGATTTGGCTCGATTCTTTTTCTCGATGAGCTCTCTGATATCATCCGTCAACCAAGGGGCTGGCAAATGTCGAATTCGTACAGGACGCAGTGGAGCATGACGATCTAACATTTGGATTAGCAAAGAGTTAAATAACGCTATCTGAGAATCTACGTCGTCGGTGTCATAAACCACGCTCCAATCTACACTAGCTGCATCAGCACGAAACCGCTCGACATCTATTCGACTAAAATTGCGCTGAAGAATGATTTTTGATCTAGCCTTAGGAGGTCTTAATTTATAAGAGACGAAAATTAGGTCATGATATGAGAAGGCGTCAGCAGCGTGTTGGCCATGATCATCCACATGGTCTAATGAGGAGACAAAAATTAAATCAAGAAGAGACGGTATACAGTTGGGAAAGCAATGGGTGGCAGAAAGAGGAAGAATATGCAAATTTGCTGCCTCAGCCAAGGATTTAAGATGAATACATCTTGAATCTTGTTTTAAGAGACATGTATTAAAGTCACCCATGACAATTGAATGAGAATAAAGAGGTACAAGGTCTTCAAATATATTCTCCAGGGTACAAAAATAGTTCGTAGTATTAGACGGACTATAAAAGACCCCAAGAAGGAGTTTTGTGTGGGAGAAAAGGACTTCAATAAATAAATATTCAGCTTCACATCCTGTACTGGTCTGCTCTGAGGCCCTTAGGATAGAAAATGGGATGTGCGATCGGAGATAGATGGCAACACCGCCTCCGCCCCGATCGGAGCGGTCGTTACGTATTAAATGAAACCCTGGTATTGAATAAGATGTAGATGGAAGGCATGGCTTAAGCCATGATTCAGAAACAAGTAACGCATGGATATTTTTGCTATCGAACGAAGTAATCAAATCGGGGTAATGCGCGGGTATACTCTGTGCATTAATATGACATACATTAAAGTGTACTTAATCATTTAGTGAAAACGTAACGAAATATTGTTAATTACTGCTTTATAATAAGATAAAAAGACGTTATCAATATCAAAAGTATTATGAGAAAGTATATGACATATAAAGACCTTATTTGTGGGTTTGCTTCAAATTACCTGAGATTATAACTAACTATCACCTCAAAAGTACGATTTTTCAAGTAAAAAAAATACTTAGATTCCTGAAGGACGTAGAAATCCTACTTTCTTTGAAATCTGTTAGACTTACCTAAGTGAATTACATGCTAATTGAATACTTACCTATAGCAGTCTAATAAATCATAAAGTAGTAAATTTAAGTGTAGGTACATATGTCTTAGAGTATATGTAGCATACGAATATAAATATATTATTAAATTTACGCAGAAGTAAATTAGTTACATTAAGCAATAAGTCGATGAAAGCTACTAGCATGAGTAAGTGATTCTTGCGTTGGAAATTACTCGGCGTTATTACGAAAATAGATCAATAGGCAAACATATTAACTAATACCAAGAGGGTATCAACATTAATAGAGAAACTAAGAAATAAAGGAGAACCGCGCTCCTCAATGCTTTTATCGCTGGAAATCTGGGATCATAACTCCTCAAATACTGATGACTCCATAGTCTAGTCAGTAATGATCCTGTCAGTAAAGTCAAAGTCAAAGTCAAACTGTTTATTTCATCTGGGAATTTACAAATTCACTTATGAACGTCAATTTTTTGATTCTACCACCGTTTTGGAAAAGTGCTTGAGGAGAAAAAAACGGCGAAAAAAACTCCTCCGCATCTTTTAAAATAAAAATTACAATATAACTTAATTGATACAGGTAAGCAATAACCTAGCGGAGCTGGTTGCAGAGCTGGTAATTTCCATGCCTTTTTGTCATTTAAATATTCCTGTATACTATAGTAGCTCTTGTCTACGAGTTGTAAGCAAGTAAAGCAAGACCCAGGAGAGTAATCTTCTATCTATAGGTATTTATAAAAGCGGAAGGTCACTCACGTATCAAGAAAACTCGGGAACCGCTTAACGTATAAACATAAAACTTGGCAGAGAGGTAGTTTATAGTTAGGAGGCATCCGCTAAGAACGGATTTTTTGATATTCCACCCCCAAGAGGGTCAAATAGGGGTTCAAAGTTTATATGAAAATCTGTCAAAAGTACTTCCTCGCGGGCCAAGCCGCGGGCAACAACTAGTAAAGCTATAAAAGTATTTTAAGTCAAGTATTATAACTCGTTCGTTACTAAGTGACTGATTGAATACGCACACCCGAAACTACGGAAAACAAGAAGCTGAAAGACATGCAGGGTCCTCGTAGGGAAGCACTAAAAGATTTTTGGAAATTTCCCCCCTTATGGGACATAAAGGGGGATAAACTAAAACAAAAATTCTACGCACGTGAAGCCGTAGGAAGGGAGCTAGTTAATTAAATAAACTGTAACTTATTCCATCGCTTATCGTTTCATGTTTGCTGTCGAAAAACTACCTAATCTCTTCGTTTCAATTGATTGATTGCAGTTTAAGAGCGCATTGTTGAGGTGGGAGCTCAGTGTAGGTATACCTATTGTAAGAAATCAATTTATATCGAGGTTGGACTTTTGTTAGTTCACTCAATGAAACTAAAAATAAATGAATCGGAATTTCCTTTGAATGAGTCATTACGTAATACGGTTTAATATACTACATTTAAATGGTTAAACAATGTCCGAATATAAATCTTTTTATCGCGAAATCTCAAAACTCATTGGACGTACAAAAATGAAATTTGACGGGGAGGTACCTAGTTCATTCGTCATTTGTTTGAAAAGATTTCGTAAGGAAAGACCCCTAAGGAGAAATAGTAGGGATTTAGGCGATATATAGAGTTTGTTTGAGATTTCGCCGATCTTCAAGCAGACATTACGAAAACTAGTCTTTGGCGTCTTGGTTATAAATAATGAGACACCTGTTTTAAAGTTTTAGTTATATCAACTTCTAATGGGATAAAGGTCATTGGGCGTTTTTGACCCGGTCGCATTCAGTAATGAAATAGGGAGTTTTTTTTAAAGGTTTAGGATTTGCATTTCACGCAATATTTTTATTTTGATCCAAATGCATGGGGTTTTATGCGTTTCTAGGCAAATGTTTATTTTTCATAATTATTTATTTTTTAATTCAATTTTTTAATTAAAATGGGACACACGGCAATCATTAGCTTTCTAATGTCGAAAGAATTATTGAAATCGGTTCACCCAGTACGAAGTTATGAGGTAACACACATAAGAAGAAAAACAAACATACAGACGAATTGAGAACCTCCCCCTTTTTATGAAAGGCGTTTAAAAATATGTTGAATAAAAAGTATTTTACTTTTCATTGAACAAAAAAACAACATTAATTATCAACATTTTATACACTTAAAAGGAAATCTTCCTTTGCTAATAAAACAGCTTTGCCATGCTTTTGAGCAATGCGACTCATTTCATTGGGCAGTATTCATGGTCGTTTACAAACTCCGACTAGGTTCATTACTGAAAGCTGGTCGGTCACCGATCCGAACAAAATACCTTTAAGGTCCCCGCAAAATGACCGCAGTCACCGCCGCTTCGGCTGGATCCTGCTCACTGTTATTGGAGCTGTTGGCTGTTGGCCGGATCGAATCACGCTTCTAAAAAGAAGCGCCACAGCGCCACAGCCGCCCCGGTGGCTGTGGTCAGTTTGCGGGGACCCTTATAGGGAAGAAAATTTGTTTGAAAATCAGTCAAACATAATAAATCTATTGTAGGTACCTACCACGCGGGCTAAGCTCAGGTACTGGCTAGTTATTAAAACATTAAATTGATACTCTTTTCGCGTTTGATATGGAATTCCCATAAATGACAGCCCACACAAATGCCAGCTTTGATTAAGGTTCATTGTAGATTAACGGCAAGAATTTAAAATGCCTTAAGTAAATATCAGTTACGAGCTAAATTGAACTGTGAGCACACGTATTTAATTTGTTTTTTAGCGGGCAATTCAATTTTCTCGGCGACTTACGTGGGTATAGAGTGAATTAGTTTTAGCTAGTGTGGAAGTGGTAAACCAAAAAACCGTTTAAATAATATCAAGGGAAAATATTTCAATTAAAAACCCTGTTTAATGTGTTTTCGAGGGTCTCAAACTATTTCTACGCCAAATTTCATACAAATTGATTGAGTAGACCTGAAAATGTACCAGACACGCACCCTGTCACAAAGTTACAGAGGTGGTAGAGCCTAGAGTTCGCCCGCGGTAGTAGGTACCACCGCCCGCCAAGGTACTCAGTACAATTCCTACTTAATTAATAATTAATAATACTTAATTAATAATACTTAATTAATAATTGTTTTTAAGAGCAATTGTGTTCCGGATAGGAAGGTGTGGAGCCGGTTCACTTTTTTTAGAGGCGACCATCTCTGCTCAGTCCTCAGGGGTAGCAACGCATCTGTGACCGAATTGGAACAAGACTCACACTAATCATTACTAACTGGACAATACTAATATTAACTAACAGGACTAACTATCACTAACAGTCCCTGTCCTCACACTTATTAATAAACTAACCAACTAAGTCTGATAAACACGACGCTGAAAACCGTATCAAAATCGGTTCAGCCAAACGCGAGATAATCGCGAACAAATATACATACAGACATACATACAGGTCAAACTGAGAACCTCCTTTTTTGAATCTTCGACATAATTTATTTAAAAAATTGTTTCCATAAAACATCCGAACTGTCAAAGTAAATTTGGCTACAATAACCCCAATAATACTTAAGAACAAAAAAAGAAAGCGTGTCTTGTTACACGCAATTCCGCCTTCCTAATCTCCAATTTTACGAAACACTAAACCTTGACTTTGAAAGAAAATAATATTAGCGACGATAAAAGAAGATATGGCAACATTATCGTTCCAATTAAAGACCCGTAGTAATGGCGGGGTAAATGGGATGTTTTATGAAACGGCGTTGCTCACCGGCGAATGTAAATGAGTCTGACGTTGTTGAACATCTTAGATAACGACTATTTTATGAGGACGGTAATTTCTTTATCTACCTTCATAAGTTTAAGAGTAATAGCCTGTAGCGGCTATATAACCCCGTATCTATTTTAACATACATGGATAGAGATTATGCCTTTATATTCCATATAGTAATTGTTGATGTAAAAGTTCCTCAAAACTTCTCTCTTTTAACAATATTAAATTTATTTATTGAGGTCTAATTTGACCCATGTCATATTAATCGTAATTACCCCGTGGTTGCCCTAATCACACGAATTATCGTCCGTTTACCTTTAATGTTACCATGTTGAAGCGTTAATATGTATACTTACTTACTTACTATAGGCGGTGACGTCAAAGTGCCTACAATCTTGTATCTTTTGATATTATCCCGTTTATTTCTATTTTAACACATATTAATCGTGATTACCCCATTGTTACCTTAATCACTTGACGTGCAAAATTAGTTGAAGTTATAATTAACGCCAATATGACGTTAAAATATTTGCCTCGTTAAAGTTTCTAAAACCTTTCGTATTTTAATAACGACCCATTTATTACGAAAATTGTTCAGACATGTTTTGAATGTTTGTTTGTTTGTTTGTTAATGGTGTGACAGTTCGTATGTATAGTTATTTTCATTCACGTTTTAAAATCAAGGGGGAATTGAATTGATTGCACAGTTCTCATTTTTATGCCATTATACTGTGAACTGTTTTCGTGAATACACGACAGCTCAGTTCATTGTAGGCTAATATACCCCCAAAAGTCCCAGGTTCGATTCGTAACTTATCTGTGTGCGATGTTTTATCCTTCATCCGTTGGAGACACTATTTTATGTTTAATTCACTTTAAATCAGCTTAAGCAAATTTCTTAGTGTATATCATGTGTACATGGTTTTTTTTTTTAATGTCAATTTGACCAAATTTTCTTCTTGCGTATTTATACCTACCTATTACTTACCAGTATTGTAGTGTTTCGTACATCACACGCAGACTATACATAGTATAGGTGCAGCTGGCCTCAAAGGCATGCTCACGAACCAAAGCCGATTCCCAGAGGACCCCATCGATGGTCGACTCCACAATAAGTGGGTAAGTAATGGATGAGCGACATAAAAGACGGGCGGTCAATGGTCTAACCCAAAGGTCACTTGGAAATTTCTTTTCGTATTGAATAGCGGACGCCCTTTTGTAATGATATACCTCTGGTATACAAATACTTTAAAGAAACTAACGCTTTATTTTATGATACATTATTGCTATTGCAGCAAATTTTATATTTATTAATAATTTTTTTAAATAGCACGGTGCATCATCCGTGCGGGGTCCGCACCGTGAACGTATGACAACCGTTCATACAAAGTGCAAATTTTGTATGAAAACAAACGACCGCCCGTGCGTCGTACGACAACCGCAACGAGAAACGCGCGGCAGCCGTACGACACGAAGCGACTTATTAGGTAGCAATGTTTCGAGTGCCGGTAATAGGCACAGATCTATCGAAACAAAGCGAACTTGTTCTAACTAAAAGAAACTAGAGGTAATCAGAGACAAGTAAATGGAATAGTTAAGATTAAACTTCATTTCATTGTCTAGAAAGTTTTCTCATCTACCTCCATTTTTTGTCAAGTGAAGTCTACGAAACCTATTTTTAGCGACTTGTTTATTTACTGGGTCCATCCACGTTTCTTTGCTCTATTTTATGATGGAAACTAGCGGACCGCCCGCGGTTTCACCCGCGTGGATCCCGTTCTCGTGGGAATATATGCATGTATTATACATAAAAACCTTCCTCTTGAATTACTCTACCTATTACAAAAAACCGCATCAAAATCCGTTGCGTAATTTTAAAGATTTAAGCATACAGACAAACAGACAAACAGACAAACAGACAAACAAACAAACAGACGGACAAAAATAGCGACTTTGTTTTATACTATGTAGTGATGTATGAAAAAAACGAGTAGAAGAAAGTCACAAAGTTTAATTAATACAAAATAGACATTGTAATGATATTTTTTACCGGAAAGACATAAATAGCGGGTTCCGTATTGTTCGTTTCAAAGGGTCACCTTTTGTGTATGAAATCTCACCCCTGTTACAGTATACTAGCCATAGATTTAATAAATAACTATGGATTGGCAACTGTGTCACTTGGACGAAATCAAAAATATAGGAGTCATATCAAGTTACCGCACAAGTAACCATCACTAATTTAAGACTACAAAGGACGTTATTCCACAGAGAAATGTAAAAAATAAATTAAGTATTTTGAGAAAATTGAGGAACATTTTTTGACAAGAGCCCGCTAAGCCCGCTATGCGATCTAAAAATTGGTTTCGTCTATCTATCTCGCTCTGCCATACGTGTATCATATATTATGTTTTGCTCTTCGGCATTGCCAATCTATCTAAACGTCAGTGTATGCTACATCTATGATATTAGCAGTTGCCTGCGACTTCGTTCGTGCAAGAGTTTTATCCGCGTGAATCCTGATCCCGCGGGAACTCTGGGATAAAAATCCAATATGTAACTCCACTACCTCCGCCATCTTCCAGTGAAAGTCCCATAATAATCCGTTCAGCAGTTTCCGACATTAGTGTGCACAAACATACGACAAGTTACAGTTTTATTATATGTAATAATTATATTTTCAACACTTAAAGTTTCGTAGTCCTCAATTGCCATAATTTTCGTAGCATATAATAATACTCTGTGACTAATGGTATTTAAGTAGGTATCAAGCACCACTTCAAACTTACGTGTTCTAATTTACAATCAGACACGATCTTATGTAAGTTATGAGTTGAATATGAGGAGATAGTTGTAACTAGTTTGCGAAGGCCAAACTCTAACTCTCATTCATTATCTCATTACTTATGATAGTTATATCACTCCAGGGCTTCATTACTCACACGTTCGATATTTAGCAATATCCCAATATTACTTGCGAAAATAATTAATCGGGTAATATTCTAATATTACACACGGTGCTGCTAGCCCGCTATGTAAGCTAGAACTTACGGAACGGAAAAATAATCACGAAAGTACCTTAAAGTAAAATTTTACTTAATTAATTGTTATCACACGCACATAGGTGCATATGTTTGTACACACACACACAGAGATGTACACGTTAACACACATACATAAAAAGCTTCTAAACTATGTTTCTGCTAAGTTAGGTAGCTTACCACAAGTAAATTCTTCCTTTAAATACTGAGGAGTTTAATACAGCTCTGAATATTTAGTAAATCTAATATGAAATTGTTATAAACTGTAAGTCACTTGAGGAGTGGCAGCAACTTTTTATACGTTTATATTAAATTATTTGTTTATTACTTAGTCTTTGAAACGATCGTAAAATATCACGATAATATATTGAAAGCTTCACTTACAAGAGTAACTCGCGAAGGAATTACCGCATAAGATCCGCCGTGATAGCACTTACTGTAATATCGATTTTAGACATGTATGATTTCTATATAAGCAGAAGCCAAACCTTGTTTCGCTCCGAGTAAATTCTCGTGATAGAAATCGAAGTACGACGTAAAATCTGTAAGTGCCAAACAGAATTTGAACGCGGAGTTTCGTAATTTTGAAATTCAAAATAATTTCCCTTTCATATTACCTATTGTAAGACAGGTTTTGTAATAACCTATGTTAAAGATGCACTTATCTATCAGCCTTTTTAACCGACTTCAAACAATGTAGGAGGTTCTAAATTTGAGCGACATCTGACGCTCAATTTTTGAGGTATTCTCAATAATGTTAATTTAATTTATGCTTATTACCCCATAACTTTTGAATGGATGTTCCGATTCTTTTGTTCGAAATTTGATAATTGTTTTGTTCCGTCGTGATTGTTTTGTACGTAGTGCTTGTCGTGTGATCCCTTATACATTTGAGCGACATCTGGCGAGTAGTTTTTACGTTATCTCGAATTTGAAGTTGATTATTTTTTTGTAAAAAGTTAAATACAAAATCTATCTCTGATCAGGCCTCCCTTTATTGATATCACTTCGACAGGCCCTGAGCCCTTTAAATCCACCGGCTTGCAGTGGTCTTTTTAAGTCATCGGTCCACCTGGTTGCAAGACTTCTTTTACTGAGACGTGGTCGCTATTGTAGGACCTCTTTGCTCCATCGTCTATCTGGCCTTCGAATGACGTGACCTGCCCATTGCCACTTCAGCCGCAACTACTCTGAAAGTTATATCGCTAACTTTCGGTCATCTACGGACTTGACCTTTAAGAAATTTATCTCCTAACGATAAGGATAGCTAGTTACCCAAGGGCCCAAGGCTAGTACAGCCTTCATAACAAGAAAGGCCTCCCATGCCAAAAATATAAAGAATTGTTCCCGCGGAATAGTTATTTAATTGAAGAGTTGATTTAGACGTATTTGAAAACCGTCTAAGTTTTAAGCTAATATTTCACCTTACCTAAGTATTTATTTAACTTGTCTTTTTGTGTATGCGTTAGTTCTCATAAACCGCAGTAGGTACCTTAATCGATTTGGATGCCACTTTCATCAATATATAGAACAAAGTAGTTTAATTTGAAGCAATTCACAAAGAAAAAAGTTTTGCACTTTAAAATAAAAAATTAAATTAAAAATTAAAAAAACCCCCGACACAAACATTTAAAAAGTAAAAAATAATATCTTTAAAATAATACGTCGCGTTGGGGGACCGCTTCTAACTATTCATTATCTAAGTACGTAAGTAGGATTTTTTCATGAGTATCACTTGCCTACCTACTTAGTCTTAATTTTACCCAAGACTTATCATTTATCAATATTTTTTTATGTTAAAGTTAGAAGTAAATGGAGCGGTCCCCCAACGCGACGTATTATTTTAAAGATATTATTTTTTACTTTTTAAATGTTTGTGTCGGGGGTTTTTTTAATTTTTAATTTAATTTTTTATTTTATACTTTTTATAGGTAAAAACATTTTGGATTAAGTTATAAATATTCTCTTACTATTACGCTTTCATTTGAGACCCCACACGAATATATATTATTAGCATACATAAGGCTATTTTTCCCCGCTTTCACCCCCCACAACTATTAAACGGCTCAACCGATTTTCATCAAACATATTTTAAAATATGCGCCCGTAAGTTCCCTTTAATACAAAAAAAACTAAATTGAAATCGCTTCATCCGTTCGGGAGCTATGATGCCACAAAGAGACAGAATGAAAATTCTTCCCCCCTTTCAACCCCAATAACTTTTAAACGGCTCAACCGATTTTCATCAAACATATCTAAAAACACGCGCCCGTAAGTCCCCTTTAATACAAAAAATACTAAATTGAAATCGCTTCATCCGTTCGGGAGCTACGATGCCACAGACAGACAGACAGACACACAGACACACACACACACACACACACAGACACGTCAAACTTATAACACCCCTCTTTTTGCGTCGGGGGTTAATAATCCTTAGGAAATAATGCAAGAATGCAAAACAAGAACTGACCTCTACAAGAAAATAATATTGATATGGAAATACGGTGCAGCGTGCAGTTTTGTAAGTCGGACTAACTTGTAAACTTGTTGACTTGTTCCCCGATACAGAATGCAAATAGTTGGCGAACTTTACTCTCGTCTTAGTTAAAGATTAAGTTGTTTGTGGAGCTTTAAGTTTATGCATTGTGAACGAACTTTTCGTTTTTGTTCACCGACATAAATTCTGACTATTTACGTTTTCTATTTCAATAGGAAAGACCTGATAGTGTGGGAGTTTTCAAGAGAGCTGGGTGAAGCGATTTTGATAGTTTTGTTTTATTCGAAAAGTAGTGCTTCACGTCATATAGGTATCATATTAAATTCGACATCTGACAGGTAGTTTTTGAGTTATGTCTACTTATAGATTTTGAATAAGTATAAATTGGCTTAGGTATGTAAAAATAAAAAATCGTAGTACGCATCGTAAATAGTTCCTTATCTTGCATCATGAAGTAGCAGTCGGTTAAAAAAACACGATCAATTTGCCTTAATATACGAAAATGTCAAAACGTTAAACATTTTAGATACAATCGCATTCAAGTTTCTAATTAAACCAAGTCAAAATTAAACCAAGTTCATACGTGAACCGGTTAAAAACAAATTCATTAATGTTACTTTGATCTTCACATAATATCTTATATCGTTTCTTCCGTAATACCAACATACTTTGGCTTCATATTTAATTACATATCCCGCACACAAATACTTAAGGCGATATTAGGCGCGCAGGTGCTACACGCAAAAATTACCTACTTACTTCAGTTAAGGTCGGAAGGGTAACCACTTTACTAAATTTGACGCTAGTATATTTTGCTTCACCAAGCACTAGATTGGGGGCGCGTTTTTCAGTCGAAAGATTTTTCGAGTGAGTTAGCAGTGTATTATAAGAATTCTCAATAGACCGTTTGAGGTGTAAGGACTTCATTCATCCATGAATTTAAAGCCTCTCTTTTCCCTCGTAGTGAACCCTTCTGAATTAGTAGCGAAGTTACCTTCAGGTAATCTTTTCTTTTTTATACAATAAAAACGTAACTGGGATATGTTTGTGTATAGGAGATATTTGTGAAAATAATGTATGAAGGGGCTTCATAGGGCCAGTAGAAGGTAACAATATTTATTTATTTATTTTAGTTTGTCAGTATGTTTGTCCGAGCATCACGCACAAACAACTGAATGAAAATTGATGCGGTTATCGTAATTGTATTGTTTAAGGTCTAACTTAAAAAATTGTATGTATCTAAGTACATGTTTCGTCTTACTAGTATGTTCTTATATTCTCTTCCTAAAAAGGGTATAAGAACAGGTTTACAGTTTGTTTGAAAGTCTGTCAAAATTACATCCATGCGGGCTAAGCCGCGGGCAGCAGCTAGTGTATATAAAGCAGTTATAGGTACATCTTCGCTAAATAAACAACACCAAGAAAATATTCATAATGCCATTTTCATTCGTAAACAAAAAAGCTTTTAGTAAAAGGTTGCAATTTTCATATGAATAGAACTGACTATTATGAAATGGACTAAAAGCCGATGAATAGTGCTAATTGGAACCAACTCTTTTGTAAACTTTCTACGTGACGTTCGCGATGTGGTTAACTTAGGGTTCCGTAAATCATAGAAAGAAAGCGGAAAATAATATAGCAAATAATTATAATTTTTAACAAAATAGAACCGACTTTAACGCCGGAAAGTAAAAATCGGTTCAGTTAAACGCGGTTAATATTCCTAAGTCTGATAAACACGATGCTGAAAACCATATCAAAATCGGTTGAGCCAAACAATCTACCTAAAACCTCCAAAATCTGACAAATACTATGCTGAAAACCGCATCAAAATCGGTTCAACCAAATGCGAGATAATCGCGCACAAATATACATACTTACAGGTCAAACTGAGAACCTCCTTTTTTGATGTCGGTTAAAAATGTATTGTTGTTACAAAAATTTTTATCACACGGTACGGAGAGGAGCAAAAATCGTCTAGGTACGATTTTTCCATCACGACACTCGGTTGGAACGAAGTTATATCGTTAGGTACACTCTAATTCTGAAACTTAACATCTGACTTATTTGGCTCGGCCATTCTCCGATTAGCAAGTTTTACTTGTCCGGGCTTGCATACTCCACAGTATTATCAGATTCAAACATGATTTTTTTTATATGTTAGTTAGCATCCATATCTAGCTGTATACAAAAATATTGGTTTCTGTTTTAAGTAGATAAGACCAAATTAATTTAATGTATACTCAGCGAACCTGTGTTCTCTAATTACCGTAGCGTGTCCGCACACCAACTTAATGTTAAAACTTGCTTGTAATTTTTATAACGTACAGATTAACTTTGATCCATTCAACGTTTTAAACGGTAGTATACAACGTGTATCACATAACAAAATATCAATTCAATATAACCAGTCTATAAATAATTATCATTAAGTAACCACTTGTCCGCTCTAAAGTTATAATTGCCGTGACAATTTGTGCTCGCGGGTATAATCCCTAAAAACAGTATTTTTGGCACATCACTACCGTACGCGCCGCGTCTCCTCAGTGTGTACTATAGCCCATATCCAGTCGCACGTCTCTAATGTTAGTGTACCGCCAATGAAACACATTAGTATATAATTACCGTAGCCTTGGTTAAAAACTTTTCTAATTACCGTTTTATTTATTTTAATACTTGATTTTTTAAGTTAAACCCGAATTGATCATTGCAATTGAGACAATACTTTGGCCTCTATACGTTGTAATAAGTTGATATTTGCATACTGTGTCGGTTTTCGACATTTTTAAGAAATTCTATCGTTTTCTAATTACCGTATAATAATTACCATATGTTTATAATTACCGTTGTATGTAAAATTAATACACGTTTACGACCTGTAACCGCGAATAATGGAAAAATTTCCCACGGTTATTATTATCATTGTCGGTAAATACGTCTATATAATATGCTGCCCAATTATTATTTAAGTTATTTAATTTATAGGATGGAAAAACCCAAAAATACCAAAGAGGAAACTAAAGAAAAGAGAAGGCTCGCCGCACTACAAAGCCAGCGCAAAACCATGAAGGCGGGCCTAGGGACAATCGATGCAAAGCTAGATGGTTTCCAGGAAGGTTTGAACGTCGTGAAGGAGGACCTTAAACGTGGTAAAGGTGCTTATATCCGAGCACGACCAAGCCTTCAAAAGCCATGACGCGGCAATCAACTCCCACGAAACTAGGCTCATGGATTTGGACAACAAGCTGCAAAAAATAAAGGTTTTGGGCACGGCAGTAACCAGTTCATGCCTTGGGGCCCCGAAATTCAAGGTCCCGAGTTTCGACGGCACGACCTCGTGTACAGCATTTAGGCACCAGTTCGAGGTAGTTGCAAGTAGAAATGGAGGACGAGCACTCGTTAGCGGCACTCACCCTAGCTCTTCGAGGGGAGGCACTGCTGGTGCCTGAGAACCTGCCGCCGATCGACGCATCTTGGAGTCGCTATGTAAGGCCTTGGAAGCTCGAACGGGGAAAAACACCTCGAGGACGTGTATCACGCGCAGTTTAAAGACCGGTCACGGAAGGCGAGTGAAGGACTGCAGCAATGGGCCACAGAGATCGAGCACCTCGTACGCCCAGCTTATGCGTCGAGCTCCACACCGGTCGAAGACAAAGTGTTAGAGGTGTTTGTCAGCGGTATACGGGATTCTGAGGTGAGAGCAACGGTGCACTTGGGTCATCACGCAACATAGGAAGCAGCTTTAGCGCATGCCATTGAAGTTGAAGCGGTACGAAGCGACTATAAAGGTCGTAACGTGCACGAAGTCATAGCAGCGATTCAACCTCGTACTGTGCCTATATGTTACGGATGCGGTGAACGAGGTCATATTAGAATGAGCTGCCGGACTCGGAAACACCCGAAATTGGTGTCGACGGCTACCCAAGTCGACAGCCAGGAGCTAGAAGCCGCCGCCACCGCTGCCGCCGCTAAGAAAACCGCCAAGCCTCCTACGAAGACATCGACGGCGCGCAAGCCGAAGAATGCCGAGGTCCTGTCACGACGCCCATGCTCCGAAGGTCGACACTGCATCAAGCATTAAAGAAAGAATTAAAGGTTAGGGTGATAAGGATGCAGGACCTAGACGACTCTTGGGCAAGGGAGCAAGTAAGCCAAGCTCAGAAGGAAGACAAAGACCTAAGCCTGATCATGGAATGGAAAGCCAAAAGACAGAAGCCCCTGGGGAGTGATGTGTCAACCTCAAGCGCAACGACTAAGGCATACTGGGTTCAGTGGGACAGCCTTATATTGGAGAATGGCGTGCTTTATCGGAGCTGGGAGTCAACGGAAGGGAAAAAACCCTGCAAATGGTTATTCCTAGGAGTAAGGTGGCTGATTTGCTGAAGCTCGTAGGTACACGATGGCACTTCCGGTGGGTTCCTCGGCATCAAGAAAACCCTCGTAAAGATACGAGAACGCTTTTATTGGGTGCGGTGTCGAGAGGACGTCGAAGATTGGTGCAGGAAGAGGTAGTATGCAGCTTTGGTCTACGATCGTCCATTGCATTGTGTAATAGGACATCGATAAGTCTATTGCTTAATTTTAATTATATCAGTATAAATTTTAATGTGTGTTAATATCATTTCAGTATTATATTTTACATAGATTTGATGATATTTTCTAATTACCGTTGCATTAAATATTCTTTCTAATTACCATACTCATAATTTTTTTAAGTCTCATTATCTAGAAAACTACCATTACTTGTTACATGCCACATTAATTATTGAATTTGTATCTTTGAATTGTTTCATATTTTAATGTGCTCCAGTCAATTTAGTGAAAAATAAAAAAGGTTATGGTAATTAGGCAAAGAACGCCGAATTGGAGAATGACCGGGCTGCGATTAATAAAACCGACTGACCAATAAGCGGGCACAAATGACTGGGCTCGGCCAATAGCCATTTTCCATTTACATCACGCAAAATTCTTAGACTTTTCATTTTCTACCTTCCATCCGTATCGTGCAGTAAAGAACTTTGTTGCAAAAATATACTCTGTTCGATATTTTGCTAATTGACTTCAAGCAATTATATACGGACGCGGTCAAGATTATAGATTACCGTCAGTTAAAAAATTCTTGAGCACTTCTCTGATTCTGACAAAGCTATATCATTCCCGATTCTTAAGTCTTGGGACGCCTTCCGACTTAACTTAGATTGACCACTAGGGTTAGTACAAATCGGAACTAAAAAGCCTATTAATAGACCTCTTCAATTACAAGATTTACAAGTGAAGATTTATACTCTGAAATGCTTAATGGTTGATAGCCAGACAGTATTTATTACTTTTCTTGCGACCTAGTCCCCAGATCCTTAGTAATTTCCGTTTAGTAGTCCTTTTTATAGCAGTAACATGCTGCCGAGTAGATAAAACTGTAATAACGTTTCTACGGCGTCTAGTAGATTTTTTTTTTTGCTATAAAAAATTAATGCTAGATTGTAATCCCGTCGGACGGGGA
Organism: Hesperia comma; assembly: GCA_905404135.1. Lineage (NCBI taxonomy): Eukaryota > Metazoa > Arthropoda > Insecta > Lepidoptera > Hesperiidae > Hesperia > Hesperia comma. The sequence continues at coordinate 36,044,762 of FR990012.1, forward strand.
CTGGCGATGTAGTCTTAGTAAAGCGTAATAACTTTAGACTAAAAGATATAATCGAAGTTTGAAATTGAACGGTAGACCGATCCGATTACATATTTCGGTTCAATATAATAATATATTCTATATCTTTTACCTATCTTTACAAAGTAATAAAACTACAATTAATCGTATGTTTTACACGCTAATCTCAGAAACGGCTGAACGGATTTCTTTCACTGGGAGATAGAGGAGGTTGTGGAGTAATATATACCTAGGCTACTTTTTATCCCGGAGTTCCTGTGGAATCGGAATTCACATTGGAAAACTCCTATGCGTGAAGGAAGTCGCGGGCTCAGCTAGTCATTACTCTTATGCAGTAAATGATGCAGTAATCATTTTACCTTCTACTCATATATTGTTGGTTCCAAATTTTAAGGTATGTTAGGAGCCACCAGACATAGCTCATATATTATAGTTTATAGTCACCCATGAAAGTAATGAAGTCTATCAAATCATGTATCGTGCTAATCCGACTCGCACTTAACCGGTCTTATCTTATAAATACCCAAGAAAGGAGTAAAGCCACCTTAATCACCTTCCCCTGTAAACATCTTTCACATGATGTTGGTTAAGAAAGGATAAAGAATAAGTAAAAAGGCTCTCAACATTCCCGACTAGTGCTTTTGCGGCTGGTTATTATTATTTCATTTTATTTATTATTCCTAGCGAATGGTAGCTCGCTATACCAAGTTATATCCCGCTTCTGAAGCCTGCTACAACCATACAATTATCTAAGCCCATTCAGCAGAAAAATTCGTAATAAAATGGTACAAAAAGGCGTGAGGCGAACCCAAAATTCCTTTTATTGCAATATTTATTCAGGCTCGCCTTGATATTAAGAATTAGTCTTTAGAATTTGGTGAAATAGCTTTTGTTAAGGAGCCTTTATGATGGTGCGTGACCAACGTGACATCCGGGGACGTTTTACCGTTTTGTAAACGTTTTCTTATTTGGCTTAGTCATTTGTCGCGTGGAACCGATTTGGAAATAAATTGTGATTTATTGCCTTAAGGCACTGTAGGGCTGATAATAATAAAAAATATATTAGGTATTAAGTTTAACGATTTTATTGTCTAGCAGAATATAGCTATGATGGACATAGCTATATTCTGCTAGACAAGCCGTTTCATATATTATGATACCCATACAAGTATCGACGAGCTTGTGAAAAACATATACTGAGTCCACCATTTTGTTGACGACTATATTGGCTTTTTCTTTTTGATACTGAACATTATTGTAGCTTGGTTACTTAAGTGATCAAATCGCTCAACATACTTCATTTTCCTCAGAAAAAGGGTCGCTTTGGCAGTTATGATCGTTTACTGGCAAATGCCTTAGGCCGATCCCACAAACTGCTATTTGCAAGCGCCTAGACTATCCAAGTATGCAGGCGACGCGTCTACGATGCGTGTCCTGTCAGTGAACACTGCAGTGTCGGCGAACTGTGCAATCGCGTCGAACTCCTGAAGCTTATAAATAGCGTAGTGTGAGAAAGGCCTTACTGAACTTTGCTAGACAGTTTCTAATAACTAACGCAAACATTACAAACTGATCTCTATTACAAGGAATACCAATTTAAGTGGATCATCCAATATTGGAACGTCGCCCTTTGGACTGCTCTGGGCGTTTACCTCAAACTGGATCTAACTAAACCGAAATCAATAATGATTGATACGTCTTAAGCAAAACTTACGACAACTTCACACGCCCTGGAAAAGTTTTGTTTGTTGTAGTGTCCTAATTAAGGCTAATGGATTAGCTGGATTAGTAAACAACACCCTTTTGCTTGTCGTATATCTGATAAGGGCACATAGCCATTATTTTCGTTGTTTCGTCTTTCTTTTTAACAGACTTCAAAAAAAAGGAGGATGTAGGAAGTTACTCAATTGAACTGTATTTTTTGTCATCTGTGTTACCTGGTAACTTTTTACTAGGTGAACCGATCTGATGATTCTTTTTTTATTCAGAAGTTGGTGTATATAAATACGATATCGTACGAATATTTTTTGAGTTATCTGAACGAAGTTGAAGTTTTAAAAAGTTAAATTATTTCCTGGTCAACATGGCATTGGTAACCCCTTTGGTATTACTGATGTCCATGAGGGACTATGTCTACTTCCCAAAATCTCCTCATATCATTTGTATTATTTTATCTGCTCTTTTGCCGACAATTGGCATAAAAATGTTTATGTCACCAGTCTTTTTACCTGATGTATCTTGTTGACAGAGAAGCACATGGAGCACCTAATGGTACGAAATCAATATTGCCTCTGGACTTAAAACTGAATGCCTTTGCATTTTCCGCGCAGAGACGAATGAAGAGGATTATCTTGCTCTCAGACACTGTGACAGAAGACGGTCGATTTTAAGATTTAGCCTGTTGGGAAACTACCATGCAGTGGTCGGAAGTTAACTGGGTACTTGGAAGGACCTCAACCCGTAATCCGTCAGTGATTCAGCAAGTAGGAGCGGGGTTACAAGCGAAGAAGTATAGCTTAGACATAAGATCCCTCCACGTTCTTTCACTGAGTAAACACGAAATTATTGTAATATACAAAAAGTTCATTTTGACTCAGCTGATGTGAACTTCTTTTTCCGTTTGCGCAGGTACAGTAACTGACCAATCAAAACACGGCGGCCATGACAGTGATGGCAGTTTGTGATGCGCTACTGCGTAAATACGTCCATGGTATTGGCTAACTAAGTATCCTACCGGCCGCACTCCCCGCCTCCTACCACCACTTTGGTCTTAAAATCGACATCTGCGCAGCCACTCGTAGCTATATTCACATCGGCCGAGTCAAAATGAACTTACTGTACTTCGATCAATCAACAATACCAGCTAGATAACGGCTCGCCTACAAAATTGAAGCTAAAACTGTCCGAGTAAATAAGATCCCACACAACGCAGTTTTATGTGTTTGATTGAAGGTAATTTATGTAAAGGTAAGGTTAAGGTAAGGTAAGGTTAAACGCATAATAGATAATATTATATAAAACTAAATAAATCAATTAGCATAGACTCCATAATATTGTAATTACGAATAACAAGCCCAAGTTATGACTAGAAGATAGGTGATTAATGACACATATTTAAATTCAATGTACAGCGATGACTGGATACTAAGTTTTTATCACAGACTTATAAAACAACCAGACCTAACATCCTTTTCACCACTACAAAGACCTATGTATGTAAGCAAAAGATTCATCTCTTTCTCTCCCATGAAACGTACAAAGTCTATCTCGTTTCATTTTTGTACACTGGCACGCTTTTTCCTCCCATATGTTAGGTCTGCTTATTTTTTTAAGCTATTGCATAGCTTTTATCGCGGGCCTTGGGCGCGGGGACCGAATGCAAAAATTTCGTAACGAAAATTTATTACACCCTACACACAGACATAGTTATTTATAAGTCTGTGGTTTTTATAACTGGGAAAGTAAAAAGGTAAACGTTGACAAGACTGTAAAAACTTTTTAATCCATGTTTAAGCGCCAATTAAACTTGGGTCATATTACTGAGATTCGTTACTGTTATTAAGTTTACTTTATGGAGCTTTTTGTAATAAAGGCTTTGGTCTTGAAGCATAAAACATTACTAAACCCGGGTTTAAATATGCAAGTATATTCAGTAACTGGCCGCAGTTGTACTAGCACTATAATTACTTTCGAAATCGCCACAGTTTAGTGTTGGCTATAAATTAATATTTAACCGGGTGTATATTTACCTATGTTAACTATTTTGTGATTTATGAATATAAATTCCTATTGTAAGATGTAAAATAATTGGTACAATAAACTATAGACGGAGCGCCGGGAACAAAAGTGTGAAGCCGGCAAAAGTAAGCCAAAAGCACACATCGAAACCAGTCGAATGCCCTATGTTGACAGTTTGAAGCTTTGAACTATCTTCCGACTTTATTTTTTGAAACACAAAACTTCATTCATTTTTTATTATTTAGAACACAAAAGACGTTTTGATTTGACTGTGAGTGCCGCCGTGTCTATACAAGGCTAGGCTTACTTTTTGCTGGTTTCACTCTTTTGGTCCAGGCGTTTATCTTTATTCGCCTGAGGTTATAAAGATAGTTAACAAGCCTAGGTCTGTATGTACTACACAACCAATTTGTTTCTACTAAAGATAAATGAAAGTTTTCCTAGATGTAACCTTAACCTATAATCTGATTACATTTAGCCCATAATGAATGAGATCAACGCTTAACTGTTAATATACATTTCCAATAAAACTGTTTTATCATTAATTAAAGTTGTTCGAAATAATTCCTTAAACAAAATGAAAACAATAGGTGTATTCGCTGGGGTAATAATACTATTAATGGGTAGTATTATAATTAAGTTATTGTTCACATAAATGAGTTCGCCAGCAATACTAAACTCCTGTGCTTTTGAAATAATGAAAGTGTAATGTAGGCCGAAATGAATATTAGGAATAGTGGTTGAAAAATTATATTAAGTGAATTACTAGCTGACCCCGCAAACGTTGTTATGCCATATAAATTATTTCTAGGAAAATGACTATTAAAAATAGGGGTTGGTGATAAAAGGGTGGAAAATTTAGGGTTGTATGTATTTTTCAATGCCATATTATAGAAAAATAAAATCAAAAAAATTTGTCCGAAAATTAAAAAAATGTTAAGTGTGAACAACCCTTATTACTTAGTATGAAAAATTGATAGTAGCCTATTCTCAGACCTAATGATCAGGCATACAAAATTTCATTACAATCGGTCAAGCCGTTTCGAAGGAGTATGGTAACTAACATTGTGACACGAGAATTTTATGTAAATAGGTATATAAGATGAGGGCATTGGTAGACTGATGGCTAAGTTGATAACGAAACTTTTCACAATTTAAATCAGTTCACAAATTAAAAAGTTAAGTACGAAGAAACTGGAGAATAAGTTTAATCAAAACATAATTCTCATGAAAATAAGTACCTACCTACTTAAGTAAAACGTGCAGTCCCTCTATTTGCTTGAAAACTTTATGCAAGAATTTTTTGTGAATACGCTGGGATAGATATGAAACATACTCGTAGCTTAGAAAACGGAAGGAGACAATGGAACATGAATCTTGTTTTAGAGATACAAGGGCGATACACTAGCCGACAATGTTCGTGCGGTTTAAGGTGGGATTCCACAAAACACGTCCAACGACCGGATTCAGCGACAGACGGCGGTAGCGATGGCTGGAACGGTAAGTATTGTAATTTTCCTACAAGTAGGAGTATTTTGTTATGTACCAAATTGGGGCAATTTTCTCCCATAAATCGGCTAGCTAGACTATACAATTCAAACCACAACGTTTCTGTCCCCTTAGTCATCACAAGCAAAACTTTTGTAGTAGAAGTAAAGAAACCCCATAATGACATTTTTTCCAATAGCCATAAACAGTTTAAAATTTATTTAGTAAATAATTTTAATATTTAATATTTTAATAATTGTAGTTTAACAATTTAATTGTTTTAACAATTTAATTGTATTTTAACAATCTAATTGTATTTTAATAATTTTGTTTAATGTATGAAATTTAATTGAATTTCAATATGTAAATTGATAAAAAATAGGAGCACAGAATGTTTAGGATAATTACAATAATTATTATGAATGATGATTGCACCTATAATTGGAATGACACTTGATGTTTATACATATTTTTTGCATGCTTATCCTTAAATGTTTAATGTTTAATAGTGGTCATTTTGTTGGTGCAACTTAATAAATGGCTTCAATGCATTAACTTACAGCCCACTACTGATTCAGTCGCTCCTCAGAACGCAGGTAGCCTAGAGTATGCTTCACCACGCTGCTCCAGTGCTGATTGGTGGAGAGGTGAGTGACTTTTGGTTTTTTGCTGCTTGAAGGTATCCGACATGTCTTAATGATTACATCTAAATAATATAATAATAATAATAAAATATCATCGTCACACCTGTCTCATACTAGGCAATATTCACAAGATATATACCTAATATCTGTCTCGTAAGTTGTCATACACATTAAACAAACGCTAAGAGCTATTTTGCTCTTAAAGGTTTGTGAAAGCTTCATATTTTACATTTCCATACATAGCGTTATGAAATGAAGACATACCTACCTCCCCTACCTCCTATATTCAACTTTTACTAAGTGTGAGTGCTAAGAATAAAAAATGTTAACATGACATCTACAAAATATATACAAAATATACAAAATATAGGGGGTGTAATTGATTACTTGTAATAAAAATATGTCTAGGAAAAGTGGTTCTGAAGCCATTTTACGCACTCATTTAAATTTCGGTTAGACTTAACACCACCTTAACAACAATTAATTTAGCTTTAATTTCGCATTCATTTATGTTTTCAGGGGATTCCGGTTATAATTGTGTGAGTAGGTACGTGTATTTTATGTTATATATAATCCAAGCTAATTTTATTTTACCACAAAACGTTTGAAACTGACATAATATCCAATAACAGGTGAAGAACCGCAAATACCACAGAGAACCAACAATTCGGTAGAAATTTCCACTCTAAGTGGTTAAATCCTTACTAATATTATAAATGTGAAAGTGTGTTTGTTTGTTTGTTTGTTTGTGACGCTTTCACGTCGCAACAAAGCTATTATATGGTAAGGTTTATGTGTGTGGGGATAGTTAGGAGGGTGGAGAGTGACGTAGGCTACTTTTTACCGCGGAAAAACATCCCATTCCCATGGGAAGATCGATGTTTTGTTAGTTACTAGATATTTATTTTCGGAGTTGCCAATAGATGGCGTTAACAAAATTCATTTGCAAGTTCTGAATTACGCTATCAAATACTACATGTAATTTACTTAAGTCATAGGCAAATGTAATAGGCTACTTTAGCTCTGCCTCGAGAACTCCCCGCTCCGGCTGTGTTCAGTGTACCGCCCGCCCGCTGGCACTATCCTGTTGGCTGATGTCCGCAAGTTGCTGGACTCGCCGACACCGGTGGTGGGCGCGGGCGACTGGAACTGCAAGCATCCGGGGTGGAATAGCCTAGCTGCCAACAGAAGTGGAAGGCTACTTTTTGATGCCGCTGAACAGCACGGCTACACTGTCGAGTGTGTTGCACACCGTTACCGCGGCTCTGAATAAGAGAGAACGCGTGTGTCCAGTATTCCTCGACATGGAAAAGGCGTTCGACCGTGTTTGGCACGACGGCTTTCTCTACAAGATCTCGCAGCCGTCGGCGCCCCGGAGTGCCGTTAAGATGATCTCCAGTTTCCTCGAAAATAGAAGCTTCAGAGTAGTGGTTGAAGACGCCGAATCCACGCGGCAACGGCGTGGTACGCGCTCGCCAGCGAACCGCAGCGCAAGAGGATGCGCGCAGTTCAGGCGATTGCGCTCCGCCGGCTGACTGGTGCGCCGAGGTACGTCAGGAACGCCGTCATCCAGAGGGACCTTCGAGTCGAGAGCCTGGACGACTTCATCGAGCGATTGGCACGCAACATGTTCGGGCGTGTCGACGCGTCGCGGTTCCCGCATCTGCAGGACCTGGCGCCGCTCCACACCCGTCCACCGGACCGCTGGGCCTTCCCGCGCGACTTGCTGGTTGCGCGGGACGGGGCTAGCACTGACTGATACTGGGGCTTCGTAAGTCGTCGCCCGACGCTGATCGGCTCCTGCTGGGCTTCCCACCAGCGGGATTCACCCGGTAGGGGCTCGATCGCCTGGGCGGCGCGAAGATGAACCCCATCCCGTTTAAGACTCTGTGGCCTGTAAAAAGGTCACCACTCACCGGACTTGACCTTTTGGTTAACCACAGATGGACAACCAACGGCCTTAGGGCCCAACCCAAGGACTGGCCCGTTTTAACGGGCCGCGAGAGACATCCCCAAAGGGGAACTAACTGTCCCGAGGGCTCCACACACCTCAGACAGGGTGGAGTGGAGAGAGCGAGTAGTAGGCTACTTTTTAGCCTAAATTCCTACGGGAGCGGGACCTACGCGGGTGTTACCTACGGGTCCCGAAGCGAAGCGCGGGCGGTTCTCTAGTATTACATAAATTTAATATGTATACTCGTAATATGTTAAATATAAATATAACTTAATAGTTCTGCCTTTTATTTATTGCAATAGCTCTTCAAATAAAAAAGAAGAAACAAGTAAACTATTTTTGAATAGGTGTAGACACATAAAGCATAGGTTTTCCAAAGCAAATACAGTTTCAAAGTAATATTATGTTTTACGATTTATTTTATACAATGATGATTATTTTACTAATTCAAGAAATAATCCTGGTGCGTGTAGTCTTTGCACGCAAAAATGAAAATTAGGCTTAATTAATTCAATCATAATGAGAAGCAATTTCATAAATACCTTTGGATTTTATTAAAGGTTAATGATGATTTTCACAAGCGGCAAAATTAGATATTCATTTCTTATTGTATTCAAACTATACTAGGTTGCTTTGGGCACACCTTAAAACTAGATTATATTTCTTATCCACCAATTTCTCGAATGGCAAAACACATGGCAAAACATCACATCAGACATGACATTACTGATGTTTATAGCAAACAATGGCATCAATTACTATTGGCAACTCGTTGGCAATCAACTAAACCCTCTGCTCTCAAACACGTAAAAGAGTACAACGAAATGAGAAAAAACAAGACACACAACGATCTTCTGCCTCGAACTGCGTTGTAGTTTTTTTTATTGCCGTCAAGTTTGTCAAACAATTTTGGTGCCACATACAATCGTAGATACTTTTTCGAGCTATCTTAGTTCGGACGCTCATCATCTTTTTTCTTAGCTCTATGTCAGCATTTACTTCCAAAGAGACCTGTAATACCTTAGTTCAGTCTTCGATTATCGTTGGTATAAATAAGATAAGTGCCTAAATTAGGTCAGTTCACAATCTCTCGTTAACGTATCAAACAGTACCGTTGATGGAATGTCAAATATTATCTAAAGGTTATTTCGTTGAAAATTCTCAACTTTTCTTGTTAGCCACCGTTTGCTTAAAGCAAATCTGTACGTCGCTTCAATCTCCGATAATTCAATAAAGTTCCGGGCCCCGCTCGTCCCTACTGATTGTTGGTTCATCATTAGTATTTTACACTGAAATTAAATTGACGTCCTTCACTAAAATCTATACTAATATTATTATGAATGCGAAAGTAATTCTGTTTACCTGTTTGTTAGGTTTTCACCGAAAAAGGGAAGTGGAAGAGATGTATAAATCAGTATTATTTTGTTATCAGATTGCGATAACATAATATATACAACATAGCTCGCCATAATGTACCTCATTTGTTTTTGTGGTCATTAAAGTTTTAAATAAATAAATAACATTTGGCACATGGGTAGTCCTGGTTTTAGTTCTAGTATTTTCTATAGTAAACGGTATTCTATTGTTGTTGTTTGTATATATCGCAGGTAAAGCTGCAGGCATAAACGAGGTATAAATTATTCTGTTGTTTGGTATTACCAATGTCAACTTCATTTGTTCCCGATTGCATCGAAGAGTTGTTTGACTGATATGTGTAAATAAACATATCAGTAGATGGTAAGTCAGAACAAATTGTTTCAACTCACCTTCTAAACCACATAGTTGTAAAAAAATAAGCAGACCTAACATATGGGAGAAAAAAGCGTGCCAGTTACAACTACTTAAGTAGATTATGCTGCACACATTGACATTCTCCATACAAAACATTCATAGTCTACTGTTCATGGTCCAATTTTGTCTATGGTTCTCATACAAAAAAGTGAGCTTCTTGTAGCTTATCAAAATGGCGAAAGTGCTTTAACCCCATTTTGTCTATGTGTGCGTGAGTGTTGCAACAACAAAAATAAAACGAGATAGACTTTATACGTGTCATGGGAGAGATAGAGATGAAACTATCGCTTACATACGTCTTTGTAGTGGTGAAAATAATGTTAGGTCTGGTTGTTTTATAAGTCTGTGTTTTAAACTACTCAGCATAATTTGACAAATGACGTATCTTTCATAGCTTGTCCTCAAAGATTCAAAGATTGTCCTCTGGTTGTAGGCTATGTGACGTCATAAACTGAATATGGCGCCCCTGAGTGCACATAGTCATGAAAATAAAAATGTTGAGTATCTAAAGAAAGCTCTGAAATTACACATAACATGTAGGCAGGTATACAGTTTTAAGTATCCAGTGTTTTCTTTTCATCTTTTCTCCTCTTAACCCATAATATGATAATAAATCTCCAACTACAATTTTCTTCTCGTAAATAAAGGAGCCTAATTCTATGAACCCTGAATCTGTGAATGGGTTAGAGACCAAATCAATTGAAACATTGCTAGCAGCCTTAAAATATCCTGTACGGCTATCACATAAAATCTCCAACATCATTTGCAAATAAAATATTTACTTAGGTTGCGAAAAAAGAGGTCTCCATATCGAATCCGGATCCAATATGTGATGAAAACAGTCCGTTAACCTAAGCAAAGATAAATCTCAACTACTGGAAACTTGCGAACAGAATTTATGAATCAACCCGCCTCGTTTTATTACATAAGAATAATATTAACGCAACACTTTTTAAAACCTTTTAATTTAACTTCTTGTGTTTATTACGAGTATGTTTGGGTCTTTTACTAGCTACTACTTTTAAGATCTATTATCTCTTAGTCCTAGGTAGGTACCTACTTGTTAACCGATTTCAAAAAGAAGGTTCTCAATTCGACCGTATATTATCCTACTTATGTGTTCTGGGATTTCTTCGTCGTTTATGAGTCGATTTTGATAATTATTTTTTGTTGTAATAATAATAATAATAGTTGTTTAATTGACCATAAATTAAATAATCTAAAAAAAAGGTACATAACAAACATAATAAAATAAAGTCGAATTTAGAACCTCCTTTCTTTGAAGTCGGTAAATAAAAGATAGTTACAAAGGTTACCCAACAGACAAGTTAAACAACAGACAACTAAGATAACTGAATTAGTAAATAGAACGTTGTTGAACTAAATAAATATCTCCAAACGCAATCACTAAACTGTTACAGCGAATCTAGGAGCCGATTTCCGATGAACGGTTCAGCAAATCTCCTTATCGAATGGACGATTAAACAACATTCAAATACAAGTTAAGCTTCTAACTGTAGTTACTGCACTTTACGTTGTTAGAGTTAAAGTTAGCAACTGCGATCTGTTAACCTAACTTAGGATTATATTGGAGACTAACTATGCAGTTAACTGAAGTAGCCACTGTTTAGTAACAAGATTTCACAATTGAACGTTAAAAATCGGGATTAATTTGAGTAACGAAAAAAAATATCACGCGGATTTTTTGTGAAACAATGATGTTATAGCGAAAAACGATTTTTATCTACAAAATACTGCCCGATATAATTTCCTTCGAAATAAAAAAAATACAAACGTTCCAATTCCAAAAATCCCTGGTCATTTTTACGAGTTACTAAAAATGCAAACTAATAAATATTTGCATCGTAAAAAAATATGTTTTACCTTCGATGATATAAATGTCTAGATGGAACATTGAATCCGCGCAAACGTGTCAAAAAATTGTGGGTAACTGTTAGCCACAATTTTTATATCATTGTATCATTGATCACGCACACATAGACAATAGACGAACGTTTAAAACATCGCCTACACGCACACATGCTTGATATTGTTGCCTTGTTTTTTTTGTTTTCATTGTAGGGCGGACGCTCAATCTAGACATTAGATCATCAAAGGTTTTTACTCATGTTTTAACAGGTATGTTAAATTATGTTATATAAAATCCCTGTTCGTTCCTTTTAAACGTGTTAGAAGTACTAAAATACTCGTACAGAATTCAAGTAGAAAGGAAGGAATCTGCTTAGAGATTTGCGCCTATGTTTCTTACAGCTTTGAGACTCGCTTTGGCTGACTAAAACCTTACATAGGAACGACTTTAGAAAAGAGTTAAAATTGTGCCTCAGAATGTTTTCCTGATACCGTTGGAACAATTAACTTTTAACAAAAACAATCAACTTCAACATCGACAAGTGCAGATAACTCAAAAACCACTCGACAGATTTCAATCAAATTTAAATGGGACAACATGACAAGCGTATCTACAAGTAAGTGAGCGTAAAAATAATTTTGTACAAGTAAATAATTATTGATCAAAATTCACTTGCTAAAAAATAGAAGGAAACAGATAAAAAATACAGTCCAATTGAAAACCTCTTTATTTTATTAGTCATTTAAAACTATTTTTAAAAAATCTCTATCGTCCGTGGAAAAAAGGCAAAAGTGTGGCGAATTTTTGCAGCGTTTTCAGAAATTGGATGGTTTCCTTGGCATACAAGCGATATACTCAGATCCGCCCGTCAGCCTACTGGACACATTCCGACTCACTGCGCTCGTCCAGTCGTCGCTAAGCTTATTTTCTACTTTGCAAATTCGTTTCACCTTCCTCCTATTTTCTATATTTGTTTTCAAATATTGTAGGTACCTATATATAGTTTTTTTACATTTTCTCTTATTTTCCACTTTGATTACAGGCTACGTAACTTAACGTTACATTACCTTAACATTATTTTAAATTAAGTACACAAGAAAACGTTACTGTAGAACAAAATTTACTGAAATTCTCTAACAATAAATAACTAAAATATTATGTTATGAGAGAACACCTATTGGGAATATTGTGTTTCAATTCCATTTGTAAAAATACAAACGAGATATTCTATTCTCTCTGCTTGACTTGAATAAAACGATTACAGTTTTTTGCACTTCTTTTTACTACCTACGTGAAATTATTTCTAACATCTTTTATGATAGACTTTTTAGATTATATTGTAGTCTTTTATTATAAACTGGGGAATCTACATGGCCTTGCCTAGCAAATTACATAATTTAATTTATGTGCATTACATAAACTATATAAACTCTTTGAGAAATACTACCTAATGGTGAAAATCGCATCAAAATCTGTTGTGTGGTTTGGAAGAAGAAGACTTAGAAAAACACAGACATAGAGACAGACAGAGACGGCGGGTGACTTTGTTTTTTACTATGTAGTGATTAAACCCATTAATCTATTTACCGCTTTAAATAACAGTATAGTGTTCAATAGAATGTCTATAAAACCTACTCATTTAGTAGTGAAAAACTATGGAAAGGCTGCTTGGCATTGTACATTAAAGGGTACATTAAATAACATTGGCGCATGGTGTACAATAATCAGAAGATCACTGCGTACTGAATGTGGGAGTCTTCAAGAGGAGGGTGAACCTTGGACGTCATCGCCACTTACCATCAGGTGAGATTATTGTCAAGCATTAACATAAGAATAAAACGTCAGCCCTTCAGGCTATAAAAAACAAAAAAAAAGCTATTGTTTTGTTCTGAAGGCTAAGCCTTAAATCCAAAAATAAACCATGGTAACAAAAAAGGATATCCTTATACCTACAAGCTTATGTTCATAAAGTGGATTTAAGATGAGGAAACTCTTATCCTTTTTGTAGTAGAATAATATTATTGGTGGTCTCACAAAATATAATATACCTCATATTATGGGTCACTTAGGGCAATTCCAGACTAGCGTTTTCTTCGAACATGTAGGTAAGCTCGCTTTCTGAAGCGTGAGCAAGACGCATTTCGACCCGCATTTTGAAACACGAGGAACTTGTACAAGTGTCGACTGGCTTATTAGTTCGTACAGTTAGTACAGCAGGACTCCGGCTTGATTTTTTAACTAAATTAAACCTTAACTTAAGTTAAAGCTTCATTGACAAGCAGAAACAATTTAATCAATGTTTTTTCGCCAAAATGAACTGCTAGATTACTACTAACATGGACTAATATTATTACTAATATTTGTCACCACTGATGCGAGCATACCTACGGGTTAAAATAAGCCCTTGTACGCGCGTTCGACTTTTTGAAGTGTGCGTGTGAACGCGTATTTTTTTTTATTGAATTAAGGTAGCAAACGAGCATGCAGCACCACCCTTCCGCTGCCGCCCATGGCAATTGTGACCGACTTAGAACAAGACCCAATTTAGGGATTAGGGTACGTGGTTAGTCCAATTAGTAGATGGTGTTAGAATGTTAGTTGGTTAGTTTGTTAATAAGTGTGAGGACAGGGACTGTTAGTGATAGTTAGTCCTGTTAGTTAATATTAGTATTGTCCAGTTAGTAATGATTAGTGTGAGTCTTGTTCCAATTCGGTCACAGATGCGTTGCTACCCCTGAGGACTGAGATGGTCGCCTCTAAAAAAGTGAACCGGCTCCACACCTTCCTATCCGGAACACAATTGCTCTTAAAAACAATAATTATGACGGTAGGAATGGTACTGAGTACCGTGGCGGGCGGTGGTACTTCCCCGGGTGAGCTCTAGGCCCTACCACCTGGATAAACGCGCACAAAAACCGCTAGTCTGAAACCGTTGTTAGGGCTGTAACACCTGTTTATATTCCACTCTTTGCTTTAAGTTTACCCTGCAATGTTTTTATAGATGTTTCGGCCATTGAGTCTGAGACGGAAAAAGTGCGAGTTTTCCTTCTCCTTTTTGGATAGCAACGCGTTGGTTCATGTCGATCTCCGTGGGCGACGGTGACCACTTATCGTGGGCGATTCCTCGTGGTCCAACTATTTAGTCCAACTATGACGTCACAGTTGGACCACGAGGAATAGGTCGTCCTCGTGGTCCAACTGCCAAATTAAGTGATTTGACAGTTGGACCACGAGGAAGACCTATTCACTCACTATTCCTCGTGGTCCAACTGCGAAATTAATATGACGATATTCGTTTGATGGTTTGTCCGTTTTTTTGCAGACTCATTAACTAAAAAAATACCTTATAGTCAACAGAAATTAGTCAAATCGCATAACCCGCCTCACTGGGAGTCGAATTCAATAAGTAATCTCGGAACGGCGATCCGATATGGTTACCAATGTACCATTGGGATCATCATAATATTTCTACGTAATCCTTATGTATGGAACAATAGGTGGCACTGTTATCGAAATATATCTACTAAAGGCTCAGTCAAACTACTGAATTCATTGAAGTGCTGCCTTAAAAACTGTTACTATTTATAATATGATGTATGATGATGTATGTTAAAAATTTAATAGGTAACTATTATTAAATATTTCGCAAAACACTATATAATCTACCAGGTAAGTAAATAATGGTAAATTGTATCACTAGAAGATCTCCAAGCCAGCCTAGTGGAAGAATATATTCCGTGCCAATGAGTTTTCTTGTCAGTCGAACGACTATCCTATTTTTACTGTTTGTTTGAAGTATTATTGTGTCGTAGGTCGTAGCGATAGCTTTGTATATTGAATATCTATCTACGACGAATATTTTAAGGGACATACAATCTTAATATAATAAAACTCTTGCGTTACTGGTGACTGACAGACAACGCACAGCCAAAACTACTGAATGGAAGAAGCTGAAATTTGGCATGTACATACGAGTATGTTCCTTGGGGAGTGTAGGGGGGTGAAGTTTAAACGAATTCCAAGCGGGCGAAGCCTGCGGGCGGAAGCTAGTTTATACGTATTTGGTCATAAATTTATATGAACATTTGAATATTTAGGTCATTTGCTTTAGTAACTGTCTCACCGTATTACGGCTTGCTATATAACATTATTAATTTTGGACACCATAAAATAGCTTGACCTGTATTTTTGTACGTATGTATGTAACGGTATCTTTCAGCCTAATTTTCACCAATTTCACCAATTTTGATTAAGCCCCTCCGCACACGGTATCGGAGCGTAAGCGTATCATATTGCACGCGTACGACGAGAGCGCTACGATCATGAACAGAAGAACTCCTACTATTCGCTTACGACAGGCTTCGTGTGCGCATTTGTTCGACAATGTTCATGCTCATAGGTACTTCTCACCCAACGCTATTTGCAAGCGACTAGGATCTCCTACTACGACTCCTGTCAGTGAACAGTGTCAGATACAGCGAATTTTGGATTGCGTTGCAGCCGCGTAGCTCATAAATAGCGCCTAGTGTGAGAAGTGCCTTAGTGTTCTCGTCGTACGCGTGCATTATGCTCACGCTACGACGCGGACGCCGTGTGCGAACGGGCTTACTTAAAGTTTTCCAAAGGCATCGATAACAATGCATTGTAATGACAAACATGACTACATAGCATGCTCCGAATTCACTCCAAACAAGGGAACTTGAAGAGTTTAACGGCAAAGTGACTTAATTTTTGCATTTGGCTTTTATACAAAAATTATAAGTGTTTTTAGTTTTTTAAATTATTAATTATATTATCAACCTTCTGTGGAGCTTGCCTCAACGCTGTCGGCCTCTATTTTGTGTTAGGATCATAAAATTAGCATATACTGTCATTTGGTTAGGACAGTACTTATATCTTTCAACTCGATTCTTTCTTATTAAAATTTACTTCAACAATGTTAATGATAAGAACTTGTTAAAAATTAACTATGAAACCTTAATTTCAAGTGGGTACGGTACACCTTTCGTTCTCAATTATCCATTTCAAACAAAAAAGCAATCTATTAATCCCTTTTGAACCCCAACCTTTCTTTCAAGAGGATTTTAGGGGAAATATAAATAACGTTAGCGGATAAGTTCTAGTAAAATTCCCCGAAAACCCTCAACGAACCTTTACATATTAATTTCATTACAAGATTACCTAATTAAGCAATTAACAATATAATTAGATGGGTTAATGTTCGGGAAATCTTTGAACTAGGGCATTGAATATAATCTTCGTTAATAAACGAAACGAAATATTTAACGAAAAATCTAGTCAATATTTAGCGAAGTGGTCACAGACATCCTTGAATGTTCGTGAGCGCTTTTGTGCTTTGTAGGGCACGTAGAGCAAGTCAGGTCTTGGGTGACACACAGTGGGGAGTTATGACCAAACTTAAAGCTAAAGCTTTCGAAGAAAAAAATGACAAAATTGTTTCACCCAGCACGAAATTATGAGGTAACAAACACGAAAAAATACAGTCAAATTGTAAACCTCCTTCTTTTTTGAAGTCGGTTTAAAATACCCATGCGCGTTGTGGGCTATTAATGGGTTGAAGCCAATTAAGTAGGCTAATTAAAATAATTTACCTTACCTTGCTCTTACGTAATTAATTATACCTTTACATTCCGCCGGCGTACCTGTCCATTTACCTAATAATATTAATCAAAAGTATTCAATTAACAATTTATTAATTGAACCCAAAAATTAAGATCTCTTAATTTTGTGGCCTACAAATTAGTTCTTCATCTCCAGAAATGACTGGTGGATTTTTTCTATAATCTTACCGTAGAGATCGGTTTGTAAAGTAAGGAAGTACTTAATCTACTATATTACGATTGTCGCAGAAATTTAAAAAATAAAAGACGTGTGGCACTCGGAGACTGCCGCGGTAAAGCTATTGCATAGCATTATATATAAATTAACAAAAAAATATAATACTGCATTTGTGATAATAATAATAAAATGAATGTATGTATATAGAGTAGGGGAGCCAGGGGCATGTACTAACAAATTTTATTATTTTTGCTGTAATTCTGAACTTAATTAATTTATGGAGACAGGATTTACTATCAACATATAATAACTATCTCTTTTTGACATAGTAATAAAAATAATCTACAATTCGTATTAGTCTTTGCTGTAGAGCGGTTTTTTTAAAAAAAGTCGGTTGTTAATACTTACCCCGTCCTTGGGGCAAGTATTAACTACTCTGGGGCATATATTAACGGAAATATATTGCTTAATTTTCACCATTATTACAATCTTATACACTAAGTAAATATTAATAAATTTTTGTAAAGCATATTATTTATTAATAGAATTAATAAAACTATCTCTTTTTCACTCAATGCCGCTTAATACTTCAAGCTTGATACAACATTAGGTTATTTTTTATCAACACTTTTTTAATCAGTCTGTATTACTATTGTATGTAGTCTGTATTAGTATTTTTAGTCTAATTTAGTCTAATTTAATGTAATTTTTAATTTGTAAGTTTAAAATTTCAATATGCAATTTTTTAATTTTGTTTTAAATTAGGAATGGTTGTTTAATGTTTTATTATTATTTTATATTTAATTTCATTTTAATTGTAAGTAGTAAGATTTTTAATTATTTGAATTAGTATTATTATTATTATTTTTGAATGAATTATTTGATTGTATGTTATTGTAAAATGAGCCCTGTTGCTTGAAATAAAGATTATTATTATTATTATTATTTTCTTTTACTTTGTTTTTCACAGTACATAAGACTGGTTTAACTACATTTACGGGCCGTAACCAAGTAAAATGTAGCGTGTGGTGAATTTATTTAATTTTCTGGTGTATATTGATGTTGGTGTTCGTTTTCATCAACTTGTAAAAATTTTCTAACGATTCTACAGGTGTTTAGGATAGCGGCTTTCTGAAGTGCAATGTAGATGTTTTCTTTTAAATCTATTTGTTTCAGACTGTGGTGGAGATGTTTTGGTATTACACCGGTAGTGGAGAGAACTATGGGCACTATGTAAACTTTCTTTTGCTTCCAAATTCTTGTGACTTCATCTTTAAGTTCTGTATATTTGCTTATTTTTTCTGATATAGTCTTCTGTATATTATGCGTATTGGGTACAGCAATGTCTATAAGGTAAGTGATTTTATTGATTTTATCTTGTAGGGTTATGTCCGGTCTATTGCAGTAGATGGTCTTGTCCGTAAGAATGGCGCGGTCATAATAAAGTTTATATGAGGAATTTTCAAGTACAGTCACTGGAGTATATTTATAATATGGAGTTTTTGTGTCTTGCATGAGTTTGTGTTTTATTGCAAGTTTTTGGTGGATAATGTTCACTATTTGATTATGTCGGTGTGTATAGTCTGTTTGTGTGAGAGTGGTGCACGCGCCTGTAATATGTTGGATAGTTTCTGGCTGTGTATGACATCGGCGGCATTTGTCACTTGAAATTGAGGTATCTTTTATTATGAACTTTCTGTAGTTCTTGGTGTTTATTATCTGATCTTGTATGGCGATAATAAATCCTTCTGTTTCTGGAAATATATTTCCTACTTGGAGCCATTTATTCGATGCTATTGAGTCTATATGCGTTTGTTCTAGGTCATGGGGATGTCGCCCATGAAGTGTTTTCTTTTTCCAATTCTCAATTTTGTGTGTTTGCGAGTCTCTGCTATTAGGGTTAAATGAGTTTTCATATTCGTTCAGGTTTAAAGGTGTATAGTTAAGGTCGTTTTTTGATATTGCCTGATGTATATTACTTACAAGAGATTTAGAATGAAAGAAATATTTTAGACTATTTATTTGTTTTAGCCAGAGTTGGTGAATGTCAGTTAATCCTCTTCCACCATGATGTCTTTTAATGGTTAATCTTTCTATTGCGGATTTTGGATGTAGGTAATTATGTTTTGTTAGTGTTGTTCGTGTGGTTCTTTCAATTTGTTCTATGTCTGATTTAGACCACTTAATAATTCCAAATGAATATGTTAATATAGGTATCGCGTAAGTGTTTAGTCCTTTTATCAAATTTCTGCCAGAAAGTTGTGTATTACAAATTAAATTAACTCTTCTTTTATATTCAGTAGTAAGTGTGTGTTTAATGTTTGTATGATCTAAACCTCTCAATTGCTTATATCCTAAATATTTGTACATGTACTTCCATTGCTTTTATTTTATTACTGTCGTCTATCGTATAGTCTCCTGGTTGAATCTTTCCTCTTATTATATGTAATGTTCTACACTTATCTAACCCAAACTCCATGTTAATATCTTTGCTAAACTTCGTTGTCTTTTCTACTAGTACTTCCATTTCCTTATGCGTCTTTGAATACAGCTTAATGTCATCCATGTACATGAGATGAGAGATAACTGTTTCTTCCGTTGTGTGCTTAAGGCTGTATCCTGCGCAACACTGATGTAGCAGATGTGACAAAGGGTTAAGTGCGAGGCAAAACCACAAGGGACTCAAGGAATCTCCTTGATAAATACCTTTTTTTATAAAAATAGTGCGGGTTGTGATTGTTTGGTGGTGGCTATTTAATTGTAGGGATGTTTTCCAATTAGGTATAGTATTACGCAAGAAAGTAATTATTTTAGTATTGATTTTATATACTCGTAAAATTTGTAAAAGCCAAGAATGTGGGATACTATCAAAAGCTTTTTTATAGTCAATATAAGTACAATGTAAATTTCTATTTTTAGTTGTAGCATGTTTATGAATAGTTGAGTCTATAATCAGTTGTTCCTTGCATCCCATGTGACCTCTTCTGCATCCCTTTTGTTCCTCTGCTATTATGTTATTATGTTCAATATGTACATTAATTTTTGTAGCTATTACTGACGTAAGAATCTTATATAAAGTGGGCAGGCAAGTGATCGGTCTATATTGAGATGGGTCTGAAGAGTGTGTAGATTTTGGAAGCATGTACGTTATTCCTGTAGTGATAAATTCTGGCATAACCTGTTTACCGAAGATTACATCTGTTAGATTTTTAGCTAAGCATTTATGTAATGATGTTAACTTTTTGTACCAAAAATTATGTATCTTATCTATTCCAGGCGCTTTCCAGCTGTGTAGTTTATTTATTATATTTGTTATATCAGACTCTGTAATTTCTTCAAATTTCATTTCCTCTATCATACTCCATCTATTTTCTTCCTGTTTTATCCACTCCGCTTTTTCGTTATGTTGTGTATGATTTTCCCATATTCCACTGCAGAACGTTTCTAATTGCACTTTGGTCGGTATTTCTATATTTTTAGATGTGGGAGAGTGGTTTTGTAGCTTTCTGTAAAATACTTTCTCGTTTGATGTAAATAAACTATTGTCAGTTTTCCGCTGTTGTGCTTTATTGTATCTTTTTAGTCTATTGGCTTTCAACGTTAATTTCTGTTTCAAAGTATCTAGATATTCTTCAGGCTTATGATTATGATTTTCATGTCTGGTGTGTATCATCCTTCTCTTAAATATTTCTTCCACTTTTTTAACTACTTTGTTCGATCTATTGTTATTGATATATTGAGTAAGTCGACCAATGTCTGTTCTGAGTTTATCTATATCTTTTTGTAGTCTTATTTGCCATGGTGGTTTACTGTGTATTTTTGGCCTAGCCTCATCAGTGTTTTCAGTTATTTTGTATTTCAGTTCTTCAGCTATAACTACTGCTATACAATAAATTAAAGTGTGAATATCTGTTATATGTGAGTCATTTGATATAAATTGATTAGCAATCTTTTGGTTAAATAGATGAATTAAGTGAAACAGTTGGTAGCTGTATTTAAGTTTGGGCAACTTTGGACGAATTGTTGGATCCATTCCGGAGTATTTTATTAATGTCGTCCTTAATTTATTATGTAATGCATTTATTTCTCCTTCATTGGGAGTCCTACTTTCTATCAGAATGTCTATGTCATTGACAAGTGTTAAAGTTATATTTTCAGTTTGTGTAGATGAATGTGAGGTTTGAGTGTGTTCTTGGGACACTACTTGTAATGAGGATGGGATGTGATTTATTGGAGGTTCTGTACAATTAAGATCATCTTCCAAGTTATTATTAGAGTTTAATGAGGCATCTGTATAGTTTGTATTTTCTTGTAAGCTTATTCGAACTTCTTCTTTTATTTGGTTTATAACGTTTAGCGGCAATAATTTATTTCTTATGATTGTTCTCCTTTGGTCTGAAACTCTCTGTTCGGTTACTTTTACATTAGGATACTGTTGTGAGAAAAGTTGATGAAGCTGTTTTCTGTATGTGGTCATATCTGTCTCTAATTTAGTGATGTGGTAATATGTGCGCATGATAAATATGTTTGCTTCTTTACTCCAGCTCATGCGCACTCTCGGTTTCCCAGCCTTAGTGGACGCAGGTAGAAAGGCATTTAGCCCCTGCGCAACACTTAAGGTTGGGTTAGGTGCTTCACACGAATTTTCATCTGCGGAAGTCACCGGTGATGGGATGTATGATGCAGTTGATGGACTATAGGGTTCGACTATTGTGATTGGTAAGTTTATGTTACTGTCGTTGTCAGTTTGGTTGGCTGTAGTATTTTCGGGAGACCCGGAGGGAGCCCGCCTATTCAACTCCTCTCCGCTGACGGTTCGCATGCTGAAACACCCAGCGTCAGCTCCAGGTGTGCCCCGGCGATCACCCCCGGGAAGCGGCCCTAAACGTTTCCTTTTCAATCTTGTCTCCATATTGAATGGGTTGCCAGTTCCGTGTTAGCCGTGCCAGTAATTTTCAATCACGTGTCCGCCCCCCACGTGAATCAGGTGTTCGATTCGGACGTACGGTTGGACTTTAGGGGGCTTATTATTATTATTATTATTATTATTATTATTATTATTATTATTATTATTATTATTATTATTCCGGAAAATTTCTTCTTCTCAGCACGTGGGCTGGGTTTTACGACCACATTTACGGGCCATAGCCAAGTAAATGCAGGGTGTTGCTTAAGAATCAATCTAATTATTTTCCTCAATTTGCATGAATTTCCTAACTATCCTACAGGTATTTAAAATAGCAGCCTTTTGGAGAGACACATAGAGGGTTTCTTTTAATCCGATCAGTTTAAGACTTTGGTGGAGGTGCTTTATTATTATTATTATTATTATTATTATTATTATTATTATTATTATTATTATTATTAGTACACATTATACTTATAGAAGAAAGTGTCAACGCTCTACCCCTACGATATAAGCCTTTAAAATTATACAACAAATATGCAAAAAATAATAACTGATTCATTCATCGTTAACATTAATAAAAGTAAACAAAATACAATCATAGATACAAAAATTAATATCTTTTTCTTGACATCTATCAAACTTAATAAAAAAGCAACCTTTATTCATCATAATCATCGTCAGGGTTGCATTTTAGGCATACAAAACTGTATGGGTTCCCTTTGATACATTTTCCATGCGCCCATTTTTTGCATGACCTGCATTCAAATCAATCAACTCCTGAAGTATTTGATGAATACGATACACCACATGCCATGCCTGTAATTTCTCATTCTGAAATAAAGAAATAAATTTTGTAAAACATCTTTCTACATCTTCAGGGGCAACTATTAACATGTTAAAACATACCCCTGACATTTTGTTAATACTTGCCCCGAGCATAACGCTTTTAAATAAAACATTGTATGTTTAGAACGACAAAAGATAATTAAATAGAATAAACGTGATATTATATCTAGATAAATTACCATCAATTCACTATAATCTGTATGAGTTACATGTATTACATTTATTTTTAAATCAATAGTGTTAGTGTAAAAAAGATCGTTTACCTGCTAAAATTCACTCATGACACAGAACTTTTAAACGCGGTGTCCGGACGACACCTGACAGGTCGCAACGTGATCGGGACGTTGTTCTTATCGTCGCATCGCGTATACAGATCACACTCATTAATAGTTTTGCATCTATGAGCTTGTTAATACTTACCCCCGTTAATACATGCCCCTGGCTCCCCTACTAACTCATTTTCTTTCACTATTTTTTCGTGACTTTCTTCATTAATAAATGCACTTTGTTTATTCATATTTAAAACACTTTGTACACAAATTATACGAGTACAGATATTCACTGTTGTACATAGATGATAAATACCTATACACCTATATACTTTCTCACAAACAGCTGATTACGGTAGTTTTCCAATACAACCAATGCCACCTAAAGGCGGGTTGCTGAACTAAAGAGATAAGCGTGATATTTCAAAAAGTCATTAAAAGTTCTGGTATTTATCGATAGATGTCACCGCTGTGCCGGTCGGAGTGGGGGGTGTTAGGTTTTTTTCGTTACGGAATTTCTGGATTCGGTCTCCACGCTCAAGGCCCGCGATAGAAGCTATGCAATAGCTTAAAAAAATTAAAATGCTGCATCCCATTATCTAATGCCTAATTACTGAGCAGGAGTCTCTCCTCATCATTGAGGAGGCATAGAGCATATTCCTCAGCATGGTCTGGTGGAGGGTTAAAATGAACATACAGGTATCTCTTTTAATTCTGAACCAAATAGAATTAAATTTAAATCAAAATACAAAATGTAACCCCAAGTAAAGCATCCGTGCAAACCGCACCCAAATATATTAAGCCTTTTTCCCCTTATGACAGCCCCATAACCTAGTTAGATCCTGCCGGCAAACGAGGGGTCCTGGGTTCACTTTTCAGCCAGGCTGTTATGTTTTCCGTATATAAAAACTCTTCTTTGACTGGGTGACTGACAGGCAACGCACAGCCGAAACTACTGGACGCAAGAAAATTTAAAAGACATATGACAACTATTGCGTTAAAAATACGCGCAATTATCAAATATAGTCCTACAACGATCTTTTGGCGCGTGGATGACGTGTGGGTGACAGAGACAGCGCTTTACAGGGAAGGCAAACTGTAATGTGCTGTCTCTGTCACCCTCACATCAGCCACGCGGCAAAAGATCCTTGTAGGACTATACAGTCGTACAAGGATCTTTTGACGTACAGGTAAGGCAAACTAAGGCACTGTCTCTGTCACCCACGCGCCAAAAGATCCTTGTAAGACAATATCTTCTGGTAGGTACGGATATTGATCCTTTTATTATCTGTACACATAGGTAGATGATACAAGTAGCAATAACTCAGACTACGAGTAATCTAATTCATCAGTATTACTATATGAGTAATTGACAATAATGGGTAATAGAGCAGAAGTAATTTAGTAGGTTATATACGGAACCTATTACCAGATTGGCTTTGATTGAACCAACAACAACATATTAACTAGATTGTTATTGCCATTAGTATCTATTTTTTTATTTAACCGACTTCAAAAAAGGAGGTTCTCAGTTTGACCTGTAAGTATGTAGATATGTATATTTGTGCTTGCGTTTGGCTGAACCGATTTCGATGCGGTTTCAGTAAAGTATTTGTCAGACTTAGTAGAAGGTTTTAGGGATATTGTTTGGCTGAACCGATTTTGATACGGTTTTCAGCATCGTGTTAACAGACTTAGGAGAAGGATTTAGGAATATTAACCGCGTTTAACTGAACCGATTTTTACTTTTCGGCGTTAATGTCGGTTCTATTTTGTTAAAAGTTATGTGATATCCGATTAACTGGCAGACAGGTCATGACAATAGAATTGTAAAGGAAGGATGAAAGAGAGAAATGAAACATTTTACGGTCTTTTTTACGGTTTTCATAGAAATAAGGTTCAGCATAGGCATAGCAACAAAAAATTATAAGAAATAATAATTGCGTTCTAGTTAATTATATGTAAGCCTAAAAAACGAAACAAAATGCTCATTAATTTCACAAGATTTCCACTAGATGCAAAATGACAAACTGAAATCTACAATTTACTGGTTTAAATGAACTAGCATCCCATTTTCTGGAGCATGGCTAATTTAATTAAAAAGTTATTACCAAGGCTTATGATATTAATTAGTTTGCGCTAAGCCGTGAGACTTGATAGTTTTATAGTGCGTTGTGCATTTCATGCAGTTTTGAAGATTTCTGAACTTTTAAAATGGATTTAAGACTAAGTTTCATAATTATAATCCAGTTCCAAATTTAAATCAAAGTATTAAATCATAGCATTTTTGCTTCTACTAGGAAATTCGCGACTGATCTACTGTATATTATTGAATTACGCAGTACAAGTCTTATCACAGATTTTTTTGTGAAAACAGCTTCACTTTCTGAGAGTTTCCTGTAATATTCTCAATGATGTTTAAAGCCTACCAAGATACTAGCGTGATAAGTTATTTTCAATATCTCTTAATTCGTGGTAGAAGACCTAAACCCAGTGGTGGAATTAGGTGTATGGGTAATACACTAGTTTTATAGGTCTTAAAGTTCAACTCAGTCTCAACGGTCAAAATCTGTTGAGTCAAGATAGAAGACATAAAATCCGGAACATACACTCCGACAGTGTTTGGTTAGTAAAACCAAGACGCCGTTAGCAAGACGGGACGAGTCATAAACTGGAGTGGTAAACATGTTTACGGCGCGTTCAACATGCCCGATCATACCTCATAACATGACATGACGTTACGATGCCTTTCGCACTATCTTTTGCTAGGAAAAGCTGGATTTTATGCGCCGTTCTGAGAATTCAAGGACAGGTTAGTGTTTTTACGTTGAACTGACAAAAGTGGAAGAGCTACCTGATCGAAAGTTTCGTCGCCCATAGACATTAGTTGTTGGAAAAGAAAGAAGGAAGAAGCAAGAAATATTATATTTCTGCAACATTAATTTATGGACAAAACATTTGGCGGCGGACTCAAGCAAGAATATAGTGGATTCAGCTTTTCACCAAGTACAAGCCTCCTATGATACCCTGGTCTGGGTGCCATGAGATTGGGGTCAGCAATCTAAGCCACCTTATTGCCTTTTAAATCTATCCAACCATAATCCATTTATCTCCTCTTGTCGTAGTCAACTGAAAACTCCCAATGTTCTCAAAGCAAAAAAAAATACATAAATAATATATTGGTTTGGCAACTATTATGTAACGAAATCCTCGCGTGCAAATGCTCAAGAAATTTCGCTACTATCGGTCTCATCGAACTATCGACCCTGCCCGAAGTCGCCAACTCAATCGATCATAACATTGGCTATAAGCCGTTCAGGGTTGCTTTCAAGGCAAAGGGCGCGTTTAAGCTTGCTACAAGCAAAGATGAGCCATGATTACACTTTTTAGATGAGACCATCTCATTCCTACATAAAGAAATAAGAAATAAAAACGAAAATCTTACTTACAATATTGCTAACTGTACTTAACACTATCAACAAATAACAGGACTAACTATCTCTAAAAGTCAGTGCCAAAGTCCTCACACTTACCTTATACATGACATATTCTCACAATTTCTGCTGCTAGACTAACCATCCTAGTCACCACTCACCATGTGGGTCTTGTTCTATATCGGTCACAGTTGTCTTTGGGCGGCAGTGGACTGATGATGCACGCTCGTTTGCTACCTTGATTCCATAAAAAATATATGCCTCCAAGTTATTTAACCAGCAGTAACAATTGTACCGCAAATAACTGCAAGTTGATCCTACCATAACACTTACTGTAGCCGTAAAATCGATACACCAGTTTTATGGCTACGTCCGGAAACAATATACGTCGGAATATTACGACTGCTATCAATATATTATAATCTATTTGTGGTTCGTTGGTTTTATTTCAACTCGCAACATGTTTCAGATGTTATATTAACAACTAGCTTCCTCCCGCGGCTTCGCCCGCGTGGATTTGTTTTTCTTTACCCATGTACCTAACTTCTTTATTTGTTACCCGATTTACCTCAACGAAAAAAAACCTAAACATTAAATGAAGACCTTCACAATATAATCATGAAAACTGCATTCAAATCGGATAAGTCATTTTTGAGATTATTGTGCACAAACACACAGACAAAATGAAAAAATTGTTTTGGGTTCTCTCTCTCGCATAGGTCAGGTAAGATCCTTGTAAGACAATACCTACTTGCTCATAGAATAAAACCATTACTCATCTTTAAAAAAGACAAAAAATTAAATCATTTGAAAACTACGTGCACATTTCATTATGTATAGAAGCCATCTTGTACGAGTACACAGTCGTACAAGGATCTTTTGGCTCGTGGGTGACAGAGACAGTGCCTTACAGTTTGCCTTACCTGTAAGGCGCTGTCTCTGTCACCCACAAGGATCTTTTGGCGTGTGGGTGACAGAGACAGCGCCTTACAGGTAAGGCAAACTGTAAGGCACTGTCTCTGTCACCCACACGCCAAAAGATCCTTGTAAGACAATACCTATTTGCTCATAGAATAAAACCAAAGACTATATAATTATAGTTTTTATAGAACAGGTAGTGGCAAAGTTTTTCGGGCATTTCCGTGCTTCGGAGGGCACGTAAAGCAGTCAGCAGATTGTTTTTATAAGATAACACTTAAAACAATGTCGGAGATCTTTACGTCGCATCAAAATATCCGACACTAAAGTTGACCAAAAACCACGTCATCAATCCACACTGGAGCAGCGTGGTGGAGCATGCTCTAGGCCTCCTGAATTATAAGGAAAGATTAATACTATCCGTTAACCATTAATCGGTTAAACTCAAATTATAATTCATAACACACATAATTATTGAAGCTTCTTTACGTGACATTAGGTACACTGTGGGACATGGATAGCTGCAGCTGCTATCTGACTAATATACCTAATATTAGATAACACATGCCCAAGTATAGCGGAGCACGATTCAAAGCGCTGTATTATTATTGTAATCCCATTTAATTTCCGTCAGGTATTCAAGTTATTGACAATCACATCGCTTAGGAGATCGGTTGATTATAGAACGTGAAAGTAGAGGTTACAGTAAACAAAGATTTTAAAGGTAAAGTAAAATAATAACAATAATAATATATTAGAAGCTCACACGCTTTATGCTCGCACTAGGATTATCTGTGGTGCGCGTTGGAAGACATAAGAAATATTACTAATACCTACCCCCTACCTGAGAATAAACATTTGTTTGATACATAAATGCTTGACTCGGCCGAGAATCGAACCGAAGCCGGCAGGTTCCCTATCAATAACGCTTTGATTAATATCATATTTATAAGTATTTAATATTCAATTTTTTTAACAATTAAATTATTTTCTCGATTTTCTTAGGCTTTTCCATGCCTTGGCGCATCTAAAGCCGTTAATCCCAATTGTCATCTTCAGACGCAGTCGTTAAGGAGGCCTGTCGGAGCCGGTGGTCTTTAGGTGGCATAAACAATTACAATACTTTTGTAAGCTTTACTAGTCCCTCCACTCATCCCATCTGGAGCAGCGTTGTGCAGAATCCAATGCTCAGTAGTGGACCTTTATGGGGAGGAAGTCAAGCTCAGGGTAAGATTGGACGATCCGGATGACATAATGGTTAACACGTCAGATCACTGTTCGAAGGTCCTGGGTTCGATTCCCAGCGAGGCAGCACTTTGAATGATCTGGGTATACGGCCTTGTCGAGTGTGTAGTCCATGGAAACCTAGCGTTTTTTTTTTTTCCATGAGTCCATTGCGATGGTTTGGTTGGGCGAGGGTTTGGTTGTACAGTGTTTTCCTTCACTCCTAGGGTTTTAACGTGTTTTCCTTCACTGGCACCGATCGTGATCGAAATGTACTCATGGCTATGTGTTTTCACTGATGTTGTTCATTCAGTGATTTCCGCCTATACTATATATGACTAATGATTATTATGGCTGTGTTTTTTTTTTTTTTTTTATACCTAATTCTAAGTTCTACTTCTATAATGTATAATAACTATTGTCCATAATTTAACAGTATGTGTCCATATCACAGTATCACAATCACTACGGGGTTTTCTGTGGTTTCAAACTAAACAAATATCTCAATTCAAGTTCTGTCTTACATTTAAATTGGAAAACATCCTGAGACAATCCTACCATAATGATGTTACGGTAGGAATAGCTAAAACAAAGCGGAGATTTTCAAATACGACAAAATAAATTGGTATGGGATACAGTAGGGAACGTGATGTGGGGTAGAATTGTAGGCTTAGTTCTACACAGACATTTGCTAGGAATCGAACTCACGACCCTTCGAACAGTCAGGCATAGTCACGATGTTCCATACAGGTGGATAGAGGTCTACGCAAAAAATTCACGGTATCGTTTCGCCGATTGTGAGCCGCTATTTGTCACGGATTAGTCGCGCGTGTGCCAGTGAGTTGTGCGATATTTTTCAATACTCACATCAGATTGTAGCACGCTCCGTGCATTCCCGTGAATTTTGCTGTGTAGCAAGCAATATTTTGAACTTCAATAATTGAATTATGAACGGTATACTTTTTTTTTTTAAATAAAAGCGAATACCCCGACCCTTGCAGTAGGTATACTCCGTTCGCGTTCGATTTAGAATTCGTTTTAATGGCCAGCTTTCCGCACCTGTGATTACGGTTCATTATAGTTTGAAGGCGAGAATTTAAAATGCCTTAAGTAAATTTTGCTACGAGTAAATTGAACTGGGAGCACACGTAATAAATTTGTTTTTAGCGGGGAGTGACAATTCGGAGTGGACACAATATATAGTTCCTAATACCTTGTCAGTTTAAACACTAGACAGACATCCAGTTACCGCGCTAATTCTACCATCCCAATTCCCAGGGGCTTAAAGTATTTAAATAACATTATTTTAGGTAACAAAAATCCAAACTTTATACAAAGTTTATACTTAAAAATACACTGTATTCACCTTGTTTAATTTTTACCAACAATTCACGTTTGTCACAACGAGATTTAAAAATGACGCTCCATCTAGTTTGCGTGTCCAGATTTAATTGTTTAAAAAAAAAAAGGATATATTTTTAATACACTGATATTTTTGTATCTTAGTAGCCGAAAAGCAACGAGCCACAATCGGCTATGGACATAATAAAAGACAAATCGTTTAGCGGGTAGCTCAAGGAACAAACTAGCAACTAGCGAGGAAGCTTCACACACACAGTACACACAGTCACGCACACACAGACACGCACATTAGTATGTGTGCCATATTAAAGGGAGGCTTAAGATATACCACTACTATACTAATAGCTAATTTAATACAGCGTCTTACATTATAGACGCATATTATAGATATACTTACCACGAATTTAAAGCTACTAAGAGATTTCTTGTCTCTACTTCCTTGGAAGATCGTTAGGGACGACTTCTGTATTACGATATGGGCGGCGGTAACCCATTTGTCGGTTTATAACATAAAAAACCGTTTACTTCCCCATCGCGATTCGAATATCAATTTTCATTTAGTGGTACGAGTGAAATCTCAGCCCAAAACGTATTTTCTCCAGCGACCCTTATTGTTGGATATTGTTATAATATTAAATTTACATTACGTTTTTAACTCTATGTACCGCACTTGCAAGAAAGTCTTCCTATATCCATCTCCTTTCCCCAAGCGCACCCGCCAAGGCGGCAATGAATCGCCGTCTCTTTCGCACCGCTTCAAACAAGAGTTAGTCGTTATCGTCGTTAATGGCCGCCACACGCACTAATTGAACTGCGACACGTTTTCAACTAAAAACCCTATTTTGCCGCGGTAAAAGTACTTAAAACTACGTAGAACTTCATAGTGATCTGTTTTTATATGTGTTGTGATCAATAAACATTAAGGATAACGTCTCCCGAGGAGCAGAAGACCAGCCGCGTGCCGAGGAGCCAACAAAGCAGCCATTTCAAGTAAGTGCGCTTGACCTTTCCTGTTACTGTAGCTGGATCGTCATCCACCTTGTCCTGAACAGCTACAGATCCTCGACACTGACTTCTTGCAAGCTAGGGGTACATGGTCATCTACTTTCAAACCTTGGTGATACACGTGTCCACTACTTCCACGCGTTCTATCGAAGGAAATTACGTACATATTTAAACCGCACTCAATTTGGTGGTGGTAGGTATAACCAGCTACCATTTATCGCCACCAAGTTTTATGGTCCTTCGAGCCGGATTTTTATATATATCAATATTATATATATAACCGCATATTCCATACACATAATAACAGATCTGGTCCTTCAAATTTAATGTAACATTTATTATATACCGCAAACATTACGTTGTTAGTATCTAGTTAAGGGATATTTATCAAATTATTTGTATTTATTCCGCATTGATATCTATTCCACTTACTAAAACCGCATAACTGGTATCTGGCATACGTAAATGTAACCTGCAATACATAATTAATAAAGTATTTCGATTCATTGTTCAATTTTCTTACATTTGAAGGTATTAACACCGACGCCCGCGTTATTTCAATTTACCTTCTTGTGTTGCAGAATATTGTAGGTATCGTATCTTCGCCCGCGCTTGTTTACCGCTCACGCGGCACGTAGGGTTGGTGCTGTGTCGCATGTCGCATACCGCAACGAGAACAATAACGTTGTTCGTTCATTTTGTTATTTCGCTATTTTCGCTATTTACATATTATTTACTTATTATTACCCGCATATCTCAAACACGCATTTTTAAAAACGACTCATTCATTTATTTACCGCATTATTAATAATTACTTAACGTGTATAATTATTACACATCGCATTTCATTAACGAGGCTATAGTTTCCTATTTTCGTCATGGAAAAGAAATCTAGTGCTAGTAAAGGTGCTATGTGTAGTAGCCCTGAGTTGCGTTTGATTGAAGCTAAGCGCGACGCATTCTTTTCACGCTTGCAAACAATTTACGATTTATCACAACATGCTCTTAATGACGAAACGCAACTTGATATCTTTTTGAACAACGTCACTAATTTAAATAATTTACGCACTGAATTTGAACATATTTTGGACGAATATAACAGACAAAATTTAATGATTAATCCTGATTATGTAGTTAACTATCAAACTTGGATATCCTTTGATGAAATATATTGCCATATCAAACGTGTTCATGAGCAATGTATAGCAAACTGTCGTTCAAGTCAGGAAATAAAACCGCATACCTCAAGGTCAACCCCTAAATTACCTCCTATTGAATTAATGTCATTCGATGGGGACATTCGCAACTGGCCAGTGTTCTATCAGCAGTTTAAAAGTGTAGTACACGATAATCCTAATTTGACGGATGGTGAGAGGATTGTTTATCTTATTGGAAAACTAGCTTTTGCCCGCGGCTTCGCCCGCGTGGAATTCGTTTATATCGCGAACCGGGGAAGTGGGGAAGAAGATACGTCATCAACTATCTTCCTGGGAAAATTCATCGAAATCGGTCAGGCGGTTTAGATTTTTCATACAAACTTTCATCCCCTATTTCAAGCATTTAGGGGTTGATTTTTGAAAAAAAAAGTAGCCTATATGTGACTCTGGGTCTTCAACTATTTTCATTCCGAATTTCATCCAAATCGCACCGGTGGTTTAGCCGTGAAAACGTCACAGACAGACAGACAGACAGACAGACAGACAGACAGACAGACAGACAGACTTTCGCATTTATAATATTAGTATGGATTAACTGAAAAGGCTAAATGCATTTGTGCTGGGTTACCACCGACGGCGGAAAATTATTCAGTTATTTGGTCCGATTTAATTCGTCGATATGACGATCCGCGCGCTCTGGCCTCCACATATCTTAATCAATTATTGGAATTCAAACCGCTCAGTAACGCCACCGCAGTTAACTTCGATAATTTTATAAATATTTTTAACGCATCTGTTGAAGCGCTTAAACAATTAAAATTAGATGATTTAACCGACTTTATTTTCTTTCATATTGCCCAACAAAAGTTAGATTCGGACAGGGTTAAATTATTCGAAATTACCCATCGTGAAAATAAAATTCCTTCTTATAAGACTCTTTTTAATTTTATATTAGAACAAAATAAGGTCCTATTGCATTCGAAGCAAAATACGGTGCATAATTCGTCTTCGAACAAACCCCGCAACAAATATATACCTACTCCAAAGATGACAAAATCCTTTGTTAATACAGATGGTCCAAGTCATAAAAATTGCGCATTATGTAAGGACGTAAGTCATGATCATTTGTACAAGTGTTCGCGTTTTATTAATAATATGTCGCCCTTTGATAGATTTAAATTTGTTAAAACTAATAATTTTTGTCACAACTGTTTGAGTTCAAAACATACAACATTTAATTGTTCATCGAAACGGAACTGTTCTTATTGTCTAGCCAGACATCATTCATTACTTCATTTCAACCCACCGCAAAATAAACAATCATATTACGCACCCGCAATGAATTCCGCTCCCGCTCGCAATTCGCACCGCTTTGCTCGCGCTCCCTTGCCACATGGTAATGCGAACGTGCAGTCTGATACCGCGCATAATAATTTGAACCTTATATCGCCCTCGAATAAGGATTCTTCTTCTTCGTCACAAAATATTGTAACTGGTAATAATAACACATCTGTGTGTAACATTTCTTGCGATAATATAGATCGCACCGCAAAGACTACATTATTAGGTACCGCAAAAATAAAGGTTTTAGATAAGTTTAACCGGCCGCATTATGTACGATGCCTAATCGATCCAGGTTCGCAAAGCGATTATATATCGCGCGCATGTTGCGAGAGTCTATCACTTCCAATTTCTACGCAAAATCGCTTTGTTGAAGTTCAAGGTATCGGCGGTATATCGCAGGTAGTGCACGGTTGCACGCAAGTTAGATTTACATCGCGCTTTGATGATGGTAATAAACAATATTGTATTCGGCCCGCAGTCATTGATAAAATAACCGGTTGCTTACCCGACGCTCAAGTCAATATAGCTTCTTTGCCTTTCATAAAAAATATACCACTCGCAGATGATTCATTTCATGAACCCGGTCCGATAGAAATGCTTCTCGGAGTAAAAATATACTGTCAAATATTACTTTGCAATAAAATAGTTAGTGATGTTTATGATGGTCCGGTGGCCCTAGAAACTTCATTAGGTTACATCGTCATGGGTGACGTGCCTGTAGTGACCGCGCTAAATTCCTCTCGTGCTTTCTGTGCCTTCACTCACGAGCAACTGAACCAGACTTTAGAGAAGTTTTGGCAGTTGGAGGAAGTGCCTTCTAAAAAGTTTATTAGTTCGGAAGATCAAGCTTGTGAAGAAAATTATGTTTCTAGTACCACGCGTGATATTAACGGACGGTATTCTGTTAGCTTACCTTTCAGCGATAGTCCGCAAAAATTGGGTAATTCTTACTCAACCGCACTTAAAAGATTTAACCTTTTGGAACGCAGATTTTTGAAGTCCCCCGGGTTACGTGACTTATATAACGAGGTCATTAGCAGTTATATTGAGCAAGGTATTTTGTCCCGCGTCCCGCCTGATCACTGTATCAGTCCGGGTTTTTACCTACCGCATCATCCCGTTTTACGACAAGATAAGTCCACTACCAAGTTACGTATTGTTTTGGATGGCAGCGCAAAAACAGATTCTGGTTTATCATTGAATGATATTCTTCACACGGGTTGTAACTTACAAAATGACATTTTTCACATTTTATTAAATGTTCGCATATTTAAAATCGCATTTTTCGCAGACGTAAAGCAGATGTATCTTTGTATCGAAGTGCATCCACCGCATCGCAAATTTCAACGCATTTTGTTTCGTTTTGATACTAACGAGCCGCTCGAAACATATGAATACAATCGGGTTTGTTTTGGACTTCGCTCCTCTCCATTTCTTGCACTACGCACCCTGCGTCGTTTAGCAAGTGATGAGAGAGAAAATTATCCTCTCGCTGCGGAAATAGTAGAGAGGGACGTGTACATGGACGACCTCGCTTCTTCGGCTTCGTCTCTTGAGGAGTCTATCGATGCTGCCGACCAGCTTATAAACTTATTCAAGTCTGGAGGCTTCGACTTAGTCAAGTGGACGAGCAATTCGCCCGAATTAATCGAACATGTACCCGTGTCTCATCGAAATCTCTCTGAACCTGTTTCCTTCGATAACGAAAACAGTTTTAAGATATTAGGTCTCCGCTGGCTACCTGGTTGTGATCATTTTACGTTTTCTATTTCGCCGCCACAAACTTCGGGCACCAAACGCGCTATTCTTTCTACGACCGCACGGTTATACGACGTGTTAGGTTTAGTAGGCCCAGTTATTTTATTTTCAAAATTACTCATTAAAGCTCTCTGGTTACTTAAGTTGGATTGGGACGACAATCCACCTCAAGATATTTCAAACCAGTGGCAGCAGTTTGTGCATGAGTTACCGCTTATTTCTTCGCTTAAATTTCCGCGCCACCTGGGTATCGAAAAACAATCCAATATTTCGCTTCTGGCATTCGCAGATGCCAGTGAAAAGGCCTACGGGTGTGTTATCTATTCACACGTAATTAATGACAAGGGAAAACCTATAGTTACCCTAGTTTCATCGAAATCTCGAGTTTCAAGCGTAAAAATGGTAACATTGCCAAGACTCGAGCTGTGTGCTTTACTGTTAGCATGTAATCTTTTACGGGTTGTATATGATACGCTGTCGAGGAGATGTGTCATAAAGAATGTTTATATTTTTTCAGACTCAGAGGTCGCTCTCTGTTGGGTCCACTCCTCTCCGCACAAATTTAATACTTTTGTGGCAAATAGAATATCTCAATGTCAGTCACATTTTTCACCCAAGGATTTCTACCATGTTCCTGGTGTCGAAAATCCCGCGGACTGCTTGTCCCGCGGTCTACTTCCGTCACGTTTAATAAACCATGACCTCTGGTTTCATGGTCCCGCTTGGGCCTCTTTACCTGTTGATAAGTGGCCTATCAATGTATTCGTTTCTAACGCATCGCAACTTCCTGAACAAAAAACTACTTCTCATGTTTCACGCACCGCACCGCACCCGCATGATGATTTATTTTATAACTTAGGATTAAAGTTTTCGTGTTGGAATAAATTCCTTCGAGCTACAGTCTATGCTCTCCGATTTATTAAAAAACTCCCGCGCAATAATATAATTACCGCATCAGACTTAGAAGTAGCTGAAATGTATATCGTTCGTAGTATTCAACGCACTTCATTCTATGAAGATATTTCTAATATTAAAAAGAACAAATCTTGTTCTACCGCATTACGCAAACTGTCACCATTTATTGATGACAAAAATATATTAAGAGTTGGTGGTCGCTTACGCCATTCTTCGCTGGATTACGCACATAAACATCCCGCATTACTTCCTAAAAAGGGACATATAATTAATTTAATTATTGATGCTTATCATCAACAATACTGTCACGCTGGTCCGCAATTATTGCTTTCAATTTTGAGGCAACGTTTTTGGATTCTTTCCGCACGTAATCTAGTACGACAACGCATACACAAATGCATAGCTTGCTTCAAATTAAATCCTAAACCTACTTTTCCTCCCATGGCTGACCTGCCTAAGTGTCGATTGGAAGAAAGTAAGGCGTTTGTACACACAGGAATCGACTACGCTGGTCCTTTCTATATCACCATGATCAGAAAACGCGGCGCACGCTATCAAAAGGCGTATTTATGCATTTTTGTATGTCTTGTGACTAAGGCAATTCATTTGGAATTAGCTTCCGACTTAAGTTCCGCAACATTTTTAGACGCATTTAAAAGGTTTTTATCTCGGCGTGGCCCCTGTAAATTTTTATATAGTGATAATGGGACTAATTTTGTAGCCTCGAAAGCATACCTCAATGAGTTGTATGATTTTTTACGCACTGAGGAATATTATAAATCAATGAATACTGAGCTTAATAAACACCGAATAATCTGGCGCATGAGTCCTCCAGCTGCTCCGCATTTCGGAGGAATATGGGAAGCAAACATTAAAAGCGTAAAATCTTTACTTTTCCGAGTCATTGGAAAGCAAAATTTATCATACGAGGAGTTTCTTACAGTACTCGTTCAAATAGAGGCAGTTCTCAACAGTCGTCCGCTTTACGTTTTGAGCTCAGATCCATCAGAACCAACCGCACTTACCCCTTCGCATTTCCTCTGTACCGCACCACTAGAATGCCTTCCTGCTAGTGATGTCACTAAGGAACGGCCAAGTTTACTTTCGCGATTTTCTTTATTAGATTCCATTGTCCAATCATTTTGGAAGCGTTTCAAAGTAGAATATCTACACAATTTACAAATGCGTGAAAAATGGAATACACCTGTTAATCCTATCACTGTAGGAACTATTGTTTTGTTGAATGTCGACAACGCACCGCCCCTGCAGTGGCCATTAGGAATCGTTACAAAGGTTTTTCCCGGCAAGGACGGTATCATACGGGTTGCTGAGGTTAAAACTAAGAATGGAGTGTATGAGCGACCAGTTGTGCGGCTCTGCCCACTACCCATAGACTCATAATAATTATTTGTAGTTCATTATCTTATAGTTTAATTTAATTTTTATTTACACGCATATATATCTATATATTATACTTATATATTTCGCACCGCTATCGCGCTATTTATGTACTACACCTATATGGTATTCCCGCAGATTTTTCAAGTATTTTTTTTTGTTTTATTGAAGGAGGTTCCTTCAAGGCCGGGGGGGTGTTGGATATTGTTATAATATTAAATTTACATTACGTTTTTAACTCTATGTACCGCACTTGCAAGAAAGTCTTCCTATATCCATCTCCTTTCCCCAAGCGCACCCGCCAAGGCGGCAATGAATCGCTTCGTAGTAGTTGTCTCACCTCCCCTTGGGGGCGGGCGGAATCATTCGGAACCTTCGGTTCCCTTGATGAAGGTTTCTATCGCAGCCCGTGAAAACGGACCGGTCCTGGGAGCGTGAATTTTCACTCAGGTTTTCGAGCAGCTCAAAGTAGCGGCGCAGGGGTCGTGAGGCGTCAGTTGAGGCAGTGGTCTCTCGGTGGTGTTTGAGTTGCCGCCGCCGTCTTCACGCTGCCTGAGCGGTCTCGCCCTACCAGGTGGAACCGCCGCTTGCCGCGACGGAAGCCCAGCAGGAGCTGACCAGCGATCAGGTGCGACTCACGGGCAGCGGCAACGGATCTCTATAGAGCTGTAGTTGCCTACAACTTTTGGCGAATCCTCGCAATGAGGTCGCAGACTTCATTGCTGACGCTGGTGTCCATCACTGCCCCCGCGTCGACGGCTGCTTTGAGCCGCGTGATGTCCTCCAGCTCTTCATCCAGGTCCAGACCGGGACGGGTGCTCTGTACGGGCTGCGATGACTCCCCCTCCACAGGGGTGGGTGACGCCATTCGCTTGGGCTTCTTCTTCTTTTTCTTGGTCTTCTGTTGGCGCTCGGGGCTGGCGCGTGGTGTGGGGTCGTTAGCAGGGGCCATCAGTGATGACGGCGCGGTCTCCTGAACGACGGCTTCTGTTGTGGGCGGTGTGGGCGGCCTCTCCGTGGCTATCGCCGGCTCTGTCTCCCTCCGCTGGTAGCGAAGAGGTCTCGCACTGTGAGACAGAGCCACCGTGCCGGCTTTCTTGTTCCGTGCCTCTCTCCAGCGCACGGGGCATCTGGCGTAGTTAGCCGGGTGAGGCCCGCCACAGTTCACACATGTGGCAGGCTCATCTCGGGGTCTCGGGCACAGATGTGCCATGTGTGCCTCGCCACACCTCACGCAGGCCTGCCGGCGATGGCAGTTGAGCGAGGAGTGGCGGAAACTCTGGCATTTGTGGCACTGGGCCGGCTTCTGGTGTCCCCTCCAGGGCTGGATCTGTACACCGGGCATATACAGCAACTCTGTGACTGAATATATACCCGGGACGAGGTCTTCACTGTATTCGAGGACTGCGTAGTACACGCAGCCCGGCCTTCCTCTTCTACCATTAACTTGGCGAACGGCGCACGGTTTGTAGCCGAGGCGCCGGAGTTCTTCTTTGATTTCCTCCGGGGAAGTGTTGCTTGGCAGCCCCCTGATGGCGAACTTGCGACTCTTCTCCGTTGGTAAGCCGTAGGTGTGCCACTCTACGGGGATTTCCTTTTCAAGGTTGGTGAAGTAGGCATGCACCAACCGGTATTCCTCTTCATCCTTCGCACGGAATCTTATGCCCTCACCGTAAGGATGCGAATTGGGCACGCGTCCAAGGTTTTCTGTAATCACCCGTAGGTGGTGAGTCCAGTTCGGTAGCTGTTCAACTACCAACGGAGGAATTCTATTTTTCTTGGCCTTCAAAGTGGCTGCAGTGGCTTCGCCCGGGGCGGCAGACGGCTCAGACGGCGCGGCGGACGACCCGGCGGGGGCGGTACTCGACGCGGCGGTAGGGGCGGGTTGCGGCTTTTCTGGGGCGGCTGTAGACGGCGCGGCGGCGGACGGTTGCGGGCGCGGCGGCGCGGCGGCAGGTAGCCGTATACGCGGCGCCGACGCGGCGGTCGATGCGGCGCGCGATATCGCGGCGGTTGCGCTGGCAAACGAGAGCGCGGGCGTAGCTGGGGGCGAGTGCGGCTCGGCGAGGGCCATCGGGACCACTCTCGGAACCGGCGCAGGCCTCCCTCGCAGACGCGGATCCCGTTGCGACAGGGGTGCGGGGTGAGAGACGGGGTCCAGGCGCGGGCGCTTGGCTTCCTTCTCCTCCCCTTCTTCCTTCTTCCTTGCCTGGACAGGCGGCAGCGGTTGGATGGCGCTCTCCAGGGCCATCCTTTCTTCATTTGGTAGTTCCGGTACAGCCGCCCCTCTCAGCGACCGCTGCCTGTGTTGCAGATGGCGGGCCAGGGCGGCCTGCGCATCGGCAGACAGGAGCCCGTGCTCGGACAGCTTCGCTGCGATCACGCGGTCGCGCGCCAAGGCGTTTGCGAGTGATCGTGCGCTCGGCGGGTCCGGCACAGGGCTTGAGGGGCGCGAGGCAGGGCGGCTGCACGGTCCCTCTGGCTGTTGGCTGGGGACGGCGGCTTGTTGGGCTTCTTCAACACCGTGCTCCGAGGCGACGGCGGAATGATGGCTCTCTTCCGGTGGGGTGCGCGACGTTCCGGCGGCCGCGTGCGGCGGAATAGGGGCGGGGCGCTGCGCATCAGCGAGCGCCCGGGGTCCCCTTCCGCCGCCCGTAGTTGCGCTGGGACGCGCAGCATCCGGTCGGTCCACGGCGGCCGGTACCTGTTGACGGTACGCGGCAACGCCGGGCTGAGGTGCTGGGTTGGTCTTCTTCTTTGGGGGCATCTGCCCACGGTCTGAGCGCCGTAGCCGTGAAAACGGCTCGGCGCGGCGCTTCCAATGCAGCAGGTGCTCCCCTCAATCCTCCAGGACGGTCCTTTTCCGCCAGGAGAATTCAAAAATTCTCGGCGGAGACGAGGTAGGCTGGCTGTTTGCTGTAGACCCGTGTGGCTCGTGCAGATGCGGCCGTTCCAATGAATCGCCGTCTCTTTCGCACCGCTTCAAACAAGAGTTAGTCGTTATCGTCGTTAATGGCCGCCACACGCACTAATTGAACTGCGACACGTTTTCAACTAAAAACCCTATTTTGCCGCGGTAAAAGTACTTAAAACTACGTAGAACTTCATAGTGATCTGTTTTTATATGTGTTGTGATCAATAAACATTAAGGATAACGTCTCCCGAGGAGCAGAAGACCAGCCGCGTGCCGAGGAGCCAACAAAGCAGCCATTTCAAGTAAGTGCGCTTGACCTTTCCTGTTACTGTAGCTGGATCGTCATCCACCTTGTCCTGAACAGCTACAGATCCTCGACACTGACTTCTTGCAAGCTAGGGGTACATGGTCATCTACTTTCAAACCTTGGTGATACACGTGTCCACTACTTCCACGCGTTCTATCGAAGGAAATTACGTACATATTTAAACCGCACTCAATTTGGTGGTGGTAGGTATAACCAGCTACCATTTATCGCCACCACTTATCAAGGCGTGAAAAGGGTTGGTTGCTTCAGGCAATGTCTTAACACCTGTAAGGGTGTTTCATTTGACCTTCCTAAATAAATGAAACGAAACGACCTCTCAACCCTTCCTAGTTGATAGTGTACCTTTGGTGCAATCCAGGAAACGAAATTAATTATGCAAAAAACGCTTTAGAGGTTAAAAATATTTTATTATAGCATTGCGATCATCAACCTAGATAAATAGAGCGAGATAATAATTATAATTCCTTTTTTTATAAGATGTATTTAAATTGTTTTCTTTGGGTATTGTAATATAATGGATACAATAAATTATCCTTCATTATAATTCATTTCTTAAACGAATG
Source organism: Hesperia comma (assembly GCA_905404135.1). NCBI lineage: Eukaryota > Metazoa > Arthropoda > Insecta > Lepidoptera > Hesperiidae > Hesperia > Hesperia comma. Next base: position 36,086,408 of record FR990012.1, read on the forward strand.
GCTCTTTTTCAGAACTATACACGAAAGCGAGTTGAATAATGGTTTAAGAATTTGATAGTTTCAGGCACAGAGATCTAACAAAATAAAGCTTACAATGTGACACGGCAAAATGTCGCATCAACTTTTTTAAATTGATTTAAGATAGCATAAAACCATGTAGCACAATGTGTAGCACTACTCAATAATAAATTCGTAAGAAAATGCATTGGAAGTTTAATTTACACGAAGATATTTCGTAATCCAAATGTGCGACATCGCGACTTCATTTATAAAATTATCTACTGAAGTATGTCGCAGCGTTGTCGCGGTCGCGACGTTGTATCGTCGCTTTCGCAAGTCTGAACAGAAACGTAGGGCCAAATGAATGGACGTAATGCGTCGTGAGTCGTGAATAAGTACTTTTGGATGGATTTACTCTCACAATGATATATACGACGGAATGCTGCGGTCGGAGCGACGATACGTCATGCGGTGACAATTGCTTTTCTTAGTGTCGCGTTTTTGTACAAAAATGTTTTACCAGTAACTACTTGTATTGTGTAATGTAATGCTTAATGTTGCTTGTCGAGATTCGAGATTTGTGATATTTACGGGACTATTAGATGGAAGGACGGACAATATATTTGGTTTTAGGATTGTGCTTAAGTAGGTATTTACTTATATTTAATAGTAAAGAATGCGGGAGGTACAGTAGAGTTTTCTGCGACACAGAAAACTCCAATGTACCAACCTACGTAATTTAACATAAACTAGATATGTTTTAAAGCTTTATATGGCAAGTAAAGAACAATCGTACTACTAGATACAAAACACTGTATGTCAATTATGTAAGTTCTTATGTAAGTGATTGTACCCAGTATTTATTCAAATATTTTTTTGACGTGACAACGTCTTATAAATTGGTTTGCCGGGTGACACTTCAAGAAACTGCGTTACGCTCCGCTCACGTTATGCGCTCACAATGAGAGCGAGTGAGAGGCACGCGTCCCTTCCACTCGGGCATGGTTAGCCCGCCTAAGAGCGAGAGAGACAGACATAAAAAGCACAATCGGCCTTTGCGTTCGGCAGCTTGATTACTTTGGAGGTAGATATTTTGGTAATGTATCCAATTATTACTTTGTTATTGACTTCTGGGACTATTTATAAATTTTAAATGTTACCTTTTTATAAATGTTTCCTGTATTCCTTCTTTATTTTTATTGATAAATTTCTGTAACTTTAAATACGATTTCATGACGTTTGTTTACTTTGATGATATTATTTGTCAATCATTCCATCAGTATTTTCTTAAGACGTTGTCACGTTCAACTATCGTCAGTAAACCGACTTTACAGACAACCAGTTTTTTAAACTCAAAACAAATAAAGTGAAATGGTGAAATCGTCGGTTTAAGTATTTTCAACACACTTGCTCGTAAAGTTGCTATTTTTTCTTTAGTCTTACACCCGGAATGCGGTTTATTACACAGTAGTGCGTTTTACTTTTCATTGCCGCACTAGTGTTTTTCTTATTCCACTTTTTTTTTAATATCCGTAAAGAGGTTGTTACCAAAAGATTTATTATTTTGTAAATAAATAAACTTGTTGTACTTAGTCAAAATCTGATAAGATAAGATTATACTTCATCTAATTATCTATTAAAGCATTTAAAAAATACAATATTTTAAATCATTAATTACCGTAAATTCCTATTAGAAATACATAATTATTTAGTTTAATATATTGTGGCTGAATAGCGGTGTTCTTTGCCTTTGGACTTAACCTGCGCGCCTGCGCGCGCATAGTTATTCAACCAAAGATACGGCGCGCGAAAAAATAAAATAAACCTCGGCGCCATTTTGTGCAAACATTTGTTCGTTTATAATTTGTTGATTTGTGACTGAAAAATGTCGATACCTAATTGTTTTTTTCCTCGCAAGTGTGTTGAAAAACGTCGTATGATACGCGTGCGCTTTGTTCACTACAGTCTTGGCTCTTACAGCCCTCGCCTTGCGGCTCGGGCTGTGCAATACCGCCTCGACTGTAATGACCAACTTCGCGCACTTATATCATATTATACTATTATTTAACGAACTCGAGTCAAGAATGAACCGTAGCCACTCGAGAAACATCGTTAACTCGCGGTTTACTCAACGAAATACGGTCGGTGGACATACCGCCCCGCATGTTGAGTTACCACAATAAAATGCAGGCTTTCCCTTCTGGTTTAAATGACAGTGACAAAGTTGGGAGTTTTGTGTATGGAATTGCATTTATTTATTTAAGGACCCAAATGGCGCAATGCTTCGGATCGTCATTCCAAAGGATTTCGGTTCGATTCCCAGCGGGGAAAATTTGAATGAGTTTTAATTTCCGTTCTCGACAAAAGTGTCATATTGGAAAACTGCCATTTTGAATTATAAAAATTTGTATTTTGGAGCAGAAGAAACGGTGAAACAAACTCCTCGGCAATTTTTATACTAACATGGACGGAATTATGTAAGAATCCTTGTCATTGACAAATTCATCGACTGTATAATATAATGTACTATCTAAATCGCGTTTTGGCATATCTCTAAATATTTGTACCTATGTGCCTTTCGGGTCGTTGTACTCAACGATCTTGAGGCAAATTGCCCAAATTAATCGAATTAGAAGTAACAACCAAGTTAAATTGCCCTATTTTAGGTATCTTAAGGGACGAAAGGTAAAGAATCGTACGCAGTTCGTGCAATAAAACGTAAAACGAAGTTCCAAGTTCCCAACTAGATCGTAACACGATCGTAAGACGATCGTAATACGAATATTCACTTTTTATGGCGGACATAAGGAAAACGCGTAAAATATGTTTTGGGTGGATTCGGATTTAAATAAGAAAACTAAAGTTCTATCTCGAGTCTTTTTGTGGTTTAGGACGACATTATTCAGTTATTTTTCTAGTAAGGGGACCCGGGTTTAATTCCCAGTCATTAGCGATCATAGATGTAAAAAAACCGCACGTGTCCAAATTGAGACAACGATTGAATGATCGAGGTACACTGCAACGATTGTATGATTGATGTCGAGAACTAAAAATGCCGGAAAGTCAATTTTGCTTTCAAGCTAAATTGGCCTGTGAGCACATAATAAATTTGTTTTTAGCGGGGAGTAGCAAGTCGGTAAAGTTCTTTGCTGTTGTAGAAAACCTTCATGCGGTGAAGAACATAATATGTAGTTTCATTCTTTCGCGTTTTTAACCGACTTCAAAAAAGGAGTTTCTCAGTTTGAACTGTATGTATGGTTGAACCGATTTTGATGAGGTTATCAGCATAGCATTTGTCAGACTTAGGAGAAGGTTTTAGGCATATTGTTTGGCTGAAGTCGCAGACGTCGTAAAGGTCACATAGGTTGTGCTCACCCTATACTTGATATGGAACAGGTGTTAATAGAATTGTACTCGTATTAATAAGACACATATTAAACCCAACGGAAGAATGCGTCCTGACAGCTGTCATCACAATGAACGTTATAATATTGAAGTGGCGTGGGATTAACGTTAGATATTTTACGGACATTTATTTTTCCTCCAAATTAATAATACATAAAAATATATACATATACACACATAATATAATTATTATAAGTTACTAGCTATGCACCCAACACTCCCCGAAGAACATGCATGTCAAATTTCAGCTTCTTGCGTTCAGTAGTTTCAGTTGAACGTTGTCTGTCAGTCACCAGTAACGGAAGAGTTTTATTGATAATAACTAACTTTAAAAAAACGATTTTAACACTGACAGTGGAGATAACTGAAAAATACTCTATAAATGTGGCTCAAACTTTTATGGAACTCGACGACCAGTACTAGTTTTAGGGAAAAGCTATTCTATTAATGGAAATACACAGAATAGCCTACAGATATCATCTTCCTAACTACGTTTTACATGAGTACACAGTGTGTCTAATTCACCTTAAAATAATTTTCTAATTACATTTCTGCTGGAAATTATTAATTAAAGAACCTAATGCCAGCACTCGGGGATGAATTATTATTACTATTATACACCTGTATTATTTTTTGTTATTTTCCGCCTTGTATCTACAATATATTATTTAGAATTATTTACAATAAAACTGTAATAAGCAGAAATACCTATCCTGTTTTTACTCAGTGACTTAGGCCTCCCCTAAGGTCTTGCATCCCATCTCTCCCGCTTTGCTACAACTTCCAAGCTGACATTTTCTGTAAAATGTTACTTTTGATAATTCTATTAAAATGTAAACACTATTTTATTCAAATAATTTTCTGCGTCGTGTGTCAGGTGGCTTTTGTAAACTAAATGTAATATCAAAAATGTGTCAAAATCTTCCGATACTATGGATAAAGAAGTGTATAGACCAATGGATGCCATCTATAGCATCCACTCAATTTACGCTACTAACACGAAAATACAAAAAAATATTGATAACCACTTTGTTTCGCTTTGCGTGCCGATGTTTAAGAAAATTTCGTTATAGTAAACCCAACTTAAGACTGAAACGAAAGAGGCGCTGTCGGACGCATTTGACATTCATTTGACCAATCATTGCACACTTGTAACTGACACATGAATGAACACAACGTACTTATGAATGACTTTTCGTTAGTTCCAATTTTTGCCATTTCAGAGATAAGTTGGGCGCACTGTACTTACAATTTGAAAGCTGGCCGTCAAGTTTTTCTCGTTCCACATACAAACGTTCTTTCTGGTGTTATACCGTATATAACGCAATAAATTAGCATACTAGAGCCCCAGGTGGAACATGATTGTTTGATACTTTAATAAAATAAAAAGGTCTCTCTATAACCCAATATTTCCTACATGTCTCATTATGACAACAGGCATCTTGCGATATTGAATAAAAATATTACTTACCTTCGTATGAAAACTTACCTTTATTTACTTAGCGAGAATATATTGATTGAGAATGATTTGGACTTACATTAAAAAGTAAACATATTTTTGTTACAAAGTATTGTAATTGTGAATACCTAAATGAGTAGAGTTTTGGATGTTGAATAGAAAACTAAGCAGCGGTATCTATAAATTAATTGTCAATGAATAAATATTATCAATTAATTACATAGGTAATACCCACATAATATTTTCTTGAAAATTAGAGGTGTGAACAGGATTCGAAGTTACGTCCCTCTTGGGAGCTTATGTATCAAACTACTTGTTTATCAGCTACACTTTACTTACTCCAAAACAATAGTTAATTCGTTTATCAGAACTAACAAGAACCATCCACATTAATCCAACTGGACCACTACAAACTACTAGTATAACTACTTCAAACTACATAATTTGTACCTTTACCTGTGAATATTCTCATACACATTCGGCATACGTGTTAAGTGAGACAAACTTATAAGATAAGGAGTTCGAGTAGGTACTCTGAAATTGTTATATCACTTGAACCTATTAATGGACCACTATTGAGCTGGCTAAAGTTATTATATTGGATTGGTACGAGTTATTATTATATTGGGCGGTATAGGTTATTGACCTCGATCGTATCCGATTTCTATACATAGAAGATATTAAATATAAGGAAACCCATTAAGTATACCTACATAATTATCAGAGATCTGATTGCATTAAAATTTTCTTTATTATTTAGAGTTATTATTAAAGAAAAATTGAACGTTGATTTTATTTGTTTCACAAATAATATTAAAAACCTAGGGTAACTGAGGTGTTATAAAACATTGAAATTTCAAATGGCCATGTACCTACTCAGTTTACCCTATATTATGTCATTCGTCCAAATATAAGAAGGTTTATTTGTACAGTACCAACGTATCTCCAAAACAAAGCGAGATCAGTCACTAGCTTAAAATAAATAATTATTATAATTTACTCCATAATCGATTAATCGCCCAACTGACAGATTCAAAGTTGACGTTAACAACTTTGACAGGTTTGACATTGACAAGCTAACGTCTCGAATATTGGCAACTTAGGCACTTCTCACATTACGCTATTTATGAGCTACGCGACTGCAACGCAATCCAAAATTCGTATGTATCTGACACTTTTCACTGACAGGAGACGCGTCTACGATGCGACTCATGCGATGCGATGTTGCGATGTTGTGTGAGAAGGGCCTTAGACGTTGTTTTAAAGACCAATCTTTCTTTCGATCCACGATGTTTACAGTCGTACAAGGATCTTTTAACTTTTAAGAGTAAATGACAATTTTCACAAGTCTCTCTACTTCTTTATTAGAATTACCTATCATGATAATAATCATTAGCGAGTTAAGACGCAGATGTAGTCGTACCATTATACATAATATAGAATCTATATTATGTATAATGTATATATTATGTAATGTAATTCTATATTATGTATTATGTAGCATTATACATAATATAGAATCTATATTATGTATAATGCTGCCAGTATACCTATATAATTATCAGCTACAGCTACCTATATTATCTATATTATAGATGTTAAATTGCTAATTAAAATATGTTGAACGTTTCCTCATAGCTACACACTGCGAGTGGGTTTACGATACGCTGAAATATACGAAGCAATCCATCATCTTCTATTATGATGCTCACACGTGGATAACATGATTACCTATGTTAACGATTATGGTGTCGCCATGTTATATAACGCTGTATTTTATGTGACTATATGTGACAGTGCCGGTCACCTAACTACAAATCAAAAATTAAAGAAATGTTGAGGGTCCCACATTCCTAAAGTTTCGCTCACCTTTTAAAACCGTTGAGGGATAATTTCCGGGAGAATAAACATTGTATATTATTTTTCAAGGGCAAATATACTATATCTGTACTAAATTTCATGAAAATCGGTTCAGTGATTTAGGCGTGAAAGCTTCACAGACAGACAGAGTTACTTTCCCATTAACGTTAATCTATCTCGCTCCAAGTTGACCTAACAGTCTAGTTTACGATCTAACCCTTCAGCGTAGGTTATTTTTACTGTACCCGATCAATAACTTGTACCTATTATCTTACCCCAACAGATGGGATTCTGCGAATTTATCTACTCATCGTGTCAAACAAAACATAAATTGTAACTTAAAACCTGACTATTTAATTTATTTTGCTAGCTACTATATCTTATTATTTTACTAAGTAACTTCAAATTGTAATAGAGCCTTAATTGAAATGAAAAAGACTCCTATATAATTCGAAGTGAATTATAAATGAAGTTTTAAGCGTGGAAAGGCAATTCAATATTACCAACGACTCAGGTATATATAAATTTGTCCCACATTGATAAATTGGAAGTTTATCTAAAAATATTCCATCCGTCTACAGGATTAGGAATGGTACAATGCTCATCAGATGAGCATTTACACCCCAAAACATTTCAATTCCATATGCCGTAAAATATGCGCATAAATTTTCCTCTCGCCGAATACTGTGTGTCCTTAGAAAATAATTTTTAGGAAATCTTTTCATACGCGTAAAAATGTGTTCAAGGTCACGTGTAAATTTGTTACATGTTATCAAAGTATGGACCGCCCGATAAATTTATGACAAGACCTTTTTGTATATATTTTTAGTTAACATTTTGTTGGGAAAATAATAAAAAATTGGGTAATTTATTACTGTAGTTTTTCGTTCCTTGCATGAGATTAGGTTATGTAGATAACATCGTCTTATTTATTATTTAGCTACCTAGTATAGTGAACCTGAAGAGTTTTTTTGTTTGTTTGAAAGCGCTTATCTCTGCAAGTGATAGTCATATTTGAAAATTTATCTTTGAAAATATATAGCCGTATCATCACGTATCCTTAATTAATTATAAGGTATATAATAATTAGTTATTGATTTTGCCAAAGCTAAGAAGAGTTAATACATATAAGTTATTTACATATTCTATGTATGTTGGTAAGTCCTTTACAGCAGAAAATCCTTAAGAGGGACGAAACTCTTGAGAAAACTCTTTAACAACAAAACAAAGGAGTTAAGCTTCGATAAAACACCAAACAGACACCGCCATTTGTAAAGAGGTGTTCGAAAGACTTAGAATGACGTTGAAAATAAACATCCCAATCAGATGCCACACTTGTACAATGTGAACTCATTCGTAATCCTATAAACATACGGTGTACATTGCATTGTGTGTTCAGTAGAATTTCGTTTGATGATGTTTGTGACATAACTGGAAGGTATCAAACCCGTGGAAGTGACTGTAAGGGACAGCTCACACCGAGACGCGACGCGACGCAACGATACTGGAAGAGGCCAGTGATTTCGCGCTGCGCCGCGCGTCGCCGCGAGACGCATCTCAATGCCGCGAGGTGCATCGTAAAAGTAGGCAATCTTGCACGCCGCGCGTACCGACGATGCACGGCTGCGTAGCGATGCACCGCGCTACGCCGCGAGGCGTCACGAGACGCAGCGCTGCATAAAGCAACGTATTCTAAATTCTCACAATGAAATGTGTATCTTTTCGTGTAGAAAATAAAGTTCTATTTTGAGCCGCTCTTTGAAAGACTGCGCGCAGCGTCGCGTCGCGTCTCGTCTCGGTGTGATTTGACCCTAAGGGTAGCTGTGATTGACAAGTAGTGATAGTTAAGTGATTGAACTTTGTGTTCCAGAGGGTCCTAGGTTCGATCCTTGCAAGTGTATTTTTTTTTAATTACGTGTATTATAAATTAATTAAAATTGAAAGTGAAGACAAACATCGTGAGCTAACCTGCACATGTGAAATCTTTCAATTGCATAATATACTTATAATGCATATGGCCAGCGTGATAGAGCGCGGGCCATATTAGTCACGGACAGACAGACAGGAATAAAAAATAAATGATATTTTATTGTTGATTATGCAAATATACGTATTAAATACATGCAGATATTAAATTTCTACAAAGTTAAACTTTGTTAAACTTTGATAATTATTCCTGAGGACATTGTCTCCTTACTACTGCTATCTACTTACTAATCCTTTATAAACCTTAAATATTAAATACCTCCCATCAAAATTGTACAACAGCTTTATTCAAAAACTACGAGCTTCAAACCTTTCGAACTGATTGAAATTTCGAAGTTGGGAACATAGAAGTGCTATTTAAATGCCTGTGGCTACTTCAACTGACCGCGCCCGTATAGCTTTGAGCGCTATTTCACACTAAGCCGCAGTGAGAATCCAGTAAGGTATACCTGTATAGGTTCCTAACATAAAATCTTTTCAATTTTTCTTTTCTATTAAAATTTCAATAAGCTTATTAAATCGAGTAAATAAACTATTAACTTTCGCTTGCAAAATAAGTTAAGGCTAAAACAACAGGTATATAAAACGTTGAGAAATTAATTTCGTTTAAAACTTCTCAACTAAAAAGTCCTACAAAGGTGCTGTGTCGCCCCTAGCAGAAACAAAAAAGCCGGCAGCTCTAAAATTTTATATTAAATGGAGAATAGAGAATTGGACTCTATTGTTTAGAGAATAAGAGTGGAATGCAATATATCAGGGGCCGCTGTGAAAACGGCAAACACTGAGACAAACTTTGTTAATCCCTTAGTTTGTTGCTCGAGTTAGCCGCGATATTATGTTTTATGTAAATTTTGTTTTCAATTTTTCCTAACTTCCATAACTTATGTTTTTGTTTTTATTAGAAGCTGTTATTGTATTCGGGAATTTTGTTATCTTAACCCTATGAGCGCTTATAGCCCGGAGGCTTGTGTTGATCCTAAATGATCGGACGAGTGAAGCAATAGGGAGCGCGGTAGGTGGATGATTTTTTCTTTCTATGAGCAAAAATATCTTCGCGTATTTTTGAATGAATGAATGAATTTATTTGTACAAATGTGGTTACATTGTTGGTCAAATAAGTACATAGTATGTATAATTGTATGTATTAAGTTTAAGTTTGAATTCTCTTCCTTGATGTGTATACCTCTACCCAGTGGCGGATTAAGACTTTCCGAGGCCCTAAGCACAGAGGCTGTGTAGGCCCTCTTTTGCTGGAAGAAAGTATAAAATTATTAAATAAATAAATTGAGTCGGCCCCATTCCGAGACTTGCTCCAGAGAGTTCTCGACTTCAGACACAAGTTTGATTCTGCTATCCTCCACTTGTGAACGAGAGGCATTTGCAGGGCCTGTATAATAGGTATCTCCCGTGCTGTCATCTGCATAGCAATGAATGCCGTTAGCACGCTCCAGCATGTCATTGATATGCAGAATGAACAGGGTAGGAGACAGCACAGACCCTTGGGGAACACCAGCGTTTATGGGTATCTGAGCAACAACCGTCGACTACGACCTTTATATGTCGCTCAGACAGAAAGCTGGCTACCCAACTGCATAACCTCTCAGGGAGACCGTAAGATGGTAACTTCGCAAGAAGAGCCCTGTGACAGACCCGGTCGAAGGCCTTAGCGATGTCTAGGCTGACTGCCGGTGCTTCCCCTTTGCTGTCTAGGGCTTGAGCCCACCGGTGCGTGAGATAAACTAAAAGATCGCCAGCTGAAAGACCGCGACGGAAACCGTATTGCCGATCATTGATCAGCTGGCAATCTTCGAGATATCCTAGGAGCTGTGTATTTATCTTACGCTCCATCACCTTCGCAAGCAGGGAAGTTATCGCTATAAGCCTGTAGCACTGAGATCGCCCTTTTTGGGGATAGGATGAACTAGGGCTACTTTCCACGAAGACGGTACTATACCAGTGGTTCCAGGATAGCGAGAATAAGCGCGTTAAGACGAGAGTCAACTCGGGAGCACACGTCTTTAACACCATTGCGGGAATACCATCCGGCCCACTCGACTTCTTGGTGTCGAGAGACAGTAGAGCTCGCCTGACAGCCTTTTGAGTAAAAAGTATGTCATTCAGCGAGCTCTCATACCGCGGGATGTTAGGCGGTACGGCCCCTCTATCGTCAAGAGTCGAGTTGGTGGCAAATAGGGTACCAAGGAGTTCGGCTTTCCCCTTTGCCGTGTGGACAACGGATTTACTAATCGCTCGCCAATTCTGCCGATGAATTGGGCCTTCGCCCTGGACATTTGCTTCTTAGCCGACCGGGAGGCAGCGTTGAGCTTTTTCTTAAGCTCTGGGGGTGGGGCTGATGGGTTCTTCGAAGTGTACGCTGATGCCCAGGCCTGGTATGCGGCCCGCTTGCGGTTAGATGCCGCAGCACATGAACCACTGTACCAGGGCTGCTTTTTCCCACCGATGGATACGACAGAATTAGGAATGAAACATTCCATACCCTGTCGTATCACAACAGCTTCTGAATCAGCGCACACGTTCGGGTCCCCGGAAGCGAAGCAGAGCTGCCTCCAAGGGTACGAACTCAGGAATTCCCTAAGTCCGTCCCAGTCTGCTGACTTATAGTGCCAAACTTGACGCGTGCCAGTGGGCCGAGAGCCCTCTTGCCGCGTCAAGGGCACAGTTGTCCTTATCAAGCAGTGGTCAGAAGATCCAAAAGGAGCCCCGACCACCACTCGGTAGTCCGTTGGGTGAGAAGTCAGTAGGTCTAGCAAAGAAGCAGTATGGGTCTCAACGTCAGGGACTCTGGTGAAGCCAGTAATTACCTGAGTGAGACCGTAGGCCAGGGAGAAGTCGAAAGCAGTTCTCCCGGCGAAGTCGGTGATCCTGGAATGATCTTGCTATATTGGAAGCTAAATAAAAATACTAAAGTGGTGTTTACGTGGAAATTTTTATAATGCAGTAAACAACTTAGACAAACCGAAAACAGGTAATATCAAAACGTAATTATCATTTTCACTAACAGTATGAGGGGTCACTCCCGGACTGCCCGCGCCTTGTGATCTCGGACATGTGGGCGAATCTCGATAAAATGTAGGTATAAAATGAAACGCCAGCAGAGAATGGAGGCCCCTGGAGAACAGGGGCCCCAAGCACGTGCTTGTAGTGCTTATACGTTAATCCGCCACTGCCTCTACCCCTTCTACTTGTCTATATATGTATTACTTTCCTAAACCTTGGGTTGCCTGGAAGAGATCGCTATGTAGCGATAAGGCCGCCTTTTGTATTGTGTATGTCCTATGTTGTAATTGTTTTAAGCATAATGTGTTTTGGTATACTTACAAACAATAAAGTGAAATAAATAAATAAATAAATAAAATAAATAGTCATCAATCGGTAATACCGCTCTTCGCGCATTTCGGCTTGGCCCAATGGTTAGCTGGTAGACAATGCAATTAGCATTAAGCTCGCCATGTTGTACTATAATATTTTATATTGTGGTCAATAAAGTTTACATAAATAAATAAAATAAATAGTTTATCGCACATTTACCAAATTTTGGTGTACCAAATATCAATTAATTTAATTTTTGCTTTGCAGAGCACGAGAGCCGTTGGTCCCGGTTGTTAAGTAAGTAGTCGTTCATCCTCTTTATTAAGAGGAGAGCATACACGTGAAAGTATTATAGTTCCTAACTCGTACCTCTGAAGGTTTAATAACTGCTATCTAATGATAACAACCGGTATCGAGAGCTTAACCCTTCAAAGCACTGAAATGCTTCTATAATATTATGTGTCACTAGCGGTTACCCATCCAACGACCGCGCCTACTGTCGTTTAATTTTGTCGATGTAGGTAGATCCTTAATACGATCTACACAAACCGACAGAATATGAGAGCTTTGTATAATTATTATTAGAAACGTAATTTCAATACAAATTGGAATAATCCAATATAAAAGCCGCAAGCCAACAAATATCCACTTCATTACGACTCAATTACTTAGGTATTCGACCATAGACAAAATATTCTTCGACTATGATTAAACCAATTACTGTCGGGTCATTAGTCAATGTTTACATTCAATTAGTCTAACAAATTCGTTGAGATACAACAATGGTTGTTCTAATATTTTTGGTTCAATTATCAGAATTTCATCTTAAATTATGTTGGCTTTAATAAGTAACTCATACTACAATAGGGACTACTCGTAATAAGAAATCCGTTGCGATACTATTTTGTAATGCTACGGCTACATCTGCGTCTTAACGCATTAATTAACGCACTAATGTACATTCACTACATTAGCGCGTTAATTAAGAAGAAATTAGAATTTTCAAATTCAAATTTCAAGTGGCCAATTACGAAATGATGGCCAGTTACACCACAGTTTACCCTTGTCACGGAATAAAAATATAGCCGTTATTTTTGGCTTTGACGTATTTCCATTCTATATCTGATCGAACGGACTAACAGTTTTGACGTACAGTGTAGGCATTGTAAATTTAACAGCACTACATCACTATGTATACACTTATTGAATAATTAATATCTACTATTTATACACTTATTGTATAACTTATTGAATACACTTATTGAATAATTTATAAAGAAAACGCCTGTGGCAGTTAGCGCTTTGTTAAACACATTTACAATTTTAACAGCTTTATTAATGTTATATGTAATTTTCAATTTATAAATAAACGTGGACTATTGAGTATGTATTATTATTTTTTAATGGCTGCTTTTCTTCAAGTAGGTATTGAAATTCTTAAAGATTTCAGATATTTTTATTTATCTTATTACATTAGGTTAACTATTGCATTGGATATTGTTATGCTAATAACATTCTCAAATATTTTAAATTGAGTGTATGTATGTATTTATAATTATGTAAGTATGTATTTTATCTTAGGTAGCGCATTAGGCGCATTTGAAAACCCTGAAGGTATACCTAATGTTAGTTATACTTGTAAGTGTGTGAAATAAATAAATAATCAATACATACACAGATAGATAGATTCTTGTCTGCCAGTATGGGTCTAGAGTCAGTTCTAAAGGCCTCCCAATCGTAGTGGACATTGGTCAATCACAAATTCTGACGCTAGGGTTGAACAAACGTATTGTGCGATTGGTTCCTGAGTAGTGACTTTTTCCCACAGAAATAATATACGAGTATACTTGTTGTTTGTAGCTGAAATTTTCCAGATAAATTTTATAATTTCAAGGGACATTAAAAGGTAAGTATTTGAGCTGTTTACAAGTCTGTGATAGTAATAACAATTAGGTGCTCTGATTCCGCGACAGTAAAATCTAATTACTAGACTCGCGGAGAAATTTCTGGAACATTCCCGAGTTTTTGGTCCGTATGGCGCAATGGTTACCATGCCAGGGCGCGACGAAGTGTCTTGGGTTTGATTCTTAGCTAGGTATTTAAAAGTAATGTTCTCGGTAAGAGTGTGTCTGTTCTTAACATCCATGACATAGAGATGTGGGAGTGTTGGTGGTTATTTATTTATTTTTAACCGACTATAACAAAAGGTAAAAGTAAAAAGTAAAAAAGGACTTATCACAGTGTAGTGGATTAAACGATTTTATAATTCTTTTATTATTCGAAAGATAGGGCTTCTAAATTTGACTTCTAAAATCGACATCTGACGGTAGTTTTTGCTTTATTCTCTACATATCGATTTTGAAGACGTTTGTTTGTTAAATTTGATTATTTTTTTCATAAAAATTTAAATTATTTGTTAAACGTTAATTATTTTTGTCAAAAGTCAATATTTATCTGGCAACCGTAGCTCTTCTATTCAGCCATTTTAATAATTGAATAATTGATTAACTGTTTATCTAAAACGCCTATAAATTTATATGACGGCAATGAAAAGGGATTGTTAGCTTTTCATTAGCACAATAGGGTGACGTCATTTTAAATTATAAAGTTAACAAAACCTTTAGCGAGTTCGGATTTAAATTACCAAATACTAAAGATGAATCCATAAGATCCTTGTCACGAATGCTTACCGGAATTTATGGTAATGAATATTTATGAGCTTATTTCATGCTTTATATAAATGAGACGTTAAATGGGATTATTGATTGGTAATCAAAGGTATGATTATCTCGTATTCCAATTTGCAGTTACGATTTTAGCTGGATCTTGATCTTGATCTTGGCCGTATTAGGGCAACCACAGAATATGCAATACCTATACCTACATAATAATTATAATGTTTGTTCTTTGAATTAAGGATATTTTATGATATTCTGTTGACACATTTCACTTGTAATAAAACAATTTTAGTTGTATTATGATAATAGTTATCTAGGCCTTTTTGTAAAACAATACGCTGCGACTGCGCGGTTGATAAATATAATAATCAATTTTTACATCACAGTTGATCAAAAGTTGTAAATATCAAGTACATTATCTTCAACAGTGTAGTTAGTGTTTTTGTGACACACACAGATAAAAATCCAAATCATAATAGTTCACCGTTCCGTCACAGTACCGGCACTGTGCAAAATATTCTTTCATACATTCTCTATGAACGCGTCCCCACTTGTCAGTGTCAGTGACGACGCAGTGCTGTCAGTGTCAGTGCCGACAGCGGCAATCACGGACGCTATTGTTGACGACGATATTTTTTGTCGGATACGGACGCCGCCAAAACGAAATGGACGAGCAACTGATAGAATTGTTTCGAGAAAATAGGATTTTCTATGATTTGTCTCATGTAAAGTATAAGGATTCAAAATACAAATCCAATTTGTGGAACAAAATAGGAGCACAATTAAAATTAGATGGTAAGTAACGTTCGCATAGACTTTATTTATCGGCTTATTATTCTATGCATTTGTTTATTATATTATTCGTCCAAAGCAATAGCTATCATTGCTAGCTCCGTAGTACTGAACGCCATCTCGATACTTGACGACGAACACGTTCACTGAAGCTCCGTGAACTGACCACTGATATGTGTGACTGACGCAATACTGAAGCACTGATACTGAACTGATCGGACACTGTGACGGAACGGTGACTTCACTCATATGTGTGAATAGACCCTAACAGCACTGACACTTATCAGTGAAAAATGTTGCGAAAAATGGAAAATAATTTTATTCATATATTTTTTTCGTTAGCGTAACCGTAACGATTATTTTTCTAGTGTTTATTTTTATAGCACGTTTGTGTTCAATATGGAATGCTTTTTAATGGCAAGCCTCACAAATTTCAGCTTTCCGCCGCTGTAATTATGGTCCAGTGTAGATTGACGACGAGAATTTAAAATGTCTTAACTGTACATTTTACTTACAAACTAATCTGAATTTTGAGTAGGTACACGTAATTTTGTGTTTAGCGGGGAATGCCAATTTCATATTCTCGGGACTTACCTATAGTATTTAATATCTAATAACTAACGTAAATATTAATTAAGTATTACCTAGTTTACGCTTTAAAAAGTTAACTTTCTAACTTACTAAAATGTGCTAAACACCTAACGCCGTTTAATTACACTCTTGACTCTTGAACTGTCCCGGTGCCCGCATACAAGGTTAGTTTATGACGTCTCATCTTTTGTGAAGGTATGTTAAATGAAAGGTACCCTTGAATTAACAATTGTACACAAACGTACGCAAAAGACACACGGTAATAGCCTAGTGGTCTAGAAGGCTTTGTCACTCGTTATAACGGTGAAGGTAAATATTGTAAGTAAACGTGTTGGAGACTTCGCAAAACTCCGCACAATCCACCTTTGGCTTTAGTGGACTATGGCCTTAACCTTCCCATTCTGAAAAGTAATCCTTGCCCAGCAGTGGGACAGATATAGATGCGTTGCTTACCTTAAAGATAAGATAATCTATAAAAAAGTATTACGGAATCACCAAAAAGTTAAAGCATAAACGCGTCCATAAACTTACCATAAACGCTACCATTAACAACACCTAACACGAAATTTGATAACAGGTCTTAAATTGACCTGTCACCACATAACGCCGGTGATTAATTAATGGATATAATGACCTGTTAATGGCCGGACTGGGAGTGAGTGGTGAGTCGAGAACATTTTATGTTACGGGCAAAAACTGTATCATTAAGCTTAAAAGGTTTACTCCGCGGGTCAAAACATTTTATACGTCAATATTTAGGTCAATACTGATATTTCTTACCGTTATTTTGTTTTGGATTAAGACTTTAATCCTTTAATCGCCCACAACAACCAAAATCGCGCAATGGTTGACATGGCGGATCGCTGTTCCAAGGGTCCAGGATTCGATTCCCAGCGAGGCGAAAACTTGATGAATTGAAACTGTTCTCGGTCTGGATATGACGTGTTCTTGCTCTATGCGTTGATCATGACACCCACGACACAGGGAATCTTAGTGTGGGGCTATGAGTGTGTATCGCAAAAAAATTAAACTCCCTAGCTAATTCTTCGAGATGGCAACCCTATAACCAAGAAGCTTATGATAACTATAAAAAATACGTTGCGAATTTTCGGCATAACGGACGCGTCGACAAATGTTCGTTGGGTAAGTAAATATTATGATTTCAGATGTGATATTTAAGGGTTGCGGAATCAGCAAGATCATAAACTTAAGCCGGTAGAGAAAGGTTTTTAGACCTTAAACCGGAGAGTTAAAGTCGATAATCTATTGAAGGCAATAGAAGATTAGACTCAAATCCCGCAGTGGGGTAATTATTGTAAAGAGTATCATTTTATTTATTTAATTATAACTTTTTATTTTACATTGAAAACAGGATGCCACAGGCAGACACGTCTAACTTATGACACAACTCTTTTTTCGTCAGGAGTTAAAATGTTTTAAATTGATATTTTATTTAATTGTCATTTATTAACTTATTTCAAGTATACATGTATGTATCTTTTGACTTACATTCCGAAGCTAGGAGGTAAAGTCCATGAATTAAATACGCATTATTAAGAACAGCTCAAAAACCACCCGTCAGATGTCAGTCGTCATTATAAAAATAGTTATCACAATCAGTTCAACCAATGCAAAGTTATGTGGTATGTTACCACATAAGAAAAGACCAGTCGAATTGTAATCCTTCTTTTTTTGAACTCGATTAAAAAGAACATCATGAATATAGTCGAAGATAAATAGGAATTATTACGAATAACTTCAAAGCACTCGTCAGTAATCGTCGTGTTTAGGAAAATTCGAAAGCGTGATTCAGGCTTCATCTGACGTCACCATGTGACGAGTTTGTAATGTCGCCATTAAGCTACAGTAACAAAAGCATTATAGATAACTAGCTTTTGCCCGCGGCTTCGCCCGCGTGGAATTCGTTTATATCGCGAACCGGGGAAGTGAGGAAGAAGGTCCTGGGAAAATTCATCGAAATTAGTAAGGCAGTTTAGATTTTTCATACAAACTTTCATCCCCTATTTCAAGCCTTTAGGGGTTGATTTTTGAAAAAAAAAGTAGCCTATGTGTGACTCTGGGTCTTCAACTATTTTCATTCCGAATTTCATCCAAATCGGACTGGTGGTTTAGCAGTGAAAACGTCACAGACAGACAGACAGACAGACAGACAGACAGACAGACAGACTTTCGCATTTATAATATTAGTATGGATTAAAACATTACAAGTTTCCGAGTACAGATGCTTACATATTCAATACAAACTGTGTATATTCTAATTTTAGCATATAAATTTAAGTTGTTGCTGTACTTTTGACGGAATAAACGTTTCTTTCTTTCTTTCTTTCTTTCTTACATAACTCAAAGTACATTAACTTGTGTTGACTTGTCTCCAGATTTAACGATGAAAGGTTAATTAAAAACGTCAGCGACAGGATATTAAAATAAATGTAACATCTCATCTGACGGTAAATTAATAATTGAATGTAGCTCAGTTGGTTCAGATTGGTAGCTAAGCAAAATTTTGCACGATAATGCTTATTTTTTTATAAACAGAAACGATAAAACAAATCCGTTTTTAAGATGTGAAGTTTACGACTTCCTACAAAGAAACTTCAAATTAATAAACTCAAACTCAAAATTTGAGTTTATTAATTTTGAAGTTTCTTTAAATTCAAAATTAATAAATTCAAAATTAATAAGTAGAAATAATTCAAAAACTACCCGTCAGAAGTTGCAATTTGTATGGGACTAGATGTGAAGCACTAGCTTTCGAATAACAAAAGAACGTGAAAAAAAAATACAGTCGAATAGCCTCCTCCTTTTTTTGAAGTCGGTTGAAAAATAACCCAAAACAACGATTTCTACTATATTTGTCAATTTCACTGTGGTGTTTTTGGCGCTAATCTAAAAACGGCTAAATCGATTTGGGTGCGGTTTTCACTAATATTTTGTAGTAAGTCTACGGAAATAATATTATTTTGTAATAAGTCTACGGTGTGTTTTATTTTAATCGATTCCTATTAATTTCATAGATCTAACAAAAGACAGATTCGTTTCCGTAAGCAAAACAAGGACCGGATTATGTACCAGTATTGTACTAAGTTTGCTATAAAACAACATCCATTATCTTTTAATTAAAAAATCTCAATAAAATTAAATTAGTTACTGTTCTCTCAGAATTCGAAACCTGTTATTTTTCCATGAATTTCCTACTCTAATTGGATAAAAGTAACAACGCAAAAACTGAATTTATTATCTTCCGCCTGTAATATCCAAACAGATTCTTTGGAAAATTAATAAAAAAATAATTATGCTGGTACTGAATCAGGAGTATTGTGTATTAGGTATTCATATTAAAATGATGATAATGCATGATGATTCACAAGAAGAAATTTTGCTATACCTAAATCCTACAAATATTATAAATGCGAAAGTTTGTAAGGATGTGAGCGTGTGTGTGGGTTTGTTACTCTTTCACGCAAAAACTACGCAGTAATGTAGCTTAGACATCGGAATAACATAATTAGTAAAAAATTATAGAGATTTCTGAACGAACTGGTTCCCCGAAGCGAAGACTAAGCCATTTGTAGGTATGTAATTTTGCTCATACATCCATCCCTAATACAACTTTGTGTTATCCTTGTGCTAGCCCAGCTATTTTATAATTCGTCCGCCCTATAGATTCCAAAACCTTCCCAGGTAGCCATTTATCACCTTTAGAATACTGCCGATACCAAACATCTTCCCCTATTTGAAAATTTCTATTCGATCCTCCCGCAGCGACAACCTGGCGCTTTTGGGTTTTTAGTATCTTTGAATTTATATCCGGTTTTAAAATATCCAAATGTGTACACAAACGTCTACCCATTAATAACATAGCAGGACTTTCTCCGGTTGAACAATGCTCAGTATTGCGATAGTATAGTAAAAACTTATTAATTATTGATTGTTGAATATCTGAATTTTCAATAGTCGCTTTCCTAATAACATTTTTAATAATTTTTACCGCATTTTCTGCTGCTCCGTTAGAAGCAGGGTGATAAGGAGCCGTAAAAATGTGTTCTATACCGTCGGCCGATAAAAAAATTTCAAATTCCCTACTTGTAAATGGTGGCCCATTGTCGCTAATGACTTGTTTAGGTAGTCCCCGCCTGGCCCATAGTTCACTTAACTTTCCTATAGTAGGACCTGCGACTGTACTAGGAACTTGAAATACTTCTAACCATTTTGACATAGCATCAACTACAATCAAAAATGTCCTTCCACAAAATGGCCCCAAGAAGTCTATATGAACCCTAGTAAAAGGTTTCACCGGATAAGGCCAACTGCATGGTGCGTGGCGCGGCGGCATGTCAGCCAGTGCTGCGCATACAACACACGCTCGGCCCTCCCCTTCTACTGCTTCGTCCTTTCTCATCCAATGGCCGTTCTTCTAAGTGGCCATACCACATATACCACACAACCCTTTTAGGAGAGGAAATTATAAAAATCCTCCCTTAGTGCTACCCTACCCTACCCAAGGAATAAACATGCTAAAGTTCACTTTCTCGCGTTCAGTAATTTCGGCTGTCCGTTGTCTGTCAATCAATCAATCAGTAACGAAGTTTTCATACTATTCTAGAAAAAAAAAAAATAAATGACCTCTTACAGTGAAATGATTAAACCCAAACATTGCAAACGCTATTATAAATCTGTATAAACATGGTAAAATAACACTATTCGGCTATTCTAGAATAATATTAACAAGCTAAAACTAATATAATAATACCACTGTTCCAAAATAATCTGAACAGGCTAAAACCAATCTATGTCTGCGGCAGACCACAGGATTTTGGTTTTAGACGATGCTGTATCATAGTCCCTTGCAGAGCTTATCTCTAACGTAATTCGTGCTCTCGGCGTTAGCGTTGTGGTAAAAAGGAAGTTAGATTAGGTTGGTCTGTGGTTAGCGAAATGTCGTCTTTGTGTGCAGATTGTTTTGTTAATTTTAACGGCCTTTACACTCTTATACCAATTACGATTGAAATTATAGATATTATCGTTAAAATGAAACATGCACGAAACATTGTCTGATAGTAGTTCAAAGTGGTTCCATATTTCGTGTCCGTGAACGATGTCTTTGTGTGCGTTGCTCGAACGCGCCGTTTTTGGAGCTTTACATCAGATCTATAGTAGTATATAATTTGTGCTTCAAAGCTCTGTACCACCCAGTTTAATCTCGACATTTGTCATGCATCCTCTTAGGTTTTTTACCCGCTCGATGAGCTACCATCCTTATGAAATTTCACTACAAAATTTTATTCCAAATATAATAAAATTTTCTTCTATAGAATTCGACATTTTGCCAAAGATTTATGAGTGTACAGCAAAAGTCAGTGTAGAATTCAGGAGTTTCTTGAAACTATTTCACTGGCGTTAAATATATTGTAGTTTGCTTCTCGAAATGTCTGTATGTTGATAACCGTGTATGTGAGCGTCCACAGAGTTGCGGCAGCATTGCTCTGAAGCGAGCACTGACGCTACATCTATCTATCTATCATCTACATCTATCTATTCTATACATATATTAAAACTGTAACTGATCGTTGTTTGTGCACGCTAAGCTCAGAAACGGCTGAAAGGATTTTACATCAACATAGGCTACTTTTTATCCCAAGAGATCGGGATTCGCGCGGGACATACTCCTATGCACGAACGAAGTCGCGAGCAAACAGCTAGTTTTTGATAGAAATAAAAAGAATAAACTTTACGATGCCTAAAATAAATATCTTAAAGCATTTTTTACTCGTATTTAGTGTGTAACTCAACCTAAGGGTAAGCTGCAGAAGCGGTAAGCTGTAGTTAGCATTAAGCTCGCCATTTGACCTATATTATTTTATACCTATTGAGGTCAATAAACGCTAAGTAAAAGCGAGGGTATGAGTATAAGACTCATACGCTCGCGCTATAAATTACCATCAAATGGCTTGTTGGAACGAAATTCATTGTCATACGCTATAGATGGAAGCTAGAAAATGAAAAGTGTAATACTATTGGCTGAGCCCAGTTACAGAGATGCTCTAAGTTAACCAGCTTTAAAACTGAAGCGATTAAGATATAAGCTGTCAGGGAAGTTGGCTGTCAGATGGTAGTAGGCTGAAGTATAGACCTACAACGATTGGCGCGTGGCTGACGTGAGGGTGACAGAGACAGCGAATTACAGTTTGCCTTACCTGTAAGGCACTGTCTCTGTCACCCTCACGTCAGTCATCCGCCAAAAGATCCTTGTAGGACTATAGTAGGTATATCAGATGTTCAATTGTTAAAATACAACAATATAACCTCATTCCAAGATTCGATCCATAAACAACACTAACGCATATTTTTATTTGCACATTTATCGAACATTAGTTTGAAAAAGGTATATAAACATTCAACATTAAAATTTATCTCGATACCTATAGATAATAAAAACAAAATAAAGATATGAAAATAAAAAATCTCGCTCAAAACACACTATATTCTCGTTACATATGGGCTACTGGTTACTGGCGCGTCAACGTCTGAGATAGAATCACGGATAGAATATTGAAAATAGCACAAGAATTTTATACCATTATATTGTGACAGGAATACGTAAATCTCAGTGTTTCCTGGGGGCGTTTGGTTGGGGAATGAAATTAAAATAAAAAGACATCTTGTATTATGTGTCTTGAAACGCTATTTGAAGCAGTTACTTTGGTAATATAAACAGCCCCTTGTATTATAATCATGTGTTTGGCTTTGCTTTGAGAAACCGGGATTTTCTGGATATATCTGGATTATTTTTAGCCGGTTGATTTAAAATAAAAATTCCTGCTATTATTATGTTAATGTGTGTTACAATATTGTAGACTTTCTGCTAATCGGACTCTGCTAAGCCGTTCTCACAGAACGCTTTTTGCAAGCGCTTAGATTCTTAATATATGTACATGCGTCGCTTGTGAGTCGACGCCCTATATACGAGTATATTTACCAGGTTCCGCATAGGAGGCAACGCGTCTATGATGCGATCCTGTCAGTGTCGGCAAACTGTGGATTGCGTCGGAGTCGCGTAGCTAATAAATAGCGTAATGTGAGAAGGGCCTTACCATCGTAGTCACAATTTGAGTCTTGTTTTGTGTCAGTCACATTTTAGGGGATAGACCCAGAAGGTTTGCAAACATTTATTGAACAATTTCCCTTGGCATATATACTTTGTCCTAATTATCTCTTTTCATTATAAAAGACTCAACCAAGTTAACTAATATGATTTATATTAGTTATAAACTTCTCAAATTTTTTACTCTTGTCCTTTTCCATTCCATTTTCCCTCTCTGTCTTAGGTATCGTGTATTTTTCATTACCTGCAATAAAAAATATTTTATTTTATTATTCTGCATATTCAGTAACTGCGGTGTCCTGCGTGAGCGACGAAAACGACGCGACGCGACATTGCGAACGCGACGATCGCGATCAAATCAACGGTATCCCTACTTGCGTCCTATGTGACAGTCTGCGACGACAGGCGACGTTGTCATTATAAGATTTTAAACTTTTATCATCGCGGACACTAAACATTTTAACTGTAACGGGTACTCACGATATTTATTATTACACTAAATAACAAATATCGTGAGTACCCGTTACAGTTATGATGTTGTCATTGTCGCGTCGTGTTGCGTAGCGTCGCAACGTATTCGTCGCTCACGTAGGACACCCCGTAAGGGAATTCTACTGTAGGGTATGAGTGTGTACCATTTTGTATTTATTTATGAAATGAGATGAATACTCGGGAGTTTATTTTTGTTTATAAACGTATTGTAGTAGTAATGAACAACCTTAAAATGAAAGTGGTGAATCGATTACTATGCGCTAGCGCATGGCTATTCAAACTTTCGTTCGCGGGCCCCTGGGGTTTCAATAATCTTAGGGGTTCGATATTAACATCACATCTCGCAAATTGACAGATTTGCAAATAAAAGTTCATACACTCATATAACTTCGCATTAGAATTCCTTTCATCATGGGTGGCATGTAGGTTTTTTATGGGTTACACCCACAAGACATTACTAACACATGCGAAACAGTTGTGGATCTGTGTTATAAGTGTCAGTTTGAGCTAGGAATCGAAACTAGGATATTTAGTTTTATAGAGGGTCTTTATTAGGTAGGGTACAGGTTCGTCATTTCATAGGGTCAGCATCTGTAATTTTGTTAATTAAAAACTCTACTACATTTATTTATACGATGTATACATAGTAATATAGTTTTTTTGTGTAGTTACAAACTTGCTATCAAAACGTTTTCATTTTCGTTTTCAATTTATTCCATCTATTATTGCATGTAGCTAAATAAAAAAGAGTAGAGAGTTCGTGAGGCAAAATAGATCGCGCTGAGTTTTACAAATAAAAAGATTCGTGAATCTAAAAATTTGCGTAGCCCTGCACCGGCTTATGAAACTTACAATCAAAATGGTTGTTGGCCTATTCGCAAACGTAGGTTTTAAAACGGAAGGCATATTGGTTTTCCGACTCAGGAAATACTGACTTTATATAAAATGTATTGAATTCCGCACTCATTCCATTTTCTGTGCGGAATAAAATGTTCCCGGATTCCGTTAGAAAACGTGAGCATGAATGATGACCGCCGAATCCTTAATTTCTCTAGAGGAGAGTATTGAAGTGTTTGCCTGTGAAACAAAGCGTCTTGGGTTCAGCTCCCAACGAGGTCAATTTGAATGAGAAGTTTAGTTTTGTTCTCGCTGTTTGTTGTCTTGTGCACGGAAAAGCATAGTGTGGAGTGTAAAATAGGTATAGATAGAGTTATTATTTACTTCACGTTTTTTTAGAACTAATCTTAACTACTCTTGAGGGACGTATTGAAAGCCTCTAAACAAGACTCTAAACCTTCCTAAACAGATGCGTTATCAGATAGCGCGATTTAAAATACCAAAGATTAACCATCCATTTCTACTTAAAACGCATTCTATCAAACCTCGCCTCTAAACGCGATATTACTAGCTATTACTGTCATATGTGGCGATTATATAAACTTCAAATCATCCATTGTAATATTCCACCAGTGTGAACGCTGGCTTAGCTCCAACCCGTTAGCCGCTTCCTTAGCTAACGTGGTCAATATTCTGATTAGGTATTATGGCGGCGCGCTCGGCCATCTGTAAAATAGAACACAGGGCGTCGTGGTGTATACTATTGTGTAACTTTAGTTTACTTTGTAGTTTTTATTTCCTCTGCGATATATTTGTTGAAAACAAAGTTTCAGTGACTAAAAGTTAATGAGATAGTAACACTGTTTTTTCTCGAAAAGAGTGGAATCTTAGGCTGCTTCGCTACCCCTGTTTGTGATTTAACATGTCGATTTTGATGTTTGGGAGAGTAAAAACTAATCTATACTAATATTATAAAGCCAAAGAGTTTGTTCATTTTAACCGATTGATCTCAGGTACACTACCTACTGACTCGAATTGTTTTTTTTTTCAATAACTCTATTTTATGAATTAAGGCTCTTGCTTTAGCTTATACCTTGCCTAGATATAACATCATGCTACGACCAATAAAAATGGAGGAACAATAAAATATATTGCAAAAATTGTATTACATTTCTTATTTGTAAACGTAGGTAATAACTAATAATATAATTTGTAACGTCTCCCTAAATGAAGCGTCTCCTAGTAATAAAAACCAGCACCAACTATAATATAATGTTATTTATTGATACGTTACAAAGACTAGAATTCGTACAAATTTTTTTTGGGAATGAAAGTATAATTTGTCAAAATTTCCTGCGATTAATGGACTGGTGAAGAAATAATATTGTTTGTCCAGTAGTAATTTTTTATTTGTCTACATGTCAAGCCTATTCATACAACATTAGTCTATTCGTACGTACGACTGCGACACTCCATTTCGTCGCTTGATTGAGTGAGCTCACAAAATAATTGTCGTATTTCGACTGAGAACTTGTTACCCAGTAGTTCTTCTTTCTTTCCTTGTCGGCTAAGCATTGCATGCAGGCGACATATTTTTGTTAAAATATGCGACATTACTAAATGGACTTAATATATGTACATACCATTGCTAAGACTTTGATGATACTGACTACTGTCGCAGCATTGTCATTGTCGCCATAACAGTGTCGGACACAGTCATTCGGTTTCATTGCTGGCAACACCTTCCTGTCCAAATATGCGACATCGCTTAACATTCGTGATACAGACTAATGTCACAGCATTTCATCTTCATCCCGACTTTGGCGGACACAGTAATTAGATTTCATTCATACGAGCGTCACTTAGTCATCCAAACACGCGACGTCGCTGAACGTCGTTGATACTGGCTATAGTCGCAATATTGTAATTGTCACATAAGCAACTTATAGGTACCAACGTCGTCTAGAACAAAACACAGTACATACAAAAGTACTCTGTGACAAAATATTTATAACACAAAAACTAATAACGTCAACAGTTTGTGACCTCAAACCGGAAAAAGAACTAAAGTTGTTCATGTTGGGAACATGTTGTGTCATATTGCCTCGGACGTGACTGTGACGTCACGTAATAAACTTGTTAATGTTTCCTTGGCGATCTGTGTTGGATCTTCTTTTATTGTTATTATGATAAAATGCCTTTTTATGACGAGCCTTATCCCGGAAATGCACGATCTCTTTTTTCTTTTCGTCTCGGGTGAAATTATGTTCGATAATTTTGTTTGATCCTGCATCATTATTATCGAGTAGGTACTTATAACCTATAAATTCATTTTCTTTGTTAAGTCCTTTACCGAAAATATATTACATTGAACTGGTTTAAAAATGGTTGTATATTTAATGTTATTTATTTTCATCTTGAAAATTTCAATATTCTAGATGCTAACTAAGACATAGGGTAGGTACCCCGAAGCAAAACGAGGGAACTTAGCAATACTACTATAACTAATTACTCGTACCTACTTACTAAATATTACCTAGATCGTTTAGTGTTGAGTAGAAAGCCGGTTTGGCCGAAGATTACCTGATTTTTGTGCATCCTCCAGCAACAATTGATAGACGAGGCTACGGAAGCCTTTCTCTGCCGTACACAATGTGCTGTTCAAAACGAGGTTGTATTGCTACCAGGAATATGTTGTTCAGTCGTGTATGTACACTACATATGTTTGCTCCAGCGTTGTACCTTTGTCTTTCTTGTAATAGGTAGGTACTCGTATACATGTAGTAAGTATTCGTTTCTATCACTTCTTTACTAAAAAAATCTGCGATATCTGATTGGTAGCTTTTGAGTTGGTTTTACTTATCGATTTTAAAATAGGTTATTTTTTATAAAACATTAGGTAAAACGTTAATTAACATTGACATTATTTAAAAAGATATTATTCAAGGACAGCGCTGACCATTTGTCCATCCATCCATCAGCTGTCACATCTTACTATCACAATTTTTACTACCCGGCTCATTCACACGAGGACGAATCGTCTTTTTTCACGAATCGTCTTTTTTCACGATTCGTTATTTTTTTTGACGGCGGCAATGCTTTTTAAATACTCATGTTCACACGCTTGACGAATCGTGAAAAAAGACGAATACGGATACGTCTTTTAGAAATCACGAATCGTGAATGTTTTATGATTATGACGGATACGTCTTTTAGAAATCACGAATCGTGAATGTTTCTGAACCAATCTGAACTGAGCTAAATCACGAAATAAATGTGAACTTCAATGCGGATATTTTGACGAATCGTGAAAAAACACGATTCCGTATTCAATGTGAACGTCCATCCGTCAAGACGTATCGTCAAAGACGTATGCCGTGGGAATGAGCCGCCTAAATTTCAATAAAATATTATCGAAATCTTGGAAACAGGTTGATTTTATTAAAAACATTATTGAAAATTCCTCTGGCCAGTTTCTTGTACAATATTGTACAAAGATTTTAATCTTCTATCTCGCCGAATTGTAAAGGGTAGAATTTATTAATGAATATTAAATTTATTTCATGAATATTAGTATACTAACAGTAGTCGTTCTATTTCGTGAAACATAATGCCTCGGTATCTACATTCAACAAAATATTACGGGTTTCTTTAAATAACTAGATACCTACAACTCTTTTTTGTGGACTGGGTTAAAACATACTTTTTACTCTATACTTATCTAACATTATTGAAAATCGAATTCAAATCGGCTGAGCTAAGAGAACGCACAAACAAACGAACATAAATAAAAAAATAATAAAAAGTAAACATAAATGAAAAAAATATATTACGAAATCTATTGCATTAATAAATATCTTTAGTATTATTCAATCATTTCTAGAGGAGATACCAAACAACTGGAATTGTATTATAATTTTGTTATCTATATACGAATATTTTTTTCTATCTATTTATTAGATTTATATAACACTCCTCTATATAACTGATATATCAAGTGGCCAAACTCCAAGGCCGTCCAGATTTTCATTCATTAAAAAGTGTGATACAGCAAAATTTTGACGTGTAACTAATGATTCTTTTATATTGATTCTATCATACATCATGCGATACCGAATAGATATCTACAAAAATTTAAAGGCAGAAAAACCTTCGAACTTCAAACTGATAAAATCTAATATCTTAGACCCTCGATTCCAAAGAGCTGCCCTTCAAAGTACGATAAGTTTCGGTTTTCAACCAGTTTAAAAAAAGAGGAGGTTCTCAATTCCACAGTAATGTCTGTGTGTGTTAGCTC
The DNA here is from genome assembly GCA_905404135.1 of Hesperia comma. Taxonomy (NCBI): domain Eukaryota; kingdom Metazoa; phylum Arthropoda; class Insecta; order Lepidoptera; family Hesperiidae; genus Hesperia; species Hesperia comma. The sequence goes on from FR990012.1 coordinate 36,115,258, forward strand.
ATAACCTTGTACTGGGTGAACCGATTTTGATATAGTTGTTCGAAAGATAGTACTCGTGAACAGCGACTTCTGACGAGTAGTTTTTGAGTTATCTCTACTTATCAATGTTGAATTCGCTTTTTTTGTAATGAGTTATTAAGCCATCGGATAATGATAAGTAAAAGAATAGTAAGTAAAAATAGGGTAACTGTCAGATACCTATTTGATAACACAAAATAAATTATAATATATATTGAATATAATTAAATTATTATTATTATTTAATTTGATATATTTCTATTAGGTATCTCCCTATTTCCATTCAAGAGACAGAATCTCATGGCCTACAAACAGACAGACAGCATAGTTACATAAATAGATTTGCGTTTGTTTTGGTAAGGAATCTAAAAAACATCCATTACCTATTGATTATCGTGTGAAAACAAAGGCAGTAAAATTCAGCTAATGAGGGTAACCGTTTTTGTGCTCACCAGTTGGCGCCACTGCAGAGGGCGGTCATGCTGTCAAAGCCCGCCCATACATAAACAGTGACAAATGAAATTCAGACAAGCGAAAAGTGACAGACAGACCTCCCTTCTCACTAGCGCCTCTAGCGGAAAATTCACACGCGGTTACCCTCATTGTCTTATTTTTTTATAACGTGAAACTGTAGTTAACTCAATTGATTTATTGTGGTAATATACTTTGTAATGGAGGAATTTTATGCCTCTACTAAAACAACTGTGGTGAGCAAGAATTCACCGTTATACTTAGTAAAAAACATTTACATGCTCAAAACACACATAGCTCCAAAATTCCGATGTACGAACCCTGGGATTCGAAACTGGACCCTCCGAGTAAGAGGCAGAATTAGTAACCACTATATTTTCACAGTAACGTTAAACGTGTAACGCAACCTTTTCCAAACTCAGTTTCAATAAATTTCATTATTAAGAGCATATTAGTTGTACGTTAAATCCTGCAACAATCAGTCAATATGTGATAGAGTGAAACCTATTAAATCGTACAGTTGAGTTGAGTTACTCCAATAGGATCTTAATCGACTAATGAATTCCTTCCTCCGTAACCCCACGACTGAGTATTGAGATTACGCATAAGATTGGAGCCGTGTATCTTGAGATAAAATGATTCGGGGGTTAACGGCTGCTCTCCCATTTCACACTTCACGAGACTTGATAGGTTTGTAAGTATATCGGATTAGATTAGCATAGTGCTTTTTGCGGATGTGAATGACTGTATACATCTTGACGTGAAGGTAACGTGTTGTTCGAAGCAATAAATTATAACGTCACCTGTACTTCTTTTAATATTGAGCCTTAGTGTCCCCGCAAACTGACCGCAGCCACCGGCGGCTGTGGCGCTGTGGCGCTTCTTTTTAGAAGCGCGATCCGGCCAACAGCCAATAGCTCCAATGACAGTGAGCAGAATTCAGACGAAGCGACTGTCGGCCGGACCGCGCTTCTAAAAAGAAGCGCCACAGGCAGCGCCACAGCCGCCGGTGGCTGCAGTCAGTCTGCGGGGACCCTTAAGGACGGCGAACATTATAACGACCCGGCAACTGACCAACTTGAACGAAAGCATTCAATTGTAAACTTTATGTAGTGGCCATGGTTTTTTTCATTACGAACTGATTAATTAACAGACACTGGACTTGACAGCGGTATGACGTCACAATTCACGATGAACATGTGAAAACGTGAAAAACGTGGGTTTGTTGCCGAACATGGAAAAAGTTCACGACAGAACTCGCCGAAATAACGAGGTTTAAATTAGCAGTATGTTACAGGTTTTCATATATTTAATCTTTTATCTTCTATCTATATTCTATACATATGTTTAACAAAACTGAAACTGATCGTTTGTTTGTGCACGCTAATCTCAGAAACGGCTGAACCGATTTTTATGGGCTTTGCACTGAAAGACAGAGGAGGTTGTGGAGGCATATAGGCTTCATTTTATCCCGAAGTTACCGCGGGATCGGGATTTACGCGGCAAAATCTATGCACGAACGAAATCGCGGGTAGTTTTAAATAAATCTAGACTTTTCCATAAATAAACGATAAAAAAAATATTCTCCATCAAAGTCAACTATATAGGCTTACAACTAAATATTTTATTAACAAAGCTATTTACAAAACAAACATGAAAGCCACATTGAATACAGGGTTATGTTTAGACATGTCAGTTTTTTGTTTACTTACCTAGAGAATTTATTTGTTCAACCGCTATTATACTCCGTAACACTGTAATAAAATAAACTCTAGTATCCCAGGAGAATCGAACACTCAATTACGAGAATATCGTGTGCCTATCCTATTCTGTAACTAAAAGTTTTACAAAAGCTTTCATTTTTCAGCTAACAGAAAATCTTCAGGATAAAAAATACGCACCTCAAATTGTAATAATGACAACACCAACAGAACATTTTAAATTTTGGAACTAGTCCAAAATTTCACAATCACAGAATACAGCTTCACATGGACGGAATATCGATAAATAAATTAAATTCACATTATTTAATATAACTCACAAAACGCCATTCAGATGTCGCTAATCGAAATCTCGAAATCAGTTCAACCAGTACGAAGTTCTGAGGTAAAACACATAAGAAAAAACATACAGAAGAATTTTGAAAATCCTCCTTTTTAGGGTTCCGTACCCAAAGGGTAAAACGGGACGCTATTACTGAGAATTTGCTGTCCGTCCGTCCGTCTGTCACCAGGCTGTATCTCATGAACCGTAATAGTTACATAGTTGAAATTTTCACAGATGACGTATTTCTGTTGCCGCTACAACAACAAATACTAAAAAACAGACTAAAATAAATATTTAAGTAGGCTCCCATACAATCGACGCATCAGCGATAGTTTATTTACCTTTTGGTCCAAGAGATGGCGTTATGGGTAATATGTGGCTACAATAAAACAATTACATATTTAGTGAAGCTTCCATAAAACAGACCAGATTTTTGTGGCGTTTTTGTATACAACGTGGTTACCACCGTATAACAATAAATTTAATATTATATATCTAATGATTACTTAAGCGCCTTTTTACAATATTCAAAATTTCAACACGCTGTATCTACTATTATTGTAATAGCCGAAGATTGTTGCCGCTCTGGTCAAAAGTGAGTGACTGACGTTTAGATAGGCTGTTCTATTTTTTCCTGTATTTTGTGCTATTTAGTTTGTTTGAAAAAAACATTTTTGTAAATAAGATGCTAGGCGGTTCTTACTAAATGTAATATGTTCCTTGCATGAAACAGGGCTCGTGGTTTCATTTATTATTGTATGGTGGTATCCACCTTGTATAATGGTACGGAACCCCTCGTGCACGAGTCCTACTCGCACTTGGCCTGTTTTTTTTGTTCCAACTCTACCTTAGAGCCTCAATCAATTTTAGCGCGTGTTTTGCTTACATTTTGCGACGTATTTAAAATAAGCTTCAGTTTTAACACATGATAATTCATGAATGAAAAGGCTAGCGGACAGCCTTCGATGGAGGGCTCTCGGAGCTATTCATAGCATCTGGCCTCACTACGATCAGATACGGCTAGCTTTGTGTTCTTAATTATCTATCCGAGTGTACAGTACCACGGATTGTGTTGAAAACTAAACAGATTGAAATGGGTGGCATGTAGGTTTTTTATGGGTTACACCCACAAGACATTACTAACACATGCGAAACAGTTGTGGATCTGTGTTATAAGTGTCAGTTTGAGCTAGGAATCGAAACTAGGATATTTAGTTTTATAGAGGGTCTTTATTAGGTAGGGTACAGGTTCGTCATTTCATAGGGTCAGCATCTGTAATTTTGTTAATTAAAAACTCTACTACATTTATTTATACGATGTATACATAGTAATATAGTTTTTTTGTGTAGTTACAAACTTGCTATCAAAACGTTTTCATTTTCGTTTTCAATTTATTCCATCTATTATTGCATGTAGCTAAATAAAAAAGAGTAGAGAGTTCGTGAGGCAAAATAGATCGCGCTGAGTTTTACAAATAAAAAGATTCGTGAATCTAAAAATTTGCGTAGCCCTGCACCGGCTTATGAAACTTACAATCAAAATGGTTGTTGGCCTATTCGCAAACGTAGGTTTTAAAACGGAAGGCATATTGGTTTTCCGACTCAGGAAATACTGACTTTATATAAAATGTATTGAATTCCGCACTCATTCCATTTTCTGTGCGGAATAAAATGTTCCCGGATTCCGTTAGAAAACGTGAGCATGAATGATGACCGCCGAATCCTTAATTTCTCTAGAGGAGAGTATTGAAGTGTTTGCCTGTGAAACAAAGCGTCTTGGGTTCAGCTCCCAACGAGGTCAATTTGAATGAGAAGTTTAGTTTTGTTCTCGCTGTTTGTTGTCTTGTGCACGGAAAAGCATAGTGTGGAGTGTAAAATAGGTATAGATAGAGTTATTATTTACTTCACGTTTTTTTAGAACTAATCTTAACTACTCTTGAGGGACGTATTGAAAGCCTCTAAACAAGACTCTAAACCTTCCTAAACAGATGCGTTATCAGATAGCGCGATTTAAAATACCAAAGATTAACCATCCATTTCTACTTAAAACGCATTCTATCAAACCTCGCCTCTAAACGCGATATTACTAGCTATTACTGTCATATGTGGCGATTATATAAACTTCAAATCATCCATTGTAATATTCCACCAGTGTGAACGCTGGCTTAGCTCCAACCCGTTAGCCGCTTCCTTAGCTAACGTGGTCAATATTCTGATTAGGTATTATGGCGGCGCGCTCGGCCATCTGTAAAATAGAACACAGGGCGTCGTGGTGTATACTATTGTGTAACTTTAGTTTACTTTGTAGTTTTTATTTCCTCTGCGATATATTTGTTGAAAACAAAGTTTCAGTGACTAAAAGTTAATGAGATAGTAACACTGTTTTTTCTCGAAAAGAGTGGAATCTTAGGCTGCTTCGCTACCCCTGTTTGTGATTTAACATGTCGATTTTGATGTTTGGGAGAGTAAAAACTAATCTATACTAATATTATAAAGCCAAAGAGTTTGTTCATTTTAACCGATTGATCTCAGGTACACTACCTACTGACTCGAATTGTTTTTTTTTTTCAATAACTCTATTTTATGAATTAAGGCTCTTGCTTTAGCTTATACCTTGCCTAGATATAACATCATGCTACGACCAATAAAAATGGAGGAACAATAAAATATATTGCAAAAATTGTATTACATTTCTTATTTGTAAACGTAGGTAATAACTAATAATATAATTTGTAACGTCTCCCTAAATGAAGCGTCTCCTAGTAATAAAAACCAGCACCAACTATAATATAATGTTATTTATTGATACGTTACAAAGACTAGAATTCGTACAAATTTTTTTTGGGAATGAAAGTATAATTTGTCAAAATTTCCTGCGATTAATGGACTGGTGAAGAAATAATATTGTTTGTCCAGTAGTAATTTTTTATTTGTCTACATGTCAAGCCTATTCATACAACATTAGTCTATTCGTACGTACGACTGCGACACTCCATTTCGTCGCTTGATTGAGTGAGCTCACAAAATAATTGTCGTATTTCGACTGAGAACTTGTTACCCAGTAGTTCTTCTTTCTTTCCTTGTCGGCTAAGCATTGCATGCAGGCGACATATTTTTGTTAAAATATGCGACATTACTAAATGGACTTAATATACATACCATTGCTAAGACTTTGATGATACTGACTACTGTCGCAGCATTGTCATTGTCGCCATAACAGTGTCGGACACAGTCATTCGGTTTCATTGCTGGCAACACCTTCCTGTCCAAATATGCGACATCGCTTAACATTCGTGATACAGACTAATGTCACAGCATTTCATCTTCATCCCGACTTTGGCGGACACAGTAATTAGATTTCATTCATACGAGCGTCACTTAGTCATCCAAACACGCGACGTCGCTGAACGTCGTTGATACTGGCTATAGTCGCAATATTGTAATTGTCACATAAGCAACTTATAGGTACCAACGTCGTCTAGAACAAAACACAGTACATACAAAAGTACTCTGTGACAAAATATTTATAACACAAAAACTAATAACGTCAACAGTTTGTGACCTCAAACCGGAAAAAGAACTAAAGTTGTTCATGTTGGGAACATGTTGTGTCATATTGCCTCGGACGTGACTGTGACGTCACGTAATAAACTTGTTAATGTTTCCTTGGCGATCTGTGTTGGATCTTCTTTTATTGTTATTATGATAAAATGCCTTTTTATGACGAGCCTTATCCCGGAAATGCACGATCTCTTTTTTCTTTTCGTCTCGGGTGAAATTATGTTCGATAATTTTGTTTGATCCTGCATCATTATTATCGAGTAGGTACTTATAACCTATAAATTCATTTTTCATCACCCCTATTCGAAAAAGACGACTTGGTTCGGACATAAGGGGTTCCAAAGTTGCTGTTTTCTATTCAGCGGGCCGGAATGAATTTTCATACAATTTTTCCTGCCGGCTAGATCTTTTCCGTCCTATTTTGAATTTAGAACATTTTAGTATTTTGCGCTAAAGAAATCGAACACAAAGAATGTCTGGTTCGACGCGAGGGCCCCGCCAGCTGAATAATAAAAAAAGAAATCATTAAGATCGCTCGAACTATTTCCCGCGTTTTCGTGCATTTTTACGTATTGTTAGAAATTTTGTTTTGTTTTGAAAAAATGAGTTCTTCCAACGATAGTGAAAGTATCCTCCTGATAGTATAAAAACTGAAGCGAGTAATGTGATGAATACTTTATTACCTGCGAAATCCCGGGAAAAATATTTGAAAGCCTATGATAATTTTTTGGAATGGAGAAATGCAAGAGGCGCCAAGAATTTTTCAGAAACTGTGTTTTTGGCGTACTTCCAGAACTTAGCCAAAACTAAAAAACCTTCCAACCTTTGGAGTATCTACTCAATGCTTAAATCAACAGTCAGTTCTAATAACGATATAAAACTGGACACATATTCGAAATTAATAGCATATCTGAAGAGGATGTCTGATGGATTTAAACCTAAAAATCCAAAGTGTTCACAGTCAAAAATGTGGAGACTTTTCTTAATGAAGCACCCGACGAAATCTTTCTTGCCGTAAAAGTAAGTAACTATGTATATGGTGGAGTGGACTATTATAGTAAAATATAGCCATAGTGTTTTAAATAGCTGAATAATAAAAAAAGAAATCAAATTAAGATTTCGTTTTCAAATTAAAATTAAGTTTTCGTGCATTTTTACGTATTATTTTCTATTATATATATATATTATTTTCTCATAGTGGGTGATGAAAAGTAGAGTGTATCACTCGGGTGCAAGTATATTTTTGGCTCGGGCGACGTACTTTGAATCCCTCGCTACGTTCGGGATTCTACTAAAGAATCCCTCGCTACGCTCGGGATTCTACTCTAGAATCCCTCACTTCGCTCTGGATTCAAAAAACGCCCTCGCCGAAAAAATATTACTTTGCACCCTTGTCATACAATCTACTATTCTTTGTTAAGTCCTTTACCGAAAATATATTACATTGAACTGGTTTAAAAATGGTTGTATATTTAATGTTATTTATTTTCATCTTGAAAATTTCAATATTCTAGATGCTAACTAAGACATAGGGTAGGTACCCCGAAGCAAAACGAGGGAACTTAGCAATACTACTATAACTAATTACTCGTACCTACTTACTAAATATTACCTAGATCGTTTAGTGTTGAGTAGAAAGCCGGTTTGGCCGAAGATTACCTGATTTTTGTGCATCCTCCAGCAACAATTGATAGACGAGGCTACGGAAGCCTTTCTCTGCCGTACACAATGTGCTGTTCAAAACGAGGTTGTATTGCTACCAGGAATATGTTGTTCAGTCGTGTATGTACACTACATATGTTTGCTCCAGCGTTGTACCTTTGTCTTTCTTGTAATAGGTAGGTACTCGTATACATGTAGTAAGTATTCGTTTCTATCACTTCTTTACTAAAAAAATCTGCGATATCTGATTGGTAGCTTTTGAGTTGGTTTTACTTATCGATTTTAAAATAGGTTATTTTTTATAAAACATTAGGTAAAACGTTAATTAACATTGACATTATTTAAAAAGATATTATTCAAGGACAGCGCTGACCATTTGTCCATCCATCCATCAGCTGTCACATCTTACTATCACAATTTTTACTACCCGGCTCATTCACACGAGGACGAATCGTCTTTTTTCACGAATCGTCTTTTTTCACGATTCGTTATTTTTTTTGACGGCGGCAATGCTTTTTAAATACTCAGTACCTGGTTGACCGAGCTTTGCTCGGTTGAAAATTATATTTAGTATGAATCGCATACTGATAAAATATGAATAATGTTCTTCGATCTTTCCGACATAATATGAGTTTAAAAAGAATTGCGTGTACTTATGTACGCACGTAAGAAGTTATACTTCTTTGGCATCATTAATAATAAATATTCAACGTTAATAATTTTGACAGCTGTCATCCGAAATGTAGGTCTCAACCAGACCTACAACTTTCCCAAAGACACCAGTGCTCCAGGAGCAGCCGTTGCCGGGATATCTCCGTTCGAAGTTTGACAGCTGTCATTGGAAATGTAGGTCTTGACGAGACCTACAACTTTCCCAAAGACACCAGTGCTCCAGGAGCAGCCGTTGCCGGGATATCTCGGTTCGAAGTTTGACAGCTGTCATTGGAAATGTAGGTCTTGACGAGACCTACAACTTTCCCAAAGACACCAGTGCTCCAGGAGCAGCCGTTGCCGGGATATCTCGGTTCGAAGTTTGACAGCTGTCATTGGAAATGTAGGTCTCAACCAGACCTACAACTTTCCCAAAGACACCAGTGCTCCAGGAGCAGCCGTTGCCGGGATATCTCGGTTCGAAGTTTGACAGCTGTCATTGGAAATGTAGGTCTTGACGAGACCTACAACTTTCCCAAAGACACCAGTGCTCCAGGAGCAGCCGTTGCCGGGATATCTCGGTTCGAAGTTTGACAGCTGTCATTGGAAATGTAGGTCTCAACCAGACCTACAACTTTCCCAAAGACACCAGTGCTCCAGGAGCAGCCGTTGCCGGGATATCTCGGTTCGAAGTTTGACAGCTGTCATTGGAAATGTAGGTCTTGACGAGACCTACAACTTTCCCAAAGACACCAGTGCTCCAGGAGCAGCCGTTGCCGGGATATCTCGGTTCGAAGTTTGACAGCTGTCATCCGAAATGTAGATCTCAACCAGACCTACAACTTTCCCAAAGACACCAGTGCTCCAGAAGCAGCCGTTGCCGGGATATCTCGGTTCGAAGTTTGACAGCTGTCATTGGAAATGTAGGTCTCAACCAGACCTACAACTTTCCCAAAGACACCAGTGCTCCAGGAGCAGCCGTTGCCGGGATATCTCGGTTCGAAGTTTGACAGCTGTCATTGGAAATGTAGGTCTTGACGAGACCTACAACTTTCCCAAAGACACCAGTGCTCCAGGAGCAGCCGTTGCCGGGATATCTCGGTTCGAAGTTTGACAGCTGTCATTGGAAATGTAGATCTTGACGAGACCTACAACTTTCCCAAAGACACCAATGCTCCAGGAGCAGCCGTTGCCGGGATATCTCGGTTCGAAGTTTGACAGCTGTCATTGGAAATGTAGGTCTTGACGAGACCTACAACTTTCCCAAATCGAAATGATACATTAAAAAATATCGATATTTCTTGGGTGATATATATCGATACATTTGAAAAATATCGATACGATAAATATCCATTTGCCCACATAGAGATTACAGCGCCATCTAGTTTCATACTACTGAAATTTCAACACGTTACAAACAGTACCTCATAGAAGTTATCCTAATGTTTCATAGATGGCGTCAGTTCAACACGTTACAAACAGTACCTCATAGAAGTTATCCTAATGTTTCATAGATGGCGTCAGTATGATGTTTTCAAAATCTCTTTATCTCCGGAACCGAGCTTTTCTCGAACCTGGGACCTTGATAAATCGATTCCTTGAGCCGAAAACCCCCTAATCTGTAACTTTCATGAAAATCTTTGCAGCCGTTTCCGAGATCGTGATTATATATATAGGTATAAATAAATAAATAAATAAATAAATATACAAGAATTGCTCGTTTAAAGATATTAGATGTTCACACGCTTGACGAATCGTGAAAAAAGACGAATACGGATACGTCTTTTAGAAATCACGAATCGTGAATGTTTTATGATTATGACGGATACGTCTTTTAGAAATCACGAATCGTGAATGTTTCTGAACCAATCTGAACTGAGCTAAATCACGAAATAAATGTGAACTTCAATGCGGATATTTTGACGAATCGTGAAAAAACACGATTCCGTATTCAATGTGAACGTCCATCCGTCAAGACGTATCGTCAAAGACGTATGCCGTGGGAATGAGCCGCCTAAATTTCAATAAAATATTATCGAAATCTTGGAAACAGGTTGATTTTATTAAAAACATTATTGAAAATTCCTCTGGCCAGTTTCTTGTACAATATTGTACAAAGATTTTAATCTTCTATCTCGCCGAATTGTAAAGGGTAGAATTTATTAATGAATATTAAATTTATTTCATGAATATTAGTATACTAACAGTAGTCGTTCTATTTCGTGAAACATAATGCCTCGGTATCTACATTCAACAAAATATTACGGGTTTCTTTAAATAACTAGATACCTACAACTCTTTTTTGTGGACTGGGTTAAAACATACTTTTTACTCTATACTTATCTAACATTATTGAAAATCGAATTCAAATCGGCTGAGCTAAGAGAACGCACAAACAAACGAACATAAATAAAAAAATAATAAAAAGTAAACAAAAATGAAAAAAATATATTACGAAATCTATTGCATTAATAAATATCTTTAGTATTATTCAATCATTTCTAGAGGAGATACCAAACAACTGGAATTGTATTATAATTTTGTTATCTATATACGAATATTTTTTTCTATCTATTTATTAGATTTATATAACACTCCTCTATATAACTGATATATCAAGTGGCCAAACTCCAAGGCCGTCCAGATTTTCATTCATTAAAAAGTGTGATACAGCAAAATTTTGACGTGTAACTAATGATTCTTTTATATTGATTCTATCATACATCATGCGATACCGAATAGATATCTACAAAAATTTAAAGGCAGAAAAACCTTCGAACTTCAAACTGATAAAATCTAATATCTTAGACCCTCGATTCCAAAGAGCTGCCCTTCAAAGTACGATAAGTTTCGGTTTTCAACCAGTTTAAAAAAAGAGGAGGTTCTCAATTCCACAGTAATGTCTGTGTGTGTTAGCTCATAACCTTGTACTGGGTGAACCGATTTTGATATAGTTGTTCGAAAGATAGTACTCGTGAACAGCGACTTCTGACGAGTAGTTTTTGAGTTATCTCTACTTATCAATGTTGAATTCGCTTTTTTTGTAATGAGTTATTAAGCCATCGGATAATGATAAGTAAAAGAATAGTAAGTAAAAATCGGGTAACTGTCAGATACCTATTTGATAACACAAAATAAATTATAATATATATTGAATATAATTAAATTATTATTATTATTTAATTTGATATATTTCTATTAGGTATCTCCCTATTTCCATTCAAGAGACAGAATCTCATGGCCTACAAACAGACAGACAGCATAGTTACATAAATAGATTTGCGTTTGTTTTGGTAAGGAATCTAAAAAACATCCATTACCTATTGATTATCGTGTGAAAACAAAGGCAGTAAAATTCAGCTAATGAGGGTAACCGTTTTTGTGCTCACCAGTTGGCGCCACTGCAGAGGGCGGTCATGCTGTCAAAGCCCGCCCATACATAAACAGTGACAAATGAAATTCAGACAAGCGAAAAGTGACAGACAGACCTCCCTTCTCACTAGCGCCTCTAGCGGAAAATTCACACGCGGTTACCCTCATTGTCTTATTTTTTTATAACGTGAAACTGTAGTTAACTCAATTGATTTATTGTGGTAATATACTTTGTAATGGAGGAATTTTATGCCTCTACTAAAACAACTGTGGTGAGCAAGAATTCACCGTTATACTTAGTAAAAAACATTTACATGCTCAAAACACACATAGCTCCAAAATTCCGATGTACGAACCCTGGGATTCGAAACTGGACCCTCCGAGTAAGAGGCAGAATTAGTAACCACTATATTTTCACAGTAACGTTAAACGTGTAACGCAACCTTTTCCAAACTCAGTTTCAATAAATTTCATTATTAAGAGCATATTAGTTGTACGTTAAATCCTGCAACAATCAGTCAATATGTGATAGAGTGAAACCTATTAAATCGTACAGTTGAGTTGAGTTACTCCAATAGGATCTTAATCGACTAATGAATTCCTTCCTCCGTAACCCCACGACTGAGTATTGAGATTACGCATAAGATTGGAGCCGTGTATCTTGAGATAAAATGATTCGGGGGTTAACGGCTGCTCTCCCATTTCACACTTCACGAGACTTGATAGGTTTGTAAGTATATCGGATTAGATTAGCATAGTGCTTTTTGCGGATGTGAATGACTGTATACATCTTGACGTGAAGGTAACGTGTTGTTCGAAGCAATAAATTATAACGTCACCTGTACTTCTTTTAATATTGAGCCTTAGTGTCCCCGCAAACTGACCGCAGCCACCGGCGGCTGTGGCGCTGTGGCGCTTCTTTTTAGAAGCGCGATCCGGCCAACAGCCAATAGCTCCAATGACAGTGAGCAGAATTCAGACGAAGCGACTGTCGGCCGGACCGCGCTTCTAAAAAGAAGCGCCACAGGCAGCGCCACAGCCGCCGGTGGCTGCAGTCAGTCTGCGGGGACCCTTAAGGACGGCGAACATTATAACGACCCGGCAACTGACCAACTTGAACGAAAGCATTCAATTGTAAACTTTATGTAGTGGCCATGGTTTTTTTCATTACGAACTGATTAATTAACAGACACTGGACTTGACAGCGGTATGACGTCACAATTCACGATGAACATGTGAAAACGTGAAAAACGTGGGTTTGTTGCCGAACATGGAAAAAGTTCACGACAGAACTCGCCGAAATAACGAGGTTTAAATTAGCAGTATGTTACAGGTTTTCATATATTTAATCTTTTATCTTCTATCTATATTCTATACATATGTTTAACAAAACTGAAACTGATCGTTTGTTTGTGCACGCTAATCTCAGAAACGGCTGAACCGATTTTTATGGGCTTTGCACTGAAAGACAGAGGAGGTTGTGGAGGCATATAGGCTTCATTTTATCCCGAAGTTACCGCGGGATCGGGATTTACGCGGCAAAATCTATGCACGAACGAAATCGCGGGTAGTTTTAAATAAATCTAGACTTTTCCATAAATAAACGATAAAAAAAATATTCTCCATCAAAGTCAACTATATAGGCTTACAACTAAATATTTTATTAACAAAGCTATTTACAAAACAAACATGAAAGCCACATTGAATACAGGGTTATGTTTAGACATGTCAGTTTTTTGTTTACTTACCTAGAGAATTTATTTGTTCAACCGCTATTATACTCCGTAACACTGTAATAAAATAAACTCTAGTATCCCAGGAGAATCGAACACTCAATTACGAGAATATCGTGTGCCTATCCTATTCTGTAACTAAAAGTTTTACAAAAGCTTTCATTTTTCAGCTAACAGAAAATCTTCAGGATAAAAAATACGCACCTCAAATTGTAATAATGACAACACCAACAGAACATTTTAAATTTTGGAACTAGTCCAAAATTTCACAATCACAGAATACAGCTTCACATGGACGGAATATCGATAAATAAATTAAATTCACATTATTTAATATAACTCACAAAACGCCATTCAGATGTCGCTAATCGAAATCTCGAAATCAGTTCAACCAGTACGAAGTTCTGAGGTAAAACACATAAGAAAAAACATACAGAAGAATTTTGAAAATCCTCCTTTTTAGGGTTCCGTACCCAAAGGGTAAAACGGGACGCTATTACTGAGAATTTGCTGTCCGTCCGTCCGTCTGTCACCAGGCTGTATCTCATGAACCGTAATAGTTACATAGTTGAAATTTTCACAGATGACGTATTTCTGTTGCCGCTACAACAACAAATACTAAAAAACAGACTAAAATAAATATTTAAGTAGGCTCCCATACAATCGACGCATCAGCGATAGTTTATTTACCTTTTGGTCCAAGAGATGGCGTTATGGGTAATATGTGGCTACAATAAAACAATTACATATTTAGTGAAGCTTCCATAAAACAGACCAGATTTTTGTGGCGTTTTTGTATACAACGTGGTTACCACCGTATAACAATAAATTTAATATTATATATCTAATGATTACTTAAGCGCCTTTTTACAATATTCAAAATTTCAACACGCTGTATCTACTATTATTGTAATAGCCGAAGATTGTTGCCGCTCTGGTCAAAAGTGAGTGACTGACGTTTAGATAGGCTGTTCTATTTTTTCCTGTATTTTGTGCTATTTAGTTTGTTTGAAAAAAACATTTTTGTAAATAAGATGCTAGGCGGTTCTTACTAAATGTAATATGTTCCTTGCATGAAACAGGGCTCGTGGTTTCATTTATTATTGTATGGTGGTATCCACCTTGTATAATGGTACGGAACCCCTCGTGCACGAGTCCTACTCGCACTTGGCCTGTTTTTTTTGTTCCAACTCTACCTTAGAGCCTCAATCAATTTTAGCGCGTGTTTTGCTTACATTTTGCGACGTATTTAAAATAAGCTTCAGTTTTAACACATGATAATTCATGAATGAAAAGGCTAGCGGACAGCCTTCGATGGAGGGCTCTCGGAGCTATTCATAGCATCTGGCCTCACTACGATCAGATACGGCTAGCTTTGTGTTCTTAATTATCTATCCGAGTGTACAGTACCACGGATTGTGTTGAAAACTAAACAGATTGAAAATTATTCATTAAACAGAATAAATTAAGACATATTTGTTAAATTATAATCCCTGAAAGTATTTCATAACAGGTGAAAAGGGGAGAGGCATATTCAAACCATTGACATGAAATACTGACAGCTCACACGACATTCTCATTTACATAACATCTCATAACATTGCCGGGTCAGATAAGTTTGTGGCATTGTAAACAATTAAATGTCAAGTAATTAAATGTCACTTGCTTCAAACGGTGAAAGAAAACATCGTGAGGAAACCTGCATGGCGGAGAGTTCATAAAACTCAAAGGTGTGTGAAGTGAAGTCCGCCAATTCGCACCTGGCCAGCGTGCTGGACTATAGCCTTAGGCCTGAGACCCTTAGCGCGAGGCCGCACCACGGTTTTTTCCCGCGGCGGTAACCGCGTAACCGCGCAATTCGCATATATTATCAGAAACCGCAAGTGCGGCCGCTTGTATTGCTTTCCTTGATTTACAAAATTTACGCGGTTAGAAACCGCAGCGGTTTCGCCGTAGTGCGGCCTCGGCCTTAGCCTTGGGCCATGGGTTGAGATGATAATTATAATGATGTAAACAATATCAAACTTTATTTTGTGAACTTTAACTTTATTTTAGCTTATGATATATCTAAAAATTCTACTTTACGCCAATTTAATAATTTTATGCCCAAATTGCCTTACATCATTTTGGAAAAGACCTTATGCTCTTCAAACTGCTGGACCGATTTCTACCAAACATAACCTAAACTTCAAAGGAAAAAGGTAATTTGCTTTCAATTTTAAAAAACTTTAAACCCTCACTGAAATCGGTTCATTAATTCAAGAGCTACAATCACTACAATGCCACACACAGACACAAATACACACAGATACACATAGATAGTCAGAAAGGTCAAACTTATTGCTCTCTTTTAGTTCGCGGGTTAAAAAGTAAGTAATTACCACCAACTTTATTATTCAATTCATTTATAACCAATATGCTAATTGTAAATAAACATTCAAATTGCTGATACAACTTCAATCAGTTAACGTGGCTGCAACGCGAAATCAATTTAATTCGAATGTGAATTTGCACGATGCATGATGGAGCGAGGGCACCCATTTTCGCTGACGATACTATTTTCATTACTTGAAATCGACGTCAAAGTATAGAGAGAAAATTCTAGTACACAAGAAATTACATTTACATCAGCTTAGAGTAGGTCAATGTCTTGTCGGCTTCTTTAATATCATAAAATATTAATGACAATATCTGTCTCATCAGTGTCAATCGACCGTGACTTCAGACCGTGATGGGTCTAGTCTAAAATCGCGTCGAAATTTAGTACAGATTTAGAATGACGTTAGCAAATATTTTTTTTTATCCCTGAAATTATTCCATAACGGGAATAGGATAATAGGGGAAAGGAATACATATTACATTTTCGTAAAATGTACCCCCAACTTTACTTATATTTTTGAGTTTCATTAAAATAAAGATAAGGAAGGTAGGTGGCAAACACCGTTCGATATTTTCACCCAACGACGCGTTAAATTTCCCTGCATTCCCTACTAACACGTATTCTGACTTTGTATGTTTTTTGTGGGCGAAGCCGAACGCAATATCTAGTTATCTATAAATTAACAATGAATAAATATAAATATATTCATAAATATAAACGTTTTAAATTTGTCATATTGTAAATGTTTGACCCTGCACGTAACGCAAGTGCAACGTCGAAGTAATCAAACACAACGCAACTGAAGCATTTATAAAAATAAATTAGCAGGCAAAATAGACAATAATATAAATTCTAGTGCAGTTGTAATGACGTCATCTGCGATTACGTCATAAGGAGGCGCACCTATTCCTAGACCTTTCACGAACTACGAGAAAAGATTTTAACCAACTTTCATTTCCGATTAAAATAATTATTTTTTACGAGTTAACCCTCGGTTCGCTTCGAGAATCCTCAGGTTTACAAGTATTTAGTGTTATTACGGCAGCTAGTCTATCCTGTAGAGCTTATTTGTTACGATGTTTTGTCGCATGAAATCCGCGAAAAGTACCCTAAGTCAATTTGTAGCCGCCCAACTATCTTTTTACTAAAAATTACATCCCGTGATCAAACTCAATTTGAAGTAAAGACAAATAAACACGTTTTTAATTTATATTTTTAGTATGAATTATTAAAATTATATTTACACTCGGTACTTAACCCTGTTCTGTGAAAATTGCATAATAAATAGAAGAAAATTTACGCAAGCAAGCAATTGAGGCAAGTTTTTCGAAGCCAGAATTTAATAAGCATAATTAAAATTTGTTTATAATATTATAACAAATATTTATTCTTAGAGTTGTGGTTAGGCTTCACCTTTTTCATAGCGCGTTAATTAACACGCTAATCTGAAAAATTAAGAATTTGAATCAAGAATTCGCTTGTCAAATAAGTCGAGGCCGCACTACGGTTTTTTCCCGCAGCGATTACCATATTACCACGCGAAACGTATACATAATCAGAAACCGCAAGTGCGGCCGCTTTTATTGCCTTCCTTGAGTTACAAAATAAGGCGGTTAGAAACCGCGGCGGATTAGCCGTAGTGCGGTCTCTGCCTAAAGCCTACAGGTTTCTATTATAAAAAAATATTTAACAAAAATTCCTAATACATGATAAAAGAGTAATTGACAATTTTGACAAGCAAATTTCTTCTAAGCGCGTTAATTAATGCGTTAAAACACAGGTATAACCATAGAGTTACACTTTGATATTTCCTCGTTGTACGAAAAGCTGAAGCATTAAGGGTTACCTAATACATCGGAGGTAATTTTATCGACTTCAATTTCTTTGTTCAGCTCAGGATAATAATTCCAATTAATCTTAAGGCCCGTTTGCGTGCGGAACAAATGTGAGGTTCTTCCACCGCGCTGTAATTTAAAACATTTGTTACTCAGTTAATTAACTTAGCACTTGTATGTCGTTCTTCACTGCCGAGAGGTTTTTTTTAATTAGAAGTATTGGTTTTCGAATAAGGTTAACAGCTCAGGGAATATCGCAGACCCAAGAGACTTACTGAGTTAAAGTTGACGCACATTTGTGACATCGGAAAAGATTTGGAATTAAATTGCCTCGAACTCTTAAGTATTCTTTATATGAAATAAGTATTCTTAAATTTTTGCTCTGGAAACTAATCCGAGACCACTTTCTCATCAATGTTGTCTAAATTGAGATACCTACAGATAAAAAGGTAGTTTTAACAATATTTAATTAATATTAATCATTTTCTTTTCTGGATCCTACAAAAAATCCTACAAAAAAATTAATTATGTCCATAATTAACTTCATTACTATCAACCAAAATCAGTTTGTCCGCTCAAACAAGTATAATTGAGGCAGAATTGACATAATTACTTCAACTAATAAATTAATATCATTAAATGAATTTGTAAACGAGTTCATAAGCCCAATCCGATTCAATTAATTGAAACGAGATTCGCTTGTCCGAATGGTTTCCAATTTATTTCTCATGTTTTTAATTTATTTTTCTCTTCGCAGGATTTTGCTACAATTGCCGAAACTAAGACAAATGTTAACCTTTTTCTTGTTCTAAGTCCAAAGTACTAAGGAACAAATACCATTTGTAACTAGTACAATTATAAATCTATTTAATCCAAATAAAAGACCTTCATATAAAGGGATCGATCCTGAACTTATTTCATTATATTAAAAAAATATATACTACTATAGATAGATAGACAAGCTTTAAGCATTAAGTTGACCATTAATGCCGTAATATTTCATCGTGGTCAACAAACTTTAAAAAAATAAGCTATTTATTGTTTTTGTTATTTAAGTAAACGCTTGACTGTGATAACATCATCATCATTATCTCAACCCATCATGGACCACTATTGAGCAAACGTCTTTTCTCAGAATGAAAAGGTTAAGGCCATAGTCCACCATGCTGGCCAATTATGCACTTGGTTTCCTCACGATGTTTTCCTTCACCGTTTGTAGCAAGTGACATTTAAATGCTTAAAACGCACATAACTCTAAAAAGTCATAGGTGCGTGCCATGGAATTCGAACCTGGACCCTCCGAATAAGAGGCCAAATTTTTAACCACTGGGCTATTACCGCTACTATGATCACACCGAACGTTAAATAGCAACGTAGTCCTTAGATGATAAAGCGCGCCCGCATTTGGTGGAATCCTTTTTTATATACATATACCTACATACAAGATAAAAACGCACAAAACCATTACCCTTGTGCTACCTGATGGTAAATTGTCAACTTTACCTTATGGTTTGGCTTCGCCTGCGTCTTAACGCGTTAATTAATGCGCTTATCCCGCTGGTGGATTAAGAAGAAACCAGGCTTATCAAAATTGTCAATTACTCATATCTCTAATCTCAGAAATGGTTAAACGGATTTTTATGGTACTTTCACTGGGGGTTAGATGGGCTGTGGAGCAACATATTGGCTTCTTTTTATCCTGGAGTTCCCGCGAGGCCGGGATTCAGCGAGAAAAAATCCTATGTAGAAACAAAGTCGCGGGTAAAGTAGCTAGTCTATATATGTATATAAAACGCAAAGGTGACTGACTGACTGACTGATCTATCAACGCACTGCCCAAACTACTGGACCAATCGGGCTGAAATTGGGCATGCAGATAGACACTATGATGTAGGTAACCGATAAGGAAGGATTGTTTAAAATTCATCCCCTATGGGGTGAAATACAGAGGTGAAGTTTAAGCGAATACCTCGCCAGCGAAGCCGCGGGCGAAAGCTCGTATTAAATAAAGCCGATGCAACAGGTTTCTATTATAACAATTTGTTACAGCAATAATACATTCATTGAAAACCACATTTTTATTGACACGTGAAATAGAATCCTATAAAGGCCTTCTCAAAGACAGTTTTATTAATAAATATTATACGAATTCTCTATCGAATTCTATACCGATAACATGTATTTGTGTCAATGTCAAGAAGGGTCGGAGAAGTAATGTAAAACAAATAAATACTGGGGTTGTAGGTAGTGTTCCTCAATCTGTTTTTATTAGGGGTCCACGTCTTATCCATACAAATCTGTTACCAATAAATTCCTTATGACACTTAGTAGACGTAGAAATTTGAGAAAAACTACAAAATGACAATGATTTTTAGATTTTTTTCTGTTTGTTTGTGATCATATTTGCACTAATCTCAGAAACGGTTTCCACTAATATAAATTGCGACTAGCTTCACCTTACTAATAGCGTTTATTTTTATTTTGTCGGCGTTTAAATGTGTTTCGTTTGCGAATAAAATTAAATATTAATACCATACTATTAAGTACTTTATTAATTTAAAAAAAAATAGAGTGGTGTTATTATATTGGCCACTATAGAATAAATAAGTATTTCAATGACAAAACGCATGGAACTAATCAGCTTTGCCACCAGTTCTACAAGATTAGCTCTTTATTAAATATATAATATCTTGCATGCCTTTGGTATGTTAAGACATCTATTTAATCATGATCATGAGTGAAAAATGAGATTCAGATAATTTGAGAAACACTGGCATAAGATACAATACTTACTTTCAACATTGGATCTTCCAAACGTTATTACATATAAATTAAACGCAAACATTGTGAATTCATGGTTGGCTTCCAGTGTTATTGAACAATAAAATTGATGTTCTGTACAAGTAAGTACGTTGATAGAAGCTGTATAAAGCAGTTATTTGTTACTATCCTCGCTTAGATAAATCTTGTCGTAGTTTACACACGGAAAAATATGTAGAAGGAAATTTCTACTGACACATATTTTTATTCGCCCACCGCTAACCAAAGAAAAACAAACAATGAAATGGTACACGTGCTCATAGCTTAGCTTAGCTCATAGCAGTTTGCATCGATTCTAAGTGATCGACAAAGTTGAGCAACTGCAAATGCGGTCACTAGTTGGATGGGTGGTGGGTGGTTAGTGGCAAATATTTTTCTATTTTTGTAAAATAACATAAGATTTTTATTTGTTTACTACTTTTGAATTGGCTCATATAAAATGTACATCAGAAAATCGTTGCAAAAGGTTTACTTACTGAGTTCCCTTCCTATACGGTGGCTTGGATTTGGTGGACGCTTGAAGAACTACAGCAGAAGTGTACAGTGTACATGCAGCCTTAGGTACATATATCTTCTACGTGAAAATATGACGTCACGTTATAATAGACTTTGCCGAACATTTCTGATCGCAGGTGTAGGCTTTCGAACGTTATAAGCGTTTAGTGAAAACACTTTCATGTGCTTTATTGAGGAAATCGGGTTTTCGATGTTTTCATCTCAAAGGAAATTTATAAAGCATACCATATTGGATATTTTGCTATTGATTTTCGTCCAATGAATTTTATGTTAAAATGAGAATAAAACTACTAAAAGGATTTGGTTTACGGCATCATGTGTATATTGTTTTGACATTACTACATAATAATTGTTACTACATAATATAGGGAGAGTATGTGGTTCTTTTGATTCGTTATATCTAGTTATTATTACGTAGTTATATTTTGTAAGTATGTTCCAGACATATAATATGTATATGTTTTTCCGAGCTACAAGTATAGACAAGTAAGTTCGATGCAGTTCGATGCTTGATTGAAGTAGGCGGATGTGTGACAGATTACTTTTGAATGCAATGGCCCCCACATCAGCCACGCGCCAAAAGATCCTTGTACGACAATACGTGTGAGTTTGTGTTTGTTTATTTAAATGTTTGTTGTCGTGTTTTAATAGTAACAAAATGTACCTAATGTAAACACATTATATGTACAGTTATTCAATAACAGAATTTAATAGCTGGTTTCCCCAGACTACCTAACTTTTGCAACAATGTTTTCGCTACTTACGATATTGAAAAAATATATTCAAACACATTTAGGATGCGAACTCAATCCCTTAATCCTAAGTCCTTATAAAATTTCTCGAATATAATATTTATTAGATAACTTCAAGCAAGTCTGAAATTCTGAATACAGCCTTTATAAAAATTTCTTAGTGTGTACAAAATGTAATTCGTCGATAACATCGAATGACTGTGAGTGTTGTACCAACTTTACAACGGTAAAGCTGTGTTCACAGTAGGCAAACTGTTCGCTGCCGGCTGAGCTGCGAACTAAACCGATAGTTTTAGTACGCACCTCACATATTTAAAATGGAGCGTTAACAGTTTGCTAGTTTTGCGCTCACTCTCCGCAGTTTGCTGCGTTACGCGCGCCAACTATCTCAGTGAGCGGCCGAGCCGACGCACAAGACAACGCAGCGACAGCGGAGGACAGTAGGTAGTATGCTTGAGACGCCGGCAAATTGATCTGAGTTCGCAGCTGACTCAAATTTCAGTTCGCGACAAATTGTAACTTAGTAGGCGGCGAACAGTTTGCCTACTGTGAACGCAGCCTAAATGCTCTGAGTACCTAATTGTCCCACCTGGTGCCTACTTTACCTTTCCGTCTTCAAACTCACCGAAGATTGAAGTTTAATCCACATCAATATTAAGCTCTTCTAGAAACTCTATGTACCAACTTTCTGTGAAATGATTCTTTCAAGCTTTCAACTTCTTCGTTTTTAACTCTCTCAACACTGAAAGCAATAGCACTTAATGCTAACTTAGCGACCACTACAATGAGAACCAATCAAGATTAAAATAATTGTTAAGAAAAAATCCTTTCTTGGAAAATTAACAGTCGTTTTCTGAGACTGCGCTGAGTTAAGCGATTACTTAGATAAATGTAAAAGGTCTCATTCATACAAAGACGTTTAAGTTTATTGTCCTTAAGTTAATGGCACGCCTCTTTCCTTGCGACTATAGAGTCCTAGAACATACTCCACGCTACATACCTTTTGCCATTTTTTATTTATTTGCCTTTTACCATTTTGCTAAATTTCCGGCATGCAGGTTTCCTCGCGATGTTTTCCTTCACCGTTATAGAAAATGACATACATGACATAACAATGATTTGACATGGGTTAACGACAGTTATTTAAGGATAACTATCTAAGGATAAAGTTTTGCTACGAGCAATCATCCATCCAAATAGCGACTTTGTCGATCACTTAGGCGCTTTGCCCACGGAGCAACTCAAGTTGAGGCAACTATCAACTTTTTAAAGTTTCCTGTAAAAAATTGATAGTTGCTACAACGTTTACGGTTGCCGCAATTTTATAGCAATTTGTGAGCAACTTGATTGATTGATTTGCGATTGACAGTTGCGGAAACCGGCACCTTTAAAAACCGGTATAATATTTAACAGTTGCTAGTTGCGGCAATTAACAACTGACCTAGTCAACGATTACAGCAACTGAAAACTGTTGACGATTGCTGAAACTCGAAACTTGAGTTGCTGTGTGTGCGCAGCCCAATTGAAATGTATGTAAACAGCTAGTTGCCAGTTGCTGCAATAGTTGCTCCGTGGGGAAAGCGCCTTAGAATCGACGCAAGCCGCCGAGCTATGAGCTCTTCGTTCTTCTATTTAATCGCTAAAGTTGAACTAATATCATACTAGCTGTTGTCCGTGGCTTGGCCCGCGAGAAAGTAGATATTTTTGGTCGACTTTGATAGGGGACATCTACTAACGATCAACTATTTCTACACCAAATTTCATGTTTATACGTCAAGTGGTTTTGAATATTTCATAATGAGTGTATGACCTTATTCCAAACCATCGATTAATTTTATCAACATAATGAATAACTTTTTATTATAGTAGAAGATTGCATTAGCAACCCCGTGTAAGATGAATAGTGCAATTCCGAAGGACGATATGTGCACAACGACAAACAGCATTATTTGTCGGAGCACGCTTCCGACAAATGTCTGCAACTGTTGCGCGACAATTCGTCACTTGTCGTAGTCTTGTGAACATTGTCGTTAGCTGTCTATGCCGTTTGTCGGTTGCCGTCTCTTGATTTGACAGTGATGATATTTTTGCAAGGACAACTTAAAGCTAGTGTTGAATAATTACATTTTATTTACAAACTAGCGGTTGCCCGCGACTTCCCGATCCCGATATAGGCAACTTTTTATCCCGATTCCGCGGGAACTCCGGGATAAAAAGTTGCCTATGTGTTGTTCCTCAGCCTCCACTGTCTCCCAGTGAAAGTCTCATAAAAATCCGTTCAGCCGTTTCTGAGATTAGCGTGCACAAATATACAGTCATGCAGACATAGGGAAAGCCCGGGCATGATGCATAGGGTGGGTAAGATGAATACTCGATTTTACTAAAAACCTACAATTCACAAGAATCGATGTAGGGTCGCTTCAGACTTTTATCTCTAGCTCTATACGATTTACCGTAACAAATTCAGCATTTACACAGCGTACACATTTACATTTATAACTTATCTAGATTTACTCGTCATCCAAAAGTCACAACTTTAGCGTTTCGTTTGAACAATGAAAATAAATGGCGTAACGATATGTTCCAAAATGTTTTCTTACCTTTTAACATTCAGACGAGCCATAAATATATAATGTTCAGAATAAACTGTGGTTCGAAGATTATCTCAAATCCCAATTCTATTCTGAACACTTTGTACTGAATTTTATGGTTGTTTATTAATATTATTTAGCTATGTAAATACTAAGTTTGTTGTTGTAAACGGTATAGCATTAGAGATAAAAGTATAAAACTGTCGTTATCCACTACTGAGCTCGAATCTCCTCTCACAGTTGACATAGGCCATAGTCCACCACGCTAGCTGTAGATTCACAAACTTCATACGCCTTTGAAAACGTTATGAAAACTCTGAGATGTGATAATGATAATTAATTCATAACGTACACTTACAACACACACACACAGTTAAAGGTGCGTGTGGTAATTGAACCACTACCTGGGAATTCAAAGTTCAAACCACTGGTCCTATAAATCCTAGCATTACGTAAGTCTACCATTTGCGATGCCAGTTCTCAATATACCTATTAATAACTAGTTCTAGACTTTCATTTCGCTTCGTTAAATGAAAAGAAATGGCTATGACGAGGTTTTTTAAGTTGGCAAATCTTTTTCAACTTTTTCAAAATCAAACCGATTGAAATAAAATAAAAATTAAATAACATAAGGTCAAACGTAGTACAAAATATTAGGAAATGGATTCTAAATCGCTATTGATTGAACCGTTTCTGAGATTAGTGCGAACACATGCATTGAAAAACCAACATTCTTTGTGTGTGTTGTGTATATAACTTTTTACTGGATGAATCGATTTTGATAGTTCTTTTTTTTAGAAAATTGGTATTTGCCGTTCCATAAAAATTTGAGCAACATTTGGATTGGTTAGCTAAAGTTTTATCATCTACCATTCATCCCATAATTAATAGATTATCAACAAGCGATTCATAAATTACGTTAAATTAAGGAACAAATGAAGGAACTACAAAATGTGACACCGTGTGACAGTGTAATCAAATCGTAAAATCACATGTATAAATCTAAATGCTAAAAATCCTTACTTAGGCCGAGGCCGCACTACGGCTAAACCGCCGCGGTTTCTTACCGCGTAAATTTTGTAACTCAAGGAAAGCAATACAAGCGGCCGCACTTGCGGTTTCTGGTAATGTATGCGAATCGCGCGGTTACGCGGTTACCGCCGCGGGAAAGAACTGTGGTGCGGCTTCGCGCTTAACTCTAAGGTACTTCTCACATTACGCTATTTATTAGCTACGCGACTGCGACGCAATCCCAAAATTCTATGTATCTGACACTTTTGACTGACAGGAGTCGCATCGTAGACGCGTCTCCTGTCAGTTTTCACTGACAGGACACTTTTCACTGACACGGACACGGACAGACACTTTTCACTGACAGGAGACGCGTCTACGATGCGACTCCTGTCAGTGAAAAGTGTCAAATACATACAAATTTTAGATTGCGTTGCAGTCGCGTAGCTCATGAATAGCGTTGTGTGAGAAGTGCCTAACGCAAAAGTCAAATTAAAAATAATGTGTGATCAGAACAAGAGGGTGTCAGACATTTTAACCGTAATCAAGATGGGATGACACCAAAAATAATAAAATTCCTGTATCTAAATTAATCCTCGTACCATTACTCGTAATACATTTGACTATACAGCAATCGTTCGTATTCTATAACCAGCGTATTTCCATATCATAATCCATCTTTCTATGATATAAGTGAGGTTTTCATATTTGCTTTACCCCATCGATGTCGCGGCGTAAGAATGTTTGCTAGATATTGATTTTGGCTTCTGTGTAGGAAGGGCGAGAAAGATTATGCATGAGAATATGTTTTCAGGTTCGAACATTATGAATGTTAACGTTGTAATAAATAGGCTGTAAAATGTGTTATACACTGTATTAAAGCAATAAAAAAAATTGTCAATTTTAATTTGAGCAAGCAATTTAGATGATTGGACAAAACGAAATTAATCAGTGAATAATCAAGTAACTTAAAAGTCGTCTAAAGATGCAAAGAAAATATAAAGCAAAATAACTATACCAAAAATATGACTACATCGACGCAGAATATGATGTCACTTACACGCGTATTATTAGGTATAACACAAATCAGATCTCGCTAAAGTTTAAGTTTTTTTCAATTTTTTTCTCATAACTATTAACCGTTAAACCCGTTAACAAACATAAAAATAAAGTTGAACTAAGAACTTTCTCCTTTTTTAAGTATCTATGTCAAAAATGTACATATTAAGCTGTACATTAAGTAAGTTACTATAGGTACATTTTAATATTTTGCTGGTATTTCTCTAAAACAGTGGTAATAAAGGTAAGTACTGGTATATCTCTAAAATAGCTAATCTTTCGGTGCATATACATAATTCGACCCATTTCGTAAGTGGTTCTTTGAATTTTCAATTAATGAACAATTATTTTCAAAATAGAGCCAAATTACACAAAAACTTAATAAACGCTGATAATAAACTTTTTAAAATTAACTAAAAGGTTTGAATTAAATTATTTTGCGTTAATTTCATCATTGAGCCGACTGTTAAAAAGCTCGAAAAGTAAGAATAGGTCTTCCATGAAATAGGATTTCGTAGAGTTAATACATCCGTAAATAAGTTTTACGAGTAGGTAGGTACTATCCCTGTCCTATGCAAAATTTCAAGGTTTTAGTTTTTCTTACACGTTTTCCTGTGACCTTTAGCGAGGGCATAATGTATTTTCAATGTTTCCAACGGACTGCGGAAAAACAAGGAGTGCTTTTAAAATCAGTGTGTTTGTTCGGCTATCTGCTATACGTTATCGTCATCATCATCTCAACCCATCATGAACTACTGTTGAGCAAGGATCTCTTCTCGAATGAGAAGAATAAGGCCAAAGTCCACCACACTGGCCAAGTGCCGGACTTCACACACCTATGAGATTGCGAGCTCTCCTGCTTACAGGTCTCTTCATGATGTTTTCCTTCGCCGTTATAGCGAGTGACATTTAAATTATTAAAATGCATATAACAACGAAAAGTCAACAGTTCGTGCCCTGGGATTCGAACAATGGGGTTTCACTCTACACTTTTACTACTTCTCATACGCAGACAAATAGTGATGTCTTCATTGATATACTTTATATGAATTTATCTTCATGATCTTTATGTAATCGGAAATGAAGTCAGTTTTCGTCTCTGTACACTTCGGTTTTTCAAAATACGCAGTGTATGATTTTGCGGAGAATGATTTTTGATGTGCTTGTTATAATGATTAAGGTTAATTAATAATTTTAACAAATAACATCTAGACCGTGGTAGCGTTTCGAGCCAAGTTCTAGCTAAGACCGCTAGCAGTTCTGTGTGTAATTTTAAACCGTGTGTAATTTTACACACAACACCATTTGGAGCCATTATTACAATTACAGAAAAAGTTGAATGATTATTATATGTATTTACAGAAAATATAAAAAAACTTGACGTTTAGTACCATTTAACAGTTTTTGTCGCTTTCATTGCAAGCACCGACCAATTTTTACAAGATATTTATTTACGAATAAAAATATATAATTTTTATTCGTAAATAAATATCAATACAATAGACACATACCTAAACAACAATAGGCAATAAGCACTACGGAATCATGTATCTCAAAAATATTTAAAGAAAAGTCTGCGAGTGCATATCTAAAACTTCCTGTAAACGTAGTAACAAAGGCATTGTTTTCTGAAGCAAAACGAGGGCGGGTTTACTGATATAATAAATATGACATACATTTCATTTTTCATTTCGTTGCTAATAGGTCTAATTTAACTGATTTGGATTTGTGTTTTTATAGAATTTAGGTAACAAACGATAAGGCAGGACCACCCTTTCGCTGCCACCCATGACAATAATTGTGACTGATCACCGACCTTAGAACAAGACTCGGTAAGTAGTCTTCTTCTAATTCGGTCACAGATGCATTTCTACCCTTGAGGACAGAGATAGTCGCCTCTAAAAAAGTGTAACCTACATAGAAGAAGACTCAGGAGTGTTCTTCTAATTCGGTTACAGATGTGTTTATACCCTTGATGACTGTGATGATCGCCTCTAAAAGTATAACCGATTCCACAACTTTCTATCCGTAAAACTGCTGCTTGCTGTTAAAGCAATTATTATGACGGCAGATATGGTTCTACCTACTAAGTACGCAAGTAATGGTACACTAAGTACGTGAGACACACTTTTTGATCGGCTCCAATGGCATTATTACGACCCGAATGGCGCAATGGTTAACACGTCGGATCGCTGTTCCGAGGGTCCTGGGTTCGATTCCCAGCGAGGCGGCAATTTGAATGATGAGTTTAAATTTCCGTTCTCGGTCTGGGTGTGTGTCCTTGTCTTGTGTGTTGTCCAAGGTACCCACGACACAGGGAATCCTAGTGTGGGGCTTTGAGTATGTAGCGTTATTTATTATTATTTAGTTATTTACTGTTACTATGGAAGAGAGACATATTTATGTGAGAGAAAGGCAAAAACTCAAACCCCAATCTCAATTATTTATACACTTACTTACATAGTTTTCCCTTTAATTAACATTGTCCAAGTCCACTATCAAATACCACAGACTCTCTTTTTGTACTAAGTGAACTGAATCGGTAGTCGAGTTGAGGAAGTTGTTTCGGTTACTTTTTTATTTTATTTGTGTATAAATACTCATTTTTTCATGACTTTTGTGATTACATTTATTTATTTATTTATTTATTTTATTTATTTATTGTTTATTAGAACGGTACAATAACCAGTTACACTAACAAACAAGATTTTAGTTATTTATAAACTAACATAAACAATTTCGAACGCTATCCTATACCTACTATCTAAATAATCTTACTATTGAAATTTACAAACAATAATAACATAGTAAAATCAATGTCGTGTTTCACTAAATTTGAGACAGTTGTTTTTAATGTCTTTCCACGTATCGGCAAACATGTCAAACTTAGGAAAGACTTCCAAGAGAGCACTGAGATTCGAGAGTGCGCGCGGTATAGGTGAATTAGAACGCGCGCAGGTGCGACTGGTGGGCAACGCAAGCAATTTGTGCCTCCGGCAGCCGAAGTAATTGCGCGGTGCATACAGGTTGATCAGCTTGTTGTGTAGCTCTGGAGCGTCTATCAGTCCTCGGAGGATCTTAAAAAGAGTTATTAACAGATCATTGGTTCTTCTGCACTCCAGTGAATTATAGTTGAGGCACCCCAGGAGAAACGGAGTAGGGTACATGAATGGGTAATACCCGGTGTTGCGTTTATAGAGGTGCCTGAGAAATGATTTTTGTACCTTTTCGAGAACTAAAATGTATTTTGACTGGTACGGATTCCAGACGCAGGAGCTGAATTCCAGCTTGCTACGAACTAGGGCATTATACAAAAGTCTGATGGTAAATTCAGCTTTGAAGTCACGTGTATTTCTTAGAACAAATCCGAGTCGCTGAAAAGATTCTTTGCTAATGATAGAAATGTGCTTATGAAATGTGAGCCGCTCGTCAAATGTGACACCCAGATCTCGTATTTCAGTGGTTCTTTGAATTTCGGTATTGCCAATTGTATATTCAAAATGAATCGGTCGTCTCATTCGGCCAAAACTCATCACATAACACTTAGAAAAGTTGAATTCCAAGTCGTTTTTTATACTCCATTCATACACCGCACTAACGTCCTCCTGGAGTGCCAAACAATCTGACTCGAACTGTATTGCAGTATATATCTTTAGATCGTCTGCATATAAAAGACACTGAGCCTGCCCAATGACTGTAGGGAGATCGTTAACCATTATAAGAAATAGTAATGGCCCCAAGATGGATCCTTGACTCACGCCTGAGCGCGTGTGGTAAAGTTGAGATTCATAGACTCCCAATCTAACAAACTGCTGGCGGTCACGCAAATAGTCTGCCAATAACCGAAGTAGGCTTGGAGCAAAACCAATGGCACACAGTTTGGCAAGCAATACATCATTATTTACTCTATCAAAAGCTTTCTTGAAATCAAAATATAACACATCTACCTGCTGGCCTAGGTCTAACCGTTCCGATATGTAGTCAACAAGGGTGAGAAGGTTTGTGTTAACTGATCTTTTTGCTCGAAATCCGTGTTGGGAGCTTGAGAGGTACTTTTCAACCTGGGAGTAGATGTATTGATGAAGAACATTTTCGAAGACTTTCGCAGGTGACGACAAAATTGCAATGGGACGATATTGCTCAACAGCTGATTTGTCTGAATTCTTGGGGATTGGAGTGACTCTAGAGGTCTTCCATTGCGATGGATATATTCCGGATGTCAGTGCCAAATTAAAAATATGACATAATGGTACGCAGACACTCTTTTTTACTCGCTTTAAGACAATAGATGGGATTTTGTCCGGCCCTATACAGGAATTGGATTTCAGTTTGTTTATGCCGTACTCAACATCCGCGACTGTGATTCTTAAGATATTCACGTAATTGCTGTTTTGACTACAATCTTCAGATTCTACTAGGGCAGGGTTTAGATACGGTACGTTCGGGGCTAAAACGCTCGCAAAAAAATGCGCAAACGCTTCGGCAGCTGCAACCCCAGAGAAAGATTGGCCCCGATATGTAACCGTGGGCTCGAAACCACCCCTAGACCGCAAAGAGGCCGTGAACCGCCAGAATTCACATGGGTTAGCTTTTATATTATTTTCTGTCCGTTTTATGTAATTATTGTAAGCAAGTGCAACTCTGTATTTGAGTGAGGCCCTTAATTCCTGAAAGGGCTTCAACGTTTCATCGGATTGACATCTCTTCCAAGTAGAATGTAGTTTACGCTTGTGCTGCACATCACGAATGATTTCTAGAGTAAACCACACTGGATAGCGATGACTATAATTTTTGGTGCGTCGTTTCTTAGGCATACAGGCATTAAACAAATCATATACTATAGTATAAAAGCTTAGCACGGCTTGAGAAATATTATTTGTTTGAAGGACCCTATCCCATTCTATGCAAGAAAACAAATGAATCAGCTTAATGTAATCGCATTTATCAAAGTTCCAGTCACGATCCTGGCTTATATTACTAGGGGGAATTACTTTCAATTTACGCGTTGCTTTGACTCTCAAAGTAATGTCCAAAGCTGGATGATAAGCATCGATGGGTACAATTCCCTCTGCAATATTAACGACCATATCTCGTATGTCAATGCTCTCTCTAACCAATACAATATCAAGTTTACCTCCGTGATGATTTAATATATCGTTATTATCTACTAAACTACAAAAAGATAGGAAAAAACAATAGTAATTTTTTATACTCATTGATGCACTATTTAGATTTATGTCACCAAGTATGATGACTATTCCGGTTAACTTATTGATAATGCTCTCTACTTTACAAAACCATGTCATATAGTCCTCATCATTAGCACTCGGTTTAATGTAAACAACACAAATGTGGTATGATCGGTTCTTGTATGTAACATCAGCCCAAAGATCTTCCCCAGACATTGTCTCATGGTCACGCCGACGATGAAGTGTAATGTTTCGTCGCGCCGCGAGTAAAACGCCGCCGCAAGGTGTAGGTCTATCACGGCGAAGGATTGACCAGTTTTCATTTATCAATTCAGGGTCGGACACGGAATCATCCAAAAATGTTTCTGTCGCCGCAACCATCTCTTGATCTATAATCTCTAAAGAGTTTCGCCAAGTTTTTAGCTTTGACTTGAGACCACGAACGTTCTGATATACAATATTGATGGCTGTACTAGTAAGCCTGGGCGTGGTCACGAAAGGGCCGCTGGTCTTGGGTGGCCACTGGCGTTTTTTTATAGGTAATCCAGGTTTTTATTCTTGCATTTACAGGCCAAACATCTACCGAATAACAAGTATCATAATGAGCAATGGGTATACCCACTTTGTACGATTTATAATTTCCTCTAGGTTTAAGATCCTCAACGGTGCAATCAGCGCCAGGGCATAGTTTATTTAAGTAGTCTTTAATCTCTTCTGCGCTCGACTCCATGTTCCATATGTGTAGGTACTTCCGGACTTCGACAGCTTTCAAAGATGTCACAGAGGAGCTGGCAGTCCCGCACAGTGATTTAGGGTGCCTATTCTTTCTCTGTCTTACTTCTGTCCACTGTGATTTTTGCGTTTTAATTGGGCTAGAAGTCATTGATTTCTCTTTATTATTAACGATGTCCGCTCCCTCCGTTTGAGCAGTCTTATAGGAGGTACTAGATAGCTGTACTTCAGTTTTTTGTCGCTCGTTTGTGCCCGATCTTTGTTTAGTTTTAGTTTGCCCGCCTACCTGTTGAATTTTAGTATTTCCGTCTTTGACGGACTTCTCCAAAGGGGTAAATGAGCCGTCAACGCTCTTTACACGAGGGCTTGCGGTGGTTAATTGCGACGATAGTGTTTCTTGAACTACATTGGGTGCTAGGGATGGTGGCTGGAGCGTAACGCAGGCCTGTCCGGATTGTTGCGGTTTATAATCGAGTTTCTCCTGAAGTGATAGTATATGAGCAACAAGACTATCGAACTTCGTTTCGTAGCTAGACAACATTGACATTGCGAGACCAAGTTTCTCCTTTAAGTTCACAATTTCATCTCGCAAATCCTTTATATCCGTCGATATATTAGGGGGCATTCCTTGCGCTTCTACATTACTCGAAAGTTTTTTCTTCCGGTATGTTATATTGAGGTTTGACTCGTTAACTTCTCGTTGTTTTTTTGAGGCACCGACAGGCGTCATAGTATTGTCACCGCCTTTTTTCCTCGTACAACAGCATTCAGGACACACCCAGGTGCTATTTCCTTTGCCCGTGACCGTTTCATTTTTTGATCCAGTACATAGAAGATGATAATTTTTCTTACAATCTTCTACTGAGCAACGTATACCCTTTTCGGTGTTAAGAATCTCACTGCAGCAGGCAGAGCAGTTCATGTTGACGTTGCGAAAGCTTACGCACAGTCCCAATGGTAATTTTATAGCGACTTAATGTTAGGGCGGCTTGCAATTTATACTCGTAGTTTAAGCAGCTCGAATAGCGCAGGAAGCCAGTAACTCACTTCGACAGTTTCTTAGCAGCGTACTAAGTTTGCACGGTAATAAAGACCCCTGAACGCGTGTTCTGCACGGTAATAAAGGCCCCTGAACGCGTCTTCTGCACCGTAATAAAGGCTCGCTAACAGTAGTGCACAGTAATAAAGGCAGTGTGACGCCGTTTTGATGGTCAACAATATTAAAATGGATGAGGGTAGCTGTGACGAAAATTCAGTTTAAAAATCTTGCAAATTAACTTTCTTACTATGGTTTTTACACTAATACTGTTATAATTTTCCGATATTACTACTTCGTGTGCCAATAATAAGATAAGATAGATGCTGTAAGTACTTCTAATAATGAATAAAACTTGAGAGCGTAAATAAGAACTGTCACTTGTATCACCCACACTTAGTCACTTTGTTTTTCGTTTTTATAACTTTTTATTTAACTGTTTTAAACTGTAATTCAATCTCTTTTAACTTAATCTTCACACTTAACACAGTTTGTATACGTTTTAAACAATTTATCTATTTTTAACTTTGAAAGTATTGCGGAGCTAATGTAGATAAGACACATCCGCATCCACATAAAATTTATTGAACAATATTGCGGGTTAATGGGTAGGCGGGGCTCTGAGGTAGTTGTTTTTATTTTTTGTTTACGACTTACTCATGTGATTTGATAAAATTAACTCAGCGTTATTAACTACTGTATAAAGAATTACCAAAAATAACTTTTATAAGCTGTGATAGCCAATTTGTTGAATGTTAGACTTCTGAACAGGGAGGTGTAGGTTCGATTCCTGCAACTTTTTATGCAATATCCGTAAAATTAAGCGTGTTATGCATACCTGAGAGTTTTCCGTAACGTTCCTAAAGTACTGTGAAGTCCACGAATGCGCACTTAGCATGGTGAACTTGGCTTTTATCCCCCATATTCTGAAAGACCGGTGCCCAGCAATGACAGACTTATGAGCTGTGATGATGATGATGAACTCTTATAAAAATGATTTATCCCTTAGTAACTAATATTCGCGATGTTAAAAATTTTACAGTCACAATTTTAAGACTGCCGCTAATATTTAGTAATTTCAAAATGTAATTCATGAATATTCAAAATATTATAATAAATACCCTATTACGAGTATAAGGAGCTGAATTCGAATTAATCCCGCGTTCCAATTTCAAGCAAACTTAAACTTAAATTAACCATACTTGCTTACCTGCGCTCCAAACTTCACTTGTGTCAACTCAGCAGCCGCCACCTCGGGTTCCTAATTCGAAATCAGCACACCAAACTTTTTAATTAGACGCGACTCACGCGACACGCTCCGTTTCACTAAACACGACACTCCACAAGATTATAAATTTAAATTTCGAATTGGAATATTATTGAAATAAAAAGTCACCTGTCAGTTTTGTTTTTTTTTTTTACTTTCTGAGTTGTCAAAGATGGTTCCCGCGCTTGAACTTGGGCGGGCGCGCTCAACTAGTGGCCTATTCGGCCGGCGCCTCAAAGTCTACTGGCGTTGGGCGCCATCCATCCCTCGAATAAGGCACCCCACACACGAACGAAACCTGAAATAATTCTGATAACATGCTAATTACCCTCCTCGTAGACGCGTGTAGACAGACTACTAAGTAGGGATTTAAGACATGGATACTTTTCCTTCATACATAGTATAATTTTAATGTTAATTAAGTGAAGATAACATTAACATTTTCTTTGAACATTCACCTTTTGGCTTATAATTTTGGATATCAAACATGACAGTTTTACTCCCAATTTTATTTTATACACAGCAGCTAGAAACAAATCCCTACTACTATTATAAATGCGAAAGTAACTCTGTCTGTCTGTCTGTTAAGCTATCATGCCTAAACCACTGATCGATTTTAATGAAATTTAGTACAAATAAAGAATACAACTTCATCTCGAGAATTATCTCTTGTCGCAGTGAAAATTTTCTTAATACGTCGGTAGGTACCTTCTACTTTTCTAATATTTTTGATATTAATAAAACAAAACCGAAGCCACGGGCAAAAACTACGAGTAGTATACCATACTTTATTTCCTATCTCTCGGAAATACCTTTTTGTTGTCATAAGATGACCTTTTGTAACCCGGCCCGGCCGCGAGTGAACTTTTTATGATTTTTAATCAATGAAACTGTGCGATGCGAAAAATATATCGAATATCTTGTCATTTAAATTATCTTAGTAACGTCGTGTCGATGTTGGATATAGTATCACAAATCATACATATTATTATATCACAATAGTACAGATGTAAACATTAGGTGTTCGAGCAATGCAAACAGACAATTCACGGACTCTCCGATCCGGTAATTGCATGCCGAATAGAATAGAAGAAACAAACGTCAAAACTTTGTAAAAGCACCTAACTGTTATTACCATATTGAATGCTAATAAATATTGACTAATTGATAGAAAAAAATCTGAAAGTTATAGAAATGGTTTTGCTTACTTATTCTCAATCTCCTCAATTTACTTTTGGAAAGTATGCAAGTATAATAATCTACTTGCAATGTGATTATCATTTTCACCTGGCAAACACTTATTAGCCTGAGCGATTTGAACAGACACACACAAAACATGTGAATGTGGGATAGAGAAAGTGAAAGTGAGAGACGATACAACAACCCTTCGCTTAGCAGGCTCAATTAAACACTATAGATTAAAAGCGTGTTTTCATTTTTAATTCGACATCAATTCGCAATTTGCAACTGAAGCCCGTTTCATCATTCATTTCACACTCAAACTCTGAATGCGCTTTTTATTGTTTCCAACTACGATGAACCGGGCTCGCTCACAATACGATTTAAAACTTTAATATTTCATGACACTTCTTAAAACGTAGAATTTTAAAGTTTTGCAACCGTTAAATACGATGGAAATAAAGCACGCTGTATTTTCTTTATTTCTTTATTTTGTTACAGGAACTTTGTGTAAGAGGTTTCGATGTGGCAGAGAAATAGTGAAACGAATTATTCACGAAAACATTGCACGTTACAGAGAGGTATTACGAACTATTGAGCGACGAAATATAAGATGATTAAAATAAAAACAAAAAAATAAATTACTTCAATTATGGTCTAAGCATAAATGGATGCAACTTAAAAACCATTAATCAGATTTCGCTCGAATTGAACACAATATTCACTGCTTTCAGTAAAAGTTTTGTAGGTAATTAAACATATAATATGCAGTTTTTTTAATTTACTTAACATTTTAAAACAATATTATTAACTCACTTAACTTTTTTCTGCTAGTAACGGGTACACTTAGTACCTACATATCTAGTAACGAATAGACTTGCCGAGCAAGGGTTCCAAGTTCACCTTTCTATCCGGAACACAATTGCTATTACAGCAATTATTATGACGGTGGAAATAGTACTAAGTACCTTGGGGGCGGTGGTGCTTCCCCGGGTGAACTCCAGGCCCTTACCACCTATTAACCTATTTAAAATAGGGGAACAACCCAAAAAGGATTGCATATATTCTTTGAAATAGGTCACGCTGCACATTAAAATATAAGTATTACATAATCCTCAAGTTTTAATTATTTATGTTTTAACTAGGAAATAAGAGAAGGTGTGCATTCACACTGGCTGAATTAAAGTTATGACGGAATTAAAATGAATAGAATTTCATTCAAACAAGAAAGCTCAGAACACAAGAATAGCAAGTAGCGCCGTCAAATTAAATTTAAGGCTGGTATATATTAAATCGACGCAACACAATGCGTTTGCCTTTTGCGTTTTACGTAACGTTATGGAATCATTTTGCGTAGCGTTTTGCGTAGCATTTTGCATAGCGTTTTGCGTAGCGTTTGCGTAGCGTTTCTCGTAGCACGTTATGTAGCATTTTACGTTTCGTTCTGCATAGCGTTTTAAGTAGCGTTTTGCACTTTGTTTTGCGTTATGTTCCTTTGTGTTTTGCGCTGCATTTTTCGCTACGTTTTCTTCTTCACTTCTATAAGTGACTACACACACACTTAACCCGGCGGGAGTGTGGTGGGGTGTGATATACCCCTAGTACAGTTCATATCGCTATATCATTTTAATTCGCACTGTTACATTTTAGCGGCTTTGTGTAGCTGGAGAGGAGGGGTTTTAGGAGGGGAAAGTGGCGTGATCGCAGTGTTGCACCTTCCAGCGCTCGGAATATAAGTGTGCAAACGTCTATGGGGTATGTCACACCCCGCCACATACTTCGTGTATACGTTTTATACCAAATTTATTTAGTGCTTGGTTTGGTTTTATTAGCTTATTATTGTTTTCTTATTAGGTTATAAATAAAGAACTCAGTGGAAAGCGATGAAAGAAGACTTAGGTCATTCTTATATGAGGTTTTGGAGCATTCTTCAGATGAAGCAAGCTCGTCAGAAGTGTCTGATCATTGAAGTGAACATGAACAGGAATCTGATACGCAAGACATAAATTTGGACTATGCAGATAGTAGCAGTGAATGAGATTCGGACGATAACATCCCTCTTTCAGTTCTGAGGTCTCGTCGGTCCTCTGACAGCGTTGATTTTGGTGCATACGCATTTGCATTTACGAGGAAATCAAACAAATATTCCTGTCAACAATCGCCAGAGAATTTCTTCACAAATCAATGATCCGTTGCGCCCCGTAGTTCAAAATGAACCTGGACATTATAATCGATATGTAGATTGCTCATGCAAGAAAGATCGCAAAACAAAATACGCATATACAGGGTGTGGAAAAGCCATAAGAGAAAAAAGACTCCTTGGGAATTTCTTGCCGCTTCTCCTTCCAAGACCACTCACCGTAGGGATTTGTTGAAGCGATGGCGTACTTTTGACTTTCAAGAGTTTGTAAAACCTACTTCGAAGAAATAAATATTTGAATTTGAACATATCTAGGCCGATTATGCTATTTTTTCTTGTAAAAATTGCACTGATTTTGAATAAAATTTTTAAAGTGTTCCTAAATTATTTTCTAAGGTTTTATGTTTTTATTTTGTCTAATATCTCATGTTTTTTTAAGTTTCAAGAGTTTTTTTTGTTATAATAATAGTTGTAATTTTTTGTGATTTTTTAATTAGAGGATAATATTTTTGTCATCAAAAACGAGTGCCTTACATCTTATTATGTGATTTAATAAAAATATAATATAAATTGATATTATTTTTCATTTTTGTTATTCGTAAATAAATGCAAATATAATATACATCACTCATTTCCTGTTATTTCATTGAAAAACCTTTTTAAAATCCGATTTGTATTGGGGTATGTCACACCCCGCTACATAGTATAAGTAAGTTTTTGTCACCACACTCCCGCCGGGTTAAAATGACGATAATGGATAATGATATGATTATCATTACCTTGTGGTAAGTGTACTATTACCCATAGACAAATTCATAGATGCGTTATACTGAACACGTTCATACTGAACACGCGGGCGCGGTAGCGGGCGCGCGAGCGGTGGACGTGGCGAGCTCGTGTTCATATTGACCGCCAGTAGTTTTGCGCGAGAGTTTAGTTGCGTCGCTACTGAATCGCGGGCTCCGCCGCTAGTTCAGTGTGAACACATACAAACATTTCATGCGTTTGATATGCCACGAGCGCGCCGCGCGCGTCATCGCGAGCTTGCCCGCTACTTAGACCGCACGTGCGATTCCTGTGTGAACACTTGGATATTACGCCATATGTTTGATATTTTTTGACCGCGTCCGCCACTGCGCCAGCGAGTGAGCACTTACTGACCAAGGAAGAATAAAGAGGAAAGAAACAAAAAATTAGTTCTCGAGTTTCTAGTCGGAACACGACAAGTCATTGCAGTTGACTCAAACAAGAGAGCGGTAGCGGGTCGACTGAACTTCAAGCCAACCATCCCGCAGAGGCCAATATCTTCCATCGCTAATAACACCTCAGTTTGCCAGCATGGAATAATGACCTTCCTCGCGATTTAATTTTTTTTTTTTGACGTCACATTGCGTTAGTTACTTTAGTGTATAGAGACCCTTATAATATGTTTATTCATTATACGTTGAACTAACATAAATCATATTCTCTACCACTGTTCTTTGCCAATTTTAATCGAATTCGCAAGACGTTGACAATAATGTTTAATTGTTAAAATCTCTTTATGAAGCTTATTACATTGAACCCGGGACTCCTCGTATCCATACTAATAGGTATTATGTAGTAAATGCGAAAGGCTGTCTGTGACGCTTTTACGTCTAAACCACTGGACCGACTTGAATGAAATTCGGAATTAAATCGTTGAAGACTCAGGGTTGCACATTTTTTTTCAAAAATGAACCCTTAAAGGGCTTAAATAGGGAATGGAAGTGAAAAAAAGGTCCACGCGAACGAAGCCGCGGGCGGATAGCTAGTTGCAGATAAGTTCATGATCAACTTTATTGTTGTCTGAGAACCTAATGTTTCGTAAATATTGAAGCAGGCATTACTTCTAACTGAAATACCATAATGTTTCAGAGTATTTGCTTTTAAATCGATGAATTTTCAAACAAACTTAAACCATTAGCCCCTATTCCTACATTAATAGCTGAATATCATAGATTTGTTTTCAATGCTATGATGTAGTCGTGTTAAATAATCTGCACTGATTTTATTCGAAAACTTTTGGTTGGAACGAAGTTATATTGTTACACTCTTTAACTCTGACACTTGAAAGTAACTGACAGCTAGCCGTTAGTTACAAATTATTAAACTGTATGACCTATCCATTTCCCTCTTGTGAAAATCTTAAACTCTTCTTTTTCTAGATTCCTTCCATACCGCGCGATAAAGATTTTCGTTCCAAAAATGTTTAGTTTTTTTAATGTTTGTAACCAGAGATTGAAAAACAAAAGATATGACCTTACCATACATTAGGCGCACGAGAATGGGTCAAAGTTGTTATGAATGAATCTCACACATCGGGGCTATTTCTTTCAGTAACAATGAGTATAAAAACATAATTAAATAAAAAAGGGTCCCTGAATAACCGATCGTTTTTCCCATGTAAATAAGCACAGCTAAGAAAACCTCCGCAAGCGAGATCAGAACGCACTTGACCGTTTTTTCTACTCTTGTTATTTCCCGCGAGAAAAACACGATTTAAATATATCCCTGGTACGCTGAGTAAATTTGCTGAGAAAGCAAATTATATCCTCCTTTTTATTGCCAGATAAAACGTCTAGTGCATTTGCATTTCGGATTTACTCGAGAATAAAACAACATTAAACCTTTCAAACAATGAAAACCTTGCTCACATTTTATTTTAAACCAACAAACTACTTTAGAATTCAGTCCAATCCCCTGTAGTTTGTATTCAGCGACAGGAAAGTGCACGTCACCAACATCCAACCATTATAAACCTATTAGGGAAACATAATGTGACGTGTGACAGGGGGATAGATCATAATCGTTGTGACGTCACACGCATAAACTCTAGACTCCCATTCCAACCGGAAACGTGGATTACTTTGTTAACTATCGTTTTGCAGATTTCCATGGGCGATGGTGATCATAATCTGTACATGTAATAAAACTAAGTGATCACTGTCTGTATGTCTGTATGTCTATGTGTTTGTGTCACGCTAATCTCAGAAACGGCTGTACGGATTTTTATGGGACTTCCACTGGGAGATAGAGGAGGTTGTGGCGATTTATATAGATTAACTAGATCAGCCTAGATAGAAAACGATTGAACAATTGTGTGGTAGCGTTATTATTATTTACGTAATTTTCATCACTTTCAAAAATATGTTATTTTCGTTTACAATATACATGTTTTCATTTGCAATCTAGGTTGCAACAAAATGCTTAAAATGAAGCGATTCTAAAAGCAATC
This sequence comes from Hesperia comma, assembly GCA_905404135.1. Classification (NCBI taxonomy): domain Eukaryota; kingdom Metazoa; phylum Arthropoda; class Insecta; order Lepidoptera; family Hesperiidae; genus Hesperia; species Hesperia comma. The sequence goes on from FR990012.1 coordinate 36,156,535, forward strand.
GGAATAAGCGTCAAATCTCGGGCATTTGATATGCGGGAATGAAATTGCATGTAGACCGACTAGCTTCTAGACGGCTAGTTTTACAAAATATGAATAGCAAGTAATAAAATAAATCTGCTGCACTAGTACTACTTACCTACTCTTATGCAAAATATACTAAGATATTTATGTGTTTGAGTGAATAAATATCTGCCAATAAAATTAAGTCTAAGACAGTATTTTGAGATTCAACTTTTATTACACTACTTACTACTACAACTGATAATTACTTACACCTCAATTTAACCATTTGTTTCCCAAAATACCTACTTACTATGAAATTGGATGTATGCAGGTACCTATTATTATAACAAAGTGAGAAATAAAACGTTATTAAAAACAAGAAATATGTATTAACCAAAAACTTGTACCTTGTGCACTTTAAAATAATACGAGAGCTGAAGTTTTCAGTCCACATAATGCCAACTTATTCTGTGTGAAATGAATCCAAATGTGAGTCAGACGTAAACTTTAAAACAGGTATGACTTTTCCGACGTAAAATCTCGAGAAAACCTCAGATTTCACAATTTACTCTTTAAAAATTTTCTTGTACTTACTGCTGAAATAAATGACTTAACGTAAATGTTGTTTTTCGTAGTTATGTCGGTGTAGTTTTAGAAAAGAGTTTTACATTCTTCATTCCTTTTTACTGTATGTAAAGAAAAATATTGAGCGTACACCGAAATATGTTTACCATCCATCTAATCTGAACATAAATTATATAGTAGATATAGCCATAAACACCTATTTACAATAAGCCTATGGAAAATAATTCCTAGCAATAATTAACATAGTGTTGACGACGACTTCACCAATTATTATTATAATAATTGTTATTAGTACTACGTAAATAATAAGAAAAACCTTCATAAAATCTTATGGCTTGTTCTTGATGTGCAAATATCTCCTTTAATTTCGAGTCCAGAAAAGCCAATCTCTCCCGCTTGTGGTTCACCCTGCTGAACATTGGATATTGCATCTCGTCCGACCTGTTTGAGGTCTTTCGTCTATGTACCATCCTGTAACCTGTTTAATATCGACGTTAATCATAGTGATAGGCTTTTAAGGATAGCTAACAATGCTCCTCTGCTTTGGTTTTATTACGTGCTGTTGTCGCTTTGTCAGACACCCAGAAATCCAACGTTTTAGTTGCCTTTTAGTTTATTCCTTTAGAATTACTGATATCTTGGGACGATGTGAACCACAAACCATCAAGCTGTTTTGTTGATGTCAGCCTAACACAGACAAATAATCGAATTACGATTAGGTTCGAATTGATTCAAATTACAATTAAATTTGTAGGCACGGTAATTCCCTCGGCAAGAACGCTCTAACTACCTTTTCTTTAAAAGCGCTCATTTTGCGGCCCTCGACGCATTTGCGGTCCTTGAGATAGCTTGACCAGGAATTAAGAAAACCTGTCCTGAGAGCGCTAAAGTTTCCTTTTTTGGCAACAGTAGTTACAGTAACGCTCATGTCATTTTGACAACAAAGTCGGAAGTGTTATTTAAGGGAATAAATGTTATTTAACCGGAAATGTTATATGTTATATGAGCACATACCTAGATAAACATTTTTCCTTCACGACTATGAATATTGTTTGGCATTTTAGCACAAAATAAGCACTCATAGTAACGAAACATACCATGACATTCAACTTGCTGACAAGCAATTTACGAGTGATGTTTAGAAAGTAAGCGTCGCTAGTAAATCAAATTAGTTCAGTAATCTTACCGCAATATGGCGAGGTTTTCTATATTCTTGGTCAAGATTAACTGTTAAAACGCATACACTATTTTCATAAATCTTTCAGTCTTTATACATTTGTAGGAGACTAATGTGAACAAATTTCTCATAAATCCTCCCCATGACAATCAATCAACGACTTCCCTGATCGTGTAACCTAGGGTTGCCAACCTCAAATTTAAAAAACCAGGATTTGCAGTTGAAGAAACCAGGACAATTCAGTTTGAAAACAGGACGCAGTAATAGATTTGCAATAGTTAAATTAATATCAAATGAAAATAGGTGAAATGAAATTCAAGTAATTAAAATAATCATAATATGTTTTAATAAACGGATTTTAATAAAATTATACGAGTTGAAAACTAGTTATTAAAATATAAAACAAACACTTTAGTTTGTAACAATTTTTTTAAACTTAGGTTATTTATATTATCTAATAAATTCTTATATTATAAACTAGCTGTGCCCGCGGCTCCGCTCGCGTGGAACTCAAGTGTGTCACAAAGTTTTTCCCGCATAAATCTCGATCCCAAGAGAAGTCAGAAACAAAAAGTAGCCTATACAATGCGCCATAACCTCCTCTATCTCCCACTGAAAGTCCCATGAACATCTGAACCCGCGACCTCGTTCCCACATAAGCGATTTTGCGCTGCGGGAATTGCAGGGTAAAAAGTAGCCCGTACATTGCTCTACAACTTCATCTATCTTCCATTGAAAGTCCCATTAAAATCTAAGCCCACTATTTCGCGCATAAGTTTTTCCCGCGTGAATCCTGATCCCGTGGGAATTCCGGGATACAAAGTAGCCTATATGTTACTTCACAACTTCTCCAGTGAAAGTGCCATAAAAATCTAAACCCATTACTTACTTCGCGCATAGGAGTTTTTCCCACGTGAATCCTGATCCCGCGGGAAATTCTGGGATAATAAGTAGCCTATATGTTACTTTACAACTTCCTTTAGGTATCTCCCAGTGAAAGTCTCATAAAAATCTAAGCCCACCACTTCTTCGCTTCGGGCTTCGCGCATAAGAGTTATTCCCACGTGAATCCTAATTCTGCTGGAATTCCGTGATAATAAGTAGCCTATGTGTTGCTCCAGAACCTCCTCTATCACCCAGTCAAAGTTCCATAAAAGTTTAAGCCGGCGCTTTCATGCATAGGGGTTTTTCCCGCGTGAATCTTGATCCCGCGGGAATTCCGGGATGAACAGTAGCCTATATGTTATAAGTTATTAATTTTTACTGTACTTTTCAACCCCACCAATTTCCTTCAGTAGCTGTGGTTGAGTTAACAAATAGTCATAAAATTTTTGATGATTGCAGCTACTGTTGTTGGCAGTAATCGATTTCTTTCTTTTGACCACTGTGAGTTTATGAGGGAAAAGACTCTCTCGACATTAGCGTTATGACCTACTAAATACATATTCAGCCACTTTCTGCAGTTCTGCATACTGCTCCTCAGAAATACATTGCTTGAAATATGTTAGCCACAAGGCGTTTAAGCTGTCGTCTTTTAGAGTAGGAATTTAAAAACCCAGGACGCTGCTTAAAAACTATTCAGGACGTCCCAGGACACTACAAAAACTAGGACATGTCCTGGGAAAACAGGACGGTTGGCAACCCTAGTGTAACCGAGTGAAAAGAAACGGTTACATCTTTGTGCATACATAAAAATTCCTTTGGCTCAAATATTTGCCTAATTTATATTCCATTACGCTCCACAGCTTTTGCTTAAATAATTCCATCTGTAAAACACGTAAATATCATAAATTCTTTCGTTTCTATTTTTAAGAGGTTTAAAGGAAAAACAGTAGGTACATAATATTAGTATTAATATATATAGAAAAACTAAAGCTTGAAGAACTGTTAATGATAATTAAAAAAAACTGTTTCTTCTCCTTTATATGGTAGTGGTAGATGCAAAATATTTGACGTTCATAGGTGTAGGTATCTATAAATTCTTATTTTATCTAAATTATTTAAGTTTGAGTTTGCTTTAATAACAAAATCTTATAAAGCCACGCTCATCTAAACAAAGTCATTTATAACTCAAAGTGAAGAAAATATTATGAATATTTTTCTCAAGAACCATTTTCTTTCATATCCATGAAAACACATCCATTGAAACACAAAAGAATGTTAAATATTTCTCTGCGAAGAATTTTTACGTACCTATTTGAAAATGGGTTTTCTCTTAGAAAAGCATTAGTTTCCTTTCAAGAAAGTATGAAATGTGTTAAAAGTTGTCATAGTAGTTGTAGACTCATTACCTACTTATCTAATAGTATAATCTAAACATTCTAGACTTTACATTCTATAGACATTGCATTCAAAGGTTAAAACACCTTATACTTATTTCAAAAATTTTACATTACATTATACACAGGGTAAAAATAGATTTTTACACAATAATAACAAAAAAAAACAATTTCAAAATTTTGGTCTGTCTGTCTGTCTGGGCTTCACTCCGGAACGGCTTGAACAATTAATATGGAGGTTTTACTGAGTTTGTGGAGCAACATTTTATCTCGGAATTCTCGCGGGTTCAGAATTTACGCGTAAAAATCTCGCACGCGAAATTGAAGTCGCGGGCACAGCTCGTAATAAATATAACTGTAATTAACTAGTAAAGTTACAGGTAACCCATTGTAATAAACTATTTCTGTTTCCCAAAAAGCAATTCAAACTACAACATGGAGTTCAGAAATAAATTTTGTAGTTGAGAACATAGCTCATGTTCATATGGCAGGATTAGCGCTTTGTTCAAGTTTCGCACGAAACTCGCACGACAAAGTTTAAACGGTTATAGATAACCTATTTCATAGTTTGGCTCAATTACTATTTATAGTACGGGTGTAACTTTGCTTCACTATTTAATGTCAATGTTTTCGACGCTTATAATATTAGGTACTTTCGCCTGCGGCTTTGCCTGCGTGGTTTATATCACGCCTGAGGAAAGGAGTGGCGTTAATTTTCAAAAACCCCTTCTTTGTGCTCATTTGCTTTACTTGAGGAACCAAAGTTTAAGGTTAATCCATTGAAGAAATAAAAAGTTTAAGTTTATCCCCTTTTTACCTCCGTAGTGTAGACGGAGACTATCCAAAAATCCTTTTTTAGGCTGCGTTCACAGTGATCCAACTGTTCGCCGCCGACGTGAGCCGCTTTTACGTGAACCAAAATTCGAATCAGCTGTGAACTCAGATCAAATTGCCGGCGTCTCAAGCATACTTTTCTGAGCTGTCGCTGCGTTTTCTTGTGCGTCGGCCGCTCAATGAGATAGTCGGCGCGCGTAACGCTGCAAACTGCGAAAAGTGACCGCAAAAATAGCAAACTGTGAACATTCCATTTCAAATATGTAAAGTGCGTACTAAACCGATACGCAGCTAACTCAGTCGACGGCAAACAGTCTCTACGGTGAACGCAACCTTAGTTCCAAGTAACATACATGTATGCATTTCAGTTTATTGTGTTCAGTAGTTCTGGCTGTGCGTTTGTCAGTCACTCAGGAACGAATGAGTTTTATTTGTATTGATAAAAAGAACAGTTAGTAGGTATTTCTATATGTATATTTTTTGTTTGTTACAAATGAACTATTGGAAGATTTCAGAAAAGTATTTCACTATTAGAAAAAGTAGGGATCCCTACTAAAACTTCAGTTAATATAACTCAATCTGTTATACGCTGAATATTATGTAATATAGCCTGTATAATATTACAATATCTTTGTGTAGGTCCATCTTAATTTATGCATAATCTGACGAGTACTTTTTAAGTTACCTCTATGTCTGATCTGTGGTCTTATGTTATTGTCGATGTTGAAATCAACTTCTTTTGTGAAAAGATTCTAAAAATTTTTGTTATACACCAAATAATAAAGTACCTAATTTTGTGGTTGATTATTTTGCTTTGCGAAATAAAAATATTGAGTTGTCGCGGACTAAAAATACAAAATTAAACGAAATTAAATATAGCTTAACTAAGAGTAGGTACTGTTAGCACATCTAAATATAAACGACTCAACATCAAAGGACAGATTAAATGGGGAAAACCGCATTTTGTAATATTACCACTCAGCTTGAAAACACAGGGGCCTACTTAAAGTGGAAAATCGCAGCGTTTATTAAAACGACATCCACTATTATAAAAGCAATATTTATATTTACAATAATATACAAGCAATATTTACATTACAACTTCATTATACATTGTAATAACTTTGAGCGATTTGAGAAAGAAGCGTGGCTAAATAATCTAAATTGTGTAAAATGATTACCATTGTAATAAAAGATACGTAATACTTAAATGATTTAAAATGAACGTTTTCTATAAATATTTAATTTGCCTACCTACGCTAAAAAAGTACTTTTACAAATTTATTTAATTTTAACTGAAATGCTAACCTGAATATGCAAAAAATAATAATTTTGTGATGTGAGAAATAATGATTATTATTTCACATAAAAATAATAGCGTTTGTGCCTAATATACGTATGTTTTCATTTCTCCTTGCAATCAAGCTCGCACTACTACACCATCCGCGAAATCTTACCTCCGGGCCGATCTTTAAACCAAGGAATTTTATTACTAATGAGAAAAGAACTTATCAGAATTAAGTACCTACTCAAGTACTTACTACTTTTTATATTTAACTCGTTCAATTAATTTAATTGACTTTTTTATATCTGGTTTTTCGAACCATGGGGCCTTATGGCATTAGAATTTTTGACAACGGGGTTGATTGAAACCCCATCAACAATCCGCACTGTGATAGTATGAGATAATTCTAGGCCTGAGAAGAGATGAGGAGAGTCAATAATGACGACCCGAATGACGCAATGGTTAACACGCCGGGTCGCTATTCCGAGGGTCCTGGGTTCGATTCCCAGCGAGGCGGCGATTTGAATCATGAATTTGAATTTTCGTTCTCGGTCTGGGTGTGTGTCCTTGTCTTGTGTGTTGTCCAAGGCACCCACGACACAGGGAATCCTAGTGTGGGCAGCGAACTAAAAAATGCATAGAAGTGTAACTACCGATCAAAAATGACCCCACGAAACGGGAGCCGCGGTAGGCGGTGCTTATAACGCGGCACCACTTCAACGTCAGTCACATCTCTGACGATCTTGACAGCGCACATTTTACGCTTTTAATGATTCAAAATGCCCTCGTGCGTTGTTAAATGGTGTAAGAATAATTCAGAGGATCATTTAAAGAATAATGGTATCACTTTTCATAGGTAAATAAATCAATACGTTCATTTAAACGTAAAATTATTGCTCGCGTTTATGGATGTTATTATGCCAAATGAGACTAGTAAGTTTTATAGTCATGAAATCAAACCTTTTATTTGTATTTAAAGTCAAACCTAATAAATAAATAGCTACCAAGATGCAAGGTGATTGTGTTATTTAAAAAAAGTTAAAGTAAAAGTTTGACAAACTTTCATTTTAGACGTGACTTAGAGACACAATAGTTCAAAATATTGTTAAGTTTTGTTTACGCTCATTAAAAATAAATATGTATCTTCTGTTAAATATCTGTTAAATGTGATGTTTCCGTGTTCGTATCCGTTACCAAGAAGTCATTGGGTTAAATCCATTATAAAATATCAAAGGTTCGATGGTTTTCATAATTTCATAAAACGAAATATTTATCACTGAAAGTTGAAGTTAAAAGTTAAAGTTGTCATTCGAACTTATTTCTCAAGATAAAATACATTCGAGGTGTTGTTCACTCACTGACTAGGGTCACATAATAGCGCTATTCAATTGTACTTGTTTTGTAAACTATTAACAATTTTTATTTTGTTTTCGAATAATAATTCGAAATCATTCCCGAGATACAGATTTTTATAGTTTAATAAAGAGACGTTCATTATTTATAATTTAATAATTATTTTATACTAATCTTACGAAAAATAAATATTATTTTTATGAATAGTTAATATTACTGGTTCCTTACGGCATTTAAACTATCATGATTGTAATGGTTACTATGGTTACGCTGTCTGCCAATCACGCCTAGCTTGAGGCTTTATCTTTGACTTCAAGTTCAAATTAGGAACTTCTTGTGGTTTGGGTCACGTGACTAATTTGGTGCCATATTGGAAAGACTGTTTCTAAGGAAGGGCGGCCTCTATGCTTTTTCTGCTCGCTGAGTGTGGGGCTTTAAGTGTGTAGCGTTATTATTATTATAATTTATTTATACTAGAGATTACTAATGACTCTTCCTATGAGCCTAGAGTTCACCCGGGGTACCTACCACCACCCACCGCGGTACTTGTAACATTTCTAACGCCATAATAATTTTTATAACGGCAATTGTGTTCCGAAAAGAAAGGTGTGGAGCCGATCTACACTTTTTTAACATCGACCATCTCATGGCGACCATCTCAGTCAGGGGTAGCAACGAATCTGTGACGGAATTAGAACGAGACTCTTGTCTTGTTCAGAATGGGTCACAGTTGTTATAGGCTGCAGCGGAAGCGGTTTTGTGTCATAAAATATTTCGATCATAATTCAGTCTGTTAGTGTTTCTTTATATTCCTTCACAATCCTCACATGCGTCATCAAAGTTCATCATCTCACTTTTTCACTAAGGCGCTCACACAATGAGCGTTTATTAATAATCAAGCGATATACCTACATACCTACAAATAAGGGGAATACACACGGTACAATGTTTTTGATAAAATATTAACACAACTCGATGTGAATAGCCGTGCAGCCTTTGACACTGCTCAAACTGACAGGACAAATCTCACACCAAAACAAACAGCTGTTTCTATTGCGCCTGTCCAACCAACCATGATTTGCAATGTTTACTATCCTATCCACATTCAAAATCCAGTCGTATTCCAACGTAATAGGGTCCTCATTTCACTGACACCGTTTTTCAATTTCCATTAATACTCTTTCAGGCTTCTCCTCTTCAAATAATATTATGATACGATTACTGTCGATGAGCATGTAATAGCAATAATAAAATTAACGCGCTCATATAAAAATGCTGTCATATTACTCAGTGATAAAGTCTAAAGTGCAACGACAGGACAGGTGATTCGATTTTAATTAAAATGTTTATTCATTACTTACTGGCTTACCGCAAAAGGTTTAAATTACCAGACGAAATAGTAAATAAAATCTTCACAATAACGTCCAATCGAGATTTATAAACGAAAGCTGCTATGAGGTGAATTGTTCCTTCGTCATCATTCTGATAATTAAATTATAAATTGAGGCCTGAACCCAGTAGATAGATGTTTTAGAAAACTAATATTATCTTAGTTAATCATAATATAATGATATTAAGGTACTAGATTTTTTTATTGTGCGTTTTATGGTATATTACTATTATCAAATAAATACCTATACATCGACTTGTTATTAAGCTACAGGGGAAAATAATCTAAACAAGTCTAGTACATTATGATACAAGTGCGCGAAGTTGGTCATTACAGTCGAGGCGGTATTGAGCCCGAGCCGCAAGGCGAGGGCTGTAATAGAGCCAAGACTGTAATGAACAAAGCACACGCGTATCATACGACGTTTTTCAACACACTTGCGAGGAAAAAAACAATTAGGTATCGACATTTTTCAGTCACAAATCAGCAAATTATAAACGAACAAATGTTTGCACAAAATGGCGCGGTTTATTTTTTCGCGCGCCGTATCTTTGGTTGAATAACTATGCGCGCGCAGGTTAAGTCCAGAGACACCGAACATTCATCCACAATATATTAAACTAAATAATTATGTATTTCTAATAAGAATTTACGGTAATTAATGATTTAAAATATTGTATTTTTTAAATGCTTTAATAGATAATTAGATGAAGTATAATCTTATCTTATCAGATTTTGACTAAGTACAACAAGTTTATTTATTTACAAAATAACAAATCTTTTGGTAACAACCTCTTTATGGATATTAAAAAAAAGTGGAATAAGAAAAACACTAGTGCGGCAATGAAAAGTAAAACGCACTAGTGTGTAATAAACCGCTTACCGCATTCCGGGCGTAAGACTAAAGAAAAAATAGCAACTTTACGAGCAAGTGTGTTGAAAAAGATATTTATGAGTTTTGCGGTAAGAAACCCAAAAACAAAGTGAAATCATAAAATTCGATCTTGGCCTAAGGCCGAGGCCGCACTACGACTAAACCGCCGCGGTTTCTTACCGCGTAAATTTTATAACTCAAGGAAAACAATACAAGCGGCCGCACTTGCCGTTTCTGATAATCCATGCGAATTGCGCGGTTACGCGGTTGCCGCCGCGGGAAAAAACCGTGGTGCGGCCTCGTTAGTATAGTAACTGTGATAGTAATTTCCTGATGTGGTTTTTGTCAAATCCAGATCACTTATTGTTTTGTTGTTTAAGTAATGTAATATTGTGTCAATATTACAAAATGACACGCTTGTGATTATAATTACTTTTTATACAAATTATTGCACAAGTTCTCCAAAGTCTAAATATTCAAAACCATTGATTATTGCACAAGTTCTCCAAAGTCTAAATATTCAAAACCATTGTCCCAGTGAACCAGTGTCGTACATTACTATAACACAAAAATCGTCAATCCCACCGTATGTCACGGCGTAACCGCTCTTTAACCTCACTTAGTTTCTGATATATCACGTGACATGTCACGGCGATACGCAATTCCCCAATCCGTCTTAGCTTTGTTTTGTTTAGACCCCTTGCGAATGTCACAAATGGGTTAGCTTTAGGCAGAATTGGTTGTAGTGTTACTTAGGGTCATAAATGGGTGAGCTTAGGACTGAATTGAATAGTGTTAGGTATTCACGTTTATGATTTTGTTAATTTGTTAAACTACGATTTGGCTTCAACACTTTTATAGACGGGCATTGTAAGTGGGTATGCAAGGCGTGCGCTGCACACGGGAGGGCATGCACGGAGGGCGGAAAATAGAACATGGCGGGGTGCCATAAAAGTTTGTGAAGTTATTGATAAAATGGGGGCTGATGCAAAATAGTTTTGCACGTGGGCGCTCATAGAGCTAGCAGCGGCCCTGAATATAGCCTATAACTAACTACATAGATCTCTCCTTGCAATCGAAACAACCTAAAGCGCTAAAACTTGCAAGAAACATAACTCGAAATATCTGGTCATTTCATGAAATTATGTATGTTGCCAAGAATAACATTATGAGCTGTGAGGTCTCTTGAACCCCAGGTACCCTCACACCCAAGTGTATCATTCCCTTACCGATATTACTCAACGCTTCCGTCGACCGGAATTGCCTTCCGATAGTAACGCTCATCGCATCCAATTTGTATTATTGGCTTACGTGGGGTGTGAGGATAATATTTCTTTGTTGTTTTTACAAAAATATGACTTTGTCAATATCATCTCTAATATACATCATGTCCAACAAAGTGCTTTTTGATCATTACGTGGTTTATCAAAGTTGGTATCCGTTTTCCTTTTGAAGAACGCAACGGATTTTTTGCGTATTTCGCTGTCTTTTAAATAATTTCTTCTACACGATCAAAATGCATCAAAGACAATATATTTTCGTACATATTTGTTTATTTACTTCGCTAATCCAACAGCGTATTCTTAACTTAATTAAAATAAGTACGATAATTAAAATTAATTAGATTAGCCAAAAACGGATTACTAGTAAACAGTTGAATATATTAACAAATCAAATTGTATATTGTATGGGTGTGATGAGTGTGTACGTGTGGTATGTGTGCGTGCATGCGTACCTGCATGTGTGCCTGCATGTGTGCGTGTATTTATGTGTATGTGCGTGTCCGATTAAAGAATTATCTATACATAGATCCAACGGATAATCATTTTGTATTATTTAGCATCTTATTAAGTATTTGTAGTATTTAGCATCTGTGACCGAATTAGAACGAAACTCATACTAACAATTATTACTAACTGGACTATTACTAACATTAACCAACAGGACTAATTATCACTAACAGTCCCTGTTCTCACACTTATTAACAAACTAACCAACTAATATTCTAACATCATCTGTTAACTGGACTAATCATCCTAGTCCCTTTGAGTCTAGTATTAGGTCGGTCACAGTTGTTATGGGCGGCAGGGGAAGGGTGGTGCTGCATGCTCGTTTGCTATCTTAATTCCATAAAAAAATAGTAAAATTACTCTCAAGCAAGTAGCAATCAAGAGCGATGACTTTAAAGTGGGTCATACAAAGCCCACTGAACTCCAAAATAAGGCCCTTCCTTTGTTCAGCAGGATACGCCAACAGAATAAAGGTTGACTTAGAATTTAAGCCTTAGATTCCAAGATTAATGAATCTCTTACCCCTTAAAATGTACTAAGTATGTACCTATACATATATAACTATAGTAATGTATGTTACATTTATTACATCATGTTTCATTTTATAAACATGATTACTTAAACCATATCCTATCTCAAATACCGATTTCCCACAGATATTACGGAAAGGGAGCAACATATTAAATAAGCAGTTTTATATCAACGTTTATCCAACGCTGTCATATTGTAAGCACACATGGTGATTAATTACTTCTTAATGTTCCTTTACAACATACCAAGGAAAATGCAAAGTGGCACACGTCATCGCTTATCGCAAGCTTTGTGTAAGCAGAAAATCCGTATTAATTATTAAGACAATTTTATCATAAACTGGCTTACAAGCTTAATATGTCTTGCTTGTTTGTGCTTCAGAAATCATATTAAGTATATTATTTATTGTCTAATAACTTATTTTACAATGTTTTGTTATTAGCGAGTCCTCCTTTTCCTTTATCAATAAAACTTGCCTTTGTAGATGCCGCCTTTAATTTTTAAAGTCATTATTTAAAAATATTTTAGATATCGTTTAAATAAAAAACACGTGTATATACCCTTAATACATATATAACTCATGTCGACCCCGATGTGTAATTCTAAACATTGGTGAAAGAATTTTCCAAAATTGGATGGATTCGAAAATCACCTCTAATATTCAAACTTACACTTCACTACATAGTATAAAACAAAGTCGCTATTTTTGTCTGTCTGTCTGTATGCTTAAATCTTTAAAATTACGCAACGGATTTTGATGCGGTTTTTTGTAATAGATAGAGTGATTCAAGAGGAAGGTTTTTATGTATAATACATGCATATATTCCCACGAGAACGGGATCCACGCGGGTGAAACCGCGGGCGGGCCGCTAGTACATAATAATATCAATTTATCGAGTATCGATAAAAATAGTAACAAAGAATAAAAATAAAAAAATACATTTTTACACACTACAATATTACCACTATTATAAGTTTACCCTCAGATCAATAAACTATAGACGGAGCGCCGTGAACAAAAGAGTGAAGCCGGCAAAAGTCAGCCGAAAGCACACATCGAAACCAATAGAATGCCCTATGTTGACAGTTTGAACTAGAACAAATTTAAACTTTATTTTTTGGAACACAAAGCTTCAGTCATTTTTTATTATTTAGAACACAAAAGTCGTTTTGATGTGAGTGCCGCCGTGTGTATTATAAGGCTAGGCTGACTTTTTGCTGGCTTCACTCTTATGTTCCCGGCGTTCCGTCTATAGTCTATTGGTCTGAGAGTGTACCTATATCTTAGAATTTACAATATTAGTGTAGATCTATAAATATGAATAAACTTGTAATCGAAGGGTACCAGTAATATCCAAGGTGAACTGATAACTTATCGTCATTAACCGAAATCAACTACAATGATTCCATACCGCAGTGGCTTACTAAATTCAACTTTAGTACCTGGTAATAAAGATTAAACATGGTGTCATCGTAAATTGATACGAATAGCCAAGAAGTAAAGTTTGAGTCGTTTTGCCAGCGATCGATTACGACACAAAACTCTCTAAGCACTTGATTTATTATACCCCTGTGAACGAAATTTTCTAGAAAAATATATGGACCTTATTTCAGGTCCTCAGGACTTAGTTTTTGACGTAATGTAACTATACCTAGTACTGTATAAGTACGTGGGGAATCCTTCCTATCCTACTAATATTATAAATGCGAAAGTTTGTAAGGATGTATGTGAGTGAGTGAGTGAGTGTGTGTGTGTGTGTGTGTGTGTGTTTGTTGCTCTTTCACGCAAAAACTACTGAATGGATTTTCATGAAACTTTGCAGTAATATAGCTTAGACATCGGAATAACATAATTTGTTAAAATTTATAAAGATTTTTGAAGGGACTGGTTTCCCGAAGCGAAGCGAAGGCGGATTTACTAGTGCTTATAAATATACTACTGACTCTCATGTTGCGTGCTTCATAAAAAAAACGATAAATGAAAGATGACGATAACTTATTTATTTTTTATTTTACGCGAAAATGTTACTGTATCTACCATAATTGGGGTGTAAGGGGCTCCATCCATCTTTGAGTCCAAGTCGTCCTCCCCTGCTCGCGGTGCACCCTGCTGAACAACGGACGAGGCTACGGCGCCCGGTCCCCCTACTCAGGGGTTTCCGGATCTTGTACCATCCGGTTCAATTCCCTTAGGTACTTTATGCTGGTGGAAGGGTTACACCCGACTGGCTAGCTACCACCCTCCTTCTAAAATCAGCCGTGAAATGTCCATGACGTGTTTCGGCTGCAGTGTCGGAGAGCCAGACCTCCTCCTCTTCTTTCTCCCCTATTTTTTCAGCCCTTTCCTTCCCACACTTCATCTATCTCCTATCCTGAAGCGGTGTGTTGTTGGTGTGTCTGGGGTCCGTTGGAGTCATTATCAACTGTTCTTGTGCGGTTGGGTGTGATGGACTGGCGCGGCGGCCAGGGAGAGCCGATGAAACGTTACCGCTGGCGCCCGTTGGTTGTAGGGGACCCGAACCAAGGAGATCCCGGCCTGGGAGGCTGTCCCGCCGCCAATGCTAAAAGCCCGTCGAATGATCTCCTTGCCGGTTACGGGAGCCGGATGTGGACGGGGTTTTTATTCACGGGTCGGATCGGGGGTCCTTCCGTCCGCCGTGCCAGTGACTCACTCTGCCCGACTTGTACAGGGGGTTTTCGTGACTCCGCTTTGACCCTAGAGACACTGCTGATGTATCGCTTCCCTTCAATCTTTGTCTTCCCCGCAACAACAAAAAATATGAGAAAGTCTTGCAATAGGAAAAAGTTCAAACCAGCGGCACCCCCTTCCACGTTTCATATGGACTTTTGCAACATTAGGGGCTTACATTCCACCCCGCCGGGGGAGTCCACCTTGTCGTGGTGGCGGGGCTCAGTAGCCGTGCACAAGCCAGTGCACGGTGAAGCCAAGAGACTCCCGGGAGACCTCATCGCGTCCTCCGCTCTCCTGTATCAGGGGACTCCGAGGACGCAGTGACGCCAGTGTGGCCCTCACTCCTCAGCTCAGCCGTATCGGCTGACCCGGGGAGTGTTGTAGAAACCCTCCCCAGCTCTCTCGTAGCGAGGGATTCCGGGGAGGAATCATCTTCAGGATTTTGGTGCCCAACTTGAAGATGTGTATTGTGGGCAACCCAGGGAGCTACCCTGTAAAAAACACGGAAAATGGACAAGACAATTAGCAAACAAATACTCCAGGAGGGTACCGCGCCAAGCGGAGAACCCCTCCCTCCTACCTCGGTAGGAGGCAGCCCCACCGTATCTGGAGGGGGCACTAATTGCCTCGTAGGTCGGCTATCTGCCGACCTCCGTAAACACGACCCACGCGAACGCCAAACGGACACCGATTATATGCCTACGATGACGGATATAGAGAAGAGGACGGATAAAAATAAGTCGCCCGCTGTCCAAGCGACCACGAGGCGGCCAAGGAGAACCACCAGGAGTAGGGCAAAACCTGCAACTCCAGGGCCGGTACCTGGCGCCACGTCAGATGCAGAAGAGTTGTCGGACTGTTCTTTGATGTCGGGACTGTCGGGATTTTCCACCGCAACGTCTGTCGGTGGCCGTAAACGGCCAATGCCGGTGAGCGGAAGCGAGACGGAGCGGCCGACAAAGAAGATTATTGGGCCACGACAGAGCTCGATGGATGAATCCTTGGACTTCCTGGCACCAGCCACAAAGTCCAGAGTGAAAGCCACCCTCCCAAGTGCCGAAGAACTAGGCAGGGAGATGTGTGAACAGCCTACCGGTGACCTAGGTTCCCGAATAATCGAGAACCTAGAGGTCATAGAGAAGGTTGCTGACCGATCCCGCAACCTTAAAGGGACTTTCGTCCGCGCGATTCGCCTGGCGGTGCGCAACATCCAGGCAGCAACGACGGAGGTGGTGCAGCGTGTGGCCACTGCACACCTGGAGAAGGAGAATGCGGAATTGCGCTCGGAACTGGCCGGTATGAGCAAAAAGATAGAGGAGCTCACGGCAGAACTTAAAGAGTTGCACCAAAAAAGCAACTCCAGCGCGCAGGCAAACCCCCGCCCTTCCCCTAAACGGCCGGAAGTGAGAGGAGGGAATGAGGAGGACGCCCTCTTGGCGAAGATCGGTACCTTGATCGATAGCAAGCTGGCATCCTTCAGGGACGAGTTATTCCCGGGCAGAGCGGTGGCAGGCATCAGGCCTCCGCTAGGGCAGAAGGCGCTTCCCGCCACAGCGACGCGGAAGCCTACGGCGGCAGTGCCAGAGCGGCAACAGGCCTCAGCGCCAGAGCGGCCGCTGGCCACAGCACCAGAGCGGCCTCCAGTCGAATGGACCCCCGCCACGCAGGCAGAGAGCGGAGAGCTGCCTTGGACGACTGTGGTTGGGCGAAGGTCCAAGAAGCGACCTTCGGCACAGGCGGCAGTGACTCGGCAACAGTCTGTGAGTCACGGGAGGGTAAAAAAGAACTCCCAACGACCCCCTGCAGCCCAGGCCCCTCAGGTGCCCGGGCCGGTGTGGGAATCGAGGAAGGCCAAAAAGCCCACTAAAAAGAAGAGGCTTCCCAGAGTGCCGAAAACGGCAGCGGTCACCGTAACGGTGCCTGAGGGGTCTGAAGTCACTTATGCACAAGTGATGAAGACCGCAAAGGACCGCATCAGCCTGTCCCACCTGGGCATCGGCGAGGTAAGGCAAAAGAAGGCCATAAACGGTGGCCTTCTCCTACAGGTCTCAGGCGAAGACTGTGCCGGGAAGGCCGATGCCCTTGCAGGGAAACTGCATGAGGCTGTCGCGGAGTTGGGGGTCAAGGTGGCAAGGCCCACAAAACAAGGGGAGGCAAGGGTGATGGATCTTGACGATTCCGTCACCCAAGAAGACATCGCCAGCGCCATCGCCCAAACCTGCGGGTGCGTCGCGAGTGACGTAAAAGTTGGGGAGATACGCCGGTCCCAGAAGACGCTGGGAACCGCTTGGGTGCGTTGTCCTCTGGCGGCCATCCGTAAGCTGGCAGAAGCGAAGCGGCTCCTCGTCGGCTGGGTGTCGGCCAGAGTCGAGGTGCTGCCCGCCAGGTCGCTGCAATGCTACCGCTGCCTCGAAATGGGACACGCTCGGTATCAATGCACAAGTACCAGGGATAGGAGCGCGCTGTGCTACGTATGTGGTGAGCCTGGTCACAGGGCAAACCAGTGCGTGGCACAGGCACCGAAGTGCGCCCTGTGCGCGGATCTCGGTCGCCCAGCCAACCACCGCCTGGGAAGCAAAAAGTGCACGCCTCCAAAGAGGAAGACACGAGGCAGCGGAGGAAGCGATGCAGTGGCCACGACCACCAGCTCGGTACGGGCTAACGGGCTTGCGCAACCTAGCGCATCGGCCCCGAGCCCGCCGACGGAAACAATGGACGCCAGCTGATGTATAGGTCTTCGTCACACAAATTATTGCAGGGGAACCTGAACCACTGCCGCGGGGCGCAAGACATACTGATGCAATGCCTCGTGGACTGCTCGGTTTCTTTGGCTGTGATGGCGGAGCCTTACCGCATTCCAACGCATCCGCGCTGGTTCGGGGACGACTCCCACTCTGTTGCGATTCACTGGAGAGGCAGCGATGGAGATCCTCCATGCTCGAGGCTACATGCCGAGCAGGGCCTAATCGCAGTAGAGTGGGGTCCCCTGGCGGTGCTGGGGTGTTACGTCTCCCCCAACTGCAGCTTGGCGGCGTACGAGGCGTACCTCGACCGGGTGGCGGACTGTGTTCGCTCCTGTCTTCCCCGTCCAGTGATCGTGCTTGGCGATTTTAACGCCCACTCACGGACTTGGGGAAACAGCCGCGACACCGTGAGGGGAAAGGCGACGCTCGAGTGGGCTGCTGCACTGGACCTACGTCTGCTGAACCGTGGCTCGGTCAGTACATGTGTCCGCTGGCAGGGAGAGTCAGTTGTCGATCTTTCATGGGCGACTCTCCCAGCCGAACGTATGGTCACGGGCTGGAGAGTGGCAGAAGAGCTCGTCACACTGTCCGACCATCGCCACATCGTTCTGGACGTAGTGTTCCGACTACCGCCAGTCGATACTCGCCTAGCGCCCGACCGTCCGAGGCGATGGGCAGTGAAGCAGATGGATAGGGACTTGTTGGTGGCCGCTGCTCACGTCGTGGAATGGTCCGACCCTGCCCGAGACGACGATCCCGAGGAGGAGGCGAAGAGACTCGCGGAAGACATGACGGCAGTCTGCGATACCGCGATGCCGCGTGTCAGGCCAAGCCGGAGGCAATCAGTGTATTGGTGGTCGGAGAGAATTGCCCAGTTGCGCGAGGCTTGCCTGCGCGCACGCCGCCAGTACACTCGGGCCCGACGACGTCGGTCAGCTAGTGCCACGGAGAGGGAATCGAAGTACGCGGAGTACCGGGCTGCAACGGTATTGCTGCAGAGCGCAATCGCCGACAGCAAGGCCCAGAATTGGAGTGCACTCGTGGACGGTCTCGACCGGGATCCGTGGGGCCGTCCCTACAAGATGGTGTTGGGAAAGCTGCGTCCATGGGTGCCTCCATTGACGGAAACGCTCGATCCCCTCTTCGTGGACATGGTCGTCGATTGCCTGTTTCCCGCAATCGCCGAGGAACCAGGCCCGTCGTCGTTGACGCCATTGGCGTGGTCGGACGAATGGGCAGTATCCGAGGGTGAGCTCCTTGCTGCCGTCAGACGCATGGCGATGAGGAATGCTGCACCGGGGCCGGACGGAATCCCAGGGCAAGCATGGGTCTCAGTGCTGCCAGTGCTGGGGGGGAGGCTGCAGCGCCTGTTCACTGCGTGCCTCCGCCGAGGGAAATTCCCTTCACTGTGGAGAAGTGCGAGGCTGGTGCTGCTGCACAAGCGGGGCCGGCCACAGGACTCCCCTTCGGCATACAGACCCATTTGCCTTCTGGACGAGGTGGGCAAACTGTTCGAGAGGATTATATCCGCTCGAATCAGTCGGCACCTAGCGTGTCACGGCCCGGACCTGTCCGAAAACCAGTTCGGCTTCCGACAGCAACGCTCGACGGTGGACGCGATCCTCCATGTCCGAGCGCTCTCAGAGCGGGCCGTGTCCCAGGGTAGAGTAGTCCTGGCGATTAGCCTTGACATTGTCAACGCTTTTAACTCTTTGCCCTGGAGCACAATCATGAGAGGACTCTCCGTCCATCGCGTGCCGGCTTACCTGCAGAACGTGCTCATGGCGTACCTGTCGGAGAGGAGCATCCACTTCCCCGGTCATTATGGCACTGTTCGCGGGAGGAGGGTCGCGCGTGGAGTGCCGCAAGGTTCGGTCCTGGGTCCACTGCTGTGGAACCTCGGATACGACGCTGTGCTAAAAATGGTGCTCCCTCTGGGTGTGAGCATCGTTTGCTATGCCGACGACACCCTCGTTCTGTGCGAAGGGGAGTCGTTTGACAGGACGGTTCGGCTAGCAGAGCTCGGGGTGGCATGCGTCGTGTCGAGGATCCGCAGCATTGGTCTTGAGGTCGCGGCCCACAAGACCGAGGCGATATGGTTCCACGGACTTCGGCAAGGAACCGAGCCAGCTGAGACCACAGTGCGTGTCGGTGAAACGGATGTCAGGATAGGCCGGTACATGAAGTATCTGGGCCTAACACTTGACAGCCGCTGGCGTTTTGATGAACACTTCGACCGTCTAGTCCCCCGGATTCATGGGGTAGCGGGTGCGTTGCACAGACTGCTGCCAAATCTCGGGGGACCGCGAGAAGAGGTCCGCCGCCTCTACGCGGGTGTAGTACGCTCGATCGCGCTCTACGGTGCGCCGGTATGGTCGGACAAGTTGTCCAGCTGCCGGCGACGTGCGCGGAAGTTAAACTCCGCGCAGCGTATGATCGCGATCAGAGTCGCCCGAGGTTATCGTACTATATCGTATGAGGCGGCGACAGTCCTAGGGCGGTTCCCGCCCCTGGACATTCTGGCGGATTTGGACGCAAGGGTCTTCCATAAGATCCGCGTCCTCCGCCAGAGGACTGAAAACTTCGACGAAGAGACGGTCGAAACGCTTCGGAGAAACGCCAGAGTGCACGCACTGAGGTGCTGGCACGATCGGCTTCAGGAACCGAGGAGCCTACGCCAACGGGTCGTAGAGGCCATCTTGCCTAACTTTGAGGCTTGGCTCAGGAGCCACGGAAGGGTGACGTTCCATCTTACTCAGATACTTACCGGACACGGTTGTTTCGGTGAGTACCTGAGTAGGATTGGTAGGCAAGAGACGGCCGAGTGCCATCACTGTGGGCACGACGAGGATTCTGCTCAGCATACGCTGCAGTATTGCCCGGCTTGGGAATCGCAGCGGCAGATCCTCGTCGAAAAAGTGGGACCAGACCTCCGGCCTGCTGCCATCGTGAGGAGCATGGTTCAGCGCGGATCTGCCTGGAACGGCATGATCACCTTCTGCAGTGACGTAATGTCTGCGAAGGAAGACGCCGAGCGGGCCAGGGAACGCGCTGATCCTGCCCGGAGAAGGACGCGCCGTGCACGGCGCCGCGGTGGACGCACATAGCGTCACCGGTGTCCCTGTAGCTCGGGACCAGAATACGAGCTTCGGTATCCCCTGCCTGTCGTAAGAGGCGACTAAAAGGGGGTTTTAGGGGTTGCGGGCGGCTAGAGTGGGAGCTCGAACCGTCCATCAGCAACCCCGGGAAGGACGACGGTATGTGTGGCCGCACACCGTTGTACGGAAGGCTAGCGATGGGGCATTTAGTCTCTCGCGGGCAGAGCCCCAAGGGCGCCGCGCTCGGAGGACTCCGGTTGTGTTCCTTTGGAGATCCCGGAGTTCTCCACAAGCGCTGAGGTAGGCCACCGGGGGGGTTTTAGTGGGTAAAAATCCCACATAACCCTGTGTCGCTCCCACGGCACCGGGTACCTTTTGAAGGTTTCCCCCTCGATAACAAAAAAAAAAAAAAAAAAAAAAAAAAAAAAAAAAAAAAAAAAAAAAAAAAAAAAAAAAAAAAAAAAAAAAAGGGGCTTACATTCCAACCTTAACGCCGTTCACTACCATCTTGAATCGGCGCGGCCGGCCTTACTTTTTCTAACGGAGACGCAAATATCGGCCCGAGAAGACACCTCTTACCTTATGTATCCAGGTTACAGACTGGAACATAAATTTATAGCACACGCCGGTGTCTGTGTGTTCTCTCGGGACGATATTTGCTGTCAACGCCTTGACTTTCTTGAAGGAAGAGACCTGTCTACCATCTGCGTACGCGTTGACCATGGTGGTCAAACGCGTGTTTACATCTGCTTATACAGGTCTCATAGCGGCAATACCGAAATTGATCGACTCTACGAGCACGTTCAAGGGGCGATTGACTATGTGCAAGAGCAGATTCCCTGTGCCGAAGTGGTGATCCTAGGCGATTTCAACGCCCATCATGTTGAATGGCTGGGATCACGTACAACGGACTACGCGGGGAATTCTGCTCACAGCTTTGCCTTGGCTAATGGCCTCAGTCAGTTGGTGTCCAGCCCAACTCGGATCCCTGACATTGACGGTCATTTTGCTTCCACTTTGGACCTCCTGCTTACCACCCACCCTCACGATTATGCCGTATCCGTCGAGGCGCCGCTTGGCTCATCGGATCACTGCCTAGTCCGATCGTCTACACGATTGGCACGGGCAGTTGACCGGCGACCATGCGCGTCTCGCCGGGTTTGGCATTTTAGATCGGCGGACTGGGATGGTTTGCGGGAATTTTACTCTTCCTACCCTTGGAGGCACATTTGTTTCTCTTCAGATGACCCTGATGTTTGTGCACAGTCCATAGCCGACGTGGTACTTCAGGGCATGGAATGTTTCATTCCTAACTCTGTGGTACCCGTTGGTGGGAAAACCCAAGCCTGGTTTGACAGAAATTGCTCTAAGGCTGGTGGCCTGAAGCAATCTGCTTACCAGGATTGGGTAAAGGCACGCGACCTCCGTCGTGCTGATGCATCTCAGCTGAAGAAGAAATTTAATGCTGCCTCCCGGTCCTCAAAAAAGCAAATCACCAGGGCAAAGTTCAAGCACATACACAGAACAGGCAAGAGACTTCTAGGCTATCCATGTGGTAGTCGGGCCTTTTGGTCTCTAGCCAAAGCCATACAGGGCAACTTCTGTGAATCGTCCCTTCCACCTTTGCGCAGAGCAGACGGTACCCTGGCCCATACCGCCAAAGAGAAAGCCGATATTCTGGGCACACTCTTTGCGTCGAACTCGACTTTTGATGACGGGGGGAAAGCACCGCCTACCATCTCGCGGTGTGATGAGCTGATGCCTGACGTGCGTTTTAATCAAAATGCTGTGCGTCAAGCTCTTTTCTCCCTCGACATCAATAAGTCGAGTGGGCCGGATGGTATACCTGCTCTTGTGCTAAAAACGTGCGCTCCGGAGTTGACCCCGGTTTTAACGCGCCTATTCCAGCTCTCCTATTCTGCCGGCATCGTGCCGTCTTCTTGGAAGGTAGCTCTTGTCCACCCTATTCCCAAAAAGGGCGACAGGTCAAACCCATCTAACTACAGACCAATTGCAATAACCTCTTTGTTCTCCAAACTAATGGAGCGAATAATCAACACCCAATTGCTCCGGTACCTAGAGGATCACCAGTTGATCAGTGACCGTCAATACGGTTTTCGCCACGGCAGATCTGCTGGTGATCTTCTTGTGTACCTCACTCATTGTTGGGCGGAAGCAATTGAGAGCAAAGGTGAAGCATTGGCTGTAAGTTTGGATATCGCGAAGGCCTTCGACAGGGTGTGGCATAAGGCATTATTGTCTAAGCTGCCTTCCTACGGGGTACCCGAGAAGTTGTGCAAATGGGTCGCCAGCTTTTTATCGGAGCGGAGCATCAGAGTCGTTGTTGACGGTACATGCTCGGACACCAAGCCCATAAACGCTGGCGTCCCACAAGGCTCTGTGCTGTCGCCTACACTGTTCATCATGCATATCAATGATATGCTCGACATCGAGAATATCCATTGCTATGCTGATGACAGTACGGGCGACGCCCGTTATACAGGCCGAGCAAATATGTCTCGGGTGCAGATTCAGGAGAGAAGGAATACACTTGTGTCGGAAGTCGAGACATCTCTGGAGCGGGTCTCGGAATGGGGCAGACTGAATTCAGTCCAATTCAACCCCGAGAAGACACAAGTTTGCGCGTTAACCGCTAAAAAAACCCCATTCGTCATAGCACCACAGTTTCAGAACATTCCCCTTAACATCTCTACGAGCATTGGGATCCTAGGTGTCGACATTTCGAATGATGTTCAGTTTCGGGACCACTTGGTGGGTAAGGCTAAACTGGCCTCAAAGAAGTTAGGGGTGCTCTACAGAGCTAAGCGGTACTTCATGCCTGAGCATAGGATGTTGCTTTATAAAGCACAAGTCCGACCTCACATGGAGTACTGCTCCCACCTTTGGGCTGGGGCCCCGGCTTGCCAAGTGGACCCTTTTAACCGTATCCAACGGCGAGCTATTCGTCTTGTCGACGATCCCAAGCTCACAGACGGTTTAGATCCGCTCGAACTGCGGAGAGATGTGGGCTCTCTCTGTGTCTTCTACCGTCTGTATAACGGGGAATGTTCTGAGGAACTGTTTAACTTAATACCTGCGGTTAATTTTCGCCACCGCACTTCACGGGATAAAGCCAGGTTCCACCAACACCACCTGGATACCTGGCGTTCGTCCACAGTTCGCTTTTCACGTCATTTTCTACCGCGTACGTGTAAACTGTGGAACGAACTTCATCCCTCAGTATTCCCACAGTGCTATGACATGGGGTCCTTCAAGAAGCGGGTCTATCGCTTCCTTCGAGGCCGGCAACGCGTTGGTGGCGCCCCTGGTGTTGCCAATGTCCATGGGCGACGGTGATCACTTACCATCAGGTGACCCGTCTGCTCGTTTGCCTGCTTAGGCTATAAAAAAAAAAAAAAAAAAAAAAAAATACCAATGTTGAGAGAAATTAAATGCTGCGAACCATAAAAAACATCTGCACCCTTTTTTCAACGACGACGGCAGCGCGACAAACGTTGCGAGTTGCGACCCCACAAATGTGGATTTAACTTTAGACTAACCACCTCTTACCATCGAAAAAATATATTTGCTTTTTAGATTAGTCTCTCTATAGTAAGACTCTATCCTAATAAGTCCTACTAGAACACAGGTATGGAGGATAAATTACGGCTAGTGCGGGGCACATAAAAAATATCGTATTACCGAACAATCCTTAGTATTCATTAGGCGTATGATACCTTTATTTGGGAATTTAGTGATCGAAATATTAATGTACAGGGCTCCAAGTATTGGTTCGTGATATGGTATCGCAATTTGTGGCAACCTTTTTTCCAAAAGAAAAACTTTGAAGTGACTTTGCTGGTGTTCTAGATCTGTCACACCTGATCGATAGTAGACTAAATAAAACAAAATGTTTAAATAACTTTTGAATCTTTGTTTAAGGACATTCATTCCACTGTATAATTAAAAATGAAATGGGACCTTTTCTATTAACGCTGAGAAAAGTTTTGATAGTAGGTACCGATTCTTTCATTAAATCTTTCTCTTCCAATAAAGCCAGGTCAGTCAAGTGTTAGGGTTCCGTGTTGAAAACTAAATTGACAAATTTTTAACGCTTAAAAACAATTTCGTATTGACGTCGATATCTTGACAGCAGTTGTGCAACTAAAAGAAATGAATAACTTTCAAATTGAGATAAACAATTTTTTTATGGAGTTGAAGCAGCAAACGTGCATTCAACACGACCCTCCCGCTGCCGCCCATGACAATTGTGACCGACCTAGATCAAGACTCAATTTAAGGAATGTGATGGTTTGTCCAGTAATTAAATAGTGTTATAACTTTTAACAAAATAGAACCGACTTTAACGCTGAAAAGCAAAAGTCGGTTCAGTTAAACGCGGTTAATACATATACCTAAATGCTTCTCCTAAGTCTGATAAACACGATGCTGAAAACCGTATCAAAATCGGTTCAGCCAAACAATATGCCTAAAACCTTCTCCTAAGGCTGACAAATAATATGCTGAAAACTGCATCAAAATCGGTTCAACCAAACGCGAGATAATCGCGCACAAATATACATACATACCTACATACATACATACAGGTCAAACTGAGAACCTCCTTTTTTAAGTTGGTTAAAAATATTAGTTGGCAACAACGGGGTTTTTGTGGAATAAGCCGGTTAGTTAATAAGTGTTAGGGGAGGAACTGTTGGGTTGGTGATGGTGAGTCCAGTTAGGTACTTATTGTTATTACTTAATTACAGTATTTGTTAGTATTTTTGCGTGTGCATGTTACCGCTCCGTAATTTTATGTACACAGATTACTAAAGCAATGTTTATAAATCCACGTTTGACAAAGAGGATCAGTGATTACTGCATGGTAAAGCTGAAGGTTATAATTACTAGAATGGTAAGCGCAGTAACATTATGAAATATTCACTCTGTGCCACACAATAAGAGAAGGGAAACGCTGACGCACGCAAAGTATTTCAGTCCTTCGCAATACGCATAACAATGAAGAAACGTGCATACCGTAGTACCTGCAATGAAAAGATAGAACGCATAAATTTTTTTATGACAATGGTTTATTACCCGTGGTTCTACTGCGTTGTCCTATAGGTAATGAAGTTTTTTTTTTCAAAAAATTGTGTATTAAACTTGCTATATCTGCGGCTTCGTTCGTACGTGAGAGTTTTTCCCGGGTAAATTTCGACATTTTTCCACAACCCCCCAATTGAAAGTCCATTAGACATCAGTTCAGAATTGCCGGAGATTCGCCGGGACAAACCAACAGACAAAAAATTTCAAATTAGTTGGTCATACAAATAACTATGGTATAAATAACTATATGCCCTTAAAAAACAATTACTTTGAAAACACAGGCAAATATTTTCGTTTCATTTCTATAAAATCTGTATTTTTTGGATCATCGTTTTCATATGCTTAAACAGATTTATTTTCAATTTTTATCTCCTTTAAACCACTTTTTGCTTTTTTGACAATTAACTATATCATTTTAATATCAGCGTAAACATACCTACACAAAACATATTCCACTCTAAATTATATCGATTATACTACTAAATTAGATACGATTTAACACATAGTCGCACTGTAACTAGACTAGATTTAAGACTGCTTTTTATTTCTCAATAGTTAAGAGAACCATTACAATTATTCGATACGTGGCTAGCACTTTCCAGAACCTTTTTACCTTTATTTGTACTAGTTAACTTCGAATGAAAGGTCGTTCGTCGCCAAGAAACAAAAACAGTCCTTTTTTAACTCTGATTAATCATTCAGGATCTTTGTATTTGTAATTTTAACTTGTTTTATACTTACCAATACTCTAACAAAATACGTTACAAAGTCAATTGGCGACGTCACGCTAAGCCTGAATCACGCTTTCGAAGTGTTGTAAACCGCTATTATATTTTATATAAGTTCAGAACGTGAACAGTCGGAGATCGGCCGCTTCCCAGGCATGAAACCTCACCTGGTGTAAATCTCCCTTTGACAAAACAAGAACGCCTTGATTTCACTATCTAAGCCATTCACTACATACCATATTAGTCAAGATAAGGGTTTATTTTCATAATAAAATAATAGCATACGAGCAAGCAGTAGGTATCACCCTTCTTCGTCGGAAAGTTACTTGTAAAAACAAATATGAAATAATTCATTTAATTTTATTTTAACACGTTTGGTGCGTTAACGGGTTGATTATATCCGATGCTCATCTTTCCTCCGGTGCGGGGTCAAAATTACTGTACTTACCGTTGGTGCGGGACAGATATTTTTGGTCTCCGTGTGAATAAGAATGAGATGGTTAGTGTTTTGGAATTGCCTCGTTAAATAGATAATATAAATGCGAAAAAATTGCATCGGGTTCTTACGACCCGATGCCGACTGAAGCTAAATTTTTTACGTCTAGTGCGTCTATCGGTTCTTAACGACCCGATGCCCGATGACCCTATAGCCGCACTAGATTATATGCTAGTTGAGCTAGTAACGTCCATATGGTTAGACAAGTTTTTTGCAAATAAAGAAAAGACAGTGTATTTAACATGAAACGATCCAGGAAAATGTTGTCTAAGTCATGTGAATGTGAAAAACCTAATAAAAATAAAGTAAGTGAAGGTTCCCCAAAACAAACAATGATCGGTAAGTGGAATATGTCCGATAATTTATATATACTAGCCCGTCAACTGGTCACATATTACAAATATTGCGAACTGCAGCCATCAATTCCCAGCTACCAGATTCACCCACATCATCTACCAGTAGGTGTAGCTCATAATGATCAAATACAAATATTAGAACACAAGATTATTCAACCAGCCTAAAATCAAGTTTGGATTTGAAAAATATATTATTTTATCGCTATCGATGTTTTTTATCATGCTCAACACTAAAAATATATCGACACTTTTATTAACCAGTGCGGAGAACGGGTCGTTACGATCCTCCAAGCAATTCCTTTATTTACTAACAAACCATGCAGTGTATCTACCTACGATTTCAGCCTTTTATTTAGTGTTTATTTGTCAATATATTGCTATAAAAAATACGCTCTAAAACATTATGCCTATGAAGATAAATCCTTCTAAACAGATGGAAGTCAAACGGATCTTTTCGACCCATCGACGCACCAGAAAAAAGTTGTGCTTCGGATATAATAGACCCCATTCCGCACCAACTGAAAGTCATCAAATTTGACTAACGCAGTGAACGTGTTAATAGCGTTACAGCCAACACTGTTTCGTATTTCCGTATTGCGAAGCTCGTTAATCCCGACGGATTAACGGTTATTATTGTTTGACAGCAATCGTTACGCTTTGTTGAGGACTTTCTAGTGAATTGTAGAATTTATGTCGAATTCGAATAACAGATTGGCTAATAAAACTTCAATTTAACAGGGCAGAACAGTGTTCCGTAAAGTGTGTACCGCGCCACACAGTTTCGCATCAAAATGTTCTGTTTATTTACATGGTTTATTTAATACAATTTAATGCCGTAAATTTTTGTTGTGTGCGTAACCCTGAGAGAAAGTGTGGGTATTTGAAATAAATGTTCTAATATAATAAATGTTTTATATTTTATTATATACGACAGATAAATGCCTTATTATAGGTGCAATACATACAGCACATTAATTTAAATATTACTTGCTCTTTGCGTAATCCTAGCTGCTACAGAGCACTAAATTATGAAACTTTTCATAGCACACGCAACATTTAATCATAGCTCGTGTCATAGAGCATTCTCCGAATTTTGTCATGCAAAGAAAAATATACAACCGAATATTCTAAATATCGTATCTGCTACGTAGCACCAGCTACGAAGCTACGAGTATTAGTGCTACGGAATATTCGTAGCGGAAATTGTAGCATCTTCTTAATCTCCAACTCTGCAGATAAATCATGACAGATGTGGTATTATAATATGTTTTGACGAACGTTACGATCATTGATTTATCATTAGGGCAGCGATTCTCAAAGCTTTTTTGCAACCCTTTTGGAAGCATATAGTATTATATTTTACATTATTATATTTTACAAAACCCTGAAATTAATATACTAATACGAATAACACTTCACACTCATAGCCCCACACTAGGATTCCCTGTGTCGTGGATGCCGTGGACAACACACAAGACAAGGACACACAACCAGACCGAGAACGGAAATTCAAATTCATCATTTAAATTTCCGCCTCGCTGAGAATCAAACCCAGGACCCTCGGTTAGAAAAAAAAATCTCATTGTTAAGTGATATTTTTAAATTATTTATAGTTAATTTTTGTTTATTCGTTCCATTGTGATACAATATTTAAGATGTATTTTAATGACATTCTTGTAGAATTGCTCATATTTTTTCACTGTCGCCAGTTTCTTGAGGAATTCTCGCAAAGGCTTTGCAGAACTCTGACTACACAGAACACGCTTTCACTGGATACAAATATCATACATTCGACGACCCTTATGGTTCAATGGTCTGATATCACCCTTATGGTTTAAGGGTGATATCAGACCCATCTATGGATCGTCGATCGATGGCATCGAATGATGGTGGAACAGATTACCTATGGCGAAAATTTTAATAAAAACTTTAAATCTCCATTCTCAGTTTATGTGTATTACTTATAATTTTTACGCGTTTTCCATAACACTCACAATACAAAATATCCTAGTTTGGGACTTTTAAGCCTATGGTATAGTAAATTACATAAATATTATATGACGACCCGAATGGCGCAATGGTTGACACGCCGATCGCTGTTCCGAGGGTCCTGGGTTCGATTCCCAGCGAGGCGGTAATTTGAATGATGAATTTAAAATTTCCGTTCTCGGTCTGGGTGTGTGTCCTTGTCTTGTGTGTTGTCCAAGGCACCCACGACACAGGGAATCCTAGTGTGGGGCTTTGAGTGTGAAGCGTTATTATTATATATTATTACGTCTTTCTCCGGAGATACAATTAAAACGAGCCAATATTTGGGGTGCTCAAACAATTGTTAGGGTTGACTAATTGGGAGGTAGTTGCCTCAGGTGTTGCAAACGGATTGAAACAAAAGTTTGTTGATTCGGTAAATACTTTGGCGTTTCGAACACTGTTGATCCTTTCGAGTATTTATATCGTTTCTCCGTGAATTACATGGCTTTAATTTAATTAAAACTGATGTATATATCTATATATATAATAATAAATAAATAAATAATTCTTCACACTCATAGCCCCACACTAGGATTCCCTGTGCCATGGACAACACACAAGACAAGGACACACCCGGACAGAGAATGGGAACAGCAATTTGGCAAAAAGTAGTTTATGAGTAGAAGATGTCATCCAATAAAGGATCTATGTTACGTTACTTGTTTTTATTGAATCTACCCACATCAAGAAAAGCGGCCCCCGTAGTACGTTACAAATAACATTTTATGTACGACTATTCCCATTGATCTATGTAAAAGAATGCAGAACAGACATTTTTATATTGAGGACTAAACGTGACTAGTAATCTCAAGTGAATTTCATCAATCTTTTTCGTTACATCAAACGCACAAAATATAGAGCGAAATGTAAAAGAATTTGTACCAATTCATACTGATAGACATCAGGATTTCGTGATCACAATCCATTTTTCTACGCTAATATTAATAAATGAATCGGTTTACAAGGGCAAGGTTACTTCACGATATGACTGATAACTGCAGATACTAAATCAGATACAAAATGATATAAAACTGTACCAAGTCTCAATTAATTAAAAAAAAGATAGATGATTAATAAAGAAATGATTAACATTTGTAAGCGTTTATAAATTAATTACCTAATTAGACAAAATAAGGACGTATTATTGTGTCGCTGAGCATATATTATAATGAATTCAGCTAAGCTAAGAATTCAGCTTCCTTTTCGGAGGGTCCGGGTTCGAATCGCAGCTAGGGCACGCCACTGACTTTTCGGAGTTATGTGCGTTTTAAGCATTTAAATGTCACTTACTACAAACGGTGAAGGAAAACATCGTGAGGAAACCTGCATGCGGGAGAGTTCGCAAAACTCAAAGGTGTATGAAGTCCGCTATTCCGCACTTGACCAGCGTGGTGGACTATAGCCTTAACCTTCTCATTCTGAGAAGAGACCCGTGCTCAATAGTGGGCCATGATGGGTTGAGATGACGATGTAGAGATCCATTATTAAATCCATCTTCCTTGATGATCATGACATCCGCTCAAACGATAAATTGACCCTTCTGAAAGACAGTTTGAAACTGTCTTTGAAAGACAAATCCTTTTATACTTTCTTTATATATTTCCGCAAGTATATTAACAAAGAAAGTCCCAAGGGTTTTGAACCACGTTAATTTGCTGAGGGAAAAATAATGCTGAAGTAACGTTTACGGAACGATAAAGTTTACTCAGACTGCACACTATACTTGGCCGTCTAGTCCCGTATAAATTTAAGCGACATCGGACGAGTAGTTTTTGAGTTATTCTTAATAATGCGTACTTAATTTATGGTCTTTACCTGAAAGTTTTTGACTGGGTCTTCAATTCTTATTTTAAAAAATGGTAAGCTGGTGCCTGTAGTCTAATCTATAAAACTCTTGCGTTACTGAGTGATTGACGGACAGACAACGCACAGCCGAAACTACTGAACGGAAGAAGCTGAAATTTGGCATGTGTGTTCTTTGAGGAGTGTATGGGAGCACTAAGAGAGGATTTTTGGAAATTCCACCCCGAAGGAGGTAAAATGGGGGGGTGAAGTTTAAACGAATTCTACGCGGGCGAAGCCTGCGGGCGGAAGCTAGTCCCAAATAAAGTGCAACATTGAGTTATTTCTACTTAATATAATTTATTTTGAAGTCGGTATATTTATTACATGGTAACATAAAATTATCTTACAGCATAATTAATAAACAAACTAGTCATTCAAAACAAAGGATATAACAACAAAAGACGTAATAAGTTCAAATAGGATTTTTATTTTTATATCACTTGTTTTGAAGTAAGTTTTTAGAAATAAATTGATCATTTATTATTCCGTAAGAATATTCCTGGGCATACCTCTATTATGTCTCTATTTGTATAGTTCAGTGTGTACGCTCCCTTTCACAGACGTTTACTCCGAGTGAGAGATAACAAATGTATTTCATTAGGGCCCCCAAAGTGGAATCAGTCTCAATAGATCGTTTACGTTTGTTGTGGGGTCTTCTCGTCTTTGTTGCGTTTTTGCTTGGTCTCTGATGATATAATTGAAAGGAAATCTGTTGTTCTTTTTAAGATGGATGTTCTTCTAAACCTGTTGTTTTGTAAATAGTCGAATAACTGGGACACGAACTAATGTTGAGTATGACGTTACATACTTCATGATACAAATACATGCTTATATCTACTCAAAACATCCTCATCCATCCATCCTCAAGTTGCACCTGAGAAGAACAACGACGTGACAAACATCCAAAAGCCACTGACAAATATTTATGTATCACATAACTTTCAGTTCGGCACGGCCTACCAAAAGATGTTATAATATAAATCCATTTTAGTACATAGTATCTCATTGTATATATCCATAAGATTACCTTTACGTTGACGTCACCGTCGCGATGCCGGAAGATGAAACTGAGGCGAAAAAAAATCAACAGGAAAAAGCAAAAAACTTGCGAATAACGCCAACTTCACGACTGAATCGAAGCTAATTTATTCTTCGTTTTCACAATTAAACTGGAATACGTTTCATCACCTGAGCTATACTCCGTTCCGTACCGATCCGGAATTCGTTATAATTGCATGGCACACAAATGTCAGCTTTTCGCCTATGCAATTAAGGTACATTACAGATTGTCGGTGGGAACTAAAAATGCACTTTGTATTTTCTTCTTACAAGCTAAATTGAACTTTGATTACAGGTAATAAGTTTGGATTTAGCGGGAAGTGGCAATTCCATATGCTCGGTGTCTCAAGTATAGAAAAGAAATATTACAGAAACGACAATAGAAATGAAAAGAAAAAGATAAAAAACAAAGTTACTGTACTTGAATGCCCCTTGCATCTTTATTCAGAAACTTCGCAAATAGATGCCATTTATAAAGAATTCTATTTCTCTTAGAAATTCAGCATCCAAGTTAAATTTTATCACATTCAACTGAATAACTCCAGGCAGATAATTTACAATGCAAATGTGTTATATGGAGTTTGAATGCAACTGATCTAGGGGAAGTTTTGGTAACGAATTTTTATTGAATTCAAGTTTATTGTTGTTGGATATTAAATTATTTACTCATAGGAGAAAATATATAATACCGGAGAAAGTAGGGTAAATTAAATAACAGATTTTCA
Source organism: Hesperia comma (assembly GCA_905404135.1). NCBI lineage: Eukaryota > Metazoa > Arthropoda > Insecta > Lepidoptera > Hesperiidae > Hesperia > Hesperia comma. The sequence continues at coordinate 36,189,516 of FR990012.1, forward strand.
TATATATTATACCTATATATTACTGTAAGCTTGGGGTAATATTTCAGTGTTTTATGCTAAAAAATATAAAAGACCGACCCGGCAGAAGTGTTCCTCCAACATATATTATTTACATAATCAGCTTTTAAGTGGCATATCAAGATGAAGCAGACAACAGTTTTTTGTTACGTGTCCAGCAATACAACTGCAAAAATCATCTCCATTCTGTACTTTTGACATGATGCCCACTGAAACTTACAGATAGTTTGTCAAAAATTCTTTAAATAATATTTTGCCTTCGGCTATTGCCTTACAAAGACCCTTCATAGTTTTTCTCAAATATATAAGTACCCTGTTATATGTAAAATTTCAATCGAAACTTTTAAAAAAGTCCATTTTATAAATTTTTCAAGAATTATAAATGTCTAAGACATTTTAACATAACATTTTTAGAGTAAGTACCTATACACTCTTACATTTCTTTTCATATATTTTGTGGCGTGCCATCAATAAGTCAATTACTTGCTACTTTCTACCCACAAAACTGCTTAAAAACTAAAAGTTTGCTGAAATATATTCTAAAGCTCAGCGGATTTAAAACTTAAGTACTCTAAAACATTTTAATTAAAATAAAACCTCCAAGATACTTCGCTATTTCGCGACTTAGTGCATTCGCTTAACTTATTTAATTATACCCTCAAAAGGAATAATCTTCATTTGCAACAACATTTCTGCAGTCGCTCTTAAATTTGTCACTTGGTTGGTCCAAGTTATAAACTTTTGAATCGAGTTAAAGATTATTAGTACTTGACTAGAGAACCGCCCGCGCTTCGCTTCGGGACCTGTAGGTCACAGCCGCGTAGGTCCCGCTCCCGTAGGAATTTAGGCTAAAAAGTAGCCTATTACATTTGCCTATGACTTAAGTAAATTACATGTAGAACTTGCAAATTAATTTTACTAACGCCATCTATTAACAACTCCGGAAATAAATATCTAGCAACTAACAAAACATCGATCTTCCCATGGAAATGGGATGTTTTTCCGCGGTAAAAAGTAGCCTACGTCACTCTCCACCCTCCTAACTATCCCCACACACATAAACCATACCATTTAATAGCTTTATTGCGACGTGAAAGAGGAACAAACAAACAAACAAACACACTTTCACATTTATAATATTAGTAAGGAAGTAAGGATGTTATGATCTCTCGTAAACAATAATTACTGAATAATTAAATAACTAATAAATAAATAAGTAACGCTACACACTGATAGCGGCACTCTAGGATTCCCTGTGTCGTGGGTGCCATGGGCAATACACAGGAAACCCAGACCGAAAACGGAAATTTAAACTTATCATTCAAATTTCCGCCTAGGTGGGATTCGAACCCAGGACCCCCGGAACAGCGATCCGTCGTGTAAACCATTGCGCCATTCGGATCGTCAATAATTTAAAGTTTTGTTTTCTGCTTTTTTCATATTTGTACACCCTACCCACAAGTCTTTGTCTTTTAAAACCTCCCCTATTTAGGTTGTCCGGATTAAATTGCTGCTTGGCAATAAGATCGCCTATTGTTTTTTATATGCTTGTTGTTATATGCCTTGTTAAAACTGGTGAACAATAAAAGGTATTTGTATTGTATTGTAGGAATTTAGGGTAGAAATAAAACACAAGAACTACACTAGCAACAAGGTTGTGTATTTTTATATTTCACAACGACCCCGTAGCCTAATTAAACGCTTTCGCACTCATAACTTCGCATTACGATTCCCAATTCTCCAACAAATCTCCAACAAATTCCCGGCCTCGGCCGGAAATCGAACCATACATAAGGTACTTGAATCGCCGAAAATATGGAATTGCCTTAAAAACAAAATTACCTATGCTTCAGTGCGGATTGGTGAAAGAGTTAGTGGTCAATCCAGTCGGACGTTTTTCAGTTTTTAAATAATCCTATCCATATTCACCACCATTATATGCCTTGTCTTCGATATTTGCATTTGACTTAAACCACAGCCAAGTATGAAATCTCAGCTACATTGTGTTATTTACTCTCCCAGATTCCCGAGTCGGTGAATACATGAAGTTTAGTCGCGTTTACGGAATTATCATATCCGAATACGATTGCAACGCGCAAATGAAGACGTCATACAGCGACGGAATTGCAGTTTCTAGGAAAATATTAAGAGTATGTCAAATAAACATCTTTATTACCCAATGATAAATAACGCTGCACAATAATAGTCTCACTCTAGGATTGCGTATTACGGGTGTATTATGAACAAAAAAATAATTGAAAACACTAATTAATTTTAGGTTTTTGTGACCTAGTACGACATTAAAATTTCCGCCGAATGAAAATTCGAACCCAGGACCTTGAACGGCGGTCAAGCATCAGGTACGTTATACGTTCGATCAAATATGTAATTTCTTTTTTTAATACAATACGAACAATTAATTAATGAAAGCGTTATTTAAGCATTTTCCCATCGAATTTACAAATTGAAAATTCTGATACATTCGGTACAATTATTGTTTTCTTTAAAAACCTCACTTATCCCGAGAGTTTCTTTATACTTGTTGGTCTTCAATTAGCATGATAGTTAAAAATCTCTTTCAGCATATCTACAGCGTAAGTATTTTATATTCAGCATGTAACTGACTGCATTCATTAAGATTTTATATTCCCACATTTTCATGTCAAACAGAAAAACTCTAAGGACAACTCTTATAAAAAAAGGGTCATAACATAAATAATAATATTACTTTTATGTCACTTCAAAGAATTTTATGTACAGAATTATGTAGTAAATTAATTATGCATACGAGTCACCAGTCATAATTAAGACTTAAATATCTTTTACTTTTGTCACAACTGGTAACACTGTTCACGTTAAAGCTATAGAAGATTATAATTTAGATAGATGTCAACTGTCGCACTTATTATACGCATCTTACACAAAAAAAGGAGCAACTTTAGCGTATACATAGATCAATGGATGTATGTGGAGTGAGTGTATGGAGATTTACATCTATGCTACTCAATGATTTGTGTGACTAGTGTTTGCCGATATTTATGTAATGTCAGCAGAGTCTTCACAAGGAGAGCAATAGGCTTTCAAATGGCTTTCAACAGCTTAGACTTCCATTCATCGCCACTTAGCATCAAATGGAAAGAAAAAAATGTCGTTGTCGAGTCGCTATCATAAATATGGCCAGACACTTGTTTACCACTTGAAATTCTTGGAACCACGTCGTCGCGTTAGTACGGTCGGCATCTTCGTTACATTACACGTGTCTCTCGATAATTCTTCTATTTCCGTCCTATAATAAAATAGCATTATATTATTATTAATTTCATTACATTGAAAGTGGTTTAAAACGCGAATAAACTATTACTGTCGTATTAATAAACGTGGTATAAAGATACTTCAAGTTTAAATATTTTTGTCTTTTTCTTACCTTTGACTTTAGAGAATCGCATAACAGGGACAAAAAACCTGGAGTACCTAACTTTAAGCCGCGTTTATTAATAAGACAGTAAACATATGTGTGGCGACATCGTTTACAGGGTGATATCAAGACAAGCCTGAATCACGGTGTTGAAGTTTCCTACACCGCTCGCATATATAAACGCCTTATATCTACTTTACCTGGTGGGAGACCAAGACTATTTTAAATGCTTATACATTGTAAAAACAATAAATTTAAATATGGCCGAATTGGATACTGTTAAACTTTATCTATTTATTATTCACAGTATTAACGTTATTCTTACATAATATCTTATGTTATAACGGCTGACCCAATGTGATAGTTTAATAGTCGTTCAAGGTGTTAAACATCAAAAAGGGTGAAGCATGCTGATACCAAATGATTATTAATGAGTTGCGAACAGGCACTTACGAAGCAGGAAAGGCCTCCAATCAAGGCCTTAAGGTTGGGAGCCCCAAGGAAAAGCGATAGATTTTATATAGTAATTTTATTTATTACTACCTATTACTCGCGGTTAGGCCTACACGAAAGTACTTTTAACTGATTTTGTAACAAACTTTTAACCTTTACATTTTTTTCTTAGGCGTGGAATATACAAAAGTCGGTTTTACGCTTAGGTTTCTTACTCATAAACTAAATCTCTGCAAAATCATATTTTCATTGATAATTTTCAAAATTACGTTGTTAATCTGTAAGGAAGTAAATAAACATCCTATTAGTGTTACAAATATTTCGTTTTGTATTTAGCGATTTAGGTACTTACTACTGACTCATTTACGTTTGTTATTTTACTTTCACGAATTACCGATTCGATGATGTATTTAAAAAAGGTCAGCAAGTTATGATAGGTACACGATACCGATACCTTTGCCGAATATTACTTAAATGACATTGCTTGTCAAAATATAAACATCAATCCGTCATGTTATTATGAAATTCTATAAACTTTTCTGAAAATGGGTTTCGATTACTACGGCATTTTGGGCATCAAACGAAACTGCAATCAACTTGAAGTGAAAAAGGCTTATCGTCGACTAGCGCTGAAGTACAACCCTGAGCGGCATGACAACGATGAGAACATTAAAAGGATCTTCGCCCTCATTGGCGAGGCCTACGATGTACTCGTGGACCACAAGCACAGAGCTGTCTATGACCAGTATGGCGAAGAAGGCCTTAAGAAAGGCGTGCCTGGACCTAACGAATACATCCAACCCTACACCTACCATGGTGAACCGCTCCGAACCTACCATGAATTCTTCGGCACTGCTAACCCTTACGCCGACCTTTTAGATTACTATGAAAATCCTCACCCCATGTTCGACTCTCCTCTCGGCAGAGGCTACAAAGAAAAGGATGCGACTATCGTCCGCCCATTAGCCCTGTCTCTAGAAGAAGTATACAAAGGTGGTTTGAAGAAAATGAAGATCCAACGGCTCGTATTCACTGATGAAACGTGCTCAGAGCTGAAACTTCGAGAAAAGGTGCTGTCTATTCCCATAAGACCAGGCACGTATCCGAATACAGAAATTCGGTTCAAGGAAGAAGGAGACCAAGGGCCTACGCGTATTCCAGCTGACGTGATCTTTATAACAGAAGACCGTCCTCATGATACTTACGTCAGATCTGGTGCAAGCGACCTTTTGACCTTCCGAGATATAACGTTGGAGGAAGCTCTCTGTGGAACCATGTTCAACTTGACTACCTTGGACGAAAGGATTTTGAGGATTAAAATAACAGACGTGGTCACACCTACATACGAGAAAGTGATCGAGGGCGAAGGCCTTCCAATCTTAGCATGCCCAAAGAAAGCGAAAGGCAACCTGATAATACGGTTTCGAACTAGTTTTCCTGAATATTTGTCAAAAAGAAGCAAAAAGGCATTCGAAAACGCGTTTAGAGTGAAGGATGAAGAAGATGAGAAGTTCAAGAAGTTGCCGTGTGGAACTCTTTCGAATCACTCCATTTTTGAAAAACATTAGCATCATGATTTTAAAATAATTATTTCGATTAAACATTGTACATTTATTATGAAGTTATATAAACTTTGCAGCACAATCCGGTAATTATTCCATTCTGGTAATAATAGGTTGTTCGGAAAGTCATTTCGTTTTTTAATATGAAAATCAAAGACAACTTTCATATGAGGAAAAATATTTCAGTAAATTCTACATTGGCCATTCTGGTTCAGCAGCATTTGCCATCTTTCTGGTCTTTACTGACAAAAAACTGATACAGGTCATTTTTGACCTCTTTACTTCAAGTAAAGATTTAACCGTCAAAAAAACTTTGCAGCGAATGGAACAAATGATAATCCGAAGGCACCAGTTCTGCAGAATATGTTGGAAGTGGCATTCGTTCCACATCAGTTCGTCCGAAATAAAAATTGTGACTTAAACAACATTTTAAAATTTTCCATACTAAAAAGTACCTACGTAATGACGAAAGCACTGCTTATTGCCTCGCCACACTTAAACCAACCAAAAACTACTGCATAGATTCAATTGAGCTTTTTTACATACAAGATTTGCTTTATTTGCTCTCAAAACATTTAAAGGTTATAAGGCTGAAGAATGAAGTTTGGTTCAAGAATCACAATTTACTCTGTTTGGAAAAACGAAATTACTTTCCGAACAATCCAATAGTTAACACAATGGTACTATCCGACTTAGACGTTATTATAATAGCCAGCAACGGAGCCGACGAACCTCTTGATACAAGGATGGCAAATGGTCACCGTGACGCATATATTGCCGTATCGGCCTACTAGACAAAATAAAAAAACCGGCCAAGTGCGAGTCGGACTCGCGCACGAAGGGTTCTGTACCATTATGTATAAAAACGCAATGAAATCTGGTCTGTTGTATGAAAGCCTCACTTAAATATTTAATTGTTTTATTGTAGTTACATATTACCCACAACCCCATCTCTTGGACCGAAAGGTAACTAAACTATATACTTGTATGGGCGCCCACTTAAATATTTATTTTATTCTGTTTTTAGTATTTGTTGTTGTAGCGGCAACAGAAATACATCATCTGTGAAAATTTCAACTGTGTAACTATTACGGTTCATGAGATACGGACGGACGGACGCCGGACGGACAGCGAAGTCTCAGTAATAGGGTCCCGTTTTACCCTTTGGGTACGGAACCCTAAAAATACAAACATGAAAAAATCACGCCGCATGTTCGAAAAATTATATCTCTATTATCACTGTCGAAACTCGTTTAAAATGTATTTAAATAAATCTGTCACCCACCTTTCAAAATGTACGCAGTAAACATGCATTCGATGTGAGGGGTTCCTTTTTATCTGATCAGTTTTATTTGTGAAAGCCATTTCGTTGTAAACAATTATTGGCTACTGATTGATGGCAAGAACGGCGTTCAGCAAAGGGAGGGGAACGGTGTTCCCCTCCCTTTGGTTTTGACATACATATCTACCGATCCGGAAGACTACCGCTTTACTTAATCTAATTATATCGCTTCAATTTGGAACTTTCTTTCCATTTAAAACTTTTAACTGCTTTCATCCATTGGCAGTTCTTCGAAACTTAATTTTTTTGCGTTACATGCTTTTTTTGTTAATGAGTCTAATAAATAAATAAATAAATAAATAAATAAATAAACAATTAACGGGAGGTCGCGCACAAAATTGCAATTCATCTTCTTTTTAGGAATCGTTCCTTCAATTATCTATTTAAATAGCCTGACTAATCATTTTCAAACAAAAGGCCCAACTTCACAAAAAATAAGACTAATTTTATAGACTTTGTCAGAAAATTTATTTAGATGATTGGATATTTACCTCAGGTTTTTCTTTACTAACATTACTTACAGTAAATGGAGTTATCAATCGAATTAAATACCATGCTATTTCAATTGAGCTCTTGAAGTTCTACTAAAGAACTCAATTGAGCAGTTTAAATGCGAACTAAGTTCAGTCGGCAACTTCGTTAGGATTTGAAGGAAGGAAATAATGAAATTCTTCGTTACTAGTATTTTCAAAGACTACTGGGAAAATACAACGCTTTTACAGTCCGCTGTTGGTTAGTTTATTGGGAAGAAAATTCTCTTTATTTCTCCTGTTAAGACTAGTCTACTACTACTTAGTCTATTACCTACTTATGTACTTTTATAAAAAAATGTATCCTACAGCCAGAAAATCATATAGTATCCATAACTAAGTGATCAACAACGTTAAGCATGTGAATTCGATCGCGGTCAATAGGCGGATGCATGACCATTCGTGGCAAAAATATGGAGCGCTACTTATTTCAGAGGGCACTAAAACCGTCGCGTTTTCGGATTTAGTCACTGGCCAGCTAAATTGTTAGACCATAATATGTATACTATTGAAGACGTTAAAGCAGCATAAAAATTATCATGCTTAGTGGTCACTTAGATTCGCCACTATCCCCTATCGCCCTATCCCCAACACCAATAGAAACTAGAGCGTCGAGTAGTGTCTTGGATAACTATACCAATAGATTCCCTGTTAGCACTCAAAAACCGTCACGAAATGTGAGATCTTACATATTTGCGCTTCACAAATCCCTCTTAATATCCTGGGAGCAAAATTGAGCTTGTTATAGCAGCAATTTGGGTCGTAATAAATTATCGTTGTTTGTGTATAGTTTTGCAAATACAACTAAGTTATGAATTTAAGAGTGATTAATGTGTATATTTTTTTAACAAATGCTAGCCTACTAGCAAAGAATTAGGCCTCCTATTCGGAAGGTCCGGGTTCGAATCCCAGGCCATGTACCTCTGATATGTCGGAGTTATGCGCGTTTTAAGTATTTAAATGTCACTGGTTTCAAACGGTGAAAGAAAACTTAGTGAAGGAACGATCGGAAACCAGCATTCCGGAGAGTTGGCAGAACTCAAAGGTGTGTCAAAACTCAAAGTCCGCCAATCCGCACTTGGCCAGCGTTGTTGACTATATCCTTGCTCAATATTGTATCTTGTCAATTATATATCGATATGTAGTATGCTCAGTGCCTCCTCATTGATGTAATTATTCCATTCTCTATTAATAGATTGATCTCTATTAATAGATTAATAGATTGAAGCCATTATTCCATTGGACACTCATCATTCTTGTCTTAATAGCCAACCTTTTTAGGACAGACAAATTAAGCTGACAAAAAATTTTCCGACAAAATATTCCCTTAATTTTGTGGAACTTACTAAAACCCGGAAGTAATTAGTACACGCCCGGAAGTAGTCTAAGGGCAGGTGCAGATTATGAGACCGTGTAATTTAGTTAAAGCCTTTACGAATTTAGTAAGTTTTTTTTAAGCATTTTATTTGTACGCAAAACACCTGGTCCCATGCCATTTTAGTGTAGTCGGCTTTTGGCTAAGCTTATGAGGTAGGGCATGGTATTATTATATTTCTGTGATCCTGGCTAGATATCCTCTTGCTTAAACCCTTAAATTACTCGTATTTCGGCTGGGTTTCTAATTCTAACACACCGCGAATGTAATATGCATTCAAATTCAATTTTTTGATCAGAAGCAATAATAATTTTCAAAATATATAATTATGTAGACTGTGATAAAGAAGTCTTAGTTATGTTTTTGCACGAAGACCTTATTTTAGATCCCGCAAGTATATGTATTTTCTAAGAAGCTTGACATTTGTTTTATTGAAAGAAAATATCTTAAGGAAAACGAGCCTATATAACAAAGTATTTTTCATCACCCCTATTCGAAAAAGACGACTTGGTTCGGACATAAGGGGTTCCAAAGTTGCTGTTTTCTATTCAGCGGGCCGGAATGAATTTTCATACAACTTTTCCTGCCGGCTAGATCTTTTCCGTCCTATTTTGAATTTAGAACATTTTAGTATTTTGCGCTAAAGAAATCGAACACAAATATTGTTTGAATAAAGAATGTCTGGTTCGACGCGAGGGCCCCGCCAGCTGAATAATAAAAAAAGAAATCAAATTAAGATCGCTCGAACTATTTCCCGCGTTTTCGTGCATTTTTACGTATTGTTAGAAATTTTGTTTTGTTTTGAAAAAATGAGTTCTTCCAACGATAGTGAAAGTATCCTCCTGATAGTATAAAAACTGAAGCGAGTAATGTGATGAATAGTTTATTACCTGCGAAATCCCGGGAAAAATATTTGAAAGCCTATGATAATTTTTTGGAATGGAGAAATGCAAGAGGCGCCAAGAATTTTTCAGAAACTGTGTTTTTGGCGTACTTCCAGAACTTAGCCAAAACTAAAAAACCTTCCACCCTTTGGAGTATCTACTCAATGCTTAAATCAACAGTCAGTTCTAATAACGATATAAAACTGGACACATATTCGAAATTAACAGCATATCTGAAGAGGATGTCTGATGGATTTAAACCTAAAAAATCCAAAGTGTTCACAGTCAAAAATGTGGAGACTTTTCTTAATGAGGCACCCGACGAAATCTTTCTTGCCTTAAAAGTAAGTAACTATGTATATGGTGGAGTGGACTATTATAGTAAAATATAGCCATAGTGTTTTAAATAGCTGAATAATAAAAAAAGAAATCAAATTAAGATTTCGTTTTCAAATTAAAATTAACTTTTCGTGCATTTTTACGTATTATTTTCTATTATTTTCTATTATATTATATATATATTATTTTCTCATAGTGGGTGATGAAAAGTAGAGTGTATCACTCGGGTGCAAGTATATTTTTGGCTCGGGCGACGTACTTTGAATCCCTCGTTACGTTCGGGATTCTACTAAAGAATCCCTCGCTACGCTCGGGATTCTACTCTAGAATCCCTCACTTCGCTCTGGATTCAAAAAACGCCCTCGCCGAAAAAAATATTACTTTGCACCCTTGTCATACAATCTACTAATTTACAAATTGCGAAATCTGTAAACATACCCGAGTTATGTGGCGGAAATACGGAGGAAAGAAATTGTATTTATTTGTAAGACCATCTTATACCTGTATTTCACAATAGTGTTTGATTGATTGATTGATTGTTATATTTGATATTGTTTACATGTGTTACTCAACTTTTCACTGGGTGAAATGATTTTAATAATTTAAGCTAGTGCTTGTCGTGTGGTCCCTAATTTTGGCAACATCTGACGAATACTTTTTGAGTCACTCTACTTGTCGATAGTGAAGTCTGTTTATTTAAGTTGATTTTTTGTAGTTACATCTTACTGAAAAAAAAGCAACGCCCCATCAATGAAATGAAAGATCAAGCGTATATAGGTACACAAACTGTTACAAAATAATATAAGTAACAAACATACAAAGGCATTTAAATTCCTTATCTCTATATTTGATTTAGCGCCATAAAATGAGGTGACTGGACGGGTAGAATAATTGCTTAGATAAATATCGGCGTAACAAAGCAAAAGGGGCCAAGGGGTTGATATGCAAATTAAGACAAATATGGCGCATTTACCAGGTTATTTGCGATCTGATTGGGGACGTACTCTGAGATCTGTTTAATTAAACCTTTCCAGTGGGTTACCGGTTGGATTGAATCCGTGTCTGATGTCCTTGTTAATTTTAGCTGGTCCGTCAATGGCTTTTGCAAATAACGTAGAGTGGACAGTATATAAGTCTAGTCTGAAAATTTCATCAGTGAGTTTAACCACCAATTACAAGTCTCTCTGAAACTTAAGAATTTGAATAAGTTTAAATTTGTAAGGAGATTATACTGCTATCATATTAGTTCTAACAATTTAAATCAATTCAATAATAAGTTCAATTGAAATCCAATTATAACTTTCCTCGGCTATGAATTGCATTCGGATACTAACTATTTATTATGACCAACTGCTGGAAAATCTACTATGCTCACAGACTGTCTAGCGTAAACTTGTTCTCAAGTTGAAAATTACCACTAAACAACTTGGGTAATTTTAACTAAATAAAATCGACTTCAATACAAAAAAAAATATTGTTAATGCCTATAAAATTTGAGGATTTCCCTCTATTTCCTTTTGAAACTCGATTTACAAATGGTGGAGAAATGGCTAGACATGCATAAGTGTTTTGGTGTCGAATATAGTAGGTAAGTACCATCTTCTGTTTTGCAGTCTTGCGCCACTGCTATGTAGCCAACCATTCTAGTCCCGATTTGAGCCTTGTTCTGTGTCGGTCACGGTCGTCAAGAGCAATAGGGGAAGGGTGGGCTGCATGCTCGTTTACTGACGATACTCAAATGAATTTTATTTGGTTAGTTCGTCAGTAGACAGGGGGGGAATGTTAGAGATAGTTAGCCTGTTAGTGTTATTCTTAGTAATAGACTATTTAGTACTTGATACTAAGGCCCTTTTCACACTACGCTGTTTATCAGCTAGGCAACTCCGACGCAATCCACAATTCGCCGACGCTGACACTGTTTACTGACAGGACAAAAATCGTATACGCGTCGCCTCTTTACCTGGACAACATCCTAGGCGCTTACAAATAACGTTGTATGAGAACGGCCTAAGAATCTTTAAGGACTGAATATGTGTTAGTACCTACATTCGAACAGGTGGACGTGGTGGAATTACGAGTACAAGGGGTTCCTTTATATCTGCGGAATTCTAAAAATGACTAAACGAAACCCGCAGAATGAACGGAACGAAATGTCTTTAAAATACTTTACTTATAAAATGTAATTCTGAGCGATCTAAAAACCTAGCATTTGTCATTAACATTATCACAAGCAATTTATTTATTTACGTAATGGTTCTGTTAATGCTGCTGGAGAAGTTTATCTTATTTCTAAATGAACTTACACCTAATGAAACGTTAACTAAATTCTCCCAAGGCAGTGGGGGACTCGACAGAGAAAAGGAAGTACACACAGATAAGCATCCCTTCTTAGGTAGGTTGGAGAGTGAAGTAAAATGAACCCTGAGGACCACATCGGGTGACACAAAAGCTAAACAGATTAGACCCTGATTAGCTAGCTAGCTAGTAGCGGTGACCGAATTCTTACCCACTAGGCTAGTGGGTAAGATTTCGGCCCTCTATTCGGAGGTTCCGGGTTCAAATCAGGGCACGCACCTCTGACTTTACGGAGTTATGTGCGTTTTAAGGTTTTAAGCAATTAAGTGTCACTTGCTTTAAACGGTGAAGAAAAAAATCGTGAGTAAACTGCATGCCGGAGAGTTCGCAAAACTCAAAGGTATGTGAAGTCCGCCAATCCGCACTTGGCCAGCGTGGTGGATTATGGCCTTAACCTTCTTATTCTGAGAAGAGACCCATGCTCAATAGTGGGCCGTGATGGGTTGAGATGATGATGAGCTAGCTAGATAGACAGACTAGACAGACAAGCCATAATGTCACCACACTCGCCGTTTTTATCGTAACTCTTCACAAATATACTAATGACTTTAATTGGCAAACACAAGACTTATTTTTAAGGACGTAAGAAAGCAAATAGGTACTAGAACCCCGTTTCAAAGTTCATACTTTGCAGTGATTATTCATTTTTATCTCGTTGTAAATATTGTTCATTGTATCGGAGTTGTTTCCTGGAAATATCGTTTTCCCATTAATAATATCTGCAAACTTACCGCCGTTTCCCGATAAGTTGCCAACTCATGGCACCCCAGGGGTTCAGGAAAGCGGTGTAATTAAAGATAATCCATTGTCTCTGAACATGATGTGCCGTTTTAGCTACAACCCCCGAAGTAGTCAATCTGACCTCGTTTCACTTCGGGAAACTTTATATGTTCACAAATACGTACCTGTTTAATATTTCAAGGCAATCGAATTGAAAATATTATTCTGATTAATGTTTATACGGAAGTCTTTTAATTTACATCATGTTAACCAACTTCAAAATAAGGATGTGGTTGTGAATTCGACTGTTTTTTTTATTTATGTTACCCTGTAGCTTTAGTTTTGGCTGAATCGATTTTGATCACTTTTTTTTGAAAGGTAGTATCTACTTATCGTGTGGTTCCATATAAATGTGTGGCTTTTGTCGATGTTAAAATTGTTTTTTTTTTAAGTTTTTTGTATGCAAGGCACAGGCCATAGTCCACCACGCTGACTAACATGCGGATAAACGGACTTCAAGCAGGATTGTGAACATTATGCAAATTTTCAATTGTTCAGGTTTCTTCAAGAGGTTATCTTTCACCGAAACAAGTGATAATGGACTAGTAGAGAATGCCATCATGTTTAATTTTATATGTTTCAATAAAATAATAATGAAATCTAAATACGCAAATAATTTTTGAAATTAGAAGTGCGTGCAAGACTTGAATGCGAGTCTCCCGGTTTGGGAGTCCCACTTTCAAATCACTCATTTATACCAGTTTGTAGTACGTAATGTTGTAACTACATAGATACATTATGTACCTATGTAATATTATTGATTCTGCAAAATATTAACTGGAGATAATCTCTCAGATTCCTAACCACATTACACGATATCTTATTAGGATTATCTATGTTTATGGTATTAGCTTCTAAGATTAGTGAAATAATAATAATAAAGCAACACATAGCCTCACACTAAAATTCCCTGTGTCGTAGGTACCATGGACATACAAGACAAGGAGGCAAACCCGGACCAATAACGGAAATTTAAACTCATCCGCTTCGTTGGCAATCGAACCTAGGGCTGTTAGAATAGTGATCCCGCATGCGCCAAATAACCATTGTGCCATTCAGATTCATTCATTATACCTCTTCAGGAATATAGTGATTTAAATGAATTCGTATATGTAATATTCATAATACCTATATGATATCCATATTTAGATTCTACTATAAGATAATTTTAGCCGGCAACTTTAACAGTGTTTGTATTTTATTACTTTGTGATGTTTACAGTTAAAGTTGTAATGTTTATAAGTTATTAGTACCCTTGTACTAGTAGTTACATATATTATATACAGAGGTAGGTACACCATGTCCCGTTGGCACGAGCTGATTCTGTCCTTTCCGGTACAGTTTTAGCAGAATCTTACAGTATTGCAATCACTGTCTATCCAACACAATGTTTTTTTTTTCATTTCTTACCAGTAGTTCCTGAGATTAGCCCGTTAAAACAAAAAAAAACTCTCAACGCTGTAAAAAAACTTATTCCCACAAAACTGTACTAGCGTGGGAACATAGCCTTACGATTAGGAGGACAGCACACTTATGCCATAAAAATGATCACCGCATCGTCATATCAGTGATATCAGGGAAATCTAAATTTAAGCCGCCAAGAATTAGGTATAGAATTGCCACTCACCGCTTAAAATAAATTACCTACGCTTACAGTTCAATTCATTATATCTAATCAAATCACGAATTATATCTAACCAAATATTCGGCTAACATTAAAGAACATTGGGAATTTTACTAAGAAAGTTGAAACGTATGGTATTTCAAAGCTTTGGACCTGTAGGTTAGTTCTCTTAAAGCGCTATGTTGTGACATATGGGAATTCCAAGATGTGTCTAAGTTAGAAATATATGTGTCTAAAATGATTTGATTTTTTTCTACTTGCCATGTTTTTTGCATCGAAAAATAATTAATAAACGTGTTATATATTTTTCAATGTTATTTATTTTTAAAGTAATATAGTACTTTACGGAATAAAAAAAAAAATACGAAATATTTTTATAATATCTGCAATTATTCAAGGTCTTAAGCAACCATATAAGACCGTATTGAACAAAGAGTAAATAGAAACAGGAGATATATAAAAATTAATAAATATTGCTTTTTATAAAAAAAATAACCGACTTCAACCTCGATAAGCGATAACTCAAAAACTACTTGCCAGATAGCGCTCAATTGAACATGTCGGTGTAAAGTTCTCGTCACTACAAGTTAATCAAGCCCAAACACTAGATAACTGCAGTAAATCGTTGAGGAGTTCCCTCGACTGTCTTTCGATTTGTAGTTTGCCACTAGCGGTCACCCATCCAACTACCGACCGCGCCCGCCGTTGCTTATCTTTGTCGATCGCTTAGAATCGACGCAAGCCGCCGAGCTATGCGTGCTTATAGAAACCTTATTTTCTCAATATACCCATATTTTACAGTAAAAAAAGATGCACGAAATTAAAGCGAATAATAGTATTGTTACGTGTCAGGAGTATTGGGTTCGAGAAAATGCCAAAATGTACCACAAAGACTTTATTTGTACTCGTAGATACACAAATTACACGATGTACACAGTACACACCACAACACTATGCACGTAGGTACTCGTAAACACACTCGTCGAACACTGTATCGCACGTAGAAATCACTTCACTTCTCACTGGTATCGCTCGTAGGTATCGCTGGTATCTTCCTGGTTTCGCTTCCGAAACTAGAATGTCTGCGGTTGGCCGATCGCTCCTTTTTATACCCCTCACGCACCATTCACGCCAATCCAGAACTTTCTCGCTAATTCCGCGGACCCGCTCCGAACAAGATTCGAGAACGTTCCTTGCAACCGACTTTCGCCCGTATGACTATTGCCGTAATGGTCGAAGCGTCGTGCGCGTGCGTACTTTCGAGACGGCCGTCCATTGTTCTATTGTTTCGCCTGGCATATTTATGGCCCCTATTGTTTATTGTTTAACGAGGTACGCCAGGGCTGTCACATTGCCCCCCTCTTAGTCATGCTCGTCCCGAGCATTATTCGATCCATGAAATGGTGCCAATCGGTCCACGTGCACGATCTTCGGCTTTCTTCTGTCTCCCTGTCTGATCCGGTAGGTCACGTCATTAATCCTCGTGACAACTGTGTAGGGGCCTTCCCATCGTGCTTGTAGCTTCGGAGACTTCCCTTTCTTCCGCAGTGGATTGTGCAACCATACAGAATCTCCCTCCTTGAAACCATGTTTCCGAGCATCGCGATCGTAGCGGGTTTTCATCTTTTCGCTGGTCTTCAAACATTGCTCTCTTACAAGATCATGTGTCTCGTCCAATTGTTTCCGTAAGTCCGCGATGTATTCAACGGTTGGTTTCGGGGCATCTGGCGGTGTTCCGGTAAGCAAATCCAACGGCAGACGCATTTCTCTTCCGAAGTTAACTTTAGCCGGTGTAACTCCCGTAGACTCGTGTATGGCAGACCGATATGACATCAGGAACAGAGGAATGTACCGATCCCAGTCTCGCTGATGTTCCTCGACGACCTTGGCCAAGTGATTTTCCAACGTTTGGTTGAATCTCTCCACCATGCCGTCAGATTGAGGATGCGCCGGTGTGGTACGTGTCTTATTTATTCCCAAAAGTTCACACATCTCCTGGAATAACGTCGACTCGAAGTTCCTGCCTTGGTCGCTGTGTAACTCCAATGGTACACCAAAGCGGCATACTACCTCCTGGACAAGTTTCTTGGCCACGGTCTTCGCCTCTTGGTTCGGAGTTGCAAACGCTTCCGGCCATTTACTGAAGTAGTCTTGAACCACTATGATGAATCTATTCCCGTCTTCCGTCTGAGGGAATGGCCCAGCAACATCTATGGCGATTCTCTCCCAAGGGGCTCCGACGTTGTACAGCTGTAGTTTCCCTTTGGATCTAGTGCGGGGCCCTTTCACTGAAGCGCACACTGTACACTTTCTGCACCAATCTTCAACGTCCTCTCGACACCGCACCCAATAAAAGCGTTCCCGTATCTTTACCAGGGTCTTCTTGATGCCGAGGTGCCCACCAGAAGCGCCATCATGTACCAGCTTCAGCAAATCAGCCACTTTACTCCTGGGAATAACCATTTGCAGGGTTTTTTCCTTTCCGTTGAGTGATTCCCAGCTCCGGTAAAGCACGCCATTCTCCAATATAAGGCTGTCCCACTGAGCCCAGTATGCCTTAGTCGTTGCGCTCGAGGCTGACACATCGCTCCACAGGGGCCTCTGTCCTTTGGCTTTCCATTCCATGATCAGGCTGAGGTCTTTGTCTTCCTTCTGAGCTTGGCTTACTTGCTCCGTTCCCCAAGACTCGTCTAGGTCCTGCATCCTTATCACCCTGACCTCTTCTTTAGCCTCATGCTTGATGCAATGTCGACATTCTTCGGAGCATGGGCGTCGTGATAGGGCGTCGGCGTTCGAGTGAGCTCTTCCGTTACGATGCTCTATTACGAAGTTGAACTCTTGAAGCTGTTCGATCCATCTCGCAACCTGGCCTTCCGGGTTCTTGAATTGCAGAAGCCACCTCAGAGCGGCGTGGTCCGTCCTTATTGTGAACTCGCGTCCCAGCAAATACTTGTTGAAGTGCTGAAGGGTCTTCACCACAGCCAGTAATTCTCGCCGAGTCACACAATAATTCCTTTCCGGTTTCGAAAGGGTCTTGCTGAAGTACGCAATGACCACCTGCTGGCCGTCCTGGTCTTGGGATAACACTCCTCCGATGCCAGTATTGCTAGCGTCCGTGTCCACTATGAATCTCCCTTCCCTTCTGGGATAGCCAAGAATCGGAGCCGAGCACAGATGTTCCTTTAAGCGAACAAACGCATCTTCGCAATCGGAATCCCAACTGAAGATTCTCTTGTCCTCCGTGAGACGGTGTAATGGCTTGGCTATCTCTGAGAAGTTCTTCACAAACCGACGATAATAGGCGCATAGTCCCAAGAACGCTCTCACATCGGTCTTGTTCTTTGGTGTCGGCCATTCTTGAACAGCTCTTATCTTGTCCGGATCAGTTTGAACACCTTCGTCCGATATGATGTGTCCCAAGAATGATACTTCCTTCTTGAAGAAGTCACATTTCTTTGGATTGAGCTTAAGGTTGGACTCCCGGAATCGTCTGAATACCTTCTCCAGATTCCGCTTGTGTTCCGCGAAGTTTCGTCCCATGACTATGACGTCATCGAGGTACACCAGACAAGCGTCCCCCAAAAGTCCCACCAACACTCGCTCCATGAGACGCTCAAAAGTGGCAGGAGCGTTACATAGCCCAAAAGGCATTACCCGAAACTGCCACAAGCCATTTCCGGTTCCGGTGGTAAAGGCAGTCTTCTCCTTGTCTTCTGGCCGTACTTCGACCTGCCAGTAACCACTCTTCAGGTCGACCGTCGAAAACCACTTCATGCCACCAAGCATATCCAACGTGTCGTCAATCCGAGGCAGAGGGTAGCTGTCTTTCTTGGTAACGTTGTTGAGCATTCTGTAGTCGACACAGAATCTAGTACTACCATCCTTCTTCTTCACGAGCACCACAGGTGAACACCAAGGGCTAGTTGACGGTTCGATGACCTTGCTGCGCACCATGTCCTCGATCATTTCTGCAACTTCGTGTTCCTTTGCCAATGGTACTCGTCTCGGTCTTTGCTTGATCGGTGGAGTATTGCCGGTATCTATTGGGTGAGTGAAAAGATTTGTTCTTCCAAGGTCGCTATCTCCTCTAGTAAAGATGTTCTTGTAGTCCATCAACAACTTTGCTGCCTGAGTATATTCTTCAGAGCTCAAATTCCTCCTGGTCGCCTCCAGTAAAGATGTCATGTGATCCGTTGATCCAGGTTTGTCCGAGTATTCTTGGACCTTCCTCAAGCTGTCCACGGCTTCACATCGGCCGATAACCGTATTCTTCGCGAGATGTATCGGCGTGCTACTAAGATTGATGACCTTTAACTTAGCGTCACGTTTGGTCATGAGCAGTGTCCTTGCCGTGATCCAACTGGGGTGATCTCCATAGTCTTCCACTACGACACATCGATCCATCTGTATCTTTTCGGGAAACCTAACCTTGACCAAGGTTTCCGATCTGGGTGCTAGCTTCACTGTCCTCAAACAGTACACTGCTCCTGAACATGAACCGTCCAAGAAGACTTCTTGATCCTTGAAGCTTAACACTCCTCTGGCTATATCAACTATACAGTGATGTGTCCGTAGAAAGTCCAGTCCGATAATGCAGTCGTCAGTTATATTCGCTACTAAAACAGACTGCGTGTAAATGTCACTTCCGAGTTTCAGTCTTGCTTCCGTAACTCCTAGGATGGTCACTGGCTGGCCTGTCGCTGTCTGCAGATTGCATGATAGTCGTCCATTTTCCCAGATGATAGTCCGCTTCAGTAATTCCGGTCGAACGATAGATTTCGATGCTCCCGTGTCAATCGTAAAGCGACAGGGTATGCCATTTATTTCTCCAGTAGTTACGAGGCTGTTCCCGTCACAAGCTTGTGATACCAAAACAGTAGGGGCTCGACGAAGTCCAGCCAGTGCCCGCCCCGCGGCGCTGGCGCCTCTTAGTTTAACGGCTCCTGGGTGTCGACTTGGGTAGCGGTCGACACCGATTTCGGTTGCTTCCGAGTCCGGCAGTTAATCCTTATATGACCTCGTTCACCGCATCCGTAGCAGATAGGCCCAGTACGAGGTTGAATCGCTGCCACCACTTCGCGCACCTTATAACCTTTATAGTCACTTCGTACCGCTTCTACTTCAAGGGCGTGCGCTAAAGCTGCTTCCAAGGTTGCGTGATGACCCAAGCGCACCGTTGCTCTCACTTCGGGATCCCGTATGCCGCTGACGAAGGCCTCTAATACTTTGTCTTCGACCGGTGTGGAACTCGAAGCATAGGCTCGACGTACGAGGCGCTCGATCTCCGTAGCCCATTGCTGCAGTCCTTCGCTCGACTTCTGTACTCGGTCTTTAAGTTGCGCGCGGTACACGTGCTCCAGGTGCTTTTCCCCGTATCGAGCTTCCAAGGCCTTAAATAGCGACTCCAAGGTGCGTCGCTCGGCGGGCAGGTTCTCAAGCACCAGCAGTGCCTCTCCTCGTAGAGCTAGGGTGAGTGCCGCCAACGAGTGCTCGTCCTCCCAGCCGTTCCCACTAGCTACTACTTCGAACTGGTGCCTAAACGCCGTCCACGAGGTCGTGCCGTCGAAAGTTGGGACCTTAAATTTCGGGGCCCCAGAGCATGAACTGGCTGCTGCCGTGCCCAAAACCCTTATTTTCTGCAGCTTGTTGTCCAAATCTCCGAGCCTAGTTTCGTAGGAGTTCATTGACGCACTGAGGCTGTTGATTGAAGCGTCATGGCTTTTGAGGGCTTGGTCGTGCTCGGATGTACGCACTTTTACCAATTCCAGTTCCTCCTTCACGACGGTCAAATCTCCCTGGAAACCATCCAACTTTGCATTGATTGTCCCTAGGCCCGCCTCCATGGTTTCGCGCTGGCTCTTCATGTCTTCGTGCAGGCTCTGTTGTATGGCTTCTATGGCTTCGCGCTGGCTCTGCTGTATGGCTTCGCGCTGGCTTCCCAATAGTTTACTTTCCAGGCTCTTCATGGCTTCGCGCTGGCTCCGCTGCATAGCTTCCATCGCCTCGCGCTGGCTCCGCTGTATGGCTTCTAATAAGGAAGCCATATCGAATGCACTCGGTGTCGGTACTGATGCAGCTGATGTAGTCGAAGGTCCAGCGGTGGTCTCCGTTTCCATGCGGTCACGCCCCGGCGACTCCATCCGCGCGGCGTCCAATGCCGTCTGCCGTCGCGTACGAATCCCTTCTTCACTTTGCGGTACTACAGGCATTCCGCTTCTGTCACCAATTGTTACGTGTCAGGAGTATTGGGTTCGAGAAAATGCCAAAATGTACCACAAAGACTTTATTTGTACTCGTAGATACACAAATTACACGATGTACACAGTACACACCACAACACTATGCACGTAGGTACTCGTAAACACACTCGTCGAACACTGTATCGCACGTAGAAATCACTTCACTTCTCACTGGTATCGCTCGTAGGTATCGCTGGTATCTTCCTGGTTTCGCTTCCGAAACTAGAATGTCTGCGGTTGGCCGATCGCTCCTTTTTATACCCCTCACGCACCATTCACGCCAATCCAGAACTTTCTCGCTAATTCCGCGGACCCGCTCCGAACAAGATTCGAGAACGTTCCTTGCAACCGACTTTCGCCCGTATGACTATTGCCGTAATGGTCGAAGCGTCGTGCGCGTGCGTACTTTCGAGACGGCCGTCCATTGTTCTATTGTTTCGCCTGGCATATTTATGGCCCCTATTGTTTATTGTTTAACGAGGTACGCCAGGGCTGTCACAGTATCTATCATCTGAGACAGGTATCGTTTGTGTCTGTTCTGTTGGCAAAAAGGTCCCAATGTCATTAGTCAATCATTTTGAACAGTAAATAAGCATGGAGACGTGGCGTGGTGAACTCTGCAAAAAATAAGTTTTACGAGTAAAGTCCTACAAGGATCTTACAAGTAGGGCAAACTGTACAGCGCTGTCTCTGTCACCCACGATCCAAAAGATGTTTGTAGGACTATACTTATTGATGCAAATGACAAACAAAATATTGTTGTTTCGTCAGACTTACAACTGATAAAATAGGTTTTCTTTATTTGATTTCTCGGCAATGTGAAAGCGCCCTAAATCTATAACAGAAACGGTTGTTATTGATGAAAACATCCGAAACACAACAAGACGAAAACAGTTGGAAGTTTCTCGTTTGTTATGTGACGAGCGCCTTATTTACATCTATATTAGGATAATTCTGTTGACGGAGACTAAGTCAATATGTACTCGGAGAGACGAATGTTGATTTTCAAATTGAAAAGTTTGATATTTCTCAGCGACGGATTCTTATATAAATAAATGAAACGTTTTAGAATTTTGTTCGTGTTGCTTTTAAGCGAAATCACGGCAGTTTTTTCATTTAAAAGCCACTGATGGAGTTTACAGGTATACTTTTGATTAAAATGTTATAAAGATTTTTTTGCAACCCGGTTCTTTAAGGGGCACGATACGGATGGAAGCTAGGAAATGAAAACTGTTAGATTTTTGCGTAACGGAAATGGGAATGGGAAATTATTTAATTAGCAGCCAATAAGGTGCCAGCTATCAGATCAGCTCTCAGGTGAGGTCTATTAGATGTTCAAGTGTCAGAGTTAAAGTGCTTACTTCATTCCAACTTAGTGTTTTACGACACTTACGCATTTTTATGTATGTAATCGTCAGCGACATTGCATCCATTAACAGTCTCACTGTTGGGCACGAGTCCCAAAGTGTGGGAGTACAGGCTATAGTCCACCACGCTGGCCTTGTCCGGATTGACGGACTTCACACACTTCGAGAACAGATAGACACATTAGGCTACCCTTATTTTCTAGGTTCAAAAAGCGAACTTAATTTACGTATAGGTCAGCATCAACGTTACATTTTATTAAAAAAAATAGATGCTACACACGGAAAATGCAAAAGTCCTGCTTTTATTTATTTTTTCAGCTTATTTGATGAACATGAATTAAAACACCTGTTACGGGTGAGAGATATTTTAGGGTTCTGTAAGAACCTTTAGAACCTTAGATATTTTGTACCTTTAGCGTTTCATTTTTTTCGTCCATTTCTCCTTCCTGACAGACATTACTTGTACTAGAAAGTTTTCATTTGGCATGGATATTTTTTGACTATCGCGTATGAAATATCGATAATTTTGTCGTTCAAAAACGTTAACTGTACTTATGTGAATAAAACTTTATTGATTTTTGAAACGGTTTCGCATTTCTAAGGAATGATGATATATTGCTTTACTTATATGAAATACTATTAGGTATTAAACGTTAAATTATGACGAAACGTCAAACCTGAAACATTTATCGACCGTGTAACAATATAGTTGAAAAAATTATATCTCGGCGCACAGAATTAAGTGTGTGTAATTATGAAACAATAATTATAATGATTAGATATATGTTGTGACAAGACATAAAATTAGGTAATTATTTTGTACATGTACAATATAATGTGTCAATCAAAGAAGCATATTATAGCATATGAGCACACGCACACGTAGTGCCAATTTAGTATCTATAGTGCAAGTATAGAAATATGTATGTAATTAGTATGATATAGTTACATAATTAGTATGTACTCGTATATATACTTAGTCTAAGTTGATACCTATAGCGCCAACCAAGTGCAAAAGAAAAATAATCAATAAATAGATTGGCGACCCAAATTGTTCAATGGTTAACACGCCGGATCGCTGTTCGAGGGTCCTGGGTTCGATTCCCAGTGATGCGGAAATTTGAATGATGAGTTTAAATTTCCATTATTGGTCCGGGTTTGCGTTCTTGTCCTGTACGTTGTCCATGACACCCACGACACAAGGACTCCTAGTGTGGGGCTATGAGTATGTATCTAACATCTTGACTAGTAATTAAGGCAACCACGGAACCCTAAACCGCAAAAACATACAGCTATTTCCTGTAGCGAAGTAGATGCGGGTTACTACGTGTATAATTTTATTCTAAAAATTTACACCGAGCCTTAGATTTTTCTATTTGAGATACATTTGAATTTATCTGAAGCGTGAACAACTGACAAATATTTTATGCTCTTGTTCAGTTTGTTTTTACAAAAATATTAGGTATGGTATTCTTGACACATGTGTTTTATGAACATGAACATGAACAGGATGTTTGGCTCGTTGCCTTTGCTTTGCTTTGTCCGTTTTTCACGTAAGCAGAGAATAGTATGCGAATTATAGAACTCACACAAGAAATGGAACGTCTTACGCCGAAAATACGAAAAAAACGAGACAGAACGTTACTATATTTTGTTTCGCATTACGTGCCAGTTTTTTCAAGGAAAGCACAGTTACTTCAAAATTTGACAGCTAATCGTTGAATTTGTTCTTGTGTCACATAGGTACAAAAACCAACTGCAACTATCAGACCCAGTCGTCATGCCTAATGAGATGAGAAAGTAGCGTAATATAATAATTATTACGTTAAAATGCAATTAATCCTGCATTCATCAAACGTAACGTGTGGTATCTACTAGAATAGGTAGGTACACAAAAAGTGTGACTAACCTCGCCCATTTTACGGCGATTCGCTAAAAATAGAAAAGGATTTTTGCAAAATCCTAATAAATAAATGAATGAACTGAAAACAGAACTGTGAATTTATGAATTAATCATTTTATACTTAATAGGAACTGTTGCATAAAGTCCAGTACCAGTTTATAGGCTGTTTCCATTGTCTTTCATTTCTATTACTAATAAATAATTAAATAACAAGCTTGACCTCGTATGATCTCGTAGTAACCGTGCCTACGAAGTGAAGGAACCAGGATTCGATTCCCGACCAAGACAGTTAATGATACCAGGTCCATGTCATATTATGACATAAATAATTGTTGATGCTCGGATTGTAGGTTTAATAATGGATAGTGGGTTCATTTGTGTTATCCATGCCACTCAATACTCACTCTACACTCATATTAGCGTAAAAGCATTAGTTTATGTAAAAACTTTGGTTAATTTAAACTACGTAGGTAAACTCAAATGCCTGCTCTGCGCGTTTGTTGTTTATTAACATTTGGCAAAATAAAATCTGACTGTTCACAGTCAGAACATGTACATGATATTATTAAAATCGGCCAAGTTGGATTTGCGCACGAAGGGTTCCGTACCATTATGTATAAAAACGCCAAAAAAATGTGGTCTGTTGTATGAAAGCCTCACTTAAATATTTACTTTAGTTTTTTGTAGTCACAAGCAACGCCATCTCTTGGACCGAAAGGTATCTAATTTATCGCTAAAGCGTCGAAGCCATATTTCAACTTAAATATTTATTTTATTCAGTGTTTTAGTATTTGTTGTTATAGCGGCAACAGAAATACATCATCTGTAAAAATTTCAACTGTGTAACTATTACGGTTCATAAGATACAGCCTAGTGACAGACGGACGGACGGACGGACGGACGGACAGCGAAGTCTCAGTAATAGGGTCCCGTTTTACCATTTGGGTACGGAACCCTAATTATATACGAGTGGTGTAGAAAACTTCTATAGCATGAATCAGACTTGTCGTGATGACATCATGTGGTGCTGTACCAATCCCAATAGGCTTTCTACAAGTGATTAAAGAACCCGGTCGCAATAGATTGCCGTGTCGCTTGTTCCGTGGAAACAATCTGCTACCAATTTGCTTACAAAAACAAAATTAGCATTTTGAGCGTCTGAAACTGGCTGCGAGCTGCGACCGAATTTATACGAACGCGATTCCAGTCTTGATTCGTGCATTGTTAATGCGTTCGACTTCAATGCGGATAGTTTAGGTTGCGACAAGCAACATTTCTAAAATTCAAAGTCATCGTCATCATCATTGTGTAGGGTATGATTTTATTGGCTGAATATTTTGTTTTGTATTTTTCGGAAACTGGGCTCTCTTACCCTACTTTTTGCCGACTCCACACAGCAGGAACTATTAGTTATTTTTTGTATGCTCGTTTTGTGTAGTCAGCAAATAAAAGTAGGGTAAGAGATCCCAATTCGCGAAAAATGAAACAAAGGTCAAAATCTCGAAAACGATCGCACTTTTACTAAAACGATTTTTTGACATTAGTAGTTCTCCAAGCTATCGTCCATTAATTCAGTTTGTCGCAAACGTATGGGACACAGTGTATATAAAATCATCAAACTTTTCAGGTAAATATCGTAGTTAAACACTTCAACTTCTATAATGAGAGTCTTCAAATTTTTTCTGTATGTAGAACGATTTTTTTATTTGTATTTCCAAGGTGTATTCGAGGGTCCATAAGTATTTCATGCAATTTCTTTTCTTACTTGTAAATGAAGTCGGTTGTTTTGTTAGAGTCGTACTCCTATATTTCGACAAAGTCGCATGGATCCCGGTACTTCCAAACTGGCGCGGTGAAACTTTTGGCAGGATGACAAATGACATTTAACACTTCCTGCTACGTAGGTACCCCAATATATGCATGTACCCTACTTCCTGTTCCTGTATTTGTTTACAATATTATAACTTATGTCTTGAATCCTAAGATTTAAACTTGGTCTGAACACGTTAGGTTTGGTGGATACCCTATTAGGTGAGTATAATATTAACGGTAAACTATTGTCACCAAACATCAGGAAGTAAAGTTAGCTTCTACACAACACCACCTGGATACCTGATCACCTGGATTCCTGGCATTCGTCCACAGTTCAGTTTTCACGTACCTAATTTTCTGCTAAGTCCACAGTTTTGTGGAACAAACTTCCTCCATCGGTGTTCACACAGTGCTATAACACGTGGAGCTTTAAGTAGCGAGTCCATCGCTTCCTTCTTGGCCGAAGATTCCTTCTTGGCTGAAGCTTCCTTCTTGGCCGAAGCTTCCTTCTTGGCCGAAGTTTCCTATTTGGTCGAAGCTTACTTCTCGGGAGAAGCGTTAGTGACACCCCAATGTCTATAAGCAACTGTGATCACTTATCAACACTATTTTACATTGCTTTCTAGTAAACCGAAGCACCAAGAGTGTCCATGTTTTCGTCTTCGTCTCTCCGATACGAACGACGCGCTTTGCTTCGTCTTTTCTAAGGACTGGAATAGCTTGCCAGTGTCGGTAGACCCACTCAATTTTAAATTGGGTACCTTTAAATCAATTTTATGTCACTTACCTACCATCAAAAACAATAACGTAAGAACACGTTCGGAACGATTTTTGTTTTAAAATATTTTACGGTTATACTTATTGTTATAAATTGTAAAGTGAATCCCAGTTAATATTAAAATTAATAACTCAGACGTATATTAATGTTTCTAAATTAATTACTCTCAAACGTAATATCTGTGAAATCGGGCGTTGACGGAATAATGGAGTAAAGGTAATTAATTTAACTAACCCCGTATTTGAACAACATAAAACATTAAC
This sequence comes from Hesperia comma, assembly GCA_905404135.1. NCBI lineage: Eukaryota > Metazoa > Arthropoda > Insecta > Lepidoptera > Hesperiidae > Hesperia > Hesperia comma. The sequence goes on from FR990012.1 coordinate 36,216,555, forward strand.
GGTACTTCAAATTATAATGTTTTCATTAAAACTTGTTATTACTTTGATTATTGGGTGGTGGTTCGTATAACTACATAGCATGCCAAAAAGTCTGTGTTTGTGTCTTTACGCTTACATATTTTAGACTACGCTGCGCATATTGATGCAGTTTTCACTATCATTCAACTGCTTTCTTTCATATTATTATGATTATGGTAAAATAAATCCACAAATTATCTACAATGTATCTTAGGTACCTAATAAAAATTTGTATCTTAATAAAAATACACATTATTAGGGATCACTCGCAGACTACCTACTCATCAGATCTTGCTAAAATTTAAATTCAACGACATGTCATTCCCAGCTTTCAAAATATAGAGAGAATCTTGAAACTCTATTCCTATCTCTATGTGAAACTCTGACCGACATTACGTGATAGAAGGTAAAGTGAAAAACATTGAACTTTACCTTTTTAAAGCCGGTTAAAAATATCACGAATACTCTTTTCTGGTAAAAGAAATATAATTTAATTGGAATAAAAAAGAAACGTGGGAGTATTTTATTTTTCCAGGATTAGTATTTCATTAAAGATACGTCTCAACGACTTACCGTTTGCGAAAAAATAAAACAATTTCTACGAAAACTCGTTTTTATTGCGTCAATTAATTTTAATTAAGTGATTGACTCTCTTTCCTTCTTTAGGGTAGGGGGAAGTGAAATTAATTTCGTTTTGTCCTCAAAACAATAACTACACGCGAAAATGTTGGTATATTACAAAAATAATTTATTTTGTTATACTATAATAGTTTTTTAATTATTCCTCTAATTTTTCTCTATTTAGTGTTAATGATGGAATAAATGTTTCTTTCTCTCTTTTCTTTCTTTTCTAAATGTTTTTAATTAAGACATTTAGGGTTCCTATTTGAATGTCTTTGAATTAAGACATTCAGATAGAGATAGAGAGAGATTAAATTAATTTCTTTTAATATTTTAATTTTCCTGATAGAATTTTTTAACCCGTGCTGTGACCGACACAGAACCAGGCTAGGATGGCTGGCACGCCGCCGATCTTCGCCGCTTGCAGATCTTCGCTCGACCACAGAGTATAGTAAGCACTAAGCATACAGGGAACGCTCGACTGACGGGTGCTGAAATAGAGGCTGTGGACTGTGATGCTTTAGCCTCGTCACATTCTGAGTACAGTGCGCCCAACTTAACTCTGAAATGGCAAAAATTGGAACTAATGAAAAGTCATTCATAAGTACGTTGTGGTCATTCATCTGTCAGTTACTAGTGTGCAATGATTGGTCAAATGAATGTCAAATGCGTCCGACAGCGCCTCTTTCGTTTCAATCTTAAGTTGGGTTTACTATACGATCCGTTTCCACCATGTCGCGCGCGAGCTCTGCTACTGTAGGTACGTCTGTAACATTGGACAAAGTGTTTTTATTATCCGACTGCGACGTAAAGGAGGCTTGTGTTCGTCAGTCTATGCATGTCAGTGTGTTCATTTGTAGCACACTAGAGACCAAACATATTGGTTGATTTTAATCAGTTTTAAGTCTATCGATTCGTCTCAGTCTTGAGAGTGTCACTAAGCACGTGACAGTAGGTAATGAAAAGAAAAATAATGTCGACATACTATGTCGAGAGGGGTATAATTGAATACATTTCACAAAATAGAATTCCCGAGGTGAACTATATCTCTGTATAGAATTTCATTAAAATCGGTTCAATGATTCAGGCATGAAAGTAACAGACGTACAGAGACTTACTTTGCCTTTATAATACTAAATACCTGCCTAGGGATTTTATATACATTATTTAAAATTATGAAGACTTTATAAACCACTTAACTATAGAAAACATCACGCTTGTACGCGCAAGGAATATTACGAATTTCGTTCTAATTTATAACGCAGAGTGGATCCCTATAGTAGGCTTTTGTTGAGTTAATGCGCTTACCATCCTCGAATTTACGTTCACTTATCACCTCAGGTTGTTAACTTATGTTCAGTAAAATCAATCGAAGCGTTCATAACCCGGCGGCTTGTCTAGGTACTAAGTGGTTTATTTATTTATCCTTTACTGAAACTTTATGTAGGTAAGTATAAGTAAATGAACAAAAGCCATATTTATACAAAGCCAACGCTGGCTACCAGTCTCAATAGCGTTCTATATTACAGTTTTTCGATCTTTATGTCTTGATTATCTACTTCTTGATTCGGTTCCTTGATTCTGGGTGGCAAGTAGTAGTACCTACCTACGTCTTTCAAGGATACAACCATAATAACCAAGACATAAAGATCATAATTCAATGCTTTCGTTTTAGTTCGTCCGTTGCAGCGTCTTTGTAATAGTGCTTTAAGCAACAGTGGGAGCGGTCGGTTGCTGGATGGTGACCGCTGGTGGTAAAAGAAATCGCGAGAGTAACCGTGTTTCAGAGAGAACGTAGAGCCCGGTTTTTATCGTTAGATCGTTGTTAAGCAATGTCGAAAGCTTACGGGTGTCATAAAAATGTTTGATACTTGGCTTGACAAGTCCTTTCACCAATCAGCACTAATTTGGCTTTGTGGAGTATGCTCTAGGCCTCCTCAGTTTGCGCTACTCACTCAGCCTCACACAATGATATACTATGTGCCGTGAGTGCCATTAACAACATACATGACAAAGAGCTACACCCAGGCTAAGCTGCCTCGCTGTGAATCAAAACCACGACCCTTGGAACAGCGATCCGGCGAGTTAACTATTGTGCTATTCGGGTCGTCGTTTATCAGGCTGAAGCCAAGAACCTAAGTAAAATAAATACTTTACTCAAAAAGCGTTTATTTTACGCATATCTAAAGTATTGACTTTCACTTAAGTATAATAGACAACAATAAGTTCAGATGTGCCGATATCAGATCTCGTAAAATAATATTATCCATATTCTTGGAACTTTGATTGATTAGGTACTAATACCAAAGTTCTGTTATAGATATTGGTGTCTTCGACTGGAAACTTGTGGAAAACAGGATCAAATTTTGGAATTGTTTAATTTAATTCAAATTTCTTAAATACTTACTTATTTGCTTACATCTATTTTTGGAAAAAAACCTAACTATGAGTACCTAACATTAAATAGTTTTTATTTATTTATTTTGTAACACCTTACAAAAAGGTACCTATACAAGGGCAAAACTTAATGCCTAAGGGCATTCATTCTCTGCCAGTCAGCCCTGGCTGGATGTGGAAAAGGCAGATGATAGGTGTATTTTGTATAGTCTATTTGTATGTAATAGTCTATTTTATAATCGTATTTTGTTTAATTATCCATTCGTTTGATTTCATTCAATTTAATTTAAGTGCACATGTTATTCTTCGCAACGCGTCAATGATAATCACACGACGCATGTCCAATTAACCCGATGATTACCTATACTGTAAATAAAATTATCGCCTCTAAATATCAGCTTTTAAAACCTGTTCAAAGTTTTAATTAATTATATTAACACCTCACAAAAGGTGAAATTTCTTTCAGCCGTCTTCAATTACGTACCTCATTATTCTTACTCCTAATTTTGATAACCTTTAATCCTGTGTTCAATTAATTAATCAAATAATGAGACATGTTGATAACCTCAATAACATTGTCAGCTCATTAGTAGAATCTACGTAACATAAGCAGCCATTAGATCCATTAACTAGGCGTAAGGAAATATTTCTAAAGCTATGAACAGGGGATATCCATGTCAGAAAAGTGAGGTAAGATAAGAGTCAATTGACATTGTTACCGATACTTGATTCGCTGAGAGAAATTGACACTCTCCGCTAAACAGAAATTTGTTTTATGTAATCAAAGTGTCGTTTCGAGCGTATTGGCATATTGTTCGCTTAGTAGAACACGCTCTTGATAAGTAGGTATATTAAAATCAATGCTGACAAAAAAATTACCTATTCTTGTTCTACTATCTACTCGAATGGTTGTGAGTGTTATGACGTTGTGAATTATTAAAAAATACCAAATTTTGCTGTGCCTCAAGAAAATGACTCCAAATGTGTGTTCGTCGCCAGACACTATTCCAAAAATAGAGCCACTAGTCAATTTGGAAGGTCCTGTAAATATTATAAGGTTAGAAGGTAAAATTCTTCGCGTATTTGGAAGTACACAATATGAATGGCAAACTACCTATGCCAACGACTGATTCCTCCAAATATGACCTCGTCAAATTGTTATTAGATCCTTCAAATCCAACGTCACTAATGAAATTAATTTGCATTCATCCGGGCAATTTCCTGCTCAAATCCGGATCAAGCAAGCCGGTTACATGAAAACGCGATTTTACCTATTTCTCTGAAAGTAACATGTAATATGACAGTTTTCTTTCCTGTATATCTAACGTTCACGTCGCTGTGATGCCTGTGATTAAAACAGTTCGCACCCATCCGGGTAATTTCCCGGGCAAATCCGGATCAAACGGGCCGGGTAAATTAAACACACGATGTACCTTATAAACTAGAACTATGTTGGAACTCTTTACGGAGCGCTTTGCTTAGTCATTTGAAACTCATAAAGGCGGAATAGCTCGTGTAGATTTCTCTAAGGCAGGAGTGATAAGCTTTTACTAAGTTAATGGACTTTACTTTGGAATACATCATTACTTAACTCGTGAGATACTCATGAACTATGCTCATGAACCTTATATTATCTACAACTATCTCCTTAACTATTTATTTTCCATTCCGTTGCAAAAAACAGGGCTGCAAAAATGTATTTGAAGAGAAACGACGCGACGTAGCGGTTACTAGATTCATAAAATTGTGTCATAATAATATTTAGATACGTATATTACCGAAAAATATTGTAGTAGTACATACATAGTAGTACGTACAATAGCTCAACTACCTAATGTTGGTTACCTACCATTATCCGTCGACACCAGCAGCATGCCGATTCCGATCTAAAAAGAATGACGAGGAAATAAATAAAGAAATTAATTAATAAATATTAATAAAATTTTCAAAACTGAAGTAAAAGAACAACAATGAAAAATATCGAATGGACGACTGAGGGTGCCGCCCACGCACGTTTATCGTCATACCTACATGTTGATACAAATCCTACTAATATTATAAATGCAAAAGTTTGTAAGGATGTATGTGTGTGTGTGTGTGTGTGTGGGTTTGTTACTCTTTCACGCAAAAACTACTGAACGGATTTTCATTAAACTTTGCAGTAATAAAGCTTAGACATCGGAATAACATAATTTGTTAAAATTTATAGAGATTTTTGAATTGACTGGTTTCCCGAAGCGAAGCGAGGGCGGATTTACTACTCTAAAATATTAGTAAAACTGAGCGTATCGGAATTTTACCCGTTTCACTCAGTTAAGAGATAATTATTCTGGGATTAAAAATATCCTATGTCCTTCTATACAATATCCTATGTCGATTCCATAATATCTGTACCTTTCATTAAAATCGGTTCAGTGGTGAAGGCGTGAAAGCCTTACCGACAGAAAGACTATATTATATTTCGCTACAATATTAATAGAGATATTCAAATTTATGAAGTCGAATTATTAACGTAGGTAATCATTCATACTGGAATTGTTAATTAGGGTACCAGGATAGCAGAGAATGATACAACTAATGAAAGAGATAACAATACCTTAATCTGATCCCTTGAAAGGTCTCCGAATGCCAAAGCTGGTATAGGCTTGGGAGTAAATAGGATTAACTAATTGAACGCCTCAGCGGGCGACTTGTGTTGCTGTACCCTTATTTAGACAGGAATGTTAACTTGCATGGGATCATTAGGAATTAAGACATTTTCTTTTGGAAAAAGGACAAGGAAATTAACTATTTATCCCTAGCTGTTATTCTTATTGAACGAACGTGTTCACTTCCTGTATTTGTAGGTAATGTAGCAAAATGTATTTAAGGCTCTTTTTTCTTTGAAAATGTTTTTTAAGTAGAAAAATGCCAGGCATGAAAGAGTCTTGACAAGGGACCCTTTGACAAGATCATATTTCGAGAGCTGGTTCTCAATATAGACTCTCAATGTAATCTGAGGATAAAGGTGTGGAAGTTTCCTTACGATGTTTGCCATCACCCAAGCAACTAAGTAGGAAGTATTTATCCAAACAATGCAAATTATTGGAAACACTTCAGGCGGTCTTATTGCTGTAGTTATTTCTTCCAGACATCCTTAGGGCAGATGACATCGATACGTAGGAAAGAAATGTAGTTAACTAGCTTTTTCCCGCGGCTTCGCCCGCGTGGAATTTGTTCATATCGCAAACCGGGGAAGTGGGGGAGGGGGTACATCATTAACTATCTTCCCGGGAAAATTCATCGAAATCGTTTATGCGGTGCAGATTTTTCATATAAACTTTCATCCCCTATTTCAAGCCTTTAGGGGTTGATTTTTGAAAAAAAAAGTAGCCTATGTGTGACTCTGGGTCTTCAACTATTTTCATTCCGAATTTCATCCAAATCGGACCGGTGGTTTATCAGTGAAAACGTCACAGACAGACAGACAGACAGACTTTTGCATTTATAATATTAGTATGGATATACAGCTAAATATGCAAAACTCATTACCTACTTTCAAACCGAAGCCCTGGATAAGAATTATAATAATTCTAGGGGACGCCCTCGCTTCGCTTCGGGAAAACTGTTCGTTATGTTTACAATTCATATTAAAAATACTTTCCGATTTTTGCTACATTTTTACTGATGATTTTTGCTCCTTCGTAAAGCCAAAAATCTTCCTGGATAGACTGTTCAACACAAAGCATTTTTTCAAGTCGAACCATTACTACTTGGGAAAAACCCGTTCATACAAAAAAAAACAAATTCTTCATCTTTATTAGGTATACTAGCTACCCGCCCCGGCTTCGCACGGGTGCAAGTTAGATTTACCATAGCAGCGCCATCTATTGATTACTTACTCAACCCAGTCGAAAGGTATCGACATCTGTTACATATAATTGTGACTGTCAAATAATAACACTCTTAATTTAGTTCTCTTGTGTGGCGCTAGGTGTCTGTTCATCTGTGAATAATCTGCCATGTCAATCTGTCAAATAATAAAAGACAAATAATAATTAGAAATAAATTAAAATTGCGACTATAATTTGAGATTTAAGGTATCCTATCTCTCAAGTTGGATCGAACTGCACATGGTGTGCGAATTTTATTATAATCGCTTAAGTGGTTTAATAGTCCATCGCGGACCAACATTATGACACGAGATTTATATATATTAAGATTACAAAAGATAAAATTTTATGTAAGTAGTCTCAAGGAAATAAACCTTACAAACCACCTGAATTAGAAACACAGTAATTTTGTTCCAGTTGTTCGTACGCCGTTCGAATCGACAGCCGGGTGTAATTCGATGTCGGATTCGCGGCTACCTTTGACGGTTATTCCATTAAAGTTTGCACCTTCTCCGTGGTGAAAATCAGAGTAATACTGGCACGTAATGTTTTACCACCTCGAGTGAATTCCAGGCTATAAGAACCATCTAAAATTTCCTCCAACAAAAAAATCTTAAAGCTTTTTGAAAAAGGAAACCTTTTTGAGAAATAAATGTTTTACAGAACCATACTTAAAATAAATAAAAAAGCTTGATTATAAAGTGTTCCGTATTTTTATATCACGAACTAGCTGTTGCTCGTGGCTTGGCCCGCGAGGTAGGGAAGAGGTTTTTCATTATTTCGATCAAACCTAAAGACCATTCGATTCCTAGACGATCGATTCCTAAAGTCCAGTTTTCTTAGTGTCTGTTTTAATATCGACGAAACTTCAATTAAACCCTCAACCCCTATTTTACAGAGGTAGAATAGGACAAATTCCGTTCTTAGTAAACGTCTGCTAATTATAAACTACCGGCCTTTCCATTTATACGCCAAACGGTTTTCGATATTTTATGAGTGAGTTATCTTTCACTTTTACCTAAATAATAGGTATACCTACTACCTCAGACGAATTCCAGGTTTTAGAACTTGTAAAACATTATGCAAGTAATGTAATTAATGTTTATACATCATTAACAAGATAGGTAATTGAATACGTTGAGAAAGCTTTCAAAATGGTGGACAAAATAAATTGTGAATCTTAAATCTTAATATAGAATATCTAGTAATAATAATCCTGCCAGGTGAACCAACGGACCAACGGACGAAGGACTTATTCTCGGAGCTCTAATCCTTTTGAGGGCGGTCAAGGAGCAAAGGTTTATGCAAATTATGTATATTTTGCACATTGATAAGTAATTGGATGTAGCGGTGATAGCCTAGTGGTTTAAGATCTCGGCCTCCTATTCGGAGGGTCCGGGTTCGAATCCCAGGGCACGCACCTCTGGCTTTATCGGAGTTATGTGCGTTTTAAGCATTTAAATATCACTTGCTACAAACGGTGAAGGAAAACATCGTGAGGAAACCTGCATGCCGGAGAGTTCGCAAAACTCAAAGGTGTGTGAAGTCCGCCAATCCGCACTTGGCCAGCGTGGTGGACTATGGCCTTACCCTTCTCAGAATGAGAAGAGACCCGTGCTCAATAGTGGACCATTATGGGTTGAGATGATGATGATGAAGTAATTGGATTACTTTAGATATTCTACGACGGAGGCTATCACAAATGGTCAGTAACATTGGAGGTCAATGGCCTTTATACCACCCAGTTTCAACCCCATCACACTTTTGTGGATGATTATTTTTCTGGCTAATTATGTAGGTAATACATGCACACAACACACGCATATTCAAGCGTACACATACGCACACACATACCGACACATTACACAAAAATCACTAGAAACATGCTGTACAATTTACGAAAATGAAAGAAAAATAGGTACATACCTAGTGTAAGTTTAAATATCCGGTATTAAATTATTATCACTCTAGCTAGACTCTAGCGCGTCGGGCGGCGTCTTACAGTCGAGCAAAAAGAAGGTACCTACACCAAATAATATATTATCACGTCACACAAAGGATACAAACGTATACGATAACAAATTATGCTTATTTCATTCACCGCTATTATGCTCGTAGTTGCTTTATTGATAGCAATTAGAATATATCTAATACCCTAGATCACGTAGACCTAACACCCTATTTAGGGGATTCAGTTATGCATATTAATCGAATAAACCCACAATACCTAAAACCCATTATCTAACCAAGCACCTCTCGTAAGCGAACTCCGAATTTAGGGTTAGGTTACCTATGCATAAATAAACACCAATTTTAAGAGACTCACTGATAGATAATGCATTATCTATCACCAATCCGCACTGAATGCTCATATTTTAGATGTTTCTCACAACTCAAAAATCATCACCGCAACTTACAACTGTCCCACCACTGGCCACAATATTCTTCTCTCACCGTGTGAGAAGTACAGCTACAAGGCGTAGTCCACAGATTAGATGAGTGCACACACCATTGACATCATTATGAACAACTCCCAGATGTGTGCTTCCACACAATGTTTTCTTTCACCGCAAAACAACAACAAGTACTAAGATTTTCATACAATTTAAATTTTCAAAATTTGAGGTGCTTAACGGCTGACACTGGAGTGTTCGGGACTACAACCACTACGACGTTAAAAGTTAAAAGCAATTACCTATCACTGCTACAAGTACAAGAGTGATAAGTACCTATACCTACTACTCTACCTAATCCTCAGAACTAATGCTAAGTCGCGACTATGACAGAAATTGCGACATAAATGTTAAGAACTCATGACTCGACACTAATTTATCATGTCACAATAAGTTTCACAATTATTCAACTCCGCGTTCATACAAAGACACTCGGTGTATACAGTAAGTGTATGGTGTACACGGTACATGAGTGTCGTAGTCTATTCTGTTCACAACAATTTTAACGCTCAAAGTCAATTCATCATTGAGCGTTAAAAACAAATGTATGCGTTCTATATTAGGTAATGTCTACGAAATTGCTCTACAAATTGTTGTGATATTGTAGTACATATTTGAATTTGTTAGATAATGGACGTTGACGTTGACATAACGTTTGTGTCGTGAACATCCCTTCAATGAGTGCCTTCCACTCTAGTCCTTACAGAAATAAAGCAAGAAATATCGTCGGTCAGCGGAACTTTTCGTAGAGGCCAACGTACCACGGGTTTTATTTTGATTATCTCGGCTGAGAACTACGGCCAGTAAATATCTCGAACCGCGTGGAAAAGCGCGCGGAATTCTAGCATGTACGGTCAGCAAACACGTACTGTTTAATAATTAAGATTTTCCCTTTACCTATTTGCGTTCATCCATTTTGTGTTTTTCCCGTTTTAGGTATATGATATAAATAATTATTGCCATAATGTTATGTACAGAGTTTGGATTTATTCACACCATTATCATTATTTAGTTAAGTACTTTCTACGAAATACGACGACATGAAAGAAGATTTATATTATGTTTGTGCTTCATTTAAGACTTTACGGTTGTCAGTAGGTACCTACCTACTACAAAATTATTAACATCACTATTATCTATAGCAATAGCACAGGATATCAAATAAAAAGTTTTGCATTGTCATATTTTAATTGCCTTCTTTTTGTAAACGTTATTGTAGCAATTTTCGATTCCAAGCGGCCGCAGCCGCAAACAACTGCTAGCCTTTTGTCTATAGGCATCGTTACCGAAATACATGACAAACATCCTTTTTTAATATTTTAAGATTCAATAATTAAATGGTCACCGTGCTGGTCCTGATTGACTTTTCTAACGCCTTCAACATGGTAGATCATGATATTCTCCTTGCTATCCTAGGTCATCTGCGCGTCTCAGCTACAGTCCAGGATTGGTTCTCCTCATACCTTCGGGGCCGCCAACAGGCAGTCAGGAGCGATGGGATTATGTCTGATTGGCGTAGTCTCACCTCCGGGGTGCCTCAAGGTGGCATCCTCTCTCCATTGCTGTTTTCTATCTTTATCAACTCTCTTACCTCCTACCTTGGTTGCTCTTACCATCTCTATGCAGATGACCTGCAGATATATACCTCTGCTGATGCTAGCGATATCCAAACTGCAGTCGATAGAATTAATCTCGATCTGTCCAGCGTCTACACGTGGTCGCAAAAATTTGGCATTAAGGTTAACCCTTCCAAATGCCAATGTATCGTTGTTGGTAGTTCACGGCAGCTAGCCAAGATTGATTTCACCTCGGTTGCACCTGTCATGTTTGATAACTCTGTAATTCCTTTTAGCTCAAGTGTGAAGGATCTTGGAATTCATATTGATTGCTCGCTAAGCTGGAGCACGCAAGTGAGCGAAGTCTGCCGTTCTGTCACTGCCACGCTAACGTTTCTTAATCGTTTGAAAAATTTCTTGCCTATCAAGACTAAAATATGTCTCGTACAAGCGCTCATTTTCCCGATCATCGATTATGGTGATGTGTGCTGTGTTGATGTCAGTGAGACTCTTTTAGCCAAGCTGGATCGTCTCATAAACAGTGCCGTACGCTTTGTCTTCTGCCTTCGCAAGTTTGATCATGTTTCCTCATATCGTCGTAAGCTTAGATGGCTTCATATCCGGGAGCGACGGCACATCAGACTACTTTCTTCCCTTTCTACTATTCTCTTTGACTCCCGCACTCCTGATTATTTGAAATCCAGATTTCAATTCTTATCTTCCTCTCATGATCGTCAGCTTCGGTCTACTGATTCTAATCTCCTCTCTATCCCGCTTCATCGATCTGGTTTCATCTCCAACTCCTTTGCGGTCCAAGCTGCTCGGCGGTGGAATGCTCTTCCTGAACAACTGAGAAGACCAGCTAACAGGTTTATCTTTAAAAAGAAATTAATGGCACACCTATTAGAAAGTTGCTGAAATTTTATCCACATGTCTGACATTATTCATATTTATTATTTATGTATTAGATATAATATGTTATGTATATTTATATATTTATATATGTATATATTCATAAGTATATATGTATTTGTATATATATTTATACGTATGTATTTGTATATGGATTTATATTCATAATAAGATTAATTTATATACACATTATAATCTTTTATACTTTTACTTTTGTATATGTTTCATTTTCCGTTCCAATTATTTTATTTATACCGCTCGTCGTGTTTCTCTGTTTGGCCTAATGGTTAGCTGGGAGAGAATGCACCTAGCATTAAGCTCGCCATTTTGTACCGTAATATGTGTTTATTGTGGGCAATAAAGTTTTAAATAAATAAATAAATAAATTAAATTAATTAGATCGTTAAGTATAATTTAGTAGGTATAATTATATTTTTACAGCTCCTACAACATTCTTCGAAGTTTTTTGCTGACCGTAATGAATGCTCGCATTCTAAAAGGAAATTGAAAAATATTTCAAAGCTATCATTAAAATGGAACCGTGGAAGATTTTTTAAATGATAATACGAAGATAGGTTAAATTTTCTCAAATAAAAATACTTGCCTTCATACGAATAAAAATGTTATTTTAGTGATGCGATAAGTAAGATCTCGATGCCACTACTTATTACTTGTAAGACATTATTAACATTATTAAAATATGTTAAGTTCATATTTGACCTGTTGTGTATCAGTAAAAGACTTGTCATTTTCCGACTTGAGAGCCACATTATTCTTTCTTTCCTCCTCCATAAATTACCTATCAAATTGGTGAGGTGACCACTTTCGTTTAATCATTCATTGTGTCCAGTTGTGGATTATCCATATGGCAAACTATGCACGTGATTGGAGTAATATCCAACCCGGTCAATTGCTAAAGTTGAGTCGTTGAGAATATGGAATTGCCACTCCCAGGTCGTATGTTATTACCTGTGATAGGTACAAGGAACCTTAATTACAGGCGCAGAAAGCTGACATTAGCGTGCATTGCAATTAAAACGAATTTCATAACGACTGCGATCGGATCGAGTATAGCTAAACTGTTATTTTTGGTAACTATAGGGGCATCGATGAGGTCTTTGCCTAGTATTCCGACGAAATCTTCGCATAAAAAACAACCGTCGCCGCGTCGTCATAATAAGTAAGATAAGTAGAGATAACTCAAAAACTACTACTAACTAATGCATCTGCAGAGATGTCGCTCACATTTATATGGGGTTAGATGACAAGCACAAAGGACAAGCACTATGTTTCGATTAAAAATCGGCACACGCAATCAAAAATGAGGTAGCACACACAAAAAATACAGTCTAATTAAAAACCTCCTCCTTTTTTGAAGTCCGTTTAAACCATGAAGGTTAATACCTTTAGTACACAGACATGCAACGTATTTATCTTTGTGTAAACATGTTAATTAAATTATGTAGCATCCTACCGCAGTCGGATAATAATCGTTCAAGTGCAATGCCTCCAGGGAATGTTTAACCGTTAAATTGCATTTATACTCAACTGTCTGGTAATTTAATCATGTGCGGTAGCTGTAAACAAAGGCTGTATTAACGAAATTACAGACTCCTCAATTAAATAGTATTGCGATTATTAGATACTTATATTCAGTTTACTGCAAATAAACAGTTTACAGCAATGATATTATATATTACAATATCATTGGTTTACAGTATATTATTTTTATTTCACTACATATATTTATAATTAGGTACCTATACTCTATTTGAAATAGAGCTGGAAACAATGTAAACAAACCATTTTTAGGGTTTTCACTAAGTGATATTTATGTCTGAATCAAATGCGTTGTGTTTCGACTAAACTACTGACTATAATTTTTCTGATTCCTAACTATGTAGCGATCGATAAAAACTTCAAACTGCGAGAACATATTACGGTAAAAATAATGTTATTAAAGCTTTCGTAATTGAATAACTCATGCAGCCACAACCTTAAAAACGAAAAGCGATTTGACACCTTCTTCAAAATACCGTAATTTGTTCTAAGCCTGTTTATACCTATAATACGTTAATTTTATTGTTTGTTTAAAATTATTTTTGTGTTTAGCCACATTAGTTTTGTTAATATTTATAGTGTAGTGGGTGTTATGTGTTTTCGTAGGTAAAGTTTTTCATTAAGCAAACAAAATAATTACCTTGTGATAATACGGACAAAAAGTTTGTGTTATATGGCTACAGTGTTTACGCACTGTTTTGGTTTTGTCCAGCTCCAATCTGAACGGAGTATAGGTACTTATTATAATACACGAAACAGGTCAATAATCGATGTCTAAAATTTGATTTGAAGACAATTGAAAATAAGTACTATTATTGAGTCGGGTCGCCGGCGCCGTGATGATAATAATAAAATACCTTGATAATATTTGTGCTGCCATCTATTGAGAGTTGTGTATACTTTTTCTAACAAACTTTCATAAGCTACGTTCCGTAACAATCTCATAACAATCCCGCCCTCGACGTCTGCATTTTGAGTTCTATTAGGTTTTTACGTCAAAGTGTTGTACCCTAATGAAACGGATTTGAACGTTGATATTAACATTAGAGTAAACCCAACTTAAGACTGAAACGAAAGAGGCGCTGTCGGACGCATTTGACATTCATTTGACCAATCATTGCACACTAGTAACTGACAGATGAATGACCACAACGTACTTATGAATGACTTTTCGTTAGTTCCAATTTTTGCCATTTCAGAGATAAGATAAGTTGGGCGCACTGTACCTCCAATTCAGATGGATCGTTGTGATCGAAAGTGATGACGCAATTCATTACGTCACAACCACTCAAACGAACACCAAATGCCACGACCATAATGTTTATAATACTTATGGAACGCTTTTTGAAACGTTTTGAGTGTTATGCTCCAGTAACGGAACGCAGCCCATGACACATACATGTGTCAAGTGTCAAAGTCTCAAAGTGTCAAAGAAGTCAAATTTGTTGACCGCAGTCCGCAATCGTATTGACGTAATCGGTCATCGGCCGAATTATTAAAAATACAATTTTTAATTATAAATACTCCAATCGTCACATTCTCCAAATAATTATTCAACTTTTGCGTCGCAGCCACTAAATTGACGAAGATATTGAATATGTCTTTCGTAAAACAATGCGTTCGACGGGTTAGTATTTATTCTACTATTATTGTTAGAATTCTGACCGCTTATTTGAAAATACTCGGTTTATGTTGTTGTCTTTACAGGTACTGACCCCGGCGGTATCTGTTGTGAAGAAATCATATTTCTCTACAAGTAAGTGTTACATAATGCTGCAGAGCCGGTCGGCAATTTGCTTTTATGAATCTTGGCTAAGGAATGATCCAATTGACCAAAACGCTCTTTGACCCTTTATTAGGGTGACAAAATCAAGAAAAGCGTAACATTTGCGTGTAATTATAATAATTTACTTGTATTTTTCCGTACTATATTCTTTGTCTTATGGTGTTTTAAAATTTGGTATAAGTAAGATACTTCTTGACAACAAACCCACTTGATGGTAAGTAGTGGAAGTACATTTTTATCAGTTCTTTGACTGCCACTTAGAATCTTGGTACTTTATGTTGGGGCTAAATCTGGGGAGGAGGTATAAAAAGGTTAAAATAGGACATAAAAAGAAATCTCAAACTACATTTTACAATCACAAACAAATTTGCTGTAATTTTAAACTACCTACTGCAAAATAATACTCAGTCATTGATCAATTGTGGCTAGACTGTTAGAAATCAATACTTCTTAATATAATTTACCCTGTTTTATTGACGTGACAACGTCTTATAAATTGGTTTGCCGGGTGGCACTTCAAGAAACTGCGTTAGTAGCTCCGCTCACGTTATGCGCTTACAATGAGAGCGAGTGAGAGGCACGCGTCCCTTCCACTCGGGCATGGTTAGCCCGCCTAAGAGCGAGAGAGACAGACATAAAAAGTGAAAGGCACGCGTCCCTTCCTCCTTAACATTACTTATGGTAGCTACGGCGTACACACGTTGGCGTGTTTCAGAAAATGGTACAGCGCCATCTCTGGAGAAGTAGAGTAATCTCGTTTGTTACCTCACTTAGTTGTGACTAATGGTTAATGGTCTAACGGTTAGCAGCGCTAGATGGCGGATGGTGTTACAATGTTTTAAATATAATTCTTTGTATAAATAAATGTTTTAAATTGTTACTATTATTTCATCTTTCTTCCTACTATACGAATGAATATTCACATTAAAATTATTTTACCACTCAAAATCGTTGTCACGTAAAACTTTCGCCCGTATACCGACTTTACAGGCAACAAATTTTTTTTAGGCAATGCAGTGTTTTCTCCTAGAGTCCAAAAGCAGGCACCAGACTTTTCTGCTATGTCAGTGGTGAATCAAGAATTTAAGGAAATAAAACTGTCAGATTTCTCCGGAAAATATGTAGTACTGATTTTCTACCCACTGGATTTGTGAGTACTTCTTATTATTATTGTCGCAACTAATAACTGTGTCCTGTTGGGATTAGAATGTGAGAAATACACTCCAATGTCAACCACCAAGTGTAGATTGAGAGACTTCACACACCTTCTAGACCATTATTTAGAATTGGGTTATAGCAAAAATTCATTTCTCCGTTTTGTGCTTTTGAGGTCACACGAAACTGGTGGTCTGGGTTATTTCCATAAATAACAGTTGTTAGCCATGTTAGAGAAGTTTGGGTGGCTTTGGTAACTTATCCACCAATCAGCTCTGCACATTGCAAAGTGATGGAGTACACTGTAAGGCTCCTCAATGCTGAGAAAAGAACTGCAATTAATAGTGGGCCAAAAATTAGCTTGCTTGAATCCCAGGGCAAGCACCTCTAACTTTTCGAAGTTATATGCGTTTTAAGCATTTAAATGACACTTGCTAAAATCGGTGAAGGAAAACGTGGTGAGGAAACCTGCATGCCGAAGAGTTTGCAAAACTCAAAGGTGTGTGAAGTCCGCCAATCCGCACTTGGCCAGCTTGGTGAACTATGGCCTTAACCTTCTCATTCTGAGAAGAGACCCGTGTTCAATAGTGGGCCATGATATGTTGAGGTGATGATAATGATGATGATAACACTTGCAATGACGAATCCTAATGCACGGGTTTAAGTGTATTAAAATGTATGTTATATTTTGATTTATTTATCATATATTTCAGCACATTTGTCTGTCCGACTGAGCTAATTGCATACAGTGAGAGAGTTAAAGAATTTGGCAACATTGGCTGCCAGCTCATTGGAGTGTCAACAGACTCTGAATACAGCCATCTTGCTTGGATCAATACTCCTAGGAAGGTAAGCAATATAATGCATACAACAAAATGTTATTATTAATGTTTTGTAATAAAAGAATATAATATTATGTATAATTTGTACTTACAAATTATAGAGCCAACTACAACAAACGCAATTATTGCTATTAAGGTATTAGTGAAATTCAGTATTATGTGGGTTTTTACTAACAATACATTGTCACTTGAATTCAAGTGGCATTCATGGCAAGAGCTTTACTTGCTAAATCAATAAAAAACATGAAAAGGTTCCTGAATGAGTGATGGTGAAATAGTAAGTTACTTTGACATTTTATTTGCTAACTACATAATTTTTTTCAGGCGGGTGGTTTAGGGAATTTGGAATTTCCTCTGCTAGCTGACTATAATAAGAAAATTTCACAAGATTATGAAGTTCTACTTGACACCGGGTTTGCACTTAGAGGTGGGTAGAAAGTATTCAAAATATTGATTTTAATTTGATTTTGAAAAAAGTTTGTTATTATAATTTTCTTTAAGATTACGAGTCTGTCGCCGTCACTGTCGATTTCAGGATTAGTTAAATTTTAACTTAAATTTCAGGTTTATTCATCATCGACGGTAAAGGAGTACTGAGACATATGTCTGTTAACGACCTGCCGGTGGGGCGGTCGGTGGAGGAGACGCTGCGGCTGGTCAAGGCCTTCCAGTTCGCTGACAAGCATGGTGAAGGTTAGTGTTGTACTGTTACAATTAATTACAGGCTTATTCATTATCGACGGTAAAGGAGTACTGAGACATAATATGTCTGTTAACGACCTGCCGGTGGGGCGGTCGGTGGAGGAGACGCTGCGGCTGGTCAAGGCCTTCCAGTTCGCTGACAAGCATGGTGAAGGTTAGTGTTGTACTGTTACAATTAATTACAGGCTTATTCATTATCGACGGTAAAGGAGTACTGAGACATATGTCTGTTAACGACCTGCCGGTGGGGCGGTCGGTGGAGGAGACGCTGCGGCTGGTCAAGGCCTTCCAGTTCGCTGACAAGCATGGTGAAGGTTAGTGTTGTACTGTTTCAATTAATTACAGGCTTATTCATTATCGACGGTAAAGGCGTGTTGAGACACATGTCCGTTAACGACCTGCCGGTGGGGCGGTCGGTGGAGGAGACGCTGCGGCTGGTCAAGGCCTTCCAGTTCGCTGACAAGCATGGTGAAGGTTAGTGTTGTACTGTTACAATTAATTACAGGCTTATTCATCATCGACGGTAAAGGAGTACTGAGACACATGTCCATTAACGACCTGCCGGTGG
Organism: Hesperia comma; assembly: GCA_905404135.1. Classification (NCBI taxonomy): domain Eukaryota; kingdom Metazoa; phylum Arthropoda; class Insecta; order Lepidoptera; family Hesperiidae; genus Hesperia; species Hesperia comma. Next base: position 36,234,997 of record FR990012.1, read on the forward strand.
GGCGGTTGGTGGATGAGACGCTGCGGCTGGTCAAGGCCTTCCAGTTCGCTGACAAGCATGGGGAAGGTGAGTGTTATTCTGATCAAATTAATTACAGGGTTATTCATCATCGACGGTAAAGGAGTACTGAGACACATGTCCATTAACGACCTGCCGGTGGGGCGGTTGGTGGAGGAGACGCTGCGGCTGGTCAAGGCCTTCCAGTTCGCTGACAAGCATGGGGAAGGTGAGTGTTATTCTGATCAAATTAATTACAGGGTTATTCATTATCGACGGTAAAGGAGTACTCAGACACATGTCCATTAACGACCTGCCGGTGGGGCGGTTGGTGGAGGAGACGCTGCGGCTGGTCAAGGCCTTCCAGTTCGCTGACAAGCATGGGGAAGGTGAGTGTTATTCTGATCAAATTAATTACAGGGTTATTCATTATCGACGGTAAAGGAGTACTCAGACACATGTCCATTAACGACCTGCCGGTGGGGCGGTTGGTGGAGGAGACGCTGCGGCTGGTCAAGGCCTTCCAGTTCGCTGACAAGCATGGGGAAGGTGAGTGTTATTCTGATCAAATTAATTACAGGGTTATTCATTATCGACGGTAAAGGAGTACTCAGACACATGTCCATTAACGACCTGCCGGTGGGGCGGTCGGTGGAGGAGACGCTGCGGCTGGTCAAGGCCTTCCAGTTCGCTGACAAGCATGGGGAAGGTTAGTGTTGTACTGTTTCAATTATAGGGCATTTATAAAAATCATTACCATAATATAATAAATGTAAGAGTAAGAAGATTTGAGACTTGGGACATCAACTGCGTTAATTTATGCATTCAAATTTCAATAACTTTGTGATATTTCAAGATATTCCAATATAATTTTCACCATGATTAATGTATTTTTATTTCGTCCCATATATTTATGAGATTGCAAACTTCCTTATTGCTATAAGAACAATGATTATATACGGTAGAAATGATACTAAATATCCTGGAGGGCGGTGGGACTACCACGGACAAACTAAGCTCTGCCACTTATTAAGTTCATATGTTTTATATTTTACAGTGTGTCCGGCCAACTGGAACCCAGATACCAATGTGAAAACCATCAAGCCAAGTCCCAAGGAAAGCAAGGAATACTTCGAGAAAGCTAACTAGACTTAAGTTCTCCAGTTTAATATTTAAGTACAGCAATACAATCCGTTGAATATTAATTTTATTTATTTATTTTGGAAAGAAAATATTTTTTTCTAGTAGCCAAAACATTCAATAAAGATTATCTTCAGCAATAAGCCATAAAATTAATGAGTATACACTTCTAATACCGTTAGGTGTAAAATAAACTGAACTTTTACATGAGACATTAGCTTTGTATGTTAGATAAACAACTATTGCTTTGGTTTGATGGGATATTTGCAGGTGAAGGAATAGTGTTAAATATTTTAATAATTTCAATTGCCTTTTATATACATCAAGTGCCTCAAAAAGAAAAGGAAATCAACCAATTTATTAAACTTACATAAAATTATGTCGGATATTTTCTTAAATCAGTGAGTTACGATTTTATTAATTGTTTTTTTACTGTTTTATTGAAAAATGCTGCCAATATTTTTAAATAATTATAACGTTTTTAAGATGACTTCCTCTTATAAAAATAAGCCATTGTTATGGTCTTAACTGATATCATTCCCTCTCGCTTTTAGTAATTGTTAAAACAAAACAAAATAGAACAAAATATATAGAAGCTTATTTTTTGTCTTAGGCTCTAGACAGACGGACCGCATTTCAACTGCAATCCAACCGCAAATTGCAGTTCACGTGCAGTTTGAACGCAGTTGACACGACTGCAATAGAACTGCAAACGAAACGCGCAGTCCGATTGCAGTTCAATTGCAGTTTGGTTTGGTTTGGTTGCGCGTTTCGTTTGCAGTTCTATTGCAGTCGTGTCAACTGCGTTCAAACTGCACGTGAACTGCAATTTGCGGTTGGATTGCAGTTGAAATGCAGTCCGTCTGTCTAGTCTAGAGCCTTACAAGTGAATACAGCATTTAGTGCTTTAAATGTAGCAAGGTGACACCTATTGTATATTTGTATGCGGTTTGTATATTCTAAGAATAAAATATTCGAGTTTTATGGTGGTTTTGATTTTTTCGTTACTGCATTCTGTAAAACTTATATTAAAAAAAATATAAAAAAAATGTTTCCCAAGATTGAATAATATGTCATCTGACATACATACTTAGCAATTTACCTGCCTCTAGTTAAGAAGCATTTTATGGTCCCCACTGCGATATCCATAAAACCTAAATGCGTCATTTAGATACTCAACAAAGAACGACGTAGTTTTGATAATCCTTGCAAAATCGGTTTGTGACCCCCCTCAAATTCAGTCTGCGTCCGCGCCTAAAAAACTGTATCAATTAGGTACAATATAATAAGTAGATTTAGATAAGATTAGTAACGTAAACATAATTTTTAATAAACTAGTTGTTTCCCACGGCTTTATCCGCATGAAAACCTTCGAGTGATTTGCTAATATAACAAACTTTAATCCCTAACTGCAATGACTTACTCTAAACTACTTCCGTATCAAAAATATTCATACGTCAAACCGTTTTCTAATTTAAACTACGAAAATAGAATAATCGATACCTGGAGACTTACATACTACTTAGGTACCTACTACTATGGTACATAATTTTTCAAACTAGGTACACTAAGGGCCGAAACTGCGTTAAGCGGGCGCCCGCGACGGTCAACCGTCGCGTGTCTACGCGCATGGACACGCGTCGCGTCGCGGAGACCGACTTATTTTATTTACGCAGTGTCGCTAGTTCAATTTTAACGTGTGCATGTATTTACCCTTTCTCTATCGAAAGACATTATCCGAGCGGTCGTACGATCCGTATCACCTAGCGTTATCGACTGCAACTCCGTGTGTGTTACTGTTGGCGGGCACCGAGCGTGCCCCCGCGATGGGTTCCGTTGCACGGAGGCGGGCCCCGTCGCGTGGGTGCGGGGCGCGGGTCCCTGTGACGGACGCCCGCGCAGGTCCCCGCGACGTAGCACTTTTGTATGAAACCGCGCGGGTGCCCGCTTAACGCAGTTTCGGCCCTAATAATTTATCGAGCTTAGGTGGCATATTTTTCAGTCAGTTTGAATTTTAATTCCTGTTATGTAGGTACTAGCTCTTACCCGCGGCTTCGCCCGCATAGTCATAGAGAATTGACAATGAGTTGTTTATCATACATGGCACATTTCTGGTTGATAAATAAGTGACTACAACAAATTAACTCAAAACTATCGAAGCACAAATAAATGTCATAAAATATCTGAAGTACATAGGTACTTACTTACCTACCTAACAAAATATTTAGCAACTAAAAAAACATCGATCTTTCCGTGGGAATGAGATGTTTTACCGCGGTAAAAAGAAGCCTACTGCACTCTCCACCCTCCGAACTATCTCCACACACATAAACCATATCATATAATAGACACGTTGCGACGTGAAAGAGCCACAAACAAACACACTTTCACATTTATAATATTAGTATGGATTACATAATAAACTTTATACGAGCAGGTTTACTTTCAATTTACAAAATATATGTGTCTACATTATGGCCTATAGTCCCAGAGCTGACCGTCATAAAATGTATAAAAATGGTCTGTGTCTTTTTCGATATCAGGCGAATTATAAACCGTTGGTCTGGCAATGTGTAAGTTGACCAATTTTTTTTTATAGCCTGAAGGGCAGACGTAAAAGCAGACGAGCCACCTGATGGTAAGTGGTCATCGTCGTTCATCAACACGAGCAACACCAGGGGAATCACCAGTGCAACGCCGGCCCTGAAGGAGAACTCTTTTTACACCCTTCTTGAAGAGCCCCATGACAAAGCGCTTTGGGAATACCTCAGAAGGAAGCTCATTCCACAGCTTGCAAGTTCGCGGCAAAAACGATCGAGAAAAACGGACCGTACTTAGTCGTTCGCCACGAATCCAAGCGATGTGGATGAAACTTCAATCTTCGGCGAGTGGTGCGATGGTGGAAGGGGGGAAGTTGGCACCAAATCGAACAATTCCTCGGAGCACTCACCGTTGTAAAGTCGGTAGAACACGCAGAGACATCCAATGTCTCTTCCTAAGACTCAGGTGTTCTAACCTGTGAGTGATTCGTGGGTTGTTGACAACTCGGACTGCGCGCTTTTGTATGGCGTCAAATGGGCTAAGCTGGTATTGTGGCGCCCCTGCCCACAGGTGAGAACAGTACTCCATGTGAGGCCTGACTTGAGCTTTATAAAGCATCAACAAGTGCCCCGCAGTGAAGTACCTAGGTACTGCTTCGCCCGGTTTAGGACGCCAAGCTTTTTGGAGGCCAACTTGGCCTTGAGTTTCCAAGTGACACCGATACTGCACGTCGCTCGAAATGTCAACACCCAGAATCCCCACACTTTTACTAACGGTGAGCGGTTGAATTATATAATGGTAGATATTAGCGTATGAAATTTGTATTCTATTAAGTGATAACTATAAGGTAATGGTGTCAAATTTGTAAAATAACTTTTATAATATTAGTTAGGTATTAATAACTGTGACCAAATTTGCATGCCTTTTAGGTAGAATAAGAGGTAATTCATACTTTAAACACCTTGTAAAACCTTATTTCAGTGCAAATAAAGAAATTCTAATTCTAATACCCTGGAATTGAGGCGTCTTGACAAATGGGGTTTTCTTAGCAGAAAACGCACAAACTTTTAATGTGTCTTTGTGGGGTTGAACTCGACTAGATTAAGTCGACCCCATTCCGAGACTTGCTCCAGAGAGTTCTCGACTTCAGACACAATTTGATTCTGCTATCCTCCACTTGTGACTGAGAGGCATTTGCAGGGCCTGTATAATAGGCATCTCCCGTGCTGTCATCTGCATAGCAATGAATGCCGGTTGCACGCTCCAGCATGTCATTGATATGCAGAATGAACAGGGTAGGAGACAGCACAGACCCTTGGGGTACCTACACCAGCATTTATAGGTTTCATATCTGAGCAACAACCGTCGACGACAACCTTAATATGTCGCTCAGATAGAAAGATGGCAACCAACCCAACTGCACAACCTCTCGGGGAGACCGTATGATGGTAACTTCGCAAGAAGAGCCCTGTGCCAGACCCGGTCTAAGGCCTTAGCGATATCTGGGCTGACTGCCAGTGCTTCCCCGTTGCTGTCTAGGGCCTGAGCCCACCGGTGCGTGAGATAAACTAAAAGATCGCCAGCTGAACGATTGGCGGAGGTGTTATTGGCCAACCCAGTTTTGAAAGTTTGAAGCCGCCCGAAGGCCTTCCGACATGGCTTAACGACTGCTATTTATCGATGACAACCGGGACCGACGGCTTTAGGTACGTGCCCTCCGGAAGCGCTTAAGAAATTTTGCCACTAACGGTCACCCATCCAACTACTTTGTCGACCACTTAGGATCGACGCAAGCCGCCGGGCTATAAGCGCTTCAACTTACTTATTGTTTAATTGGCATTATTTGAGATAAAGATGAAAGATTAGATAACATCGCAAAAATTTATAATATTTAGATACCTACATGTCGATCAAAATCATTAATATGCTCCAAGGTTTGATACAGTGGCTTTATTTAGTCGTTTGTACCGTAATAATAATTATTAATTTATAAATGGTAAAACCCTTTAATTAGTTCTGCGCGACGCAAAAACTCAACCCTGAATCCAGTTGTTTTTAATTACCTATTTGCGTAGTTATTTTTAATCATTTGCGTATTGAAGTAAAATTACCTAATGTCTTTACTAACAAAAATTGTGATTTTACTAGTATGGTAAGTAATGTTTTTTTTTTTAATAATTATTTGCAAAATCCTAAATATTACAAAAATATAATATCTACTTAAATATAAGCACCTAATAAATTTTAAGACCCTCATGAATTCAATCCACATGGAGCATACAAGAGAGAACCTGCACAAAGCAACATTTTTTAAATGCGCGTAATATGAATAATCGATACTTATTAAATACGAGTATACCTACCTACTTACATAAAAAATCATGCATTAACATCTCAAATGTAAGATCAAACCAAAATTATATCAAATGTCACTTATTGTCCAAAAAGTTTGCTAGAAAGGTACCTACCTATATTAAAATTAGTAATAATTGTACCTACCTACCCTTTGTGACATTGTAGGTACTTACCCCACCTTCCCTTACGTTGAATTTACACAACAAATCAATGTTTCCCAATTCGATGTTAACCCATTTTGTTCCGCATAAAGAAAAGTAAACTTAAAACTTCGAAAACCAGGCAGTAATCAGCACATGAATAAGTACCTATACGTTCAGGGCGGCTGCTAGCTGTAAGGGCGCCCGCGTTCAAAACCATTTTGCACCCCATCTAGTCATTGAATACCACCTCACACATTACCTATTTTATGCCGCCCCCATCAGTACCTACCGCTCGCGTGCGTTGAGCGCCTTGCACGCCCGCCTAAGGCGGCCCTATAGATTTTCCATCTTCGCCAACTGCCATTATAGACAGTATCCTTAACGCCAAAGATGTAGTACCACACGCGTCGGCAGCGAATAGCGATAAATCCGAAATCTGTTAAATTTGAAAGCTAAGTACATAAGTATTAGGTACTAACTCTGGTGACTCTTACTAACCATTATCAGATCCACTAACTGGACTGGATTACTAACATCAACTAACAGGACTAACTCACTAACAGTTCCTGTCCTCACACTTGTTAACAAACTAAACTAACCATATATTGTTCTTACAACATCTAAGTACTCACCTTACCTACCTACCTACATACCTAACCTACTGACCACCTTTGTCCCTATTTGAGTCTTTCCTAGGTCGGTCACATCATAGTTGTCATGGGCGGCATTACGTAGTGTGTTACCAGACCAATCGATTGGTCTAGGTAGAAACTATCGATCTATGTCGACTAATCCACTCCACCATCAATCGATAGCGTCAATCGACGATCGATCGATTGGTCTGGTAACACCCTTAGATGGTTGGTGCTACATGCTCGTTTGCTTACTAAACTTGATTCCAAAAAAAATACCCAATATTTCATTACATAGATCTATGTTCTTCAGTTGTTTGACGGTGGCTAACACAGCGACGCGAGCAAAAAGACAGTCGCAGCGATCGTTCCCTGAGAACTTTCAATTCGGTGCAGCGACTGCTTCCTACCAGATCGAAGGAGCTTGGAATCACGATGGTACTACACTTTTTTACCTTGACTTCAAAAAAAGGTTCTCAATTCGTCCGTACCTATATTTTGTTTTCTTACGTGTGTTACCTCATAACTTCGACTGCCGTCTGGTCCCATTTAAATTTGAGCGACATCTGGCGAGTGGTTTATGAGTTATCTCGAGTTTGAATTTGGTATTTTTTTTAAGTTAAGTATGTATCTACGTGACATTTCGTTAACTTTGTTTACCCTTTATGACCTTATGGCCAATGGTATACCTAAGTACTTAGATAAAGATTTATGATGATGAGAGATAAGACACAGTGCTTTCTGTAGGTAAAATGAAAATGAATATCTACGCAGTGGAGGCGAAAACCTCGACGGTTAAAGGAGATGTTTCATATCCGGCCCACAACATGTACAGTACCTCGAAAAATCGAGAAAAATCCATGGAATTCGGGAAAAATAAAGAAAAATTTCTTAAATGCATACTTTTCTGGTACAAAAATTGTATTTATCATTAATTTTGTCAAGTTTCAACATGGCGTCTTGCCAATTTGTCATTGATCATAGATCACGAACTGTCTACTGTCACTTTAATATGACAGAAATGTACGTACATATGTCAAACTTCAATCAAATCAACCAACGTGACATGTGATGACAGCTTACCGCCATGACGGATTTTTCTTTTTGTGTTGCAATTTTAAGTGTATATTTTTGTGTTATACCACCAAACTAAAGCAATTTAAAGGAATTGGATGATTGAAAATTGTTTTAAATGTGTTTCTCCATTTTTGAGTATAGTGTACAAAGTGGTGGCCGGGGCTCCATACATTTTGAAACATCTCCTTTCTGCGACAGAACTACCTAAGTCCCGATTTTGATAATTTATCAATGCATAAATTGGGTCCCGTTTTAATAGTTTGACAAATTGTGTTTATGAAATGTATCAAAAATGCGATCCAATCGCAATCGAAGCTTTTATGAATTGGCAAAATAGGGGCCCTGATACCTACGCATGCTAGGTGCTAAGTACCTACTAAGTACATAAGTATTGACCCAAAAAATTGCAAGTGGATTATTTTAAACTTATGTGAACAACTAGGTATCAAGGTACTTCACCATACCTTCAACTTTCAAATAAGTTCATTGAAAAGTTAGGTACGCAAGGGTCATTTGGGGTTGCGTTTATGAGAGAACGTTACCTATTTTATTGATGTGAAATTTCTTTAACTGCGCTGAGAGAAAAAATTCAAGATCGTCACACACGAGTTCAACAATCGATAACTAGGAAATGGCCATAGGTAAAGAATCTACTAACATATTTTCATAGGTATTACATAGGTATCTATACTATAATAAAACTGTAGGACCACGTGTTCTGTACATTGAATATTTTTGTGAAATTTCGACTAAGGGGCACTTACAAATCGAGATAGAACTCAAAAATATATTTTTTTTATTTATTGTCTGTCTGTCTGTCTGACCGATCATCACGCGTAAACCACTGGACAGATTTCATTGAAACTTAGTAAAGTTATTACCTATATACTGGTGTCTATTATAGGCTACTTTTTTTGTCGAATAATATTAAGGTTCCCTAGGGATAGGTGACTAAAGTTTGTATGGAAATTTTTTATAACGTCGTCCGATTTACTTCAAATTTGCAACAAAGGGTTATCACTTAAATTAATAGAATACGTGTTTCTCAGTTTTTCCATATTTTGTAAGGAAAAGAAAAAAAACAAATGAATGCGGAAATTTGTAATTTTTTAAGGTAACTTTCTGACTAAACTGAAAATGATTTTAACCCCATGTTTAAAAATTATTATAGTTAAATAAGTAATTTTCAATGTAAAATCAGTAGGTATTTAAAATATTGCCAGCAAAGGGTGCAAAATGGGGATAAAGTTGGTACAATTAGAGGTGCAGTGTTTATTCGAGTTGACTTAAGTTTTGTCATTTTTGTTGCGGGCTTAGATTTTTGTGAGACTTTCACTGAGAGATAGAGAAGGTTACTTATTATCCCGGAATTCCGTGGAATCCTTATTCATGTGGGAAAAACTCATATTTGGGAACGAGGTCGCGGGTTCAGATGTTTATGGGACTTTCAGTGGAAGGTAGAGGAGGTTATGGAGCATTATATAGGCTAATTTTTGTTCCGGACTTCCCGCGGGATCCACTCAACTGCTCTGTAGAAGTTGTCAAAAAATTCATTAAACATTTTCACGTGCCAAAAATACTCGCACACACAATGCGAATTCTGTGGCATCCTACTAATATTATAAACGTGAAAATTTGTATGTTTGGTCCTCAATCACGCAAAAACGGATCAATGGATTTGTTACCTACACGGATAGTTTATAACCCAGAATAACACATAGGACACTTTTTATCCCGGAAATCCCGCGGGATCCAATTTTATGCGGAAAAAACTTCTACGAGAATGGGTATAGCTTCATAACAAACATATTAATATAAAAGTAACAAGTCTGTCTTTCCGAAAATCCCGCGGGATCGGCAGTTTATCCTAAAATTCTTACGGGAGCAGGACCTACGTGGCTGATACTTACGGGTCCCGAAGCGAAGCGAGGGCGGTTCGCTAGTTGTAAATATAGACACTTAATTTTAATTCTTATCAAAAATAGTAAATACCTACATACAATTTGAATTGCATTAAGTAGGTACCTACTTATCTAATCGTTGAGAACTTTCATTACCGTTTGATTTATGAACTTGTCGCTTTGCCGTAAACATTTGAAATTATTCGTTTTTTATTTCTATGCAGGAAAAGGCTGGTCGATGTGGGATCACCTGGTCCGAACGGATCCAGATCACATCGCGGACAAATCAAACGGAGACATCGCAGCCAACTCTTACTATTTATACGAAAGAGACATCGAAATGCTGAAGGAACTAGGAGTTAAAATCTACCGACTCTCCATATCCTGGCCAAGAATTCTTCCATACGGTCGCCCAGACTACGTGAACCCTTATGGAATTGAATATTACAACAAAGTTATTAACTTGCTTCTAGAGAACGGTATTACGCCGTTCGTGACAATGTATCACTGGGAATTACCGCAGAATTTGAACGAGCAAGGTGGTTGGTTGTCGCCAAATATTGTCGATTGGTTCGGTGATTACGCACAAGTTCTCTATCAGAATTTCGGCGACAGGGTGAAACACTGGTTGACCATCAACGAACCTTACGTTCACTGCGTGCAAGGATATTCCTGGGGATCACATGCGCCCCGAATACGTTCCCCAGGGATTGGCTTCTACGAGTGTGGAAGGCATATCCTCCTGGCGCACGCTAGAGCGTATCATATTTATGAAGAATCGTTTAGAGCGACACAAAACGGAGAAATAGCTATTGTTTTAAGTATGGACTGGCCCATGGCGGCCACTGATTCAGTAGACGATGCGGAGGCGGTTCATGACTACATAGATTCGCATGTAAGTAGGTATTAAGAAATTATCAATAACGAACCATATTGTAGGTATGTTATGCGTAAAACTTTTAACATTTTCAGCCACTAGTTTACGAAATTACTTGTGTGTCAGTAGTTAACATATAATAAAAACCCTCCATCAATCCGCACTGGAGAAGCGTGGCGCAGCATAGGTACTCTAGGTCTCCTCAGTTATGAGGAAAAGAAAAAATCCGAGTTTAGTAGTTTAAAATTAATAGATTGAACGAAGCCAGGCAATAAACAGCCCGTGAAATGCTCCTTGCGTTGGTCCTAAGTGACCTAACGAGTTAATTATAAGCAGAGGAAAGAAAATTCAATCAACTAATAAGTAGATACTTATTATGATTATTAATTATTCGAACGATTATTATTAATTCGAACAGAGTAAACAGACGTCTTTTTTGACCTCGTACCAAAACTTGTTAAGTACCTACCTACCTACTTACATTACACATTGATTATATTCTTATCATACTTTATACCTCCAGCAATAGTTTAATTGAGTGATAAGTACTGATACTTAAGGTATTATACAATTCCTAATAATCATCACAATAAATAACCCATAACTTTATACGCAATAAAAAATATCTGCAAATTGCAGACTGCAATAACTGTAAGAATATTTATCTCGATAATAAAAATTCCAATAAAAAATGCCGTAAGCATAACTAAGAGAATTAGTGCCTTTGAGATACTACTTAGGTACCTACACACGAGAACTTACTTTAGGTATCTGTGGCCTAAACGGTATTGGCATTGATATCAAGGATTTCCCTGCCCGATACTCGGAGATACATTTTAAAATGAAGAAAAAAAAACTGTTTTAAGCATGGCCTAAAAACAGGTCCAAAAATTATTTTTATTTACAAATAAAAAACGTCTTCAAAGAGGATAAGCAGGTACCGGCTTAGCTCTAAGGGGATTTGTGGAATAAGCCTCTAAAATTTAACCAACAATCACCCTAGTAATCCCGGACAATAACTTAATTAGAAGCGACGACCCTTAAATCTACCACTGCCTTAATATCTAGGTACCATAATTTTATTTTAGCTCGGTCAATACGCTGATCCCATAATATTCTGAGAATGGTAACTACCCTCAGCGTCTGATTGATAGAGTGGCGGCAGCGAGCGCACAGCAAGGCTTCAATTCCTCCAGACTTAGGCCTTTTACACCCGAAGAAATAGAGTATATAAGAGGTTCAGCCCATTTCCTGGCATTAAACCATTACACCAGTGACTATGTATATAGAAATGAGTCTTTGATTGGCCAGTTCCCAGTACCCTCATATATGGACGATACTTTTGTGGGGTCCTTTAAAGATCCATCTTGGCCAACCAGCCGGAGCCCTTGGATTCGGGTAAGTTACGTAACATTCACACACTCATAATGATTTCTGTCAAGTCCGAATCGGCTCACGTGGAGTACTTAGGTAGTGCTCAAGAGTACTTAGGTATAAAGCAGTATACCTACTTATTTGCTATTTAGCCTGGGAATTTAAGTTTTTGTAAGTTTTCCTCTAACGGAAAGGATGGGGGGTTATTGTGTACCTACTTGTTTAATACCATTTGTTTTATTTATTACAGTTAAAAGTAGATACTTGATGTTTCCATAATATTTCTTTCTCATACGTCGTCTATCCTTCATTTGGAGTAACTCAAATCAGTCACACAGCAGGTTCCACGGCAAAAACTCAAGTTAAGTACATACCCGAAAATTTACAGGAATATGGTCCAGGCTTCCATCTACTGCTAGTCTATTTAAAAGACACCTACAACCCGGTTATCTACATAACAGAAAACGGGGTCTCAACTGAGACAGGCCTGAACGATGACAGCAGAGTCAGCTATTACAGGAGTTACCTCACAGCTGTCCTGGATGCCCTCGACGATGGAGTGAACATAAAGGGCTACTGCGCGTGGAGTCTCATGGATAACTTCGAATGGTCTTATGGGTACACGTGAGTATCACTTCAACTTATGAAACGAATGTGAATTTTGTATATTGGTACCAGGGTAAATCGACTTAATACTTATATAATAAACTTATTAAAAGGTCCCGAAAAGGAATAAATGGCGTGAAGTGATAAATAAAGACCTTGCCAACCAAACTTTCTCATCATTTTCAAACGGGCAGCTCCAACTCAAGTTCCCACAGTTCTTATACTTACTGAAAAGCCGATATCCAAGAATTTAGAACTAATTACTTCAGCATACGTTATTAAACTGCACTTTGTTTCAGTATGCGATTTGGCCTCTACGAGATCGACATGTTAGACCCTGATAGACCGCGCACCCCGAGGAAGTCGGCGCTGGTGTACAAGGAAATCATCAGAAGCAGGACCATCAATTACGACTACAATCCCGATCCCTACGCCCAAACGGCCCAAACTGGCAACGCAGTTGGCATCAAAACATCCTTGTTAATAACCTTAGTGATAGCCCTAATTAATTTGTGTATGTAAATAAGTCACCTTGAATTGCGTAGGATATGGAATTGGCGCTTCCTGCTAAAAATAATCAATTACGTGTGCTCAATTGAGCTTGTAAGCAAAATTTACTTAAGGCCTTTTAAATTCTCGCCACCAATCTACAATGGAACTGAAGGAATGAATCTACAAACTGCCGAATAAGTAATATTGTTTCAAGCTTAAAATAAGCTTGTTTTAAACACGTTATGGTACGAAAAGGCAATGTAATATTAAAATAATACTGCTTTAAGAGGTTGTGGTAAGCCCCCAGGACCATTGACTACGACTACAATCCCGATCCGTACGTCCAAACGGCCCAAACTGGCAACGCAGTTGACAAAACAAAACATAGATGCTATTAAATGACCTACTTACTTATAACACATTTTTATGTAAACAAATTATAAATATTATGTACAATCAATATCAGACAAAACCTATGTATACAGAAAATATCAAACCACAAATCCACTAGTATGATTTGTGTTCAAACCTTTTCCTTTGCTTTTAGTCATATTGTGTGAATTCTCGAAGATGGCCTACGCCAAGAAATAATATCAACGGAATAAGTAACGAATCACCTCTCGCGTGCGTTGCATGCCTTGCACGCCCGCTTGCGGCGGGCCTGTTATCGATTCGTTGCCGGCAATGAAAGAAGCGAAAATAATGAAATTGGCTCACGTCCCCACGAACACGATAATATTATTTGGCGGTTTTGGCGGTTGACTCGCAAGATGACAGCTAGCCAAGCCTATAATAGCAGAGGGCAGTTTTTGTCGTCTCTGACGACTCCCTGATTGGCAGGCACAGGATAGCTGTTAATACCCTTAATTCACAAAATTATTAATGGCCCATTGGCTCCTAAAAGCTCCAAAATCGATACTAGCTCAGATGAGGCCCCACCAAGAAAGATTCAACAAGGATTTCACGAAAGGCGTTCACGGAGCATTTCCTACAAATGTGGTGAGGCGGAAATGTGTACCTATAACTTGAAAATTTCCGTTCTTGTTCATGGCACCTACAATACAGGAAACACTAGAATGGGACTATGTGTGTAGCGTTATTAAAAAAAAGTAAATTGTAATCAATAATCATAATTACATTAGAGGTAGAAATATTTGCTTAAGAAAATAACATTTATTTGCTACATAATTGTAAGTATATTTGTTTCAAAATTGAATAACATGAAATCACAAATTTGATTACATCGAACTACAACTTGGTACATCTACTTAATATCTTTATTAAAATGTAATAGACACTGAATACAGATAAGAATTATTCAAATACACAAATATATTTTTAGTACCTAATAAAAGCCCATTAAATTGATTAAATACGGTCCGAAATACATTTCCTACACTGGAAAAGCATGTATGTATAATAAATAAAATAAATTGAATATTTAAAATCTAAATATAACAAGTTATAATTCAACAGATAAAATATAAAGTTTATAGGATAGAATATTGATCCACAGTACACAATAATTATATTGAAGATACAACAATAAACACATAGACAAATCTTATCTTTTTTTCAGGTCTAATTAAATTGTATGAGTTATATTATGGTAATGAGATCTTTAGCATCCAATTACCACTAACGACATTTATTAAAAATATACTTTACTTATATAATATTACTTTAGTACTTATTTAGGTACCATCCTAACTTAATGATACCAATCAAGAAGTACCCAAAAGATAATCTTATAAAATAGTATATAGGCAGACATACAGTAGTGAAATCTTATATAAAATTATAAGGAACATTAAAATCAACTAAATACTTATTACAATTAATCTTTAATATTACATCACGATTGAAAAAGACACATTCATACTTTAGGTACCTATCTACCATGTTTAGATCCAAGACAATTACTACAGATTTGTAGTTGGTGACTTAAAGCTTTGTAAATGCAAATAGACACGTCATACTACATTCCATGATACTTATGAGTAACGAATTACATTAGTAGGCAGTGTAGGCACTACAGGAATACTTATACAATGAGACAAATACCTATGACATTTTATTTTATGAGAATCACATGTAATCTAGATATTAGTTCATCACCATTTTATATTTTAAATCCATCTTGAGCACCATCCTTCCATTAAAGCTGCCATCTAAAGACTTCCTAGTATAACTCCACTATAGGCAAAGGCTTGTCAATCAACTTTCACTTAAGCGTAATACATGCTAAGAATGGTGTTCAACCATATCAGTTCAATACCAAAACCGTATTAGGTATAATAATAAACAAGAAAATAAACACTGAAAAGGACAGGATGTCAGTAATATGTACATAAAAAATATTAGATGAAAATGTAATCTCTTCAGTTTTTGCAGTCCGTTAAACATGATTTTTGATGTCCTTTACGTTTTTCATGGTTATATAATTTCTATTGATGTATAGGAAACATAAAGACAATATTATATCCATTGAATTTAAATTATACAGAGCCATACATCTGTAACAACTGAATGGTCATACTTCATTATGAACACCACACTTTAGGTATTAACACTTTAAGTGGTAACATAGTCACTGTCACTTACAAGCCTTGCCCAGACATTTCCTAGGAAAAGTAATGTCAGGATGGATCATCATCAGAGTCAAGTTCATCTGAAGGAGAGTCAGACGATGAGTCATCGCTGCTCGAATCAGAGGATACTGATGACGAAGTAACCCAATCCTCATCATCATCATCTTCCTCCATTTGTTGTTGCGGCTTCAGACCACTGATCAGGGACAAATCGGCCATCTTCAAAGCCATCTCATTCGCCACTATCTCTGGTTGATCCATATCAATAAGAGATGCGTCTTCCTCAATCTTGTCAAGGTTCAAACCCAGGTCACTTTTTTTCAATTCTATAGCAGCAATAGTATCAACCAATTCCTGGAATTTTTCCTCCTTACATTTCTGCATGAATATAAGATAATCCTTGATGTACAGCTGGTTGAGAATATATCGGGCATCGTAACTGGAATTGAATAGGCTGTAGATTTTAATCATACATTTGATGGTAAATTTCTTCCCTCTTTTCAGCAATGAGACCAAATCTGCTTTCACTTTGTTACATAAATCAAAGTTTCTGAATATTGGAAAGCACAAAGCTCTTCTATAAGATGCTATCATAACTTCTCTTACGTCATCAAATGTGCAAAACCAAGTGAGGGTAGGAGACAGCTTGTTGATCGTCCAACTGGATTCTACTGAGCTGTCGTCCAAGGTTGTCCGTTGGTCATAGCAATATCCATAAAGAATATCAATGAGGCTAAGGAAAACTTCTTCATGCTCTTTTTTAGTCAAGATGTAGTGCTTACTAGGCAACTCCTTGAGGATTGCAATTTCATCCTCGGTGAAATCAGAAACATTGAACGTAGGTGCATCCCAAGGAGCTACACGAGCCTGGTATGGCTCAAGAAGCTCATCATCGAAGAAGTCAGCAATATAGTGGTCAGTGGAGAACTTGCGATTTTCGTATTGGATGCGTAGATTGTGCCGTTCAGCTATGGACACGCGTTCGGGCGCCCGTAACTCAAAGATCTGCTTAAACTCTTTGCCAATATCGCAGAAATCAGAGGTCACTTTACTAGCAAAGCCATACGAAAACCTATCGGACGTAACGTCCTCATCTTCGTCTTCTTCAATAGATATCCCGTCACCTTCCAACGCTTGCACTAACGTAGGATTTACATCGGGAATGTCGCGCGGCGCGAGTAAACTAGTTATCATGTCTAAATTCTCAAAAAACTCTCCTGGAGTCTCTTTATCGAATGTTAAGTTGAAATCACCCGAGTCGCACACATAGGATCCCTTCGATCGATCATTCTCGACGATTCGCCCGGGCAGGCGCAGTCGGAGGAAGTATGGAGTCGACACGAATACAAAATTTTCACCATCAACATCGATCTCTGTTTCACCGATGTTTGTATAGGGAGCATGCACTGTAATAAACACGTGGTTTTCGTCCTGGGTTAACTTAAAAACCGGTGTTAGCATGATTGCTTTGTCTAAGTTAACATTGCTAAATTATAAAATCATACACTGATGCACTTTGAGTGTTAATTTTCTTGCACCCACACCCTCACTTCACTCACCCCCGCAACGCCGTTGCCTCTAGCTAGCCTGTATGATCAAAATAAGAAAATACAATCAAATTCAATCAATGCCTGCGCATCGAACAAAATACAAGCCTATAATGACGTTGTCAAACAAATTTGACAACTTTGACAATCAAGTCAAATTTGTCAAAAAAAAAGTCTATCTGGGAGGCAAAAGTTATCAAAAGTCTTCCAGCCAAAAAATCGAACAATTGGTAAAAATCAAAATAAAAAACAAAGCAATTAACTCGATACTATAAGTCCATTCCTAAATTCGTTTGGTAACTTATTTTTCAATGTTTCGCTACTACTTATAAAATAGAGAAGCCCAAATAGCTTCGCTACACTTTGTGTATCAATATTTGTTAAGGGGATCGATAACGTTCATATCATGCTACATTTTGGGTTTATTTTTAAAAGGATCTCACACCGAGAGTTAATGACTCCATTGACTCCAAAAAAACGAAACAACATAAAACTATTTTAGAATAGAAATAGAAAGGAAACATTTCGAATTTATGTGGGCGTAGCGTAGAGCGTAGGAAGTGGTAGGAAGTAAACACGTTCGTTCTTCTGTTGTAAAATTATTATAAAATAAATTGCGAGATTTAATATTTATAGATACTTATTTCTTTGTGATAATTAATAACGAAAACAAATAACAGGAAGCGCTAAATTAATAATTCACAAAATTAGTTTTACGAAATTACTTTGCAAAAAGTTTGCGAAATAGGACGTCAAATTGTATGAATGAAACAATGAAACTAAACATCTGTTCTGTTGACAAATAGTTGTCAACTTGTCATTTTATCATAAAAATTGTAAGCAAATTGTCGGATTTAAACAGAAAATAATATTTGGATTTGGATATTTACTTATTTATTTCTTTCAATTTATTCGCAGTGAAAGTGAATGGTTTAAAAATTGCCAGTTATGCCTGTAGGAAGAAAACGTTGGAATCTCCATGGTAAGTAAAATTTAATAGATATGAACTGATATTAATTATTTCGTAGTCGTTTTACTGTAGGATGATGCTCGTATTTCGATGTTCCTTTCAATAATTCATTCCATTTTCGGGAATTAGTTTCTATTTGTGCATAACGTCTTGCTGTCACACCTTGATTACCTACCAAGGCTATAATCACTATAATATTGTACTATCAGATAGTATAAATCATAACCATACAAGTAATTGAAGACAAATAGGTAAAGCGTTTACTAGGTAAGGTAATTGCAAATAAAGTAAGGTGTATGCCTGAGAAACGAACTATTGTAATGAAAGGTAGCAATGAAGAAAATTAAATGATTTGCCAAAATTTCAAAGAATACATTAATTTTACTTTTTGTAAAGAATTATTCGAGTCAAATTGGATCTGTTAAATTGAAATAATTTTTTTATCTATAAGGAATAGTGCTTTTATTATATCTTTTATATCTTTTGCCTAATTATAAACTTACTCAAGTATCTATTTTTTTATTTGATTTGGTAGTATTTGAAAATCATCAATTAATATATCAAAACTATAAACAAATAACATAATGTAGCCGTCCCCTTGCAGCGTTACCTGTGTGGGATTTTTGTTTCAGTTAATCACCTTTTTTATTCCTTTAGATGGTAAATTTTCAAAAATCTTAGTGCTACCGTATGGTATACTCCCCAAGGAACTTACATGCAAAATGTGAGCTTCTTGAGTTAGGTAGTTTTAGCTGTGTTTTTTCTGTCTGTCATTCATTAATGGATGAATTTTGTAAAGAACATAAAAATCATTATAGAAAATATTATATAAAATATATAATTCTCGTGTCACAATGTTAGTGACCATACTCCTCCAAAATGGCTTGACCGATTGGAATGAAATTTTGTATGCTTTTTCAGTAGGTCTGAGAATCGGCTACTATCTATTTTTCATACCCCTAAGTGATAAGCGTTCTTCATCCTTAACATTTTTTTTAATTTTTGACAAAAATATTTGTTTTTATTTTTCTATAATGTGGCATTAAAAAATACATAGAACCCTAAATTTTCACCCTTTTATCACCAATCCCTATTTTTTAATAGTCATTTTCCTAGAAATAATTTATATGGCATAACAATGTTTGCGGGGTCAGCTAGTATTATATAAATTATATACACTTATAGCCAAACACTAAAATATCTATGTTGCGGGATTCATGCACAAAACACCTGGCAATAGTGTGCATTGTTTTCAAAATGAGAATAGAAATTGTCATTCAAATTTCTACCTTGCTGGGAAATTAACCCAGACCCGTTGTATAGTAATCTAGCATTACGCCATTTACACCATCCCTACATTACAAGATATTTACGTTAAATTCATACAAATCAAATATGAAATTTAATAGTATAGTACTAAACTCACAAACACACAACCTTGTTCATTGGTTCATTGTTCCACTTACCACAAATGGCCATTTATTTCATTTTCCAGTCTTAAACGTGGAGCACTGACAGCCAAGTGTTTCAAATTGGACACTCCTAAATAGGGGCCAAGTTCGAATTCTGCATATACTAAACTTTAAAAATGATGTGGATATTAGTAATGAAATACTTTGATGCACATCAATTCTGAAAATTAGAAGAGGAACATCCTTGTTTAGACCACTGTACTTGTAGTCAACATGGTCATTATAAATTTGTATTTAGCCAATCATGCTTTTTTATTTTTATCTTGCTTCAGATGGACCACAAGGATCTCTCCGAAGACTCAGGAACCAGTTGGCCGAAGATGGTTGTGCGGAATCGCAAGTGGTTCTCGCAAAGCAGTTATTAGAGGAAAAATGTGGTAAGATAGGATTTATTAAATTATTTATAAGCTAACCCATACAAAGGCGAAGGTTTTTTGTACCCAGGGTACTCATGATTTCTATATTTTATACCGACGTTTAAATTCGGTTGAATGGATTATGGTTATATTAAGACTGTCTAAATGCACATTATAATGTTTCGAGCGAAGAGTTTTTTTTTTTTTTCATTTTCTTTATGTACCTATTTTCAATATTTTGAGCCACTACGTTATAATTTTTAAATCCGTTTAGTGTCCGTTTAACTTATTACTTAAATCATTATTGTCTTTCAGAACTTGAAGCGGACAAGATATCGAATTTCAAACAAGCCTTGGAGTGGCTGATTTGCGCGACAGAGCAGGCGCATCCGGAAGCGAGGAGAATGTTGAGAAGGTATTAATAATAATAATAGATTCGTTATTTATAATATATTCTTCATTACTAGTTTACATGTCATGTAAGTTACTTCGCTTTAAACCGTTGGTCTCGGTTGTTATCCTTATGTTGTGTTGTTTTATTTGTGTTGTTATGTTGTGACGTAGGAACTTCCAATACGTGGGTTGTCTGAAACGTAGCCAGTGCTAGTTAATATTAGATAAATCATAATAAAGTTCGTAGGGGCGGTTGAGAGGTAAAACCAATTTAAGTTGCTTTGTAGTTATTTTTATAAATGAGTTTTAAGTTACTGGGAAAATCTATCCCTTAAAGTATAAAATGGAGAATACGTGTAGGTATAACATGCATACTTGATAAAAATATTAATCTGGATAACCACTTTATGGATAGGTAATTGGTTTTTTCGGAGACCTTAAAAATGTTACAAATTGTTTAAAATCGCATCTAAATACATTTTTTCGCTTTAAATGAAATTACATAATTCAGAAATTTTTATAAACCGCTCCTTTTATTTTCATTACAACTTTAAATGTACTAAATTCAGAAACAAAAAATAATAATAATACGAAAATATAAATCGAGTTAAATTCATATTATTATATAGGTATTGTTAAAAAAATTAAAAATATCGACAATATGTAAATTGCTTGGAATCAGTCCAAAAAGTTCGATTCGAATTTGACTGCATATTAAAAATCATCGCTTCAACATTGAAGTTATCAGTTACGTCAACGATTGTCATAGCATACGAATATACGAAAGGAAATAGGTGTTTATCCACACAATAGGAATTATTTCTCAAGCAAACCTCCAGAGATGATATGAGGTAAGTTATTGAGTTATTGGCATTCTTGGTGAAAGTAAACAAAAACATTCGTGTATCATCTATTGTGTCGTGGTTTGTTGGTGTGATTCGACGCATTGTGTGGTTACGAAGATATTCCGTTCTGAAATGGATGATCAGGATTTTGTGGCTTGGAGAAAGAAGTGGGATCAAGTGAGGATTGAACTCCAGAAGTCTGTGTGAGGATTCTTGTTTTGATTTTTTTGTGTGCGAGGGTAAGATTCGATTACAGGATCTGTAGGAAATAAATTGCGATTAGCGAAGCATAGTTGTGCGTGAACCATAATAGTACCCTTTAGTCCAAATTTTTGCGACCCTTCTTAAGAAGTAAGGAGCACTAGGTTCGATTCCCGATATTGATGTGACATACCCAATTATGTTTGTTTTCGGTCGTGAATGTCTTTGATACCGTATATAATAATGGTACCTAGTTATATATACCTATCAGACCCTTCAGGTCTTCTACATATTATATAATTGTGATAAAATATTAAATTCATAAGGAAACCCGCAGGATTTCCCTAGTTAAGAAATAAACAATGTTGCATGATTCCCTTATGATATCACCAGCTTTTGGGAACTGATAAACTTTTATGTATTTGTTTTTGTAGAGTTTTATGTATTTTAAATATGGGCTACAAAGTTAGGAAACTGCAGAAAATTTTAAGTAAAATATTAGCATGGAAAACCAAACGCCTATAAATCACAATTGCATGTGTTTTAAAAAAAATTAAGTCGGTTTGGCAGATATAAAAGACTGCAGCAGAGCCCCTCTTACCATTCGATTCCGATCAGTAGCTGAGTGTAGTAACTAACCCGTCCAGGAATAAATCAGGAACAAAAAGTAGATATTATTTTAACGGTGCATCTCGCGCTAATGAAGTAAGGCTTCCACTGATAGTGCAGTCCGCGTAAAGTCCATAGACGCCGAAATCTTGCTGTCGTCCGTATGTAGCGTCGCAGTACATTTATAAATTAGATTTGAGCCTGGAGCAAGGATCCCGCATCTTCTCCACGAAACATCTACCTACCCGCAACCGAGGGAATTTTCCTCGAGCTCAGTGTCTAAGCGTTCCTTTATTTAATTTTGTGCATTCGTTTAGGTATGCTTGTGCGTATGTATGATAGGGGAATACCTAAGTACATCACCATTTACTTAGTCTTAGTGACTAAGCTGCTCATTGAATAGACAATTTCTTCCTCTTGTTGATGGCTGGATGATATGCATAAGTATTCATCCTCTTGTTCATGGATATATCGAGCCTTATTGTTGGAAATAAAGCAAGGTGTTTAAATTAAAGAAAAGTAATTACCTATTGGTAATTATGTTCACAAGAATTGACCTCAGCAAACTATAATAACAAACACTACAAGCTTTTAATGAAAGTCTGTAATCTGTATAATGTATGTGTGTTATTGAAACTTTAACTACTTACCTTCTATAATTATAGGATCAATAAAGCTATAAATTTTTGTAGTACCTATCTATTTTATCTAGGCATCTGTTATTAGTTATACGTACTTTATTCGTGGATTTGTAACTGCGTTTGTTGGTACCTATTGTAGTGTTCGTTAGTCAGTCGTTTGAACGTGTTATTTTTAATGGTTAAATAATACTTGATTAATTATAGTAAAAACTTAAATTTTATTTTATATCCGGAGCCAATGAGAACATAGTACTAATAAACTCCGTAATAAACAAGAAGATCCTTTTAAGAAGAATATTTTCTGTTTAACAGTTTGCCTAACTTGCAAAGGAGATTGTGTTTTATACCATAACAAATAAGACACATTCCCCAACTTTTATCCCTAATTACGAAACAAAAACACAAATCTTCCATCTCTTTCCCAGGTGCATCCGCAGCGGCGTGATAGACGAGGACAGCGCGGCGATCGTGCGCGCCAAGTCGTGTCTGGCGGCCAGTCGGCAGGAGACGGTGGCGCGGAAGGCTGCCCGGGATCTGTTTGCTAGGTGAGGATCCATCATTCCAGGTGCATCCGCAGCGGCGTGATAGACGAGGACAGCGCGGCGATCGTGCGCGCCAAGTCGTGTCTGGCGGCCAGTCGGCAGGAGACGGTGGCGCGGAAGGCTGCCCGGGATCTGTTTGCTAGGTGAGGATCCATCATTCCAGGTGCATCCGCAGCGGCGTGATAGACGAGGACAGCGCGGCGATCGTGCGCGCCAAGTCGTGTCTGGCGGCCAGTCGGCAGGAGACGGTGGCGCGGAAGGCTGCCCGGGATCTGTTTGCTAGGTGAGGAGTGGGGAATATGGGAGTTTTCCAATCTAACGGATAATAATTTCTATGTAATCTTTATTGCACTATACTACTTTGTATGTAGGTAGGTAGGCACTGTTTAAAACATATGCTACATAGAAAAAATATGAAAAAATATAATATACGCTAAAAGCTACGAACAAGTTTAGTTTAGGTTTTGGACAGTTTTTTCGATACATAATTAATTGCCTACGAACCGAAAGTTAGGTTAACCTTTAACTGTCTATAGGTATAGACAGTAGGTATGTATCGCTCATATTCATATCCTAAAATATTGTATTACTAAGTTTGATATTTTACGAAACTAGGAGCAACTTAAACCAGCTGTAAATCTAATATCTTTAAACGAGCAATTCTTGTATATTTATTTATTTATATATATATAATCACGATCTCGGAAACGGCTGCAAAGATTTTCATGAAAGTTACAGATTAGGGGGTTTTCGGCTCAAGGAATCGATTTATCAAGGTCCCAGGTTCGAGAAAAGCTCGGTTCCCGAGATAAAGAGATTTTAAAAACATCATACTGACGTCATCTATGAAACATTAGGATAACTTCTATGAGGTACTGTTTGTAACGTGTTGAACTGACGCCATCTATGAAACATTAGGATAACTTCTATGAGATACGGTTTGTTTGTTTCAGTAGTATGAAACTAGATGGCGCTCGAATATTCATTCTTACGTTGAAGCGCTATTTTTGCGTTATACCTACCTATTTTCTGTTTGAATAAAATTAAAAATCAGTGCGATTATCTCGCTTGACCTCGCAGGACGCGTAGTGATAGTTTAACGTGCGTTTGTGATATTTACGAGAATATTTGTAAATAAATGTTAGTTTTGTTATTATCGATTTAATAATATATTTTAATAAAGTTTTAAATAAATAATGGTCAGATCGATGAAATTACTATTGTTGTAAATAGAATCAATAAAATTTTAAGTACGCCTAACAACTTGCTCATTAAACTAAAAGTATATTTATTTATGTTGTTTAATTATCATAAACATTCAATACATTTTATCGCAAATAAAAATTTCAGTCGGGGACTGCCTAAGCCTGCGAAAAGTACGAAGGAAAGTTCAATGAATTTATCTAATTAAGTATGTACCTATTTAAAATGCAATTAATTCGCTCACACAGTTAACTTCTATGAGGTACTGTTTGTAACGTGTTGAAATTTCAGTAGTATGAAACTAGATGGCGCTGTACAACTTTGTGAAACACGCTGTTGAGATCCTTTGGCCGTAACATAAGTAAAATGAATTTTGTGCTCAGTGAACAGTTGTATGATTTGACTCCTGAATAGATGGCGGAATTCCTCGTATTTCTTGCGATTCATACTAAATATAATTTTCAACCGAGCAAAGCTCGGTCAACCAGGTACTAGTACATTATGATACAAGTGCGCGAAGTTGGTCATTACAGTCGAGGCGGTATTGAGCCCGAGCCAAGACTGTAATGAACAAAGCACACGCGTATCATACGACGTTTTTCAACACACTTGCGAGGAAAAAAACAATTAGGTATCGACATTTTTCAGTCACAAATCAGCAAATTATAAACGAACAAATGTTTGCACAAAATGGCGCGGTTTATTTTTTCGCGCGCCGTATCTTTGGTTGAATAACTATGCGCGCGCAGGTTAAGTCCAGAGGCACCGAACATTCAGCCACAATATATTAAACTAAATAATTATGTATTTCTAATAAGAATTTACGGTAATTAATGATTTAAAATATTGTATTTTTTAAATGCTTTAATAGATAATTAGATGAAGTATAATCTTATCTTATCAGATTTTGACTAAGTACAACAAGTTTATTTATTTACAAAATAACAAATCTTTTGGTAACAACCTCTTTACGGATATTAAAAAAAAGTGGAATAAGAAAAACACTAGTGCGGCAATGAAAAGTAAAACGCACTAGTGTGTAATAAACCGCATTCCGGGCGTAAGACTAAAGAAAAAATAGCAACTTTACGAGCAAGTGTGTTGAAAAACACTTTTCCGACTTGTCTTCCATATTAATATCTCAATGAAATTAAAGATATTAACTGGGTTAATAGTACAAAGCCTACGCCTACTGCAAAACTTTAATCACAGAAAGTCATTGAACTGCGACCTTTGCATCCGTGTTCCCTAAGGATGACTTTGAGATCTGATCGAAGTTCTCTGTATATATTTGACGCGTCAACACACACGATCCAATTTCACACAAGTAATTTTGAAAATTGTATCGATGAAAGTTAAAGTAATCATAGCTCAGCGGCTTACGTCGATCCTAAGTAACCGACCAAGTTAAGCAGCCATCGCAGTCAGAAGTTAGATGATAGCTACTGGCAAAATTTCTTGAGCATTGTTTAAAACTTGCAACAAATAGGTCGATCCCTCGATCAATCGTACTTAAATAGCGGTGGAATATGCTCTAGGTGGAATATGCTTAGGCATGAGGAGAGATCCGTGCTACTTATAGCTAATACTAAAATACTTTCCTAAGTTGAGTCTGAGTGAGTTGTGGTCGTTTCGTATAAGTAATAGGTAATAAGGCTTTTAATAAATCGTACGCTATTCTCGCAGTCTATCAAACGGCGAGCAGTACATAACGACAGCCCAGCTGGAGCGGCGCATCCGGGAGATATGCTCCACCACGCTCAAGAAGGCTCCCGACGACGACGCCTTGGATGATGAGTCGCCAGGTAAGACCTTAGTCTACAATTACCAGGTTAGTAGCAGCAAGAGCCATGGCGTTTACTTAGGAGGTATATCAAAGATTTTCTGGTGACATAATATAGCATTTGGTACTTGGGTAGGTACATCAATTACGTTACCTAATAAGAAGTATGATTGTGCCCAATATATCTGCAAAATGTTCCATATTTGGTTCTAGAGTTAATTACAGCTCTACAACAAGAGATTGGCAAAATGAGACAACCTAGCATGAGACCTAGCGAATAGAGTCGTCTTTGATTAAGCAGGGTTCACCACAAGCGTTGAATGATAAGGAGAAGTTTTCTTGGACTCAAAAAGATTGTTAAGCATTTCGTATAAATAGTAGTAGATGCTATTTTCATGTTCTATTTCCATTACTGAATTGTTTCGTGGTAAATCCAGAGGAAGAGCGAGCGTTGGACGGGGAGCAAGCGTTGGAGCCGTCGCTGCAGGCGGGTGACCATGTCGGCAACGGGACCGTCCGGACCGCGAGCGTTGGGGATGAAGGTGAGGTCACTGTAGTATTTTGTTAGAAAATTTTACTTTTATATGATTATATATGAAGATGATATGAGACGGTCTATTCTGATATCCTTTTAAAAATTTCGAAATAAGTTTTGTGATTAATTTTGATATTGTTTTATGGTGTCATTGTGTACATATGTAAATTCATATGGTTCCAAGCCTAAATCGCGCTATTGAAGTTTTCTATGTCGCTTATATTATACAAGTTTTGACCTTGAATAGTTGGAAGTCGGCTGTTCTCCAGGCATTGCGCTTCACTAAGCGAAAGAGCTTCTCTTGCCTAATTTTTCAAAGATGTTTGTTTCTAATGAAAAAAATATTAACTCAATAATTCTTTTTTCAGAATACCCTCAAAGATGCGAATCGAATGAAGAGATTCGTAACTTGACAGTCGATAACTTAGTGTCTGCTGCGGTGGATTACTGTCAGGGCGAACTACCTCTAGTCAGCTACGAGTTAACCCTCACAGACCCGAGTATCAAAGCTCTAGACCACATTCCTATCCTTCAACAGGCCTTTCTTCACCCCATAGTATTCCTCCAAGTTCTTTATTTAAAACTACTCTATTGTTTCGGCTCTTTCTCTTTTAGGCTCTCAAATGTAGAACTCTCTGTCCTTCTCATCGCATACTTGTCTGTCAGTACAGAAAGCCTCTATCATTTAGTGCCATTAGTCCTTTATTACGTTAGCATAATAGTCATGGTGATATGCACCTTCAAAATGCTTCTAGTGAAGAGACAGTTTATAGACTTCAGGAAATGGTCTGGTCTGTTTCTAAGGTATAGCGATGGCAATCTTCAGCCCGATGAATCTGAAAATCTCTTCGTTAGGAACAATTTGGGGCCGTTTATACAGTTTTTTCTGGCGCTATTCGTGAATCTGTTCTTGTATCCCTTTATAGCGAGCCAATGGGTTCCGTTTTCTGAGTTCTGCGTTTTGTCCTTCTGTCTAATGTTCTTGACTTTGCTGTCTTTCGGGACGAATGGAAATCCTTATCCTGACGTATTAGCGCTAGTGTCTTTCGGTATCAATGTCCTAGCTAAGTATCCATATGAGAAAGATACAGTAGTACACCAAGGTTGGAGGTTCCTGGATTTGCACATATCGAATTATCCGTCTTATATTCTAGGCAATAGCATCGAGTTTTGTCTGAACGCTCGTGTGTTCTTCTCGCTTTTGATTCCTGTGATTCTAGTCCTCATGGCTCGAAGGCATAATTGGCAAGGTTTCTTCAAGTACGCCCTTCCACATTGTGTTACCTTAAGTTGGTTGCAAATGTTCATAACTTGTTCGCATGGCTGCACAACTTATGGGCTCATTCGTGGTACCTTAGCGTTGGTGTGTTCGTATCTTTTCCTTCCTCTGATAGGTGTTGTGACAGTTACGCTTCCTATATTCGCGTTCCTGCAGCATATAACGTTGTCTAGATTGTTCTATATCGCAATCATTATCACGGGATTCGGCGTCGGGTTGGCTGTGACATGTCTATTGGCTAAATCAGAGGCTACTAAGAAGTTTGTTACGCCTTTTCAGGTGAGATGCTACTATTTTTGTAATTTTTTGGCCGATGCCTATATATGTACACGAGCGTTATTCAAAATCATAACGACTCCATATCTGACCTACTGCTGGCCAAGTGCGGGTATCACTCACTTTTACTTAACTTAATGGAGAATTCTCGGGAAATTCTCTCTTCTCACGCTATTTTCATTCACCAAAGCAAGTAGTAATTAATTTGTAACAGGCGGTTTGATTTATATTGGTGCATCTTCTGTTAAAATATTTGTTTTTACTGCATTAAATGTGATATTTTTTCAATTTCAGCTGGCCATCGGCTTAATGACGATAATATATTTCGGCAACCAATTCGTAGTGACAGTCCAAGATGACGGCTTACCTAACAGCCTAGTAGAACTGATAGGGGATGAGAAATCATCCCTCAAAAACCTTTTAAAGAACGAATTCATATCAGACTACGAAGTGAACAACTATCACATTAGTTGGGAAGATTATTATAACCAGTGCAATACTCCATCTTGGGTTGAAAACAATATGGCCGCCACTCAAATAAAGTGTTCGGTGCTTGAAGGTGCCAACGTAAATTGGGAGGGTTATATCAAAGAAGTAAAATTAAAAAGTGTAACGAACCGATGGAACGATTTCGCGTTATGGTTGCCTGGTTTTCTGCGGGAGTATTTCAAATGTTACTACGGCGAGGAATATTCGACTTTATGTGGACGGACCGAAGGACAAAATTCGGATGAGTGCGAGTTTGTTAGAAATGTTGCCAGACACAGCGGCAAGAGTTGCCATTTGAACAACTTGAATGAGTAAGTAACATTTTGTTATTTTAGTCATGTTTAAGTCAAGAATTCACAAATTACCTAATTTAATGCCAATAATAAGTACCTACAATCTATGGTTATGGTTAGAGCCAAAATAAAAATTGTTTATGTCATGTGTACTTAAATAAAAAATGTTTTTTTTTTGTTTTTATGACATTGTTTTTCAGGCAAGTTTTAGCTATCAAACGGGTTCCTTCATTTGGTTCCAACAAAAAGACATACAAATGTATATTTCAAGTATATAGCTAATAATTGCACAATTTTTATTTTTACTCCTCAGATACACCTATGAAATAAAACTCATAATGGAAGCGAGCGGGGGCTTGCTAAAGCGTCACGCGGATATCACCCTTACGTTTGATAATTCCTTCGCAAATTTCACGCGTTTGCTTCGTTCCGACGACAAAATTCGCTTCAGAGGGATTCTTACCAACGAACCGGGGCGTTATAACATTGGTACAACCGATTTAAGTATAAAGGGTTATGAGATAAACTGCCTGGAATGTAAAATAGGTAAAGGTTCTATCAGCTCACAGGCGCCCTCTGTTTCCAAACTATCCGAACTGTGCAGAACTATCGTGAACGATTGCGTCGTTTCCACTAAACATATTCTCAATTTCCTACTGAACCCTGTTATCGTAGTCAAGTAATTTTATGATCTCTAATCAAAATTTTGAAATTTGAAACTACCCGCAAAAATATTTTTGTGCTGTAGGTACTTGTGTTGTTTTCGTGATTGTCGTTATTGGAATGGAATTAATGTGTGATGTTGAATTCTGCGGGTAGTTTGAATATGTGCTATGTCATCGAAATTACTATTTTTATAGCGATCTATTTGTAATTGCTTATTTATTTGAAAGGTAGTATTTTTTCTTCAATCATTCTCAGTTCACTAAATCAGGTTAATTCTTTTCTATAAAAATAAAGTCATCTTGTATACCAATTATTTCTAGACTCACTTGTAAGTTATTAAGACACTAATTTAAAATTAATAAATTATTTAAATCGAATTTGAATTTATCGTCATTTTGGGTTTGCATAATGCTTTGGTGTTTTCTTTGTGTCTAAGATATAAAATAAATAAGTAATGGACACTAATTTTGTTTCTAAATAAAAAACTATAGGTACTAATATATTGCAATAAAATCTTACTCCACTATGTCTTGCTTATTTTATAAATTCTGAAAATAAATGTATTGTGCTCATCCGGCATTTTTAAATGATTACTAAATCTATTTTAATATGAGTAAAACTTATAAAGATAATTATATATTTTATGCATATTTATTGAAAATACTATTAATGTAAATTATACAGACACTATTCCGATATCTCGGACCAACAAAAAAATCAGGACATTGATATGTAGTTGTTACGGGGCGGAAGTTTGTGTGTGTGAATAACATTATCATATCACTCATATGTTTATAAATTTACTTTATTGGATTCTTCCTGTTAAATACCTACTTAATTTTAGCAAGAGTTTATTTCATAATACCCGTTGGAACATACCTGTGTCAGGATTTGAATTATCTTGAATGTATGTAAAAAAATTACATTACTTTTTCACATCGCGATTCATACTCTCCCAGTTTTTATGCTTTGCACACACACAAAACTTATTTGAAGGATTTAGATGTGTGTAATTTTCATGTAGCTACTAAGATGTTTCAGCAAACCTATTTAGGTAGCTATTTCCGTCACATTTTTTTGTTAGTCCGACATAAATTATATAATTATATTAATAATATTTCAGTCAGGGTTAAATTTAAGCTTAGTTCTAACAACTTAATACCAGTAATAACATCTCACAGTTATGAATGATGGTACTAAAAATTGATAATATAAATTAAATTGCATTATGAATCAATATTCGTTTTGAGACTACGTTTTAGTAATCTTGTGTGTTAGTATGTTTGTTTTATTATTGGATAATTGTTTGTTTTTGATGCATTTAGAGGTATAGAAAAACATATTTTATTGACTGATTGTATTGTATTTTGATAACTGAAAGAATAAATATATCAATTCTCGACGCGTGGATAGCTTTCTGTGACAGTTTTGTGACCAAAAATTATTTTTTTTGTAACTTATGAGTTTTGAAAACTCTTTATGAAACCCTAATTTTGTCAATATAGTTTAAAAATATGCTACGGATTTGTAAACACTAAATAAATATACCACTCTTTTTAGTTTTAGCTGTGGCGATTCGTTGAAAATATCTACTTAAAAACTTCTAATGTCCACAAGACAATTTTATGTTAAAAGGAAATCAATTATCTAAATTATTTATTCTTTTGGATATCGATGAAATATTTTATAAATATATTATAATTGTTGTGTAGTGAAAGATGTATTTTTATCATGATAAAAAGTATTGATATTAAAGTATGAACTGCGCCTAAGTGCGGCCGTCGTGATGTCTAAAATGACAATAGTTTATAAAAATGTCGGTGTTGTAACTTTAATTATTAATAAATGTTTATTTTGATTGAATGGAATGCAGTTATTTTATTTTTAAATGTTTGACTTGAGTGAACATGGTCGCTACCTCGTATAAATTTGAGCGACTTCTGGCGAGTAGTTTTTGAGTTATCCTTAATAATATGTATTGATATTCTTGATAATGAAAATTAAAAGACATTAAAATGTTTTAAAATTTTATTACAAAAATAAATTCGTTAAATACTATTTTAAACAAGAGTATATAAAAATAAGAGCTTTATTCGACAACAATATAAAATTATACAACAGTACATTGTATACAACACAATCTTATATGGAAATATACATTATAATTATATTTTTTTACATAAAGCACCATCGATCCTGTTTCCAAATTTAACTGTATCCTAAACTAAATTCTATTTTATAACAATTTCATATTTTATTTAAAAGTACGTCACAGTTTCGAGTACCAGGAAAATTAATATTATGGATATTAAACCCGTACTGGCCACTTTACTCCGTTCGCGTTCGATATAGAATTAGTTTTAATGGCAACCCACACAAATTCCTGCTTACCGCCCCTATGATTAAGGTTCAGTGTAGATTGAGGGCTAGAATTTAAAATGCCTTGAGAAAATTTTTGTAACACGTTTTGTACATTTTGCGAGTTGTGTACAATTTGCGTTTTGTACATTTTGCGCCGAAGCGAAGTATATTATGATATGCTGTATCCGAAGTATCTATGATAGGCTGTACAATAACTTGAGGCAGAATTTATAGATTTTATGCTATAAATAGATCAGAGAGTCGATAGTAAAATAAGCATCTATATCTATATTAGTTATAAATTGTTACCAATTTAATATAATTATCCCATTTTGAAGTGAATGAAGTTGATTATAATTATCTAACTTATAATAAATTTTGTAAATTTGTAAATTTTATAAGTAGTCAGATTACACATTGCACTCATCCTAAACAATTAATAGGCGATATAGATACATACATTTAAATTCATATTGTCATTGACTTTAGTATGAATGTTATAAATGTTATATGACATTTATACATTGGAGGCCGTTTTTAAGTCTTCATGGGTAGGTACTTTTGAAATGACAAGCCATAGTCATAATCAAAATATTGGGACAAACTCATTGAAATGCATATATGCCGAATGGTGTCCATCAACGACTCCCAACAGCACCTAATGTTTACCAACGGCCCTTAATGTCCATCAACGACCCTCCACAGTCCATCAACGACCCGCCAACAGCCACCCATCCATCAACAACCCGCCAACATCTCCGATCCATCAACGACCCCCCGACCCGCCACGCCGTATCAACGCGCCATAGTATCCAGCCGGCGGTACACCTGCAGCAGCGGCGGGCGGCGGGCGCGCGCCGCGGTGCACTCCGCGCCGATCGACACGAACGTGCGACACAGCGCCGGGTTGCGGGCTGACGTGTCGAGCGCCGGGTCTTCTAGGGTCGCTGTTGGAAAATTATTGTTGTTAGATAGAGTTGTGATAGCGTCGCAAGTGTACAATGTAGGTGTAAACAATAGATATGGACTATAGACTACATATAGACTCAGAGATAGGTTACGTAGCTTAAAGGACTGCGCACAAATAACGACGCGGTAATGGACCAAATTAAAAAAAGCAACAAAAGGCTTTAATTTAAAAATTATAATCTTTATGTCTTAGTCGTTACGGTTGAATAGTACGTTTTTCAAGCATACAACCGTAATTATCTATACGTAAAGATCATAATTAAATGCTTTTGTATTAGTTGGTTCTTTCTCAAGTCGTTATAATATGTGCAGTGCTTTTAGGTGGTTTCTGAAATCAGTCCAGAAGTTTGTGATATTATTCGTTAGAAGCAGCTTTGCAAGCTCAACTTCACCCAACTTTCATTTACTTAGATATAAGCTTCAATAATAGAAACTTACCAAAGTCGACCCCCTGCGCAGCCAACTGATGTATATGATCGCTCAACAGCGGTGTCTGTCTCTTTCTGTCCAGTGCGAACAGAGCTGTAGCCATCTCTATCATGACCACGCCGTAGCTAAACACATCTACCGCGGGCGACAGGAAACCCGAGGTCAGGTATTCGTTTGGTAGGTAGGGTCTAGTTCCGTGTACCCTGGAATGGAGATATAAAAGAAATAAACGCTAAATAAATAAATAAACGCTAACACACTCATACCCCCGCAGTAGGTTACTAGGTACCTGTGTCGCGGGTGGCATGGACTACACATATAACACATCACAATTACACCCATGACCCGAGTACAAATATTTATCTGCCACATAAATATCTGCCCCGGCCGGGAATCGAACCCGGAACCCCTCGCGTCGCAGGCAGGGTCGCTACCAACTAGGCTGCAGGGTCGTCGAATATATTTTTGTCACATACATACTAATTGTGGACATTCACTGGAATTCTCAGAGCACTATGCCGTTGGGTTCTTAAAAAAGGGTTATCCTTCAGGGCTCACGGGTATAGTGCGCCCAACATATCTCTGAAATGGCAAAAATTGGAACTAACGCCGCCATGTTAAAAAGTCATTCATAAGTACGTTATGGTCATTCATGACATTCATCTGTCAGTTACTAGTGTGCAATGATTGGCCAAATGCGTCCGACAGCGCCTCTCTTCATTTCAATCTTAAGTTGGGTTTACTGTACCTCTTACCATCAGGTGGCTCTTCTGCTTTTCAAAAAGAACAAGAAAATAAAAAAATAAACTGCGGAAAAGTAAGGTTTTAGGCATTAGAACCATTTTTTTAACTATTTGCAGATGTTTAAAAACATAGATACGACCTTACCAGAAGTCTGAAGTTCAGACGAGGGAAAATGATTCGATCTTGGGATTTTTTTGTTTCTAAAACAATTAGATACACTGTTAAAATGGCGGCCACTTATGCTTGAGCACCTTACTTTATAAGACTACAAAACCTTTTGTGAAAACCAGATACATACTTTGAAACCTTTAAATGCGTCCTATCTTCTCCATATGGGCCCTTCCTTGCCAGTCCGAAGTCACCTATCTTCGGCATGGTGCATTGGTCCAGCAATATATTGGCTGGCTTTATGTCACCATGGATTAAAGGCGTTCCCTCCATCGTATGCAGGTATTGAAGACCTCTGGAACATAGTAATTGAGAATTAACTGAAATATGGAGAATTAACTGAAATATGGAGAATTACTGAAATATGGAGAATTAACTGAAATATAGAGAATTTATTGAAATATGGAGAATTTACTGAAATATGGAGAATTTACTGAAATATGGAGAATTTACTGAAATATGGTGATTTTACCAAAAAATTTGAGAATTTAGCAAGCTTCTTGCATCCTTAAACTCAGAAAATGGTCTCTGCTCATGGCCAATCCTGCTGAACATTAAACGAGGCTATATTGACAGGTGTATACTGTTGTTTGGAGGTACATCAGCTTTATCCTACGGTACTTGCATGGTAACAGTGTAATTTACCAAACCGGCTGACTAAATACCATCCTCTTACTTGTTTCAGCCATCAAACGATTGGTTATGTTTCAGTTGGGAGTTCGGGAGCCACCTTCTCTTACCTGGCAACACCATGGGCTATATTGTACCGCTGCGACCAAGTCAGCGGTGGGTGACCAGTTCTGCCTCTCAGCCGCTGCTCCAGCGATCCTCCTGCCATCAGTTGGTACACCAAACATACTTCGGGGCCTGTCAACATGTTTCAGGTCTATTTACTAACGAAAGATACTACTGAATATACCATAATTATCTGCAATGACTTACTTGAATGAAACTAGTTTACGACCCTACTTCGTAAAAATAAATAAATGTACTTCCCATTATTGCAACAATATTCCTTCATGCTCCACTTCTATCAGTCGTGTGATGTTATATAATAACCTAAAGCTTTCCTCGTTAAGTATGCCATCTAACACAAGAAGAATTTTCAAATTGAAACCAGTAAATCCCGAGATTAACCCGTTCAAAGACACAAAAAACTCTTTAATTTAGTACAGATTACCTACCACCGAGACTATACCCATACAGCGGCAGAATATTATCATGTCGGTACTGATTGAGACACATCTCTCGGATCAGTTCCCTGTTCTTGCCGTCGTTCTCGCGGAGCAATCGCTTGACGGCCACCGGTAGGAGTTTCCATTCGCCTGGAATATACGACACATACATTTATTGTGTAACTATACATGAGTATAACATTCTTTGCAAAGGATTAAAAAAATACAAAACATAAAAAAAATATTGAGTGTGTAAAAAGAAGTTGAAAGTAATATTGGGAGTATTTATGAACACAATAGATTATTTAACATTTACTTTTGGCATTTGTGTCTCATTGTTCCTGCTAACTAAGAACATTGGGGTTAGAAATGCAAGAAACAATTTGAGATATTGCACATAAATACTTCCTTAATAATTTTATTAAGTACGTTCTGGAATTATGCAATTCAATTTTGAAGCAGATATGGAGTCAATCAATTGAGCTGAAATTTTGTATGGGTACACACATGTCATATATCATGTTTATTCACAAGTGAAGGTAAAGTTGTACAGGCTCGGACTCAGACTTAAATTGGTGGGGGTGGCCTGAAGTTGTATCATACAAAGTATCTAACATACAACCAATTCATGTAGAGTAGGTTGTAAGATAATAACAACTGTACCTTTATAAACTTGCCCAAACCCGCCCTTGCCAAGCAAGTTGTTAGGGCTCCAGTTGTCCGTGGCCTCCCTCAAGTCCTCGTACCGCAGCATGGGGATAGCTGACGCGTGCTGCAGCAACTCCTTGTTGATCGGATCTGAGCTATCCTCTGTTGTTGTTGAGTTCTGGATATAATTTATGGATAATGATTTATCAATTCTATGCATTTTTCAAGGTTTGTTGAATCCTCATCAAAGTAATTCACTTTTACAAAAACCGACGTCAACTTCGACAAGTACTCAGAAGCTACATAGATAACTCAAAAGCTACTACTTCTTTGGTTCTAGTACAGTCTGTAATTTTACTACAAATTGTGTATGTATTTATAAACTTAAATAATTTATTTATAAATACCATGTCCTCAAGTCATCCAAAACTTAATTGTTACAATATATCCTGTTTATTATTCCACATCATCAATTGTTCGGTCGCTTCTACGTATTGAGGCTATTATGCATAAAATTATGAATCATACTACCTTAATTCAAACTTATATACAAAGTCTTACAAATTATATTGTACTAGCTTTTGCCCGCGGCTTCGCCCGCGTGGAATTCGTTTATATCGCGAACCGGGGAAGTGGGGAAGAAGATACGTCATCAACTATCTTCCTGGGAAAATTCATCGAAATCGGTCAGGCGGTTTAGATTTTTCATACAAACTTTCATCCCCTATTTCAAGCATTTAGGGGTTGATTTTTGAAAAAAAAAGTAGCCTATATGTGACTCTGGGTCTTCAACTATTTTCATTCCGAATTTCATCCAAATCGCACCGGTGGTTTAGCCGTGAAAACGTCACAGACAGACAGACAGACAGACTTTCGCATTTATAATATTAGTATGGATATATAGTAGGTACGACTGATAATTAATATTATTTACATGAGTTACAAATAAAAACCTGGATGAATGCATGATCCCAATATAAAATTCCTATGTAATTTTTTTATTGCGAAAAGTTTTATGGACTAAACTCACACTAAACTCAGGAACACAATATATGCACTACACAGAGTGAAAGGGAGATTAGTGCAGGAGGTTCATTCCGTTTTGTTGTTCCATTTTGTTCCTTAGAGAAAACTATTAAATTCCTAGTAGCTGAACCCGCTACTTCGTACGCGCAGGAGTTTATTCTGCGTAACTCCAGATCCCG
Organism: Hesperia comma; assembly: GCA_905404135.1. Lineage (NCBI taxonomy): Eukaryota > Metazoa > Arthropoda > Insecta > Lepidoptera > Hesperiidae > Hesperia > Hesperia comma. The sequence goes on from FR990012.1 coordinate 36,272,522, forward strand.
CGGGATTTTCGGGAAGACAGACTTGTTAGTTTTATATTAATGTCTGTTTAGAAGCTATTTATACCCCATACGAAAAGAAGGTTTTCCCGCGTAAATTCCGATCCCGCGGGATTTCTGGGATAAAAATATCCTATATGTTAATCTAAGTTGCCCTCTATGTGTGTGCCAAATTTCATGAAAATCGGTTCAGTAGTTTTTGCGTGAAGGAGTAACAAACAAACAAACAAACAAATACACAAACTTTCACATTTATAATATTAGTAGGATGTCTAGAAAGACATTGAGACTATTGTTAGGGAGCTCTTTAACCTCACTAAAATCATAGTGCATTAATATAAATAAACAGGTTTAAATTAAAATGAATAAAGACGCAATGTGGTTAATATTACTGTTTCATGTGGGTACAGTAATATGGGTACACTTCTTTTTTATAAGACGAAAGCTCTAAATTTCTTTATCCCATAATTAAATTATTATTACAGCAATAACTTTCATACCCTCGATGATTCTGATGTGGTGTCAGTTGTAATTGCCCGGCAATTGTTTGCTCTGCTTGTTTCTGGTAAGTGACCCTAAAAGGGAATAAAAAACACTTTACCAATATTAGAAAAATAGCTATCCACCCGCGGTTTCGCCCGCTAGAAATTAGTTTTTTCCATTTTCATCCTGTATTTAAACGTTTAAATATTCCGAGTTTAAATGTTTTTGTCTTTTTCTAGCCTTTGACTTTAGAGCATCACAATGACAGGGACAAAAAATTTAAACCTGGAGTAACTTTAAGCCGCTGTTATTAATAAGGCCATTAGCGTTTTTGAAAAAAATAAGTAGCCAATGCTTGACTTAGGTCATCAACTAGGTGAGAAAATTAATCAAAATCAGACAAGTGGCTTATATTTTCCATACAATTTTATGGAGTAACAAAGAGGGTAACACTTTCGTTTTTTAGTGTGTCAAAGTTAAAAATAATTAATAAATCTTACCAGCTCTATTGACCTCACTGCAAGTGGCAGCGATGATGTGCACAAAGTAGTCACTTTCTGCATTTTGTTTCTGTGGAAGTTTACTGTGAACAAAATTTAATATAATTAATAATGATCTTTATACAAAAAAATCATAAATTGTTTTATTAATATTAGTTACAGACACTAGTAATAAAAATTTGTCATATATCTTTTTACTATATTATGTATGTATAGTTGAATAAATCAATGAAATGAAATAATCTTAATGACAACCTGTGTAATTTTATACTATAAAATCACTCACCATCATTTTTGATCTCCTTTACACCATTATTACTGTCATGTTTGTTCAACAGCTTATGGAAACGACTATCAACGACTGGCAATAGGCAACGTAACGCTGGTATATGCTTCATACGGTAGAATAAAATGAATAATTCTTCAACTCGGTGATTCAACTGGCCCCATTTTAAAAACAGTTGGTATGTTGGGGAATTTGATTGCCGGCGAGCTACTTGTTCAATTTCCTGAAATGTTACACAATTTTTAAAGCAGAAGAGTTTATTTGTTCGTTTGAGCACGCTAATCTCAGAAAATACTGGTTTGAATTGAAAATCAAACTGAAAAAATCTTTCTGTATTATAATTTAGGAAGGCTATAGACAATATAATATAACATCACGCTATGACCAATAGAAACGGAGCAACAAGTTTCCGAGAGTGAAGCTAGGGCTTCTACTTAATAATATAATGTTGCAGGATGACGTCTGCTGGGTCAGCTAGTACTAGATCATTTGATTGTGAAGTTTTAGCTTAGCAGGTTGAAGTAATTGTAATAGGACAGCCTCAGATTCTATATCAGTCTGTATGTATATTCAGTTTGTAAATTAACTAATGAAATACTTTGAGTATAATAAACTATAACCTTGTGCTAGTGATAATAATGTTTACAATAAGAATTTGTAATTATCGTTACCTATTTCTGATGTTGAAATTGCATACGGTTTTATATGTTGAAAGCGTGCCAAGAAAGTTTAGATAGGTATTACTGATATGATTTTCCTCAATGAAACCCTAAGTGTTTGGAACACAGTTTTCTCCAAGTAAACTTAACAAATAAATATTAGTAAGCAAGAGAAAGATAGATAAAAATTCCTGTACATACTTTATTGACTGGATTTTTTTCTGCTTTTAGTTATCAAACAAATTGATGTAATAATAGTAAGAGGTTAAGATCTGCAACAGGTATAAACTTTTCTCACCAGGTAAGGGGTAAATAAAGCAGCTTACTAACAAAACTTACCTTAGTCTTGAAGATATATTCAAAAATAACAACTCATGGAGCCCCAATGAGTGACGCACGTAAAATAACCAACGTAATAACAAGTTTCGTCTAGCGAATATTATAATCTCATGGATAAAAATAAAACGCGTGTAATAATAACCCATAATAATGGAAATTCCGAGCAATAACTTAACCCAAACTTATACCGCGCTGGGGAAACCCACACATGACCCAAAAGATGTTGTTATAAAATAAAATCTTACGTTGACATCAAAAGGAGAATATTTCATGTGAACACCGGCTAACTCCTTCCAATCATCGTCGTTATCGAGCAGCCTACACAACTCTTTGTTAATTTCATACGGTAATTCGTATATGTACATTTTTATGTTTTAGCATTTGAGGAAAATCAATCAAATGGAAACTATAAACACATCCACCCACATGACACGTTGACATCTGACTGCCTGTTTGACAATTTTGACAGACTATCCAAATGCATTGACATTTGAGATGACATTGATCGTTTTGAAAGGAAGACAAGTAATAAATGGTTTTGGACTCCCATATTTCGGCATAACGTTACTTCAGTTATAATAGTTGTTAATCTGAGGTTGTTAATAAATTCTGAACTGATTAAATCCTCTTTGGCAGATTTTCATTCTTCACGAGATAATAATTATAATATAATTAACCGTCCATCACGGTTTGATGATGGTGGAGAAAGGACATTTTACAGAAATTAAAAAAAGACAATAAAAGAAAAACACAAGGTATAATTATTTTTTTATCATAAGGTTAATTCCTTAACCCTCTACTGCATGAATTATGAAGGAGATGGATAAAAAATATTTAAAATAAAAAATCTAAGTCATTTAGTTTAGATTTTTATTTTCAAAACCACATATGGTTTCGTATGCATTCACGTAAAAAATCACTCGGCCATATATGTCTCCGTATGCAATATGCATTGAGTCCAATAAAAATAAATACTAAAAAATAAATGAAAAATTATTACTGTCTAAAATGAAGTCGAAAGGGATCAGAAAGTGATTCCAGCTCTTGGTAATTAAATTTCTTCAGAAAATATGGATAACATACAGCCAAATCATGTGCATACCCTCATGTTTTTCAAATAACGACTTATTTACTAAATTGAGGGTATATTGACTTTTTATTATTGTTAAGTGTATCAAGTCGTAATATTGTGTACTCTGGAGTGCCATCATTTGTTTCTGAAATAACTGAATATCTTCAATTTCATCTTCAGAATCTATTCCTTGTACATAGGAAGGAGATATTCTATAATTATCATAAAAGTTACCACAAAAGTTACGAAGGTTCATTTAGCCTAAAGGGTATTAAAACCATGGTCTACAGAAACAAAAGAACATGTATATAACAGTTTTAATGTAAGATATAGTTGTTCTCGATGCGAACAATGAAAATATTACTGAATTTGAATTAAACTGCGCTGGTACTTCTTCAAAGGTTTTAATTTGGCGAACATTGGTACATTTACATGGCGGCGGTCAAATGGGAAGTATGTCATTTTTACAATGGAAAACGAAGGAAGGGCGCATAGGGCGCCCTCTATGATATTCGTACAGATTAATTAAAACATAGACTAACACACTATAGACGCACAGATACACATAAAACGACGCAACGGCGTCACGACACGCGGCGACATTATAGTCATATCGTGTATTTTATAGTCAGTGAAAATTTTTGATTAAATGCATATTAAACCATATTTGTCCTAACAGAAAAATGTCTCAATGCATACGAAACCATATTTGGTGCCGGGTGAAAATTGTGTGAAAACAAAGGAAAACAGTTAAAACTGGAAACATTATTATTGATTAATTTAGTGTACGTTGTGTTTATTATGAAAATATTTTTATCAAACGACAAAATTTAATAATTATGTTAGATTTTCTTTCTTGAAATTGAGTTTCGTCCACCTCAAGAGACATGCATCGACCACTCACACAAAAATAAGCACACATTTAAACGTTATCTAATTTTAGGCAAATTATTTGAATTCATGTCATGAACCAAATGTACGTTCACTTCGTTGGAATCAGAGGGGTTTGGGTAACAACGTATTTACAACACTCGATTAGGAAAAAAAAAAATGCAAAGTCATGATACCATATATGGTGCCATATGCGGTAGAGGGTTAAAATAAGACATAAAAAAAACTTAATTAACTACCGTAAGTAGGTACCTAACGAACTCTCACTGGTTTAAATTATATTAAATGCATTTTAACTAAATTACCTATAAACATAAAATACCTTAACAGATTAACTGCGTTTTATCGGAATTCGGTCTCTGAAATTATATTTACAGTTGCTAATTCATACGACTTATAGTGGATCTATCTACTTTAAGTAAGTACGTAAATCAAGTAAAATAATATTTATTAAAATGACATTTCGTTATTCTCCAACGTATAGTCCTGTTCGAGTATTCTTGTTGCGATAAGCTTTTTATACCAAAATGCGGAAGACCTGGGTGTTCTTGTTCGAAAATCATCATTATAGTCCACTTCAAATAGTCCAAATTGAACCCTGGAAGTTAACAAGAACAATTTAAAATGGTTTATTGCAAAAGATAGGTATTTGCCAAACTAGCAGGCAAGCCATTTGTGGTAAGTGGTCACCATCGCCTATGAATATTGGGCAGAATGTTATCACGATTACATATTCCAATTAGGTAAACCTGGAGGCCTGAAAATGCTCACGCGAGCACCTTACGATGAAAATATTTTTGGCGAAGTCATTTCAGCAGGCCCGCCGTAAGACGCATGCATGGGCGCTAGTTTTTAAAACCTTTTACCATCCTTGTTGTTTATTAACAACCACACATAATATATTTACTTTTTACGCGGTCTCGCTGTGGTCCATTTACGACCGCCCCTTGCATGCCGCCCTCGTGCCCGCTTACGCTTACGGCAGCCCTGCATTTCTGTATCTTAACATGCAAGTGTAATCCATAACCGTTCATCACATTTTGCACAAAATATGCCAGATGAAATTGTTCAATCTGTATCTGTAGTCGTGGTTACATGTAACCCATATCTGGAACACCAACGGTATTACCCCTGCGATCCTATCAAGAAAGCAAAGGGAAAGAAAGACTAACTTCAATCCAAATGCCCATTCGAAGTTATCCATCAAACTCCAAGCAGTGTAACTAACAACGTTACACTTGTCCTTCTCTATAGCATCCAACACAGCGTTGAGGTATTTGTGGAAGTAGCTGATTCTCTTCTCATCGATAATCCCCCCGAATGTGGCGAAACCGTTTTCCGTTATCATTATTGGAGGGTTATTGCAGTTTTCTTTCACCCAGTTCAAAGCTTTGCGCATGCCTTCAGGTACTACCTGTAATACATAAAGAATGTTGTTAAAACTGAATTTAACATCGATGTTACGACGATTGTTAGGTATAACTACTACTTAAAACTACTTACTCGTTAAATATTGTTCGAAGTAAAAGTTAAAACTTATGAGTAAAAATTGTTATAAATACTTAATATTAATACATAAAACATTCCACATCGAACTTCTTCCTTTTTAAAGGTCGGAAAAATTATGTTCCGATTTGGTGTTTTTTTTTCCATTTTTCAGTTTAAAATCTTATGCGATGGTGATGTAAAAAAGGTTGGGTATCAAAATAACTTCACGACTGTTTCGACTCATACTATACTCAGGTAATTCAGTTATCCTCATTACTTAGGTACTCACGATTACAAAGTAGATAGTTCAAAGTTCTTACAGTGACATGCATAGCTGCACTTTTTTCGTAGTCCAAGTAAGAAAACCGTGCTCCTATATCATCGTCATAGGAGGGTACGGGATACATTCCCGTTTCAAACTTGTCCCTGGAGTAGAATTTTGACGCGTAGTGATTAAATCCGAAGAAATCACTGGTACCTTAAAATAAGAAGGCGGTTATTAACACAACAATTTCTAAATTATCAACATCATCTCAACTCATCATAGCCCACTATTAGGGTGCGGTTCCACTGAGGCGGAGCGGAGCGGAGCTGTGCGCGATTCACCAATCACATGGCTTGAAATCTCCGCTCATTGTGCCTCATGTGGATTTCAACCCATGTGATTGGTGAATCGCGCACAGCTCCGCTCCGCTCCGCCTCAGTGGAACCGCACCCTTAAGCACGGGTCTCTTTCTAGAATGAGAAGGTTAAGGCCTATAGTCCACCACGCACGCACGCACTTAAGTCCGAAAAGTCACAGGTGCGTGCCCTGGGATTCAAACCCGGAGCCTCCGAATAGGAGGCAGAGTCCTTAATTACTAGGCTGTCACCGCTACTTCAAAAATTACCTTTAGCATATTCCCTTTCTTCTGGAGTAAATTCAGGCAGCCTACTCCTGGGAAATCCCTGAGCCTTGCTTTTTTCACCAACAAGGCGAACAACGCTATCAGGAAAACCTCCCTTCGTGGAGAATATCGGATGGCTGTAGAGACCAACTTCGAAATCCATGGCGTCTTTCCCCGCTTGGATGTCTGATGGGGAATTAGTGATACCTTCCCTGTAGTCAGTGGCTATTGTTATCCCGCAAATTCCTGGAATTATCAAAATAGAAATATTATAATTTCACAAATAGTAGGTACTGTTTTTCAACATTGATGAACGCATTCGTACCTATGAACAAAAATGATTATTTTTAAGATAAATTGCTTGGACAGAGTTTGATATAAGTAGTAGGTACTCGTAAAAGATGCTCCTTGGGAGTTTATTGTTACTTCTTCTTCTAAGACCACTCATGGTAAGGATTTTTTATGTGAAGGCGTAGTTTGGTGATGAGTAAAATCGCAATAAGATTTTGATTAAACAGCGACTTTTTGTGCACCAACTTGCACAACGCGTTTTTGTCTACAAACAACACTACAAGAGCTAACTCACCTTTTTGTTTGGCTCGAAACTCTTTATCATAAATATGCCAAGCTCTTGCGTGTGCCATTACCACATTCTTCACTGCTAAGTATTCACCGATACCACGAGAGTTTATTCCAGGAGCCAACCTTGTGTCCCCGTAGCCGTAGATTGCTATCTGCTTAGGTTCATTTATTGTTATCCAGGTCTTAACTCGGTCACCGAAGAGTTCGTACATTGTCCTTGCATAGTCTCCGAACCAATCGATGATGGCTGGGTTAGCCCAGCCTCCCAGATCCTGAAGAGTTTGGGGCAAGTCCCAATGGTATAATGTCACAACTGGCTCAATACCATTCGCAATTAACTCGTTTATGATATTGTTGTAATAAGCAAGACCTGTCTTACTTATTTTATTCGGGAAGCTGGTGGGTAAAATTCTGGGCCAGGATATAGAGAACCGATAGAAATCAACGCCCAGGAATTTGAGCATTTCAATGTCACGTTTGTAGTATTGATAGGACTTGCAAGCGTCGTCGCCAGTTGTGTTGTCTTTGATTTTTGATGGCATATGGCTGAATGTGTCCCACATGCTGGGTGCTTTGTCTGGAATTGATAAACAATGATTATTAACTAGGTAGGTGTCTGCCCACGGCCCACGGCTTCGAACGCGTGGAATATTTTTTTTTCATTTTCATCCCTTATTTCAGACCTGTAGGGGTTGATTTTTGAAAAAAGTAGCCTATGTGTGACCTTGGGTCTTTAACTATTTTAATACTAAATTTTATCCAAATCGGACCAGTTGTTTAACCGTGAAAGCATCACAGAGAGACAGATAGACTTTCGCATTTATAATATTATGTTAGATATAATTAATTACAAAATATTCGTTACTGGCTTCCGCCCGCAGGCTTCGCCCGCTTGGAATTCGTTTATACTTCACCCCCCTATTTCACCCCCTTCGGGGTGGAATTTCCAAAAATGCTCTCTTTGTGCTCCCCTACTTGAAGGATTTACAATCAAACACCAGAAGGTTCCAAACGGGACTGATTTTAATGGCACACAATGTCGGTAGTTAACAAATAAAATATTATAACTACCCTCATACACACTAAATACATTAGATACATTACTCTCCCTAAGGAACACACATGCCAAACAGCTTCTTCTGTTCAGTAGTTTCGGCTGTGCGTTGCCTGTCAGTCAGTCACTCAGTAACGCAAGAGTTTTCAAACATATAAATAACATTAATAAATACAAGTTAGAAACTAAAATAATAACTATTAATTAAGACATCATACCTACTACATCATTTGATGCGGGCTCACAAGATTTTACCTACTTACTCCTCAAAAAAGCGGCCAAGACTTAGGTACACATGACATACATACAATCGATGCCGAGTAATTGCTAGTATTTAGGTACCTGAAGCATTCCATCCTCCTTCGATTTGATAAGCGGCAGTGGCGACTCCCAATGTCAAGCCTACCGGTAACTTCCTAATTTCGGTCTGTCTGTAATAAAATATCAGGATATTATATTACCGACATAGTTATAATAAAAAAAGTAACTTGTTTGTCTATAGGAGACATTTGAGAGGAAAATGTTTGAAGGATCTTCATAGGGCCAATAGATAGAAAGTATGTATTACCTAATACAAGAATTTTTGTCTGCCTTTATGTTTGCCCGCTCACCACGGAAAAACTACTGAATAAAATTAGATGCGGTTGGATTACTGGACATCTAAATTAATCAATCGCTAGTGCATATTTCATCATAGGTATAGGTACGCCTCTAAGAACTTGAGTTATAAGTACCTATCAGTGGCGGATTAAGACTTTCCGAGGCCCTAAGCACGGAGGCTGTGTAGGCCCTCTTTTGCTGGAAGGAAGTATAAAATGATTAAATAAATAAATTGAGTCGGCCCCATTCCGAGACTTGCTCCAGAGAGTTCTTGACTTCAGACACAAGTTTGATTCTGCTATCCTCCACTTGTGAACGAGAGGCATTTGCAGGGTCTGTATAATAGGCATCTCCCGTGTTGTCATCTGCATAGCAATGAATGCCGTTAGCACGCTCCAGCATGTCATTGATATGCAGAATGAACAGGGTAGGAGACAGCACAGACCCTTGGGGAACACCAGCATTTATGGGTATCTGAGCAACAACCTTTATATGTCGCTCAGACAGAAAGCTGGCTACCCAACTGCATAACCTCTCAGGAAGACCGTAAGATGGTAACTTCGCAAGAAGAGCCCTGTGACAGACCCGGTCGAAGGCCTTAGCGATGTCTAGGCTGACTGCCAGTGCTTCCCCATTGCTGTCTAGGGCCTGAGCCCACCGGTGCGTGAGATAAACTAAAAGATCGCCAGCTGAACGACCGCGACGGAAACCGTATTACCGATCATTGATCAGCTGGCGATTTTCGAGATATCCTAGGAGCTGTGTATTTATTATACGCTCCATCACCTTCGCAAGCAGAGAAGTTACGCTATAAGCCTGTAGCACTGAGATCGCCCTTTTTGGGGATAGGATGAACTAGGGCTACTTTCCACGAAGACGGTACAATTCCTGAGGTGTAGGATAGCGAGAATAAGCACGGGAGTCAACTCGGGAGCACACGTCTTTAATACCACTGCGGGAATACCATCCGGCCCACTCGACTTTTTGGTGTCGAGAGACAGTAGAGCTCGCCTGACAGCCTTTTGAGTAAAAAGTATGTCATTTAACGAGCTCTCATACCGCGGGATGTTAGGCGGTACGGCCCCTCTATCGTCAAGAGTCGAGTTGGTGGCAAATAGGGTACCAAGGAGTTCGGCTTTCCCCTTTGCCGTGTGGACAACGGATTTACTAGTCGCTCGCCAATTCTGCCGATGAATTGGGCCTTTGCCCTGGACATTTGCTTCTTAGCCGACCGGGAGGCAGCGTTGAGCTTTTTCTTAAGCTCTGGGGCTGATGGGTTCTTCGAAGTGTACGCTGATGCCCAGGCCTGGTATGCGGCCCGCTTGCGGTTAGATGCCGCAGCACATGAACCACTGTACCAGGGCTGCTTTTTCCCACCGATGGATACGACAGAATTAGGAATGAAACATTCCATACCCTGTCGTATCACAACAGCTACTGAATCAGCGCACACGTTCGGGTCCCCGGAAGCGTAGCAGAGTTGCCTCCAAGGGTACGAACTCAGGAATTCCTTAAGTCCGTCCCAGCCTGCTGACTTATAGTGCCAAACTTGACGCGTGTCAGTGGGCCGAGAGCCCTCTTGCCGCGTCAAGGGCACAGTTGTCCTTATCAAGCAGTGGTCAGAAGATCCAAAAGGAGCCCCGACCACCACTCGGTAGTCCGATGGGTGAGAAGTCAGCAGTAGGTCTAGCAAAGAAGCAGTATGGGCCTCAACGTCAGGGACTCTGGTGACGCCAGTAACTACCTGAGTGAGACCGTAGGCCACGGAAAAAGTCGAAAGCAGTTCTCCCGGCGAAGTCGGTGATCCTGGAATGATCTTGTTATATTGGAAGCTAAATAAAAATACTAAAGTGGTGTTTACGTGGAATTTTTTATAATGAAGTAAACAACTTAGACAAACCAAAAACAGGTAATATCAAAACGTAATTATCATTTTCACTAACAGTATGAGGGGTCACTCCCGGACTGCCCGCGCCTTGTGATCTCGGACATGTGGGTGAATCTCGATAAAATGTAGGTATAAAATGAAACGCCAGCAGAGAATGGAGGCCCCTGGAGAACAGGGGCCCCAAGCACGTGCTTGTAGTGCTTATACGTTAATCCGCCACTGGTACCTATAATAAGTAATACCTATAATTATTATGTTGCAGGACGACTTGGCAGAATCTGCCGGGATACTATACTTAAGTCCCATATAGATTTGGTGCGTTATCTGTATTTCAAGAAAAAATACTATGTAGCAATTGTGTTCCGGATAGGAAGGTGTGGAGCCGGTTCACTTTTTTAGAGGCGACCATCTCAGTCCTCAGGGGTAGCAACGCATCTGTGACCGAATTGGAACAATACTCACACTAATCATTACTAACTGGACAATACTAATATTAACTAACAGGACTATCACTAACAGTCCCTGTCCTCACACTTCTTAACAAACTAACCAACTAACATTCTAACACCATCTACTAATTGGACTAACCACCCTAATCCCTAAATTGGGTATTGTTCTAAGTCGGTCACAATTGCCATGGGCGGCAGCGGAAGGGTGGTGCTGCATGCTCGTTTGCTACCTTAATTCAATAAAAAATAAAAAAAAGGTACCTATCAAATATCAGTAAAACTAACTGGACTAACGACCTAAACCAAAATAAGCATGGCATATGGAGTTTTATGCCTCTACTATAACAACTGTGAGAAGCTAGATCAGCAGAAGGTGATATGAGATGTAGTGAGACGAGGTCAGATTTGAAACAGACTTCCCATTTGTCCCCTCTACTCAGCTTTCAAAGGGAACAATTGGCACAAATTGTCACCCCGGTGACAACTGGGAAGAAAATTCCCAGCTGTCACCCCGGGGGACAGGGCTAGAGGGGACTACTGGGAATAATTCGATTTGTCGTGCTGCTGAGGCGAGAACTTGATTGGAGAGGTGTAAGGCATTTCTCACACATCGCTATTTGCAAGCGACTCGGATCTTGTCAATGTACGAAAGCGACGCGTCTACGATGCGTTTCCTGTCAGATACAGCGAATTTTGGATTGCATTGCAGTCGCGTAGCTAGTAAATAGCGTAGTGTGAGAAGTGCCTTATTTAGAGGAGCGGTGCTTAAGAGGAGTGGAGGGGACAGGGGTGTTTTAGAGGAGTGGAGAGGAGATTTGATAAGGAGGAAGGTGTTATTTTCAAGTTTGCTATTAAAATGTTACTGGCCAGCGACCTGGCCGGTAGCTCGAAGCTTGTCCCTTAGGTAGTACCTACACCATAAACCATAGACACTACATTAATTCAACTGAAGCTTACCGAATACAATAATGAAAATCGTACCCAAATCGAAAAAGCTGTCGCTGACATTATTGCTTACAAATACACAGAAAATAGACATATACAAAAAAAATTTAACAATCACTGTTTTGGGGTCTGATGCGTTTAATGCAGTCCCTAGGAATAGTTTTGCCATATATGTTATATTCCACTAAGTAGTAGACAAAAAGGAAAAAAATGGTAAATATTTTTCCGTAACATCCCAGGAGAAATTGTCATCAGGAATATTTCAGGCTGTGGACTTACCATATACCAAATATTATCGCAACCTGATTAACAATTTAATATCTTTTCGATCCTGTTAAGGGATGAATTTTGGAATAAGAAATATCCTATGTCCCTTCCCAGATCTAAAGTTATCTCTATATATATAAAATTTTATCTTTCATGAAATGGATTACCCGTGAAAAGCAAATACAAAGGCAGACAGACAGAGACAATTTCGCGCTTAGAATATTAGTATGTAGGTATAGGCGCTTTACCCACGGAGCAACTATTGCAGCAACTGGCAACTGGCAACTGGCCACGAACTGGCAACTAGCTGTTTACGCACATATTTCCTTATTGCCGCAACTAGCAATTGTTTAATATTAAACTGGTTTTTAGGCGCTTTGCCCACGGAGCAATTCAAGTTGAGGCAACTATCAACTTTTTAAAAGTTTCTTGTAAAAAGTTCCTGTAAAAATATTATACCGGTTTTTAAAGTTACCGGTTTCCGCAACTGTCAATCGCAAATCAATCAATCAAGTTGCTCATAAATTGCTATAAAATTGCGGCAACCGTAAACGTTGTAACAACAGCTATCAACTTTTTACAGGAAACCTTTAAGATAGTTGCCTCAACTTGAGTTGCTCCGTGGGCAAAACGCATAGCGATCACGCACATTTCTTTATTATTTAGATTAACAATATTTTTACCTTCCATTGTGATACTTCAGGATCGAAAGAAACAAAAGTGTAACTATCACAATTTTTATTGCCAAATCATTACAATTGCACATTGCTACTAACTTTATGTTTCGTTTCTTCCTATATTATAGGTAAGCGTTTAATTGCATAAAAGCCTTAATGCGTTTATCATTAAAATCATGTGTGCACAACTGATGAAGGACTCAATGTGTTTTTATGACTTTTAGAATTCAATAAACACATTGAATAATCGGTTGTTATAAATATAAACCATAAATGAGTTGGCTCCAGACATTACACATTTTAAATAAGTATCAGAAATTTTAAAATGCGCATATTTTTGATATTGAATCTTTGGCAATAAGTTGTTGAAATTGAATAGTTTAATATTAAGTAGGAATGTATTATTATCGAAATTTTCTATTAATACAACATTAAACTTATTAATAAGATAAAGTACAGGACCTAATATAGGCCCTTGAGAAACACCAGTTTATTATTTTGCTATTGGTCACTAAAGCTGTGTGCTATCTCAAAATTTTATAACCGGTTGTTATATTTTTTCCAAAACATGATTATCATTAACCGATATTATTACTTAATACACACGCACTACACAAATAACATCGAGACACTAACAAAATGTCAACCATAAGGGCAATGATGAAGAGTAATTTGTTAGATAAATAGATTAACGTCTCTTATCGCATTAGATATATTTATTGAAAGGGTATTCAAGGAAGCTTTATTGGTGATACTGAAAAGATAAGATAATGGAGGATTATTATTTTTGCCTTCACTTTGTAACTTTTCTAATGCACCATTTGTGTTCCAGAACTATGATAATAAAATTTTAATCTAAGCGATGTCTAGACATAGGAATCTAACTTAGTTTTAACCGACTTCAAAAATGAGAAGATTCTCAATTTGACTGTATTTTACAGCATACCAACTCAAAACCCGGTTAGCTAATTTTGATAATAATTCCTTTTTAACCGACTTCAAAAAAGAAGGAGGTTCTCAATTCGACCGTATAATTATATGCTTTTTTTTTATGTACGTTCAGCGATTATTTCGTCGTTTATGGGCCGATTTTGATAATTCTTTTTTTGTTGTAAAGTAGATATGCGCAGTGGGGTCCCCTGATAAGGAAACCAGGATCTGATGATGGCATCTCAGAGAAATCGAGGGGAACTTTCAAAAATTGTATGGACAACTAGTGTGTTTGTTCATGTTATCATGAGTACATTAAGGCGCTACCATTTCATGAAGATCTGGAGTCGATCTGATGAAGCCGAAAGACAGTCGAGGGAACTCCTCAACGATTTATTGCAGTTATCTAGTGTTTGGGCTTCATTAATTTGTAGTGACGAGAACTTTACACTTACATGTTGAATTGAGCGCCATCTGGCGAGTAGTTTTTGAGTTATCTCTACTTATCAAGATTTTATTCTAAAGTTAGTTTTAAGTAAGTACTTGTCGTCTGTTCCCATTTAAAGAGCGATATTTGACAAGTAGTTTTTGAGTTCTTTCTACTAGTTGATGTAGAAGTTGGTTTATGTGGAAAAAAAATATTTATTTTGTACTTATAAGACGCTCTCAAATCTCACCTCATGGTAAGTGCTAATAATTATAAGATAAGTAAGTAAGTATGTTTGGGAAAATGTGACCACTTAAAATCAAATGTCGCGTCTGCACCTTTGTTAACTATTTTTCATTAAACTCGTATCGTAATAACTCTAATCTGTCGAACTTGAAAATATTGTGTTTGATATAATCCATGCTATTTCAGATAATAGTACAAGATTACAAATATACCGATTACAAAGATAATAATTAAACCGTTGTGGGTATGCATAATAAAACTGTAATGATTGATGTCTGTTCGTAAAAAAACGCTGGCACGCTCGTATGCACGCATTAGGATTTTTGTGAGTGGGAATTTGGACATCACAAATATCACATCATTACTTATCATATCACACACTCAAATAACACATGACCCGAGAATATAAGTAGGTACATTTATCTGTCACATAAATATATGCCACAGCCAGGAATTGTATCTGAGACTCTTCTGTTCGAAGGCAAGAGGCTATGGGTTCGTCGAGAAAGATACGTGAATATAAGTTATAACACTAAGTATATTATTATCACTATACGAGCCCATCATAATTATTTTTTAAAATCGTCTGTGTGTTTTTTCGCTATCTCAGAACCGTTTTAACCGTTTAGGATGTATGTAGTTTTTTACAGATGTAGGTATTGAAAATGTAGATGAATATTTAGTGATTCTCTTATTAGAGTCATAAACATGCTTAAATAATTCCTTCAAAACATTATTTTTAGTATAGGTAGAAATGGGTAGGTAGGCATCGTTTACTGAACTAGTTACACTAGTTCTCACCAATCAAGCTACATAATTATCTATATCTTCTATACATATAATAAAATTGTATCGCTGTTTGCGCACGCTAATCTCAGAAACGGCTGAACGGATTTTTATGGGACTTTCACAGATAGGATAGAGGACGCTGTGGAGCATCATATATTATTGCTACTTTTATCTCAGAGTTCCCGATGTACGAACGAAGTCGCAGGCAACAGCCTGCTAGTATTATAATAAATAAACAATATTTAGTACTCTTCCGTTACTGATTGACTGACAGACAACGCAGAGCTGAAACTACTTAGGTACTGAACGCTACAGCTGCACCCACTCCCTAAAGTGTTGCAGTTGTGAATTGCATCCATGAAGATTATAAATTATTTTTTGCAAACGAGCAAGCAGCAACAGACATTGGCTCCTACCCTAGGCTACAACCGTAATACGTAAAACCGAATGAGCGGAGCTCAAAAACAGAGATGGAATGATTTCATTTATAGGCAAATAGTGAGATATCAATGTTTTAATTTTAGCTTTAATGTTATTGACGTAAGTGCCAATTGCATTTTAATTTTTTTTCTTTGAAAACTGTTTCGGTTTTTGAGTTTTTCATTGTTATGAAAACTTAGCTTTGATTATGTACTATGTTTCAAAAATATTTTCATCAATTAATTATTAAAACTTTTGTAGTAAACTTGAATACCACAACTATTTGGACCTTACTTTAATTTTTTTTCTATCGAGGGAAATCATTTTATTCTTTCTCATTTTACTGGTTTTGCTCTTATGAGATTGTTTGTTATAGTGAAGATACATATCTAAACATCGGAGAGAGAATACATATATCTAAATATCGGCAGTAAGCTTTAAAAATAATCTTAGATTTAAAACTACCATATTTCGGATGTATCCTCTTAATGGCCCAATACTGAGCACGGGTCTCTCCTCATAATTGAGGCCTAGAGCATTTTCCACCACGCTGCTCCAATGCGGATTGGTGGAGGTATTAGTGGCCAACCCAGTGTCGAAAGTTTTTAAGCCGCCCGAAGGCCTCCGACAAGGCTTAACGACTGCTATCTATCAATAACAACCGGGACCGACGGCTTTACGTGCCCTCCGAAGCACGGAAGTTTGCCACTAGCGGTCACCCATCCAAGTACCGAACGCGTCCGCTGTTGATTATCTTTGTCGATCGCTTAGGATCGACGCAAGCCGCCGGGCTATGCGCGCTTATTGAAACCTTATTTTCTCAATACTCCCATATGTTACAGGAAAAAAAGCACGAAATTAAAGCGAATAATAGTATCTATCATCTGAGACAAGTTTCGTTTGTGTCCGCTACTTTTCGAAAAGCGGGGCAAAAAGTTCCCAATGTCCTTTACCTACTAAAGCCATTGAGACTGATTACAAATTCATACTAATTAGATAAAGTGAATACATTTGCACACAAGTAGAAATAATATGAAGTGTGAAAATACTGATGTTCATTATGTTAAATGTTATTATGCACAAGCAGGTATTATAATATTATTATGTAAAAAAAATATAATTTTTCGTGATATCCGTTAGTATTTTTCAGATTTTTCTATATAATTCTGTTAATTCCTGTCTATACGTAGTTATATAAATTTTTCTGACATGCCTATATAGTAATAAATATTCACTATCTTTTATTGTATTCTATCTGTTCGGCTTGCTATAACTCAAGAATGGTTTGACCGAGTTTAATGGAACTTTCACTCCAAAATAGAGTAGGTTGTAGGGTAACGTACGTATAGACTACTTTTAATCCTGAAATTTAAACATGATTTAGATTTACATGAGAAAAACTCAAACGAAGTCATGACCAGCAAGCAGCAATACCTACTGAAATAACATACATGTCATTAAAAAATCGCACATCTTTATTGGAATTAACAAAACTTTACCAAAGCGAAGCAAGACGTTTTCTTTCGTCGTTACAACTTATCGACTATTGACTTGACTACAAACATATATTTACATACAAGTGACTAGTTGTTAAGAATGCTGACGAATTCATATCCATTGTGGTCTCGCAACCACGTAACGTTAGAACATTGTGCTACTTTGCCTAGTTTGATATCTGACGGATAGATAAGTATAAGATTCTGCAAACATGCACTGATATTATAAAGATTTTATTGTGTTGCAGTGTCATTCGTTCATAAAAAATGCGATTGTTTGTTTGTCTAGACAACCATCTGATGGTAAGTGGTCATTGTCGACAATGGACATGGCTACAAGCCATTAATGGCCCACTACTGAGCACGGGTCTCTCCTCATTACTGAGGGGGCCTAGAGCATAGTGCACCACGCTGCTCCACTGCGGATTGGTGGAGGACAATGGACATAACGAACACCAAAAGCATCATTGATTCAAGAAAGGACAAGTAGAATGAAAGAACTTCCTCTCACGGTTCCAGGGGGAACATGATTGTCAAGAGGGAAATAGCCAACCCAAGTATAGACTTAGAAAAAAAAGTATCTAATAGACCTCTGGTGAGCATGCCCAACATGAGACAATACAAGATGTTACAATTGTATGTGGCAGGAACAATTTGTTCAACAGTTCTTTCTTTGCCGTCATAAAAACACCGACAAAAAACTCTCCTTTTTTCACGTCATTGCGTATTTTGCTGGTTTTCTTGTGAGAGTTCGGTAGATGAGATCCACAGGTCTTGTAATTTTAGTAGAAATTTTGTCATTTTTGCAACCGGCATGGAGGTTTCATATCGCCACCCGTGAAATACTTAACATTCAAGGTGGTCTGTCGTCTAATTTATCAGTTCAACTGTATAAAAATACAATTGGGTGACAATTGCATTTTTGTAATGCAAATGTTTCAATAATTTTGGTAGGTAGGTACAAATACATTATGTAGGTACTGAAAATACCAAAACTACTAGGTTCACGAAATGCGCCCCGTAGGCACATAGTACTAGGAATCCATGTATGTGCCATGAACAAGACACGAGGTAAGAATACACACATCCAGACAAAGAACAGAAAAAAACTCATTACAATTACTGCCTTGCTGGGAATCGAATCCAAGACCCTTCGAATAGTGCAGCATGATAAAGTTTGCATCGAGTAGTCCTAATTGTAATAATTTAGTTACTTCCTTAATTTATTTTACTTTATAGTTAGGTAATTACCTACTTCTTATATAAGAAACTTTATATTTAGGCATAACATAAGGTACAAATTACTTGTTATTTTGGCCATATTTGGTCAGGCTATTAGGGTCCTTTGAGCAATATTGGCCAAAATAAATGACGGCAGAGATAAGTAAAATGTAACACACATTCTAAAGAGCACGGAATCAAGGACGACAAGGAAAAAACATTACCAACCTAACTATTTACAAAGTTGATATCATTGACATACTATGTACTAAAGGTTGATAATTGAGCGTTCTTAATAGGTACCGATATTGACATACCTTACCCAGGTTTTCAGTTTGATGTAAGCAAATATTGCCTACATACATATTTGGATATCAACAACCCTGTATCATCATCGCAACTCATATCTAACTGTCCCACTCTACTGGGCACAAGTCTCTTCTCAGAAAGAGAAGGTTAAGGCCATAGTCCACCACGCTGGCCAAGTGCGGATTGGCGTACTTCACACACCCTTGAGTTTTGCAAACTCTTCAGCATGCAGGTTTCCTCATGATGTTTTCCTTCACCGTTATAGCGAGTGACATTTAAATGCATAAAACGCACATAAGTAACTCTGAAAAGTCAGAGGTGCGTGCTCGGGGATTCGAACTGGATCCTCCGAATAGTAGGCCAAATTCTTAACCACTAATCAGTCGAAGTCAGTTATAATCTACAAGCACAGAGTCTGGGATTCCAGTACCGCATATTTCGCATCCCAAATAATTGATTTGAAATCGCACGAACTGCGGTTTTTTTGTAGGTATACCTACTGTATGGGGAAACATCGCAGAGTGAGATTGGAGAATTTTGAGAAAGTAACAAACATTGCAAGGAATTTTATTCACCATGCTTGCAGTTTGCGAACTGTTAAAATATCTTGCGTCGAGACTTTTGCAATACACTCTTCTCCCCTTAGATAGATCCACATAACAACTATACCTACCTGTTTCGCCTGTGTAAACAAATAACCTTCACAAAATTAAGAGCGAATGTAGAAACAGCTTTTCAGTGAGTTATTGTGATATAAATTACTATTAATCATGTGGTCCTTGGTCCAACGAGGTCAGTCTGAACAAAACGATCGCACAACGATATGTTTGCACAAGTGACAATTTTCGTGTATAGCCGAGTAATCGATTAATAAATTGTTCTCCAAATTAATTTAAAGCGATGTTAAAATCATAGGTTACTTTTAAAATATTCATGATTTTAAGCGTGACTTTAAATACTATAACGGCTAAGGGGAGTATCGTAATTCACCTCAATCAATGTCGAAATTCTAAGACATTAAGAAGAGCTTACAGAATAATCTTTATTTAACTGTTCTGAATGAATGAAGTAATTTATTATATCCCACCCACAAAATAGAAAATATTCGCCAATTAACTGTTACGATTTCAGAAGGTAGGTACCTAATTATGATAATTAACTCCAACTATGATAATTAACAACAACGATAGAAAGCAATGAGGTAGGTAAATCATAAAAAAATATAGTCGAATGAGAACCTCCTGCTTTATTTAAGTCGGTAAAAACACGGTTCATTTCAACATACTATTGGTCATAGAGAATATTTTTCTGATACTGAATGCAATAAAAATTGTAATAGATGTAAGTTACGGCGTTTCCAATTTCGGGGAGTACAGGGCTTTTCGACTTCAGCTGTCCACTAACTACAAATAAAAGCTGTACATTATCTACATCTACAACACATCAATACAAGCGGCATATTGGAGTACACTCTAGGCTTCCTCAATGATTTATACTAGGCCGGAGAGCCCACAGATTATAGGCACACTTATGGTCTTACTAATAAAACGCAGTATAAAGTTATGCTATGTTTAATTTAATTGGTCTTTTTCTTACCTTTGATTTCAGATATTTACAAACATGGAATAACTTTATATGTACTGCGTTTTATTAGTAAGACCGTTATGGTAGAGCTGATAGAGTTTCTGTACATGTACATAGTATTGTATTAAAAACAGTTAAGTTTCAGTTAGAAACTTGTGAAACCAGTTATAATTTATAGAGATAAAAATCTTAGTCTACAAAAGTATACCTAATACTAACACATCTATAACCGTAAACTCGCATTAATCATTAATCAATCGCTTTTGATAACAGAAGAAAATCTGTCACACTACCTATTCGTTACAATGAGGCATGAGGCAATACCTCGTTCGTTGAAGTCTTTCTTGTTATCGATGTTCATTTGTGACAGTCACCACGCACTTTGTCGTGCTATAAGGCTCTAGAGTCTAGACAGACGGACCGCATTTCAACTGCAATCCAACCGCAAATTGCAGTTCAGGTGCAGTTTGAATGCAGTTGACACGACTGCAATAGAACTGCAAACCAAACGCGCAACCAAACCAAACCAAACTGCAATTGAACTGCAATCGGACTGCGCGTTTGGTTTGCATGTACTATTGCAGTCGTGTCAACTGCATTCAAACTGCACCTGAACTGCAATTTGCCGTTGGATTGCAGTTGAAATGCGGTCCGTCTGTCTAGAGCCTTAAAATAACTGTAATTTGAAAATTTATATTCCCCGACGAATATTAACTTTATACCAAAAATGTCGTAGTACATCATATTGGAAAAATTACTCTTCAAATTCCTATATATATATCACTATTTATTTATCACTAGCTAACCCGGTACACATCGTCCTGCAACATAAATGTATTTTAAATATTACCTAAGTAGCGTAGTATTAAGCGCCCTCGTTACATTCTAACATCAAGTTTTACTTACAGCAATGTTCAACAACAATCAGCAACTCAGAACTTGTAATGTAACTTGCGTCGATTCAAGTGATCGACAAAGTTAAGTTACTGCGGGTGCGTTCGGTAGTTGGATGGGTGACCGCTAGAAGCAAAAAATCTTGAGTGTTTCCGTGCTTCGGAGGGCTATATGCCAAACGGAGATGCCATCGATCCTGGTTGTTATAGATATCAACGTTAGCAGTCGTCAAGCCATATATCTGACACTTCGGGCGGTTGGAAAAACTTCCGATACCTAAGTGGTTTGGCCACTAATCCTTCTAAAAAGCTTTAGAGTGGTGGAGTATGATCTAGATCTCCTCAATGTTAAGGAGAGTGGTGCTCAGCAGTGGATCATTAATACATCGAACCTATACCTATCTGATGCACAAGCTCAGAGTCGCTCAGCGGGCTATGGAGAGGGCTATGCTCGGTATTTCTCTGCGTGATCGAATCAGAAATGATGAGATCCGTAGACGAACACGGTTAACCGACATAGCCCAGAGAGTGGCGCCAGTTAGGGGAGGCCTACGTCCAACAGTGGACATCAAAAGGCTGATGGATGGATGGATGGATGGACCTACTTTCTTTCGGATCAATTGCGACACAAGCAATCGACCTACGGACCCGTCAAAGATTTAGTAAATTCCTTAACCTAAATTGTGCAATATTCGAATTTTCTCAATAGTAATGCGATTAAAGACACAAGAACGTAGTACCTACGAGTTACACTTACGCAGGAATTAGAACAAATATAGAAGACACTTGAACACACACGAAACCACATGAATACAGGGCTGTACTCGAACGTTAATTAAAATACTTGGTTATCTTAACGATTTAAGTATAAATGTTTATCTTATCACTTTACCCACGCGGAACTAAATTTGACTGATTTTTATACAAACTTTCCTTAAATGACCTACTTAGGGGAGGAATATGACAAAAAGCGTTCTTAGCGGACGTTTGCTAATGGTGAACTATCTTAAAATTTCATCTCCATAGGACAAGCAGTTTTCGACGTTTGGCTTTTATTTATTCTGATTAAAAGAATGTTCAGCGATTTTATGTTGGTGAATCTTATAAACATTATTTTTGTTAAATTCTTTTAAGTGATTTTGTTCGTGGTTTTTTAAAGGCCTATCGCTTCAGTTATGATGACAATGCAATTTTTGAAAATTGTGCGGATAAATTGAGGTAACAATTCTTCTTGCCATGTATTCTCAACTTACAAAGTTGAGTAATTAAAAATTTTGATAAAATTAAAACATACTCTACATAATTAATTAAACTTACCACTTAATTAAAAGGCCTAGTGCGGCCCTGTGCCCGAAGGCTGTGTTCACAAGACCTACATCGGCGGACCGCAGCCCCAGCCGCCTCAGTCCAGCCCCGATCACCTATTGAAACAGATCCATCGACAGTTTATCAGTTTTCATTATTTAATATTGGTTGCCAGTCGTGATACAACACGCACTCTTAGAGGAACGGCTACAGGGCTTCAGGTAAGATGTCTTCTGTTTTCCTTCACTTCTTTTCTTCTTTTCAGATCCCTTTTAGATCGAAGTCTTAATTTTAGTGATCTTTTTAAAGTAAATAGCTGACAGACAGACAAGTCTTGATGGTAAGAAGTAATCGTTACCAGTGGATATTAGCAACATCAAAGGTATGATCAATGTGCCGCTGCTGTGCTTAAAGAATTCGAGAGAAGAAAGAAAATCTTCTCTCTCGTTGTTTGGCGACTCACGCAAGAGAGTGTGGTAGGTAGTGTAGGTACTCCATTCACTTTCGATATGGAATTCATTTCGGTTGTCAACCCATACAAATGCCAACTTTCCGCCTCTATGATTAAGGTTCATTGTAGATTGACGGCGAGAAGTTCAAATGCCTCAAGTAAATTTTGCTTACAAGCTAAATTGAACCGTGATCTCACGTAATTTTGTTTTAGTGAGGAGAAGCAATTCCATATTTTCGGCGACTCATAGTTCTTATTGCACTATTACTCACAGCACTAATATGCAGTAAGAATTATTCATACCTTATCAAAATGTCAACAATTCTTACCCTCTGCTAACTGAACTTAGGTACTGTCCTAGACCCGATTTGAGCCTCATCCCATGTGGGCTAACCTAATTGTGGCGATGCTGCGTGCTCATTTGCTAATTTAAGACCACAAAAATCTTGATATAACAATAATATCCATACGCTGTTTCAATACAGAAATAGTATCAACCACTTTCACGATTTACCCTTGAATTGCCTTGCATTATATATCTGGCTTAACTAATCCTCAAGCACTGTTTGCTAAAAATGTACTTACCATCTTATTCCCCATTTGAATCTTGTTCAATACGACATTCGTGTTCGATATGTAATCCGTTTTAATGGTATCCCATACCAATGCCAACTTTCCACACGTGTGATTAAGGTTCATTGTAGATTGACGGCGAGAAGTTCAAATGCCTCAAGTAAATTTTGCTTACAAGCTAAATTGAACTGTGAGTACATGGAATAAATTAGGTTTTAGCGGGGAGAGGCAATTCTATATTCTTGGCGACTTAAGTATAGGTCGGTTATTTGTCAAGGGCGGCGGAAGGGTGATGCTGCAAAGTCAAAGTCAAACTGTTTATTTCATGTAGGAATTTACAAATTCACTTATGAACGTCAATTTTTTGATTCTACCACCGTTTTGGAAAAGTGCTTGAGGAGAAAAAAACGGCGAAAAAAAACTCCTCCGCATCTTTTAAAATAAAAATTACAATATTACTTAATTGATACAGGTAAGCACTAACCTAGCGGAGCTGGTTGCAGAGCTGGTAATTTCCATGCCTTTTTGTCATCTAAATATTCCTGCATATTTGTTTGCCACCTTAATTCCACAAAAAATATTTATTTTTGTGTTAGGTATAATTAAGTATTTTTATAAAACCGTCTGCATACCAACGGTGACCTAACGTTATTGGAGAGCAGGACCACTTGTACAAATACACTCACAGCAGTGTTTCGCGTTTTGAATCATATTTTGTACATCAAAATTGTCTCTGCACCTAATACTTATTTTTAAATTTAAATAAAGCCTTGTACTACATTCTTACCTTGAGTAATAAGTAACGAAGTTACTTACGATACAGATGGAAGCCAGGAAATGAAAAGTGTAAGATTTTTAGATAACGGAAATGGGAATGTACGCTTTTGGCTAAGATGCCAGCTTTTTTTTTATGGAATTAAGATAGCAAACGAGCATGCAGCACCACCTTCCGCTGCCGCCCATGACAACTGTGACCGACCCAGAACTAGACTCAATGAGTTTCGTTCTAATTCGGTCACAGATGCGTTGCTACCCCTGAGGACTGAGATGGTCGCCTCTAAAAAAGTGTAACCGGCTCCACACCTTCCTATCCGGAACACAATTGTTCTTAAAACAATTATTACACGGTAGGAATGGTACTAAGTACCGTGGCGGGCGGTGGTACTTCCCCGGGTGAGCTCTATGCCCTACCACCTGCAAGTCAGCTGTCAGGTAAGGTACATATGTCAGGTGCTTAAATGTCAGAGTTAAAGAGCAACAACATAATTTTGTTCCAACCGAGTGTTTACGACACTTACTTTTTTTGTAAACAAAATATGCTCTACTTTCAGCTCTACACTATACTTTTCTAAACGGGGACATGGGCAATGTCCTTATAAGTACTAAGACATAAAGGCTTGTGATAGGCAGAATGAAAACGGAAGTTTCAGATACAGAACTCTAAAATGGTGAATTAAATCATTTTTCACAACTTATAGGTAATTATTTAAAAAATACGAGCGTGGTCTATTGGTAGTTAAAATCTTTATGAACCCAGTTTTCTAGGTTTTTAAATTCATGTTATTATTTTAGCCAAAGTTGTTATTCTCTTAGTTAAATAAACACGTTGTAATTAGATTACCTACCTAATTTGTTTGCTTCTTGATGATGAGTTAGCTGATCGTTTACTAATGAGAATTAACTTTTGCCAAAGTTACACTAATAGGATGTCTATTATTCCTATTTTATGATAATACTCGGTTTAAGATGATTTGTTTTAAATATTATTACATTACCGCGTATAATTTTAGCATAGCTACGTGAAGATATTTTATGATTTAATGTGTTTTGCAGGTAAAATCTACACAACATTTTGGTGCAGTTTTTGAGAGCAGTAAGTCGCGACTCGCGATGGACACTTAGTTGATTATTCGTAAATTCATTAATACTAGATATACCTACATGTTTAAATTCTACCAACTTTTTGGGATGGTTCAGCAGCAGTTTAGATAAAATACCTACCCACTGTATTTTTTTATAAATAACGCTATACACTCACAGCCTCATACCAGGTTTGCCTGTATCATGGGTGTCATGGTTTTGTCCATGAACACCCAGACCGAGGACAGAACCAGGAACCTTCGAACGGAAGTAATAACCACTGCACTACACGGGTCGTTCAAATACCCCAGGGAAATATATCTCCGGGATAAAAGCTATCTTATTTCCAGAATTTTTAATAGAGTAATCTCACATTTTTTAAGTCAGTTTTGTTTACGTTTCAATTATTGATTCATTGACAGACCTCTAACGTTCCATGTTATTTAAATAAATCACATTTTTTATATTCTTGATGAATTATTTCAGAATGGAGAAGAAGAAAACCAAATTGGAGAAGAAAGAAGTCAGCTGGAATAAAGAAGAAAGAAGAAAAGGCAAAGAAGTCGATCTTGTTAAGCGAAGTTGGTTTGTGACCGTCACTAACGGGCAGTAATTTTGGAATTTGCTCGTTTTGACGATCGCAAAATGAACTCGCTTGACTATTATCTACAGAGCACGAGATACGAGTCACTGGGAACTTTATTTTTGACATTGTGATATTTATTTCATCTAATATCGGAGACTAGTTAGTTCAATAAATGCTTCGTGTCTAGAATAAAAATTTAGGTACAGGAAGAAAAACATTACCTAGTGTTCTAATTTTATGCATGGTGCAGTGTGCGTATATTTTTTGGTTTGCCTTGTAGGTAACATTTTTTAACAGATGAAGAATATAGTAATGGCACAGTCTTATCTAATATTATTTTTTTACACTGTGGTAATTTTGTAACCCATTAGATACCTATATTAAAGAATGCTTTTCAATAGGTCTGTCAAACAAGTGCCGAGTTCGATTCCCGAGGCAGATATTTAGATATGTAACAGAAAAATTGTGGTATTGTTTTACTTATAACATATTTTTTTACGTTGTTTATTATAATCACAAATATACTTAGTTTATCACTTCAAGTAGGTATAATTAGATTATACCCACTCAACTATGATTTATACTAGAATAAACATCTTAATTAAGCTTATCTCATTTTAATCCATGTTAATTTATGATAAATGCGAAAATCTGTCTTGTCTGTTTGTGTGAAGGTCAAACATAGACTACCCATTTTGTATTAAAAATCTATCTAGACTAGACACGCAGTAGCGTATGTATGTGCGTACCTAAGTACCTACCTTTGTATATTGTAATATCATTTTGTAAGTGGATCTAGTACACAAAAAATCGTAAAGTGAGTAAATACTCTCTCATACCCCTCTTTAACACTCACGGCCCAAAAACTTTTAAGCCAAAGGCTTTTAGTTTTGGCGGCCTGGCAACCCTAGGCAAAGATCTGAATGCAATTTAACGTGATACACTCTAGCACAGAAGTTGAGCTAGAAGCTAGAACACAACCTCGTGCATTTTAAAGTTGATCCTAAATTCTGACTGCTAGCTAAGTGGATTATTTAAAGTGGACATTTTTGCATCTTTCAAATAAAATTTGTAATTGAAAATGTTTGTTTTATTTATTACTTCGTGTACTCGACCCCGCACAGCATACCATGGAAAATTTATGTAGGTATTGTATACAACATCTATCTAATGTGTAATATAAAGCGTATGATTTTGTTTGTTTGAATGCGCTAATCTCAGGAACTACTACTTCGAATAAAACAAATATGTTTTTGTTCAATAGTCAATTTATTGAGGAAGGCTATTGGCTTCGCGACCATCACGCTACGACCAATAGGAGCGGAGCAACAAGTTTCCCGAAGCGAAGCGAGAGCGTTTATTTAATAATAGTAAATCCGCCCTCGCTTCGCTTCGGGGAACCAGTCCCTTCAAAAATCTCTATATATTTTAACAAATTATGTTATTCCAATGTCCAAGCTATATTACTGCAGTTTCATGAAAATCCGTTCAGTAGTTTTTGCGTGAAAGAGCAACAAACACACACACACTCACTCACTCACATACATCCTTACAAACTTTCGCATTTATAATATTAGTAGGAGTACCTAGGATATATTTCGCAGGATGACGTCTGCCCGATCAGCTAGTCACTAGATTAATCAAGTTCGCAAAACAGACTTTTATGTAAATAGCCGAGCGACGAGATAATTTTTTTTGGATTTGAAGAAGTAGCAAACGAGCATGCAGCACCACCCTTCCGCTGCCGCCCATAACAACTGCGACCGACCTAGATCATAATCAATTTAAGGAATGGGACGGACGGTCGAGTTAGTAGATGGTGTTAAAATATACGTTGGTCAGTTGATGTTAGTGTTAACTAATGATAAGTTGTCAATGTTGTTATCATCCTCAATGAACTTTATTATCATTAGGAAGTACCAAGGAAACACCGAACTGGTGCTTTGTCTAGAAAGAAGAAATGATTAAAGTAGGTGCTAATTTTTAAAACCCAAATACAAAAATTAGTTTGGCGGTTGCCTTAAGCAAAAGGATGGTAGCTAGTTAGACCTGTGACCTGTCTGACGCCTGCGTTACAAAAATATAATAATATCCATAAGAATGTGACTCAGCAATATATTGACAACCCTTATGGTGTAGGTAATTGGTAAGCAAGTCGGGCTACCATTCAAAGGGGTCTGGGTTCGTTCCCAGCGAATCGGAAATATCTCTGTTGTCAGTCTGGGTGTCCGTGGCACACGACACAAGAATTAACACAACAAAATATATGTACCTATTACAAATTGCAATAACTGATGGCCTACCTACCACCAAACAGAGGAACTAGCTTTTGAGGTCTTTTACAACAGCCTACTTTATTCACGTGAGCTTCGTATCAGTAATGCAGGCTGCCCCAATATGGCCATGATCAACATGATCGTGACAACTGCACAGAGGTGTTATACATAGAGTAGGATAGACATACCTGTAAGTGGAATTTTCAACGATTAAAAAAAGAAAGGTTTTCGAATAATGAAATCAAATTAATACGATCAGGTACCACAATTATCTTTGTTTTTCTAAACGAGTATCAGTTGGAAGATTTGCTTCCCTGCTCTATCTAAGATTCTAAGTATATTATCTGTATGAAGAAATCTGCTTGCATGCTGATAACTTGTACAATGATCGAGTCGAAATGCAGCACCACACTTCAGCTGTTGCCTTCGCCAACTGTGACCGACCTAGAACAATACTCAATGTTCTCTACATCTGGGATGGTTAGTCCCGTTAATAGATGGCGTTAGAATATTAATTAATAATAAGCTTAATAAGTGTGAGGACAGAAAATGTTAGTGGAAGTAGGTACTTAATAGCCTTGCCAGTGGGTATCTATATTATACTTAAGTACAAAACATGTTTTAACTCAAAATATATGTATAACGCAACAAGTAAGTTTCGAGAAGCGATGCCAGATCGGGTTGGCTGGTTAATGATTTTAATTTCATCTCAAACCAAGCATTTCAATATCGATTTCTCAAAACCATCACAACGACACGAGACACGGAACAGAAAAATTTTCTGTTCCGTGGGCACGAGAAAACTTAGTTTTCTTTAGTCGATATTGCTATACTAAATGGTTAGGCGCATTGATGTTACGCCCACATTAATAGAACCCTTAATCTTTACATTTCATACATGATTACAATCCTACTGTTTTGTTACTGGTGTATATTATACAAAAACAATAAATTTACAACCTATATTTCTTACTAAGTAGGTACCTCAATCTTGTTTCTTCCACGACTAGACCACGAAATCCTCTTTGAGGTGGCAAAATAAACCAGAATATAAATACATTTGTAAGACAATAGTCACAGAGTTGAGAAAAGGGCCCCGGGTTTGAATCCAGGCCTGAACATACCTATTCACAACTTACAAGTAGGTATTAGTTGAATGTTTACTCTAAGATATTTAAAAAGTTGAATTAAGTAGGTAAATAATGTAGGTATGTTTGTGGAACTCACCAAATATAAATACTTAATAATATATAATAAAAAATATAAATACTTAAACCGCCCATAACTCCGAAAAGTCAGTGGTGCATGCCCTGGGACTCGAACCCGGACCCTCCGAATATGAGAGCGAATCCTTAACCACTAGGCTATCACCGCTACAAAAAGTAATAATAATTAATTTTATTTTTATTAATAATTAATTTTCCTGAATATGACAACAGAAATATCTAACTAACTCTCAAACTCTCAAAGGTAGTTAACCTAAATAGTGACTTTTAGGTACGTAAGTAGAACTAAGTGTTGATTCAACAATAGATGATCAATACTATTTACCATACTAATATCCTTAATTAATCAATGTGATAGCACTTAACGTCGTTTGTCTATTCTTTTTCACACTTAAATCGAAACCGATTTATAAATGGTAACCGACTTAAGTAGGTACCTTAAGTTTAATAAAATTTGGTATTTGAACCACAAGAAAGAACAGTTTTGGGATCATTTTAACGGCATTTTGTCCTTTTTCGCACTCCTACACAAATATTCACAAATATTTTAAAATATGCATTGTTTTACAAAGACCAAAAGTTCTAACTTCTAGGTAAAATCCTGGCATAACAAATAAAAACATCACATAAACATTCGTAAACAAATAAGCCGAATTACCTCCGACATAATCTAATGATGCACAAACAAACCTCTCATTCATAAACTTCATTAATGACAATGAAAACATAGTCATTATCAACAACAAAACATTGTTATACTTTGTTAATGACTTTCATCTACGAAGGAACTAAGTTTGTATTTAAACCATGATATTTGGGAACAATGGTCAGTGTTAAACGGTGTAGTGGACTATGTCATACATAATTAAATTTAGAAAATACTTAAGTGTAGTGATGATGAAATTTCATACGTGTAAATTAGTGATTTCCTATTCCTAGTTTAATAGCAAAGGTTCGTCGCTGTTGTCTTTGTGCTACATAGCTGCAGGATTCTGTGTAAGTACTTACCTAATTAAATAAATAATACTTATCATAAATACAAAGTACCTACTGTTATTTATTCACCGTTATGTTCAAGGAATTCAGTAGGTATTTCGTGAGCTCAGCCCTATGAGATGCTCTTCAAAAAAGGTGCAAAAGCAGATAAAATATATGTAGACAGTACCAAGTACCAGCCCAAATGCAATGGCAGTTAAAATATTCAATAAATTACCTACTTACCAAAACATGTTAACCGAGAAAAACACAATTTTTTTAACTTTTTAATAAAATTATTTCTCGTGAAATGCTTCTACAATATAGGTGTTAATATATTGTAAGTATTAGGTATCCAACAAGAATGATAATTATAATATTGACGTATAAAACGAAGTGGTTCGATCTAACCCTGATTGCTATAGGGTATCTTTTGTGAATAACGTTTTATATTGTATGTCCATAGTTAAACAATAAATGTAGAGAATCGATAATTTCCATTTGATGTTGGATTTTGGATTGAATATTCATCTTCTATAGAGCAAATGGGGAAGTAAAGTTTGAAATAATTTCCTTCGAGTACCTACAGCTGTACCTAAATTATAAAACTTTTTTTAACTAAGTTAATTTAATACGAAACGTAGCGTCAAAAATGGTAATAAAATAGGGGGATAAAGGTCTCTATGATGAATCTAAATATAAATAACTATGAAAAATGGTAGATACGTGCACTATAGTTACTTGAAAACATTAGTAGATGTCTACTTATTTCAGGAAATATTAAGTTACTGACAAGTAATCTGCATTTGGGAACCTACATTTTAATTCTGCGTGAAACGTAGCAGAGACAGATTATTACTCGAAAAAAAAAGTTTTGCTCTCTATGCACGCAATAAATATTTATAGTTCTCGAAAAAAACCTAAGTATAAGTAGATTTGACTCCGATACAAATTTATAAAATTTAACCCATAAATGGACCACTACTGAGAATGGATCTCTCATCATAATGGAGGAATAATTATGTACTTACAAAAATATTAGGCACCTACCTTACATGTATGTATAATAATGTACCTATATATCCATTGTAGCCTATGTATTCCACTAAAACGCACTAACTTAAAATCTGAAAACTTATCTCCTTTTATCTTAAAACCAATAATATTCTCACTAATCTAAAAAAGGACGTTATAATAAAATCCTTGGGCGATTGGGAGTCGCCGTCCGTACACGCATTCTTCGCGCTACATGTCTCGACATGTTTGTTAAGGTATTAAGTAGGTTCCGTCCGGTTTGTGAGCTAACCAAACCGTTCGTAGCCTGCTTGATACAACAGCAAACGTTCATCATCATCATCTTGATCTTCATCAGCTATGTTCATCAACCTCGGAAGGATTTTGGTAAGCAATAAAGTTAGTTTTAAGTGTTAAAAACGTTTTGATTCTTGCCAATGACGTGGTGTTAAGGGGTTTGTGCATTGACATTGACAATCGACACACGATCACACGACATTTTGTTGTTGTGTTTGTGAATACCTGAAGTTTTTTTTTCCAATTTGCAATTGTTGTGTTTAACGTGTGATTAGGTACTTGCCTACATTTACTGATGTTAATTTAACGCCATATCTTTTTAATTCTTTAATTAACATTATGAATTACATTTTAGGTAAGTGGGTACTTTATTGAAATCTATTTTATTCTGTGCATAGTAATGTGGTGTTATGTAAAATAATAATAAGTTTTTTTTGCTTCAATTTGTTTGTTGTTGTCCTAAGTAGATTCCGTTCGGCTTGTGACTAGTCAAGCCAACTGCAATCTATTTATAACAACGGCAGATAATATCTACGAATCTTTTATTTTTGAAGTGTTTGTGATGAAAATTTTGTACTAAAACCATAATTATTATTATTTTGGCTAACTAAACTAGAACTTTACTAAAATTGTTGGGAGATTATAGGTACGAGTATGCTGTGGGTCTTAATTCCTTCGTTCGGACCGTAGCGTGGTCCATTATCGAAACTGGGATTGGATCGTGGATAGTCACTTTAATTCAATTTTTGTTGTTCCTAGAATTCAAGGCGTAGCATAATCGTCTGAAATCCACACCAAAGTTGATCTTCAATTTGACTGTTATATGTAGAAGAAGTTTTATGGGTTTTAGTAAGTGCTATTGCTTTTTTGTATGAAGTAACACAAATTATTATGTTTTAAGATACTTATATTAGGTATATTGTAGATTCCTTGCTAATTTACTAATTTTATTTCATAAATAGCATAATAGGTAAGAGGTACCTGTCATTGTTTATTACCTATTTAAAAAACAGTATAACATAGCTTTCTTATATTTGAAATAATATTTTTTATGAAATTATTGCTATATCTAATATACAACTTTTTGCTTTTGCTTTTCAAGACCTTTGCTTTTGTTTATAATTAAAACTAAGTATATTTGGACAGGTTGTTATATTTAGCATCTTCTTCAAGGTAAGTACCTAGTCTATCAACTTGATTTGATGTTTTACCGCGCTTTTAAGTAGGTTTAGTCCGGCTTGTTCCTAGTCAAGCTGAACTTTACCTGCTTATAAGGGCGATAAGACTTACGACGCTGGGACGTGTTTCGGAACATTTTTTAGTTACTATCCATTTTTAAGTTTTCAATTTTTTTTCGTAAAGCTTGATTGTGTCACTTCGATTTTTTAAAATATATAATTAAAAAAAACTGTAAAGAGTAGGTGAAATAGTAGATTTTTTGGTGTGATTCTAAGTAGATCTCATCCGACTTTTTGAAGTCAAAGTCGTTCGAAGTCTATTTAAAATTACGTCGAAAAAAACGATCATCGATTTCGACATCGAAGTCTTGAAGAAAGAAGAAAATGTTAACTTTTTATTCGTAATTCAAATTATTCTAGAAGAAAAAGTTAAGCATTTGCTGTAAATATAAGTAGATTTTGTCCAACTTTGTTTTTATCTAAAGTTGAATAATGTCTGCTTGTATGAATAGCAAATTAATGCATCGAAAGAAGAAAAGAAGAATATTACAGAAGAATTGAGTGGTCATCGTTTTAAGTACGATTCGACCGGCTATTCCTATAATCATAGCCCTTCGAGTCTTACTTGAGTTGATGGCCGAGATAAGAAGATTTTGCAGAGGATACTATTTTTGATTAGTTTTTCAGATGATTCAAACAACTTTTTTTGTGATTCTTACCATGTTATCACAGTTTTTCGGACTTTTCCTACAAAAATAAATTTTCCATATCAAAGACGCCGCTTAAAAAAATTGTATTGTTCCAAAATGTCACCAATGTGTTACCGGCCAAAAAGAAAGCCATGGTCTCGCTATCTATCAAGATCAGAAGCCAAAGAAAATACATACAAAAATCACCAAAAAATACACAAATCACTATTTGCGACTTTTTTATCATAATATTATCATTATCACAGATAAAGAACTATTCAAATCAGACTAGTTCCAGTTCAATAAAGTGCGCTCAAACAAACAAAAAAACAGATTTATTAAATTACATAGTAGGTAAATCATTACCGCACAAAAGTAATTAAATATAGCTTGTCTATAAAATATTAATTAATTTTATTTCATTTAATTCGCATGTGCAAAAGTAGGTACCTACTAACACAAATACCATAATAGCAACTTGCCACATAATTCGCTTTAAAGCAAAAATATACAGTAAACATTTAAAACGCAAAGAGGTAGGTACTCACGATTTAGAAATTTTACACTGATATTTCGATTTCGACCAAGTTATATGGGTCATGGTCACGACAAGACTGACATATATGTAGTGACATCATTTTAAAGTAATTATAAGGTACGAGTAATAGTTATCATCATTGCAGCCCAAGTTTAGGTGTCCCACAGCTAGGCACGGGTCTCTTCCTATCATATTGAGAGAGCTGGGACCTTATTATGAACTCTTAATTCCAGACAGTTTACGTTCACAGCGTGTGAGTGACAGAGATAGCGCCTTACAGGTCATAAAGCGCTGTCTCTGTCACCCACACGTTGTGAACGTAAACTGTCTGGAATTAAGAGTTCATAATAAGGGGGCAGGACTCAGTCCGCTACGTTGGCCAAGTGGGGATTGGCTGACTTCACACACTTTTAAAAACTCTGAGGAGAACAGGTGAGCAGGTTGGTTTCCTCACGTTTTCTTTCATGTGCAAGTATTTTTTTAAATTTGTTATTTCAGCCTAAACAATTCCTAGGTAGGGAGGGGGTTTTATTTTAATAAGCATTTCATTTGTATTTTTATCTTTTATCAAGCTTAACGCGAGAAATCTCAATATAAGTAAATTAAGTATGTCGTAAAGTAAAATTTGGTAAAATTTGGTATTTTTTTTCTGAGCAGGGCTGAGCTGAGCTGAGACAAATAAGCAGACGTGGTCACCATCGCTTATAGACTTCACCAATACTAAAAGCATAGACAATGCGTTGTTGACGGCAGAAGAGAACGGAGAATGAACATGCGGGCTCTCAAGTCAAAAAGGTTTTACCATTATGTAATTGTTTAATACTTAGGTACCTATAATCTTTTATAATGCCTCGGCAAATTTGTCTATCCATACCAATCAATCGATGGTCGATCGATGCCGTCGATCAACGATCGATCGATAGGTCTGATAACACCCAAAGTTAGTGCACTTTACCACTCATGACATGACTACGCTGCTGCTTACCATTAGGTGGGAGTGGGACTGTAGTCAAGCATCAACTTATTCAATTTAAAAAAATGTAGGCTAAAACTGTAAATGTAAAAAAATGTAAATTTACCTACCTGCATTATCGAGATGCGACGCAAAACCGCAATACGATCGCTGAAAGCTCCCATCCCAGATCCGAAGACCCAACAATCAGCTCTGAAACGATCTGAATTGGTAACATTATCCAATCTAGATTCAAAACATCGCACCACTCAACAGTTCTAGAATATTCGCGAGCGTTGATTGCATTAAATCACAAAGGCGGCTACCGATAGGGAAGTACTCACTTAGCAAGCGACCCTAATGGGGTCGCATGAAGACATCAAAGCAGATTATATTGTTATACAATCGAGTATCTGCAAGTTGTTATTGATAGTGCACAATGTGACTGGATGCAATTTTATGCATCCTGCGTCCCAGTGTGAGGATGGTAGATTTTTCTATTAGTGTCACTGCAATTTCGAGAATTGATACCCTTGTTAGACCAACTACCAGTGAATTGCTATTATCTGATAAATCTGCAGGATGCTATTATGGATGCTGTTTATTGGACGGCAAAAGACCTTTAACGCCAATCATTGTTGACAGGAGTGAGAAAATAGTGGAGCTATCATGCGTATCTAGTGTTACGACGTAATTAGGTGAAAATTTGTAGACAAGGCACCTGATAGTGAGTGGTATCAGGCAATGAACATCACGACAGTCAAAGTGCATACTTTGACAAAGTGCATACGTTGTTGGCTAAAAAAATAATTAATTAATTAAAAAATTAAAGATCCCCCGACTAACTTAATTCTGTGATAAGTTACTGATCATCAAAGGTCTAAAGTTGAACACATCTTCATAAAACAACTAGAAACCATCTCTATCAAGTCAGCGTTCTAATAAAAAACCGCATCTATTTCAGTCCATTTGTTTAGGACTTTTGGTGCTACAGACAGATACACAGACACGTTAATCTTACTATGAGGTACTAATCCTAAAGCAGAACAGAGAAGCCGGCATTAGACGTGCTAAAATCTCGTAGTTACCTATTACTTACAGAGAGCGCTTTGACTCTGAAGAATAAAGTTTTACCTACCTTTCCACTGTCACGGACGTGTTGCCGACTAGGACATTGATGAAGCTTTTTTATTGAATCAAAATAACAGACGAGCATGCAGCACCAACTTACGCTGCCGCCCATGACAAATGTGATCGACCTTGAACAAGATTCAAATTGGGACTAGGATTGTTAGTCCACTTAGTAGATGGTGTTAGAAAATTACTTGGTTAGTTTGTTAATGATAATATACTTATAGTGTTGGTGATATTAAGTCCTGTTAATAACTTACTTACCTACCCTTTTCATTTCTTGTTTATGATTAAATAATTTATTTATGTATGTATTTATTTATTTATTTATTTATTATTATTTATTTATAATGTACAAGGATATAATATATCAAATTAATTACTTACATTAAGCATAAACATTGTGAAGTTATTTATTATGTCATCAACGTCGGAGCATAATCAAAGAGGATTCCTTCGAAATGATGCGGGGTTGATAAAGGTTGTCGCACAGTGGGTGCTTAGCTACAACTGCAGCTAAAGCTATGTGATTACACTGTTTTGACGTTTGTTAAGGAATTCTTTTTAATTGAATCCCACACAAATGCCACCGTTCCGCCACCTGTGGTTAAGGTTGACTGCAGATTATCAAGAATTTAAAATCATGGAAATAAATTTTGTATTAGCTAAACTGAACGTGTTTTCACCGGGGAGAGAGAGAGTGAAAGTATTCAATCGTTAGCGGAAATTTAATTAATAAAAATATAAATAAATGTCATACCTATATCCCATTAATTTCTGACATTTCTTTTCAGTAGGTATCTCAGTTATTCATAATTCAAACTGCTTCTAATATTATGAACCCCTAATCTCAAGGTTTAATTTTTTTGTCCCTGTCATGTGATTTTCTAAAGACAAAGGTTAGAAATAGACAAAAAAATTAAATCTGGTGTAACTTTACGCCGCGTTTATTAATAAGACAGAATTTAGAAAAACAAACTTTCCCATTTTCTGGGTCTTTCCATCGTTATTAGAAATGAAATATGAAAGTAGATCCTTATGACATTAAACAAGGGTTAGTGAATTGAGTAATTTACATTTGTGTGTTTTTTTGTAAAAATATATTATGTTGCAGTCATGGTTGCAGTAATATACTTTGCATTTTTTTCTTACCTACCTTCTCTCGGCCAACTCCAGAGTGGGTGGTAAATGGGTTGAAGTCAATTATTTTTGATATTTAAAGACTTGGTTACTAGCTCTGAATTCGCTCTTCTGTACTGGATCAAAACTTAACAACAGCATCAGTTACCACAGACTGAAGTTAATTGAATTAAATTCAATTTAAGAAGCTGGCATGCCGCCATGCCGTTTCCACCGGAAGAGGACTGGAACAAGGAACTTCCGTTTTAGGGAAATTTAATAGTACATTATGATATAAGTGCGCGAAGTTGGTCATTACAGTCGAGGCGGTATTGCACAGCCCGAGCCGCTAGGCGAGGGCTGTAATAGAGCCAAGACTGTAGTGAACAAAGCGCACGCGTATCATACGACGTTTTTCAACACACTTGCGAGGAAAAAAACAATTAGGTATCGACATTTTTCAGTCACAAATCAGCAAATTATAAACGAACAAATGTTTGCACAAAATGTCGCCGAGGTTTATTTTATTTTTTCGCGCGCCGTATCTTTGGTTGAATAACTATGCGCGCGCAGGCGCGCAGGTTAAGTCCAGAGGCAAAGAGCACCGCTATTCAGCCACAATATATTAAACTAAATAATTATGTATTTCTAATAGGAATTTACGGTAATTAATGATTTAAAATATTGTATTTTTTAAATGCTTTAATAGATAATTAGATGAAGTATAATCTTATCTTATCAGATTTTGACTAAGTACAACAAGTTTATTTATTTACAAAATAATAAATCTTTTGGTAACAACCTCTTTACGGATATTAAAAAAAAAAGTGGAATAAGAAAAACACTAGTGCGGCAATGAAAAGTAAAACGCACTACTGTGTAATAAACCGCATTCCGGGCGTAAGACTAAAGAAAAAATAGCAACTTTACGAGCAAGTGTGTTGAAAAATCTATTTCGTCATTTATGTACCTATAAAATAAAATTCATAGTTTGAAAATTTATTTCCAAAAAGATTAGGTACCGACTTGTAACCGACGATAAGTAGAGATTACTCAAAAACTACTAGCCAGATGCCACTCTTTGTATGGAACTAGTGTACAAGGCATAGCTTTGGAAAAAAGGATCATAAATTGGAACACCCAGTCAAAATTTATGGAGTTATGACCAAACGTTAAATACAAATACATAGTTATTTTCTTAATAAATGTTTTAAATTATGTTTATGTTATGTTTAATGTTTATTAGTTATAAACTTATTCGGAGCATTGAACGCTATAACACCATACCACCAGCATCCACCATGCACCGCTGACGAATCAGCAACATTTATAACTTCAATAAGAGTCAAGTAGGTTAATCTAATTAAATTACGCACTTGAACACATGGTCTCCGATCTAATGGGTATCTTTTAATTGTCAAATACAAGCATCGAGCATTTTAAATGCAAACGGGTTCTCACGATTTTGTATTGTATGAGGAAAAATTCTAAATCGTGAGTACCTAACTGTTTACATTTAGAATTTTTTTATTTTACTTAAATACAATTTAAAATCGTGAGTACCCGTTTGTATTTAAAATGTTAAGAGTTCGATGATATAAATTTAAGAAGCAACAAACAGAGTTAAAATAATAATTTATATCCTCAATGCAACGATTAAAGACGAAGTCCGGTGTCATAACTCATGGAGTCTTAACATTCAACCTCAGCTTTGGGGAGGCAATCTCTAGCATTGATTGGTGGAGGAGTTAGTGGTCAACCCATGTGTCAGATGTTCGAATGCCGCCGTCTGAAGGCCTCCGACTTCTTTAATTGGAAGGTAAGCTTTCCTAAAAAACTATACACATTATATAGCTCTAACACTTTGTAGCTGGCTTCAACTTCAATGTAAAATCTGATGTGTTGTGATGGGCTGATCCCTGTTAGGTATTTTCACAGTTTTTATCTAAGTTACTTTGGTTTATTCGTATGCCGGAGAGTTCGCAAAACTCAAACGTGTGTGAAGTCCACCAATCCATACTTATCTTGGTCAGAGTGGTGGACTATGGCCTTAACCTTCGCATTCTGAGAAGAGACCCGTGCTCAAATAGTGGGCCATGACAGGTTGAGAAGATGAAGAAGACCTTGGTCGTTGCTGAAATCCCGTCCCTCCACATGCTGTTGAGAGTTCGTGAAATTTATAATTTTTAAAGAAATAAATATTACTTAACTGTTTTGCTATTAATTTATATATTCCAATTTTATCTTCTCCTAACTAACCTAATCTACATCTGAAAGAGGATAACCAAGCCCTAGACTCGATTCGACAGACTCAGGTAATAATTTAGAATTAAAAAAAAAACAAATCATTATTGC
Source organism: Hesperia comma (assembly GCA_905404135.1). Lineage (NCBI taxonomy): Eukaryota > Metazoa > Arthropoda > Insecta > Lepidoptera > Hesperiidae > Hesperia > Hesperia comma. The sequence continues at coordinate 36,312,426 of FR990012.1, forward strand.
TAAGGAAGGAACCAATTAATGTTAGGATCTAAGTATTATAATTATTATACAGGTTGGAGCAATATTTAAACGCGGTAGCGTGTCAAGCCAAGTTCTAAGCTAAGGACTATACGTGCGTCGTCTACGAGAATATGAAATTGCCCATCCCGCTAAAACAAATTATTTTAATTATGAAGTTTTTGTATTTGAACTTATTAAATTACACAATTTTAATAAATAATGAACTTTTGG